>OZ002741.1:133674832-134961471 GCA_963924295.1 Dioctria rufipes | reverse complement strand
CTCAATCGGCAAGATCGGTGACAATGTATTTTATGAATGAAAAAAGTGCAAAGGCAGTCCATGCTTCTTTTGTGAAATTTCGATTAAAATTTTTTGTCACCGATTTTGACGAGTGAGGACTCGCTGGACGCGGAATAATGAGAGAAATATAACTGCAAAATATTTCTGACCGAATCTTGCTAGTTTCAAAAATATGGCACAAAAACTTTTCGTGTTCGGCCTGATTTCAGGTGGCCTTTCCTATTTAGTTTTTTTGCTCTATTTTAAAAACTAGACATTTATTTAGCAAAATTCCTCTTCACGTCGCTTTGTATTCCTTTCCCCGTTTAAATAAGCTCTCAATCGGCAAGATCGGTGACAATGTATTTTATGAATGAAAAAAGTGCAAAGGCAGTCCATGCTTCTTTTGTGAAATTTCGATTAAAATTTTTTGTCACCGATTTTGACGAGTGAGGACTCGCTGGACGCGGAATAGTGAGAGAAATATAACTGCAAAATATTTCTAA
The DNA here is from genome assembly GCA_963924295.1 of Dioctria rufipes. Taxonomy (NCBI): domain Eukaryota; kingdom Metazoa; phylum Arthropoda; class Insecta; order Diptera; family Asilidae; genus Dioctria; species Dioctria rufipes. The sequence goes on along the minus strand of OZ002741.1, from coordinate 134,960,965 downwards.
CCGAATCTTGCTAGTTTCAAATATATGCCACAAAAACTTTTCTTGTTCGGCCTGATTTCAGGTGGCCTTTCCTATTTAGTTTTTTTGCTCTATTTTAAAAACTAGACATTTATTTAGCAAAATTTCTCTTCACGTCGCTTTGTCTTCCTTTCCTCGTTAAAGTAAGCTCTCAATCGGCAAGATCGGTGACAATGTATTTTATGAATGAAAAAAGTGCAAAGGCAGTCCATGCTTCTTTTGTGAAATTTCGATTAAAATTTTTTGTCACCGATTTTGACGAGTGAGGACTCGTTAGACTCGGAATAATAAGACAAATATAACTGCAAAATATTTCTAACCGAATCTTGCTAGTTTCAAAAATATGCCACAAAAACTTTTCGTGTTCGGCCTGATTTCAGGTGGCCTTTACTATTTAGTTTTTTTGCTCTGTTTTAAAAACTAGACATTTATTTAGCAATATTACTCTTCACGTCGCTTTGTAGTCCTTTCCTCGTTAAAGTAAGCTCTCAATCGGCAAGATCGGTGACAACGTATTTTATGAATGAAAAAAGTGCAAAGGCAGTCCATGCCATTTTTGTGAAATGTCGATTAAATTTTGTTGTCACCGATTTTGACGAGTGAGGACTCGTTGGACGCGGAATAATGAGAGAAATATAACTGCAAAATATTTCTAACTGAATCTTGCTAGTTTCAAATATATGCCACAACAACTTTTCGTGTTCGGCCTGATTTCAGGTGGCCTTTCCTATTTAGTTTTTTTGCTCTATTTTAAAAACTAGACATTTATTTAGCAAAATTCATCTTCACGTCGCTTTGTATTCTTTTCCTCGTTAAAATAAGCTCTCAATCGGCAAGATCGGTGACAATGCATTTTATGAATGAAAAAAGTGCAAAGGCAGTACATGCTTCTTTTGTGAAATGTCGATTAAATTTTTTTGTCACCGATTTTGAATAGCGAGGACTCGTTGGACGCGGAATAATGAGGGAAATATAACTGCAAAATATTTCTGACCGAATCTTGCTAGTTTCAAAAATATGCCACAAAAACTTTTCGTGTTCGGCCTGATTTCAGGTGGCCTTTCCTATTTAGTTTTTTTGCTCTATTTTAAAAACTAGACATTTATTTAGCAAAATTCCTCTTCACGTCGCTTCGTATTCCTTTCCTCGTTAAAATAAGCTCTCAATCGGCAAGATCGGTGACAATGTATTTTATGAATGAAAAAAGTGCAAAGGCATGCTTCTTTTGTGAAATTTCGATTAAAATTTTTTGTCACCGATTTTGACGAGTGAGGACTCGATAGACGCGGAATAATAAGAGAAGTATAACAGCAAAATATTTCTAAACGAATCTTGCTAGTTTCAAAAATATGCCACAAAAACTTTACGTGTTCGGCCTGATTTCAGGTGGCCTTTCCAATTCAGTTTTTCTACTCTGTTTTAAAAACTAGGCATTTATTTAGCAAAATTCATTTTCACATCGCTTTGTATTCCTTGCCTAGTTAAAATAAGCTCTCAATCGGCAAGATCGGTGACAATGTATTTTTTGAATGAAAAAAGTGCAAAGGAAGTCCATGCCATTTTTGTGAAATGTCGATTAAATTTTTTTGTCACCGATCTTGAGGAGTGAGGACTCGCTGGACGCGGAATAGTAAGAGAAATATAACTGCAAAATATTTCTAACCGAATCTTGCTAGTTTCAAAAATATGCCATAAAAACTTTTCTTGTTCGGCCTGATTTCAGGTGGCCTTTCCTATTTAGTTTTTTTGCTCTATTTTAAAAACTAGACATTTATTTAGCAAAATTCCTCTTCACGTCGCTTTGTATTCCTTTCCTCGTTAAAATTAGCTCTCAATCGTGAAGATCGGTGAGAATGTATTTTATGAATGAGAAAAGTGCAAAGGCATGCTTCTTTTGTGAAATTTCGATTAAAATTTTTTGTCACCGATTTTGACGAGTGAGGACTCGCTGGACGCGGAATAATGAGAGAAATATAACTGCAAAATATTTCTAACCGAATCTTGCTAGTTTCAAATATATGTTATAAAACCTTTTCGTGTTCGGCCTGATTTCAGGTGGCCTTTCCTATTTAGTTTTTTTTGCTCTATTTTAAAAACTAGACATTTATTTAGCAAAATTCCTCTTCACGTCGCTTTGTATTCCTTTCCTCGTTAAAGTAAGCTCTCAATCGGCAATATCGGTGACAATGTATTTTATGAATGAAACAAGTGCAAAGGCAGTCCATGCCATTTTTGTGAAATGTCGATTAAATTTTTTTGTCACCGATTTTGACGAGTGAGGACTCGTTGGACGCGGAATAATGAGAGAAATATAACAGCAAAATATTTCTGACCGAATCTTGCTCGTTTCAAAAATATGCCACAAAAACTTTTCGTGTTCGGCCTTTTGTGAAATTTCGATTAAAATTTTTTTTCACCGATTTTGACGAGTGAGGACTCGTAGGACGCGGAATAATGTGAGAAATATAACTGCAAAATATTTCTGACCGAATCTTGCTAGTTTCAAAAATGTGCCACAAAACCTTTTCGGGTTCAGCCTGATTTCAGGTGGCCTTTCCTATTTAGTTTTTTTGCTCTATTTTAAAAACTATACATTTATTTAGCAAAATTCCTCTTCACGTCGCTTTGTATTCCTTTCCTCGTTAAAGTAAGCTCTCAATCGGCAAGATCGGTGACAATGTATTTTATGAATGAAAAAATTGCAAAGGCAGTCCTTGCCATTTTTGTGCAATGTCGATTAAATTTTGTTGTCACCGATTTTGACGAGTGAGGACTCGTTCGACGCGGAATAATGAGAGAAATATAACTGCAAAATATTTCTAACCGAATCTTGCTAGTTTCAAAAATATGCCACAAAACCTTTTCGTGTTCGGCCTGATTTCAGGTGGCCTTTCCTATTTAGTTTTTTTGCTCTATTTTAAAAACTAGACATTTATTTAGCAAAATTCCTCTTCACGTCGCTTTGTATTCCTTTCCTCGTTAAAGTAAGCTCTCAATCGGCAAGATCGGTGACAATGTATTTTATGAATGAAAAAAAGTGCAAAGGCAGTCCTTGCCATTTTTGTGAAATGTCGATTAAATTCTGTTGTCACCGATTTTGACGACTGAGGACTCATTGGACGCGGAATAATGAGAGAAATATAACTGCAAAATATTTCTAACTGAATCTTGCTAGTTTCAAATATATGCCACAAAACTTTTCGTGTTCGGCCTGATTTCAGGTGGCCTTTCCTATTTAGTTTTTTTGCTCTATTTTAAAAACTTTTTTTGAATGAAAAAAGTGCAAAGGCAGTCCATGCCATTTTTGTGAAATGTCGATTAAATTTTTTTGTCACCGATCTTGAGGAGTGAGGACTCGTTGGACGCGGAATAATAAGAGAAATATAACTGCAAAATATTTCTAACCGAATCTTGCTAGTTTCAAAAATATGCCACAAAACCTTTTCGTGTTCGGCCTGATTTCAGGTGGCCTTTCCTATTTAGTTTTTTTGCTCTATTTTAAAAACTAGACATTTATTTAGCAAAATTCCTCTTCACGTCGCTTTGTATTCCTTTCCTGGTTAAAATTAGCTCTCAATCGTGAAGATCGGTGAGAATGTATTTTATGAATGAGAAAAGTGTAAAGGCATGCTTCTTTTGAGAAATTTCGATTAACATTTTTTGTCACCGATTTTGACGAGTGAGGTCTCGATAGACGCGGAATAATAAGAGAAATATAACTGCAAAATATTTCTGACCGAATCTTGCTAGTTTCAAAAATATGCCACAAAAACTTTTCGTGTTCGGCCTGATTTCAGGTGGCCTTTTCTATTTAGTTTTTTTGCTCTATTTTAAAAACTAGACATTTATTAGCAAAATTCCTCTTCACGTCGCTTTGTATTCCTTTCCTCGTTAAAGTAAGCTCTCAATCGGCAAGATCGGTGACAATGTATTTTTTGAATGAAAAAAGTGCAAAGGCAGTCCATGCCATTTTTGTGAAATGTCGATTAAATTTTTTTGTCACCGATCTTGAGGAGTGTGGACTCCTTGGACGCGCAATAATAAGAGAAATATAACTGCAAAATATTTCTAACCGAATCTTGCTAGTTTCAAAAATATGCCACAAAACCTTTTCGTGTTCGGCCTGATTTCAGGTGACCTTTCCTATTTAGTTTTTTTGCTCTATTTTAAAAACTAGACATTTATTTAGCAAAATTCCTCTTCACGTCGCTTTGTATTCCTTTCCTCGTTAAAATTAGCTCTCAATCGTGAAGATCGGTGAGAATGTATTTTATGAATGAGAAAAGTGTAAAGGCATGCTTCTTTTGAGAAATTTCGATTAAAATTTTTTGTCACCGATTTTGACGAGTGAGGACTCGATAGACGAGGAATAATAAGAGAAATATAACTGCAAAATATTTCTGACCGAATCTTGCTAGTTTCAAAAATATGCCACAAAAAGTTTTCGTGTTCGGCCTGATTTCAGGTGGCCTTTCCTATTTAGTTTTTTTGCTCTATTTTAAAAACTAGACATTTATTTAGCAAAATTCCTCTTCACGTCGCTTTGTATTCCTTTCCTCGTTAAAGTAAGCTTTCAATCGGCAAGATCGGTGACAATGTATTTTTTGAATGAAAAAAGTGCAAAGGCAGTCCATGCCATTTTTGTGAAATGTCGATTAAATTTTTTTGTCACCGATCTTGAGGAGGGAGGACTCGTTGGACGCGCAATAATAAGAGAAATATAACTGCAAAATATTTCTAACCGAATCTTGCTAGTTTCAAAAATATGCCACAAAACCTTTTCGTGTTCGGCCTGATTTCAGGTGGCCTTTCCTAGTTAGTTTTTTTGCTCTATTTTAAAAACTAGACATTTATTTAGCAAAATTCCTCTTCACTTCGCTTTGTATTCCTTTCCTCGTTAAAGTAAGCTCTCAATCGGCAAGATCGGTGACAATGTATTTTATGAATGAAAAAAGTGCAAAGGCAGTCCTTGCCATTTTTGTGAAATGTCGATTAAATTTTGTTATCACCGATTTTGACGAGTGAGGACTCGTTCGACGCGGAAAAATGAGAGAAATATAACTGCAAAATATTTCTAACCGAATCTTGCTAGTTTCAAAAATATGCCACAAAACCTTTTCGTGTTCGGCCTGATTTCAGGTGGCCTTTCCTATTTAGTTTTTTTGCTCTATTTTAAAAACTAGACATTTATTTAGCAAAATTCCTCTTCACGTCGCTTTGTACTCCTTTCCCCGTTTAAATAAGCTGTCAATCGGCAAGATCGGTGACAATGTATTTTATGAATGAAAAAAGTGCAAAGGCGGTCCATGCTTCTTTTGTGAAATTTCGATTACAATTTTTTGTCACCGATTTTGACGAGTGAGGACTCGCTGGACGCGGAATAATGAGAGAAATATAACTGCAAAATATTTCTGACCGAATCTTGCTAGTTTCAAAAATATGCCATAAAAACTTTTGGTGTTCGGCCTGATTTCAGGTGGCCTTTCCTATTTAGTTTTGTTGCTCTATTTTAAAAACTAGACATTTATTTAGCAAAATTCCTCTTCACGTCGCTTTATATACCTTTCCTCGTTAAAGTAAGCTCTCAATCGGCAAGATCGGTGACAATGTATTTTTTGAATGAAAAAAGTGCAAAGGCAGTCCATGCCATTTTTGTGAAATGTCGATTAAATTTTTTTGTCACCGATCTTGAGGAGTGAGGACTCGTTGGACGCGGAATAATAAGAGAAATATAACTGCAAAATATTTCTAACCGAATCTTGCTAGTTTCAAAAATATGCCACAAAACCTTTTCGTGTTCGGCCTGATTTCAGGTGGCCTTTCCTATTTAGTTTTTTTGCTCTATTTTAAAAACTAGACATTTATTTAGCAAAATTCCTCTTCACGTCGCTTTGTATTCCATTCCCCGTTTAAATAAGCTCTCAATCGGCAAGATCGGTGACAATGTATTTTATGAATGAAAAAAGTGCAAAGGCAGTCCATGCTTCTTTTGTGAAATTTCGATTAAAATTTTTTGTCACCGATTTTGACGAGTGAGGACTCGCTGGACGCGGAATAATGAGAGAAATATAACTGCAAAATATTTCTGACCGAATCTTGCTAGTTTCAAAAATATGGCACAAAAACTTTTCGTGTTCGGCCTGATTTCAGGTGGCCTTTCCTATTTAGTTTTTTTGCTCTATTTTAAAAGTAGACATTTATTTAGCAAAATTCCTCTTCACGTCGCTTTGTATTCCTTTCCCCGTTTAAATAAGCTCTCAATCGGCAAGATCGGTGACAATGTATTTTATGAATGAAAAAAGTGCAAAGGCAGTCCATGCTTCTTTTGTGAAATTTCGATTAAAATTTTTTGTCACCGATTTTGACGAGTGAGGACTCGCTGGACGCGGAATAGTGAGAGTAATATAACTGCAAAATATTTCTAACCGAATCTTGCTAGTTTCAAATATATGCCACAAAAACTTTTCTTGTTCGGCCTGATTTCAGGTGGCCTTTCCTATTTAGTTTTTTTGCTCTATTTTAAAAACTAGACATTTATTTAGCAAAATTTCTCTTCACGTCGCTTTGTCTTCCTTTCCTCGTTAAAGTAAGCTCTCAATCGGCAAGATCGGTGACAATGTATTTTATGAATGAAAAAAGTGCAAAGGCAGTCCATGCTTCTTTTGTGAAATTTCGATTAAAATTTTTTGTCACCGATTTTGACGAGTGAGGACTCGTTAGACGCGGAATAATAAGACAAATATAACTGCAAAATATTTCTAACCGAATCTTGCTAGTTTCAAAAATATGCCACAAAAACTTTTCGTGTTCGGCCTGATTTCAGGTGGCCTTTACTATTTAGTTTTTTTGCTCTGTTTTAAAAACTAGACATTTATTTAGCAATATTACTCTTCACGTCGCTTTGTAGTCCTTTCCTCGTTAAAGTAAGCTCTCAATCGGCAAGATCGGTGACAACGTATTTTATGAATGAAAAAAGTGCAAAGGCAGTCCATGCCATTTTTGTGAAATGTCGATTAAATTTTGTTGTCACCGATTTTGACGAGTGAGGACTCGTTGGACGCGGAATAATGAGAGAAATATAACTGCAAAATATTTCTAACTGAATCTTGCTAGTTTCAAATATATGCCACAACAACTTTTCGTGTTCGGCCTGATTTCAGGTGGCCTTTCCTATTTAGTTTTTTTGCTCTATTTTAAAAACTAGACATTTATTTAGCAAAATTCATCTTCACGTCGCTTTGTATTCCTTTCCTCGTTAAAATAAGCTCTCAATCGGCAAGATCGGTGACAATGTATTTTATGAATGAAAAAAGTGCAAAGGCAGTACATGCTTCTTTTGTGAAATGTCGATTAAATTTTTTTGTCACCGATTTTGAATAGCGAGGACTCGTTGGACGCGGAATAATGAGGGAAATATAACTGCAAAATATTTCTGACCGAATCTTGCTAGTTTCAAAAATATGCCACAAAAACTTTTCGTGTTCGGCCTGATTTCAGGTGGCCTTTCCTATTTAGTTTTTTTGCTCTATTTTAAAAACTAGACATTTATTTAGCAAAATTCCTCTTCACGTCGCTTCGTATTCCTTTCCTCGTTAAAATAAGCTCTCAATCGGCAAGATCGGTGACAATGTATTTTATGAATGAAAAAAGTGCAAAGGCATGCTTCTTTTGTGAAATTTCGATTAAAATTTTTTGTCACCGATTTTGACGAGTGAGGACTCGATAGACGCGGAATAATAAGAGAAGTATAACAGCAAAATATTTCTAAACGAATCTTGCTAGTTTCAAAAATATGCCACAAAAACTTTACGTGTTCGGCCTGATTTCAGGTGGCCTTTCCAATTCAGTTTTTCTACTCTATTTTAAAAACTAGGCATTTATTTAGCAAAATTCATTTTCACATCGCTTTGTATTCCTTGCCTAGTTAAAATAAGCTCTCAATCGGCAAGATCGGTGACAATGTATTTTTTGAATGAAAAAAGTGCAAAGGAAGTCCATGCCATTTTTGTGAAATGTCGATTAAATTTTTTTGTCACCGATCTTGAGGAGTGAGGACTCGCTGGACGCGGAATAGTAAGAGAAATATAACTGCAAAATATTTCTAACCGAATCTTGCTAGTTTCAAAAATATGCCATAAAAACTTTTCTTGTTCGGCCTGATTTCAGGTGGCCTTTCCTATTTAGTTTTTTTGCTCTATTTTAAAAACTAGACATTTATTTAGCAAAATTCCTCTTCACGTCGCTTTGTATTCCTTTCCTCGTTAAAATTAGCTCTCAATCGTGAAGATCGGTGAGAATGTATTTTATGAATGAGAAAAGTGCAAAGGCATGCTTCTTTTGTGAAATTTCGATTAAAATTTTTTGTCACCGATTTTGACGAGTGAGGACTCGCTGGACGCGGAATAATGAGAGAAATATAACTGCAAAATATTTCTAACCGAATCTTGCTAGTTTCAAATATATGATATAAAACCTTTTCGTGTTCGGCCTGATTTCAGGTGGCCTTTCCTATTTAGTTTTTTTTGCTCTATTTTAAAAACTAGACATTTATTTAGCAAAATTCCTCTTCACGTCGCTTTGTATTCCTTTCCTCGTTAAAGTAAGCTCTCAATCGGCAATATCGGTGACAATGTATTTTATGAATGAAACAAGTGCAAAGGCAGTCCATGCCATTTTTGTGAAATGTCGATTAAATTTTTTTGTCACCGATTTTGACGAGTGAGGACTCGTTGGACGCGGAATAATGAGAGAAATATAACAGCAAAATATTTCTGACCGAATCTTGCTCGTTTCAAAAATATGCCACAAAAACTTTTCGTGTTCGGCCTTTTGTGAAATTTCGATTAAAATTTTTTTTCACCGATTTTGACGAGTGAGGACTCGTAGGACGCGGAATAATGTGAGAAATATAACTGCAAAATATTTCTGACCGAATCTTGCTAGTTTCAAAAATGTGCCACAAAACCTTTTCGGGTTCAGCCTGATTTCAGGTGGCCTTTCCTATTTAGTTTTTTTGCTCTATTTTAAAAACTATACATTTATTTAGCAAAATTCCTCTTCACGTCGCTTTGTATTCCTTTCCTCGTTAAAGTAAGCTCTCAATTGGCAAGATCGGTGACAATGTATTTTATGAATGAAAAAATTGCAAAGGCAGTCCTTGCCATTTTTGTGCAATGTCGATTAAATTTTGTTGTCACCGATTTTGACGAGTGAGGACTCGTTCGACGCGGAATAATGAGAGAAATATAACTGCAAAATATTTCTAACCGAATCTTGCTAGTTTCAAAAATATGCCACAAAACCTTTTCGTGTTCGGCCTGATTTCAGGTGGCCTTTCCTATTTAGTTTTTTTGCTCTATTTTAAAAACTAGACATTTATTTAGCAAAATTCCTCTTCACGTCGCTTTGTATTCCTTTCCTCGTTAAAGTAAGCTCTCAATCGGCAAGATCGGTGACAATGTATTTTATGAATGAAAAAAGTGCAAAGGCAGTCCTTGCCATTTTTGTGAAATGTCGATTAAATTCTGTTGTCACCGATTTTGACGACTGAGGACTCATTGGACGCGGAATAATGAGAGAAATATAACTGCAAAATATTTCTAACTGAATCTTGCTAGTTTCAAATATATGCCACAAAACTTTTCGTGTTCGGCCTGATTTCAGGTGGCCTTTCCTATTTAGTTTTTTTGCTCTATTTTAAAAACTAGACATTTATTTAGCAAAATTCCTCTTCACGTCGCTTTATATTCCTTTCCTCGTTAAAATAAGCTCTCAATCGGCAAGATCGGTGACAATGTATTTTATGAATGAAAAAAGTGCAAAGGCAGTCCATGCTTCTTTTGTGAAATTTCGATTAAAATTTTTGTCACCGATTTTGACGAGTGAGGACTCATTAGACGCGGAATAATAAGAGAAATATAACTGCAAAATATTTCTAACCGAATCTTGCTGGTTTCAAAAATATGCCACAAAACCTTTTCGTGTTCGGCCTGATTTCATTTGGCCTTTCCTATTTAGTTTTTTTGCTCTATTTTAAAAACTAGACATTTATTTAGCAAAATTCCTCTTCACGTCGCTTTGTATTCCTTTCCTCGTTAAAATTAGCTCTCAATCGTGAAGATCGGTGAGAATGTATTTTATGAATGAGAAAAGTGTAAAGGCATGCTTCTTTTGAGAAATTTCGATTAAAATTTTTTGTCACCGATTTTGACGAGTGAGGACTCGATAGACGAGGAATAATAAGAGAAATATAACTGCAAAATATTTCTGACCGAATCTTGCTAGTTTCAAAAATATGCCACAAAAAGTTTTCGTGTTCGGCCTGATTTCAGGTGGCCTTTCCTATTTAGTTTTTTTGCTCTATTTTAAAAACTAGACATTTATTTAGCAAAATTCCTCTTCACGTCGCTTTGTATTCCTTTCCTCGTTAAAGTAAGCTCTCAATCGGCAAGATCGGTGACAATGTATTTTTTGAATGAAAAAAGTGCAAAGGCAGTCCATGCCATTTTTGTGAAATGTCGATTAAATTTTTTTGTCACCGATCTTGAGGAGGGAGGACTCGTTGGACGCGCAATAATAAGAGAAATATAACTGCAAAATATTTCTAACCGAATCTTGCTAGTTTCAAAAATATGCCACAAAACCTTTTCGTGTTCGGCCTGATTTCAGGTGGCCTTTCCTAGTTAGTTTTTTTGCTCTATTTTAAAAACTAGACATTTATTTAGCAAAATTCCTCTTCACTTCGCTTTGTATTCCTTTCCTCGTTAAAGTAAGCTCTCAATCGGCAAGATCGGTGACAATGTATTTTATGAATGAAAAAAGTGCAAAGGCAGTCCTTGCCATTTTTGTGAAATGTCGATTAAATTTTGTTATCACCGATTTTGACGAGTGAGGACTCGTTCGACGCGGAAAAATGAGAGAAATATAACTGCAAAATATTTCTAACCGAATCTTGCTAGTTTCAAAAATATGCCACAAAAACTTTTCGTGTTCGGCCTGATTTCAGGTGGCCTTTCCTATTTAGTTTTTTTGCTCTATTTTAAAAACTAGACATTTATTTAGCAAAATTCCTCTTCACGTCGCTTTGTACTCCTTTCCCCGTTTAAATAAGGTGTCAATCGGCAAGATCGGTGACAATGTATTTTATGAATGAAAAAAGTGCAAAGGCGGTCCATGCTTTTTTTGTGAAATTTCGATTACAATTTTTTGTCACCGATTTTGACGAGTGAGGACTCGCTGGACGCGGAATAATGAGAGAAATATAACTGCAAAATATTTCTGACCGAATCTTGCTAGTTTCAAAAATATGCCATAAAAACTTTTGGTGTTCGGCCTGATTTCAGGTGGCCTTTCCTATTTAGTTTTGTTGCTCTATTTTAAAAACTAGACATTTATTTAGCAAAATTCCTCTTCACGTCGCTTTATATACCTTTCCTCGTTAAAGTAAGCTCTCAATCGGCAAGATCGGTGACAATGTATTTTTTGAATGAAAAAAGTGCAAAGGCAGTCCATGCCATTTTTGTGAAATGTCGATTAAATTTTTTTGTCACCGATCTTGAGGAGTGAGGACTCGTTGGACGCGGAATAATAAGAGAAATATAACTGCAAAATATTTCTAACCGAATCTTGCTAGTTTCAAAAATATGCCACAAAACCTTTTCGTGTTCGGCCTGATTTCAGGTGGCCTTTCCTATTTAGTTTTTTTGCTCTATTTTAAAAACTAGACATTTATTTAGCAAAATTCCTCTTCACGTCGCTTTGTATTCCATTCCCCGTTTAAATAAGCTCTCAATCGGCAAGATCGGTGACAATGTATTTTATGAATGAAAAAAGTGCAAAGGCAGTCCATGCTTCTTTTGTGAAATTTCGATTAAAATTTTTTGTCACCGATTTTGACGAGTGAGGACTCGCTGGACGCGGAATAATGAGAGAAATATAACTGCAAAATATTTCTGACCGAGTCTTGCTAGTTTCAAAAATATGGCACAAAAACTTTTCGTGTTCGGCCTGATTTCAGGTGGCCTTTCCTATTTAGTTTTTTTGCTCTATTTTAAAAACTAGACATTTATTTAGCAAAATTCCTCTTCACGTCGCTTTGTATTCCTTTCCTCGTTTAAATAAGCTCTCAATCGGCAAGATCGGTGACAATGTATTTTATGAATGAAAAAAGTGCAAAGGCAGTCCATGCTTCTTTTGTGAAATTTCGATTAAAATTTTTTGTCACCGATTTTGACGAGTGAGGACTCGCTGGACGCGGAATAGTGAGAGAAATATAACTGCAAAATATTTCTAACCGAATCTTGCTAGTTTCAAATATATGCCACAAAAACTTTTCTTGTTCGGCCTGATTTCAGGTGGCCTTTCCTATTTAGTTTTTTTGCTCTATTTTAAAAACTAGACATTTATTTAGCAAAATTTCTCTTCACGTCGCTTTGTCTTCCTTTCCTCGTTAAAGTAAGCTCTCATTCGGCAAGATCGGTGACAATGTATTTTATGAATGAAAAAAGTGCAAAGGCAGTCCATGCTTCTTTTGTGAAATTTCGATTAAAATTTTTTGTCACCGATTTTGACGAGTGAGGACTCGTTAGACGCGGAATAATAAGACAAATATAACTGCAAAATATTTCTAACCGAATCTTGCTAGTTTCAAAAATATGCCACAAAAACTTTTCGTGTTCGGCCTGATTTCAGGTGGCCTTTACTATTTAGTTTTTTTGCTCTGTTTTAAAAACTAGACATTTATTTAGCAATATTACTCTTCACGTCGCTTTGTAGTCCTTTCCTCGTTAAAGTAAGCTCTCAATCGGCAAGATCGGTGACAACGTATTTTATGAATGAAAAAAGTGCAAAGGCAGTCCATGCCATTTTTGTGAAATGTCGATTAAATTTTGTTGTCACCGATTTTGACGAGTGAGGACTCGTTGGACGCGGAATAATGAGAGAAATATAACTGCAAAATATTTCTAACTGAATCTTGCTAGTTTCAAATATATGCCACAACAAATTTTCGTGTTCGGCCTGATTTCAAGTGGCCTTTCCTATTTAGTTTTTTTGCTCTATTTTAAAAACTAGACATTTATTTAGCAAAATTCATCTTCACGTCGCTTTGTATTCCTTTCCTCGTTAAAATAAGCTCTCAATGGGCAAGATCGGTGACAATGTATTTTATGAATGAAAAAAGTGCAAAGGCAGTACATGCTTCTTTTGTGAAATGTCGATTAAATTTTTTTGTCACCGATTTTGAATAGTGAGGACTCGTTGGACGCGGAATAATGAGGGAAATATAACTGCAAAATATTTCTGACCGAATCTTGCTAGTTTCAAAAATATGCCACAAAAACTTTTCGTGTTCGGCCTGATTTCAGGTGGCCTTTCCTATTTAGTTTTTTTGCTCTATTTTAAAAACTAGACATTTATTTAGCAAAATTCCTCTTCACGTCGCTTCGTATTCCTTTCCTCGTTAAAATAAGCTCTCAATCGGCAAGATCGGTGACAATGTATTTTATGAATGAAAAAAGTGCAAAGGCAGTCCATGCTTCTTTTGTGAAATTTCGATTAAAATTTTTTGTCACCGATTTTGACGAGTGAGGACTCGTTAGACGCGGAATAACAAGAGAAATATAACTGGAAAATATTTCTAACCGAATCTTGCTAGTTTCAAAAATATGCCACAAAAACTTTTCCTGTTCGGCCTGATTTCAGGTGGCCTTTCCTATTTAGTTTTTTTGCTCTATTTTAAAAACTAGACATTTATTTAGCAAAATTCCTCTTCACGTCGCTTTGTATTCCTTTCCTCGTTAAAGTAAGCTCTCAATCGGCAATATCGGTGACAACGTATTTTATGAATGAAACAAGTGCAAAGGCAGTCCATGCCATTTTTGTGAAATGTCGATTAAATTTTTTTGTCACCGATTTTGACGAGTGAGGACTCGTTGGGCGCGGAATAATGAGAGAAATATAACTGCAAAATATTTCTGACCGAATCTTGCTAGTTTCAAAAATATGCCACAAAAACTTTTCGTGTTCGGCCTTTTGTGAAATTTCGATTAAAATTTTTTGTCACCGATTTTGACGAGTGAGGATTCGCTGGACGCGGAATAATGAGAGAAATATAACTGCAAAATATTTCTAACCGAATCTTGCTAGTTTCAAATATATGATACAAAAACTTTTCGTGTTCGGCCTGATTTCAAGTGGCCTTTCCTATTTAGTTTTTTTGCTCTATTTTAAAAACTAGACATTTATTTAGCAAAATTCCTCTTCACGTCGCTTTGTATTCCTTTCCTCGTTAAAATTAGCTCTCAATCGTGAAGATCGGTGAGAATGTATTTTATGAATGAGAAAAGTGCAAAGGCATGCTTCTTTTGTGAAATTTCGATTAAAATTTTTTGTCACCGATTTTGACGAGTGAGGACTCGATAGACGCGGAATAGTAAGAGAAATATAACTGCAAAATATTTCTAACCGAATCTTGCTAGTTTCAAAAATATGCCATAAAAACTTTTCTTGTTCGGCCTGATTTCAGGTGGCCTTTCCAATTCAGTTTTTCTACTCTATTTTAAAAACTAGGCATTTATTTAGCAAAATTCATTTTCACATCGCTATGTATTCCTTGCCTAGTTAAAATAAGCTCTCAATCGGCAAGATCGGTGACAATGTATTTTTTGAATGAAAAAAGTGCAAAGGCAGTCCATGCCATTTTTGTGAAATGTCGATTAAATTTTTTTGTCACCGATCTTGAGTAGTGAGGACTCGCTGGACGCGGAATAATAAGAGAAATATAACTGCAAAATATTTCTAACCGAATCTTGCTAGTTTCAAAATATGCCATAAAAACTTTTCTTGTTCGGCCTGATTTCAGGTGGCCTTTCCTATTTAGTTTTTTTGCTCTATTTTAAAAACTAGACATTTATTTAGCAAAATTCCTGTTCACGTCGCTTTGTATTCCTTTCCTCGTTAAAATTAGCTCTCAATCGTGAAGATCGGTGAGAATGTATTTTATGAATGAGAAAAGTGCAAAGGCATGCTTCTTTTGTGAAATTTCGATTAAAATTTTTTGTCACCGATTTTGACGAGTGAGGACTCGCTGGACGCGGAATAATGAGAGAAATATAACTGCAAAATATTTCTAACCGAATCTTGCTAGTTTCAAATATATGATATAAAAACCTTTTCGTGTTCGGCCTGATTTCAGGTGGCCTTTCCTATTTAGTTTTTTTGCTCTATTTTAAAAACTAGACATTTATTTAGCAAAATTCCTCTTCACGTCGCTTTGTATTCCTTTCCTCGTTAAAGTAAGCTCTCAATCGGCAATATCGGTGACAATGTATTTTATGAATGAAACAAGTGCAAAGGCAGTCCATGCCATTTTTGTGAAATGTCGATTAAATTTTTTTGTCACCGATTTTGACGAGTGAGGACTCGTTGGACGCGGAATAATGAGAGAAATATAACTGCAAAATATTTCTGACCGAATCTTGCTAGTTTCAAAAATATGCCACAAAAACTTTTCGTGATCGGCCTTTTGTGAAATTTCGATTAAAATTTTTTTTCACCGATTTTGACGAGTGAGGACTCGTAGGACGCGGAATAATGTGAGAAATATAACTGCAAAATATTTCTGACCGAATCTTGCTAGTTTCAAAAATGTGCCACAAAACCTTTTCGTGTTCAGCCTGATTTCAGGTGGCCTTTCCTATTTAGTTTTTTTGCTCTATTTTAAAAACTATACATTTATTTAGCAAAATTCCTCTTCATGTCGCTTTGTATTCCTTTCCTCGTTAAAGTAAGCTCTCAATCGGCAAGATCGGTGACAATGTATTTTATGAATGAAAAAAGTGCAAAGGCAGTCCTTGCCATTTTTGTGCAATGTCGATTAAATTTTGTTGTCACCGATTTTGACAAGTGAGGACTCGTTCGACGCGGAATAATGACAGAAATATAACTGCAAAATATTTCTAACCGAATCTTGCTAGTTTCAAAAATATGCCACAAAATCTTTTCGTGTTCGGCCTGATTTCAGGTGGCCTTTCCTATTTAGTTTTTTTGCTCTATTTTAAAAACTAGACATTTATTTAGCAAAATTCCTCTTCACGTCGCTTTGTATTCCTTTCCTCGTTAAAGTAAGCTCTCAATCGGCAAGATCGGTGACAATGTATTTTATGAATGAAAAAAGTGCAAAGGCAGTCCTTGCCATTTTTGTGAAATGTCGATTAAATTCTGTTGTCACCGATTTTGACGACTGAGGACTCATTGGACGCGGAATAATGAGAGAAATATAACTGCAAAATATTTCTAACTGAATCTTGCTAGTTTCAAATATATGCCACAAAACTTTTCGTGTTCGGCCTGATTTCAGGTGGCCTTTCCTATTTAGTTTTTTTGCTCTATTTTAAAAACTAGACATTTATTTAGCAAAATTCCTCTTCACGTCGCTTTGCATTCCTTTCCTCGTTAAAATAAGCTCTCAATCGGCAAGATCCGTGACAATGTATTTTATGAATGAAAAAAGTGCAAAGGCAGTCCATGCTTCTTTTGTGAAATTTCGATTAAAATTTTTGTCACCGATTTTGACGAGTGAGGACTCGTTAGACGCGGAATAATAAGAGAAATATAACTGCAAAATATTTCTAACCGAATCTTGCTAGTTTCAAAAATATGCCACAAAACCTTTTCGTGTTCGGCCTGATTTCAGGTGGCCTTTCCTATTTAGTTTTTTTGCTCTATTTTAAAAACTAGACATTTATTTAGCAAAATTCCTCTTCACGTCGCTTTGTATTCCTTTCCTCGTTAAAATTAGCTCTCAATCGTGAAGATCGGTGAGAATGTATTTTATGAATGAGAAAAGTGTAAAGGCATGCTTCTTTTGAGAAATTTCGATTAAAATTTTTTGTCACCGATTTTGACGAGTGAGGACTCGATAGACGAGGAATAATAAGAGAAATATAACTGCAAAATATTTCTGACCGAATCTTGCTAGTTTCAAAAATATGCCACAAAAAGTTTTCGTGTTCGGTCTGATTTCAGGTGGCCTTTCCTATTTAGTTTTTTTGCTCTATTTTAAAAACTAGACATTTATTTAGCAAAATTCCTCTTCACGTCGCTTTGTATTCCTTTCCTCGTTAAAGTAAGCTCTCAATCGGCAAGATCGGTGACAATGTATTTTTTGAATGAAAAAAGTGCAAAGGCAGTCCATGCCATTTTTGTGAAATGTCGATTAAATTTTTTTGTCACCGATCTTGAGGAGGGAGGACTCGTTGGACGCGCAATAATAAGAGAAATATAACTGCAAAATATTTCTAACCGAATCTTGCTAGTTTCAAAAATATGCCACAAAACCTTTTCGTGTTCGGCCTGATTTCAGGTGGCCTTTCCTAGTTAGTTTTTTTGCTCTATTTTAAAAACTAGACATTTATTTAGCAAAATTCCTCTTCACGTCGCTTTGTATTCCTTTCCTCGTTAAAATTAGCTCTCAATCGTGAAGATCGGTGAGAATGTATTTTATGAATAAGAAAAGTGCAAAGGCATGCTTCTTTTGAGAAATTTCGATTAAAATTTTTTGTCACCGATTTTGACGAGTGAGGACTCGATAGACGCGGAATAATAAGAGAAATATAACTGCAAAACTTTTCTGACCGAATCTTGCTAGTTTCAAAAATATGCCACAAAAACTTTTCGTGTTCGGCCTGATTTCAGGTAGCCTTTCCTATTTAGATTTTTTGCTCTATTTTAAAAACTAGACATTTATTTAGCAAAATTCCTCTTCACGTCGCTTTGTATTCCTTTCCTCGTTAAAATAAGCTCTCAATCGGCAAGATCGGTGACAATGTATTTTATGAATGAAAAAAGTGCAAAGGCAGTCCATGCTTCTTTTGTGAAATTTCGATTAAAATTTTTGTCACCGTTTTTGACGAGTGAGGACTCGTTAGACGCGGAATAATAAGAGAAATATAACTGCAAAATATTTCTAACCGAATCTTGCTAGTTTCAAAAATATGCCACAAAACCTTTTCGTGTTCGGCCTGATTTCAGGTGGCCTTTCCTATTTAGTTTTTTTGCTCTATTTTAAAAACTAGACATTTATTTAGCAAAATTCCTCTTCAAGTCGCTTTGTATTCCTTTCCTCGTTAAAATTAGCTCTCAATCGTGAAGATCGGTGAGAATGTATTTTACGAATGAGAAAAGTGCAAAGGCATGCTTCTTTTGTGAAATTTCGATTAAAATTTTTTGTCACCGATTTTGACGAGTGAGGACTCGCTGGACGCGGAATAATGAGAGAAATATAACTGCAAAATATTTCTAACCGAATCTTGCTAGTTTCAAATATATGATACAAAAACTTTTCGTGTTCGGCCTGATTTCAGGTGGCCTTTCCTATTTAGTTTTTTTGCTGTATTTTAAAAACTAGACATTTATTTAGAAAAATTCCTCTTCACGTCGCTTTGTATTCCTTTCCTCGTTAAAGTAAGCTCTCAATCGGCAATATCGGTGACAATGTATTTTATGAATGAAACAAGTGCAAAGGCAGTCCATACCATTTTTGTGAAATGTCGATTAAATTTTTTTGTCACCGATTTTGACGAGTGAGGACTCGTTGGACGCGGAATAATGAGAGAAATATAACTGCAAAATATTTCTGACCGAATCTTGCTAGTTTCAAAAATATGCCACAAAAACTTTTCGTGTTCGGCCTTTTGTGAAATTTCGATTAAAATTTTTTGTCACCGATTTTGACGAGTGAGGATTCGCTGGACGCGGAATAATGAGAGAAATATAACAGCAAAATATTTCTAACCGAATCTTGCTAGTTTCAAATATATGATACTAAAACTTTTCGTGTTCGGCCTGATTTCAAGTGGCCTTTCCTATTTAGTTTTTTTGCTCTATTTTAAAAACTAGACATTTATTTAGCAAAATTCCTCTTCACGTCGCTTTGTATTCCTTTCCTCGTTAAAATTAGCTCTCAATCGTGAAGATCGGTGAGAATGTATTTTATGAATGAGAAAAGTGCAAAGGCATGCTTCTTTTGTGAAATTTCGATTAAAATTTTTTGTCACCGATTTTGACGAGTGAGGACTCGATAGACGCGGAATAATAAGAGAAATATAACTGCAAAATATTTCTAACCGAATCTTGCTAGTTTCAAAAATATGCCACAAAAACTTTTCGTGTTCGGCCTGATTTCAGGTGGCCTTTCCAATTCAGTTTTTCTACTCTATTTTAAAAACTAGGCATTTATTTATCAAAATTCATTTTCACATCGCTTTGTATTCCTTGCCTAGTTAAAATAAGCTCTAAATCGGCAAGATCGGTGACAATGTATTTTATGATTGAAAAAAGTGCAAAGGCAGTCCATGCTTCTTTTGTGAAATTTCGATTAAAATTTTTTGTCACCGATTTTGACGAGTGAGGACTCGTTAGACGCGGAATAATAAGAGAAATATAACTGCAAAATATTTCTAACCGAATCTTGCTAGTTTCAAAAATATGCCACAAAAACATTTCGTGTTCGGCCTGATTTCAGGTGGCCTTTCCTATTTAGTTTTTTTGCTCTATTTTAAAAACAAGACATTTATTTATCAAAATTCCTCTTCACGTCGCTTTGTATTCTTTTCATCGTTAAAGTAAGCTCTCAATCGGCAAGATCGGTGACAATGTATTTTTTTAATGAAAAAAGTGCAAAGGCAGTCCATGCCATTTTTGTGAAATGTCGATTAAATTTTTTTGTCACCGATCTTGAGGAGTGAGGACTCGCTGGACGCGGAATAGTAAGAGAAATATAACAGCAAAATATTTCTAACCGAATCTTGCTAGTTTCAAAAATATGCCATAAAAACTTTTCTTGTTCGGCCTGATTTCAGGTGGCCTTTCCTATTTAGTTTTTTTGCTCTATTTTAAAAACTAGACATTTATTTAGCAAAATTCCTCTTCACGTCGCTTTGTATTCCTTTCCTCGTTAAAGTAAGCGCTCAATCGGCAAGATCGGTGACAATGTATTTTATGAATGAAGAAAGTGCAAAGGCAGTCCATGCTTCTTTTGTGAAATTTCGATTAAAATTTTTTGTCACCGATTTTGACGAGTGAGGACTCGTTAGACGCGGAATAATAAGAGAAATATAACTGCAAAATATTTCTAACCGAATCTTGCTAGTTTCAAAAATATGCCACAAAACCTTTTCGTGTTCGGCCTGATTTCAGGTGGCCTTTCCTATTTAGTTTTTTTGCTCTATTTTAAAAACTAGACATTTATTTAGCAAAATTCCTCTTCACGTCGCTTTGTATTCCTTTGCTCGTTAAAGTAAGCTCTCAATCGGCAATATCGGTGACAATGTATTTTATGAATGAAACAAGTGCAAAGGCAGTCCATGCCATTTTTGTGAAATGTCGATTAAATTTTTTTGTCACCGATTTTGACGAGTGAGGACTCGTTGGACGCGGAATAATGAGAGAAATATAACTGCAAAATATTTCTGACCGAATCTTGCTAGTTTCAAAAATATGCCACAAAAACTTTTCGTGTTCGGCCTTTTGTGAAATTTCGATTAAAATTTTTTGTCACCGATTTTGACGAGTGAGGACTCGTAGGACGCGGAATAATGTGAGAAATATAACTGCAAAATATTTCTGTCCGAATCTTGCTAGTTTCAAAAATGTGCCACAAAACCTTTTCGTGTTCAGCCTGATTTCAGGTGGCCTTTCCTATTTAGTTTTTTTGCTCTATTTTAAAAACTATACATTTATTTAGCAAAATTGCTCTTCACGTCGCTTTGTATTCCTTTCCTCGTTAAAGTAAGATCTCAATCGGCAAGATCGGTGACAATGTATTTTATGAATGAAAAAAGTGCAAAGGCAGTCCTTGCCATTTTTGTGAAATGTCGATTAAATTTTTTTGTCACCGATTTTGACGAGTGAGGACTCGTTCGACGCGGAATAATGAGAGAAATATAACTGCAAAATATTTCTAACCGAATCTTGCTAGTTTCAAAAATATGCCACAAAACCTTTTCGTGTTCGGCCTGATTTCAGGTGGCCTTTCCTATTTAGTTTTTTTGCTCTATTTTAAAAACTAGACATTTATTTAGCAAAATTCCTCTTCACGTCGCTTTGTATTCCTTTCCCCGTTTAAATACGCTCTCAATCGGCAAGATCGGTGACAATGTATTTTATGAATGAAAAAAGTGCAAAGGCAGTCCATGCTTCTTTTGTGAAATTTCGATTAAAATTTTTTGTCACCGATTTTGACGAGTGAGGACTCGTTATACGCGGAATAATAAGAGAAATATAACAGCAAAATATTTCTAACCGAATCTTGCTAGTTTCAAAAATATGCCACAAAACCTTTTCGTGTTCGGCCTGATTTCAGGTGGCCTTTCCTATTTAGTTTTTTTGCTCTATTTTAAAAACTAGACATTTATTTAGCAAAATTTCTCTTCACGTCGCTTTGTATTCCTTTCCTCGTTAAAGTAAGCTCTCAATCGGCAAGATCGGTGACAATGTATTTTATGAATGAAAAAAGTGCAAAGGCAGTCCTTGCCATTTTTGTGAAATGTCGATTAAATTTTGTTGTCACCGATTTTGACGAGTGAGGACTCATTGGACGCGGAATAATGAGAGAAATATAACTGCAAAATATTTCTAACTGAATCTTGCTAGTTTCAAATATATGCCACAACAACTTTTCGTGTTCGGCCTGGTTTCAGGTGGCCTTTCCTATTTAGTTTTTTTGCTCTATTTTAAAAACTAGACATTTATTTAGCAAACTTCCTCTTCACGTCGCTTTGTATTCCTATCCCCGTTTAAATAAGCTCTCAATCGGCAAGATCGGTGACAATGTATTTTATGAATGAAAAAAGTGCAAAGGCAGTCCATGCTTCTTTTGTGAAATTTCGATTAAAATTTTTTGTCACCGATTTTGACGAGTGAGGACTCGTTATACGCGGAATAATAAGAGAAATATAACTGCAAAATATTTCTAACCGAATCTTGCTAGTTTCAAAAATATGCCACAAAACCTTTTCGTGTTCGGCCTGATTTCAGGTGGCCTTTCCTATTTAGTTTTTTTGCTCTATTTTAAAAACTAGACATTTATTTAGCAAAATTTCTCTTCACGTCGCTTTGTATTCCTTTGCTCGTTAAAGTAAGCTCTCAATCGGCAATATCGGTGACAATGTATTTTATGAATGAAACAAGTGCAAAGGCAGTCCATGCCATTTTTGTGAAATGTCGATTAAATTTTTTTGTCACCGATTTTGACGAGTGAGGACTCGTTGGACGCGGAATAATGAGAGAAATATAACTGCAAAATATTTCTGACCGAATCTTGCTAGTTTCAAAAATATGCCACAAAAACTTTTCGTGTTCGGCCTTTTGTGAAATTTCGATTAAAATTTTTTGTCACCGATTTTGACGAGTGAGGACTCGTAGGACGCGGAATAATGTGAGAAATATAACTGCAAAATATTTCTGTCCGAATCTTGCTAGTTTCAAAAATGTGCCACAAAACCTTTTCGTGTTCAGCCTGATTTCAGGTGGCCTTTCCTATTTAGTTTTTTTGCTCTATTTTAAAAACTATACATTTATTTAGCAAAATTGCTCTTCACGTCGCTTTGTATTCCTTTCCTCGTTAAAGTAAGATCTCAATCGGCAAGATCGGTGACAATGTATTTTATGAATGAAAAAAGTGCAAAGGCAGTCCTTGCCATTTTTGTGAAATGTCGATTAAATTTTTTTGTCACCGATTTTGACGAGTGAGGACTCGTTCGACGCGGAATAATGAGAGAAATATAACTGCAAAATATTTCTAACCGAATCTTGCTAGTTTCAAAAATATGCCACAAAACCTTTTCGTGTTCGGCCTGATTTCAGGTGGCCTTTCCTATTTAGTTTTTTTGCTCTATTTTAAAAACTAGACATTTATTTAGCAAAATTCCTCTTCACGTCGCTTTGTATTCCTTTCCCCGTTTAAATACGCTCTCAATCGGCAAGATCGGTGACAATGTATTTTATGAATGAAAAAAGTGCAAAGGCAGTCCATGCTTCTTTTGTGAAATTTCGATTAAAATTTTTTGTCACCGATTTTGACGAGTGAGGACTCGTTATACGCGGAATAATAAGAGAAATATAACTGCAAAATATTTCTAACCGAATCTTGCTAGTTTCAAAAATATGCCACAAAACCTTTTCGTGTTCGGCCTGATTTCAGGTGGCCTTTCCTATTTAGTTTTTTTGCTCTATTTTAAAAACTAGACATTTATTTAGCAAAATTTCTCTTCACGTCGCTTTGTATTCCTTTCCTCGTTAAAGTAAGCTCTCAATCGGCAAGATCGGTGACAATGTATTTTATGAATGAAAAAAGTGCAAAGGCAGTCCTTGCCATTTTTGTGAAATGTCGATTAAATTTTGTTGTCACCGATTTTGACGAGTGAGGACTCATTGGACGCGGAATAATGAGAGAAATATAACTGCAAAATATTTCTAACTGAATCTTGCTAGTTTCAAATATATGCCACAACAACTTTTCGTGTTCGGCCTGGTTTCAGGTGGCCTTTCCTATTTAGTTTTTTTGCTCTATTTTAAAAACTAGACATTTATTTAGCAAACTTCCTCTTCACGTCGCTTTGTATTCCTATCCCCGTTTAAATAAGCTCTCAATCGGCAAGATCGGTGACAATGTATTTTATGAATGAAAAAAGTGCAAAGGC
The DNA here is from genome assembly GCA_963924295.1 of Dioctria rufipes. Classification (NCBI taxonomy): domain Eukaryota; kingdom Metazoa; phylum Arthropoda; class Insecta; order Diptera; family Asilidae; genus Dioctria; species Dioctria rufipes. The sequence continues at coordinate 134,937,248 of OZ002741.1, read as the reverse complement.
AGTCCATGCTTCTTTTGTGAAATTTCGATTAAAATTTTTTGTCACCGATTTTGACGAGTGAGGACTCGCTAGACGCGGAATAATAAGAGAAATATAACTGCAAAATATTTCTAACCGAATCTTGCTAATTTCAAAAATATGCCACAAAACCTTTTCGTGTTCGGCCTGATTTCAGGTGGCCTTTCCTATTTAGTTTTTTTGCTCTATTTTAAAAACTAGACATTTATTTAGCAAAATTCCTCTTCACGTCGCTTTGTATTCCTTTCCCCGTTTAAATACGCTCTCAATCGGCAAGATCGGTGACAATGTATTTTATGAATGAAAAAAGTGCAAAGGCAGTCCATGCTTCTTTTGTGAAATTTCGATTAAAATTTTTTGTCACCGATTTTGACGAGTGAGGACTCGTTATACGCGGAATAATAAGAGAAATATAACTGCAAAATATTTCTAACCGAATCTTGCTAGTTTCAAAAATATGCCACAAAACCTTTTCGTGTTCGGCCTGATTTCAGGTGGCCTTTCCTATTTAGTTTTTTTGCTCTATTTTAAAAACTAGACATTTATTTAGCAAAATTTCTCTTCACGTCGCTTTGTATTCCTTTCCTCGTTAAAGTAAGCTCTCAATCGGCAAGATCGGTGACAATGTATTTTATGAATGAAAAAAGTGCAAAGGCAGTCCTTGCCATTTTTGTGAAATGTCGATTAAATTTTGTTGTCACCGATTTTGACGAGTGAGGACTCATTGGACGCGGAATAATGAGAGAAATATAACTGCAAAATATTTCTAACTGAATCTTGCTAGTTTCAAATATATGCCACAACAACTTTTCGTGTTCGGCCTGGTTTCAGGTGGCCTTTCCTATTTAGTTTTTTTGCTCTATTTTAAAAACTAGACATTTATTTAGCAAACTTCCTCTTCACGTCGCTTTGTATTCCTATCCCCGTTTAAATAAGCTCTCAATCGGCAAGATCGGTGACAATGTATTTTATGAATGAAAAAAGTGCAAAGGCAGTCCATGCTTCTTTTGTGAAATTTCGATTAAAATTTTTTGTCACCGATTTTGACGAGTGAGGACTCGCTAGACGCGGAATAATAAGAGAAATATAACAGCAAAATATTTCTAACCGAATCTTGCTAATTTCAAAAATATGCCACAAAACCTTTTCGTGTTCGGCCTGATTTCAGGTGGCCTTTCCTATTTAGTTTTTTTGCTCTATTTTAAAAACTAGACATTTATTTAGCAAAATTCCTCTTCACGTCGCTTTGCATTCCTTTCCTCGTTAAAATAAGCTCTCAATCGGCAAGATCGGTGACAATGTATTTTATGAAAGAAAAAAGTGCAAAGGCAGTCCATGCTTCTTTTGTGAAATTTCGATTAAAATTTTTGTCACCGATTTTGACGAGTGAGGACTCGTTAGACGCGGAATAATAAGAGAAATATAACTGCAAAATATTTCTAACCGAATCTTGCTAGTTTCAAAAATATGCCACAAAACCTTTTCGTGTTCGGCCTGATTTCAGGTGGCCTTTCCTATTTAGTTTTTTTGCTCTATTTTAAAAACTAGACATTTATTTAGCAAAATTCCTCTTCACGTCGCTTTGTATTCCTTTCCTCGTTAAAATTAGCTCTCAATCGTGAAGATCGGTGAGAATGTATTTTATGAATGAGAAAAGTGTAAAGGCATGCTTCTTTTGAGAAATTTCGATTAACATTTTTTGTCACCGATTTTGACGAGTGAGGTCTCGATAGACGCGGAATAATAAGAGAAATATAACTGCAAAATATTTCTGACCGAATCTTGCTAGTTTCAAAAATATGCCACAAAAACTTTTCGTGTTCGGCCTGATTTCAGGTGGCCTTTTCTATTTAGTTTTTTTGCTCTATTTTAAAAACTAGACATTTATTAGCAAAATTCCTCTTCACGTCGCTTTGTATTCCTTTCCTCGTTAAAGTAAGCTCTCAATCGGCAAGATCGGTGACAATGTATTTTTTGAATGAAAAAAGTGCAAAGGCAGTCCATGCCATTTTTGTGAAATGTCGATTAAATTTTTTTGTCACCGATCTTGAGGAGTGTGGACTCCTTGGACGCGCAATAATAAGAGAAATATAACTGCAAAATATTTCTAACCGAATCTTGCTAGTCTCATAAATATGCCACAAAACCTTTTCGTGTTCGGCCTGATTTCAGGTGGCCTTTCCTATTTAGTTTTTTTGCTCTATTTTAAAAACTAGACATTTATTTAGCAAAATTCCTCTTCACGTCGCTTTGTATTCCTTTCCTCGTTAAAATTAGCTCTCAATCGTGAAGATCGGTGAGAATGTATTTTATGAATGAGAAAAGTGTAAAGGCATGCTTCTTTTGAGAAATTTCGATTAAAATTTTTTGTCACCGATTTTGACGAGTGAGGTCTCGATAGACGCGGAATAATAAGAGAAATATAACGGCAAAATATTTCTGACCGAATCTTGCTAGTTTCAAAAATATGCCACAAAAACTTTTCGTGTTCGGCCTGATTTCAGGTGGCCTTTCCTATTTAGTTTTTTTGCTCTATTTTAAAAACTAGACATTTATTTAGCAAAATTCCTCTTCACGTCGCTTTGTATTCCTTTCCTCGTTAAAGTAAGCTCTCAATCGGCAAGATCGGTGACAATGTATTTTTTGAATGAAAAAAGTGCAAAGGCAGTCCATGCCATTTTTGTGAAATGTCGATTAAATTTTTTTGTCACCGATCTTGAGGAGTGAGGACTCCTTGGACGCGCAATAATAAGAGAAATATAACTGCAAAATATTTCTAACCGAATCTTGCTAGTTTCAAAAATATGCCACAAAACCTTTTCGTGTTCGGCCTGATTTCAGGTGGCCTTTCCTATTTAGTTTTTTTGCTCTATTTTAAAAACTAGACATTTATTTAGCAAAATTCCTCTTCACGTCGCTTTGTATTCCTTTCCTCGTTAAAATTAGCTCTCAATCGTGAAGATCGGTGAGAATGTATTTTATGAATGAGAAAAGTGTAAAGGCATGCTTCTTTTGAGAAATTTCGATTAACATTTTTTGTCACCGATTTTGACGAGTGAGGTCTCGATAGACGCGGAATAATAAGAGAAATATAACTGCAAAATATTTCTGACCGAATCTTGCTAGTTTCAAAAATATGCCACAAAAACTTTTCGTGTTCGGCCTGATTTCAGGTGGCCTTTTCTATTTAGTTTTTTTGCTCTATTTTAAAAACTAGACATTTATTAGCAAAATTCCTCTTCACGTCGCTTTGTATTCCTTTCCTCGTTAAAGTAAGCTCTCAATCGGCAAGATCGGTGACAATGTATTTTTTGAATGAAAAAAGTGCAAAGGCAGTCCATGCCATTTTTGTGAAATGTCGATTAAATTTTTTTGTCACCGATCTTGAGGAGTGTGGACTCCTTGGACGCGCAATAATAAGAGAAATATAACTGCAAAATATTTCTAACCGAATCTTGCTAGTTTCATAAATATGCCACAAAACCTTTTCGTGTTCGGCCTGATTTCAGGTGGCCTTTCCTATTTAGTTTTTTTGCTCTATTTTAAAAACTAGACATTTATTTAGCAAAATTCCTCTTCACGTCGCTTTGTATTCCTTTCCTCGTTAAAATTAGCTCTCAATCGTGAAGATCGGTGAGAATGTATTTTATGAATGAGAAAAGTGCAAAGGCATGCTTCTTTTGTGAAATTTCGATTAAAATTTTTTGTCACCGATTTTGACGAGTGAGGACTCGATAGACGCGGAATAATAAGAGAAGTATAACTGCAAAATATTTCTAAACGAATCTTGCTAGTTTCAAAAATATGCCACAAAAACTTTACGTGTTCGGCCTGATTTCAGGTGGCCTTTCCAATTCAGTTTTTCTACTCTATTTTAAAAACTAGGCATTTATTTAGCAAAATTCATTTTCACATCGCTTTGTATTCCTTGCCTAGTTAAAATAAGCTCTCAATCGGCAAGATCGGTGACAATGTATTTTTTGAATGAAAAAAGTGCAAAGGCAGTCCATGCCATTTTTGTGAAATGTCGATTAAATTTTTTTGTCACCGATCTTGAGTAGTGAGGACTCGCTGGACGCGGAATATTAAGAGAAATATAACTGCAAAATATTTCTAACCGAATCTTGCTAGTTTCAAAAATATGCCATAAAAACTTTTCTTGTTCGGCCTGATTTCAGGTGGCCTTTCCTATTTAGTTTTTTTGCTCTATTTTAAAAACTAGACATTTATTTAGCAAAATTCCTGTTCACGTCGCTTTGTATTCCTTTCCTCGTTAAAATTAGCTCTCAATCGTGAAGATCGGTGAGAATGTATTTTATGAATGAGAAAAGTGCAAAGGCATGCTTCTTTTGTGAAATTTCGATTAAAATTTTTTGTCACCGATTTTGACGAGTGAGGACTCGCTGGACGCGGAATAATGAGAGAAATATAACTGCAAAATATTTCTAACCGAATCTTGCTAGTTTCAAATATATGATATAAAACCTTTTCGTGTTCGGCCTGATTTCAGGTGGCCTTTCCTATTTAGTTTTTTTGCTCTATTTTAAAAACTAGACATTTATTTAGCAAAATTCCTCTTCACGTCGCTTTGTATTCCTTTCCTCGTTAAAGTAAGCTCTCAATCGGCAATATCGGTGACAATGTATTTTATGAATGAAACAAGTGCAAAGGCAGTCCATGCCATTTTTGTGAAATGTCGATTAAATTTTTTTGTCACCGATTTTGACGAGTGAGGACTCGTTGGACGCGGAATAATGAGAGAAATATAACTGCAAAATATTTCTGACCGAATCTTGCTAGTTTCAAAAATATGCCACAAAAACTTTTCGTGATCGGCCTTTTGTGAAATTTCGATTAAAATTTTTTTTCACCGATTTTGACGAGTGAGGACTCGTAGGACGCGGAATAATGTGAGAAATATAACTGCAAAATATTTCTGACCGAATCTTGCTAGTTTCAAAAATGTGCCACAAAACCTTTTCGTGTTCAGCCTGATTTCAGGTGGCCTTTCCTATTTAGTTTTTTTGCTCTATTTTAAAAACTATACATTTATTTAGCAAAATTCCTCTTCATGTCGCTTTGTATTCCTTTCCTCGTTAAAGTAAGCTCTCAATCGGCAAGATCGGTGACAATGTATTTTATGAATGAAAAAAGTGCAAAGGCAGTCCTTGCCATTTTTGTGCAATGTCGATTAAATTTTGTTGTCACCGATTTTGACGAGTGAGGACTCGTTCGACGCGGAATAATGACAGAAATATAACTGCAAAATATTTCTAACCGAATCTTGCTAGTTTCAAAAATATGCCACAAAATCTTTTCGTGTTCGGCCTGATTTCAGGTGGCCTTTCCTATTTAGTTTTTTTGCTCTATTTTAAAAACTAGACATTTATTTAGCAAAATTCCTCTTCACGTCGCTTTGTATTCCTTTCCTCGTTAAAGTAAGCTCTCAATCGGCAAGATCGGTGACAATGTATTTTATGAATGAAAAAAGTGCAAAGGCAGTCCTTGCCATTTTTGTGAAATGTCGATTAAATTCTGTTGTCACCGATTTTGACGACTGAGGACTCATCGGACGCGGAATAATGAGAGAAATATAACTGCAAAATATTTCTAACTGAATCTTGCTAGTTTCAAATATATGCCACAAAACTTTTCGTGTTCGGCCTGATTTCAGGTGGCCTTTCCTATTTAGTTTTTTTGCTCTATTTTAAAAACTAGACATTTATTTAGCAAAATTCCTCTTCACGTCGCTTTGCATTCCTTTCCTCGTTAAAATAAGCTCTCAATCGGCAAGATCGGTGACAATGTATTTTATGAATGAAAAAAGTGCAAAGGCAGTCCATGCTTCTTTTGTGAAATTTCGATTAAAATTTTTGTCACCGATTTTGACGAGTGAGGACTCGTTAGACGCGGAATAATAAGAGAAATATAACTGCAAAATATTTCTAACCGAATCTTGCTAGTTTCAAAAATATGCCACAAAACATTTTCGTGTTCGGCCTGATTTCAGGTGGCCTTTCCTATTTAGTTTTTTTGCTCTATTTTAAAAACTAGACATTTATTTAGCAAAATTCCTCTTCACGTCGCTTTGTATTCCTTTCCTCGTTAAAATTAGCTCTCAATCGTGAAGATCGGTGAGAATGTATTTTATGAATGAGAAAAGTGTAAAGGCATGCTTCTTTGAGAAATTTCGATTAAAATTTTTTGTCACCGATTTTGACGAGTGAGGACTCGTTAGACGCGGAATAATAAGAGAAATATAACTGCAAAATATTTCTAACCGAATCTTGCTAGTTTCAAAAATATGCCACAAAACATTTTCGTGTTCGGCCTGATTTCAGGTGGCCTTTCCTATTTAGTTTTTTTGCTCTATTTTAAAAACTAGACATTTATTTAGCAAAATTCCTCTTCACGTCGCTTTGTATTCCTTTCCTCGTTAAAATTAGCTCTCAATCGTGAAGATCGGTGAGAATGTATTTTATGAATGAGAAAAGTGTAAAGGCATGCTTCTTTGAGAAATTTCGATTAAAATTTTTTGTCACCGATTTTGACGAGTGAGGACTCGATAGACGAGGAATAATAAGAGAAATATAACTGCAAAATATTTCTGACCGAATCTTGCTAGTTTCAAAAATATGCCACAAAAAGTTTTCGTGTTCGGTCTGATTTCAGGTGGCCTTTCCTATTTAGTTTTTTTGCTCTATTTTAAAAACTAGACATTTATTTAGCAAAATTCCTCTTCACGTCGCTTTGTATTCCTTTCCTCGTTAAAGTAAGCTCTCAATCGGCAAGATCGGTGACAATGTATTTTATGAATGAGAAAAGTGCAAAGGCATGCTTCTTTTGAGAAATTTCGATTAAAATTTTTTGTCACCGATTTTGACGAGTGAGGACTCGATAGACGCGGAATAATAAGAGAAATATAACTGCAAAACTTTTCTGACCGAATCTTGCTAGTTTCAAAAATATGCCACAAAAACTTTTCGTGTTCGGCCTGATTTCAGGTAGCCTTTCCTATTTAGATTTTTTGCTCTATTTTAAAAACTAGACATTTATTTAGCAAAATTCCTCTTCACGTCGCTTTGTATTCCTTTCCTCGTTAAAATAAGCTCTCAATCGGCAAGATCGGTGACAATGTATTTTATGAATGAAAAAAGTGCAAAGGCAGTCCATGCTTCTTTTGTGAAATTTCGATTAAAATTTTTGTCACCGTTTTTGACGAGTGAGGACTCGTTAGACGCGGAATAATAAGAGAAATATAACTGCAAAATATTTCTAACCGAATCTTGCTAGTTTCAAAAATATGCCACAAAACCTTTTCGTGTTCGGCCTGATTTCAGGTGGCCTTTCCTATTTAGTTTTTTTGCTCTATTTTAAAAACTAGACATTTATTTAGCAAAATTCCTCTTCAAGTCGCTTTGTATTCCTTTCCTCGTTAAAATTAGCTCTCAATCGTGAAGATCGGTGAGAATGTATTTTACGAATGAGAAAAGTGCAAAGGCATGCTTCTTTTGTGAAATTTCGATTAAAATTTTTTGTCACCGATTTTGACGAGTGAGGACTCGCTGGACGCGGAATAATGAGAGAAATATAACTGCAAAATATTTCTAACCGAATCTTGCTAGTTTCAAATATATGATACAAAAACTTTTCGTGTTCGGCCTGATTTCAGGTGGCCTTTCCTATTTAGTTTTTTTGCTGTATTTTAAAAACTAGACATTTATTTAGAAAAATTCCTCTTCACGTCGCTTTGTATTCCTTTCCTCGTTAAAGTAAGCTCTCAATCGGCAATATCGGTGACAATGTATTTTATGAATGAAACAAGTGCAAAGGCAGTCCATACCATTTTTGTGAAATGTCGATTAAATTTTTTTGTCACCGATTTTGACGAGTGAGGACTCGTTGGACGCGGAATAATGAGAGAAATATAACTGCAAAATATTTCTGACCGAATCTTGCTAGTTTCAAAAATATGCCACAAAAACTTTTCGTGTTCGGCCTTTTGTGAAATTTCGATTAAAATTTTTTGTCACCGATTTTGACGAGTGAGGATTCGCTGGACGCGGAATAATGAGAGAAATATAACTGCAAAATATTTCTAACCGAATCTTGCTAGTTTCAAATATATGATACAAAAACTTTTCGTGTTCGGCCTGATTTCAAGTGGCCTTTCCTATTTAGTTTTTTTGCTCTATTTTAAAAACTAGACATTTATTTAGCAAAATTCCTCTTCACGTCGCTTTGTATTCCTTTCCTCGTTAAAATTAGCTCTCAATCGTGAAGATCGGTGAGAATGTATTTTATGAATGAGAAAAGTGCAAAGGCATGCTTCTTTTGTGAAATTTCGATTAAAATTTTTTGTCACCGATTTTGACGAGTGAGGACTCGATAGACGCGGAATAATAAGAGAAATATAACTGCAAAATATTTCTAACCGAATCTTGCTAGTTTCAAAAATATGCCACAAAAACTTTTCGTGTTCGGCCTGATTTCAGGTGGCCTTTCCAATTCAGTTTTTCTACTCTATTTTAAAAACTAGGCATTTATTTATCAAAATTCATTTTCACATCGCTTTGTATTCCTTGCGTAGTTAAAATAAGCTCTAAATCGGCAAGATCGGTGACAATGTATTTTATGATTGAAAAAAGTGCAAAGGCAGTCCATGCTTCTTTTGTGAAATTTCGATTAAAATTTTTTGTCACCGATTTTGATGAGTGAGGACTCGTTAGACGCGGAATAATAAGAGAAATATAACTGCAAAATATTTCTAACCGAATCTTGCTAGTTTCAAAAATATGCCACAAAAACATTTCGTGTTCGGCCTGATTTCAGGTGGCCTTTCCTATTTAGTTTTTTTGCTCTATTTTAAAAACAAGACATTTATTTATCAAAATTCCTCTTCACGTCGCTTTGTATTCTTTTCATCGTTAAAGTAAGCTCTCAATCGGCAAGATCGGTGACAATGTATTTTTTTAATGAAAAAAGTGCAAAGGCAGTCCATGCCATTTTTGTGAAATGTCGATTAAATTTTTTTGTCACCGATCTTGAGGAGTGAGGACTCGCTGGACGCGGAATAGTAAGAGAAATATAACTGCAAAATATTTCTAACCGAATCTTGCTAGTTTCAAAAATATGCCATAAAAACTTTTCTTGTTCGGCCTGATTTCAGGTGGCCTTTCCTATTTAGTTTTTTTGCTCTATTTTAAAAACTAGACATTTATTTAGCAAAATTCCTCTTCACGTCGCTTTGTATTCCTTTCCTCGTTAAAGTAAGCTCTCAATCGGCAAGATCGGTGACAATGTATTTTATGAATGAAGAAAGTGCAAAGGCAGTCCATGCTTCTTTTGTGAAATTTCGATTAAAATTTTTTGTCACCGATTTTGACGAGTGAGGACTCGTTAGACGCGGAATAATAAGAGAAATATAACTGCAAAATATTTCTAACCGAATCTTGCTAGTTTCAAAAATATGCCACAAAACCTTTTCGTGTTCGGCCTGATTTCAGGTGGCCTTTCCTATTTAGTTTTTTTGCTCTATTTTAAAAACTAGACATTTATTTAGCAAAATTCCTCTTCACGTCGCTTTGTATTCCTTTGCTCGTTGAAGTAAGCTCTCAATCGGCAATATCGGTGACAATGTATTTTATGAATGAAACAAGTGCAAAGGCAGTCCATGCCATTTTTGTGAAATGTCGATTAAATTTTTTTGTCACCGATTTTGACGAGTGAGGACTCGTTGGACGCGGAATAATGAGAGAAATATAACTGCAAAATATTTCTGACCGAATCTTGCTAGTTTCAAAAATATGCCACAAAAACTTTTCGTGTTCGGCCTTTTGTGAAATTTCGATTAAAATTTTTTGTCACCGATTTTGACGAGTGAGGACTCGTAGGACGCGGAATAATGTGAGAAATATAACTGCAAAATATTTCTGTCCGAATCTTGCTAGTTTCAAAAATGTGCCACAAAACCTTTTCGTGTTCAGCCTGATTTCAGGTGGCCTTTCCTATTTAGTTTTTTTGCTCTATTTTAAAAACTATACATTTATTTAGCAAAATTGCTCTTCACGTCGCTTTGTATTCCTTTCCTCGTTAAAGTAAGATCTCAATCGGCAAGATCGGTGACAATGTATTTTATGAATGAAAAAAGTGCAAAGGCAGTCCTTGCCATTTTTGTGAAATGTCGATTAAATTTTTTTGTCACCGATTTTGACGAGTGAGGACTCGTTCGACGCGGAATAATGAGAGAAATATAACTGCAAAATATTTCTAACCGAATCTTGCTAGTTTCAAAAATATGCCATAAAAACTTTTCGTGTTCGGCCTGATTTCAGGTGGCCTTTCCTATGTAGTTTTTTTGCTCTATTTTAAAAACTAGACATTTATTTAGCAAAATTCCTCTTCACGTCGCTTTGTATTCCTTTCACCGTTTAAATACGCTCTCAATCGGCAAGATCGGTGACAATGTATTTTATGAATGAAAAAAGTGCAAAGGCAGTCCATGCTTCTTTTGTGAAATTTCGATTAAAATTTTTTGTCACCGATTTTGACGAGTGAGGACTCGTTATACGCGGAATAATAAGAGAAATATAACTGCAAAATATTTCTAACCGAATCTTGCTAGTTTCAAAAATATGCCACAAAACCTTTTCGTGTTCGGCCTGATTTCAGGTGGCCTTTCCTATTTAGTTTTTTTGCTCTATTTTAAAAACTAGACATTTATTTAGCAAAATTTCTCTTCACGTCGCTTTGTATTCCTTTCCTCGTTAAAGTAAGCTCTCAATCGGCAAGATCGGTGACAATGTATTTTATGAATGAAAAAAGTGCAAAGGCAGTCCTTGCCATTTTTGTGAAATGTCGATTAAATTTTGTTGTCACCGATTTTGACGAGTGAGGACTCATTGGACGCGGAATAATGAGAGAAATATAACTGCAAAATATTTCTAACTGAATCTTGCTAGTTTCAAATATATGCCACAACAACTTTTCGTGTTCGGCCTGGTTTCAGGTGGCCTTTCCTATTTAGTTTTTTTGCTCTATTTTAAAAACTAGACATTTATTTAGCAAACTTCCTCTTCACGTCGCTTTGTATTCCTATCCCCGTTTAAATAAGCTCTCAATCGGCAAGATCGGTGACAATGTATTTTATGAATGAAAAAAGTGCAAAGGCAGTCCATGCTTCTTTTGTGAAATTTCGATTAAAATTTTTTGTCACCGATTTTGACGAGTGAGGACTCGCTAGAAGCGGAATAATAAGAGAAATATAACTGCAAAATATTTCTAACCGAATCTTGCTAATTTCAAAAATATGCCACAAAACCTTTTCGTGTTCGGCCTGATTTCAGGTGGCCTTTCCTATTTAGTTTTTTTGCTCTATTTTAAAAACTAGACATTTATTTAGCAAAATTCCTCTTCACGTCGCTTTGCATTCCTTTCCTCGTTAAAATAAGCTCTCAATCGGCAAGATCGGTGACAATGTATTTTATGAATGAAAAAAGTGCAAAGGCAGTCCATGCTTCTTTTGTGAAATTTCGATTAAAATTTTTGTCACCGATTTTGACGAGTGAGGACTCGTTAGACGCGGAATAATAAGAGAAATATAACTGCAAAATATTTCTAACCGAATCTTGCTAGTTTCAAAAATATGCCACAAAACTTTTCGTGTTCGGCCTGATTTCAGGTGGCCTTTCCTATTTAGTTTTTTTGCTCTATTTTAAAAACTAGACATTTATTTAGCAAAATTCCTCTTCACGTCGCTTTGTATTCCTTTCCTCGTTAAAATTAGCTCTCAATCGTGAAGATCGGTGAGAATGTATTTTATGAATGAGAAAAGTGTAAAGGCATGCTTCTTTTGAGAAATTTCGATTAACATTTTTTGTCACCGATTTTGACGAGTGAGGTCTCGATAGACGCGGAATAATAAGAGAAATATAACTGCAAAATATTTCTGACCGAATCTTGCTAGTTTCAAAAATATGCCACAAAAACTTTTCGTGTTCGGCCTGATTTCAGGTGGCCTTTTCTATTTAGTTTTTTTGCTCTATTTTAAAAACTAGACATTTATTAGCAAAATTCCTCTTCACGTCGCTTTGTATTCCTTTCCTCGTTAAAGTAAGCTCTCAATCGGCAAGATCGGTGACAATGTATTTTTTGAATGAAAAAAGTGCAAAGGCAGTCCATGCCATTTTTGTGAAATGTCGATTAAATTTTTTTGTCACCGATCTTGAGGAGTGTGGACTCCTTGGACGCGCAATAATAAGAGAAATATAACTGCAAAATATTTCTAACCGAATCTTGCTAGTTTCATAAATATGCCACAAAACCTTTTCGTGTTCGGCCTGATTTCAGGTGGCCTTTCCTATTTAGTTTTTTTGCTCTATTTTAAAAACTAGACATTTATTTAGCAAAATTCCTCTTCACGTCGCTTTGTATTCCTTTCCTCGTTAAAATTAGCTCTCAATCGTGAAGATCGGTGAGAATGTATTTTATGAATGAGAAAAGTGTAAAGGCATGCTTCTTTTGAGAAATTTCGATTAAAATTTTTTGTCACCGATTTTGACGAGTGAGGTCTCGATAGACGCGGAATAATAAGGGAAATATAACCGCAAAATATTTCTGACCGAATCTTGCTAGTTTCAAAAATATGCCACAAAAACTTTTCGTGTTCGGCCTGATTTCAGGTGGCCTTTCCTATTTAGTTTTTTTGCTCTATTTTAAAAACTAGACATTTATTTAGCAAAATTCCTCTTCACGTCGCTTTGTATTCCTTTCCTCGTTAAAGTAAGCTCTCAATCGGCAAGATCGGTGACAATGTATTTTTTGAATGAAAAAAGTGCAAAGGCAGTCCATGCCATTTTTGTGAAATGTCGATTAAATTTTTTTGTCACCGATCTTGAGGAGTGAGGACTCCTTGGACGCGCAATAATAAGAGAAATATAACTGCAAAATATTTCTAACCGAATCTTGCTAGTTTCAAAAATATGCCACAAAACCTTTTCGTGTTCGGCCTGATTTCAGGTGGCCTTTCCTATTTAGTTTTTTTGCTCTATTTTAAAAACTAGACATTTATTTAGCAAAATTCCTCTTCACGTCGCTTTGTATTCCTTTCTTCGTTAAAATTAGCTCTCAATCGTGAAGATCGGTGAGAATGTATTTTATGAATGAGAAAAGTGCAAAGGCATGCTTCTTTTGAGAAATTTCGATTAAAATTTTTTGTCACCGATTTTGAAGAGTGAGGACTCGTTAGATGCGGAATAATAAGAGAAATATAACTGCAAAACTTTTCTGACCGAATCTTGCTAGTTTCAAAAATATGCCACAAAAACTTTTCGTGTTCGGCCTGATTTCAGGTGGCCTTTCCTGTTTAGATTTTTTGCTCTATTTTAAAAACTAGACATTTATTTAGCAAAATTCCTCTTCACGTCGCTTTGTATTCCTTTCCTCGTTAAAATAAGCTCTCAATCGGCAAGATCGGTGACAATGTATTTTATGAATGAAAAAAGTGCAAAGGCAGTCCATGCTTCTTCTGTGAAATTTCGATTAAAATTTTTTGTCACCGATTTTGACGAGTGAGGACTCGTTAGACGCGGAATAATAAGAGAAATATAACTGCAAAATATTTCTAACCGAATCTTGCTAGTTTCAAAAATATGCCACAAAACCTTTTCGTGTTCGGCCTGATTTCAGGTGGCCTTTCCTATTTAGTTTTTTTGCTCTATTTTAAAAACTAGACATTTATTTAGCAAAATTCCTCTTCACGTCGCTTTGTATTCCTTTCCTCGTTAAAATTAGCTCTCAATCGTGAAGATCGGTGAGAATGTATTTTATGAATGAGAAAAGTGCAAAGGCATGCTTCTTTTGAGAAATTTCGATTAAAATTTTTTGTCACCGTTTTTGACGAGTGAGGACTCGTTAGACGCGGAATAATAAGAGAAATATAACTGCAAAATATTTCTAACCGAATCTTGCTAGTTTCAAAAATATGATACAAAACCTTTTCGTGTTCGGCCTGATTTCAGGTGGCCTTTCCTATTTAGTTTTTTTGCTCTATTTTAAAAACTAGACATTTATTTAGCAAAATTCCTCTTCACGTCGCTTTGTATTCCTTTCCTCGTTAAAGTAAGCTCTCAATCGGCAAGATCGGTGACAATGTATTTTATGAATGAAAAAAGTGCAAAGGCAGTCCATGCTTCTTCTGTGAAATTTCGATTAAAATTTTTTGTCACCGATTTTGACGAGTGAGGACTCGTTAGACGCGGAATAATAAGAGAAATATAACTGCAAAATATTTCTAACCGAATCTTGCTAGTTTCAAAAATATGCCACAAAACCTTTTCGTGTTCGGCCTGATTTCAGGTGGCCTTTCCTATTTAGTTTTTTTGCTCTATTTTAAAAACTAGACATTTATTTAGCAAAATTCCTCTTCACGTCGCTTTGTATTCCTTTCCTCGTTAAGGTAAGCTCTCAATCGGCAAGATCGGTGACAATGTATTTTTTGAATGAAAAAAGTGCAAAGGCAGTCCTTGCCATTTTTGTGAAATGTCGATTAAATTTTGTTGTCACCGATTTTGACGAGTGAGGACTCGCTGGACGCGGAATAATGAGAGAAATATAACTGCAAAATATTTCTAACCGAATCTTTCTAGTTTCAAATATATGATACAAAAACTTTTCGTGTTCGGCCTGATTTCAGGTGGCCTTTCCTATTTAGTTTTTTTGCTCTATTTTAAAAACTAGACATTTATTTAGCAAAATTCCTCTTCACGTCGCTTTGTATTCCGGTGACAATGTATTTTTTGAATGAAAAAAGTGCAAAGGCAGTCCATGCCATTTTTGTGAAATGTCGATTAAATTTTTTTGTCACCGATCTTGAGGAGTGAGGACTCGTTGGACGCGGAATAATAAGAGAAATATAACTGCAAAATATTTCTAACCGAATCTTGCTAGTTTCAAAAATATGCCACAAAACCTTTTCGTGTTCGGCCTGATTTCAGGTGGCCTTTCCTATTTAGTTTTTTTGCTCTATTTTAAAAACTAGACATTTATTTAGCAAAATTCCTCTTCACGTCGCTTTGTATTCCTTTCCCCGTTTAAATAAGTTCTCAATCGGCAAGATCTGTGACAATGTATTTTATGAATGAAAAAATTGCAAAGGCAGTCCATGCTTCTTTTGTGAAATTTCGATTAAACTTTTTTGTCACCGATTTTGACGAGTGAGGACTCGCTGGACGCGGAATAATGAGAGAAATATAACTGCAAAATATTTCTAACCGAATCTTGCTAGTTTCAAAAATATGCCATAAAAACTTTTCGTGTTCGGCCTGATTTCAGGTGGCCTTTCCTATGTAGTTTTTTTGCTCTATTTTAAAAACTAGAGATTTATTTAGCAAAATTCCTCTTCACGTCGCTTTGTATTCCTTTCGTCGTTAAAGTAAGCTCTCAATCGGCAATATCGGTGACAATGTATTTTATGAATGAAACAAGTGCAAAGGCAGTCCATGCCATTTTTGAGAAATGTCGATTAAATTTTTTTGTCACCGATTTTGACGAGTGAGGACTCGTAGGACGCGGAATAATGTGAGAAATATAACTGCAAAATATTTCTGACCGAATCTTGCTAGTTTCAAAAATATGCCACAAAACCTTTTCGTGTTCGGCCTGATTTCAGGTGGCCTTTCCTATTTAGTTTTTTTGCTCTATTTTAAAAACTAGACATTTATTTAGCAAAATTCCTCTTCACGTCGCTTTGTATTCCTTTCCTCGTTAAAATTAGCTCTCAATCGTGAAGATCGGTGGGAATGTATTTTATGAATGAAAAAAGTGCAAAGGCAGTCCTTGCCATTTTTGTGAAATGTCGATTAAATTTTGTTGTCACCGATTTTGACGAGTGAGGACTCGCTGGACGCGGAATAATGAGAGAAATATAACTGCAAAATATTTCTAACCGAATCTTGCTAGTTTCAAAAATATGCCACAAAACCTTTTCGTGTTCGGCCTGATTTCAGGTGGCCTTTCCTATTTAGTTTTTTTGTTCTATTTTAAAAACTAGACATTTATTTAGCAAAATTCCTCTTCACGTCGCTTTGTATTCCTTTCCCCGTTTAAATAAGTTCTCAATCGGCAAGATCTGTGACAATGTATTTTATGAATGAAAAAAGTGCAAAGGCAGTCCATGCTTCTTCTGTGAAATTTCGATTAAAATTTTTTGTCACCGATTTTGACGAGTGAGGACTCGTTAGACGCGGAATAATAAGAAAAATATAACTGCAAAATATTTCTAACCGAATCTTGCTAGTTTCAAAAATATGCCACAAAACCTTTTCGTGTTCGGCCTGATTTCAGGTGGCCTTTCCTATTTAGTTTTTTTGCTCTATTTTAAAAACTAGACATTTATTTAGCAAAATTCCTCTTCACGTCGCTTTGTATTCCTTTCCTCGTTAAAGTAAGCTCTCAATCGGCAAGATCGGTGACAATGTATTTTTTGAATGAAAAAAGTGCAAAGGCAGTCCTTGCCATTTTTGTGAAATGTCGATTAAATTTTGTTGTCACCGATTTTGACGAGTGAGGACTCGCTGGACGCGGAATAATGAGAGAAATATAACTGCAAAATATTTCTAACCGAATCTTGCTAGTTTCAAATATATGATACAAAAACTTTTCGTGTTCGGCCTGATTTCAGGTGGCCTTTCCTATTTAGTTTTTTTTGCTCTATTTTAAAAACTAGACATTTATTTAGCAAAATTCCTCTTCACGTCGCTTTGTATTCCGGTGACAATGTATTTTTTGAATGAAAAAAGTGCAAAGGCAGTCCATGCCATTTTTGTGAAATGTCGATTAAATATTTTTGTCACCGATCTTGAGGAGTGTGGACTCCTTGGACGCGCAATAATAAGAGAAATATAACTGCAAAATATTTCTAACCGAATCTTGCTAGTTTCATAAATATGCCACAAAACCTTTTCGTGTTCGGCCTGATTTCAGGTGGCCTTTCCTATTTAGTTTTTTTGCTCTATTTTAAAAACTAGACATTTATTTAGCAAAATTCCTCTTCACGTCGCTTTGTATTCCTTTCCTCGTTAAAATTAGCTCTCAATCGTGAAGATCGGTGAGAATGTATTTTATGAATGAGAAAAGTGTAAAGGCATGCTTCTTTTGAGAAATTTCGATTAAAATTTTTTGTCACCGATTTTGACGAGTGAGGTCTCGATAGACGCGGAATAATAAGAGAAATATAACTGCAAAATATTTCTGACCGAATCTTGCTAGTTTCAAAAATATGCCACAAAAACTTTTCGTGTTCGGCCTGATTTCAGGTGGCCTTTCCTATTTAGTTTTTTTGCTCTATTTTAAAAACTAGACATTTATTTAGCAAAATTCCTCTTCACGTCGCTTTGTATTCCTTTCCTCGTTAAAGTAAGCTCTCAATCGGCAAGATCGGTGACAATGTATTTTTTGAATGAAAAAAGTGCAAAGGCAGTCCATGCCATTTTTGTGAAATGTCGATTAAATTTTTTTGTCACCGATCTTGAGGAGTGACGACTCCTTGGACGCGCAATAATAAGAGAAATATAACTGCAAAATATTTCTAACCGAATCTTGCTAGTTTCAAAAATATGCCACAAAACCTTTTCGTGTTCGGCCTGATTTCAGGTGGCCTTTCCTATTTAGTTTTTTTGCTCTATTTTAAAAACTAGACATTTATTTAGCAAAATTCCTCTTCACGTCGCTTTGTATTCCTTTCCTCGTTAAAATTAGCTCTCAATCGTGAAGATCGGTGAGAATGTATTTTATGAATGAGAAAAGTGCAAAGGCATGCTTCTTTTGAGAAATTTCGATTAAAATTTTTTGTCACCGATTTTGAAGAGTGAGGACTCGTTAGACGCGGAATAATAAGAGAAATATAACTGCAAAACTTTTCTGACCGAATCTTGCTAGTTTCAAAAATATGCCACAAAAACTTTTCGTGTTCGGCCTGATTTCAGGTGGCCTTTCCTATTTAGATTTTTTGCTCTATTTTAAAAACTAGACATTTATTTAGCAAAATTCCTCTTCACGTCGCTTTGTATTCCTTTCCTCGTTAAAATAAGCTCTCAATCGGCAAGATCGGTGACAATGTATTTTATGAATGAAAAAAGTGCAAAGGCAGTCCATGCTTCTTTTGTGAAATTTCGATTAAAATTTTTGTCACCGTTTTTGACGAGTGAGGACTCGTTAGACGCGGAATAATAAGAGAAATATAACTGCAAAATATTTCTAACCGAATCTTGCTAGTTTCAAAAATATGCCACAAAACCTTTTCGTGTTCGGCCTGATTTCAGGTGGCCTTTCCTATTTAGTTTTTTTGCTCTATTTTAAAAACTAGACATTTATTTAGCAAAATTCCTCTTCACGTCGCTTTGTATTCCTTTCCTCGTTAAAGTAAGCTCTCAATCGGCAAGATCGGTGACAATGTATTTTATGAATGAAAAAAGTGCAAAGGCAGTCCATGCTTCTTCTGTGAAGTTTCGATTAAAATTTTTTGTCACCGATTTTGACGAGTGAGGACTCGTTAGACGCGGAATAATAAGAGAAATATAACTGCAAAATATTTCTAACCGAATCTTGCTAGTTTCAAAAATATGCCACAAAACCTTTTCGTGTTCGGCCTGATTTCAGGTGGCCTTTCCTATTTAGTTTTTTTGCTCTATTTTAAAAACTAGACATTTATTTAGCAAAATTCCTCTTCACGTCGCTTTGTATTCCTTTCCTCGTTAAAGTAAGCTCTCAATCGGCGAGATCGGTGACAATGTATTTTTTGAATGAAAAAAGTGCAAAGGCAGTCCTTGCCATTTTTGTGAAATGTCGATTAAATTTTGTTGTCACCGATTTTGACGAGTGAGGACTCGCTGGACGCGGAATAATGAGAGAAATATAACTGCAAAATATTTCTAACCGAATCTTGCTAGTTTCAAATATATGATACAAAAACTTTTCGTGTTCGGCCTGATTTCAGGTGGCCTTTCCTATTTAGTTTTTTTGCTCTATTTTAAAAACTAGACATTTATTTAGCAAAATTCCTCTTCACGTCGCTTTGTATTCCGGTGACAATGTATTTTTTGAATGAAAAAAGTGCAAAGGCAGTCCATGCCATTTTTGTGAAATGTCGATTAAATTTTTTTGTCACCGATCTTGAGGAGTGTGGACTCCTTGGACGCGCAATAATAAGAGAAATATAACTGCAAAATATTTCTAACCGAATCTTGCTAGTTTCATAAATATGCCACAAAACCTTTTCGTGTTCGGCCTGATTTCAGGTGGCCTTTCCTATTTAGTTTTTTTGCTCTATTTTAAAAACTAGACATTTATTTAGCAAAATTCCTCTTCACGTCGCTTTGTATTCCTTTCCTCGTTAAAATTAGCTCTCAATCGTGAAGATCGGTGAGAATGTATTTTATGAATGAGAAAAGTGTAAAGGCATGCTTCTTTTGAGAAATTTCGATTAAAATTTTTTGTCACCGATTTTGACGAGTGAGGTCTCGATAGACGCGGAATAATAAGAGAAATATAACTGCAAAATATTTCTGACCGAATCTTGCTAGTTTCAAAAATATGCCACAAAAACTTTTCGTGTTCGGCCTGATTTCAGGTGGCCTTTCCTATTTAGTTTTTTTGCTCTATTTTAAAAACTAGACATTTATTTAGCAAAATTCCTCTTCACGTCGCTTTGTATTCCTTTCCTCGTTAAAGTAAGCTCTCAATCGGCAAGATCGGTGACAATGTATTTTTTGAATGAAAAAAGTGCAAAGGCAGTCCATGCCATTTTTGTGAAATGTCGATTAAATTTTTTTGTCACCGATCTTGAGGAGTGAGGACTCCTTGGACGCGCAATAATAAGAGAAATATAACTGCAAAATATTTCTAACCGAATCTTGCTAGTTTCAAAAATATGCCACAAAACCTTTTCGTGTTCGGCCTGATTTCAGGTGGCCTTTCCTATTTAGTTTTTTTGCTCTATTTTAAAAACTAGACATTTATTTAGCAAAATTCCTCTTCACGTCGCTTTGTATTCCTTTCCTCGTTAAAATTAGCTCTCAATCGTGAAGATCGGTGAGAATGTATTTTATGAATGAGAAAAGTGCAAAGGCATGCTTCTTTTGAGAAATTTCGATTAAAATTTTTTGTCACCGATTTTGAAGAGTGAGGACTCGTTAGACGCGGAATAATAAGAGAAATATAACTGCAAAACTTTTCTGACCGAATCTTGCTAGTTTCAAAAATATGCCACAAAAACTTTTCGTGTTCGGCCTGATTTCAGGTGGCCTTTCCTATTTAGATTTTTTGCTCTATTTTAAAAACTAGACATTTATTTAGCAAAATTCCTCTTCACGTCGCTTTGTATTCCTTTCCTCGTTAAAATAAGCTCTCAATCGGCAAGATCGGTGACAATGTATTTTATGAATGAAAAAAGTGCAAAGGCAGTCCATGCTTCTTTTGTGAAATTTCGATTAAAATTTTTGTCACCGTTTTTGACGAGTGAGGACTCGTTAGACGCGGAATAATAAGAGAAATATAACTGCAAAATATTTCTAACCGAATCTTGCTAGTTTCAAAAATATGCCACAAAACCTTTTCGTGTTCGGCCTGATTTCAGGTGGCCTTTCCTATTTAGTTTTTTTGCTCTATTTTAAAAACTAGACATTTATTTAGCAAAATTCCTCTTCACGTCGCTTTGTATTCCTTTCCTCGTTAAAGTAAGCTCTCAATCGGCAAGATCGGTGACAATGTATTTTATGAATGAAAAAAGTGCAAAGGCAGTCCATGCTTCTTCTGTGAAATTTCGATTAAAATTTTTTGTCACCGATTTTGACGAGTGAGGACTCGTTAGACGCGGAATAATAAGAGAAATATAACTGCAAAATATTTCTAACCGAATCTTGCTAGTTTCAAAAATATGCCACAAAACCTTTTCGTGTTCGGCCTGATTTCAGGTGGCCTTTCCTATTTAGTTTTTTTGCTCTATTTTAAAAACTAGACATTTATTTAGCAAAATTCCTCTTCACGTCGCTTTGTATTCCTTTCCTCGTTAAAGTAAGCTCTCAATCGGCGAGATCGGTGACAATGTATTTTTTGAATGAAAAAAGTGCAAAGGCAGTCCTTGCCATTTTTGTGAAATGTCGATTAAATTTTGTTGTCACCGATTTTGACGAGTGAGGACTCGCTGGACGCGGAATAATGAGAGAAATATAACTGCAAAATATTTCTAACCGAATCTTGCTAGTTTCAAATATATGATACAAAAACTTTTCGTGTTCGGCCTGATTTCAGGTGGCCTTTCCTATTTAGTTTTTTTGCTCTATTTTAAAAACTAGACATTTATTTAGCAAAATTCCTCTTCACGTCGCTTTGTATTCCGGTGACAATGTATTTTTTGAATGAAAAAAGTGCAAAGGCAGTCCATGCCATTTTTGTGAAATGTCGATTAAATTTTTTTGTCACCGATCTTGAGGAGTGTGGACTCCTTGGACGCGCAATAATAAGAGAAATATAACTGCAAAATATTTCTAACCGAATCTTGCTAGTTTCATAAATATGCCACAAAACTTTTCGTGTTCGGCCTGATTTCAGGTGGCCTTTCCTATTTAGTTTTTTTGCTCTATTTTAAAAACTAGACATTTATTTAGCAAAATTCCTCTTCACGTCGCTTTGTATTCCTTTCCTCGTTAAAATTAGCTCTCAATCGTGAAGATCGGTGAGAATGTATTTTATGAATGAGAAAAGTGTAAAGGCATGCTTCTTTTGAGAAATTTCGATTAAAATTTTTTGTCACCGATTTTGACGAGTGAGGTCTCGATAGACGCGGAATAATAAGAGAAATATAACTGCAAAATATTTCTGACCGAATCTTGCTAGTTTCAAAAATATGCCACAAAAACTTTTCGTGTTCGGCCTGATTTCAGGTGGCCTTTCCTATTTAGTTTTTTTGCTCTATTTTAAAAACTAGACATTTATTTAGCAAAATTCCTCTTCACGTCGCTTTGTATTCCTTTCCTCGTTAAAGTAAGCTCTCAATCGGCAAGATCGGTGACAATGTATTTTTTGAATGAAAAAAGTGCAAAGGCAGTCCATGCCATTTTTGTGAAATGTCGATTAAATTTTTTTG
This sequence comes from Dioctria rufipes, assembly GCA_963924295.1. Classification (NCBI taxonomy): domain Eukaryota; kingdom Metazoa; phylum Arthropoda; class Insecta; order Diptera; family Asilidae; genus Dioctria; species Dioctria rufipes. The sequence goes on along the minus strand of OZ002741.1, from coordinate 134,915,092 downwards.
TCACCGATCTTGAGGAGTGAGGACTCCTTGGACGCGCAATAATAAGAGAAATATAACTGCAAAATATTTCTAACCGAATCTTGCTAGTTTCAAAAATATGCCACAAAACCTTTTCGTGTTCGGCCTGATTTCAGGTGGCCTTTCCTATTTAGTTTTTTTGCTCTATTTTAAAAACTAGACATTTATTTAGCAAAATTCCTCTTCACGTCGCTTTGTATTCCTTTCCTCGTTAAAATTAGCTCTCAATCGTGAAGATCGGTGAGAATGTATTTTATGAATGAGAAAAGTGCAAAGGCATGCTTCTTTTGAGAAATTTCGATTAAAATTTTTTGTCACCGATTTTGAAGAGTGAGGACTCGTTAGACGCGGAATAATAAGAGAAATATAACTGCAAAACTTTTCTGACCGAATCTTGCTAGTTTCAAAAATATGCCACAAAAACTTTTCGTGTTCGGCCTGATTTCAGGTGGCCTTTCCTATTTAGATTTTTTGCTCTATTTTAAAAACTAGACATTTATTTAGCAAAATTCCTCTTCACGTCGCTTTGTATTCCTTTCCTCGTTAAAATAAGCTCTCAATCGGCAAGATCGGTGACAATGTATTTTATGAATGAAAAAAGTGCAAAGGCAGTCCATGCTTCTTTTGTGAAATTTCGATTAAAATTTTTGTCACCGTTTTTGACGAGTGAGGACTCGTTAGACGCGGAATAATAAGAGAAATATAACTGCAAAATATTTCTAACCGAATCTTGCTAGTTTCAAAAATATGCCACAAAACCTTTTCGTGTTCGGCCTGATTTCAAGTGGCCTTTCCTATTTAGATTTTTTGCTCTATTTTAAAAACTAGACATTTATTTAGCAAAATTCCTCTTCACGTCGCTTTGTATTCCTTTCCTCGTTAAAATAAGCTCTCAATCGGCAAGATCGGTGACAATGTATTTTATGAATGAAAAAAGTGCAAAGGCAGTCCATGCTTCTTTTGTGAAATTTCGATTAAAATTTTTGTCACCGTTTTTGACGAGTGAGGACTCGTTAGACGCGGAATAATAAGAGAAATATAACTGCAAAATATTTCTAACCGAATCTTGCTAGTTTCAAAAATATGCCACAAAACCTTTTCGTGTTCGGCCTGATTTCAAGTGGCCTTTCCTATTTAGTTTTTTTGCTCTATTTTAAAAACTAGACATTTATTTAGCAAAATTCCTCTTCACGTCGCTTTGTATTCCTTTCCTCGTTAAAGTAAGCTCTCAATCGGCGAGATCGGTGACAATGTATTTTTTGAATGAAAAAAGTGCAAAGGCAGTCCTTGCCATTTTTGTGAAATGTCGATTAAATTTTGTTGTCACCGATTTTGACGAGTGAGGACTCGCTGGACGCGGAATAATGAGAGAAATATAACTGCAAAATATTTCTAACCGAATCTTGCTAGTTTCAAATATATGATACAAAAACTTTTCGTGTTCGGCCTGATTTCAGGTGGCCTTTCCTATTTAGTTTTTTTGCTCTATTTTAAAAACTAGACATTTATTTAGCAAAATTCCTCTTCACGTCGCTTTGTATTCCGGTGACAATGTATTTTTTGAATGAAAAAAGTGCAAAGGCAGTCCATGCCATTTTTGTGAAATGTCGATTAAATTTTTTTGTCACCGATCTTGAGGAGTGAGGACTCGTTGGACGCGGAATAATAAGAGAAATATAACTGCAAAATATTTCTAACCGAATCTTGCTAGTTTCAAAAATATGCCACAAAACCTTTTCGTGTTCGGCCTGATTTCAGGTGGCCTTTCCTATTTAGTTTTTTTGCTCTATTTTGAAAACTAGACATTTATTTAGCAAAATTCCTCTTCACGTCGCTTTGTATTCCTTTCCCCGTTTAAATAAGTTCTCAATCGGCAAGATCTGTGACAATGTATTTTATGAATGAAAAAAGTGCAAAGGCAGTCCATGCTTCTTTTGTGAAATTTCGATTAAAATTTTTTGTCACCGATTTTGACGAGTGAGGACTCGCTGGACGCGGAATAATGAGAGAAATATAACTGCAAAATATTTCTAACCGAATCTTGCTAGTTTCAAAAATATGCCATAAAAACTTTTCGTGTTCGGCCTGATTTCAGGTGGCCTTTCCTATGTAGTTTTTTTGCTCTATTTTAAAAACTAGACATTTATTTAGCAAAATTCCTCTTCACGTCGCTTTGTATTCCTTTCGTCGTTAAAGTAAGCTCTCAATCGGCAATATCGGTGACAATGTATTTTATGAATGAAACAAGTGCAAAGGCAGTCCATGCCATTTTTGAGAAATGTCGATTAAATTTTTTTGTCACCGATTTTGACGAGTGAGGACTCGTAGGACGCGGAATAATGTGAGAAATATAACTGCAAAATATTTCTGACCGAATCTTGCTAGTTTCAAAAATATGCCACAAAACCTTTTCGTGTTCGGCCTGATTTCAGGTGGCCTTTCCTATTTAGTTTTTTTGCTCTATTTTAAAAACTAGACATTTATTTAGCAAAATTCCTCTTCACGTCGCTTTGTATTCCTTTCCTCGTTAAAATTAGCTCTCAATCGTGAAGATCGGTGAGAATGTATTTTATGAATGAAAAAAGTGCAAAGGCAGTCCTTGCCATTTTTGTGAAATGTCGATTAAATTTTGTTGTCACCGATTTTGACGAGTGAGGACTCGCTGGACGCGGAATAATGAGAGAAATATAACTGCAAAATATTTCTAACCGAATCTTGCTAGTTTCAAAAATATGCCACAAAACCTTTTCGTGTTCGGCCTGATTTCAGGTGGCCTTTCCTATTTAGTTTTTTTATTCTATTTTAAAAACTAGACATTTATTTAGCAAAATTCCTAAACTAGACATTTATTTAGCAAAATTCCTCTTCACGTCGCTTTGTATTCCTTTCCTCGTTAAAATTAGCTCTCAATCGTGAAGATCGGTGAGAATGTATTTTATGAATGAGAAAAGTGCAAAGGCATGCTTCTTTTGAGAAATTTCGATTAAAATTTTTTGTCACCAATTTTGACGAGTGATGACTCGATACACGCGGAATAATAAGAAAAATATAACTGCAAAATATTTCTAACCGAATCTTGCTAGTTTCAAAAATATGCCACAAAAACTTTTCGTGTTCGGCCTGATTTCAGGTGGCCTTTCCTATTCAGTTTTTCTACTCTATTTTAAAAACTAGGCATTTATTTAGCAAAATTTATTTTCACATCGCTTTGTATTCCTTCCCTAGTTAAAATAGGCTCTCAATCGGCAAGATCGGTGACAATGTATTTTATGAATGAAAAAAGTGCAAAGGCAGTCCTTGCCATTTTTGTGAAATGTCGATTAAATTTTGTTGTCACCGATTTTGACGAGTGAGGACTCATTGGACGCGGAATAATGAGAGAAATATAACTGCAAAATATTTCTAACTGAATCTTGCTAGTTTCAAATATATGCCACAGCAACTTTTCGTGTTCGGCCTGATTTCAGGTGGCCTTTCCTATTTAGTTTTTTTGCTCTATTTTAAAAACTAGACATTTATTTAGCAAAATTCCTCTTCACGTCGCTTTGTATTCCTTTCCTCGTTAAAGTAAGCTCTCAATCGGCAAGATCGGTGACAATGTATTTTATGAATGAAAAAAGTGCAAAGGCAGTCCATGCTTCTTTTGTGAAATTTCGATTAAAATTTTTTGTCACCGATTTTGACGAGTGAGGACTCGTTAGACGCGGAATAATAAGAGAAATATAACTGCAAAATATTTCTAACTGAATCTTGCTAGTTTCAAAAATATGCCACAAAACCTTTTCGTGTTCGGCCTGATTTCAGGTGGCCTTTCCTATTTAGTTTTTTTGCTCTATTTTAAAAACTAGACATTTATTTAGCAAAATTCCTCTTCACGTCGCTTTGCATTCCTTTCCTCATTAAAATAAGCTCTCAATCGGCAAGATCGGTGACAATGTATTTTATGAATGAAAAAAGTGCAAAGGCAGTCCATGCTTCTTTTGTGAAATTTCGATTAAAATTTTTTGTCACCGATTTTGACGAGTGAGGACTCGTTATACGCGGAATAATAAGAGAAATATAACTGCAAAATATTTCTAACCGAATCTTGCTAGTTTCAAAAATATGCCACAAAACCTTTTCGTGTTCGGCCTGATTTCAGGTGGCCTTTCCTATTTAGTTTTTTTGCTCTATTTTAAAAACTAGACATTTATTTAGCAAAATTCCTCTTCAGGTCGCTTTGTATTCCTTTCCTCGTTAAAATTAGCTCTCAATCGTGAAGATCGGTGAGAATGTATTTTATGAATGAGAAAAGTGCAAAGGCATGCTTCTTTTGAAAAATTTCGATTAAAATTTGTTGTCACCGATTTTGACGAGTGAGGACTCTATAGACGCGGAATAATAAGAGAAATATAACTGCAAAATATTTCTGACCGAATCTTGCTAGTTTCAAAAATATGCCACAAAAACTTTTCGTGTTCGGCCTGATTTCAGGTGGCCTTTCCTATTTAGTTTTTTTGCTCTATTTTAAAAACTAGACATTTATTTAGCAAAATTCCTCTTCACGTCGCTTTGCATTCCTTTCCTCATTAAAATAAGCTCTCAATCGGCAAGATCGGTGACAATGTATTTTATGAATGAAAAAAGTGCAAAGGCAGTCCATGCTTCTTTTGTGAAATTTCGATTAAAATTTTTTGTCACCGATTTTGACGAGTGAGGACTCGTTATACGCGGAATAATAAGAGAAATATAACTGCAAAATATTTCTAACCGAATCTTGCTAGTTTCAAAAATATGCCACAAAACCTTTTCGTGTTCGGCCTGATTTCAGGTGGCCTTTCCTATTTAGTTTTTTTGCTCTATTTTAAAAACTAGACATTTATTTAGCAAAATTCCTCTTCAGGTCGCTTTGTATTCCTTTCCTCGTTAAAATTAGCTCTCAATCGTGAAGATCGGTGAGAATGCATTTTATGAATGAGAAAAGTGCAAAGGCATGCTTCTTTTGAAAAATTTCGATTAAAATTTGTTGTCACCGATTTTGACGAGTGAGGACTCGTTGGACGCGAAATAATAAGAGAAATATAACTGCAAAATATTTCTGACCGAATCTTGCTAGTTTCAAAAATATGCCACAAAAACTTTTCGTGTTCGGCCTGATTTCAGGTGGCCTTTCCTATTTAGTTTTTTTGCTCTATTTTAAAAACTAGACATTTATTTAGCAAAATTCCTCTTCACGTCGCTTCGTATTCCTTTCCTCGTTAAAGTAAGCTCTCAATCGGCAAGATCGGTGACAATGTATTTTTTGAATGAAAATTGTGCAAAGGCAGTCCATGCCATTTTTGTGAAATGTCGATTAAATTTTTTTGTCACCGATCTTGACGAGTGAGGACTCATTGGACGCGGAATAATGAGAGAAATATAACTGCAAAATATTTCTAACTGAATCTTGCTAGTTTCAAATATATGCCACAGCAACTTTTCGTGTTCGGCCTGATTTCAGGTGGCCTTTCCTATTTAGTTTTTTTGCTCTATTTTAAAAACTAGACATTTATTTAGCAAAATTCCTCTTCACGTCGCTTTGCATTCCTTTCCTCATTAAAATAAGCTCTCAATCGGCAAGATCGGTGACAATGTATTTTATGAATGAAAAAAGTGCAAAGGCAGTCCATGCTTCTTTTGTGAAATTTCGATTAAAATTTTTTGTCACCAATTTTGACGAGTGAGGACTCGATACACGCGGAATAATAAGAAAAATATAACTGCAAAATATTTCTAACCGAATCTTGCTAGTTTCAAAAATATGCCACAAAAACTTTTCGTGTTCGGCCTGATTTCAGGTGGCCTTTCCTATTCAGTTTTTCTACTCTATTTTAAAAACTAGGCATTTATTTAGCAAAATTTATTTTCACATCGCTTTGTATTCCTTCCCTAGTTAAAATAGGCTCTCAACCGGCAAGATCGGTGACAATGTATTTTATGAATGAAAAAAGTGCAAAGGCAGTCCTTGCCATTTTTGTGAAATGTCGATTAAATTTTGTTGTCACCGATTTTGACGAGTGAGGACTCATTGGACGCGGAATAATGAGAGAAATATAACTGCAAAATATTTCTAACTGAAGCTTGCTAGTTTCAAATATATGCCACAACAACTTTTCGTGTTCGGCCTGATTTCAGGTGGCCTTTCCTATTTAGTTTTTTTGCTCTATTTTAAAAACTAGACATTTATTTAGCAAAATTCCTCTTCACGTCGCTTTGCATTCCTTTCCTCATTAAAATAAGCTCTCAATTGGCAAGATCGGTGACAATGTATTTTATGAATGAAAAAAGTGCAAAGGCAGTCCATGCTTCTTTTGTGAAATTTCGATTAAAATTTTTTGTCACCGATTTTGACGAGTGAGGACTCGTTATACGCGGAATAATAAGAGAAATATAACTGCAAGATATTTCTAACCGAATCTTGCTAGTTTCAAAAATATGCCACAAAAGCTTTTCGTGTTCGGCCTGATTTCAGGTGGCCTTTCCTATTTAGTTTTTTTGCTCTATTTTAAAAACTAGACATTTATTTAGCAAAATTCCTCTTCAGGTCGCTTTGTATTCCTTTCCTCGTTAAAATTAGCTCTCAATCGTGAAGATCGGTGAGAATGTATTTTATGAATGAGAAAAGTGCAAAGGCATGCTTCTTTTGAAAAATTTCGATTAAAATTTGTTGTCACCGATTTTGACGAGTGAGGACTCTATAGACGCGGAATAATAAGAGAAATATAACTGCAAAATATTTCTGACCGAATCTTGCTAGTTTCAAAAATATGCCACAAAAACTTTTCGTGTTCGGCCTGATTTCAGGTGGCCTTTCCTATTTAGTTTTTTTGCTCTATTTTAAAAACTAGACATTTATTTAGCAAAATTCCTCTTCACGTCGCTTCGTATTCCTTTCCTCGTTAAAGTAAGCTCTCAATCGGCAAGATCGGTGACAATGTATTTTTTGAATGAAAATAGTGCAAAGGCAGTCCATGCCATTTTTGTGAAATGTCGATTAAATTTTTTTGTCACCGATCTTTAGGAGTGAGGACTCGTTGGACGCGGAATAATAAGAGAAATATAACTGCAAAATATTTCTAACCGAATCTTGCTAGTTTCAAAAATATGCCACAAAACCTTTTCGTGTTCGGCCTGATTTCAGGTGGCCTTTCCTATTTAGTTTTTTTGCTCTATTTTAAAAACTAGACATTTATTTAGCAAAATTCCTCTTCACGTCGCTTCGTATTCCTTTCCTCGTTAAAGTAAGCTCTCAATCGGCAAGATCGGTGACAATGTATTTTTTGAATGAAAATAGTGCAAAGGCAGTCCATGCCATTTTTGTGAAATGTCGATTAAATTTTTTTGTCACCGATCTTGAGGAGTGAGGACTCGTTGGACGCGGAATAATAAGAGAAATATAACTGCAAAATATTTCTAACCGAATCTTGCTAGTTTCAAAAATATGCCACAAAAACTTTTCGTGTTCGGCCTGATTTCAGGTGGCCTTTCCTATTTAGATTTTTTGCTCTATTTTAAAAACTAGACATTTATTTAGCAAAATTCCTCTTCACGTCGCTTTGTATTCCTTTCCTCGTTAAAACAAGCTCTCAATCGTCAAGATCGGTGACAATGTATTTTATGAATGAAAAAAGTGTAAAGGCAGTCCATGCTTCTTTTGTGAAATTTCGATTAAAATTTTTTGTCACCGTTTTTGACGAGTGAGGACTCGTTAGACGCGGAATAATAAGAGAAATATAACTGCAAAATATTTCTAACCGAATCTTGCTAGTTTCAAAAATATGCCACAAAACCTTTTCGTGTTCGGCCTGATTTCAGGTGGCCTTTCCTATTTAGTTTTTTTGCTCTATTTTAAAAACTAGACATTTATTTAGCAAAATTCCTCTTCACGTCGCTTCGTATTCCTTTCCTCGTTAAAGTAAGCTCTCAATCGGCAAGATCGGTGACAATGTATTTTTTTGAATGAAAATAGTGCAAAGGCAGTCCATGCCATTTTTGTGAAATGTCGATTAAATTTTTTTGTCACCGATCTTGAGGAGTGAGGACTCGTTGGACGCGGAATAATAAGAGAAATATAACTGCAAAATATTTCTAACCGAATCTTGCTAGTTTCAAAAATATGCCACAAAACCTTTTCGTGTTCGGCCTGATTTCAGGTGGCCTTTCCTATTTAGTTTTTTTGCTCTATTTTAAAAACTAGACACTTATTTAGCAAAATTCCTCTTCACGTCGCTTTGCATTCCTTTCCTCATTAAAATAAGCTCTCAATCGGCAAGATCGGTGACAATGTATTTTATGAATGAGAAAAGTGCAAAGGCATGCTTCTTTTGAAAAATTTCGATTAAAATTTGTTGTCACCGATTTTGACGAGTGAGGACTCTATAGACGCGGAATAATAAGAGAAATATAACTGCAAAATATTTCTGACCGAATCTTGCTAGTTTCAAAAATATGCCACAAAAACTTTTCGTGTTCGGCCTGATTTCAGGTGGCCTTTCCTATTTAGTTTTTTTGCTCCATTTTAAAAACTAGACATTTATTTAGCAAAATTCCTCTTCACGTCGCTTCGTATTCCTTTCCTCGTTAAAGTAAGCTCTCAATCGGCAAGATCGGTGACAATGTATTTTTTGAATGAAAATAGTGCAAAGGCAGTCCATGCCATTTTTGTGAAATGTCGATTAAATTTTTTTGTCACCGATCTTGAGGAGTGAGGACTCGTTGGACGCGGAATAATAAGAGAAATATAACTGCAAAATATTTCTAACCGAATCTTGCTAGTTTCAAAAATATGCCACAAAACCTTTTCGTGTTCGGCCTGATTTCAGGTGGCCTTTCCTATTTAGTTTTTTTGCTCTATTTTAAAAACTAGACATTTATTTAGCAAAATTCCTCTTCACGTCACTTTGTATTCCTTTCCTCGTTAAAACAAGCTCTCAATCGTCAAGATCGGTGACAATGTATTTTATGAATGAAAAAAGTGCAAAGGCAGTCCATGCTTCTTTTGTGAAATTTCGATTAAAGTTTTTTGTCACCGATTTTGAAGAGTGAGGACTCGCTGGACGCGGAATAATGAGAGAAATATAACTGCAAAATATTTCTAACCGAATCTTGCTAGTTTCAAAAATATGCCATAAAAACTTTTCGTGTTCGGCCTGATTTCAGGTGGCCTTTCCTATTTAGTTTTTTTGCTCTATTTTAAAAACTAGACATTTATTTAGCAAAATTCCTCTTCACGTCGCTTTGTATTCCTTTCCTCGTTAAAGTAAGCTCTCAATCGGCAAGATCGGTGACAATGTATTTTATGAATGAAAAAAGTGCAAAGGCAGTCCTTGCCATTTTTGTGAAATGTCGATTAAATTTTGTTGTCACCGATTTTGACGAGTGAGGACTCATTGGACGCGGAATAATGAGAGAAATATAACTGCAAAATATTTCTAACTGAATCTTGCTAGTTTCAAATATATGCCACGACAACTTTTCGTGTTCGGCCTGATTTCAGGTGGCCTTTCCTATTTAGTTTTTTTGCTCTATTTTAAAAACTAGACATTTATTTAGCAAAATTCCTCTTCACGTCGCTTTGTATTCCTTTCCTCGTTAAAGTAAGCTCTCAATCGGCAAGATCGGTGACAATGTATTTTATGAATGAAAAAAGTGCAAAGGCAGTCCTGCTTCTTTTGTGAAATTTCGATTAAAATTTTTTGTCACCGATTTTGACGAGTGAGGACTCGTTAGACGCGGAATAATAAGAGAAATATAACTGCAAAATATTTCTAACTGAATCTTGCTAGTTTCAAAAATATGCCACAAAACCTTTTCGTGTTCGGCCTGATTTCAGGTGGCCTTTCCTATTTAGTTTTTTTGCTCTATTTTAAAAACTAGACATTTATTTAGCAAAATTCCTCTTCACGTTGCTTTGCATTCCTTTCCTCGTTAAAATAAGCTCTCAATCGGCAAGATCGTTGACAATGTATTTTATGAATGAAAAAAGTGCAAAGGCAGTCCATGCTTCTTTTGTCAAATTTCGATTAAAATTTTTTGTCACCGATTTTGACGAGTGAGGACTCGTTAGACGCGGAATAATAAGAGAAGTATAACTGCAAAATATTTCTAACCGAATCTTGCTAGTTTCAAAAATATGCCACAAAACCTTTTCGTGTTCGGCCTGATTTCAGGTGGCCTTTCCTATTTAGTTTTTTTGCTCTATTTTAAAAACTAGACATTTATTTAGCAAAATTCCTCTTCACGTCGCTTTGTATTCCTTTCCTCGTTAAAATTAGCTCTCAATCGTGAAGATCGGTGAGAATGTATTTTATGAATGAGAAAAGTGCAAAGGCATGCTTCTTTTGAAAAATTTCGATTAAAATTTGTTGTCACCGATTTTGACGAGTGAGGACTCGATAGACGCGGAATAATAAGAGAAATATAACTGCAAAATATTTCTGACCGAATCTTGCTAGTTTCAAAAATATGCCACAAAAACTTTTCGTGTTCGGCCTGATTTCAGGTGGCCTTTCCTATTTAGTTTTTTTGCTCTATTTTAAAAACTAGACATTTATTTAGCAAAATTCCTCTTCACGTCGCTTTGCATTCCTTTCCTCGTTAAAATAAGCTCTCAATCGGCAAGATCGTTGACAATGTATTTTATGAATGAAAAAAGTGCAAAGGCAGTCCATGCTTCTTTTGTCAAATTTCGATTAAAATTTTTTGTCACCGATTTTGACGAGTGAGGACTCGTTAGACGCGGAATAATAAGAGAAATATAACTGCAAAATATTTCTAACCGAATCTTGCTAGTTTCAAAAATATGCCACAAAACCTTTTCGTGTTCGGCCTGATTTCAGGTGGCCTTTCCTATTTAGTTTTTTTGCTCTATTTTAAAAACTAGACATTTATTTAACAAAATTCCTCTTCACGTCGCTTTGCATTCCTTTCCTCGTTAAAATTAGCTCTCAATCGTGAAGATCGGTGAGAATGTATTTTATGAATGAGAAAAGTGCAAAGGCATGCTTCTTTTGAAAAATTTCGATTAACATTTTTTGTCACCGATTTTGACGAGTGAGGACTCGATTGACGCGGAATAATAAGAGAAATATAACTGCAAAATATTTCTGACCGAATCTTGCTAGTTTCAAAAATATGCCACAAAAACTTTTCGTGTTCGGCCTGATTTCAGGTGGCCTTTCCTATTTAGTTTTTTTGCTCTATTTTAAAAACTAGACATTTATTTAGCAAAATTCCTCTTCACGTCGCTTTGCATTCCTTTCCTCGTTAAAATAAGCTCTCAATCGGCAAGATCGTTGACAATGTATTTTATGAATGAAAAAAGTGCAAAGGCAGTCCATGCTTCTTTTGTCAAATTTCGATTAAAATTTTTTGTCACCGATTTTGACGAGTGAGGACTCGTTAGACGCGGAATAATAAGAGAAATATAACTGCAAAATATTTCTAACCGAATCTTGCTAGTTTCAAAAATATGCCACAAAACCTTTTCGTGTTCGGCCTGATTTCAGGTGGCCTTTCCTATTTAGTTTTTTTGCTCTATTTTAAAAACTAGACATTTATTTAGCAAAATTCCTCTTCACGTCGCTTTGCATTCCTTTCCTCGTTAAAATTAGCTCTCAATCGTGAAGATCGGTGAGAATGTATTTTATGAATGAGAAAAGAGCAAAGGCATGCTTCTTTTGAAAAATTTCGATTAAAATTTGTTGTCACCGATTTTGACGAGTGAGGACTCGATAGACGCGGAATAATAAGAGAAATATAACTGCAAAATATTTCTGACCGAATCTTGCTAGTTTCAAAAATATGCCACAAAAACTTTTCGTGTTCGGCCTGATTTCAGGTGGCCTTTCCTATTTAGTTTTTTTGCTCTATTTTAAAAACTAGACATTTATTTAGCAAAATTCCTCTTCACGTCGCTTTGTATTCCTTTCCTCGTTAAAGTAAGCTCTCAATCGGCAAGATCGGTGACAATGTATTTTATGAATGAAAAAAGTGCAAAGGCAGTCCTTGCCATTTTTGTGAAATGTCGATTAAATTTTGTTGTCACCGATTTTGACGAGTGAGGACTCATTGGACGCGGAATAATGAGAGAAATATAACTGCAAAATATTTCTAACTGAATCTTGCTAGTTTCAAATATATGCCACGACAACTTTTCGTGTTCGGCCTGATTTCAGGTGGCCTTTCCTATTTAGTTTTTTTGCTCTATTTTAAAAACTAGACATTTATTTAGCAAAATTCCTCTTCACGTCGCTTTGTATTCCTTTCCTCGTTAAAGTAAGCTCTCAATCGGCAAGATCGGTGACAATGTATTTTATGAATGAAAAAAGTGCAAAGGCAGTCCTGCTTCTTTTGTGAAATTTCGATTAAAATTTTTTGTCACCGATTTTGACGAGTGAGGACTCGTTAGACGCGGAATAATAAGAGAAATATAACTGCAAAATATTTCTAACTGAATCTTGCTAGTTTCAAAAATATGCCACAAAACCTTTTCGTGTTCGGCCTGATTTCAGGTGGCCTTTCCTATTTAGTTTTTTTGCTCTATTTTAAAAACTAGACATTTATTTAGCAAAATTCCTCTTCACGTCGCTTTGCATTCCTTTCCTCGTTAAAATAAGCTCTCAATCGGCAAGATCGTTGACAATGTATTTTATGAATGAAAAAAGTGCAAAGGCAGTCCATGCTTCTTTTGTCAAATTTCGATTAAAATTTTTTGTCACCGATTTTGACGAGTGAGGACTCGTTAGACGCGGAATAATAAGAGAAATATAACTGCAAAATATTTCTAACCGAATCTTGCTAGTTTCAAAAATATGCCACAAAACCTTTTCGTGTTCGGCCTGATTTCAGGTGGCCTTTCCTATTTAGTTTTTTTGCTCTATTTTAAAAACTAGACATTTATTTAGCAAAATTCCTCTTCACGTCGCTTTGCATTCCTTTCCTCGTTAAAATTAGCTCTCAATCGTGAAGATCGGTGAGAATGTATTTTATGAATGAGAAAAGTGCAAAGGCATGCTTCTTTTGAAAAATTTCGATTAAAATTTGTTGTCACCGATTTTGACGAGTGAGGACTCGATAGACGCGGAATAATAAGAGAAATATAACTGCAAAATATTTCTGACCGAATCTTGCTAGTTTCAAAAATATGCCACAAAAACTTTTCGTGTTCGGCCTGATTTCAGGTGGCCTTTCCTATTTAGTTTTTTTGCTCTATTTTAAAAACTAGACATTTATTTAGCAAAATTCCTCTTCACGTCGCTTTGTATTCCTTTCCTCGTTAAAGTAAGCTCTCAATCGGCAAGATCGGTGACAATGTATTTTTTGTATGAAAATAGTGCAAAGGCAGTCCATGCCATTTTTGTGAAATGTCGATTAAATTTTTTTGTCACCGATCTTGAGGAGTGAGGACTCGTTGGACGCGGAATAATAAGAGAAATATAACTGCAAAATATTTCTAACCGAATCTTGCTAGTTTCAAAAATATGCCACAAAACCTTTTCGTGTTCGGCCTGATTTCAGGTGGCCTTTCCTATTTAGTTTTTTTGCTCTATTTTAAAAACTAGACATTTATTTAGCAAAATTCCTCTTCACGTCGCTTTGTATTCCTTTCCTCGTTAAAATTAGCTCTCAATCGTGAAGATCGTTGAGAATGTATTTTATGAATGAGAAAAGTGCAAAGGCATGCTTCTTTTGAGAAATTTCGATTAAAATTTTTTGTCACCGATTTTGACGAGTGAGGACTCGTTAGACGCGGAATAATAAGAGAAATATAACTGCAAAACTTTTCTGACCGAATCTTGCTAGTTTCAAAAATATGCCACAAAAACTTTTCGTGTTCGGCCTGATTTCAGGTGGCCTTTCCTATTTAGATTTTTTGCTCTATTTTAAAAACTAGACATTTATTTAGCAAAATTCCTCTTCACGTCGCTTTGTATTCCTTTCCTCGTTAAAACAAGCTCTCAATCGTCAAGATCGGTGACAATGTATTTTATGAATGAAAAAAGTGTAAAGGCTTCTTTTGTGAAATTTCGATTAAAATTTTTTGTCACCGTTTTTGACGAGTGAGGACTCGTTAGACGCGGAATAATAAGAGAAATATAACTGCAAAATATTTCTAACCGAATCTTGCTAGTTTCAAATATATGATACAAAACTTTTCGTGTTCGGCCTGATTTCAGGTGGCCTTTCATATTTAGTTTTTTTGCTCTATTTTAAAAACTAGACATTTATTTAGCAAAATTCCTCTTCACGTCGCTTTGCATTCCTTTCCTCGTTAAAATAAGCTCTCAATCGGCAAGATCGTTGACAATGTATTTTATGAATGAAAAAAGTGCAAAGGCAGTCCATGCTTCTTTTGTCAAATTTCGATTAAAATTTTTTGTCACCGATTTTGACGAGTGAGGACTCGTTAGACGCGGAATAATAAGAGAAATATAACTGCAAAATATTTCTAACCGAATCTTGCTAGTTTCAAAAATATGCCACAAAACCTTTTCGTGTTCGGCCTGATTTCAGGTGGCCTTTCCTATTTAGTTTTTTTGCTCTATTTTAAAAACTAGACACTTATTTAGCAAAATTCCTCTTCACGTCGCTTTGTATTCCTTTCCTCGTTAAAATTAGCTCTCAATCGTGAAGATCGGTGAGAATGTATTTTATGAATGAGAAAAGTGCAAAGGCATGCTTCTTTTGAAAAATTTCGATTAAAATTTGTTGTCACCGATTTTGACGAGTGAGGACTCGATAGACGCGGAATAATAAGAGAAATATAACTGCAAAATATTTCTGACCGAATCTTGCTAGTTTCAAAAATATGCCACAAAAACTTTTCGTGTTCGGCCTGATTTCAGGTGGCCTTTCCTATTTAGTTTTTTTGCTCTATTTTAAAAACTAGACATTTATTTAGCAAAATTCCTCTTCACGTCGCTTTGTATTCCTTTCCTCGTTAAAGTAAGCTCTCAATCGGCAAGATCGGTGACAATGTATTTTTTGAATGAAAATAGTGCAAAGGCAGTCCATGCCATTTTTGTGAAATGTCGATTAAATTTTTTTGTCACCGATCTTGAGGAGTGAGGACTCGTTGGACGCGGAATAATAAGAGAAATATAACTGCAAAATATTTCTAACCGAATCTTGCTAGTTTCAAAAATATGCCACAAAACCTTTTCGTGTTCGGCCTGATTTCAGGTGGCCTTTCCTATTTAGTTTTTTTGCTCTATTTTAAAAACTAGACATTTATTTAGCAAAATTCCTCTTCACGTCGCTTTGTATTCCTTTCCTCGTTAAAATTAGCTCTCAATCGTGAAGATCGGTGAGAATGTATTTTATGAATGAGAAAAGTGCAAAGGCATGCTTCTTTTGAGAAATTTCGATTAACATTTTTTGTCACCGATTTTGACGAGTGAGGACTCGATAGACGCGGAATAATAAGAGAAATATAACTGCAAAATATTTCTAACCGAATCTTGCTAGTTTCAAATATATGATACAAAACTTTTCGTGTTCGGCCTGATTTCAGGTGGCCTTTCATATTTAGTTTTTTTGCTCTATTTTAAAAACTAGACATTTATTTAGCAAAATTCCTCTTCACGTCGCTTTGTATTCCTTTCCTCGTTAAAGTAAGCTCTCAATCGGCAAGATCGGTGACAATGTATTTTATGAATGAAAAAAGTGCAAAGGCAGTCCTTGCCATTTTTGCGAAATGTCGATTAAATTTTGTTGTCACCGATTTTGACGAGTGAGGACTCGTTCGACGCGGAATAATGAGAGAAATATAACTGCAAAATATTTCTAACTGAATCTTGCTAGTTTCAAATATATGCCACAACAACTTTTCGGGTTCGGCCTGATTTCAGGTGGCCTTTCCTATTTAGTTTTGTTACTCTATTTTAAAAACTAGACATTTATTTAGCAAAATACCTCCTCACGTCGCTTTGTATTCCTTTCCCCGTTTAAATAAGCTCTCAATCGGCAAGATCGGTGACAATGTATTTTATGAATGAAAAAAGTGCAAAGGCAGTCCATGCTTCTTTTGTGAAATTTCGATTAAAATTTTTTGTCACCGATTTTGACGAGTGAGGACTCGCTGGACGCGGAATAATGAAAGAAATATAACTGCAAAATATTTCTAACCGAATCTTGCTAGTTTCAAAAATATGCCATAAAAACTTTTCGTGTTCGGCCTGATTTCAGGTGGCCTTTCCTATTTAGTTTTTTTGCTCTATTTTAAAAACTAGACATTTATTTAGCAAAATTCCTCTTCACGTCGCTTTGTATTCCTTTCGCCGTTAAAGTAAGCTCTCAATCGGCAATATCGGTGGCAATGTATTTTATGAATGAAACAAGTGCAAAGGCAGTCCATGCCATTTTTGAGAAATGTCGATTAAATTTTTTTGTCACCGATTTTGACGAGTGAGGACTCGTAGGACGCGGAATAATGTGAGAAATATAACTGCAAAATATTTCTAACCGAATCTTGCTAGTTTCAAAAATATGCCACAAAACCTTTTCGTGTTCGGCCTGATTTCAGGTGGCCTTTCCTATTTAGTTTTTTTGCTCTATTTTAAAAACTAGACATTTATTTAGCAAAATTCCTCTTCACGTCGCTTTGTATTCCTTTCCTCGTTAAAATTAGCTCTCAATCGTGAAGATCGGTGAGAATGTATTTTATGAATGAGAAAAGTGCAAAGGCATGCTTCTTTTGAGAAATTTCGATTAAAATTTTTTGTCACCAATTTTGACGAGTGAGGACTCGATAGACCCGGAATAATAAGAAAAATATAACTGCAAAATATATCTAACCGAATCTTGCTAGTTTCAAAAATATGCCACAAAAACTTTTCGTGTTCGGCCTGATTTCAGGTGGCCTTTCCTATTCAGTTTTTCTACTCTATTTTAAAAACTAGGCATTTATTTAGCAAAATTTATTTTCACATCGCTTTGTATTCCTTCCCTAGTTAAAATAGGCTCTCAATCGGCAAGATCGGTGACAATGTATTTTATGAATGAAAAAAGTGCAAAGGCAGTCCATGCTTCTTTTGTGAAATTTCGATTAAAGTTTTTTGTCACCGATTTTTACGAGTGAGGACTCGCTGGACGCGGAATAATGAGAGAAATATAACTGCAAAATATTTCTAACCGAATCCTGCTAGTTTCAAAAATATGCCATAAAAACTTTTCGTGTTCGGCCTGATTTCAGGTGGCCTTTCCTATTTAGTTTTTTTGCTCTATTTTAAAAACTAGACATTTATTTAGCAAAATTCCTCTTCACGTCGCTTTGTATTCCTTTCCTCGTTAAAGTAAGCTCTCAATCGGCAAGATCGGTGACAATGTATTTTATGAATGAAAAAAGTGCAAAGGCAGTCCTTGCCATTTTTGCGAAATGTCGATTAAATTTTGTTGTCACCGATTTTGACGAGTGAGGACTCGTTGGACGCGGAATAATGAGAGAAATATAACTGCAAAATATTTCTAACTGAATCTTGCTAGTTTCAAATATATGCCACAACAACTTTTCGGGTTCGGCCTGATTTCAGGTGGCCTTTCCTATTTAGTTTTTTTGCTCTATTTTAAAAACTAGACATTTATTTAGCAAAATTCCTCTTCACGTCGCTTTGCATTCCTTTCCTCGTTAAAATAAGCTCTCAATCGGCAAGATCGGTGACACTGTATTTTATGAATGAAAAAAGTGCAAAGGCAGTCCATGCTTCTTTTGTGAAATTTCGATTAAAATTTTTTGTCACCGATTTTAACGAGTGAGGACTCGTTAGACGCGGAATAATAAGAGAAATATAACTGCAAAATATTTCTAACCGAATCTTGCTAGTTTCAAAAATATGCCACAAAACCTTTTCGTGTTCGGCCTGATTTCAGGTGGCCTTTCCTATTTAGTTTTTTTGCTCTATTTTAAAAACTGGACATTTATTTAGCAAAATTCCTCTTCACGTCGCTTTGTATTCCTTTCCTCGTTAAAATTAGCTCTCAATCGTGAAGATCGGTGAGAATGTATTTTATGAATGAGAAAAGTGCAAAGGCATGCTTCTTTTGAAAAATTTCGATTAAAATTTGTTGTCACCGATTTTGACGAGTGAGGACTCGATAGACGCGGAATAATAAGAGAAATATAACTGCAAAATATTTCTGACCGAATCTTGCTAGTTTCAAAAATATGCCACAAAAACTTTTCGTGTTCGGCCTGATTTCAGGTGGCCTTTCCTATTTAGTTTTTTTGCTCTATTTTAAAAACTAGACATTTATTTAGCAAAATTCCTCTTCACGTCGCTTCGTATTCCTTTCCTCGTTAAAGTAAGCTCTCAATCGGCAAGATCGGTGACAATGTATTTTTTGAATGAAAATAGTGCAAAGGCAGTCCATGCCATTTTTGTGAAATGTCGATTAAATTTTTTTGTCACCGATCTTGAGGAGTGAGGACTCGTTGGACGCGGAATAATAAGAGAAATATAACTGCAAAATATTTCTAACCGAATCTTGCTAGTTTCAAAAATATGCCACAAAACCTTTTCGTGTTCGGCCTGATTTCAGGTGGGCTTTCCTATTTAGTTTTTTTGCTCTATTTTAAAAACTAGACATTTATTTAGCAAAATTCCTCTTCACGTCGCTTTGTATTCCTTTCCTCGTTAAAATTAGCTTTCAATCGTGAAGATCGGTGAGAATGTATTTTATGAATGAGAAAAGTGCAAAGGCATGCTTCTTTTGAGAAATTTCGATTAAAATTTCTTGTCACCGATTTTGACGAGTGAGGACTCGTTAGACGCGGAATAATAAGAGAAATATAACTGCAAAACTTTTCTGACCGAATCTTGCTAGTTTCAAAAATATGCCACAAAAACTTTTCGTGTTCGGCCTGATTTCAGGTGGCCTTTCCTATTTAGATTTTTTGCTCTATTTTAAAAACTAGACATTTATTTAGCAAAATTCCTCTTCACGTCGCTTTGTATTCCTTTCCTCGTTAAAACAAGCTCTCAATCGTCAAGATCGGTGACAATGTATTTTATGAATGAAAAAAGTGTAAAGGCAGTCCATGCTTCTTTTGTGAAATTTCGATTAAAATTTTTTGTCACCGTTTTTGACGAGTGAGGACTCGTTAGACGCGGAATAATAAGAGAAATATAACTGCAAAATATTTCTAACCGAATCTTGCTAGTTTCAAATATATGATACAAAACTTTTCGTGTTCGGCCTGATTTCAGGTGGCCTTTCCTATTTAGTTTTTTTGCTCTATTTTAAAAACTAGACATTTATTTAGCAAAATTCCTCTTCACGTCGCTTTGTATTCCTTTCCTCGTTAAAGTAAGCTCTCAATCGGCAAGATCGGTGACAATGTATTTTATGAATGAAAAAAGTGCAAAGGCAGTCCTTGCCATTTTTGCGAAATGTCGATTAAATTTTGTTGTCACCGATTTTGACGAGTGAGGACTCGTTGGACGCGGAATAATGAGAGAAATATAACTGCAAAATATTTCTAACTGAATCTTGCTAGTTTCAAATATATGCCACAACAACTTTTCGGGTTCGGCCTGATTTCAGGTGGCCTTTCCTATTTAGTTTTTTTGCTCTATTTTAAAAACTAGACATTTATTTAGCAAAATACCTCCTCACGTCGCTTTGTATTCCTTTCCCCGTTTAAATAAGCTCTCAATCGGCAAGATCGGTGACAATGTATTTTATGAATGAAAAAAGTGCAAAGGCAGTCCATGCTTCTTTTGTGAAATTTCGATTAAAATTTTTTGTCACCGATTTTGACGAGTGAGGACTCGCTGGACGCGGAATAATGAGAGAAATATAACTGCAAAATATTTCTAACCGAATCTTGCTAGTTTCAAATATATGCCACAAAAACTTTTCGTGTTCGGCCTGATTTCAGGTGGCTTTTCTTATTTAGTTTTTTTGCTCTATTTTAAAAACTAGACATTTATTTAGCAAAATTCCTCTTCACGTCGCTTTGTGTTCCTTTCCTCGTTAAAATAAGCTCTCAATCGTCAAGATCGGTGACAATGTATTTTATGAATGAGAAAAGTGCAAAGGCAGTCCTTGCCATTTTTGTGAAATGTCGATTGAATTTTTTTGTCACCGGTTTTGACGAGTGAGGACTCGTTGGACGCGGAATAATGAGAGAAATATAACTGCAAAATATTTCTAACTGAATCTTGCTAGTTTCAAAAATATGCCACAACAACTTTTCTTGTTCGGCCTGATTTCAGGTGGCCTTTCCTATTTAGTTTTTTTGCTCTATTTTAAAAACTAGACATTTATTTAGCAAAATTCCTCTTCACGTCGCTTCGTATTCCTTTCCTCGTTAAAATAAGCTCTCAATCGGCAAGATCGGTGACAATGTATTTTATGAATGAAAAAAGTGCAAAGGCAGTCCATGCCATTTTTGTGAAATGTCGATTAAATTTTTTGTCACCGATTTTGACTAGTGAGGACTCGTTGGACGCGGAATAATGAGAGAAATATAACTGCAAAATATTTCTGACCGAATCTTGCTAGTTTCAAAAATATGCCACAAAAACTTTTCGTGTTCGGCCTGATTTCAGGTGGCCTTTCCTATTTAGTGTTTTTGCTCTATTTTAAAAACTAGACATTTATTTAGAAAAATTCCTCTTCACGTCGCTTTGTATTCCTTTCCTCGTTAAAATAAGCTCTCAATCGGTAAGATCGGTGAAAATGTATTTTATGAATGAAAAAAGTGCAAAGGCAGTCCATGCTTCTTTTGTGAAATTTCGATTAAAATTTTTTGTCACCGATTTTGACGAGTGAGGACTCGTTAGATGCGGAATAATAGGAGTAATATAACTGCAAAATATTTCTAACCGAATCTTGCGAGTTTCAAAAATATGGCACAAAAACTTTTCGTGTTCGGCCTGATTTCAGGTGGCCTTTCCTATTTAGTTTTTTTGCTCTATTTTAAAAACTAGACATTTATTTAGCAATATTCGTCTTCACGTCGCTTTGTAGTCCTTTCCTCGTTAAAGTAAGCTCTCAATCGGCAAGATCGGTGACAATGTATTTTATGAATGAAAAAAGTGCAAAGGCAGTCCATGCCATTTTTGTGAAATGTCGATTAAATTTTTTGTCACCGATTTTGACTAGTGAGGACTCGTTGGACGCGGAATAATGAGAGAAATATAACTGCAAAATATTTCTATTGCTAGTTTCAAAAATATGCCACAAAAACTTTTCGTGTTCGGCCTGATTTCAGGTGGCCTTTCCTATTTAGTTTTTTTGCTCTATTTTAAAAACTAGACATTTATTTAGCAAAATTCCTCTTCACGTCGCTTCGTATTCCTTTCCTCGTTAAAATAAGCTCTCAATCGGCAAGATCGGTGACAATGTATTTTATGAATGAAAAAAGTGCAAAGGCAGTCCATGCCATTTTTGTGAAATTTCGATTAAATTTTTTTGTCACCGATTTTGACTAGTGAGGACTCGTTGGACGCGGAATAATGAGAGAAATATAACTGCAAAATATTTCTGACCGAATCTTGCTAGTTTCAAAAATATGCCACAAAAACTTTTCGTGTTCGGCCTGATTTCTGGTGGCCTTTCCTATTTAGTTTTTCTACTCTATTTTAAAAACTAGGCATTTATTTAGCAAAATTTATTTTCACATCGCTTTGTATTCCTTTCCTCATTAAAGTAAGCTCTCAATCGGCAAGATCGGTGACAATGTATTTTATGAATGAAAAAAGTGCAAAGGCAGTCCATGCCATTTTTGTGAAATGTCGATTAAATTTTTCTGTCACCGATTTTGACTAGTGAGGACTCGTTGGACGCGGAATAATGAGAGAAATATAACTGCAAAATATTTCTAACCGAATCTTGTTAGTTTCAAAAATATGCCACAAAACCTTTTCGTGTTCGGCCTGATTTCAGGTGGCCTTTCCTATTTAGTTTTTTTGCTCTATTTTAAAAACTAGACATTTATTTAGCAAAATTCCTCTTCACGTCGCTTTGTATTCCTTTCCTCGTTAAAGTAAGCTCTCAATCGGCAAGATCGGTGACAATGTATTTTATGAATGAAAAAAGTGCAAAGGCAGTCCTTGCCATTTTTGTGAAATGTCGATTAAATTTTGTTGTCACCGATTTTGACGAGTGAGGACTCGTTGGACGCGGAATAATGAGAGAAATATAACTGCAAAATATTTCTAACCGAATCTTGCTAGTTTCAAAAATATGCCACAAAACCTTTTCGTGTTCGGCCTGATTTCAGGTGGCCTTTCCTATTTAGTTTTTTTGCTCTATTTTAAAAACTAGTCATTTATTTAGCAAAATTCCTCTTCACGTTGCTTTGTATTCCTTTCCTCGTTAAAGTAAGCTCTCAATCGGCAATATCGGTGACAATGTATTTTATGAATGAAACAAGTGCAAAGGCAGTCCATGCCATTTTTGTGAAATGTCGATTAAATTTTTTTGTCACCGATTTTGACGAGTGAGGACTCGTTGGACGCGGAATAATGAGAGAAATATAACTGCAAAATATTTCTGACCGAATCTTGCTAGTTTCAAAAATATGCCACAAAAACTTTTCGTGTTCGGCCTTTTGTGAAATTTCGATTAAAATTTTTTGTCACCGATTTTGACGAGTGAGGACTCGTAGGACGCGGAATAATGTGAGAAATATAACTGCAAAATATTTCTGACCGAATCTTGCTAGTTTCAAAAATATGCCACAAAACCTTTTCGTGTTCGGCCTGATTTCAGGTGGCCTTTCCTATTTAGTTTTTTTGCTCTATTTTAAAAACTAGACATTTATTTAGCAAAATTCCTCTTCACGTCGCTTTGTATTCCTTTCCTCGTTAAAATTAGCTCTCAATCGTGAAGATCGGTGAGAATGTATTTTATGAATGAGAAAAGTGCAAAGGCATGCTTCTTTTGAGAAATTTCGATTAAAATTTTTTGTCACCGATTTTGACGAGTGAGGACTCGATAGACGCGGAATAATAAGAGAAATATAACTGCAAAATATTTCTAACCGAATCTTGCTAGTTTCAAAAATATGCCACAAAAACTTTTCGTGTTCGGCCTGATTTCAGGTGGCCTCTCCTATTCAGTTTTTCTACTCTATTTTAAAAACTAGGCATTTATTTAGCAAAATTTATTTTCACATCGCTTTGTATTCCTTCCCTAGTTAAAATAGGCTCTCAATCGGCAAGATCGGTGACAATGTATTTTATGAATGAAAAAAGTGCAAAGGCAGTCCATGCTTCTTTTGTGAAATTTCGATTAAAATTTTTTGTCACCGATTTTGACGAGTGAGGACTCGATGGACGCGGAATAATGAGAGAAATATAACTGCAAAATATTTCTAACCGAATCTTGCTAGTTTCAAATATATGCCACAAAAACTTTTCGTGTTCGGCCTGATTTCAGGTGGCTTTTCCTATTTAGTTTTTTTGCTTTATTTTAAAAACTAGACATTTATTTAGCAAAATTCCTCTTCACGTCGCTTTGTATTCCTTTCCTCGTTAAAGTAAGCTCTCAATCGGCAAGATCGGTGACAATGTATTTTATGAATGAAAAAAGTGCAAAGGCTTCTTTTGTGAAATTTCGATTAAAATTTTGTGTCACCGATTTTGACGAGTGAGGACTCGATGGACGCGGAATAATGAGAGAAATATAACTGCAAAATATTTCTAACCGAATCTTGCTAGTTTCAAAAATATGCCATAAAAACTTTTCGTGTTCGGCCTGATTTCAGGTGGCCTTTCCTATTTAGTTTTTTTGCTCTATTTTAAAAACTAGACATTTATTTAGCAAAATTCCTCTTCACGTCGCTTTGCATTCCTTTCCTCGTTAAAATAAGCTCTCAATCGGCAAGATCGGTGACAATGTATTTTATGAATGAAAAAAGTGCAAAGGCAGTCCATGCTTCTTTTGTGAAATTTCGATTGAAATTTTTTGTCACCGATTTTGACGAGTGAGGACTCGCTGGACGCGGAATAATGAGAGAAATATAACTGCAAAATATTTCTAACCGAATCTTGCTAGTTTCAAAAATATGCCATAAAAACCTTTCGTGTTCGGCCTGATTTCAGGTGGCCTTTCCTATTTAGTTTTTTTGCTCTATTTTAAAAACTAGATATTTATTTAGCAAAATTCCTCTTCACGTCGCTTTGTATTCCTTTCCCCGTTTAAATAAGCTCTCAATCGGCAAGATCGGTGACAATGTATTTTATGAATGAAAAAAGTGCAAAGGCAGTCCATGCTTCTTTTGTGAAATTTCGATTAAAATTTTTTGTCACCGATTTTGACGAGTGAGGACTCGCTGGACGCGGAATAATGAGAGAAATATAATTGCAAAATATTTCTAACCGAATCTTGCTAGTTTCAAAAATATGCCACAAAAACTTTTTGTGTTCGGCCTGATTTCAGGTGGCCTCTCCTATTCTGTTTTTCTACTCTATTTTAAAAACTAGGCATTTATTTAGCAAAATTTATTTTCACATCGCTTTGTATTCCTTCCCTAGTTTAAATAGGCTCTCAATCGGCAAGATCGGTGACAATGTATTTTATGAATGAAAAAAGTGCAAAGGCAGTCCATGCTTCTTTTGTGAAATTTCGATTAAAATTTTTTGTCACCGATTTTGACTAGTGAGGACTCGTTGGACGCGGAATAATGAGAGAAATATAACTGCAAAATATTTCTAACCGAATCTTGCTAGTTTCAAAAATATGCCACAAAACCTTTTCGTGTTCGGCCTGATTTCAGGTGGCCTTTCCTATTTAGTTTTTTTGCTCTATTTTAAAAACTAGACATTTATTTAGCAAAATTCCTCTTGACGTTGCTTTGTATTCCTTTCCTCGTTAAAGTAAGCTCTCAATCGGCAATATCGGTGACAATGTATTTTATGAATGAAACAAGTGCAAAGACAGTCCATGCCATTTTTGTGAAATGTCGATTAAATATTTTTGTCAACGATTTTGACGAGTGAGGACTCGTTGGACGCGGAATAATGAGAGAAATATAACTGCAAAATATTTCTGACCGAATCTTGCTAGTTTCAAAAATATGCCACAAAAACTTTTCGTGTTCGGCCTTTTGTGAAATTTCGATTAAAATTTTTTGTCACCGATTTTGACGAGTGAGGACTCGTAGGACGCGGAATAATGTGAGAAATATAACTGCAAAATATTTCTGACCGAATCTTGCTAGTTTCAAAAATATGCCACAAAACCTTTTCGTGTTCGGCCTGATTTCAGGTGGCCTTTCCTATTTAGTTTTTTTGCTCTATTTTAAAAACTAGACATTTATTTAGCAAAATTCCTCTTCACGTCGCTTTGTATTCCTTTCCTCGTTAAAATTAGCTCTCAATCGTGAAGATCGGTGAGAATGTATTTTATGAATGAGAAAAGTGCAAAGGCATGCTTCTTTTGAGAAATTTCGATTAACATTTTTTGTCACCGATTTTGACGAGTGAGGACTCGATAGACGCGGAATAATAAGACAAATATAACTGCAAAATATTTCTAACCGAATCTTGCTAGTTTCAAAAATATGCCACAAAAACTTTTCGTGTTCGGCCTGATTTCAGGTGGCCTCTCCTATTCAGTTTTTCTACTCTATTTTAAAAACTAGGCATTTATTTAGCAAAATTTATTTCCACATGGCTTTGTATTCCTTCCCTAGTTAAAATAGGCTCTCAATCGGCAAGATCGGTGACAATGTATTTTATGAATGAAAAAAGTGCAAAGGCAGTCCATGCTTCTTTTGTGAAATTTCGATTAAAATTTTTTGTCACCGATTTTGACGAGTGGGGACTCGCTGGACGCGGAATAATGAGAGAAATATAACTGCAAAATATTTCTAACCGAATCTTGCTAGTTTCAAAAATATGCCATAAAAACCTTTCGTGTTCGGCCTGATTTCAGGTGGCCTTTCCTATTTAGTTTTTTTGCTCTATTTTAAAAACTAGACATTTATTTAGCAAAATTCCTCTTCACGTCGCTTTGTATTCGTTTCCCCGTTTATATAAGCTCTCAATCGGCAAGATCGGTGACAATGTATTTTATGAATGAAAAAAGTGCAAAGGCAGTCATGCTTCTTTTGTGAAATTTCCATTAAAATTTTTTGTCACCGATTTTGACGAGTGAGGACTCGCTGGACGCGGAATAATAAGAGAAATATAACTGCAAAATATTTCTAACCGAATCTTGCTCGTTTCAAAAATATGCCATAAAAACTTTTCGTGTTCGGCCTGATTTCAGGTGGCCTTTCCTATTTAGTTTTTTTGCTCTATTTTAAAAACTAGACATTTATTTAGCAAAATTCCTCTTCACGTCGCTTTGTATTCCTTTCCTCGTTAAAATAAGCTCTCAATCGGCAAGATCGGTGACAATGTATTTTATGAATGAGAAAAGTGCAAAGGCATGCTTCTTTTGTGAAATTTCGATTAAAATTTTTTGTCACCGATTTTGACGAGTGAGGACTCGATAGACGCGGAATAATAAGAGAAATATAACTGCAAAATATTTCTGACCGAATCTTGCTAGTTTCAAAAATATGCCACAAAAACTTTTCGTGTTCGGCCTGATTTCAGGTGGCCTTTCCTATTTAGTTTTTTTGCTCTATTTTAAAAACTAGACATTTATTTAGCAAAATTCCTCTTCACGTCGCTTTGTATTCCTTTCCTCGTTAAAGTAAGCTCTCAATCGGCAAGATCGGTGACAATGTATTTTATAAATGAGAAAAGTGCAAAGGCAGTCCTTGCCATTTTTGTGAAATGTCGATTGAATTTTTTTGTCACCGGTTTTGACGAGTGAGGACTCGTTGGACGCGGAATAATGAGAGAAATATAACTGCAAAATATTTCTAACTGAATCTTGCTAGTTTCAAAAATATGCCACAACAACTTTTCTTGTTCGGCCTGATTTCAGGTGGCCTTTCCTATTTAGTTTTTTTTGCTCTATTTTAAAAACTAGACATTTATTTAGAAAAATTCCTCTTCACGTCGCTTTGTATTCCTTTCCTCGTTAAAACTAGCTCTCAATCGTGAAGATCGGTGAGAATGTATTTTATGAATGAGAAAAGTGCAAAGGCATGCTTCTTTTGAGAAATTTCGATTAACATTTTTTGTCACCGATTTTGACGAGTGAGGACTCGATTGACGCGGAATAATAAAAGAAATATAACTGTAAAATATTTCTAACCGAATCTTGCTCGTTTCAAAAATATGCCATAAAAACTTTTCGTGTTCGGCCTGATTTCAGGTGGCCTTTCCTATTTAGTTTTTTTGCTCTATTTTAAAAACTAGACATTTATTTAGCAAAATTCCTCTTCACGTCGCTTTGTATTCCTTTCCTCGTTAAAATAAGCTCTCAATCGGCAAGATCGGTGACAATGTATTTTATGAATGAGAAAAGTGCAAAGGCATGCTTCTTTTGTGAAATTTCGATTAAAATTTTTTGTCACCGATTTTGACGAGTGAGGACTCGATAGACGCGGAATAATAAGAGAAATATAACTGCAAAATATTTCTAACCGAATCTTGCTCGTTTCAAAAATATGCCATAAAAACTTTTCGTGTTCGGCCTGATTTCAGGTGGCCTTTCCTATTTAGTTTTTTTGCTCTATTTTAAAAACTAGACATTTATTTAGCAAAATTCCTCTTCACGTCGCTTTGTATTCCTTTCCTCGTTAAAATAAGCTCTCAATCGGCAAGATCGGTGACAATGTATTTTATGAATGAGAAAAGTGCAAAGGCATGCTTCTTTTGAGAAATTTCGATTAAAATTTTTTTCACCGATTTTGACGAGTGAGGACTCGTTAGACGCGGAATAATAAGAGAAATATAACTGCAAAATATTTCTAACCGAATCTTGCTAGTTTCAAAAATATGCCACAAAACCTTTTCGTGTTCGGCCTGATTTCAGGTGGCCTTTCCTATTTAGTTTTTTTGCTCTATTTTAAAAACTAGACATTTATTTAGCAAAATTCCTCTTCACGTCGCTTTGTATTCTTTTCCCCGTTTAAATAAGCTCTCAATCGGCAAGATCGGTGACAATGTATTTTATGAATGAAAAAAGTGCAAAGGCAGTCCATACTTCTTTTGTGAAATTTCGATTAAAATTTTTTGTCACCGATTTTGACGAGTGAGGACTCGTTAGACGCGGAATAATAAGAGAAATATAACTGCAAAATATTTCTAACCGAATCTTGCTAGTTTCAAAAATATGCCACAAAAACTTTTCGTGTTCGGCCTGATTTCAGGTGGCCTTTCCTATTTAGTTTTTTTGCTCTATTTTAAAAACAAGACAATTATTTATCAAAATTCCTCTTCACGTCGCTTTGTATTCCTTTCCTCGTTAAAGTAAGCTCTCAATCGGCAAGATCGGTGACAATGTATTTTTTGAATGAAAAAGGTGCATAGGCAGTCCATGCCATTTTTGTGAAATGTCGATTAAATTTTTTTGTCACCGATCTTGAGGAGTGAGGACTCGTTGGACGTGGAATAATAAGGAAATATAACTGCAAAATATTTCTAACCGAATCTTGCTAGTTTCAAAAATATGCCGTAAAAACTTTTGGTGTTCGGCCTGATTTCAGGTGGCCTTTCCTATTTAGTTTTGTTGCTCTATTTTAAAAACTAGACATTTATTTAGCAAAATTCCTCTTCACGTCGCTTTATATACCTTTCCTCGTTAAAGTAAGCTCTCAATCGGCAAGATCGGTGACAATGTATTTTTTGAATGAAAAAAGTGCAAAGGCAGTCCATGCCATTTTTGTGAAATGTCGGTTAAATTTTTTTGTCACCGATCTTGAGGAGTGAGGACTCGTCGGACGTGGAATAATAAGGAAATATAACTGCAAAATATTTCTAACCGAATCTTGCTAGTTTCAAAAATATGCCGTAAAAACTTTTGGTGTTCGGCCTGATTTCAGGTGGCCTTTCCTATTTAGTTTTTTTGCTCTATTTTAAAAACTAGACATTTATTTAGCAAAATTCCTCTTCACGTCGCTTTGTATTCCTTTCCTCGTTAAAATAAGCTCTCAATCGGCAAGATCGGTGACAATGTATTTTATGAATGAGAAAAGTGCAAAGGCAGTCCTTGCCATTTTTGTGAAATGTCGATTGAATTTTTTTGTCACCGATTTTGACGAGTGAGGACTCGATTGACGCGGAATAATAAGAGAAATATAACTGCAAAATATTTCTGACCGAATCTTGCTAGTTTCAAAAATATGCCACAAAAACTTTTCGTGTTCGGCCTGATTTCAGGTGGCCTTTCCTATTTAGTTTTTTTGCTCTATTTTAAAAACTAGACATTTATTTAGCAAAATTCCTCTTCACGTCGCTTTGTATTCCTTTCCTCGTTAAAGTAAGCTCTCAATCGGCAAGATCGGTGACAATGTATTTTTTGAATAAAAATAGTGCAAAGGCAGTCCATGCCATTTTTGTGAAATGTCGATTAAATTTTTTTTTTACCGATCTTGAGGAGTGAGGACTCGTTGGACGCGGAATAATAAGAGATATATAACTGCAAAATATTTCTAACCGAATCTTGCTATTTTCAAAAATATGCCACAAAACATTTTCGTATTAGGCCTGATTTCAGGTGGCCTTTCCTATTTAGTTTTTTTGCTCTATTTTAAAAACTAGACATTTATTTAGCAAAATTCCTCTTCACGTCGCTTTGTATTCCTTTCCTCGTTAAAATTAGCTCTCAATCGTGAAGATCGGTGAGAATGTATTTTATGAATGAGAAAAGTGCAAAGGCATGCTTCTTTTGAGAAATTTCGATTAACATTTTTTGTCACCGATTTTGACGAGTCAGGACTCGATTGACGCGGAATAATAAGAGAAATATAACTGCAAAATATTTCTGACCGAATCTTGCTAGTTTCAAAAATATGCCACAAAAACTTTTCGTGTTCGGCCTGATTTCAGGTGGCCTTTCCTATTTAGTTTTTTTGCTCTATTCTAAAAACTAGACATTTATTTAGCAAAATTCCTCTTCACGTCGCTTTGTATTCCTTTCCTCGTTAAAGTAAGCTCTCAATCGGCAAGATCGGTGACAATGTATTTTTTGAATAAAAATAGTGCAAAGGCAGTCCATGCCATTTTTGTGAAATGTCGATTAAATTTTTTTTTCACCGATCTTGAGGAGTGAGGACTCGTTGGACGCGGAATAATAAGAGAAATATAACTGCAAAATATTTCTAACCGAATCTTGCTAGTTTCAAAAATATGCCACAAAAACTTTTCGTGTTCGGCCTGATTTCAGGTGGCCTTTCCTATTTAGTTTTTTTGCTCTATTTTAAAAACTAGACATTTATTTAGCAAAATTCCTCTTCACGTCGCTTCGTATTCCTTTCCTCGTTAAAATAAGCTCTCAATCGGCAAGATCGGTGACAATGTATTTTATGAATGAAAAAAGTGCAAAGGCAGTCCATGCCATTTTTGTGAAATGTCGATTAAATTTTTTTGTCACCGATTTTGACGAGTGGGGACTCGCTGGACGCGGAATAATGAGAGAAATATAACTGAAAATATTTCTAACCGAATCTTGCTAGTTTCAAAAATATGCCATAAAAACCTTTCGTGCTCGGCCCGATTTCAGGTGGCCTTTCCTATTTAGTTTCTTTGCTCTATTTTAAAAACTAGACATTTATTTAGCAAAATTCCTCTTCACGTCGCTTTGTATTCCTTTCCCCGTTTAAATAAGCTCTCAATCGGCAAGATCGGTGACAATGTATTTTATGCATGAAAAAAGTGCAAAGGCAGTCCATGCTTCTTTTGTGAAATTTCCATTAAAATTTTTTGTCACCGATTTTGACGAGTGAGGACTCGCTGGACGCGGAATAATAAGAGAAATATAACTGCAAAATATTTCTAACCGAATCTTGCTCGTTTCAAAAATATGCCATAAAAACTTTTCGTGTTCGGCCTGATTTCAGGTGGCCTTTCCTATTTAGTTTTTTTGCTCTATTTTAAAAACTAGACATTTATTTAGCAAAATTCCTCTTCACGTCGCTTTGTATTCCTTTCCTCGTTAAAATAAGCTCTCAATCGGCAAGATCGGTGACAATGTATTTTATGAATGAGAAAAGTGCAAAGGCATGCTTCTTTTGTGAAATTTCGATTAAAATTTTTTGTCACCGATTTTGACGAGTGAGGACTCGATAGACGCGGAATAATAAGAGAAATATAACTGCAAAATATTTCTGACCGAATCTTGCTAGTTTCAAAAATATGCCACAAAAACTTTTCGTGTTCGGCCTGATTTCAGGTGGCCTTTCCTATTTAGTTTTTTTGCTCCATTTTAAAAACTAGACATTTATTTAGCAAAATTCCTCTTCACGTCGCTTTGTATTCCTTTCCTCGTTAAAGTAAGCTCTCAATCGGCAAGATCGGTGACAATGTATTTTATGAATGAGAAAAGTGCAAAGGCAGTCCTTGCCATTTTTGTGAAATGTCGATTGAATTTTTTTGTCACCGGTTTTGACGAGTGAGGACTCGTTGGACGCGGAATAATGAGAGAAATATAACTGCAAAATATTTCTAACTGAATCTTGCTAGTTTCAAAAATATGCCACAACAACTTTTCTTGTTCGGCCTGATTTCAGGTGGCCTTTCCTATTTAGTTTTTTTTGCTCTATTTTAAAAACTAGACATTTATTTAGAAAAATTCCTCTTCACGTCGCTTTGTATTCCTTTCCTCGTTAAAACTAGCTCTCAATCGTGAAGATCGGTGAGAATGTATTTTATGAATGAGAAAAGTGCAAAGGCATGCTTCTTTTGAGAAATTTCGATTAACATTTTTTGTCACCGATTTTGACGAGTGAGGACTCGATTGACGCGGAATAATAAGAGAAATATAACTGCAAAATATTTCTGACCGAATCTTGCTAGTTTCAAAAATATGCCACAAAAACTTTTCGTGTTCGGCCTGATTTCAGGTGGCCTTTCTTATTTAGTTTTTTTGCTCTATTCTAAAAACTAGACATTTATTTAGCAAAATTCCTCTTCACGTCGCTTTGTATTCCTTTCCTCGTTAAAGTAAGCTCTCAATCGGCAAGATCGGTGACAATGTATTTTTTGAATAAAAATAGTGCAAAGGCAGTCCATGCCATTTTTGTGAAATGTCGATTAAATTTTTTTTTCACCGATCTTGAGGAGTGAGGACTCGTTGGACGCGGAATAATAAGAGAAATATATCTGCAAAATATTTCTAACCGAATCTTGCTAGTTTCAAAAATATGCCACAAAACCTTTTCGTATTCGGCCTGATTTCAGGTGGCCTTTCCTATTTAGTTTTTTTGCTCTATTTTAAAAACTAGACATTTATTTAGCAAAATTCCTCTTCACGTCGCTTTGTATTCCTTTCCTCGTTAAAATTAGCTCTCAATCGTGAAGATCGGTGAGAATGTATTTTATGAATGAGAAAAGTGCAAAGGCATGCTTATTTTGAGAAATTTCCATTAACATTTTTTGTCACCGATTTTGACGAGTGAGGACTCGATTGACGCGGAATAATAAGAGAAATATAACTGCAAAATATTTCTGACCGAATCTTGCTAGTTTCAAAAATATGCCACAAAAACTTTTCGTGTTCGGCCTGATTTCAGGTGGCCTTTCCTATTTAGTTTTTTTGCTCTATTCTAAAAACTAGACATTTATTTAGCAAAATTCCTCTTCACGTCGCTTTGTATTCCTTTCCTCGTTAAAGTAAGCTCTCAATCGGCAAGATCGGTGACAATGTATTTTTTGAATAAAAATAGTGCAAAGGCAGTCCATGCCATTTTTGTGAAATGTCGATAAAATTTTTTTTTCACCGATCTTGAGGAGTGAGGACTCGTTGGACGCGGAATAATAAGAGAAATATAACTGCAAAATATTTCTAACCGAATCTTGCTAGTTTCAAAAATATGCCACAAAAACTTTTCGTGTTCGGCCTGATTTCAGGTGGCCTTTCCTATTTAGTTTTTTTGCTCTATTTTAAAAACTAGACATTTATTTAGCAAAATTCCTCTTCACGTCGCTTCGTATTCCTTTCCTCGTTAAAATAAGCTCTCAATCGGCAAGATCGGTGACAATGTATTTTATGAATGAAAAAAGTGCAAAGGCAGTCCATGCCATTTTTGTGAAATGTCGATTAAATTTTTTTGTCACCGATTTTGACGAGTGGGGACTCGCTGGACGCGGAATATTGAGAGAAATATAACTGCAAAATATTTCTAACCGAATCTTGCTAGTTTCAAAAATATGCCATAAAAACTTTTCGTGTTCGGCCTGATTTCAGGTGGCCTTTCCTATTTAGTTTTTTTGCTCTATTTTAAAAACTAGACATTTATTTAGCAAAATTCCTCTTCACGTCGCTTTGTATTCCTTTCCTCGTTAAAATAAGCTCTCAATCGGCAAGATCGGTGACAATGTATTTTATGAATGAGAAAAGTGCAAAGGCATGCTTCTTTTGTGAAATTTCGATTAAAATTTTTTGTCACCGATTTTGACGAGTGAGGACTCGATAGACGCGGAATAGTAAGAGAAATATAACTGCAAAATATTTCTAACCGAATCTTGCTCGTTTCAAAAATATGCCATAAAAACTTTTCGTGTTCGGCCTGATTTCAGGTGGCCTTTCCTATTTAGTTTTTTTGCTCTATTTTAAAAACTAGACATTTATTTAGCAAAATTCCTCTTCACGTCGCTTTGTATTCCTTTCCTCGTTAAAATAAGCTCTCAATCGGCAAGATCGGTGACAATGTATTTTATGAATGAGAAAAGTGCAAAGGCATGCTTCTTTTGAGAAATTTCGATTAACATTTTTTGTCACCGATTTTGACGAGTGAGGACTCGATTGACGCGGAATAATAAGAGAAATATAACTGTAAAATATTTCTAACCGAATCTTGCTCGTTTCAAAAATATGCCATAAAAACTTTTCGTGTTCGGCCTGATTTCAGGTGGCCTTTCCTATTTAGTTTTTTTGCTCTATTTTAAAAACTAGACATTTATTTAGCAAAATTCCTCTTCACGTCGCTTTGTATTCCTTTCCTCGTTAAAATAAGCTCTCAATCGGCAAGATCGGTGACAATGTATTTTATGAATGAGAAAAGTGCAAAGGCATGCTTCTTTTGTGAAATTTCGATTAAAATTTTTTGTCACCGATTTTGACGAGTGAGGACTCGATAGACGCGGAATAATAAGAGAAATATAACTGCAAAATATTTCTAACCGAATCTTGCTCGTTTCAAAAATATGCCATAAAAACTTTTCGTGTTCGGCCTGATTTCAGGTGGCCTTTCCTATTTAGTTTTTTTGCTCTATTTTAAAAACAAGACATTTATTTATCAAAATTCCTCTTCACGTCGCTTTGTATTCCTTTCCTCGTTAAAGTAAGCTCTCAATCGGCAAGATCGGTGACAATGTATTTTTTGAATGAAAAAGGTGCATAGGCAGTCCATGCCATTTTTGTGAAATGTCGATTAAATTTTTTTGTCACCGATCTTGAGGAGTGAGGACTCGTTGGACGTGGAATAATAAGGAAATATAACTGCAAAATATTTCTAACCGAATCTTGCTAGTTTCAAAAATATGCCGTAAAAACTTTTGGTGTTCGGCCTGATTTCAGGTGGCCTTTCCTATTTAGTTTTGTTGCTCTATTTTAAAAACTAGACATTTATTTAGCAAAATTCCTCTTCACGTCGCTTTATATACCTTTCCTCGTTAAAGTAAGCTCTCAATCGGCAAGATCGGTGACAATGTATTTTTTGAATGAAAAAAGTGCAAAGGCAGTCCATGCCATTTTTGTGAAATTGTTGCGCGGTTGTTGGGCAACAGGACGAGGGAGTGCTTCTCGTAATCGAGGAAGATCACCTGCCCTTTCTGAGTTATAGGTAAAAGAAAACTATCGCTTCACTTTGTAGGTAATTCTTTCACTTTATTTGTCCACATTTAATTCTTCTTATTTGTACTACGAACTTATTCTTTTAAGAACTTAACACTTTGTTCTGTAAATTGTTTTACGTCTAGGTATACACTCTTGATTTCTTTTTTATCAAAATTACACTGTCCTACCACAACTTATTGGTTTCACTTTTGGTTTAGCTGATAGATTCCTTACCGTTGGTCGGGGGAATCTTATCAGTAGTTCTTAATTTTTAAATTGTTGAAAATTGACTGCCCCGATCGTACAAAATGATCGGAAATTTATACTCTAGGGTTACGCCATCTTCTCATGATCAATAGCCGAGTATTTCCTATTTACAAGAAACCACGCCCCTTTACTAGGTTTCAGCGAATCGCAGAAGCAGAAAGACATTTTGAGATTTCCCTTTTGGGAAATTCTTATAGGAATTAGCGAGTATCTCTTCGATACTCGTTCTTAATTTTTGTTTGTTCCTATCAGTTTTCAAGCTTTCCCCACTGAGAACGTTTGACAAGAAAGTTCTTGAGTACTTAATGCTTTCGTAAGACATTCCCCTCCGAGAATGCTTGAAATATTCTCATGTAAACAATTTCATGTATGTACATGGTACCTTAGTGGCCCAGTTGACCATATGTCGGGCTTTTTTGACTGAGGAAGAGAAATTGTTTACTGCAGTCATTTGTTATGCAATTTGATACGCTCGATTGTTTGCAATTGAGCGTTGGTATTTCCTTATGCTGTAGGAAATAG
This sequence comes from Dioctria rufipes, assembly GCA_963924295.1. Lineage (NCBI taxonomy): Eukaryota > Metazoa > Arthropoda > Insecta > Diptera > Asilidae > Dioctria > Dioctria rufipes. Next base: position 134,879,419 of record OZ002741.1, on the reverse strand, counting down.
AACATTTGGTTGCTTCATGGCACACAATTGGATTTTAATGTTTTGTGTTGCTTCATGACAGCATTTCTGAGAGTTTTTCACGGCCGCCTTTTGGATGTTCTTTTGTTAATTTGGCTTGGCCCGTGTTTTAATGCCTTGCATGATACAGATGTGTCCTCTAGGGAAAGTATGTATCCTTTCTTAAAGAAAGTAATGAGTGGCCCTGGTATACTGTTAGTATATAAAAAAAATGGTGTTTTGGGGGCCGCCACTCATTACAAAATGTCGGTTAAATTTTTTTGTCACCGATCTTGAGGAGTGAGGACTCGTTGGACGTGGAATAATAAGGAAATATAACTGCAAAATATTTCTAACCGAATCTTGCTAGTTTCAAAAATATGCCGTAAAAACTTTTGGTGTTCGGCCTGATTTCAGGTGGCCTTTCCTATTTAGTTTTTTTGCTCTATTTTAAAAACTAGACATTTATTTAGCAAAATTCCTCTTCACGTCGCTTTGTATTCCTTTCCTCGTTAAAATAAGCTCTCAATCGGCAAGATCGGTGACAATGTATTTTATGAATGAGAAAAGTGCAAAGGCAGTCCTTGCCATTTTTGTGAAATGTCGATTGAATTTTTTTGTCACCGGTTTTGACGAGTGAGGACTCGTTGGACGCGGAATAATGAGAGAAATATAACTGCAAAATATTTCTAACTGAATCTTGCTAGTTTCAAAAATATGCCACAACAACTTTTCTTGTTCGGCCTGATTTCAGGTGGCCTTTCCTATTTAGTTTTTTTTGCTCTATTTTAAAAACTAGACATTTATTTAGAAAAATTCCTCTTCACGTCGCTTTGTATTCCTTTCCTCGTTAAAACTAGCTCTCAATCGTGAAGATCGGTGAGAATGTATTTTATGAATGAGAAAAGTGCAAAGGCATGCTTCTTTTGTGAAATTTCGATTAACATTTTTTGTCACCGATTTTGACGAGTGAGGACTCGATTGACGCGGAATAATAAGAGAAATATAACTGCAAAATATTTCTGACCGAATCTTGCTAGTTTCAAAAATATGCCACAAAAACTTTTCGTGTTCGGCCTGATTTCAGGTGGCCTTTCCTATTTAGTTTTTTTGCTCTATTCTAAAAACTAGACATTTATTTAGCAAAATTCCTCTTCACGTCGCTTTGTATTCCTTTCCTCGTTAAAGTAAGCTCTCAATCGGCAAGATCGGTGACAATGTATTTTTTGAATAAAAATAGTGCAAAGGCAGTCCATGCCATTTTTGTGAAATGTCGATTAAATTTTTTTTTTACCGATCTTGAGGAGTGAGGACTCGTTGGACGCGGAATAATAAGAGATATATAACGGCAAAATATTTCTAACCGAATCTTGCTAGTTTCAAAAATATGCCACAAAACATTTTCGTATTAGGCCTGATTTCAGGTGGCCTTTCCTATTTAGTTTTTTTGCTCTATTTTAAAAACTAGACATTTATTTAGCAAAATTCCTCTTCACGTCGCTTTGTATTCCTTTCCTCGTTAAAATTAGCTCTCAATCGTGAAGATCGGTGAGAATGTATTTTATGAATGAGAAAAGTGCAAAGGCATGCTTCTTTTGAGAAATTTCGATTAACATTTTTTGTCACCGATTTTGACGAGTCAGGACTCGATTGACGCGGAATAATAAGAGAAATATAACTGCAAAATATTTCTGACCGAATCTTGCTAGTTTCAAAAATATGCCACAAAAACTTTTCGTGTTCGGCCTGATTTCAGGTGGCCTTTCCTATTTAGTTTTTTTGCTCTATTCTAAAAACTAGACATTTATTTAGCAAAATTCCTCTTCACGTCGCTTTGTATTCCTTTCCTCGTTAAAGTAAGCTCTCAATCGGCAAGATCGGTGACAATGTATTTTTTGAATAAAAATAGTGCAAAGGCAGTCCATGCCATTTTTGTGAAATGTCGATTAAATTTTTTTTTCACCGATCTTGAGGAGTGAGGACTCGTTGGACGCAGATTTCAGGTGGCCTTTCCTATTTAGTTTTTTTGCTCTATTTTAAAAACTAGACATTTATTTAGCAAAATTCCTCTTCACGTCGCTTCGTATTCCTTTCCTCGTTAAAATAAGCTCTCAATCGGCAAGATCGGTGACAATGTATTTTATGAATGAAAAAAGTGCAAAGGCAGTCCATGCCATTTTTGTGAAATGTCGATTAAATTTTTTTGTCACCGATTTTGACGAGTGGGGACTCGCTGGACGCGGAATAATGAGAGAAATATAACTGAAAATATTTCTAACCGAATCTTGCTAGTTTCAAAAATATGCCATAAAAACCTTTCGTGCTCGGCCTGATTTCAGGTGGCCTTTCCTATTTAGTTTCTTTGCTCTATTTTAAAAACTAGACATTTATTTAGCAAAATTCCTCTTCACGTCGCTTTGTATTCCTTTCCCCGTTTAAATAAGCTCTCAATCGGCAAGATCGGTGACAATGTATTTTATGAATGAAAAAAGTGCAAAGGCAGTCCATGCTTCTTTTGTGAAATTTCCATTAAAATTTTTTGTCACCGATTTTGACGAGTGAGGACTCGCTGGACGCGGAATAATAAGAGAAATATAACTGCAAAATATTTCTAACCGAATCTTGCTCGTTTCAAAAATATGCCATAAAAACTTTTCGTGTTCGGCCTGATTTCAGGTGGCCTTTCCTATTTAGTTTTTTTGCTCTATTTTAAAAACTAGACATTTATTTAGCAAAATTCCTCTTCACGTCGCTTTGTATTCCTTTCCTCGTTAAAATAAGCTCTCAATCGGCAAGATCGGTGACAATGTATTTTATGAATGAGAAAAGTGCAAAGGCATGCTTCTTTTGTGAAATTTCGATTAAAATTTTTTGTCACCGATTTTGACGAGTGAGGTCTCGATAGACGCGGAATAATAAGAGAAATATAACTGCAAAATATTTCTGACCGAATCTTGCTAGTTTCAAAAATATGCCACAAAAACTTTTCGTGTTCGGCCTGATTTCAGGTGGCCTTTCCTATTTAGTTTTTTTGCTCCATTTTAAAAACTAGACATTTATTTAGCAAAATTCCTCTTCACGTCGCTTTGTATTCCTTTCCTCGTTAAAGTAAGCTCTCAATCGGCAAGATCGGTGACAATGTATTTTATGAATGAGAAAAGTGCAAAGGCAGTCCTTGCCATTTTTGTGAAATGTCGATTGAATTTTTTTGTCACCGGTTTTGACGAGTGAGGACTCGTTGGACGCGGAATAATGAGAGAAATATAACTGCAAAATATTTCTAACTGAATCTTGCTAGTTTCAAAAATATGCCACAACAACTTTTCTTGTTCGGCCTGATTTCAGGTGGCCTTTCCTATTTAGTTTTTTTTGCTCTATTTTAAAAACTAGACATTTATTTAGAAAAATTCCTCTTCACGTCGCTTTGTATTCCTTTCCTCGTTAAAACTAGCTCTCAATCGTGAAGATCGGTGAGAATGTATTTTATGAATGAGAAAAGTGCAAAGGCATGCTTCTTTTGAGAAATTTCGATTAACATTTTTTGTCACCGATTTTGACGAGTGAGGACTCGATTGACGCGGAATAATAAGAGAAATATAACTGCAAAATATTTCTGACCGAATCTTGCTAGTTTCAAAAATATGCCACAAAAACTTTGAGGAGTGAGGACTCGTTGGACGCGGAATAATAAGAGAAATATATCTGCAAAATATTTCTAACCGAATCTTGCTAGTTTCAAAAATATGCCACAAAACCTTTTCGTATTCGGCCTGATTTCAGGTGGCCTTTCCTATTTAGTTTTTTTGCTCTATTTTAAAAACTAGACATTTATTTAGCAAAATTCCTCTTCACGTCGCTTTGTATTCCTTTCCTCGTTAAAATTAGCTCTCAATCGTGAAGATCGGTGAGAATGTATTTTATGAATGAGAAAAGTGCAAAGGCATGCTTATTTTGAGAAATTTCCATTAACATTTTTTGTCACCGATTTTGACGAGTGAGGACTCGATTGACGCGGAATAATAAGAGAAATATAACTGCAAAATATTTCTGACCGAATCTTGCTAGTTTCAAAAATATGCCACAAAAACTTTTCGTGTTCGGCCTGATTTCAGGTGGCCTTTCCTATTTAGTTTTTTTGCTCTATTCTAAAAACTAGACATTTATTTAGCAAAATTCCTCTGCACGTCGCTTTGTATTCCTTTCCTCGTTAAAGTAAGCTCTCAATCGGCAAGATCGGTGACAATGTATTTTTTGAATAAAAATAGTGCAAAGGCAGTCCATGCCATTTTTGTGAAATGTCGATTAAATTTTTTTTTCACCGATCTTGAGGAGTGAGGACTCGTTGGACGCGGAATAATAAGAGAAATATAACTGCAAAATATTTCTAACCGAATCTTGCTAGTTTCAAAAATATGCCACAAAAACTTTTCGTGTTCGGCCTGATTTCAGGTGGCCTTTCCTATTTAGTTTTTTTGCTCTATTTTAAAAACTAGACATTTATTTAGCAAAATTCCTCTTCACGTCGCTTCGTATTCCTTTCCTCGTTAAAATAAGCTCTCAATCGGCAAGATCGGTGACAATGTATTTTATGAATGAAAAAAGTGCAAAGGCAGTCCATGCCATTTTTGTGAAATGTCGATTAAATTTTTTTGTCACCGATTATGACGAGTGGGGACTCGCTGGACGCGGAATATTGAGAGAAATATAACTGCAAAATATTTCTAACCGAATCTTGCTAGTTTCAAAAATATGCCATAAAAACCTTTAGTGTTCGGCCTGATTTCAGGTGGCCTTTCCTATTTAGTTTTTTTGCTCTATTTTAAAAACTAGACATTTATTTAGCAAAATTCCTCTTCACGTCGCTTTGTATTCCTTTCCTCGTTAAAACTAGCTCTCAATCGTGAAGATCGGTGAGAATGTATTTTATGAATGAGAAAAGTGCAAAGGCATGCTTCTTTTGAGAAATTTCGATTAACATTTTTTGTCACCGATTTTGACGAGTGAGGACTCGATTGACGCGGAATAATAAGAGAAATATAACTGCAAAATATTTCTGACCGAATCTTGCTAGTTTCAAAAATATGCCACAAAAACTTTTCGTGTTCGGCCTGATTTCAGGTGGCCTTTCTTATTTAGTTTTTTTGCTCTATTCTAAAAACTAGACATTTATTTAGCAAAATTCCTCTTCACGTCGCTTTGTATTCCTTTCCTCGTTAAAGTAAGCTCTCAATCGGCAAGATCGGTGACAATGTATTTTTTGAATAAAAATAGTGCAAAGGCAGTCCATGCCATTTTTGTGAAATGTCGATTAAATTTTTTTTTCACCGATCTTGAGGAGTGAGGACTCGTTGGACGCGGAATAATAAGAGAAATATATCTGCAAAATATTTCTAACCGAATCTTGCTAGTTTCAAAAATATGCCACAAAACCTTTTCGTATTCGGCCTGATTTCAGGTGGCCTTTCCTATTTAGTTTTTTTGCTCTATTTTAAAAACTAGACATTTATTTAGCAAAATTCCTCTTCACGTCGCTTTGTATTCCTTTCCTCGTTAAAATTAGCTCTCAATCGTGAAGATCGGTGAGAATGTATTTTATGAATGAGAAAAGTGCAAAGGCATGCTTATTTTGAGAAATTTCCATTAACATTTTTTGTCACCGATTTTGACGAGTGAGGACTCGATTGACGCGGAATAATAAGAGAAATATAACTGCAAAATATTTCTGACCGAATCTTGCTAGTTTCAAAAATATGCCACAAAAACTTTTCGTGTTCGGCCTGATTTCAGGTGGCCTTTCCTATTTAGTTTTTTTGCTCTATTCTAAAAACTAGACATTTATTTAGCAAAATTCCTCTTCACGTCGCTTTGTATTCCTTTCCTCGTTAAAGTAAGCTCTCAATCGGCAAGATCGGTGACAATGTATTTTTTGAATAAAAATAGTGCAAAGGCAGTCCATGCCATTTTTGTGAAATGTCGATAAAATTTTTTTTTCACCGATCTTGAGGAGTGAGGACTCGTTGGACGCGGAATAATAAGAGAAATATAACTGCAAAATATTTCTAACCGAATCTTGCTAGTTTCAAAAATATGCCACAAAAACTTTTCGTGTTCGGCCTGATTTCAGGTGGCCTTTCCTATTTAGTTTTTTTGCTCTATTTTAAAAACTAGACATTTATTTAGCAAAATTCCTCTTCACGTCGCTTCGTATTCCTTTCCTCGTTAAAATAAGCTCTCAATCGGCAAGATCGGTGACAATGTATTTTATGAATGAAAAAAGTGCAAAGGCAGTCCATGCCATTTTTGTGAAATGTCGATTAAATTTTTTTGTCACCGATTTTGACGAGTGGGGACTCGCTGGACGCGGAATATTGAGAGAAATATAACTGCAAAATATTTCTAACCGAATCTTGCTAGTTTCAAAAATATGCCATAAAAACTTTTCGTGTTCGGCCTGATTTCAGGTGGCCTTTCCTATTTAGTTTTTTTGCTCTATTTTAAAAACTAGACATTTATTTAGCAAAATTCCTCTTCACGTCGCTTTGTATTCCTTTCCTCGTTAAAATAAGCTCTCAATCGGCAAGATCGGTGACAATGTATTTTATGAATGAGAAAAGTGCAAAGGCATGCTTCTTTTGTGAAATTTCGATTAAAATTTTTTGTCACCGATTTTGACGAGTGAGGACTCGATAGACGCGGAATAATAAGAGAAATATAACTGCAAAATATTTCTAACCGAATCTTGCTCGTTTCAAAAATATGCCATAAAAACTTTTCGTGTTCGGCCTGATTTCAGGTGGCCTTTCCTATTTAGTTTTTTTGCTCTATTTTAAAAACTAGACATTTATTTAGCAAAATTCCTCTTCACGTCGCTTTGTATTCCTTTCCTCGTTAAAATAAGCTCTCAATCGGCAAAATCGGTGACAATGTATTTTATGAATGAGAAAAGTGCAAAGGCATGCTTCTTTTGAGAAATTTCGATTAACATTTTTTGTCACCGATTTTGACGAGTGAGGACTCGATTGACGCGGAATAATAAGAGAAATATAACTGTAAAATATTTCTAACCGAATCTTGCTCGTTTCAAAAATATGCCATAAAAACTTTTCGTGTTCGGCCTGATTTCAGGTGGCCTTTCCTATTTAGTTTTTTTGCTCTATTTTAAAAACTAGACATTTATTTAGCAAAATTCCTCTTCACGTCGCTTTGTATTCCTTTCCTCGTTAAAATAAGCTCTCAATCGGCAAGATCGGTGACAATGTATTTTATGAATGAGAAAAGTGCAAAGGCATGCTTCTTTTGTGAAATTTCGATTAAAATTTTTTGTCACCGATTTTGACGAGTGAGGACTCGATAGACGCGGAATAATAAGAGAAATATAACTGCAAAATATTTCTAACCGAATCTTGCTCGTTTCAAAAATATGCCATAAAAACTTTTCGTGTTCGGCCTGATTTCAGGTGGCCTTTCCTATTTAGTTTTTTTGCTCTATTTTAAAAACAAGACATTTATTTATCAAAATTCCTCTTCACGTCGCTTTGTATTCCTTTCCTCGTTAAAGTAAGCTCTCAATCGGCAAGATCGGTGACAATGTATTTTTTGAATGAAAAAGGTGCATAGGCAGTCCATGCCATTTTTGTGAAATGTCGATTAAATTTTTTTGTCACCGATCTTGAGGAGTGAGGACTCGTTGGACGTGGAATAATAAGGAAATATAACTGCAAAATATTTCTAACCGAATCTTGCTAGTTTCAAAAATATGCCGTAAAAACTTTTGGTGTTCGGCCTGATTTCAGGTGGCCTTTCCTATTTAGTTTTGTTGCTCTATTTTAGAAACTAGACATTTATTTAGCAAAATTCCTCTTCACGTCGCTTTATATACCTTTCCTCGTTAAAGTAAGCTCTCAATCGGCAAGATCGGTGACAATGTATTTTTTGAATGAAAAAAGTGCAAAGGCAGTCCATGCCATTTTTGTGAAATTGTTGCGCGGTTGTTGGGCAACAGGACGAGGGAGTGCTTCTCGTAATCGAGGAAGATCACCTGCCCTTTCTGAGTTATAGGTAAAAGAAAACTATCGCTTCACTTTGTAGGTAATTCTTTCACTTTATTTGTCCACATTTAATTCTTCTTATTTGTACTACGAACTTATTCTTTTAAGAACTTAACACTTTGTTCTGTAAATTGTTTTACGTCTAGGTATACACTCTTGATTTCTTTTTTATCAAAATTACACTGTCCTACCACAACTTATTGGTTTCACTTTTGGTTTAGCTGATAGATTCCTTACCGTTGGTCGGGGGAATCTTATCAGTAGTTCTTAATTTTTAAATTGTTGAAAATTGACTGCCCCGATCGTACAAAATGATCGGAAATTTATACTCTAGGGTTACGCCATCTTCTCATGATCAATAGCCGAGTATTTCCTATTTACAAGAAACCACGCCCCTTTACTAGGTTTCAGCGAATCGCAGAAGCAGAAAGACATTTTGAGATTTCCCTTTTGGGAAATTCTTATAGGAATTAGCGAGTATCTCTTCGATACTCGTTCTTAATTTTTGTTTGTTCCTATCAGTTTTCAAGCTTTCCCCACTGAGAACGTTTGACAAGAAAGTTCTTGAGTACTTAATGCTTTCGTAAGACATTCCCCTCCGAGAATGCTTGAAATATTCTCATGTAAACAATTTCATGTATGTACATGGTACCTTAGTGGCCCAGTTGACCATATGTCGGGCTTTTTTGACTGAGGAAGAGAAATTGTTTACTGCAGTCATTTGTTATGCAATTTGATACGCTCGATTGTTTGCAATTGAGCGTTGGTATTTCCTTATGCTGTAGGAAATAGAACATTTGGTTGCTTCATGGCACACAATTGGATTTTAATGTTTTGTGTTGCTTCATGACAGCATTTCTGAGAGTTTTTCACGGCCGCCTTTTGGATGTTCTTTTGTTAATTTGGCTTGGCCCGTGTTTTAATGCCTTGCATGATACAGATGTGTCCTCTAGGGAAAGTATGTATCCTTTCTTAAAGAAAGTAATGAGTGGCCCTGGTATACTGTTAGTATATAAAAAAAATGGTGTTTTGGGGGCCGCCACTCATTACACCATTCCCCTAGGAAAAGAAAATTCAGAGAATTTTCGAAAAGAGGAGGCAAAAAAAAAATATAGGTGTGTTTCACCATTGGCATTGGCTAATTGATCAGAGAAGACGCTTCTTGTTTATTACATAGTTGTTTATTTACCTTCATAGTGGTAATTTCTTATCTTATTATTCTTATTAGTCTAACTATGCAATACTAAAAACAAATGGTAACTAGGCGCTAACTTAATGTTATCTACAGTCTTTAACTTTGGAGACAAAAATATCTTAAAAGGTTTTTAATTACGCTAATTTAGCCTTTAAATTACATTTGAAAAGAAAAAAAAAAAAGGAAAACAAAATTAATTTCGCACTATCTGAATCTTAAATAAAAATTTTTATAATGTATGTATTTATCTTATGTTTGCATATACTTAGGCGTAAGGCCACATATTTCTATACAGAGCTAGGGGCATGTTAAAAAAAGCTTTATTAGTGCTTTTATGCATTTTATCTTATTTGATTAACTAATTTAGTTTGATATTTATTATACTAATTATAATAAAAGATTTGCTTAGTATTATATAATCATTATTTCTTATTTTTTTTTGAACTCTTACATTTTTAATAAAAAAAAAACTCTCTTTCTCTCTTCTTTATATGAACACCTTTGTGTACGAGCTTTTTGTGTTTATATTTTTTTTTTGAGTGTGCTTTGGTTTGTGCTTTTGAATTGGCCTTAACCTTGTATGGTAATGCGGTAATCGGTATCAACATTGTCAAGTACAATAGACGGGCTTTCTGTATTAATTTGTTGTGTTTTGCGTTTTTTTATAAGCTTGTAAGCGCTGAAGGTTAATATTATGGCTGCAAGTATGTATAGTACAGCGTAATGATGGATGATATGTGGAATTATTTTTTCGTGTTTAAATAGTTCTTGTTGTTTTTGCTCTTTTATAGCGGCACTGAGTTGTGATAACTCTTGATCGTCGTGGAATTTTATGACTCGGACTTTAGACTGTATGGGGGCTTGCTGTTGTGTGTATGTAGGTATTTCGTAGGTAAGATTAATAGATGGTAGGTAGTGGCTATTTAGCTCAAGTTCTTTAATATTGTGGGCTTGGATTATCAGATCTTTGGTACGCAGGTAGCATCCTACTGATAATTCAATCACACCAGTGTTATTCAATTGATGGGGGATTATTTCACTGTTGCATACAGTATCGACTACTACTGGTTCTTTCATAGAGAACAGCCATTTGTTGGGTTGAGAAAGTTGGATCCAGAAATCCAGTTTTGGAACTGTTTGGATTTCACAGTGAGCAGGAATAAATTTTGAATGTTTCAGTAGGTCAATCTCACATAGATTATTGATTGAGTGCACATTAAATATCGGGTGTACGATGCGGCAAAGGTAGTGGGTTAAGTCTGATGTTTGGCAGTTTTGTAAATCGAAATTGTTTAACGAATAATAGTGCTCTCTGTTATAGTCTATTACTAGGTATTCGAGAGAAGGCTTTATGTAAGCGAAATTTTCTTTATGTGGTGTTGGAAATGGATATACCTTCAGTAATTGGTAGTTTTCTCTGAAAGGTAAGGGAAGTTTGAGGAGAAAAATTATTTTATTATTAACAACTGCTGTGCGTACGTTACTAACTTGGTAGATCTGTAAGAGATTGTTTTTCTCTTTATTGATGGGTAAGGTAAGGGAATTTGGTATTTCCTTTTGAATGGTCTCTAATGCATTTTTCATTTGCGAAGGAGTGATAATTGAAGGGTGTGCTTTACCATGCCGTACATCTGTGACTAGGTCGATAAGGATATTTTGTACATTTTGGTACCTAATCATCATTAAGGTTGTTAAAGAGACAAGTGTCTCCAGTTCTATCGTGATATTTTGTTTAATATTGTCGCTAGTTAAACGATAGCTTGCTGACATAAGACTCTCTAACTTTTTGTCTATGTGGATAAATTGTTCCTTTATGGCATAACGGGTTTTGTTAAATATATTTACTGTGGTATCTACGATTAGTGTTTGATTCTTGATCAATTCTAATAAATGATCCTCATTGTCTCGGAGATTTTCTATGTGTTGGTTAATTTGGATTGCATCATCTTCATCCAAAGTGCCGAAAAGAGTTTTACTGAGTGTACCTACACCATTGAACACCCCGCGTTTATATCTGTTGTTTTGTTCTGTTAATAATAGTGAATTTTGTCTAAGAACCCGTGTGAGTGTGTTTAATTGATGTGTGATATCGCCGCAGAGAGGGAGTTTGTTATGTTTGTATTCGATTAGGTTACAAAGTTTCTGAGCTGATTCTGTACAATTTGTTAGTTTCTCAAGCTCGAAATTGAAATCTTTTAGGTCGTAATACACTATTACCTGCCATTCGTTGCTATACAGACCCACGCGTCCTACTTCCTCAAAGTAGATTCCAGGATTCGATTCTAGTGGGGTGATTCTTAATGAGCAGTCTGCTGCTGGTACACAAGCACAAAGCACGAGAACGGTCATCAGGGAGATGGTCCTGAGACAAGAGTTTGGATTAAGTTTTATTCCAAAAATAGTTTTAGATTGTTATTATGTACAGTCTTAAGCTTATTCCCTATTTTAATTGTGGAATTTTCGGTAGAGTTCATTTTTACTATCTCGTAGGGGCCTGTCCATAATGGAGATAATTTATTTTTTCGCGTATGGTTTTTTAATAGAACTTTGTCATTGAGACAAAATGCTTTTTCTTTTGAGGTTTTGTCATACCATACCTTCGATTTGCCTTTGTATTTAATTAAGTTTTCTTTGGCAATCTTGTGACTATGCTGTAGTCGGGCCTTTAATTCGTTATTATAATTATCATAATTATAGCATAAACTAGGATCTAATTTTACTATTGAAGGTATTCTCGGTGGATATCCGTATATAAGTTCATATGGGGTGAAATGTGTACTGCTGTGAACGCTAGTGTTATATACATACATAGCATAAGGAATCCATGTATCCCATGTCAACGGGTCACGGTTTACGTAATGACGTAAATATTCTGCCAACGTCCTATGGCTTCTCTCTAAAGCACCATTAGTTTGCGGATGATAAGGCGTTGTTTGTAATTTCTTTATATGTAATAATTTACACATTTGTATGAACATTTCACTCAAAAAATTGGAACCTTGATCTGTTAGTATGGATTCCGGGATTCCGTGTCTACATACAATGTTTGTTACAAAAGCTTCGGCTACTGTACGAGCTTCTGCATTATGTAATGGTATAGCCTCTGTATATTTTGTGAGGTCATCCTGAAATGTTAGAAGGTATTTATTACCTTCATGACTCACTGGTAATGGACCTACAATATCTAGGGCGATTCTCTCGAATGGCTTAGAGCTGGTTGTAGTGATTTTCATTGGCATTCTGGGATTTTTGCTCAATTTATTAAGTTGACAAGAATCACACATTTTTATGTATGTTTCTACATCCCGTGTTATACTTGGCCAATTATACATTGTTTGGATCTTTTTTAATGTTCTAGTAACACCTTGGTGACCACCTATAGGCGTATCATGGCATAATTTTATTATTTCCTTTTGTTTTTCACTATCCGTGACAATGATAATTTGTGAAAGGTATAGAGTTACTTGGATTTTTTCAAATATCAACGAAATCAGTGTCTTAAGCTCGAAGTGTGTTCTACTATCAGCCTTAGGTATGTACATATTTATTTCCTTCTGTTCAGCACAATGGTTTCGTAGCTTTAACAACGACTCGATTAGTTCATTATAGTCTTTCCTATTTCGCATAGGAAAGGTAGTCTTGCACATGACAAAGGTTTGCTTCTTGTATAACTGTGCTGTTAAACCTGAGTTTGGTATATCTAATGAAGGGAAAATTTCCTTCAACTGATCTTCGATGTGGTTGTCTGTATTTGGTAATAGAAAGTACTTATAAGAGATACCTTTTTGTGTGATTAGATTTTCTATTTTTTCATACATGAAATCCATATTAGCGTGGGGTGAAGATACATATTTATTATAAATGTATTCCACAGGATCGGGTTTGTCTTCGGTTTTTTGTGGAAACTTTGCTTGGTTTCTGGTTATTACATTTATAACTCTCGGCTCGTCTTGCGTAGCTTCATCGGGAACTATGCGACTTAGAGCATCTGCATTTGCATTTAGCAATCCGGGTTTGTGGTGGATCTTGTAATCGTATTCCTCTAATTTGATTCTCCAGCGCATGAGGCGGGAGGAGGAATCCTTCAAATTCATAAGCCAGACCAATGGTTTATGATCCGTTATGATATTGAACTTCCTTCCATAGAGGTATGGCCGAAATTGTTCCACGGCATATACGATTGCTAGAAGCTCTTTCTCGATAGTCGAATACCTTGTTTCTGCCGGGTTTAAAGTCCGACTGGCGTAACAAATTGGTCGGTCTTTACCAATCTTACCCTGCGATAAGATAGCACCTAGAGCAACATCACTTGCATCCGTAGTGACGTTAAATTCTTGGACGAATTCTGGATAAGCAAGGATAGGTGCGGCTATCAATTTACCCTTGAGGATTTTAAATGACTCGTCGCAAAAACTGTCCCATGTGAATGGTGTATCCTTCTTCAATAGAGCAGTTAAGGGTTTAGCCAGTTTTGAGAAGTTTGGAATAAAACGCCTGTAATAACCAACAAAACCTAGAAAGGCCTTAATATCCTTGGCTTTCTTAGGAGTTGGATAAGTTTTAACGGCTTTTATTTTCTCCGGGTCTGGGGATACGCCTTGCTCACTTACGACGTGACCAAGATAAGCTATTTCTTTCTGCAAGAAGTGGCATTTATCTGGCTGAAGCTTGAGTCTATGTTCTCTTAACCTCTCAAACACCCGTATAAGTTTGGCATTATGATCCTTTAAATCATAACCGTAGATGACTATATCGTCTAAATAAACAAAACAATGAATGCCTTGCAGACCAGTAAGGGCAGTATTCATTAGCCTTTGAAATGTCGCTGGGGCACCTTTTAAACCAAATGGCATCCTGTTGAAATGAAAATGCCCGAATGGTGTACTAAATGCCGTTTTATCTTTATCCTTACTATTCATAGGAATCTGGTGGAAACCGCTAGCTAAATCCAGTGTCGAGAAATACTTAGATCTTCCTAACTGATCCAATATCTCTGTTATATTGGGCAGAGGATAAGCATCTCCGACAGTAACTTCATTTAATCGTCTGAAATCAACGACAACTCGCCATCGCTTCTTGCCGGTTTCGTCTGGTTTCTTGGGAACCAGCAGAAGTGGGGAATTCCACGGGCTTCGACTTGAACTAATAATCTCTTTCTCGATCATGTCATTTATTTGGCGGTTTATTTCCTCCTTTTGAGATTCAGGCAAACGATATGGTTTCACGTATATCGGCCCAGTGTTGTTGAGGATAGGTATTTCATGGCTAGCAGCATCAGTATACGTAAGGTGGTCTCCTTCAAAGTAAAACAAGTCATTGAATTCTCGACAGATTTTAAGAACAGATCGCTGTTCTTCTTGGTTACAATGTTCCAATGATAGATGGGTTTCTAATTTATGTAATCGGTCTGCAACAGGGTCTTGCTCATAATTGATTTGGAGAACTTTGTAATCACTCAAATCCTCCAAATCAAGTTTAATCTCCTGAACATCTAATTTTACTGAATCCGATGTGGAATTTAATATTGATAAATTTGCAAGCATGTTTTTAGAGCTTACCAGTGTGTTTCCTGTATAAACGCCTGGCTGTATTTCCTTCTTTGGGCAGAAAGCTTCTCCGTTTCTTTCTACGGGTATTGTGACAATTACTTCTGAACGAGGGGGGAGGTTAATTATATTCAGTGATGAGGGATTGTTGCTCGTTTCTGTACTACTGTTGGGATAATCCACTTCTTCGGCTTCCCTTTGTTTATTCATTATATTTTCTTGATCATCCATATTATCGTTATTCACTACATTGTCTGTAACTTTCCCTTCCTTGTGAGGGTTTTGTTTCTTTGAATAACCATTTCCACAGGTCACTGTCTTAGCATCGTGTACTTGTGGTGGATTCAGTTCATTTGACTGTTTCTTGATTCTATCTTCCTTTGAGGCATTCGATCCTGAGCAACTCACATAGGCAGTGGAATTCGTTGTAATTATTTCTGAATTCCCACATACCGAATTGTACTGGATCTTGGATGCTCTGGATAGATAATTTATCATTATTATAAAAAGATAATAAAATAATTGGATGATCTTTCCAAAATTCTGTTGATTGTTTTTGTCTACCTCTTCCATTTGAGGTTCCCTTTGTTCACTTTGTTTACTATTATTATTATATGTCCTTTCCTTCCCTTTTTCCTCTTTATTGTCTATCTGCTCAGTTTTTATTACATTCTTATCACCTTTACTTTCCTTTTCCCTAGGTATTTTACTCCTTAAACAAACCTCTAGACACATGTCTGAGTAGTTTATTGCGCAGTTGTATTCTTTCAGGAAGTCATTCCCTAGAATACCGTCGCAAGGTAGTTTACTGCCTTCCGGGACTATATGAAATGGGTGTTTCAGCTTAAACTCGCTACCTGGTGTGACAAATGTAATTGCACCATAAGTAATTCCGTAAGAAGGAAAACTATCTCCAGCCAAAGTAGTGATAAAACAGCGTTTATCCTCGTATACAAGTGCCTCGTCATGTGTAGACTCAGCTTTTATCAAACTGATTTCAGCGCCTGTATCGAGTAGAAAAGTGGCTGGGGTTTTTATTGAAAAATCTACTGGAATAGTCACTGTCAAGGAATGGTTAAGGGCTTTTATAGGTACCCTTAACTTTGTCAAATAACTTTGGTTATTTACTGGGGATGCTCGTGAACGATAGCTTGTGTAGTTATGAGGCGGGAAGGTTCGTCGTCCGATACCTCCCGCGTAAACTCGTTTTTCGGAAATTGATTCCGTACATCTGACCATCTGACTTGTCTGAAATTAGTCGGTTGGCTATGGGGAGTATTTCCTTGACGAGGAGTTTGCTGCCTTGATGAGAATTGTGGTCGATCTCTTTCGAAGTTTGATCGCCTTGTCCGTTCATCGTACAGCCGGCTCCGACATTCATTCTGTCTGTGATTTGGCTTATGGCAATAGCTACAGATCACTCTGTTTACTTCTCTTTTGATGTTGGGGGAGGTAGAGAACATTGGGAGCTGTTTTCTCTTAAAACAGGTCTCTTTATTGTGACCCTTTTTACCACAATATTCACAAACATTGGGTGTATTCATGCGAGGCATACTTTGATGTGCCTCCTCGATTCTGTGCGAATGCTCACTAGCAAAAGTAATTAACTTCTGTAATTCGTTTTCAGATCGAGCTTTTATGATGGTTTTCAATTGCTCATTCCTGAGGCCATCTTCGAATGCGCGTATAGCATTTTGCTCATTTTCTTTAAGGAGATAATTTCGTGATGCGGTTTCCGTTGCTTCGTTAAAAGTTGCAGAATTTAAGTCGGATAACGCTTTTGTTACCCTATTTGCAAATAATGTGAGATCTTCGCGAGTACCTTGCTTAAGGCGCATTAGCTCTCCTTGTATAGCTACTCGCGGTCTCTTTTCTTGGAACTGAGCGTTTAGCTCTATCTTTAGAGCATCCCATGAAGAGATGTCTTTAAATCTTAGCAAGTCGTAAGCTGGACCTGTGAGCTTTGCCTTTACTATGGTAAGAAATATATTTTTGTCTTGCACGGTTTTGGCTTGTGTGAGCAATAATTCACAGCAGGTGATGAAACGGTGTAAATCCTCGGTTCTGCCATCGAACTCGGGGATCATATTTCGTGCATCAGTGAGGGATATTCTAAGTGCCGTGGCTTCATTGGAATCAGTTCCAGGTGCCATTTTTGGAGTTTTTGTGGATTTTATGAATCGCGTAGCGCGAGCTAAACGATTTCCAGAAAGCCTGTTGCTATGAGTAGCTCGGGCTGAATAATTTTTCGCACGTGTCACTACAATTTTGACAGTAAAAGGACGGAACCTGCACTTAAACCTTTTTTCACTTCACTTATTATATTTAGGAAATAAGATAATAATAAAAAAGATTGAAATTTAACACGAGGGTTGGCTCGAAAGTGCCCTGTGTGAGTAAAAAAAAATTTCTTTGAGAAAAAAAAGGTTGATTGATTTTTTTTTTTTTTTAATTTGTAAAAAATGAAAAAAAAATTTTTATTAAAACGCGACGGAGAGAGAGAAAAAAATTTTTTTTTTAAACTACCACTTTCACTACTTAATATGAGACATATATAAATGCAAAAAAAAATATATATATATATAAAAATTTAATTTATGTAATTAGAAAGTAAAATTTTAAAATATGCATTTGGAGGACTTACTGTTGTACTCCCATGATGAAAGTGGTCTTCCTTTTTTTCACTGGCACTGTTATTTGTATTACTTTTTTTCCGTACATATATTTTGCTTGCCTGCTGCTATTCTCCTGCTTATTGATCCAATACTGCGCGTACTTGCTCGTACGTGTCAAAGTCCCACGTTGCCTCGTCGTCGTCGTCAGGGTTGTTTCTTCTGTGGATGGCTGAATATATTTCTACTGCAGAGGCTTCGTTCTCTAACAGGAAATCCAGTTCTCTGTCGAAAGGATCTTCGTCTCCTGCGTCGCTGGTCCCGGACTCTATGTCGCTATTGCTGGCCTCGGACTCTATTTCGATATCCTCTTCGTATTCGCTGACGTCCTCTTCAAATTCTACGTCCTCGATGATCTGGGCGATGTTTTCTTCCGCTTCTGTCGCGGGTAAATCTTCCTGATGCCTAGGGTAGCACATTAGCACGTGGAGATCTTCTATATTTTGCCGTAATTTTTTTTCCGGGTTTTCACGTGGAAATCGGCACCGCTGCCACCAATTTTTGTTGCGCGGTTGTTGGGCAACAGGACGAGGGAGTGCTTCTCGTAATCGAGGAAGATCACCTGCCCTTTCTGAGTTATAGGTAAAAGAAAACTATCGCTTCACTTTGTAGGTAATTCTTTCACTTTATTTGTCCACATTTAATTCTTCTTATTTGTACTACGAACTTATTCTTTTAAGAACTTAACACTTTGTTCTGTAAATTGTTTTACGTCTAGGTATACACTCTTGATTTCTTTTTTATCAAAATTACACTGTCCTACCACAACTTATTGGTTTCACTTTTGGTTTAGCTGATAGATTCCTTACCGTTGGTCGGGGGAATCTTATCAGTAGTTCTTAATTTTTAAATTGTTGAAAATTGACTGCCCCGATCGTACAAAATGATCGGAAATTTATACTCTAGGGTTACGCCATCTTCTCATGATCAATAGCCGAGTATTTCCTATTTACAAGAAACCACGCCCCTTTACTAGGTTTCAGCGAATCGCAGAAGCAGAAAGACATTTTGAGATTTCCCTTTTGGGAAATTCTTATAGGAATTAGCGAGTATCTCTTCGATACTCGTTCTTAATTTTTGTTTGTTCCTATCAGTTTTCAAGCTTTCCCCACTGAGAACGTTTGACAAGAAAGTTCTTGAGTACTTAATGCTTTCGTAAGACATTCCCCTCCGAGAATGCTTGAAATATTCTCATGTAAACAATTTCATGTATGTACATGGTACCTTAGTGGCCCAGTTGACCATATGTCGGGCTTTTTTGACTGAGGAAGAGAAATTGTTTACTGCAGTCATTTGTTATGCAATTTGATACGCTCGATTGTTTGCAATTGAGCGTTGGTATTTCCTTATGCTGTAGGAAATAGAACATTTGGTTGCTTCATGGCACACAATTGGATTTTAATGTTTTGTGTTGCTTCATGACAGCATTTCTGAGAGTTTTTCACGGCCGCCTTTTGGATGTTCTTTTGTTAATTTGGCTTGGCCCGTGTTTTAATGCCTTGCATGATACAGATGTGTCCTCTAGGGAAAGTATGTATCCTTTCTTAAAGAAAGTAATGAGTGGCCCTGGTATACTGTTAGTATATAAAAAAAATGGTGTTTTGGGGGCCGCCACTCATTACAAAATGTCGGTTAAATTTTTTTGTCACCGATCTTGAGGAGTGAGGACTCGTTGGACGTGGAATAATAAGGAAATATAACTGCAAAATATTTCTAACCGAATCTTGCTAGTTTCAAAAATATGCCGTAAAAACTTTTGGTGTTCGGCCTGATTTCAGGTGGCCTTTCCTATTTAGTTTTTTTGCTCTATTTTAAAAACTAGACATTTATTTAGCAAAATTCCTCTTCACGTCGCTTCGTATTCCTTTCCTCGTTAAAATAAGCTCTCAATCGGCAAGATCGGTGACAATGTATTTTATGAATGAAAAAAGTGCAAAGGCAGTCCATGCCATTTTTGTGAAATGTCGATTAAATTTTTTTGTCACCGATTTTGACGAGTGGGGACTCGCTGGACGCGGAATAATGAGAGAAATATAACTGAAAATATTTCTAACCGAATCTTGCTAGTTTCAAAAATATGCCATAAAAACCTTTCGTGCTCGGCCTGATTTCAGGTGGCCTTTCCTATTTAGTTTCTTTGCTCTATTTTAAAAACTAGACATTTATTTAGCAAAATTCCTCTTCACGTCGCTTTGTATTCCTTTCCCCGTTTAAATAAGCTCTCAATCGGCAAGATCGGTGACAATGTATTTTATGAATGAAAAAAGTGCAAAGGCAGTCCATGCTTCTTTTGTGAAATTTCCATTAAAATTTTTTGTCACCGATTTTGACGAGTGAGGACTCGCTGGACGCGGAATAATAAGAGAAATATAACTGCAAAATATTTCTAACCGAATCTTGCTCGTTTCAAAAATATGCCATAAAAACTTTTCGTGTTCGGCCTGATTTCAGGTGGCCTTTCCTATTTAGTTTTTTTGCTCTATTTTAAAAACTAGACATTTATTTAGCAAAATTCCTCTTCACGTCGCTTTGTATTCCTTTCCTCGTTAAAATAAGCTCTCAATCGGCAAGATCGGTGACAATGTATTTTATGAATGAGAAAAGTGCAAAGGCATGCTTCTTTTGTGAAATTTCGATTAAAATTTTTTGTCACCGATTTTGACGAGTGAGGTCTCGATAGACGCGGAATAATAAGAGAAATATAACTGCAAAATATTTCTGACCGAATCTTGCTAGTTTCAAAAATATGCCACAAAAACTTTTCGTGTTCGGCCTGATTTCAGGTGGCCTTTCCTATTTAGTTTTTTTGCTCCATTTTAAAAACTAGACATTTATTTAGCAAAATTCCTCTTCACGTCGCTTTGTATTCCTTTCCTCGTTAAAGTAAGCTCTCAATCGGCAAGATCGGTGACAATGTATTTTATGAATGAGAAAAGTGCAAAGGCAGTCCTTGCCATTTTTGTGAAATGTCGATTGAATTTTTTTGTCACCGGTTTTGACGAGTGAGGACTCGTTGGACGCGGAATAATGAGAGAAATATAACTGCAAAATATTTCTAACTGAATCTTGCTAGTTTCAAAAATATGCCACAACAACTTTTCTTGTTCGGCCTGATTTCAGGTGGCCTTTCCTATTTAGTTTTTTTTGCTCTATTTTAAAAACTAGACATTTATTTAGAAAAATTCCTCTTCACGTCGCTTTGTATTCCTTTCCTCGTTAAAACTAGCTCTCAATCGTGAAGATCGGTGAGAATGTATTTTATGAATGAGAAAAGTGCAAAGGCATGCTTCTTTTGAGAAATTTCGATTAACATTTTTTGTCACCGATTTTGACGAGTGAGGACTCGATTGACGCGGAATAATAAGAGAAATATAACTGCAAAATATTTCTGACCGAATCTTGCTAGTTTCAAAAATATGCCACAAAAACTTTTCGTGTTCGGCCTGATTTCAGGTGGCCTTTCTTATTTAGTTTTTTTGCTCTATTCTAAAAACTAGACATTTATTTAGCAAAATTCCTCTTCACGTCGCTTTGTATTCCTTTCCTCGTTAAAGTAAGCTCTCAATCGGCAAGATCGGTGACAATGTATTTTTTGAATAAAAATAGTGCAAAGGCAGTCCATGCCATTTTTGTGAAATGTCGATTAAATTTTTTTTTCACCGATCTTGAGGAGTGAGGACTCGTTGGACGCGGAATAATAAGAGAAATATATCTGCAAAATATTTCTAACCGAATCTTGCTAGTTTCAAAAATATGCCACAAAACCTTTTCGTATTCGGCCTGATTTCAGGTGGACTTTCCTATTTAGTTTTTTTGCTCTATTTTAAAAACTAGACATTTATTTAGCAAAATTCCTCTTCACGTCGCTTTGTATTCCTTTCCTCGTTAAAATTAGCTCTCAATCGTGAAGATCGGTGAGAATGTATTTTATGAATGAGAAAAGTGCAAAGGCATGCTTATTTTGAGAAATTTCCATTAACATTTTTTGTCACCGATTTTGACGAGTGAGGACTCGATTGACGCGGAATAATAAGAGAAATATAACTGCAAAATATTTCTGACCGAATCTTGCTAGTTTCAAAAATATGCCACAAAAACTTTTCGTGTTCGGCCTGATTTCAGGTGGCCTTTCCTATTTAGTTTTTTTGCTCTATTCTAAAAACTAGACATTTATTTAGCAAAATTCCTCTGCACGTCGCTTTGTATTCCTTTCCTCGTTAAAGTAAGCTCTCAATCGGCAAGATCGGTGACAATGTATTTTTTGAATAAAAATAGTGCAAAGGCAGTCCATGCCATTTTTGTGAAATGTCGATTAAATTTTTTTTTCACCGATCTTGAGGAGTGAGGACTCGTTGGACGCGGAATAATAAGAGAAATATAACTGCAAAATATTTCTAACCGAATCTTGCTAGTTTCAAAAATATGCCACAAAAACTTTTCGTGTTCGGCCTGATTTCAGGTGGCCTTTCCTATTTAGTTTTTTTGCTCTATTTTAAAAACTAGACATTTATTTAGCAAAATTCCTCTTCACGTCGCTTCGTATTCCTTTCCTCGTTAAAATAAGCTCTCAATCGGCAAGATCGGTGACAATGTATTTTATGAATGAAAAAAGTGCAAAGGCAGTCCATGCCATTTTTGTGAAATGTCGATTAAATTTTTTTGTCACCGATTATGACGAGTGGGGACTCGCTGGACGCGGAATATTGAGAGAAATATAACTGCAAAATATTTCTAACCGAATCTTGCTAGTTTCAAAAATATGCCATAAAAACCTTTAGTGTTCGGCCTGATTTCAGGTGGCCTTTCCTATTTAGTTTTTTTGCTCTATTTTAAAAACTAGACATTTATTTAGCAAAATTCCTCTTCACGTCGCTTTGTATTCCTTTCCCCGTTTAAATAAGCTCTCAATCGGCAAGATCGGTGACAATGTATTTTATGAATGAAAAAAGTGCAAAGGCAGTCCATGCTTCTTTTGTGAAATTTCGATTAAAATTTTTTGTCACCGATTTTGACGAGTGAGGACTCGCTGGACGCGGAATAATAAGAGAAATATAACTGCAAAATATTTCTAACCGAATCTTGCTAGTTTCAAAAATATGCCATAAAAACTTTTCGTGTTCGGCCTGATTTCAGGTGGCCTTTCCTATTTAGTTTTTTTGCTCTATTTTAAAAACTAGACATTTATTTAGCAAAATTCCTCCTCACGTCGCTTTGTATTCCTTTCCTCGTTAAAGTAAGCTCTCAATCGGCAAGATCGGTGACAATGTATTTTATGAATGAGAAAAGTGCAAAGGCATGCTTCTTTTGAGAAATTTCGATTAAAATTTTTTGTCACCGATTTTGACGAGTGAGGACTCGATAGACGCGGAATAATAAGAGAAATATAACTGCAAAATATTTCTGACCGAATCTTGCTAGTTTCAAAAATATGCCACAAAAACTTTTCGTGTTCGGCCTGATTTCAGGTGGCCTTTCCTATTTAGTTTTTTTGCTCTATTTTAAAAACTAGACATTTATTTAGCAAAATTCCTCTTCACGTCGCTTTGTATTCCTTTCCTCGTTAAAGTAAGCTCTCAATCGGCAAGATCGGTGACAATGTATTTTATGAATGAGAAAAGTGCAAAGGCATGCTTCTTTTGTGAAATTTCGATTAAAATTTTTTGTCACCGATTTTGACGAGTGAGGACTCGCTGGACGCGGAATAATAAGAGAAATATAACTGCAAAATATTTCTAACCGAATCTCATAAAAACTTTTCGTGTTCGGCCTGATTTCAGGTGGCCTTTCCTATTTAGTTTTTTTGCTCTATTTTAAAAACTAGACATTTATTTAGCAAAATTCCTCTTCACGTCGCTTTGTATTCCTTTCCTCGTTAAAGTAAGCTCTCAATCGGCAAGATCGGTGACAATGTATTTTATGAATGAGAAAAGTGCAAAGGCATGCTTCTTTTGAGAAATTTCGATTAAAATTTTTTGTCACCGATTTTGACGAGTGAAGACTCGATAGACGCGGAATAATAAGAGAAATATAACTGCAAAATATTTCTGACCGAATCTTGCTAGTTTCAAAAATATGCCACAAAAACTTTTCTTGTTCGGCCTGATTTCAGGTGGCCTTTCCTATTTAGTTTTTTTGCTCTATTTTAAAAACTAGACATTTATTTAGCAAAATTCCTCTTCACGTCGCTTTGTATTCCTTTCCTCGTTAAAGTAAGCTCTCAATCGGCAAGATCGGTGACAATGTATTTTTTGAATAAAAATAGTGCAAAGGCAGTCCATGCCATTTTTGTGAAATGTCGATTAAATTTTTTTTTCACCGATCTTGAGGAGTGAGGACTCGTTGGACGCGGAATAATAAGAGAAATATAACTGCAAAATATTTCTGACCGAATCTTGCTAGTTTCAAAAATATGCCACAAAACCTTTTCGTGTTCGGCCTGATTTCAGGTGGCCTTTCCTATTTAGTTTTTTTGCTCTATTTTAAAAACTAGACATTTATTTAGCAAAATTCCTCTTCACGTCGCTTTGTATTCCTTTCCTCGTTAAAATTAGCTCTCAATCGTGAAGATCGGTGAGAATGTATTTTATGAATGAGAAAAGTGCAAAGGCATGCTTCTTTTGAGAAATTTCGATTAACATTTTTTGTCACCGATTTTGACGAGTGAGGACTCGATAGACGCGGAATAATAAGAGAAATATAACTGCAAAATATTTCTAACCGAATCTTGCTAGTTTCAAAAATATGCTACAAAAACTTTTCGTGTTCGGCCTGATTTCAGGTGGCCTCTCCTATTCAGTTTTTCTACTCTATTTTAAAAACTAGGCATTTATTTAGCAAAATTTATTTCCACATGGCTTTGTATTCCTTCCCTAGTTAAAATAGGCTCTCACTCGGCAAGATCGGTGACAATGTATTTTATGAATGAAAAAAGTGCAAAGGCAGTCCATGCTTCTTTTGTGAAATTTCGATTAAAATTTTTTGTCACCGATTTTGACGAGTGAGGACTCGCTGGACGCGGAATAATAAGAGAAATATAACTGCAAAATATTTCTAACCGAATCTTGCTAGTTTCAAAAATATGCCATAAAAACTTTTCGTGTTCGGCCTGATTTCAGGTGGCCTTTCCTATTTAGTTTTTTTGCTCTATTTTAAAAACTAGACATTTATTTAGCAAAATTCCTCTTCACGTCGCTTTGTATTCCTTTCCTCGTTAAAGTAAGCTCTCAATCGGCAAGATCGGTGACAATGTATTTTATGAATGAGAAAAGTGCAAAGGCATGCTTCTTTTGAGAAATTTCGATTAAAATTTTTTGTCACCGATTTTGACGAGTGAGGACTCGATAGACGCGGAATAATAAGAGAAATATAACTGCAAAATATTTCTGACCGAATCTTGCTAGTTTCAAAAATATGCCACAAAAACTTTTCGTGTTCGGCCTGATTTCAGGTGGCCTTTCCTATTTAGTTTTTTTGCTCTATTTTAAAAACTAGACATTTATTTAGCAAAATTCCTCTTCACGTCGCTTTGTATTCCTTTCCTCGTTAAAGTAAGCTCTCAATCGGCAAGATCGGTGACAATGTATTTTATGAATGAGAAAAGTGCAAAGGCATGCTTCTTTTGAGAAATTTCGATTAAAATTTTTTGTCACCGATTTTGACGAGTGAGGACTCGATAGACGCGGAATAATAAGAGAAATATAACTGCAAAATATTTCTGACCGAATCTTGCTAGTTTCAAAAATATGCCACAAAAACTTTTCTTGTTCGGCCTGATTTCAGGTGGCCTTTCCTATTTAGTTTTTTTGCTCTATTTTAAAAACTAGACATTTATTTAGCAAAATTCCTCTTCACGTCGCTTTGTATTCCTTTCCTTGTTAAAGTAAGCTCTCAATCGGCAAGATCGGTGACAATGTATTTTTTGAATAAAAATAGTGCAAAGGCAGTCCATGCCATTTTTGTGAAATGTCGATTAAATTTTTTTTTCACCGATCTTGAGGAGTGAGGACTCGTTGGACGCGGAATAATAAGAGAAATATAACTGCAAAATATTTCTGACCGAATCTTGCTAGTTTCAAAGATATGCCACAAAACCTTTTCGTGTTCGGCCTGATTTCAGGTGGCCTTTCCTATTTAGTTTTTTTGCTCTATTTTAAAAACTAGACATTTATTTAGCAAAATTCCTCTTCATGTCGCTTTGTATTCCTTTCCTCGTTAAAATTAGCTCTCAATCGTGAAGATCGGTGAGAATGTATTTTATGAATGAGAAAAGTGCAAAGGCATGCTTCTTTTGAGAAATTTCGATTAACATTTTTTGTCACCGATTTTGACGAGTGAGGACTCGATAGACGCGGAATAATAAGAGAAATATAACTGCAAAATATTTCTAACCGAATCTAGCTAGTTTCAAAAATATGCCACAAAAACTTTTCGTGTTCGGCCTGATTTCAGGTGGCCTTTCCTATTTAGTTTTTTTGCTCTATTTTAAAAACTAGACATTTATTTAGCAAAATTCCTCTTCACGTCGCTTCGTATTCCCTTCCTCGTTAAAATAAGCTCTCAATCGGCAAGATCGGTGACAATGTATTTTATGAATGAAAAAAGTGCAAAGGCAGTCCATGCCATTTTTGTGAAATGTCGATTAAATTTTTTTGTCACCGATTTTGACGAGTGGGGACTCGCTGGACGCGGAATATTGAGAGAAATATAACTGCAAAATATTTCTAACCGAATCTTGCTAGTTTCAAAAATATGCCATAAAAACCTTTCGTGTTCGGCCTGATTTCAGGTGGCCTTTCCTATTTAGTTTTTTTGCTCTATTTTAAAAACTAGACATTTATTTAGCAAAATTCCTCTTCACGTCGCTTTGTATTCCTTTCCCCGTTTAAATAAGCTCTCAATCGGCAAGATCGGTGACAATGTATTTTATGAATGAAAAAAGTGCAAAGGCAGTCCATGCTTCTTTTGTGAAATTTCGATTAAAATTTTTTGTCACCGATTTTGACGCGTGAGGACTCGCTGGACGCGGAATAATAAGAGAAATATAACTGCAAAATATTTCTAACCGAATCTTGCTAGTTTCAAAAATATGCCATAAAAACTTTTCGTGTTCGGCCTGATTTCAGGTGGCCTTTCCTATTTAGTTTTTTTGCTCTATTTTAAAAACTAGACATTTATTTAGCAAAATTCCTCCTCACGTCGCTTTGTATTCCTTTCCTCGTTAAAGTAAGCTCTCAATCTGCAAGATCGGTGACAATGTATTTTATGAATGAGAAAAGTGCAAAGGCATGCTTCTTTTGAGAAATTTCGATTAAAATTTTTTGTCACCGATTTTGACGAGTGAGGACTCGATAGACGCGGAATAATAAGAGAAATATAACTGCAAAATATTTCTGACGGAATCTTGCTAGTTTCAAAAATATGCCACAAAAACTTTTCGTGTTCGGCCTGATTTCAGGTGGCCTTTCCTATTTAGTTTTTTTGCTCTATTTTAAAAACTAGACATTTATTTAGCAAAATTCCTCTTCACGTCGCTTGTATTCCTTTCCTCGTTAAAGTAAGCTCTCAATCGGCAAGATCGGTGACAATGTATTTTATGAATGAGAAAAGTGCAAAGGCATGCTTCTTTTGTGAAATTTCGATTAAAATTTTTTGTCACCGATTTTGACGAGTGAGGACTCGCTGGACGCGGAATAATAAGAGAAATATAACTGCAAAATATTTCTAACCGAATCTCATAAAAACTTTTCGTGTTCGGCCTGATTTCAGGTGGCCTTTCCTATTTAGTTTTTTTGCTCTATTTTAAAAACTAGACATTTATTTAGCAAAATTCCTCTTCACGTCGCTTTGTATTCCTTTCCTCGTTAAAGTAAGCTCTCAATCGGCAAGATCGGTGACAATGTATTTTATGAATGAGAAAAGTGCAAAGGCATGCTTCTTTTGAGAAATTTCGATTAAAATTTTTTAATTTTTTGTCACCGATTTTGACGAGTGAGGACTCGATAGACGCGGAATAATAAGAGAAATATAACTGCAAAATATTTCTGACCGAATCTTGCTAGTTTCAAAAATATGCCACAAAAACTTTTCTTGTTCGGCCTGATTTCAGGTGGCCTTTCCTATTTAGTTTTTTTGCTCTATTTTAAAAACTAGACATTTATTTAGCAAAATTCCTCTTCACGTCGCTTTGTATTCCTTTCCTCGTTAAAGTAAGCTCTCAATCGGCAAGATCGGTGACAATGTATTTTTTGAATAAAAATAGTGCAAAGGCAGTCCATGCCATTTTTGTGAAATGTCGATTAAATTTTTTTTTCACCGATCTTGAGGAGTGAGGACTCGTTGGACGCGGAATAATAAGAGAAATATAACTGCAAAATATTTCTGACCGAATCTTGCTAGTTTCAAAAATATGCCACAAAACCTTTTCGTGTTCGGCCTGATTTCAGGTGGCCTTTCCTATTTAGTTTTTTTGCTCTATTTTAAAAACTAGACATTTATTTAGCAAAATTCCTCTTCACGTCGCTTTGTATTCCTTTCCTCGTTAAAATTAGCTCTCAATCGTGAAGATCGGTGAGAATGTATTTTATGAATGAGAAAAGTGCAAAGGCATGCTTCTTTTGAGAAATTTCGATTAACATTTTTTGTCACCGATTTTGACGAGTGAGGACTCGATAGACGCGGAATAATAAGAGAAATATAACTGCAAAATATTTCTAACCGAATCTTGCTAGTTTCAAAAATATGCCACAAAAACTTTTCGTGTTCGGCCTGATTTCAGGTGGCCTCTCCTATTCAGTTTTTCTACTCTATTTTAAAAACTAGGCATTTATTTAGCAAAATTTATTTCCACATGGCTTTGTATTCCTTCCCTAGTTAAAATAGGCTCTCAATCGGCAAGATCGGTGACAATGTATTTTATGAATGAAAAAAGTGCAAAGGCAGTCCATGCTTCTTTTGTGAAATTTCGATTAAAATTTTTTGTCACCGATTTTGACGAGTGGGGACTCGCTGGACGCGGAATAATGAGAGAAATATAACTGCAAAATATTTCTAACCGAATCTTGCTAGTTTCAAAAATATGCCATAAAAACCTTTCGTGTTCGGCCTGATTTCAGGTGGCCTTTCCTATTTAGTTTTTTTGCTCTATTTTAAAAACTAGACATTTATTTAGCAAAATTCCTCTTCACGTCGCTTTGTATTCCTTTCCCCGTTTAAATAAGCTCTCAATCGGCAAGATCGGTGACAATGTATTTTATGAATGAAAAAAGTGCAAAGGCAGTCCATGCTTCTTTTGTGAAATTTCCATTAAAATTTTTTGTCACCGATTTTGACGAGTGGGGACTCGCTGGACGCGGAATAATGAGAGAAATATAACTGCAAAATATTTCTAACCGAATCTTGCTAGTTTCAAAAATATGCCATAAAAACCTTTCGTGTTCGGCCTGATTTCAGGTGGCCTTTCCTATTTAGTTTTTTTGCTCTATTTTAAAAACTAGACATTTATTTAGCAAAATTCCTCTTCACGTCGCTTTGTATTCCTTTCCTCGTTAAAATAAGCTCTCAATCGGCAAGATCGGTGACAATGTATTTTATGAATGAGAAAAGTGCAAAGGCATGCTTCTTTTGTGAAATTTCGATTAAAATTTTTTGTCACCGATTTTGACGAGTGAGGACTCGATAGACGCGGAATAATAAGAGAAATATAACTGCAAAATATTTCTGACCGAATCTTGCTAGTTTCAAAAATATGCCACAAAAACTTTTCGTGTTCGGCCTGATTTCAGGTGGCCTTTCCTATTTAGTTTTTTTGCTCTATTTTAAAAACTAGACATTTATTTAGCAAAATTCCTCTTCACGTCGCTTTGTATTCCTTTCCTCGTTAAAGTAAGCTCTCAATCGGCAAGATCGGTGACAATGTATTTTATAAATGAGAAAAGTGCAAAGGCAGTCCTTGCCATTTTTGTGAAATGTCGATTGAATTTTTTTGTCACCGGTTTTGACGAGTGAGGACTCGTTGGACGCGGAATAATGAGAGAAATATAACTGCAAAATATTTCTAACTGAATCTTGCTAGTTTCAAAAATATGCCACAACAACTTTTCTTGTTCGGCCTGATTTCAGGTGGCCTTTCCTATTTAGTTTTTTTTGCTCTATTTTAAAAACTAGACATTTATTTAGAAAAATTCCTCTTCACGTCGCTTTGTATTCCTTTCCTCGTTAAAACTAGCTCTCAATCGTGAAGATCGGTGAGAATGTATTTTATGAATGAGAAAAGTGCAAAGGCATGCTTCTTTTGAGAAATTTCGATTAACATTTTTTGTCACCGATTTTGACGAGTGAGGACTCGATTGACGCGGAATAATAAGAGAAATATAACTGTAAAATATTTCTAACCGAATCTTGCTCGTTTCAAAAATATGCCATAAAAACTTTTCGTGTTCGGCCTGATTTCAGGTGGCCTTTCCTATTTAGTTTTTTTGCTCTATTTTAAAAACTAGACATTTATTTAGCAAAATTCCTCTTCACGTCGCTTTGTATTCCTTTCCTCGTTAAAATAAGCTCTCAAACGGCAAGATCGGTGACAATGTATTTTATGAATGAGAAAAGTGCAAAGGCATGCTTCTTTTGTGAAATTTCGATTAAAATTTTTTGTCACCGATTTTTGACGAGTGAGGACTCGATAGACGCGGAATAATAAGAGAAATATAACTGCAAAATATTTCTGACCGAATCTTGCTAGTTTCAAAAATATGCCACAAAAACTTTTCGTGTTCGGCCTGATTTCAGGTGGCCTTTCCTATTTAGTTTTTTTGCTCTATTTTAAAAACTAGACATTTATTTAGCAAAATTCCTCTTCACGTCGCTTTGTATTCCTTTCCTCGTTAAAGTAAGCTCTCAATCGGCAAGATCGGTGACAATGTATTTTATGAATGAGAAAAGTGCAAAGGCAGTCCTTGCCATTTTTGTGAAATGTCGATTGAATTTTTTTGTCACCGGTTTTGACGAGTGAGGACTCGTTGGACGCGGAATAATGAGAGAAATATAACTGCAAAATATTTCTAACTGAATCTTGCTAGTTTCAAAAATATGCCACAACAACTTTTCTTGTTCGGCCTGATTTCAGGTGGCCTTTCCTATTTAGTTTTTTTTGCTCTATTTTAAAAACTAGACATTTATTTAGAAAAATTCCTCTTCACGTCGCTTTGTATTCCTTTCCTCGTTAAAACTAGCTCTCAATCGTGAAGATCGGTGAGAATGTATTTTATGAATGAGAAAAGTGCAAAGGCATGCTTCTTTTGTGAAATTTCGATTAACATTTTTTGTCACCGATTTTGACGAGTGAGGACTCGATTGACGCGGAATAATAAGAGAAATATAACTGCAAAATATTTCTGACCGAATCTTGCTAGTTTCAAAAATATGCCACAAAAACTTTTCGTGTTCGGCCTGATTTCAGGTGGCCTTTCCTATTTAGTTTTTTTGCTCTATTCTAAAAACTAGACATTTATTTAGCAAAATTCCTCTTCACGTCGCTTTGTATTCCTTTCCTCGTTAAAGTAAGCTCTCAATCGGCAAGATCGGTGACAATGTATTTTTTGAATAAAAATAGTGCAAAGGCAGTCCATGCCATTTTTGTGAAATGTTGATTAAATTTTTTTTTTACCGATCTTGAGGAGTGAGGACTCGTTGGACGCGGAATAATAAGAGAAATATAACTGCAAAATATTTCTAACCGAATCTTGCTAGTTTCAAAAATATGCCACAAAACATTTTCGTATTAGGCCTGATTTCAGGTGGCCTTTCCTATTTAGTTTTTTTGCTCTATTTTAAAAACTAGACATTTATTTAGCAAAATTCCTCTTCACGTCGCTTTGTATTCCTTTCCTCGTTAAAATTAGCTCTCAATCGTGAAGATCGGTGAGAATGTATTTTATGAATGAGAAAAGTGCAAAGGCATGCTTCTTTTGAGAAATTTCGATTAACATTTTTTGTCACCGATTTTGACGAGTGAGGACTCGATTGACGCGGAATAATAAGAGAAATATAACTGCAAAATATTTCTGACCGAATCTTGCTAGTTTCAAAAATATGCCACAAAAACTTTTCGTGTTCGGCCTGATTTCAGGTGGCCTTTCCTATTTAGTTTTTTTGCTCTATTCTAAAAACTAGACATTTATTTAGCAAAATTCCTCTTCACGTCGCTTTGTATTCCTTTCCTCGTTAAAGTAAGCTCTCAATCGGCAAGATCGGTGACAATGTATTTTTTGAATAAAAATAGTGCAAAGGCAGTCCATGCCATTTTTGTGAAATGTCGATTAAATTTTTTTTTCACCGATCTTGAGGAGTGAGGACTCGTTGGACGCGGAATAATAAGAGAAATATAACTGCAAAATATTTCTAACCGAATCTTGCTAGTTTCAAAAATATGCCACAAAAACTTTTCGTGTTCGGCCTGATTTCAGGTGGCCTTTCCTATTTAGTTTTTTTGCTCTATTTTAAAAACTAGACATTTATTTAGCAAAATTCCTCTTCACGTCGCTTCGTATTCCTTTCCTCGTTAAAATAAGCTCTCAATCGGCAAGATCGGTGACAATGTATTTCTTGAATAAAAATAGTGCAAAGGCAGTCCATGCCATTTTTGTGAAATGTCGATTAAATTTTTTTTTCACCGATCTTGAGGAGTGAGGACTCGTTGGACGCGGAATAATAAGAGAAATATAACTGCAAAATATTTCTAACCGAATCTTGCTAGTTTCAAAAATATGCCACAAAAACTTTTCGTGTTCGGCCTGATTTCAGGTGGCCTTTCCTATTTAGTTTTTTTGCTCTATTTTAAAAACTAGACATTTATTTAGCAAAATTCCTCTTCACGTCGCTTCGTATTCCTTTCCTCGTTAAAATAAGCTCTCAATCGGCAAGATCGGTGACAATGTATTTTATGAATGAAAAAAGTGCAAAGGCAGTCCATGCCATTTTTGTGAAATGTCGATTAAATTTTTTTGTCACCGATTTTGACGAGTGGGGACTCGCTGGACGCGGAATAATGAGAGAAATATAACTGAAAATATTTCTAACCGAATCTTGCTAGTTTCAAAAATATGCCATAAAAACCTTTCGTGCTCGGCCTGATTTCAGGTGGCCTTTCCTATTTAGTTTCTTTGCTCTATTTTAAAAACTAGACATTTATTTAGCAAAATTCCTCTTCACGTCGCTTTGTATTCCTTTCCTCGTTAAAATAAGCTCTCAATCGGCAAGATCGGTGAGAATGTATTTTATGAATGAGAAAAGTGCAAAGGCATGCTTCTTTTGTGAAATTTCGATTAAAATTTTTTGTCACCGATTTTGACGAGTGAGGACTCGATAGACGCGGAATAATAAGAGAAATATAACTGCAAAATATTTCTGACCGAATCTTGCTAGTTTCAAAAATATGCCACAAAAACTTTTCGTGTTCGGCCTGATTTCAGGTGGCCTTTCCTATTTAGTTTTTTTGCTCTATTTTAAAAACTAGACATTTATTTAGCAAAATTCCTCTTCACGTCGCTTTGTATTCCTTTCCTCGTTAAAGTAAGCTCTCAATCGGCAAGATCGGTGACAATGTATTTTATGAATGAGAAAAGTGCAAAGGCAGTCCTTGCCATTTTTGTGAAATGTCGATTGAATTTTTTTGTCACCGGTTTTGACGAGTGAGGACTCGTTGGACGCGGAATAATGAGAGAAATATAACTGCAAAATATTTCTAACTGAATCTTGCTAGTTTCAAAAATATGCCACAACAACTTTTCTTGTTCGGCCTGATTTCAGGTGGCCTTTCCTATTTAGTTTTTTTTGCTCTATTTTAAAAACTAGACATTTATTTAGAAAAATTCCTCTTCACGTCGCTTTGTATTCCTTTCCTCGTTAAAACTAGCTCTCAATCGTGAAGATCGGTGAGAATGTATTTTATGAATGAGAAAAGTGCAAAGGCATGCTTCTTTTGAGAAATTTCGATTAACATTTTTTGTCACCGATTTTGACGAGTGAGGACTCGATTGACGCGGAATAATAAGAGAAATATAACTGCAAAATATTTCTGACCGAATCTTGCTAGTTTCAAAAATATGCCACAAAAACTTTTCGTGTTCGGCCTGATTTCAGGTGGCCTTTCTTATTTAGTTTTTTTGCTCTATTCTAAAAACTAGACATTTATTTAGCAAAATTCCTCTTCACGTCGCTTTGTATTCCTTTCCTCGTTAAAGTAAGCTCTCAATCGGCAAGATCGGTGACAATGTATTTTTTGAATAAAAATAGTGCAAAGGCAGTCCATGCCATTTTTGTGAAATGTCGATTAAATTTTTTTTTCACCGATCTTGAGGAGTGAGGACTCGTTGGACGCGGAATAATAAGAGAAATATAACTGCAAAATATTTCTAACCGAATCTTGCTAGTTTCAAAAATATGCCACAAAACCTTTTCGTATTCGGCCTGATTTCAGGTGGCCTTTCCTATTTAGTTTTTTTGCTCTATTTTAAAAACTAGACATTTATTTAGCAAAATTCCTCTTCACGTCGCTTTGTATTCCTTTCCTCGTTAAAATTAGCTCTCAATCGTGAAGATCGGTGGGAATGTATTTTATGAATGAGAAAAGTGCAAAGGCATGCTTATTTTGAGAAATTTCCATTAACATTTTTTGTCACCGATTTTGACGAGTGAGGACTCGATTGACGCGGAATAATAAGAGAAATATAACTGCAAAATATTTCTGACCGAATCTTGCTAGTTTCAAAAATATGCCACAAAAACTTTTCGTGTTCGGCCTGATTTCAGGTGGGCCTTTCCTATTTAGTTTTTTTGCTCTATTCTAAAAACTAGACATTTATTTAGCAAAATTCCTCTTCACGTCGCTTTGTATTCCTTTCCTCGTTAAAGTAAGCTCTCAATCGGCAAGATCGGTGACAATGTATTTTTTGAATAAAAATAGTGCAAAGGCAGTCCATGCCATTTTTGTGAAATGTCGATTAAATTTTTTTTTCACCGATCTTGAGGAGTGAGGACTCGTTGGACGCGGAATAATAAGAGAAATATAACTGCAAAATATTTCTAACCGAATCTTGCTAGTTTCAAAAATATGCCACAAAAACTTTTCGTGTTCGGCCTGATTTCAGGTGGCCTTTCCTATTTAGTTTTTTTGCTCTATTTTAAAAACTAGACATTTATTTAGCAAAATTCCTCTTCACGTCGCTTCGTATTCCTTTCCTCGTTAAAATAAGCTCTCAATCGGCAAGATCGGTGACAATGTATTTTATGAATGAAAAAAGTGCAAAGGCAGTCCATGCCATTTTTGTGAAATGTCGATTAAATTTTTTTGTCACCGATTTTGACGAGTGGGGACTCGCTGGACGCGGAATAATGAGAGAAATATAACTGAAAATATTTCTAACCGAATATTGCTAGTTTCAAAAATATGCCATAAAAACCTTTCGTGCTCGGCCTGATTTCAGGTGGCCTTTCCTATTTAGTTTCTTTGCTCTATTGTAAAAACTAGACATTTATTTAGCAAAATTCCTCTTCACGTCGCTTTGTATTCCTTTCCCCGTTTAAATAAGCTCTCAATCGGCAAGATCGGTGACAATGTATTTTATGAATGAAAAAAGTGCAAAGGCAGTCCATGCTTCTTTTGTGAAATTTCCATTAAAATTTTTTGTCACCGATTTTGACGAGTGAGGACTCGCTGGACGCGGAATAATAAGAGAAATATAACTGCAAAATATTTCTAACCGAATCTTGCTCGTTTCAAAAATATGCCATAAAAACTTTTCGTGTTCGGCCTGATTTCAGGTGGCCTTTCCTATTTAGTTTTTTTGCTCTATTTTAAAAACTAGACATTTATTTAGCAAAATTCCTCTTCACGTCGCTTTGTATTCCTTTCCTCGTTAAAATAAGCTCTCAATCGGCAAGATCGGTGACAATGTATTTTATGAATGAGAAAAGTGCAAAGGCATGCTTCTTTTGTGAAATTTCGATTAAAATTTTTTGTCACCGATTTTGACGAGTGAGGACTCGATAGATGCGGAATAATAAGAGAAATATAACTGCAAAATATTTCTGACCGAATCTTGCTAGTTTCAAAAATATGCCACAAAAACTTTTCGTGTTCGGCCTGATTTCAGGTGGCCTTTCCTATTTAGTTTTTTTGCTCTATTTTAAAAACTAGACATTTATTTAGCAAAATTCCTCTTCACGTCGCTTTGTATTCCTTTCCTCGTTAAAGTAAGCTCTCAATCGGCAAGATCGGTGACAATGTATTTTATGAATGAGAAAAGTGCAAAGGCAGTCCTTGCCATTTTTGTGAAATGTCGATTGAATTTTTTTGTCACCGGTTTTGACGAGTGAGGACTCGTTGGACGCGGAATAATGAGAGAAATATAACTGCAAAATATTTCTAACTGAATCTTGCTAGTTTCAAAAATATGCCACAACAACTTTTCTTGTTCGGCCTGATTTCAGGTGGCCTATCCTATTTAGTTTTTTTTGCTCTATTTTAAAAACTAGACATTTATTTAGAAAAATTCCTCTTCACGTCGCTTTGTATTCCTTTCCTCGTTAAAACTAGCTCTCAATCGTGAAGATCGGTGAGAATGTATTTTATGAATGAGAAAAGTGCAAAGGCATGCTTCTTTTGAGAAATTTCGATTAACATTTTTTGTCACCGATTTTGACGAGTGAGGACTCGATTGACGCGGAATAATAAGAGAAATATAACTGCAAAATATTTCTGACCGAATCTTGCTAGTTTCAAAAATATGCCACAAAAACTTTTCGTGTTCGGCCTGATTTCAGGTGGCCTTTCTTATTTAGTTTTTTTGCTCTATTCTAAAAACTAGACATTTATTTAGCAAAATTCCTCTTCACGTCGCTTTGTATTCCTTTCCTCGTTAAAGTAAGCTCTCAATCAGCAAGATCGGTGACAATGTATTTTTTGAATAAAAATAGTGCAAAGGCAGTCCATGCCATTTTTGTGAAATGTCGATTAAATTTTTTTTTCACCGATCTTGAGGAGTGAGGACTCGTTGGACGCGGAATAATAAGAGAAATATAACTGCAAAATATTTCTAACCGAATCTTGCTAGTTTCAAAAATATGCCACAAAAACTTTTCGTGTTCGGCCTGATTTCAGGTGGCCTTTCCTATTTAGTTTTTTTGCTCTATTTTAAAAACTAGACATTTATTTAGCAAAATTCCTCTTCACGTCGCTTTGTATTCCTTTCCTCGTTAAAATTAGCTCTCAATGGTGAAGATCGGTGAGAATGTATTTTATGAATGAGAAAAGTGCAAAGGCATGCTTATTTTGAGAAATTTCCATTAACATTTTTTGTCACCGATTTTGACGAGTGAGGACTCGATTGACGCGGAATAATAAGAGAAATATAACTGCAAAATATTTCTGACCGAATCTTGCTAGTTTCAAAAATATGCCACAAAAACTTTTCGTGTTCGGCCTGATTTCAGGTGGCCTTTCCTATTTAGTTTTTTTGCTCTATTCTAAAATCTAGACATTTATTTAGCAAAATTCCTCTTCACGTCGCTTTGTATTCCTTTCCTCGTTAAAGTAAGCTCTCAATCGGCAAGATCGGTGACAATGTATTTTTTGAATAAAAATAGTGCAAAGGCAGTCCATGCCATTTTTGTGAAATGTCGATTAAATTTTTTTTTCACCGATCTTGAGGAGTGAGGACTCGTTGGACGCGGAATAATAAGAGAAATATAACTGCAAAATATTTCTAACCGAATCTTGCTAGTTTCAAAAATATGCCACAAAAACTTTTCGTGTTCGGCCTGATTTCAGGTGGCCTTTCCTATTTAGTTTTTTTGCTCTATTTTAAAAACTAGACATTTATTTAGCAAAATTCCTCTTCACGTCGCTTTGTATTCCTTTCCTCGTTAAAACTAGCTCTCAATCGTGAAGATCGGTGAGAATGTATTTTATGAATGAGAAAAGTGCAAAGGCATGCTTCTTTTGAGAAATTTCGATTAACATTTTTTGTCACCGATTTTGACGAGTGAGGACTCGATTGACGCGGAATAATAAGAGAAATATAACTGCAAAATATTTCTGACCGAATCTTGCTAGTTTCAAAAATATGCCACAAAAACTTTTCGTGTTCGGCCTGATTTCAGGTGGCCTTTCTTATTTAGTTTTTTTGCTCTATTCTAAAAACTAGACATTTATTTAGCAAAATTCCTCTTCACGTCGCTTTGTATTCCTTTCCTCGTTAAAGTAAGCTCTCAATCGGCAAGATCGGTGACAATGTATTTTTTGAATAAAAATAGTGCAAAGGCAGTCCATGCCATTTTTGTGAAATGTCGATTAAATTTTTTTTTCACCGATCTTGAGGAGTGAGGACTCGTTGGACGCGGAATAATAAGAGAAATATAACTGCAAAATATTTCTAACTGAATCTTGCTAGTTTCAAAAATATGCCACAACAACTTTTCTTGTTCGGCCTGATTTCAGGTGGCCTTTCCTATTTAGTTTTTTTTGCTCTATTTTAAAAACTAGACATTTATTTAGAAAAATTCCTCTTCACGTCGCTTTGTATTCCTTTCCTCGTTAAAACTAGCTCTCAATCGTGAAGATCGGTGAGAATGTATTTTATGAATGAGAAAAGTGCAAAGGCATGCTTCTTTTGAGAAATTTCGATTAACATTTTTTGTCACCGATTTTGACGAGTGAGGACTCGATTGACGCGGAATAATAAGAGAAATATAACTGCAAAATA
Source organism: Dioctria rufipes (assembly GCA_963924295.1). NCBI lineage: Eukaryota > Metazoa > Arthropoda > Insecta > Diptera > Asilidae > Dioctria > Dioctria rufipes. The sequence goes on along the minus strand of OZ002741.1, from coordinate 134,841,205 downwards.
TTTCTGACCGAATCTTGCTAGTTTCAAAAATATGCCACAAAAACTTTTCGTGTTCGGCCTGATTTCAGGTGGCCTTTCCTATTTAGTTTTTTTGCTCTATTTTAAAAACTAGACATTTATTTAGCAAAATTCCTCTTCACGTCGCTTTGTATTCCTTTCCTCGTTAAAGTAAGCTCTCAATCGGCAAGATCGGTGACAATGTATTTTATGAATGAGAAAAGTGCAAAGGCATGCTTCTTTTGAGAAATTTCGATTAAAATTTTTTGTCACCGATTTTGACGAGTGAGGACTCGATAGACGCGGAATAATAAGAGAAATATAACTGCAAAATATTTCTGACCGAATCTTGCTAGTTTCAAAAATATGCCACAAAAACTTTTCTTGTTCGGCCTGATTTCAGGTGGCCTTTCCTATTTAGTTTTTTTGCTCTATTTTAAAAACTAGACATTTATTTAGCAAAATTCCTCTTCACGTCGCTTTGTATTCCTTTCCTCGTTAAAGTAAGCTCTCAATCGGCAAGATCGGTGACAATGTATTTTTTGAATAAAAATAGTGCAAAGGCAGTCCATGCCATTTTTGTGAAATGTCGATTAAATTTTTTTTTCACCGATCTTGAGGAGTGAGGACTCGTTGGACGCGGAATAATAAGAGAAATATAACTGCAAAATATTTCTAACCGAATCTTGCTAGTTTCAAAAATATGCCACAAAAACTTTTCGTGTTCGGCCTGATTTCAGGTGGCCTTTCCTATTTAGTTTTTTTGCTCTATTTTAAAAACTAGACATTTATTTAGCAAAATTCCTCTTCACATCGCTTCGTATTCCTGTCCTCGTTAAAATAAGCTCTCAATCGGCAAGATCGGTGACAATGTATTTTATGAATGAAAAAAGTGCAAAGGCAGTCCATGCTTCTTTTGTGAAATTTCGATTAAAATTTTTTGTCACCGATTTTGACGAGTGAGGACTCGTTAGACGCGGAATAATAAGAGAAATATAACTGGAAAATATTTCTAACCGAATCTTGCTAGTTTCAAAAATATGCCACAAAAACTTTTCGTGTTCGGCCTGATTTCAGGTGGCCTTTCCTATTTAGTTTTTTTGCTCTATTTTAAAAACTAGACATTTATTTAGCAAAATTCCTCTTCACGTCGCTTTGTATTCCTTTCCTCGTTAAAGTAAGCTCTCAATCGGCAATATCGGTGACAATGTATTTTATGAATGAAACAAGTGCAAAGGCAGTCCATGCCATTTTTGTGAAATGTCGATTAAATTTTTTTGTCACCGATTTTGACGAGTGAGGACTCGTTGGATGCGGAATAATAAGAGAAATATAACTGCAAAATATTTCTAACCGAATCTTGCTAGATTCCAAAATATGCCACAAAACCTTTTCGTGTTCGGCCTGATTTCAGGTGGCCTTTCCTATTTAGTTTTTTTGCTCTATTTTAAAAACTAGACATTTATTTAGCAAAATTCCTCTTCACGTCGCTTTGTATTCCTTTCCTCGTTAAAATTAGCTCTCAATCGTGAAGATCGGTGAGAATGTATTTTATGAATGAGAAAAGTGCAAAGGCATGCTTCTTTTGAGAAATTTCGATTAAAATTTTTTGTCACCGATTTTGACGAGTGAGGACTCGATAGACGCGGAATAATAAGAGAAATATAACTGCAAAATATTTCTAACCGAATCTTGCTAGTTTCAAAAATATGCCACAAAAACTTTTCGTGTTCGGCCTGATTTCAGGTGGCCTCTCCTATTCAGTTTTTCTACTCTATTTTAAAAACTAGACATTTATTTAGCAAAATTCCTCTTGACGTTGCTTTGTATTCCTTTCCTCGTTAAAGTAAGCTCTCAAGCGGCAATATCGGTGACAATGTATTTTATGAATGAAACAAGTGCAAAGACAGTCCATGCCATTTTTGTGAAATGTCGATTAAATTTTTTTGTCAACGATTTTGACGAGTGAGGACTCGTTGGACGCGGAATAATGAGAGAAATATAACTGCAAAATATTTCTGACCGAATCTTGCTAGTTTCAAAAATATGCCACAAAAACTTTTCGTGTTCGGCCTTTTGTGAAATTTCGATTAAAATTTTTTGTCACCGATTTTGACGAGTGAGGACTCGTAGGACGCGGAATAATGTGAGAAATATAACTGCAAAATATTTCTGACCGAATCTTGCTAGTTTCAAAAATATGCCACAAAACCTTTTCGTGTTCGGCCTGATTTCAGGTGGCCTTTCCTATTTAGTTTTTTTGCTCTATTTTAAAAACTAGACATTTATTTAGCAAAATTCCTCTTCACGTCGCTTTGTATTCCTTTCCTCGTTAAATTAGCTCTCAATCGTGAAGATCGGTGAGAATGTATATTATGAATGAGAAAAGTGCAAAGGCATGCTTCTTTTGAGAAATTTCGATTAAAATTTTTTGTCACCGATTTTGACGAGTGAGGACTCGATAGACGCGGAATAATAAGAGAAATATAACTGCAAAATATTTCTAACCGAATCTTGCTAGTTTCAAAAATATGCCACAAAAACTTTTCGTGTTCGGCCTGATTTCAGGTGGCCTCTCCTATTCAGTTTTTCTACTCTATTTTAAAAACTAGGCATTTATTTAGCAAAATTTATTTTCACATGGCTTTGTAATCCTTCCCTAGTTAAAATAGGCTCTCAATCGGCAAGATCGGTGACAATGTATTTTATGAATGAAAAAAGTGCAAAGGCAGTCCATGCTTCTTTTGTGAAATTTCGATTAAAATTTTTTGTCACCGATTTTGACGAGTGGGGACTCGCTGGACGCGGAATAATGAGAGAAATATAACTGCAAAATATTTCTAACCGAATCTTGCTAGTTTCAAAAATATGCCATAAAAACCTTTCGTGTTCGGCCTGATTTCAGGTGGCCTTTCCTATTTAGTTTTTTTGCTCTATTTTAAAAACTAAACATTTATTTAGCAAAATTCCTCTTCACGTCGCTTTGTATTCCTTTCCCCGTTTAAATAAGCTTTCAATCGGCAAGATCGGTGACAATGTATTTTATGAATGAAAAAAGTGCAAAGGCAGTCCATGCTTCTTTTGTGAAATTTCCATTAAAATTTTTTGTCACCGATTTTGACGAGTGAGGACTCGCTGGACGCGGAATAATAAGAGAAATATAACTGCAAAATATTTCTAACCGAATCTTGCTAGTTTCAAAAATATGCCACAAAAACTTTTCGTGTTCGGCCTGATTTCAGGTGGCCTTTCTTATTTAGTTTTTTTGCTCTATTCTAAAAACTAGACATTTATTTAGCAAAATTCCTCTTCACGTCGCTTTGTATTCCTTTCCTCGTTAAAGTAAGCTCTCAATCGGCAAGATCGGTGACAATGTATTTTTTGAATAAAAATAGTGCAAAGGCAGTCCATGCCATTTTTGTGAAATGTCGATTAAATTTTTTTTTCACCGATCTTGAGGAGTGAGGACTCGTTGGACGCGGAATAATAAGAGAAATATAACTGCAAAATATTTCTAACTGAATCTTGCTAGTTTCAAAAATATGCCACAACAACTTTTCTTGTTCGGCCTGATTTCAGGTGGCCTTTCCTATTTAGTTTTTTTTGCTCTATTTAAAAACTAGACATTTATTTAGAAAAATTCCTCTTCACGTCGCTTTGTATTCCTTTCCTCGTTAAAACTAGCTCTCAATCGTGAAGATCGGTGAGAATGTATTTATGAATGAGAAAAGTGCAAAGGCATGCTTCTTTTGAGAAATTTCGATTAACATTTTTTGTCACCGATTTTGACGAGTGAGGACTCGATTGACGCGGAATAATAAGAGAAATATAACTGCAAAATATTTCTGACCGAATCTTGCTAGTTTCAAAAATATGCCACAAAAACTTTTCGTGTTCGGCCTGATTTCAGGTGGCCTTTCCTATTTAGTTTTTTTGCTCTATTTTAAAAACTAGACATTTATTTAGCAAAATTCCTCTTCACGTCGCTTTGTATTCCTTTCCTCGTTAAAGTAAGCTCTCAATCGGCAAGATCGGTGACAATGTATTTTATGAATGAGAAAAGTGCAAAGGCATGCTTCTTTTGAGAAATTTCGATTAAAATTTTTTTGTCACCGATTTTGACGAGTGAGGACTCGATAGACGCGGAATAATAAGAGAAATATAACTGCAAAATATTTCTGACCGAATCTTGCTAGTTTCAAAAATATGCCACAAAAACTTTTCTTGTTCGGCCTGATTTCAGGTGGCCTTTCCTATTTAGTTTTTTTGCTCTATTTTAAAAACTAGACATTTATTTAGCAAAATTCCTCTTCACGTCGCTTTGTATTCCTTTCCTCGTTAAAGTAAGCTCTCAATCGGCAAGATCGGTGACAATGTATTTTTTGAATAAAAATAGTGCAAAGGCAGTCCATGCCATTTTTGTGAAATGTCGATTAAATTTTTTTTTCACCGATCTTGAGGAGTGAGGACTCGTTGGACGCGGAATAATAAGAGAAATATAACTGCAAAATATTTCTAACCGAATCTTGCTAGTTTCAAAAATATGCCACAAAAACTTTTCGTGTTCGGCCTGATTTCAGGTGGCCTTTCCTATTTAGTTTTTTTGCTCTATTTTAAAAACTAGACATTTATTTAGCAAAATTCCTCTTCACATCGCTTCGTATTCCTGTCCTCGTTAAAATAAGCTCTCAATCGGCAAGATCGGTGACAATGTATTTTATGAATGAAAAAAGTGCAAAGGCAGTCCATGCTTCTTTTGTGAAATTTCGATTAAAATTTTTTGTCACCGATTTTGACGAGTGAGGACTCGTTAGACGCGGAATAATAAGAGAAATATAACTGGAAAATATTTCTAACCGAATCTTGCTAGTTTCAAAAATATGCCACAAAAACTTTTCGTGTTCGGCCTGATTTCAGGTGGCCTTTCCTATTTAGTTTTTTTGCTCTATTTTAAAAACTAGACATTTATTTAGCAAAATTCCTCTTCACGTCGCTTTGTATTCCTTTCCTCGTTAAAGTAAGCTCTCAATCGGCAATATCGGTGACAATGTATTTTATGAATGAAACAAGTGCAAAGGCAGTCCATGCCATTTTTGTGAAATGTCGATTAAATTTTTTTGTCACCGATTTTGACGAGTGAGGACTCGTTGGATGCGGAATAATAAGAGAAATATAACTGCAAAATATTTCTAACCGAATCTTGCTAGATTCCAAAATATGCCACAAAACCTTTTCGTGTTCGGCCTGATTTCAGGTGGCCTTTCCTATTTAGTTTTTTTGCTCTATTTTAAAAACTAGACATTTATTTAGCAAAATTCCTCTTCACGTCGCTTTGTATTCCTTTCCTCGTTAAAATTAGCTCTCAATCGTGAAGATCGGTGAGAATGTATTTTATGAATGAGAAAAGTGCAAAGGCATGCTTCTTTTGAGAAATTTCGATTAAAATTTTTTGTCACCGATTTTGACGAGTGAGGACTCGATAGACGCGGAATAATAAGAGAAATATAACTGCAAAATATTTCTAACCGAATCTTGCTAGTTTCAAAAATATGCCACAAAAACTTTTCGTGTTCGGCCTGATTTCAGGTGGCCTCTCCTATTCAGTTTTTCTACTCTATTTTAAAAACTAGACATTTATTTAGCAAAATTCCTCTTGACGTTGCTTTGTATTCCTTTCCTCGTTAAAGTAAGCTCTCAAGCGGCAATATCGGTGACAATGTATTTTATGAATGAAACAAGTGCAAAGACAGTCCATGCCATTTTTGTGAAATGTCGATTAAATTTTTTTGTCAACGATTTTGACGAGTGAGGACTCGTTGGACGCGGAATAATGAGAGAAATATAACTGCAAAATATTTCTGACCGAATCTTGCTAGTTTCAAAAATATGCCACAAAAACTTTTCGTGTTCGGCCTTTTGTGAAATTTCGATTAAAATTTTTTGTCACCGATTTTGACGAGTGAGGACTCGTAGGACGCGGAATAATGTGAGAAATATAACTGCAAAATATTTCTGACCGAATCTTGCTAGTTTCAAAAATATGCCACAAAACCTTTTCGTGTTCGGCCTGATTTCAGGTGGCCTTTCCTATTTAGTTTTTTTGCTCTATTTTAAAAACTAGACATTTATTTAGCAAAATTCCTCTTCACGTCGCTTTGTATTCCTTTCCTCGTTAAAATTAGCTCTCAATCGTGAAGATCGGTGAGAATGTATATTATGAATGAGAAAAGTGCAAAGGCATGCTTCTTTTGAGAAATTTCGATTAAAATTTTTTGTCACCGATTTTGACGAGTGAGGACTCGATAGACGCGGAATAATAAGAGAAATATAACTGCAAAATATTTCTAACCGAATCTTGCTAGTTTCAAAAATATGCCACAAAAACTTTTCGTGTTCGGCCTGATTTCAGGTGGCCTCTCCTATTCAGTTTTTCTACTCTATTTTAAAAACTAGGCATTTATTTAGCAAAATTTATTTTCACATGGCTTTGTAATCCTTCCCTAGTTAAAATAGGCTCTCAATCGGCAAGATCGGTGACAATGTATTTTATGAATGAAAAAAGTGCAAAGGCAGTCCATGCTTCTTTTGTGAAATTTCGATTAAAATTTTTTGTCACCGATTTTGACGAGTGGGGACTCGCTGGACGCGGAATAATGAGAGAAATATAACTGCAAAATATTTCTAACCGAATCTTGCTAGTTTCAAAAATATGCCATAAAAACCTTTCGTGTTCGGCCTGATTTCAGGTGGCCTTTCCTATTTAGTTTTTTTGCTCTATTTTAAAAACTAAACATTTATTTAGCAAAATTCCTCTTCACGTCGCTTTGTATTCCTTTCCCCGTTTAAATAAGCTTTCAATCGGCAAGATCGGTGACAATGTATTTTATGAATGAAAAAAGTGCAAAGGCAGTCCATGCTTCTTTTGTGAAATTTCCATTAAAATTTTTTGTCACCGATTTTGACGAGTGAGGACTCGCTGGACGCGGAATAATAAGAGAAATATAACTGCAAAATATTTCTAACCGAATCTTGCTCGTTTCAAAAATATGCCATAAAAACTTTTCGTGTTCGGCCTGATTTCAGGTGGCCTTTCCTATTTAGTTTTTTTGCTCTATTTTAAAAACTAGACATTTATTTAGCAAAATTCCTCTTCACGTCGCTTTGTATTCCTTTCCTCGTTAAAATAAGCTCTCAATCGGCAAGATCGGTGACAATGTATTTTATGAATGAGAAAAGTGCAAAGGCATGCTTCTTTTGTGAAATTTCGATTAAAATTTTTTGTCACCGATTTTGACGAGTGAGGACTCGATAGACGCGGAATAATAAGAGAAATATAACTGCAAAATATTTCTGACCGAATCTTGCTAGTTTCAAAAATATGCCACAAAAACTTTTCGTGTTCGGCCTGATTTCAGGTGGCCTTTCCTATTTAGTTTTTTTTGCTCTATTTTAAAAACTAGACATTTATTTAGCAAAATTCCTCTTCACGTCGCTTTGTATTCCTTTCCTCGTTAAAGTAAGCTCTCAATCGGCAAGATCGGTGACAATGTATTTTATGAATGAGAAAAGTGCAAAGACAGTCCTTGCCATTTTTGTGAAATGTCGATTGAATTTTTTTGTCACCGGTTTTGACGAGTGAGGACTCGTTGGACGCGGAATAATGAGAGAAATATAACTGCAAAATATTTCTAACTGAATCTTGCTAGTTTCAAAAATATGCCACAACAACTTTTCTTGTTCGGCCTGATTTCAGGTGGCCTTTCCTATTTAGTTTTTTTTGCTCTATTTTAAAAACTAGACATTTATGTAGAAAAATTCCTCTTCACGTCGCTTTGTATTCCTTTCCTCGTTAAAACTAGCTCTCAATCGTGAAGATCGGTGAGAATGTATTTTATGAATGAGAAAAGTGCAAAGGCATGCTTCTTTTGAGAAATTTCGATTAACATTTTTTGTCACCGATTTTGACGAGTGAGGACTCGATTGACGCGGAATAATAAGAGAAATATAACTGCAAAATATTTCTGACCGAATCTTGCTAGTTTCAAAAATATGCCACAAAAACTTTTCGTGTTCGGCCTGATTTCAGGTGGCCTTTCCTATTTAGTTTTTTTGCTCTATTCTAAAAACTAGACATTTATTTAGCAAAATTCCTCTTCACGTCGCTTTGTATTCCTTTCCTCGTTAAAGTAAGCTCTCAATCGGCAAGATCGGTGACAATGTATTTTTTGAATAAAAATAGTGCAAAGGCAGTCCATGCCATTTTTGTGAAATGTCGATTAAATTTTTTTTTCACCGATCTTGAGGAGTGAGAACTCGTTGGACGCGGAATAATAAGAGAAATATAACTGCAAAATATTTCTAACCGAATCTTGCTAGTTTCAAAATATGCCACAAAACCTTTTCGTATTCGGCCTGATTTCAGGTGGCCTTTCCTATTTAGTTTTTTTGCTCTATTTTAAAAACTAGACATTTATTTAGCAAAATTCCTCTTCACGTCGCTTTGTATTCCTTTCCTCGTTAAAATTAGCTCTCAATCGTGAAGATCGGTGAGAATGTATTTTATGAATGAGAAAAGTGCAAAGGCATGCTTCTTTTGAGAAATTTCGATTAACATTTTTTGTCACCGATTTTGACGAGTGAGGACTCGATTGACGCGGAATAATAAGAGAAATATAACTGCAAAATATTTCTGACCGAATCTTGCTAGTTTCAAAAATATGCCACAAAAACTTTTCGTGTTCGGCCTGATTTCAGGTGGCCTTTCCTATTTAGTTTTTTTTGCTCTATTCTAAAAACTAGACATTTATTTAGCAAAATTCCTCTTCACGTCGCTTTGTATTCCTTTCCTCGTTAAAGTAAGCTCTCAATCGGCAAGATCGGTGACAATGTATTTTTGAATAAAAATAGTGCAAAGGCAGTCCATGCCATTTTTGTGAAATGTCGATTAAATTTTTTGTTCACCGATCTTGAGGAGTGAGGACTCGTTGGACGCGGAATAATAAGAGAAATATAACTGCAAAATATTTCTAACCGAATCTTGCTAGTTTCAAAAATATGCCACAAAAACTTTTCGTGTTCGGCCTGATTTCATGTGGCCTTTCCTATTTAGTTTTTTTGCTCTATTTTAAAAACTAGACATTTATTTAGCAAAATTCCTCTTCACGTCGCTTCGTATTCCTTTCCTCGTTAAAATAAGCTCTCAATCGGCAAGATCGGTGACAATGTATTTTATGAATGAAAAAAGTGCAAAGGCAGTCCATGCCATTTTGTGAAATGTCGATTAAATTTTTTTGTCACCGATTTTGACGAGTGGGGACTCGCTGGACGCGGAATAATGAGAGAAATATAACTGCAAAATATTTCTAACCGAATCTTGCTAGTTTCAAAAATATGCCATAAAAACCTTTCGTGTTCGGCCTGATTTCAGGTGGCCTTTCCTATTTAGTTTTTTTGCTCTATTTTAAAAACTAGACATTTATTTAGCAAGATTCCTCTTCACGTCGCTTTGTATTCCTTTCCCCGTTTAAATAAGCTCTCAATCGGCAAGATCGGTGACAATGTATTTTATGAATGAAAAAAGTGCAAAGGCAGTCCATGCTTCTTTTGTGAAATTTCGATTAAAATTTTTTGTCACCGATTTTGACGAATGAGGACGCGCTGGACGCGGAATAATAAGAGAAATATAACTGCAAAATATTTCTAACCGAATCTTGCTAGTTTCAAAAATATGCCATAAAAACTTTTCGTGTTCGGCCTGATTTCAGGTGGCCTTTCCTATTTAGTTTTTTTGCTCTATTTTAAAAACTAGACATTTATTTAGCAAAATTCCTCTTCACGTCGCTTTGTATTCCTTTCCCCGTTTAAATAAGCTCTCAATCGGCAAGATCGGTGACAATGTATTTTATGAATGAAAAAAGTGCAAAGGCAGTCCATGCTTCTTTTGTGAAATTTCGATTAAAATTTTTTGTCACCGATTTTGACGAATGAGGACGCGCTGGACGCGGAATAATAAGAGAAATATAACTGCAAAATATTTCTGACCGAATCTTGCTAGTTTCAAAAATATGCCACAAAAACTTTTCGTGTTTGGCCTGATTTCAGGTGGCTTTTCCTATTTAGTTTTTTTGCTCTATTTTAAAAACTATACATTTATTTAGCAAAATTCCTCTTCACGTCGCTTTGTATTCCTTTCCTCGTTAAAGTAAGCTCTCAATCGGCAAGATCGGTGACAATGTATTTGATGAATGAGAAAAGTGCAAAGGCAGTCCTTGCCATTTTTGTGAAATGTCGATTGAATTTTTTTGTCACCGGTTTTGACGAGTGAGGACTCGTTGGACGCGGAATAATGAGAGAAATATAACTGCAAAATATTTCTAACTGAATCTTGCTAGTTTCAAAAATATGCCACAACAACTTTTCGTGTTCGGCCTGATTTCAGGTGGCCTTTCCTATTTAGTTTTTTTTGCTCTATTTTAAAAACTAGACATTTATTTAGAAAAATTCCTCTTCACGTCGCTTTGTATTCCTTTCCTCGTTAAAACTAGCTCTCAATCGTGAAGATCGGTGAGAATGTATTTTATGAATGAGAAAAGTGCAAAGGCATGCTTCTTTTGAGAAATTTCGAACAACATTTTTTGTCACCGATTTTGACGAGTGAGGACTCGATTGACGCGGAATAATAAGAGAAATATAACTGCAAAATATTTCTGACCGAATCTTGCTAGTTTCAAAAATATGCCACAAAAACTGTTCGTGTTCGGCCTGATTTCAGGTGGCCTTTCCTATTTAGTTTTTTTGCTCTATTCTAAAAACTAGACATTTATTTAGCAAAATTCCTCTTCACGTCGCTTTGTATTCCTTTCCTCGTTAAAGTAAGCTCTCAATCGGCAAGATCGGTGACAATGTATTTTTTGAATAAAAATAGTGCGAAGGCAGTCCATGCCATTTTTGTGATATGTCGATTAAATTTTTTTTTCACCGATCTTGAGGAGTGAGAACTCGTTGGACGCGGAATAATAAGAGAAATATAACTGCAAAATATTTCTAACCGAATCTTGCTAGTTTCAAAAATATGCCACAAAACCTTTTCGTATTCGGCCTGATTTCAGGTGGCCTTTCCTATTTAGTTTTTTTGCTCTATTTTAAAAACTAGACATTTATTTAGCAAAATTCCTCTTCACGTCGCTTTGTATTCCTTTCCTCGCTAAAATTAGCTCTCAATCGTGAAGATCGGTGAGAATGTATTTTATGAATGAGAAAAGTGCAAAGGCATGCTTCTTTTGAGAAATTTCGATTAACATTTTTTGTCACCGATTTTGAAGAGTGAGGACTCGATTGACGCGGAATAATAAGAGAAATATAACTGCAAAATATTTCTGACCGAATCTTGCTAGTTTCAAAAATATGCCACAAAAACTGTTCGTGTTCGGCCTGATTTCAGGTGGCCTTTCCTATTTAGTTTTTTTGCTCTATTCTAAAAACTAGACTTTTATTTAGCAAAATTCCTCTTCACGTCGCTTTGTATTCCTTTCCTCGTTAAAGTAAGCTCTCAATCGGCAAGATCGGTGACAATGTATTTTTTGAATAAAAATAGTGCAAAGGCAGTCCATGCCATTTTTGTGAAATGTCGATTAAATTTTTTTTTTCACCGATCTTGAGGAGTGAGGACTCGTTGGACGCGGAATAATAAGAGAAATATAACTGCAAAATATTTCTAACCGAATCTTGCTAGTTTCAAAAATATGCCACAAAAATTTTCGTGTTCGGCCTGATTTCAGGTGGCCTTTCCTATTTAGTTTTTTTGCTCTATTTTAAAAACTAGACATTTATTTAGCAAAATTCCTCTTCACGTCGCTTCGTATTCCTTTCCTCGTTAAAATAAGCTCTCAATCGGCAAGATCGGTGACAATGTATTTTATGAATGAAAAAAGTGCAAAGGCAGTCCATGCCATTTTTGTGAAATGTCGATTAAATTTTTTTGTCACCGATTTTGACGGGTGGGGACTCGCTGGACGCGGAATAATGAGAGAAATATAACTGCAAAATATTTCTAACCGAATCTTGCTAGTTTCAAAAATATGCCATAAAAACCTTTCGTGTTCGGCCTGATTTCAGGTGGCCTTTCCTATTTAGTTTTTTTGCTCTATTTTAAAAACTAGACATTTATTTAGCAAAATTCCTCTTCACGTCGCTTTGTATTCCTTTCCCCGTTTAAATAAGCTCTCAATCGGCAAGATCGGTGACAATGTATTTTATGAATGAAAAAAGTGCAAAGGCAGTCCATGCTTCTTTTGTGAAATTTCGATTAAAATTTTTTGTCACCGATTTTGACGAATGAGGACGCGCTGGACGCGGAATAATAAGAGAAATATAACTGCAAAATATTTCTAACCGAATCTTGCTAGTTTCAAAAATATGCCATAAAAACTTTTCGTGTTCGGCCTGATTTCAGGTGGCCTTTCCTATTTAGTTTTTTTGCTCTATTTTAAAAACTAGACATTTATTTAGCAAAATTCCTCTTCACGTCGCTTTGTATTCCTTTCCTCGTTAAAATAAGCTCTCAATCGGCAAGATCGGTGACAATGTATTTTATGAATGAGAAAAGTGCAAAGGCATGCTTCTTTTGAGAAATTTCGATTAAAATTTTTTGTCACCGATTTTGACGAGTGAGGACTCGATAGACGCGGAATAATAAGAGAAATATAACTGCAAAATATTTCTGACCGAATCTTGCTAGTTTCAAAAATATGCCTCAAAAACTTTTCGTGTTCGGCCTGATTTCAGGTGGCCTTTCCTATTTAGTTTTTTTGCTCTATTTTAAAAACTAGACATTTATTTAGCAAAATTCCTCTTCACGTCGCTTTGTATTCCTTTCCTCGTTAAAGTAAGCTCTCAATCGGCAAGATCGGTGACAATGTATTTTTTGAATGAAAAAAGTGCAAAGGCAGTCCATGCCATTTTTGTGTAATTTCGATTAAATTTTTTTGTCACCGATCTTGAGGACTGAGGACTCGTTGGATGCGGAATAATAAGAGAAATATAACTGCAAAATATTTCTAACCGAATCTTGCTAGTTTCAAAAATATGCCACAAAACCTTTTCGTGTTCGGCCTGATTTCAGGTGGCCTTTCCTATTTAGTTTTTTTGCTCTATTTTAAAAACTAGACATTTATTTAGCAAAATTCCTCTTCACGTCGCTTTGTATTCCTTTCCTCGTTAAAATTAGCTCTCAATCGTGAAGATCGGTGAGAATGTATTTTATGAATGAGAAAAGTGCAAAGGCATGCTTCTTTTGAGAAATTTCGATTAAAATTTTTTGTCACCGATTTTGACGAGTGAGGACTCGATAGACGCGGAATAATAAGAGAAATATAACTGCAAAATATTTCTGACCGAATCTTGCTAGTTTCAAAAATATGCCACAAAAACTTTTCGTGTTCGGCCTGATTTCAGGTGGCCTTTCCTATTTAGTTTTTTTGCTCTATTTTAAAAACTAGACATTTATTTAGCAAAATTCCTCTTCACGTCGCTTTGTATTCCTTTCCTCGTTAAAGTAAGCTCTCAATCGGCAAGATCGGTGACAATGTATTTTATGAATGAGAAAAGTGCAAAGGCAGCCCTTGCCATTTTTGTGAAATGTCGATTGAATTTTTTTGTCACCGGTTTTGACGAGTGAGGACTCGTTGGACGCGGAATAATGAGAGAAATATAACTGCAAAATATTTCTAACTGAATCTTGCTAGTTTCAAAAATATGCCACAACAACTTTTCTTGTTCGGCCTGATTTCAGGTGGCCTTTCCTATTTAGTTTTTTTTGCTCTATTTTAAAAACTAGACATTTATTTAGAAAAATTCCTCTTCACGTCGCTTTGTATTCCTTTCCTCGTTAAAACTAGCTCTCAATCGTGAAGATCGGTGAGAATGTATTTTATGAATGAGAAAAATGCAAAGGCATGCTTCTTTTGAGAAATTTCGATTAACATTTTTTGTCACCGATTTTGACGAGTGAGGACTCGATTGACGCGGAATAATAAGAGAAATATAACTGCAAAATATTTCTGACCGAATCTAGCTAGTTTCAAAAATATGCCACAAAAACTTTTCGTGTTCGGCCTGATTTCAGGTGGCCTTTCCTATTTATTTTTTTTGCTCTATTCTAAAAACTAGACATTTATTTAGCAAAATTCCTCTTCTCGTCGCTTTGTATTCCTTTCCTCGTTAAAGTAAGCTCTCAATCGGCAAGATCGGTGACAATGTATATTTTGAATAAAAATAGTGCAAAGGCAGTCCATGCCATTTTTGTGAAATGTCGATTAAATTTTTTTTTCACCGATCTTGAGGAGTGAGGACTCGTTGGACGCGGAATAATAAGAGAAATATAACTGCAAAATATTTCTAACCGAATCTTGCTAGTTTCAAAAATATGCCACAAAACTTTTCATATTCGGCCTGATTTCAGGTGGCCTTTCCTATTTAGTTTTTTTGCTCTATTTTAAAAACTAGACATTTATTTAGCAAAATTCCTCTTCACGTCGCTTTGTATTCCTTTCCTCGTTAAAATTAGCTCTCAATCGTGAAGATCGGTGAGAATGTATTTTATGAATGAGAAAAGTGCAAAGGCATGCTTCTTTTGAGAAATTTCGATTAACATTTTTTGTCACCGATTTTGACGAGTGAGGACTCGATTGACGCGGAATAATAAGAGAAATATAACTGCAAAATATTTCTGACCGAATCTTGCTAGTTTCAAAAATATGCCACAAAAACTTTTCGTGTTCGGCCTGATTTCAGGTGGCCTTTCCTATTTAGTTTTTTTGCTCTATTCTAAAAACTAGACATTTATTTAGCAAAATTCCTCTTCACGTCGCTTTGTATTCCTTTCCTCGTTAAAGTAAGCTCTCAATCGGCAAGATCGGTGACAATGTATTTTTTGAATAAAAATAGTGCAAAGGCAGTCCATGCCATTTTTGTGAAATGTCGATTAAATTTTTTTTTCACCGATCTTGAGGAGTGAGGACTCGTTGGACGCGGAATAATAAGAGAAATATAACTGCAAAATATTTCTAACCGAATCTTGCTAGTTTCAAAAATATGCCACAAAAACTTTTCGTGTTCGGCCTGATTTCAGGTGGCCTTTCCTATTTAGTTTTTTTGCTCTATTTTAAAAACTAGACATTTATTTAGCAAAATTCCTCTTCACGTCGCTTTGTATTCCTTTCCCCGTTTAAATAAGCTCTCAATCGGCAAGATCGGTGACAATGTATTTTATGAATGAAAAAAGTGCAAAGGCAGTCCATGCTTCTTTTGTGAAATTTCGATTAAAATTTTTTGTCACCGATTTTGACGAGTGAGGACTCGCTGGACGCGGAATAATAAGAGAAATATAACTGCAAAATATTTCTAACCGAATCTTGCTAGTTTCAAAAATATGCCATAAAAACTTTTCGTGTTCGGCCTGATTTCAGGTGGCCTTTCCTATTTAGTTTTTTTGCTCTATTTTAAAAACTAGACATTTATTTAGCAAAATTCCTCTTCACGTCGCTTTGTATTCCTTTCCCCGTTTAAATAAGCTCTCAATCGGCAAGATCGGTGACAATGTATATTTTGAATAAAAATAGTGCAAAGGCAGTCCATGCCATTTTTGTGAAATGTCGATTAAATTTTTTTTTCACCGATCTTGAGGAGTGAGGACTCGTTGGACGCGGAATAATAAGAGAAATATAACTGCAAAATATTTCTAACCGAATCTTGCTAGTTTCAAAAATATGCCACAAAACTTTTCGTATTCGGCCTGATTTCAGGTGGCCTTTCCTATTTAGTTTTTTTGCTCTATTTTAAAAACTAGACATTTATTTAGCAAAATTCCTCTTCACGTCGCTTTGTATTCCTTTCCTCGTTAAAATTAGCTCTCAATCGTGAAGATCGGTGAGAATGTATTTTATGAATGAGAAAAGTGCAAAGGCATGCTTCTTTTGAAAAATTTCGATTAACATTTTTTGTCACCGATTTTGACGAGTGAGGACTCGATTGACGCGGAATAATAAGAGAAATATAACTGCAAAATATTTCTGACCGAATCTTGCTAGTTTCAAAAATATGCCACAAAAACTTTTCGTGTTCGGCCTGATTTCAGGTGGCCTTTCCTATTTAGTTTTTTTGCTCTATTCTAAAAACTAGACATTTATTTAGCAAAATTCCTCTTCACGTCGCTTTGTATTCCTTTCCTCGTTAAAGTAAGCTCTCAATCGGCAAGATCGGTGACAATGTATATTTTGAATAAAAATAGTGCAAAGGCAGTCCATGCCATTTTTGTGAAATGTCGATTAAATTTTTTTTTCACCGATCTTGAGGAGTGAGGACTCGTTGGACGCGGAATAATAAGAGAAATATAACTGCAAAATATTTCTAACCGAATCTTGCTAGTTTCAAAAATATGCCACAAAACTTTTCGTATTCGGCCTGATTTCAGGTGGCCTTTCCTATTTAGTTTTTTTGCTCTATTTTAAAAACTAGACATTTATTTAGCAAAATTCCTCTTCACGTCGCTTTGTATTCCTTTCCTCGTTAAAATTAGCTCTCAATCGTGAAGATCGGTGAGAATGTATTTTATGAATGAGAAAAGTGCAAAGGCATGCTTCTTTTGAGAAATTTCGATTAACATTTTTTGTCACCGATTTTGACGAGTGAGGACTCGATTGACGCGGAATAATAAGAGAAATATAACTGCAAAATATTTCTGACCGAATCTTGCTAGTTTCAAAAATATGCCACAAAAACTTTTCGTGTTCGGCCTGATTTCAGGTGGCCTCTCCTATTTAGTTTTTTTGCTCTATTCTAAAAACTAGACATTTATTTAGCAAAATTCCTCTTCACGTCGCTTTGTATTCCTTTCCTCGTTAAAGTAAGCTCTCAATCGGCAAGATCGGTGACAATGTATTTTTTGAATAAAAATAGTGCAAAGGCAGTCCATGCCATTTTTGTGAAATGTCGATTAAATTTTTTTTTCACCGATCTTGAGGAGTGAGGACTCGTTGGACGCGGAATAATAAGAGAAATATAACTGCAAAATATTTCTAACCGAATCTTGCTAGTTTCAAAAATATGCCACAAAAACTTTTCGTGTTCGGCCTGATTTCAGGTGGCCTTTCCTATTTAGTTTTTTTGCTCTATTTTAAAAACTAGACATTTATTTAGCAAAATTCCTCTTCACGTCGCTTTGTATTCCTTTCCCCGTTTAAATAAGCTCTCAATCGGCAAGATCGGTGACAATGTATTTTATGAATGAAAAAAGTGCAAAGGCAGTCCATGCTTCTTTTGTGAAATTTCGATTAAAATTTTTTGTCACCGATTTTGACGAGTGAGGACTCGCTGGACGCGGAATAATAAGAGAAATATAACTGCAAAATATTTCTAACCGAATCTTGCTAGTTTCAAAAATATGCCATAAAAACTTTTCGTGTTCGGCCTGATTTCAGGTGGCCTTTCCTATTTAGTTTTTTTGCTCTATTTTAAAAACTAGACATTTATTTAGCAAAATTCCTCTTCACGTCGCTTTGTATTCCTTTCCCCGTTTAAATAAGCTCTCAATCGGCAAGATCGGTGACAATGTATATTTTGAATAAAAATAGTGCAAAGGCAGTCCATGCCATTTTTGTGAAATGTCGATTAAATTTTTTTTCACCGATCTTGAGGAGTGAGGACTCGTTGGACGCGGAATAATAAGAGAAATATAACTGCAAAATATTTCTAACCGAATCTTGCTAGTTTCAAAAATATGCCACAAAACTTTTCGTATTCGGCCTGATTTCAGGTGGCCTTTCCTATTTAGTTTTTTTGCTCTATTTTAAAAACTAGACATTTATTTAGCAAAATTCCTCTTCACGTCGCTTTGTATTCCTTTCCTCGTTAAAATTAGCTCTCAATCGTGAAGATCGGTGAGAATGTATTTTATGAATGAGAAAAGTGCAAAGGCATGCTTCTTTTGAGAAATTTCGATTAACATTTTTTGTCACCGATTTTGACGAGTGAGGACTCGATTGACGCGGAATAATAAGAGAAATATAACTGCAAAATATTTCTGACCGAATCTTGCTAGTTTCAAAAATATGCCACAAAAACTTTTCGTGTTCGGCCTGATTTCAGGTGGCCTTTCCTATTTAGTTTTTTTGCTCTATTCTAAAAACTAGACATTTATTTAGCAAAATTCCTCTTCACGTCGCTTTGTATTCCTTTCCTCGTTAAAGTAAGCTCTCAATCGGCAAGATCGGTGACAATGTATATTTTGAATAAAAATAGTGCAAAGGCAGTCCATGCCATTTTTGTGAAATGTCGATTAAATTTTTTTTTCACCGATCTTGAGGAGTGAGGACTCGTTGGACGCGGAATAATAAGAGAAATATAACTGCAAAATATTTCTAACCGAATCTTGCTAGTTTCAAAAATATGCCACAAAACTTTTCGTATTCGGCCTGATTTCAGGTGGCCTTTCCTATTTAGTTTTTTTGCTCTATTTTAAAAACTAGACATTTATTTAGCAAAATTCCTCTTCACGTCGCTTTGTATTCCTTTCCTCGTTAAAATTAGCTCTCAATCGTGAAGATCGGTGAGAATGTATTTTATGAATGAGAAAAGTGCAAAGGCAGCCCTTGCCATTTTTGTGAAATGTCGATTGAATTTTTTTGTCACCGGTTTTGACGAGTGAGGACTCGTTGGACGCGGAATAATGAGAGAAATATAACTGCAAAATATTTCTAACTGAATCTTGCTAGTTTCAAAAATATGCCACAACAACTTTTCTTGTTCGGCCTGATTTCAGGTGGCCTTTCCTATTTAGTTTTTTTTGCTCTATTTTAAAAACTAGACATTTATTTAGAAAAATTCCTCTTCACGTCGCTTTGTATTCCTTTCCTCGTTAAAACTAGCTCTCAATCGTGAAGATCGGTGAGAATGTATTTTATGAATGAGAAAAGTGCAAAGGCATGCTTCTTTTGAGAAATTTCGATTAACATTTTTTGTCACCGATTTTGACGAGTGAGGACTCGATTGACGCGGAATAATAAGAGAAATATAACTGCAAAATATTTCTAACCGAATCTTGCTAGTTTCAAAAATATGCCATAAAAACTTTTCGTGTTCGGCCTGATTTCAGGTGGCCTTTCCTATTTAGTTTTTTTGCTCTATTTTAAAAACTAGACATTTATTTAGCAAAATTCCTCTTCACGTCGCTTTGTATTCCTTTCCCCGTTTAAATAAGCTGTCAATCGGCAAGATCGGTGACAATGTATTTTATGAATGAAAAAAGTGCAAAGGCAGTCCATGCTTCTTTTGTGAAATTTCGATTAAAATTTTTTGTCACCGATTTTGACGAGTGAGGACTCGCTGGACGCGGAATAATAAGAGAAATATAACTGCAAAATATTTCTGACCGAATCTTGCTAGTTTCAAAAATATGCCACAAAAACTTTTCGTGTTCGGCCTGATTTCAGGTGGCCTTTCCTATTTAGTTTTTTTGCTCTATTTTAAAAACTAGACATTTATTTAGCAAACTTCCTCTTCACGTCGCTTTGTATTCCTTTCCTCGTTTAAATAAGCTCTCAATCGGCAAGATCGGTGACAATGTATTTTATGAATGAAAAAAGTGCAAAGGCAGTCCATGCCATTTTTGTGAAATGTCGATTAAAATTTTTTGTCACCGATTTTGACGAGTGGGGACTCGCTGGACGCGGAATAATGAGAGAAATATAACTGCAAAATATTTCTAACCGAATCTTGCTAGTTTCAAAAATATGCCATAAAAACCTTTCGTGTTCGGCCTGATTTCAGGTGGCCTTTCCTATTTAGTTTTTTTGCTCTATTTTAAAAACTAGACATTTATTTAGCAAAATTCCTCTTCACGTCGCTTTGTATTCCTTTCCCCGTTTAAATAAGCTCTCAATCGGCAAGATCGGTGACAATGTATTTTATGAATGAAAAAAGTGCAAAGGCAGTCCATGCTTCTTTTGTGAAATTTCGATTAAAATTTTTTGTCACCGATTTTGACGAGTGAGGACTCGCTGGACGCGGAATAATAAGAGAAATATAACTGCAAAATATTTCTAACCGAATCTTGCTAGTTTCAAAAATATGCCATAAAAACTTTTCGTGTTCGGCCTGATTTCAGGTGGCCTTTCCTATTTAGTTTTTTTGCTCTATTTTAAAAACTAGACATTTATTTAGCAAAATTCCTCTTCACGTCGCTTTGTATTCCTTTCCCCGTTTAAATAAGCTCTCAATCGGCAAGATCGGTGACAATGTATTTTATGAATGAAAAAAGTGCAAAGGCAGTCCATGCTTCTTTTGTGAAATTTCGATTAAAATTTTTTGTCACCGATTTTGACGAATGAGGACGCGCTGGACGCGGAATAATAAGAGAAATATAACTGCAAAATATTTCTAACCGAATCTTGCTAGTTTCAAAAATATGCCATAAAAACTTTTCGTGTTCGGCCTGATTTCAGGTGGCCTTTCCTATTTAGTTTTTTTGCTCTATTTTAAAAACTAGACATTTATTTAGCAAAATTCCTCTTCACGTCGCTTTGTATTCCTTTCCTCGTTAAAATAAGCTCTCAATCGGCAAGATCGGTGACAATGTATTTTATGAATGAGAAAAGTGCAAAGGCATGCTTCTTTTGAGAAATTTCGATTAAAATTTTTTGTCACCGATTTTGACGAGTGAGGACTCGATAGACGCGGAATAATAAGAGAAATATAACTGCAAAATATTTCTGACCGAATCTTGCTAGTTTCAAAAATATACCTCAAAAACTTTTCGTGTTCGGCCTGATTTCAGGTGGCCTTTCCTATTTAGTTTTTTTGCTCTATTTTAAAAACTAGACATTTATTTAGCAAAATTCCTCTTCACGTCGCTTTGTATTCCTTTCCTCGTTAAAGTAAGCTCTCAATCGGCAAGATCGGTGACAATGTATTTTTTGAATGAAAAAAGTGCAAAGGCAGTCCATGCCATTTTTGTGAAATTTCGATTAAATTTTTTTGTCACCGATCTTGAGGAGTGAGGACTCGTTGGATGCGGAATAATAAGAGAAATATAACTGCAAAATATTTCTAACCGAATCTTGCTAGTTTCAAAAATATGCCACAAAACCTTTTCGTGTTCGGCCTGATTTCAGGTGGCCTTTCCTATTTAGTTTTTTTGCTCTATTTTAAAAACTAGACATTTATTTAGCAAAATTCCTCTTCACGTCGCTTTGTATTCCTTTCCTCGTTAAAATTAGCTCTCAATCGTGAAGATCGGTGAGAATGTATTTTATGAATGAGAAAAGTGCAAAGGCATGCTTCTTTTGAGAAATTTGGATTAAAATTTTTTGTCACCGATTTTGACGAGTGAGGACTCGATAGACGCGGAATAATAAGAGAAATATAACTGCAAAATATTTCTGACCGAATCTTGCTAGTTTCAAAAATATGCCACAAAAACTTTTCGTGTTCGGCCTGATTTCAGGTGGCCTTTCCTATTTAGTTTTTTTGCTCTATTTTAAAAACTAGACATTTATTTAGCAAAATTCCTCTTCACGTCGCTTTGTATTCCTTTCCTCGTTAAAGTAAGCTCTCAATCGGCAAGATCGGTGACAATGTATTTTATGAATGAGAAAAGTGCAAAGGCAGTCCTTGCCATTTTTGTGAAATGTCGATTGAATTTTTTTGTCACCGGTTTTGACGAGTGAGGACTCGTTGGACGCGGAATAATGAGAGAAATATAACTGCAAAATATTTCTAACTGAATCTTGCTAGTTTCAAAAATATGCCACAACAACTTTTCTTGTTCGGCCTGATTTCAGGTGGCCTTTCCTATTTAGTTTTTTTTGCTCTATTTTAAAAACTAGACATTTATTTAGAAAAATTCCTCTTCACATCGCTTTGTATTCCTTTCCTCGTTAAAACTAGCTCTCAATCGTGAAGATCGGTGAGAATGTATTTTATGAATGAGAAAAGTGCAAAGGCATGCTTCTTTTGAGAAATTTCGATTAACATTTTTTGTCACCGATTTTGACGAGTGAGGACTCGATTGACGCGGAATAATAAGAGAAATATAACTGCAAAATATTTCTGACCGAATCTTGCTAGTTTCAAAAATATGCCACAAAAACTTTTCGTGTTCGGCCTGATTTCAGGTGGCCTTTCCTATTTAGTTTTTTTGCTCTATTCTAAAAACTAGACATTTATTTAGCAAAATTCCTCTTCTCGTCGCTTTGTATTCCTTTCCTCGTTAAAGTAAGCTCTCAATCGGCAAGATCGGTGACAATGTATATTTTGAATAAAAATAGTGCAAAGGCAGTCCATGCCATTTTTGTGAAATGTCGATTAAATTTTTTTTTCACCGATCTTGAGGAGTGAGGACTCGTTGGACGCGGAATAATAAGAGAAATATAACTGCAAAATATTTCTAACCGAATCTTGCTAGTTTCAAAAATATGCCACAAAACCTTTTCGTATTCGGCCTGATTTCAGGTGGCCTTTCCTATTTAGTTTTTTTGCTCTATTTTAAAAACTAGACATTTATTTAGCAAAATTCCTCTTCACGTCGCTTTGTATTCCTTTCCTCGTTAAAATTAGCTCTCAATCGTGAAGATCGGTGAGAATGTATTTTATGAATGAGAAAAGTGCAAAGGCATGCTTCTTTTGAGAAATTTCGATTAACATTTTTTGTCACCGATTTTGACGAGTGAGGACTCGGTTGACGCGGAATAATAAGAGAAATATAACTGCAAAATATTTCTGACCGAATCTTGCTAGTTTCAAAAATATGCCACGAAAACTTTTCGTGTTCGGCCTGATTTCAGGTGGCCTTTCCTATTTAGTTTTTTTGCTCTATTTTAAAAACTAGACATTTATTTAGCAAAATTCCTCTTCACATCGCTTTGTATTCCTTTCCCCGTTTAAATAAGCTCTCAATCGGCAAGATCGGTGACAATGTATTTTATGAATGAAAAAAGTGCAAAGGCAGTCCATGCTTCTTTTGTGAAATTTCGATTAAAATTTTTTGTCACCGATTTTGACGAGTGAGGACTCGCTGGACGCGGAATAATAAGAGAAATATAACTGCAAAATATTTCTAACCGAATCTTGCTAGTTTCAAAAATATGCCATAAAAACTTTTCGTGTTCGGCCTGATTTCAGGTGGCCTTTCCTATTTAGTTTTTTTGCTCTATTTTAAAAACTAGACATTTATTTAGCAAAATTCCTCTTCACGTCGCTTTGTATTCCTTTCCTCGTTAAAATAAGCTCTCAATCGGCAAGATCGGTGACAATGTATTTTATGAATGAGAAAAGTGCAAAGGCATGCTTCTTTTGAGAAATTTCGATTAAAATTTTTTGTCACCGATTTTGACGAGTTAGGACCCGCTAGACGCGGAATAATAAGAGAAATATAACTGCAAAATATTTCTGACCGAATCTTGCTAGTTTCAAAAATATGCCAGAAAAACTTTTCGTGTTCGGCCTGATTTCAGGTGGCCTTTCCTATTTAGTTTTTTGCTCTATTTTAAAAACTAGACATTTATTTAGCAAAATTCCTCTTCACGTCGCTTTGTATTCCTTTCCTCGTTAAAGTAAGCTCTCAATCGGCAAGATCGGTGACAATGTATTTTTTGAATGAAAAAAGTGCAAAGGCAGTCCATGCCATTTTTGTGAAATTTCGATTAAATTTTTTTGTCACCGATCTTGAGGAGTGAGGACTCGTTGGATGCGGAATAATAAGAGAAATATAACTGCAAAATATTTCTAACCGAATCTTGCTAGTTTCAAAAATATGCCACAAAACCTTTTCGTGTTCGGCCTGATTTCAGGTGGCCTTTCCTATTTAGTTTTTTTGCTCTATTTTAAAAACTAGACATTTATTTAGCAAAATTCCTCTTCACGTCGCTTTGTATTCCTTTCCTCGTTAAAATTAGCTCTCAATCGTGAAGATCGGTGAGAATGTATTTTATGAATGAGAAAAGTGCAAAGGCATGCTTCTTTTGAGAAATTTCGATTAAAATTTTTTGTCACCAATTTTGACGAGTGAGGACTCGATAGACGCGGAATAATAAGAGAAATATAACTGCAAAATATTTCTAACCGAATCTTGCTAGTTTCAAAAATATGCCACAAAAACTTTTCGTGTTCGGCCTGATTTCAGGTGGCCTTTCCTATTCAGTTTTTCTACTCTATTTTAAAAACTAGGCATTTATTTAGCAAAATTTATTTTCACATCGCTTTGTATTCCTTCCCTAGTTAAAATAGGCTCTCAATCGGCAAGATCGGTGACAATGTATTTTATGAATGAAAAAAGTGCAAAGGCAGTCCATGCTTCTTTTGTGAAATTTCGATTAAAATTTTTTGTCACCGATTTTGACGAGTGGGGACTCACTGGACGCGGAATAATGAGAGAAATATAACTGCAAAATATTTCTAACCGAGTCTTGCTAGTTTCAAAAATATGCCATAAAAACCTTTCGTGTTCGGCCTGATTTCAGGTGGCCTTTCCTATTTAGTTTTTTGGTCTATTTTAAAAACTAGACATTTATTTAGCAAAATTCCTCTTCACGTCGCTTTGTATTCCTTTCCCCGTTTAAATAAGCTCTCAATCGGCAAGATCGGTGACAATGTATTTTATGAATGAAAAAAGTGCAAAGGCAGTCCATGCTTCTTTTGTGAAATTTCGATTAAAATTTTTTGTCACCGATTTTGACGAGTGAGGACTCGCTGGACGCGGAATAATAAGAGAAATATAACTGCAAAATATTTCTGACCGCATCTTGCTAGTTTCAAAAATATGCCACAAAAACTTTTCGTGTTCGGCCTGATTTCAGGTGGCCTTTCCTATTTAGTTTTTTTGCTCTATTTTAAAAACTAGACATTTATTTAGCAAACTTCCTCTTCACGTCGCTTTGTATTCCTTTCCTCGTTTAAATAAGCTCTCAATCGGCAAGATCGGTGACAATGTATTTTATGAATGAAAAAAGTGCAAAGGCAGTCCATGCTTCTTTTGTGAAATTTCGATTAAAATTTTTTGTCACCGATTTTGACGAGTGAGGACTCGATAGACGCGGAATAATAAGAGAAATATAACTGCAAAATATTTCTGACCGAATCTTGCTAGTTTCAAAAATATGCCACAAAAACTTTTCGTGTTCGGCCTGATTTCAGGTGGCCTTTCCTATTTAGTTTTTTTGCTCTATTTTAAAAACTAGACATTTATTTAGAAAAATTCCTCTTCACGTCGCTTTGTATTCCTTTCCTCGTTAAAGTAAGCTCTCAATCGGCAAGATCGGTGACAATGTATTTTTTGAATGAAAAAAGTGCAAAGGCAGTCCATGCCATTTTTGTGAAATTTCGATTAAATTTTTTTGTCACCGATCTTGAGGGGTGAGGACTCGTTGGATGCGGAATAATAAGAGAAATATAACTGCAAAATATTTCTAATCGAATCTTGCTAGTTTCAAAAATATGCCACAAAACCTTTTCGTGTTCGGCCTGATTTCAGGTGGCCTTTCATATTTAGTTTTTTTGCTCTATTTTAAAAACTAGACATTTATTTAGCAAAATTCCTCTTCACGTCGCTTTGTATTCCTTTCCTCGTTAAAATTAGCTCTCAATCGTGAAGATCGGTGAGAATGTATTTTATGAATGAGAAAAGTGCAAAGGCATGCTTCTTTTGAGAAATTTCGATTAAAATTTTTTGTCACCAATTTTGACGAGTGAGGACTCGATAGACGCGGAATAATAAGAGTAATATAACTGCAAAATATTTCTAACCGAATCTTGCTAGTTTCAAAAATATGCCACAAAAACTTTTCGTGTTCGGCCTGATTTCAGGTGGCCTTTCCTATTCAGTTTTTCTACTCTATTTTAAAAACTAGGCATTTATTTAGCAAAATTTATTTTCACATCGCTTTGTATTCCTTCCCTAGTTAAAATAGGCTCTCAATCGGCAAGATCGGTGACAATGTATTTTATGAATGAAAAAAGTGCAAAGGCAGTCCATGCCTCTTTTGTGAAATTTCGATTAAAATTTTTTGTCACCGATTTTGACGAGTGGGGACTCGCTGGACGCGGAATAATGAGAGAAATATAACTGCAAAATATTTCTAACCGAATCTTGCTAGTTTCAAAAATATGCCATAAAAACTTTTCGTGTTCGGCCTGATTTCAGGTGGCCTTTCCTATTTAGTTTTTTTGCTCTATTTTAAAAACTAGACATTTATTTAGCAAAATTCCTCTTCACGTCGCTTTGTATTCCTTTCCTCGTTAAAGTAAGCTCTCAATCGGCAAGATCGGTGAGAATGTATTTTATGAATGAAAAAAGTGCAAAGGCAGTCCTTGCCATTTTTGTGAAATGTCGATTAAATTTTATTGTCACCGATTTTGACGAGTGAGGACTCATTGGACGCGGAATAATGAGAGAAATATAACTGCAAAATATTTCTAACTGAATCTTGCTAGTTTCAAATATATGCCACAACAACTTTTCGTGTTCGGCCTGATTTCAGGTGGCCTTTCCTATTTAGTTTTTTTGCTCTATTTTAAAAACTAGACATTTATTTAGCAAACTTCCTCTTCACGTCGCTTTGTATTCCTTTCCTCGTTAAAGTAAGCTCTCAATCGGCAAGATCGGTGACAATGTATTTTATGAATGAAAAAAGTGCAAAGGCAGTCCATGCTTCTTTTGTGAAATTTCGATTAAAATTTTTTGTCATCGATTTTGACGAGTGAGGACTCGTTAGACGCGGAATAATAAGAGAAATATAACTGCAAAATATTTCTAACCGAATCTTGCTAGTTTCAAAAATATGCCACAAAACCTTTTCGTGTTCGGCCTGATTTCAGGTGGCCTTTCCTATTTAGTTTTTTTTGCTCTATTTTAAAAACTAGACATTTATTTAGCAAAATTCCTCTTCACGTCGCTTTGTATTCCTTTCCTCGTTAAAATTATCTCTCAATCGTGAAGATCGGTGAGAATGTATTTTATGAATGAGAAAAGTGCAAAGGCATGCTTCTTTTGAGAAATTTCGATTAACATTTGTTGTCACCGATTTTGACGAGTGAGGACTCGATTGACGCGGGATAATAAGAGAAATATAACTGCAAAATATTTCTGACCGAATCTTGCTAGTTTCAAAAATATGCCACAAAAACTTTTCGTGTTCGGCCTGATTTCAGGTGGCCTTTCCTATTTAGTTTTTTTGCTCTATTCTAAAAACTAGACATTTATTTAGCAAAATTCCTCTTCACGTCGCTTTGTATTCCTTTCCTCGTTAAAGTAAGCTCTCAATCGGCAAGATCGGTGACAATGTATTTTTTGAATAAAAATAGTGCAAAGGCAGTCCATGCCATTTTTGTGAAATGTCGATTAAATTTTTTTTTCACCGATCTTGAGGAGTGAGGACTCGTTGGACGCGGAATAATAAGAGAAATATAACTGCAAAATATTTCTAACCGAATCTTGCTAGTTTCAAAAATATGCCACAAAACCTTTTCGTATTCGGCCTGATTTCAGGTGGCCTTTCCTATTTAGTTTTTTTGCTCTATTTTAAAAACTAGACATTTATTTATCAAAATTCCTCTTCACGTCGCTTTGTATTCCTTTCCTCGTTAAAATTAGCTCTCAATCGTGAAGATCGGTGAGAATGTATTTTATGAATGAGAAAAGTGCAAAGGCATGCTTTTTTGAGAAATTTCGATTAACATTTTTTGTCACCGATTTTGACGAGTGAGGACTCGATTGACGCGGAATAATAAGAGAAATATAACTGCAAAATATTTCTGACCGAATCTTGCTAGTTTCAAAAATATGCCACAAAAACTTTTCGTGTTCGGCCTGATTTCAGGTGGCCTTTCCTATTTAGTTTTTTTGCTCTATTCTAAAAACTAGACATTTATTTAGCAAAATTCCTCTTCACGTCGCTTTGTATTCCTTTCCTCGTTAAAGTAAGCTCTCAATCGGCAAGATCGGTGACAATGTATTTTATGAATGAAAAAAGTGCAAAGGCAGTCCATGCTTCTTTTGTGAAATTTCGATTAAAATTTTTTGTCATCGATTTTGACGAGTGAGGACTCGTTAGACGCGGAATAATAAGAGAGATATAACTGCAAAATATTTCTAACCGAATCTTGCTAGTTTCAAAAATATGCCACAAAACCTTTTCGTGTTCGGCCTGATTTCAGGTGGCCTTTCCTATTTAGTTTTTTTTGCTCTATTTTAAAAACTAGACATTTATTTAGCAAAATTCCTCTTCACGTCGCTTTGTATTCCTTTCCTCGTTAAAATTAGCTCTCAATCGTGAAGATCGGTGAGAATGTATTTTATGAATGAGAAAAGTGCAAAGGCATGCTTCTTTTGAGAAATTTCGATTAACATTTTTTGTCACCGATTTTGACGAGTGAGGACTCGATTGACGCGGAATAATAAGAGAAATATAACTGCAAAATATTTCTGACCGAATCTTGCTAGTTTCAAAAATATGCCACAAAAACTTTTCGTGTTCGGCCTGATTTCAGGTGGCCTTTCCTATTTAGTTTTTCTACTCTATTTTAAAAACTAGGCATTTATTTAGCAAAATTTATTTTCACATCGCTTTGTATTCCTTTCCTCGTTAAAGTAAGCTCTCAATCGGCAAGATCGGTGACAACGTATTTTATGAATGAAAAAAGTGCAAAGGCAGTCCATGCCATTTTTGTGAAATGTCGATTAAATTTTTCTGTCACCGATTTTGACTAGTGAGGACTCGTTGGACGCGGAATAATAAGAGAAATATAACTGCAAAATATTTCTGACCGAATCTTGCTAGTTTCAAAAATATGCCACAAAAACTTTTCGTGTTCGGCCTGATTTCAGGTGGCCTGTCCTATTTAGTTTTTCTACTCTATTTTAAAAACTAGGCATTTATTTAGCAAAATTTATTTTCACATCGCTTTGTATTCCTTTCCCCGTTTAAATAAGCTCTCAATCGGCAAGATCGGTGACAATGTATTTTATGAATGAAAAAAGTGCAAAGGCAGTCCATGCTTCTTTTGTGAAATTTCGATTAAAATTTTTTGTCATCGATTTTGACGAGTGAGGACTCGTTAGACGCGGAATAATAAGAGAAATATAACTGCAAAATATTTCTAACCGAATCTTGCTAGTTTCAAAAATATGCCACAAAACCTTTTCGTGTTCGGCCTGATTTCAGGTGGCCTTTCCTATTTAGTTTTTTTTGCTCTATTTTAAAAACTAGACATTTATTTAGCAAAATTCCTCTTCACGTCGCTTTGTATTCCTTTCCTCGTTAAAATTAGCTCTCAATCGTGAAGATCGGTGAGAATGTATTTTATGAATGAGAAAAGTGCAAAGGCATGCTTCTTTTGAGAAATTTCGATTAACATTTGTTGTCACCGATTTTGACGAGTGAGGACTCGATTGACGCGGGATAATAAGAGAAATATAACTGCAAAATATTTCTGACCGAATCTTGCTAGTTTCAAAAATATGCCACAAAAACTTTTCGTGTTCGGCCTGATTTCAGGTGGCCTTTCCTATTTAGTTTTTTTGCTCTATTCTAAAAACTAGACATTTATTTAGCAAAATTCCTCTTCACGTCGCTTTGTATTCCTTTCCTCGTTAAAGTAAGCTCTCAATCGGCAAGATCGGTGACAATGTATTTTTTGAATAAAAATAGTGCAAAGGCAGTCCATGCCATTTTTGTGAAATGTCGATTAAATTTTTTTTTCACCGATCTTGAGGAGTGAGGACTCGTTGGACGCGGAATAATAAGAGAAATATAACTGCAAAATATTTCTAACCGAATCTTGCTAGTTTCAAAAATATGCCACAAAACCTTTTCGTATTCGGCCTGATTTCAGGTGGCCTTTCCTATTTAGTTTTTTTGCTCTATTTTAAAAACTAGACATTTATTTATCAAAATTCCTCTTCACGTCGCTTTGTATTCCTTTCCTCGTTAAAATTAGCTCTCAATCGTGAAGATCGGTGAGAATGTATTTTATGAATGAGAAAAGTGCAAAGGCATGCTTTTTTGAGAAATTTCGATTAACATTTTTTGTCACCGATTTTGACGAGTGAGGACTCGATTGACGCGGAATAATAAGAGAAATATAACTGCAAAATATTTCTGACCGAATCTTGCTAGTTTCAAAAATATGCCACAAAAACTTTTCGTGTTCGGCCTGATTTCAGGTGGCCTTTCCTATTTAGTTTTTTTGCTCTATTCTAAAAACTAGACATTTATTTAGCAAAATTCCTCTTCACGTCGCTTTGTATTCCTTTCCTCGTTAAAGTAAGCTCTCAATCGGCAAGATCGGTGACAATGTATTTTATGAATGAAAAAAGTGCAAAGGCAGTCCATGCTTCTTTTGTGAAATTTCGATTAAAATTTTTTGTCATCGATTTTGACGAGTGAGGACTCGTTAGACGCGGAATAATAAGAGAGATATAACTGCAAAATATTTCTAACCGAATCTTGCTAGTTTCAAAAATATGCCACAAAACCTTTTCGTGTTCGGCCTGATTTCAGGTGGCCTTTCCTATTTAGTTTTTTTTGCTCTATTTTAAAAACTAGACATTTATTTAGCAAAATTCCTCTTCACGTCGCTTTGTATTCCTTTCCTCGTTAAAATTAGCTCTCAATCGTGAAGATCGGTGAGAATGTATTTTATGAATGAGAAAAGTGCAAAGGCATGCTTCTTTTGAGAAATTTCGATTAACATTTTTTGTCACCGATTTTGACGAGTGAGGACTCGATTGACGCGGAATAATAAGAGAAATATAACTGCAAAATATTTCTGACCGAATCTTGCTAGTTTCAAAAATATGCCACAAAAACTTTTCGTGTTCGGCCTGATTTCAGGTGGCCTTTCCTATTTAGTTTTTCTACTCTATTTTAAAAACTAGGCATTTATTTAGCAAAATTTATTTTCACATCGCTTTGTATTCCTTTCCTCGTTAAAGTAAGCTCTCAATCGGCAAGATCGGTGACAACGTATTTTATGAATGAAAAAAGTGCAAAGGCAGTCCATGCCATTTTTGTGAAATGTCGATTAAATTTTTCTGTCACCGATTTTGACTAGTGAGGACTCGTTGGACGCGGAATAATAAGAGAAATATAACTGCAAAATATTTCTGACCGAATCTTGCTAGTTTCAAAAATATGCCACAAAAACTTTTCGTGTTCGGCCTGATTTCAGGTGGCCTGTCCTATTTAGTTTTTCTACTCTATTTTAAAAACTAGGCATTTATTTAGCAAAATTTATTTTCACATCGCTTTGTATTCCTTTCCCCGTTTAAATAAGCTCTCAATCGGCAAGATCGGTGACAATGTATTTTATGAATGAAAAAAGTGCAAAGGCAGTCCATGCTTCTTTTGTGAAATTTCGATTAAAATTTTTTGTCACCGATTTTGACGAGTGAGGACTCGCTGGACGCGGAATAATAAGAGAAATATAACTGCAAAATATTTCTGACCGAATCTTGCTAGTTTCAAAAATATGCCACAAAAACTTTTCGTGTTCGGCCTGATTTCAGGTGGCCTTTCCTATTTAGTTTTTTTGCTCTATTTTAAAAACTAGACATTTATTTAGCAAACTTCCTCTTCACGTCGCTTTGTATTCCTTTCCTCGTTTAAATAAGCTCTCAATCGGCAAGATCGGTGACAATGTATTTTATGAATGAAAAAAGTGCAAAGGCAGTCCATGCTTCTTTTGTGAAATTTCGATTAAAATTTTTTGTCACCAATTTTGACGAGTGAGGACTCGCTGGACGCGGAATAATAAGAGAAATATAACTGCAAAATATTTCTGACCGAATCTTGCTAGTTTCAAAAATATGCCGCAAAAACTTTTCGTGTTCGGCCTGATTTCAGGTGGCCTTTCCTATTTAGTTTTTTTGCTCTATTTTAAAAACTAGACATTTATTTAGAAAAATTCCTCTTCACGTCGCTTTGTATTCCTTTCCTCGTTAAAGTAAGCTCTCAATCGGCAAGATCGGTGACAATGTATTTTTTGAATGAAAAAAGTGCAAAGGCAGTCCTTGCCATTTTTGTGAAATTTCGATTAAATTTTTTTGTCACCGATCTTGAGGGGTGAGGACTCGTTGGATGCGGAATAATAAGAGAAATATAACTGCAAAATATTTCTAACCGAATCTTGCTAGTTTCAAAAATATGCCACAAAACCTTTTCGTGTTCGGCCTGATTTCAGGTGGCCTTTCATATTTAGTTTTTTTGCTCTATTTTAAAAACTAGACATTTATTTAGCAAAATTCCTCTTCACGTCGCTTTGTATTCCTTTCCTCGTTAAAATTAGCTCTCAATCGTGAAGATCGGTGAGAATGTATTTTATGAATGAGAAAAGTGCAAAGGCATGCTTCTTTTGAGAAATTTCGATTAAAATTTTTTGTCACCAATTTTGACGAGTGAGGACTCGATAGACGCGGAATAATAAGAGTAATATAACTGCAAAATATTTCTAACCGAATCTTGCTAGTTTCAAAAATATGCCACAAAAACTTTTCGTGTTCGGCCTGATTTCAGGTGGCCTTTCCTATTCAGTTTTTCTACTCT
The DNA here is from genome assembly GCA_963924295.1 of Dioctria rufipes. Classification (NCBI taxonomy): domain Eukaryota; kingdom Metazoa; phylum Arthropoda; class Insecta; order Diptera; family Asilidae; genus Dioctria; species Dioctria rufipes. The sequence continues at coordinate 134,808,620 of OZ002741.1, read as the reverse complement.
ATTTTAAAAACTAGGCATTTATTTAGCAAAATTTATTTTCACATCGCTTTGTATTCCTTCCCTAGTTAAAATAGGCTCTCAATCGGCAAGATCGGTGACAATGTATTTTATGAATGAAAAAAGTGCAAAGGCAGTCCATGCCTCTTTTGTGAAATTTCGATTAAAATTTTTTGTCACCGATTTTGACGAGTGGGGACTCGCTGGACGCGGAATAATGAGAGAAATATAACTGCAAAATATTTCTAACCGAATCTTCCTAGTTACAAAATATGCCATAAAAACTTTTCGTGTTCGGCCTGATTTCAGGTGGCCTTTCCTATTTAGTTTTTTGCTCTATTTTAAAAACTAGACATTTATTTAGCAAAATTCCTCTTCACGTCGCTTTGTATTCCTTTCCTCGTTAAAGTAAGCTCTCAATCGGCAAGATCGGTGACAATGTATTTTATGAATGAAAAAAGTGCAAAGGCAGTCCTTGCCATTTTTGTGAAATGTCGATTAAATTTTATTGTCACCGATTTTGACGAGTGAGGACTCATTGGACGCGGAATAATGAGAGAAATATAACTGCAAAATATTTCTAACTGAATCTTGCTAGTTTCAAATATATGCCACAACAACTTTTCGTGTTCGGCCTGATTTCAGGTGGCCTTTCCTATTTAGTTTTTTTGCTCTATTTTAAAAACTAGACATTTATTTAGCAAACTTCCTCTTCACGTCGCTTTGTATTCCTTTCCTCGTTAAAGTAAGCTCTCAATCGGCAAGATCGGTGACAATGTATTTTATGAATGAAAAAAGTGCAAAGGCAGTCCATGCTTCTTTTGTGAAATTTCGATTAAAATTTTTTGTCATCGATTTTGACGAGTGAGGACTCGTTAGACGCGGAATAATAAGAGAGATATAACTGCAAAATATTTCTAACCGAATCTTGCTAGTTTCAAAAATATGCCACAAAAGCTTTTCGTGTTCGGCCTGATTTCAGGTGGCCTTTCCTATTTAGTTTTTTTTGCTCTATTTTAAAAACTAGACATTTATTTAGCAAAATTCCTCTTCACGTCGCTTTGTATTCCTTTCCTCGTTAAAATTAGCTCTCAATCGTGAAGATCGGTGAGAATGTATTTTATGAATGAGAAAAGTGCAAAGGCATGCTTCTTTTGAGAAATTTCGATTAACATTTTTTGTCACCGATTTTGACGAGTGAGGACTCGATTGACGCGGAATAATAAGAGAAATATAACTGCAAAATATTTCTGACCGAATCTTGCTAGTTTCAAAAATATGCCACAAAAACTTTTCGTGTTCGGCCTGATTTCAGGTGGCCTTTCCTATTTAGTTTTTTTGCTCTATTCTAAAAACTAGACATTTATTTAGCAAAATTCCTCTTCACGTCGCTTTGTATTCCTTTCCTCGTTAAAGTAAGCTCTCAATCGGCAAGATCGGTGACAATGTATTTTTTGAATAAAAATAGTGCAAAGGCAGTCCATGCCATTTTTGTGAAATGTCGATTAAATTTTTTTTTTACCGATCTTGAGGAGTGAGGACTCGTTGGACGCGGAATAATAAGAGAAATATAACTGCAAAATATTTCTAACCGAATCTTGCTAGTTTCAAAAATATGCCACAAAACCTTTTCGTATTCGGCCTGATTTCAGGTGGCCTTTCCTATTTAGTTTTTTTGCTCTATTTTAAAAACTAGACATTTATTTAGCAAAATTCCTCTTCACGTCGCTTTGTATTCCTTTCCTCGTTAAAATTAGCTCTCAATCGTGAAGATCGGTGAGAATGTATTTTATGAATGAGAAAAGTGCAAAGGCATGCTTCTTTTGAGAAATTTCGATTAACATTTTTTGTCACCGATTTTGACGAGTGAGGACTCGATTGACGCGGAATAATAAGAGAAATATAACTGCAAAATATTTCTGACCGAATCTTGCTAGTTTCAAATATATGCCACAACAACTTTTCGTGTTCGGCCTGATTTCAGGTGGCCTTTCCTATTTAGTTTTTTTGCTCTATTTTAAAAACTAGACATTTATTTAGCAAACTTCCTCTTCACGTCGCTTTGTATTCCTTTCCTCGTTAAAGTAAGCTCTCAATCGGCAAGATCGGTGACAATGTATTTTATGAATGAAAAAAGTGCAAAGGCAGTCCATGCTTCTTTTGTGAAATTTCGATTAAAATTTTTTGTCATCGATTTTGACGAGTGAGGACTCGTTAGACGCGGAATAATAAGAGAAATATAACTGCAAAATATTTCTAACCGAATCTTGCTAGTTTCAAAAATATGCCACAAAAGCTTTTCGTGTTCGGCCTGATTTCAGGTGGCCTTTCCTATTTAGTTTTTTTTGCTCTATTTTAAAAACTAGACATTTATTTAGCAAAATTCCTCTTCACGTCGCTTTGTATTCCTTTCCTCGTTAAAATTAGCTCTCAATCGTGAAGATCGGTGAGAATGTATTTTATGAATGAGAAAAGTGCAAAGGCATGCTTCTTTTGAGAAATTTCGATTAACATTTTTTGTCACCGATTTTGACGAGTGAGGACTCGATTGACGCGGAATAATAAGAGAAATATAACTGCAAAATATTTCTGACCGAATCTTGCTAGTTTCAAAAATATGCCACAAAAACTTTTCGTGTTCGGCCTGATTTCAGGTGGCCTTTCCTATTTAGTTTTTTTGCTCTATTCTAAAAACTAGACATTTATTTAGCAAAATTCCTCTTCACGTCGCTTTGTATTCCTTTCCTCGTTAAAGTAAGCTCTCAATCGGCAAGATCGGTGACAATGTATTTTTTGAATAAAAATAGTGCAAAGGCAGTCCATGCCATTTTTGTGAAATGTCGATTAAATTTTTTTTTCACCGATCTTGAGGAGTGAGGACTCGTTGGACGCGGAATAATAAGAGAAATATAACTGCAAAATATTTCTAACCGAATCTTGCTAGTTTCAAAAATATGCCACAAAACCTTTTCGTATTCGGCCTGATTTCAGGTGGCCTTTCCTATTTAGTTTTTTTGCTCTATTTTAAAAACTAGACATTTATTTAGCAAAATTCCTCTTCACGTCGCTTTGTATTCCTTTCCTCGTTAAAATTAGCTCTCAATCGTGAAGATCGGTGAGAATGTATTTTATGAATGAGAAAAGTGCAAAGGCATGCTTCTTTTGAGAAATTTCGATTAACATTTTTTGTCACCGATTTTGACGAGTGAGGACTCGATTGACGCGGAATAATAAGAGAAATATAACTGCAAAATATTTCTGACCGAATCTTGCTAGTTTCAAAAATATGCCACAAAAACTTTTCGTGTTCGGCCTGATTTCAGGTGGCCTTTCCTATTTAGTTTTTCTACTCTATTTTAAAAACTAGGCATTTATTTAGCAAAATTTATTTTCACATCGCTTTGTATTCCTTTCCTCGTTAAAGTAAGCTCTCAATCGGCAAGATCGGTGACAACGTATTTTATGAATGAAAAAAGTGCAAAGGCAGTCCTTGCCATTTTTGTGAAATGTCGATTAAATTTTTCTGTCACCGATTTTGACTAGTGAGGACTCGTTGGACGCGGATTAATGAGAGAAATATAACTGCAAAATATTTCTAACCGAATCTTGCTAGTTTCAAAAATATGCCACAAAACCTTTTCGTGTTCGGCCTGATTTCAGGTGGCCTTTCCTATTTAGTTTTTTTGCTCTATTTTAAAAACTAGACATTTATTTAGCAAAATTCCTCTTCACGTCGCTTTGTATTCCTTTCCTCGTTAAAGTAAGCTCTCAATCGGCAAGATCGGTGACAATGTATTTTATGAATGAAAAAAGTGCCAAGGCTGTCCTTGCCATTTTTGAGAAATGTCGATTAAATTTTGTTGTCACCGATTTTGACGAGTGAGGACTCGTTGGACGCGGAATAATGAGAGAAATATAACTGCAAAATATTTCTGACCGAATCTTGCTAGTTTCAAAAATATGCCACAAAAACTTTTCGTGTTCGGCCTTTTGTGAAATTTCGATTAAAATTTTTTGTCACAGATTTTGACGAGTGAGGACTCGTAGGACGCGGAATAATGTGAGAAATATAACTGCAAAATATTTCTGACCGAATGTTGCTAGTTTCAAAAATATGCCACAAAACCTTTTCGTGTTCGGCCTGATTTCAGGTGGCCTTTCCTATTTAGTTTTTTTGCTCTATTTTAAAAACTAGACATTTATTTAGCAAAATTCCTCTTCACGTCGCTTTGTATTCCTTTCCTCGTTAAAATTAGCTCTCAATCGTGAAGATCGGTGAGAATGTATTTTATGAATGCGAAAAGTGCAAAGGCATGCTTCTTTTGAGAATTTTCGATTAAAATTTTTTGTCACCGATTTTGACGAGTGAGGACTCGCTGGACGCGGAATAATGAGAGAAATATAACTGCAAAATATTTCTAACCGAATCTTGCTAGTTTCAAAAATATGACATAAAAACCTTTCGTGTTCGGCCTGATTTCAGGTGGCCTTTCCTATTTAGTTTTTTTGCTCTATTTTAAAAACTAGATATTTATTTAGCAAAATTCCTCTTCACGTCGCTTTGTATTCCTTTACCGTTTAAATAAGCTCTCAATCGGCAAGATCGGTGACAATGTATTTTATGAATGAAAAAAGTGCAAAGGCAGTCCATGCTTCTTTTGAGAAAGTTCGATTAAAATTTTTTGTCACCGATTTTGACGAGTGAGGACTCGATAGTCGCGGAATAATAAGAGAAATATAACTGCAAAATATTTCTAACCGAATCTTGCTAGTTTCAAAAATATGCCACAAAAACTTTTCGTGTTCGGCCTGATTTCAGGTGGCCTTTCCTATTTAGTTTTTTTGCTCTATTTTAAAAACTAGACATTTATTTAGCAAAATTCCTCTTCACGTCGCTTTGTATTCCTTTTCTCGTTAAAGTAAGCTCTCAATCGGCAAGATCGGTGACAATGTATTTTATGAATGAAAAAAGTGCAAAGGCAGTCCATGCTTGTTTTGTGAAATTTCGATTAAAATTTTTTGTCACCGATTTTGACGAGTGAGGACTCGCTGGACGCGGAATAATGAGAGAAATATAACTGCAAAATATTTCTAACCGAATCTTGCTAGTTTCAAAAATATGCCACAAAAACTTTTCGTGTTCGGCCTGATTTCAGGTGGCCTCTCCTATTCAGTTTTTCTACTCTATTTTAAAAACTAGGCATTTATTTAGCAAAATTTATTTTCACATCGCTTTGTATTCCTTCCCTAGTTAAAATAGGCTCTCAATCGTGAAGATCGGTGACAATGTATTTTATGAATGAAAAAAGTGCAAAGGCAGTCCATGCTTCTTTTGTGAAATTTCGATTAAAATTTTTTGTCACCGATTTTGACTAGTGAGGACTCGTTGGACGCGGAATAATGAGAGAAATATAACTGCAAAACATTTCTAACCGAATCTTGCTAGTTTCAAAAATATGCCACAAGACCTTTTCGTGTTCGGCCTGATTTCAGGTGGCCTTTCCTATTTAGTTTTTTTGCTCTATTTTAAAAACTAGACATTTATTTAGCAAAATTCCTCTTCACGTCGCTTTGTATTCCTTTCCTCGGTAAAGTAAGCTCTCAATCGGCAAGATCGGTGACAATGTATTTTATGAATGAAAAAAGTGCAAAGGCAGTCCTTGCCATTTTTGTGAAATGTCGATTAAATTTTGTTGTCACCGATTTTGACGAGTGAGGACTCATTGGACGCGGAATAATGAGAGAAATATAACTGCAAAATATTTCTAACCGAAAATTGCTAGTTTCAAAAATATGCCACAAAACCTTTTCGTGTTCGGCCTGATTTCAGGTGGCCTTTCCTATTTAGTTTTTTTGCTCTATTTTAAAAACTAGACATTTATTTAGCAAAATTCCTCTTCACGTTGCTTTGTATTCCTTTCCTCGTTAAAGTAAGCTCTCAATCGGCAATATCGGTGACAATGTATTTTATGAATGAAACAAGTGCAAAGGCAGTCCATGCCATTTTTGTGAAATGTCGATTAAATTTTTTTGTCACCGATCTTGAGGAGTGAGGACTCGTTGGACGCGGAATAATAAGAGAAATATAACTGCAAAATATTTCTAACCGAATCTTCCTAGTTTCAAAAATATGCCACAAAACCTTTTCGTGTTCGGCCTGATTTCAGGTGGCCTTTCCTATTCAGTTTTTCTACTCTATTTTAAAAACTAGACATTTATTTAGCAAAATTCCTCTTCACGTCGCTTTGTATTCTTTTCCTCGTTAAAGTAAGCTCTCAATCGGCAAGATCGGTGACAATGTATTTTATGAATGAAAAAAGTGCAAAGGCAGTCCATGCTTCTTTTGAGAAAGTTCGATTAAAATTTTTTGTCACCGATTTTGACGAGTGAGGACTCGATAGTCGCGGAATAATAAGAGAAATATAACTGCAAAATATTTCTAACCGAATCTTGCTAGTTTCAAAAATATGCCACAAAAACTTTTCGTGTTCGGCCTGATTTCAGGTGGCCTTTCCTATTTAGTTTTTTTGCTCTATTTTAAAAACTAGACATTTATTTAGCAAAATTCCTCTTCACGTCGCTTTGTATTCCTTTCCTCGTTAAAGTAAGCTCTCAATCGGCAAGATCGGTGACAATGTATTTTTTGAATGAAAAAAGTGCAAAGGCAGTCCATGCCATTTTTGTGAAATTTCGATTAAATTTTTTTGTCACCCATCTTGAGGAGTGAGGACTCGTTGGACGCGGAATAATAAGAGAAATATAACTGCAAAATATTTCTAACCGAATCTTCCTAGTTTCAAAAATATGCCACAAAACCTTTTCGTGTTCGGCCTGATTTCAGGTGGCCTTTCCTATTTAGTTTTTTTGCTCTATTTTAAAAACTAGACATTTATTTAGCAAAATTCCTCTTCACGTCGCTTTGTATTCCTTTCCTCGTTAAAATTAGCTCTCTATCGTGAAGATCGGTGAGAATGTATTTTATGAATGAGAAAAGTGCAAAGGCATGCTTCTTTTGAGAAATTTCGATTAAAATTTTTTGTCACCAATTTTGACGAGTGAGGACTCGATAGACGCGGAATAATAAGAGAAATATAACTGCAAAATATTTCTAACCGAATCTTGCTAGTTTCAAAAATATGTCACAAAAACTTTTCGTGTTCGGCCTGATTTCAGGTGGCCTTTCCTATTCAGTTTTTCTACTCTATTTTAAAAACTAGGCATTTATTTAGCAAAATTTATTTTCACATCGCTTTGTATTCCTTCCCTAGTTAAAATAGGCTCTCAATCGGCAAGATCGGTGACAATGTATTTTATGAATGAAAAAAGTGCAAAGGCAGTCCATGCTTCTTTTGTGAAATTTCGATTAAAATTTTTTGTCACCGATTTTGACGAGTGAGGACTCGCTGGACGCGGATTAATGAGAGAAATATAACTGCAAAATATTTCTAACCGAATCTTGCTAGTTTCAAAAATATGCCATAAAAACTTTTCGTGTTCGGCCTGATTTCAGGTGGCCTTTCCTATTTAGTTTTTTTGCTCTATTTTAAAAACTAGACATTTATTTAGCAAAATTCCTCTTCACGTCGCTTTGTATTCCTTTCCTCGTTAAAATTAGCTCTCTATCGTGAAGATCGGTGAGAATGTATTTTATGAATGAGAAAAGTGCAAAGGCATGCTTCTTTTGTGAAATTTCGATTAAAATTTTTTGTCACCGATTTTGACGAGTGGGGACTCGCTGGGCGCGGAATAATGAGAGAAATATAACTGCAAAATATTTCTAACCGAATCTTGCTAGTTTCAAAAATATGCCATAAAAACCTTTCGTGTTCGGCCTGATTTCAGGTGGCCTTTCGTATTTAGTTTTTTTGCTCTATTTTAAAAACTAGACATTTATTTAGCAAAATTCCTCTTCACGTCGCTTTGTATTCCTTTCCCCGTTTAAATAAGCTCTCAATCGGCAAGATCGGTGACAATGTATTTTATGAATGAAAAAAGTGCAAAGGCAGTCCATGCTTCTTTTGTGAAATTTCGATTAAAATTTTTTGTCACCGATTTTGACGAGTGAGGACTCGCTGGACGCGGAATAATGAGAGAAATATAACTGCAAAATATTTCTAACCGAATCTTGCTAGTTTCAAAAATATGCCATAAAAACTTTTCGTGTTCGGCCTGATTTCAGGTGGCCTTTCCTATTTAGTTTTTTTGCTCTATTTTAAAAACTAGACATTTATTTAGCAAAATTCCTCTTCACGTCGCTTTGTATTCTTTTCCTCGTTAAAGTAAGCTCTCAATCGGCAAGATCGGTGACAATGTATTTTATGAATGAAAAAAGTGCAAGGCAGTACATGTTCCTTTTGTGAAATTTCGATTAAAATTTGTTGTCACCGATTTTGACGAGTGAGGACTCGCTGGACGCGGAATAATGAGAGAAATATAACTGCAAAATATTTCTAACCGAATCTTGCTAGTTTCAAAAATATGACATAAAAACCTTTCGTGTTCGGCCTGATTTCAGGTGGCCTTTCCTATTTGGTTTTTTTGCTCTATTTTAAAAACTAGATATTTATTTAGCAAAATTCCTCTTCACGTCGCTTTGTATTCCTTTCCTCGTTAAAATTAGCTCTCAATCGTGAAGATCGGTGAGAATGTATTTTATGAATGAGAAAAGTGCAAAGGCATGCTTCTTTTGAGAAATTTCGATTAACATTTTTTGTCACCGATTTTGACGAGTGAGGACTCGATTGACGCGGAATAATAAGAGAAATATAACTGCAAAATATTTCTGACCGAATCTTGCTAGTTTCAAAAATATGCCACAAAAACTTTTCGTGTTCGGCCTGATTTCAGGTGGCCTTTCCTATTTAGTTTTTTTGCTCTATTTTAAAAACTAGACATTTATTTAGCAAAATTCCTCTTCACGTCGCTTTTTATTCCTTTCCTCGTTAAAGTAAGCTCTCAATCAGCAAGATCGGTGACAATGTATTTTTTGAATAAAAGTAGTGCAAAGTCAGTCCATACCATTTTTGTGAAATGTCGATTAAATTTTTTTTTCACCGATCTTGAGGAGTGAGGACTCGTTGGACGCGGAATAATAAGAGAAATATAACTGCAAAATATTTCTAACCGAATCTTGCTAGTTTCAAAAATATGCCACAAAACCTTTTCGTATTCGGCCTGATTTCAGGTGGCCTTTCCTATTTAGTTTTTTTGCTCTATTTTAAAAACTAGACATTTATTTAGCAAAATTCCTCTTCACGTCGCTTTGTATTCCTTTCCTCGTTAAAATTAGCTCTCAATCGGCAAGATCGGTGACAATGTATTTTTTGAATGAAAATAGTGCAAAGGCAGTCCATGCCATTTTTGTGAAATGTCGATTAAATTTTTTTTTTTCACCGATCTTGAGGAGTGAGGACTCGTTGGACGCGGAATAATAAGAGAAATATAACTGCAAAATATTTCTAACCGAATCTTGCTAGTTTCAAAAATATGCCACAAAACCTTTTCGTATTCGGCCTGATTTCAGGTGGCCTTTCCTATTTAGTTTTTTTGCTCTATTTTAAAAACTAGACATTTATTTAGCAAAATTTCTCTTCACGTGGCTTTGTATTCCTTTCCTCGTTAAAATTAGCTCTCAATCGTGAAGATCGGTGAGAATGTATTTTATGAATGAGAAAAGTGCAAAGGCATGCTTCTTTTGAGAAATTTCGATTAACATTTTTTGTCACGGATTTTGACGAGTGAGGACTCGATTGACGCGGAATAATAAGAGAAATATAACTGCAAAATATTTCTGACCGAATCTTGCTAGTTTCAAAAATATGTCACAAAAACTTTTCGTGTTCGGCCTGATTTCAGGTGTCCTTTCCTATTTAGCAAAATTCCTCTTCACGTCGCTTTGTATTCCTTTCCTCGTTAAAATAAGCTCTCAATCGTCAAGATCGGTGACAATGTATTTTATGAATGAAAAAAGTGTAAAGGCAGTCCATGCTTCTTTTGTGAAATTTCGATTAAAATTTTTTGTCACCGTTTTTGACGAGTGAGGACTCGTTAGACGCGGAATAATAAGAGAAATATAACTGCAAAATATTTCTAACCGAATCTTGCTAGTTTCAAATATATGATACAAAACTTTTCGTGTTCGGCCTGATTTCAGGTGGCCTTTCCTATTTAGTTTTTTTGCTCTATTTTAAAAACTAGACATTTATTTAGCAAAATTCCTCTTCACGTCGCTTTGTATTCCTTTCCTCGTTAAAGTAAGCTCTCAATCGGCAAGATCGGTGACAATGTATTTTATGAATGAAAAAAGTGCAAAGGCAGTCCTTGCCATTTTTGTGAAATGTCGATTAAATTTTGTTGTCACCGATTTTGACGAGTGAGGACTCGTTGGACGCGGTATAATGAGAGAAATATAACTGCAAAATATTTCTAACTGAATCTTGCTAGTTTCAAATATATGCCACAACAACTTTTCGTGTTCGCCTGATTTCAGGTGGCCTTTCCTATTTAGTTTTTTTGCTCTATTTTAAAAACTAGACATTTATTTAGCAAAATACCTCTTCACGTCGCTTTGTATTCCTTTCCCCGTTTAAATAAGCTCTCAATCGGCAAGATCGGTGACAATGTATTTTATGAATGAAAAAAGTGCAAAGGCAGTCCAGGCTTCTTTTGTGAGATTTCGATTAAATTTTGTTGTCACCGATTTTGACGAGTGAGGACTCGTTGGACGCGGTATAATGAGAGAAATATAACTGCAAAATATTTCTAACTGAATCTTGCTAGTTTCAAATATATGCCACAACAACTTTTCGTGTTCGCCTGATTTCAGGTGGCCTTTCCTATTTAGTTTTTTTGCTCTATTTTAAAAACTAGACATTTATTTAGCAAAATACCTCTTCACGTCGCTTTGTATTCCTTTCCCCGTTTAAATAAGCTCTCAATCGGCAAGATCGGTGACAATGTATTTTATGAATGAAAAAAGTGCAAAGGCAGTCCAGGCTTCTTTTGTGAGATTTCGATTAAAATTTTTTGTCACCGATTTTGACGAGTGAGGACTCGCTGGACGCGGAATAATGAGAGAAATGTAACTGCAAAATATTTCTAACCGAATCTTGCTAGTTTCAAAAATATGGCACAGAACCTTTTCGTGTTCGGCCTGATTTCAGGTGGCGTTTCCTATTTAGTTTTTTTGCTCTATTTTAAAAACTAGACATTTATTTAGCAAAATTCCTCTTCAAGTCGCTTTGTATTCCTTTCCTCGTTAAAGTAAGCTCTCAATCGGCAAGATCGGTGACAATGTATTTTATGAATGAAAAAAGTGCAAAGGCAGTCCATGCCATTTTTGTGAAATGTCGATTAAATTTTTTTGTCACCGATTTTGACGAGTGAGGACTCGCTGGACGCGGAATAATGAGAGAAATATAACTGCAAAATATTTCTAACCGAATCTTGCTAGTTTCTAAAATATGCCATAAAAACTTTTCGTGTTCGGCCTGATTTCAGGTGGCCTTTCCTATTTAGTTTTTTTGCTCTATTTTAAAAACTAGACATTTATTTAGCAAAATTCCTCTTCACGTCGCTTTGTATTCCTTTCCTCGTTAAAGTAAGCTCTCAATCGGCAAGATCGGTGACAATGTATTTTATGAATGAAAAAGGTGCAAGGCAGTCCATGTTTCTTTTGAGAAATTTCGATTAACATTTTTTGTCACCGATTTTGACGAGTGAGGACTCGATTGACGCGGAATAATAAGAGAAATATAACTGCAAAATATTTCTGACCGAATCTTGCTAGTTTCAAAAATATGCCACAAAAACTTTTCGTGTTCGGCCTGATTTCAGGTGGCCTTTCCTATTTAGTTTTTTTGCTCTATTTTAAAAACTAGACATTTATTTAGCAAAATACCTCTTCACGTCGCTTTGTATTCCTTTCCCCGTTTAAATAAGCTCTCAATCGGCAAGATCGGTGACAATGTATTTTATGAATGAAAAAAGTGCAAAGGCAGTCCAGGCTTCTTTTGTGAGATTTCGATTAAAATTTTTTGTCACCGATTTTGACGAGTGAGGACTCGCTGGACGCGGAATAATGAGAGAAATGTAACTGCAAAATATTTCTAACCGAATCTTGCTAGTTTCAAAAATATGGCACAGAACCTTTTCGTGTTCGGCCTGATTTCAGGTGGCGTTTCCTATTTAGTTTTTTTGCTCTATTTTAAAAACTAGACATTTATTTAGCAAAATTCCTCTTCAAGTCGCTTTGTATTCCTTTCCTCGTTAAAGTAAGCTCTCAATCGGCAAGATCGGTGACAATGTATTTTATGAATGAAAAAAGTGCAAAGGCAGTCCATGCCATTTTTGTGAAATGTCGATTAAATTTTTTTGTCACCGATTTTGACGAGTGAGGACTCGCTGGACGCGGAATAATGAGAGAAATATAACTGCAAAATATTTCTAACCGAATCTTGCTAGTTTCTAAAATATGCCATAAAAACTTTTCGTGTTCGGCCTGATTTCAGGTGGCCTTTCCTATTTAGTTTTTTTGCTCTATTTTAAAAACTAGACATTTATTTAGCAAAATTCCTCTTCACGTCGCTTTGTATTCCTTTCCTCGTTAAAGTAAGCTCTCAATCGGCAAGATCGGTGACAATGTATTTTATGAATGAAAAAGGTGCAAGGCAGTCCATGTTTCTTTTGAGAAATTTCGATTAACATTTTTTGTCACCGATTTTGACGAGTGAGGACTCGATTGACGCGGAATAATAAGAGAAATATAACTGCAAAATATTTCTGACCGAATCTTGCTAGTTTCAAAAATATGCCACAAAAACTTTTCGTGTTCGGCCTGATTTCAGGTGGCCTTTCCTATTTAGTTTTTTTGCTCTATTTTAAAAACTAGACATTTATTTAGCAAAATTCCTCTTCACGTCGCTTTTTATTCCTTTCCTCGTTAAAGTAAGCTCTCAATCAGCAAGATCGGTGACAATGTATTTTTTGAATAAAAGTAGTGCAAAGTCAGTCCATGCCATTTTTGTGAAATGTCGATTAGATTTTTTTTTCACCGATCTTGAGGAGTGAGGACTCGTTGGACGCGGAATAATAAGAGAAATATAACTGCAAAATATTTCTAACCGAATCTTGCTAGTTTCAAAAATATGCCACAAAACCTTTTCGTATTCGGCCTGATTTCAGGTGGCCTTTCCTATTTAGTTTTTTTGCTCTATTTTAAAAACTAGACATTTATTTAGCAAAATTCCTCTTCACGTCGCTTTGTATTCCTTTCCTCGTTAAAATTAGCTCTCAATCGGCAAGATCGGTGACAATGTATTTTTTGAATGAAAATAGTGCAAAGGCAGTCCATGCCATTTTTGTGAAATGTCGATTAAAATTTTTTTTCACCGATCTTGAGGAGTGAGGACTCGTTGGACGCGGAATAATAAGAGAAATATAACTGCAAAATATTTCTAACCGAATCTTGCTAGTTTCAAAAATATGCCACAAAACCTTTTCGTATTCGGCCTGATTTCAGGTGGCCTTTCCTATTTAGTTTTTTTGCTCTATTTTAAAAACTAGACATTTATTTAGCAAAATTCCTCTTCACGTGGCTTTGTATTCCTTTCCTCGTTAAAATTAGCTCTCAATCGTGAAGATCGGTGAGAATGTATTTTATGAATGAGAAAAGTGCAAAGGCATGCTTCTTTTGAGAAATTTCGATTAACATTTTTTGTCACCGATTTTGACGAGTGAGGACTCGATTGACGCGGAATAATAAGAGAAATATAACTGCAAAATATTTCTGACCGAATCTTGCTAGTTTCAAAAATATGCCACAAAAACTTATCGTGTTCGGCCTGATTTCAGAAATATAACTGCAAAATATTTCTAACCGAATCTTGCTAGTTTCAAATATATGATACAAAACTTTTCGTGTTCGGCCTGATTTCAGGTGGCCTTTCCTATTTAGTTTTTTTGCTCTATTTTAAAAACTAGACATTTATTTAGCAAAATTCCTCTTCACGTCGCTTTGTATTCCTTTCCTCGTTAAAGTAAGCTCTCAATCGGCAAGATCGGTGACAATGTATTTTATGAATGAAAAAAGTGCAAAGGCAGTCCTTGCCATTTTTGTGAAATGTCGATTAAATTTTGTTGTCACCGATTTTGACGAGTGAGGACTCGTTGGACGCGGAATAATGAGAGAAATATAACTGCAAAATATTTCTAACTGAATCTTGCTAGTTTCAAATATATGCCACAACAACTTTTCGTGTTCGCCTGATTTCAGGTGGCCTTTCCTATTTAGTTTTTTTGCTCTATTTTAAAAACTAGACATTTATTTAGCAAAATACCTCTTCACGTCGCTTTGTATTCCTTTCCCCGTTTAAATAAGCTCTCAATCGGCAAGATCGGTGACAATGTATTTTATGAATGAAAAAAGTGCAAAGGCAGTCCAGGCTTCTTTTGTGAGATTTCGATTAAAATTTTTTGTCACCGATTTTGACGAGTGAGGACTCGCTGGACGCGGAATAATGAGAGAAATGTAACTGCAAAATATTTCTAACCGAATCTTGCTAGTTTCAAGAATATGGCACAAAACCTTTTCGTGTTCGGCCTGATTTCAGGTGGCGTTTCCTATTTAGTTTTTTTGCTCTATTTTAAAAACTAGACATTTATTTAGCAAAATTCCTCTTCACGTCGCTTTGTATTCCTTTCCTCGTTAAAGTAAGTTCTCAATCGGCAAGATCGGTGACAATGTATTTTATGAATGAAAAAAGTGCAAAGGCAGTCCTTGCCATTTTTGTGAAATGTCGATTAAATGTTGTTGTCACCGGTTTTGACGAGTGAGGACTCGTTGGACGCGGAATAATGAGAGAAATATAACTGCAAAATATTTCTAACTGAATCTTGCTAGTTTCAAAAATATGCCACAACAACTTTTCTTGTTCGGCCTGATTTCAGGTGGCCTTTCCTATTTAGTTTTTTTGCTCTATTTTAAAAACTAGACATTTATTTAGAAAAATTCCTCTTCACGTCGCTTTGTATTCCTTTCCTCGTTAAAATAAGCTCTGAATCGGCAAGATCGGTGACAATGTATTTTATGAATGAAAAAAGTGCAAAGGCAGTCCATGCTTCTTTTGTGAAATTTCGATTAAAATTTTTTGTCACCGATTTTGACGAGTGAGGACTCGTTAGATGCGGAATAATAGGAGTAATATAACTGCAAAATATTTCTAACCGAATCTTGCTAGTTTCAAAATTATGGCACAAAAATTTTCGTGTTCGGCCTGATTTCAGGTGGCCTTTCCTATTTAGTTTTTTTGCTCTATTTTAAAAACTAGACATTTATTTAGCAATATTCCTCTTCACGTCGCTTTGTAGTCCTTTCCTCGTTAAAGTAAGCTCTCAATCGGCAAGATCGGTGACAATGTATTTTATGAATGAAAAAAGTGCAAAGGCAGTCCATGCCATTTTTGTGAAATGTCGATTAAATTTTTTTGTCACCGATTTTGACTAGTGAGGACTCGTTGGACGCGGAATAATGAGAGAAATATAACTGCAAAATATTTCTGACCGAATCTTGCTAGTTTCAAAAATATGCCACAAAAACTTTCCGTGTTCGGCCTGATTTCAGGTGGCCTTTCCTATTTAGTTTTTTTGCTCTATTTTAAAAATTAGACCTTTATTTAGCAAAATTCCTCTTCACGTCGCTTCGTATTCCTTTCCTCGTTAAAATAAGCTCTCAATCGGCAAGATCGGTGACAATGTATTTTATGAATGAAAAAATTGCAAAGGCAGTCCATGCCATTTTTGTGAAATGTCGATTAAATTTTTTTGTCACCGATTTTGACTAGTGAGGACTCGTTGGACGCGGAATAATGAGAGAAATATAACTTCAAAATATTTCTGACCGAATCTTGCTAGTTTCAAAAATATGCCACAAAAACTTTTCGTGTTCGGCCTGATTTCAGGTGGCCTTTCCTATTTAGTTTTTTTGCTCTATTTTAAAAACTAGACATTTATTTAGCAAAATTCCTCTTCACGTCGCTTTGTATTCCTTTCCTCGTTAAAGTAAGCTCTCAATCGGCAAGATCGGTGACAATGTATTTTATGAATGAAAAAAGTGCAAAGGCAGTCCTTGCCATTTTTGTGAAATGTCGATTAAATTTTGTTGTCACCGATTTTGACGAGTGAGGACTCGCTGGACGCGGAATAATGAGAGAAATATAACTGCAAAATATTTCTAACCGAATCTTGCTAGTTTCAAAAATATGCCACAAAACCTTTTCGTGTTCGGCCTGATTTCAGGTGGCCTTTCCTATTTAGTTTTTTTGCTCTATTTTAAAAACTAGACATTTATTTAGCAAAATTCCTCTTCACGTCGCTTTGTATTCCTTTCATCGTTAAAATTAGCTCTCAATCGTGAAGATCGGTGAGCATGTATTTTATGAATGAGAAAAGTGCAAAGGCATGCTTCTTTTGAGAAATTTCGATTAAAATTTTTTGTCACCGATTTTGACGAGTGAGGACTCGATAGACGCGGAATAATAAGAGAAATATAACTGCAAAATATTTCTGACCGAATCTTGCTAGTTTCAAAAATATGCCACAAAAACTTTTCGTGTTCGGCCTGATTTCAGGTGGCCTTTCCTATTTAGTTTTTTTGCTCTATTTTAAAAACTAGACATTTATTTAGCAAAATTCCTCTTCACGTCGCTTTGTATTCCTTTCCTCGTTAAAGTAAGCTCTCAATCGGCAAGATCGGTGACAATGTATTTTTTGAATGAAAAAAGTGCAAAGGCAGTCCATGCCATTTTTGTGAAATGTCGATTAAATTTTTTTGTCACCGATTTTGACTAGTGAGGACTCGTTGGACGCGGAATAATGAGAGAAATATAACTGCAAAATATTTCTGACCGAATCTTGCTAGTTTCAAAAATATGCCACAAAAACTTTTCGTGTTCGGCCTGATTTCAGGTGGCCTTTCCTATTTAGTTTTTTTGCTCTATTTTAAAAACTAAACATTTATTTAGCAAAATTCCTCTTCACGTCGCTTCGTATTCCTTTCCTCGTTAAAATAAGCTCTCAATCGGCAAGATCGGTGACAATGTATTTTATGAATGAAAAAAGTGCCAAGGCAGTCCATGCCATTTTTGTGAAATGTCGATTAAATTTTTTTGTCACCGATTTTGACTAGTGAGGACTCGTTGGACGCGGAATAATGAGAGAAATATAACTGCAAAATATTTCTGACCGAATCTTGCTAGTTTCAAAAATATGCCACAAAAACTTTTCGTGTTCGGCCTGATTTCAGGTGGCCTTTCCTATTTAGTTTTTTTGCTCTATTTTAAAAACTAGACATTTATTTAGCAAACTTCCTCTTCACGTCGCTTTGTATTCCTTTCCTCGTTAAAGTAAACTCTCAATCGGCAAGATCGGTGACAATGTATTTTATGAATGAAAAAAGTGCAAAGGCAGTCCATGCTTCTTTTGTGAAATTTCGATTAAAATTTTTGGTCACCGATTTTGACGAGTGAGGACTCATTAGACGCGGAATAATAAGAGAAATATAACTGCAAAATATTTCTAACCGAATCTTGCTAGTTTCAAAAATATGCCACAAAACCTTTTCGTGTTCGGCCTGATTTCAGGTGGCCTTTCCTATTTAGTTTTTTTGCTCTATTTTAAAAACTAGACATTTATTTAGCAAAATTCCTCTTCACGTCGCTTTGCATTCCTTTTCTCGTTAAAATAAGCTCTCAATCGGCAAGATCGGTGACAATGTATTTTATGAATGAAAAAAGTGCAAGGCAGTCCATGTTTCTTTTGTGAAATTTCGATTAAAATTTTTTGTCACCGATTTTGACGAGTGAGGACTCGCTGGACGCGGAATAATGAGAGAAATATAACTGCAAAATATTTCTAACCGAATCTTGCTAGTTTCAAAAATATGACATAAAAACTGGAAGTTCCAGCTTCCAACTTATTGGGTGAACCTCCGTCGTCTACAGGTAAGAGACACACCTTGGTAATTGCTCGTTTCACAAGACCCATCATAGTTCGTACCGTTACGACGCGTATGTGACCATCCTTTCCTCGATGAACATCTTCGACTCGACCTAAGCGCCACATCAACGGAGGCATGTTCTCCTCCTTGAGTATTACCATCGTTCCAATTTCGATATTAGGCCTCGATGTCTTCCATTTAACGCGCTGCTGAAGATTTTGGAGATACTCGTTTTGCCATCGCGACCAAAAATTCTGAACCTTTGCTTGAAGATGTTGCCATCGAGTTAACAATCTGACGTCGACGTCAGCAAGCCTGGGTGAAGGTATGCCAGCCATTTTGCCTCCTGCTATGAAGTGCCCCGGGGTTAGAGCTTGAAGATCATTTATATCATTCGATAACGGTGTGAGCGGACGAGAATTCAATATGCTCTCTACTTGGCAAACAATCCTTTGCAGCTCATCAAGTGAATATGATTCCAAACCGAGAGTACGACGAAGATGATGCTTGGCCTGCTTTATTGCCGCCTCCCACAATCCCCCAAAGTGAGGAGATCGAGCAGGTATAAATTTCCAATCTATACCGTCTGCCTTGCACCTTTCTTGGACCGAGTTGCAATGCTGTTGTGCATTAAATAGTTCTTTCAACTCCTTTAACTCTCTATTACCTCCGACAAAATTAGTAGCATTATCGGAATAGATAACTGCTACGTTTGGTCGTCTCGAAATGAACTTGGTCAAGGCGGAGAGAAATGCTTCGGTAGTTAGGTTCATAACTACCTCCATATGAACTGCCTTTACGGAGAGACATATGAATAGACTAATGTATGCCTTCGTCGGTGAGCGGCTGCGTATATTGCCCTTTATGTAGAATGGACCACAAAAATCTACCCCAGTATGGTAGAATACGGGGCTCGGTTGTACCCTTGGTGCCGGCAGTTGGCCCATAATCTGCTGCATGACTTTAGGCCGTAGTCGGCAACATCGAACACAGTGACGTATGCTCTCCTTCACTATGCCCTTGCCTCCGATAGGCCAGAATCTGTTTCGGATGATAGATAGAAGCGTTTGGACACCAGCGTGAAGGTTCCTGTAATGAAAATGAGTGACCAATGCTTTAGTAAAGTTGCATTTAGGTAACAATATTGGGTGTTTAGCATCATACTCAAGATAAGAATTCTGTAACCGACCACCAACGCGAATAATGTCATTGTTGTCGATAAAGGGATCTAAATTTGCGAGCGGGCTCTTTCGGCTTATCACCCTTTTAGAAGACATGCGACAATAATCTTCTCTAAAATGTTCCTTTTGAATAAGTCTAATTATTGCCATGAGGGCGCGCTCGAACTCTTGCAGATTGATCGGTCCAAATGTACGTTTCACCGAGTCTCGTGAACGAATTTTCGAGTTGTGAATGAAGCGATAAACATATGCGAAGGTATTGACAAATTTCAAGTATGAGTTGCAGAATTTCGAGGAGCTCAGAAAATCATTTGCTGGAGATGATACAAGAGTAACGTCCGTTTTTCGCCCTTCAGGAATCTCCCTATTGACTTCGAATGAGGATTCAGGCCACAAATGATTTGGCATTCGAAGAAACGCTGGCCCGTGAAACCAAATTTTAGAATCGAGAAACTCAGCTGGAGACGCTCCTCTACTGACGATGTCGGCTGGATTATTGACCGAGGAAATATGTTTCCATTGAAAGTTCTCCGTTAATTCCTGTATTTTTGCGACTCTGTTGCTGACGAATACAGTCCATTTCGAGGGTGATGATGATAACCAAGACAGCGTAATTGAAGAGTCCGACCAGCAGTATACCTGTTCGATACGTGCTCGGAAAAGTTTATACAATCGGGCTGCTAACTCGGCGGCTAGCAGTGCAGCGCAGAGCTCAAGTCTGGGTATGGACAACGTCTTCAATGGAGCCACTCTGGATTTAGCAGTCAACAGATTGCAAGTTATAGTTTCATTATATACGCATCGCACGTAGGCGCAAGCTCCGTATGCCGACATGCTGGCGTCGGCGAAAATGTGCAATTCGATTTTGGCAGGTGATATATGAAATATATAGCGAGGTATCTGAACGCGATTCACAAGTTCGAGTTCATTGTAAAATTTACTCCATTGCAAATAGAAATTTTGGGGAAGTGATTCATCCCAGGAAACCTTCAAACTCCATAAGTGCTGTAGAAAAACTTTTGCCTTTACTATGACCGGATTTATTAAGCCAAGAGGATCGAACAAACGACTGATTGCGGATAACACCGCCCGCTTTGTAACACGAGCTGAGCTGCTAGTTGGTTGATATGAGTAACGAAAGATGTCTAATTCGGGGTGCCAGATCATACCCAACGTTTTGATTACATGATCATCCGTGTTTTCTAAGAATTTTTCCAAACATGCGTCGTCTATCGAATTTAATAGCTCTGGAGCGTTGGAACACCACTTCGATAAAGGGAAGCCACCCCTTCTCAATAATTGATCTATTTCGACCTGAATTTCTTGGAGCTCTGCGAATGTATCCGCTCCTGTCAACATGTCGTCAACGTAAAAATCTCTAGTTAAAACCTTGGCACCAACTGGATAATTGCAATTCTCTTCCTGAGCAAGTTGTTGAAGACATCGAGTTGCTAAATATGATGCAGGTGAAGTCCCATAAGTGACTGTAGCTAAGCGAAAGACCTCCAATGGACGCTGAGGAGAATCTCTCCAGAGAATGCACTGCATATTGATGTCTGATAACTCCACGCGTACTTGACGATACATTTTGGAGATGTCAGCAGTTAATGCAAATTTATGAGATCGAAATCGTGCTAAAATACTGAACAAATCATCCTGGACAACGGGACCAACCATAAGAACGTCATTAAGAGAGTATCCGGAGGTCGTTTTGCAGGACGCATCGAAGACCACTCGTAATTTCGTGCTACTGCTTTCGGGCTTAAGAACGCAGTGGTGTGGCAGAAAATAATGTTGTTTGGGAAGCATGGCAGCCGAGATCTTTTCCATATGACCAGCCTCGAGATAATCCCTTAAAAAGTCTGAATATTGTTGTCTGAGATTGTCCCTTTTCATAAGTCTCTGTTCCAAATTAAAAAACCTCCTTTTTGCAGTGTCTAATGAATCTCCAAGTAAACAAGGATCTTTGCGAAAGGGTAACCTAACACTAAATCTGCCAGATATATTGCGTTTAACGTGTTTAACAAAATGATTTTCGCATGACCTTTCCTCGTCGGATAATGGGTTTCCCCTTTGTGTACAATCTTCGATATCCCAGAATTTACGAACCGCATTCTCCAAATTGTTGTCAAAATCTCCTATTTCTTCGGTAGCTACTAAGCAAGTCCCAAGGGATAAGGCCTTGCCTCCGGACACAACCCATCCTAGGAGAGTTTTTTGTAAAATAGGGAGCCCGTCCCCAAGACGTATTTGACCCACCGAAAGTAATTCAAAAAACAAACTAGCGCCGATCAATATGTCGATGGGTCCGGACGTATTGAAATGTGGGTCGGCCAAGACGATATTTTCAGGAATTTTCCAATTTTTAGTGCTAAAGGTGCGCCAAGGTTGATCATTTGCAATTTTGGGCACGATGAGAGCTTCAAAGGTATTCTGGTAATTATATATACGAGATTTGATGACGAGTTGAGTTTTATGCTTGAGAGAGAGAGAAGTCGATGCAATTCCTACGACGCTAATGTTCGTTTTTGCCCTTTCCAGCTGCAATTGCTGAGCCAAGCGTTCGGACACGAAATGAAGAGATGATCCCGAATCAAGCAAAGCTCTGTAGGGAATAAATTCACCGAATTTACTGCGAACTTCAATTATAGCTGTTGCTAATACAACATCCATAGCATCCGAATAAGGAGCTTTAATAACCTCTGGAGCGTCTAAAAGCGATGTCATAACAATAGCAGCATCTGTGGAGTTAGAGCTATTTGTTAGCAGTTCATGTGAAGCATTCGTTGTAGCGGCTTCAGCCGATTGGGGAGCGGAATGTCGGTGCAAAAGCGTGTTATGCTTAAAATTACAATAACGACATCGAGTTGATTTACAGTTTTTTACGGAATGACCCTGCCTCAGGCAATTTATACATAGTTGTAACCTCTTGGCTTCAGCATATCTTTCAAGTGGCGTCAATTGAATAAACGTACTACATTTGAGTATTTCATGATCACGACCCTTACAAGCTACACATTTGTTTTCTTGCTTTGATGCAGTTAACGCGACCCTTTTCGAACCTAACCACGTTTTATGTGCAGTATGCCTTGAAGCTTCTGGCTTGCCCCGTTGCCCATGATGCGTATTTTCAAGAGTTTGGCATCTCTTGTCTAAAAATTTGGAAAACTCATCCCATGTTGGCAAAACGTGAAGAGGGGCTTCTTCTTCCCACTTGGCAAATGTGAGATCATCAACTTTATTTCGAAGAAGCTGGAGAAGTAAGCCGTCGGCTATTTGTTCCCTTCCAGCTATACTAGTTAAAGCCCTCAAATGTGATTTGACACTATCAGAGATTTCCCTCAACTGAGCAACAGAGGTTTTGTCCATCGATTTCAAACTAAATAACGCTTGTATGTGGCATTGGAATATCAATCTTTTGTTTTCATACCGCGATTTAAGTAGGCCAAGGGCGCTCTCGAAGCCTGAATCATTCAATCCAATATTATTAATAATTTGCAAGGGTGCTTCATCTAAAGCTCCACGCAAGTAAGCTAATTTTTCGACATTCGTGAAATGCTCATTATCCTCCACTAAAACTTTAAATGTGGCATAGAAGTCGGGCCAATCGACAAATTTTCCCGTAAATTTATTAATTTGTAATTTCGGCAGGCTTGCATTGCGAATAGGTGAAACTAACGTGGTAGCCTCCAAGGAAGGTATTGACATACGGGGACGTTTCTGTTCAATTAATGTAAGAATTTTGCTTTTTACTGAAATGTATGCATCCTCATATGTCTGACGCTTATCCGCCTTTAACTCTTCAGGGTCCTCGACCTCGAGCTGAGCTTGAATATCATTAAACCGTGCGATATAATTTTCTAGCAGGCCTAGCCTAGTCTCTAATTCACTTACCGAAAACACTCTACCGGGAGTGTCCATATAGTTTTTCATTTTCGTTTGTTGCATCGTAACCGTACCGCGTTGCCCACGTAAATCAGAAATTTTCTTTTTATTGTCTTGTTCCTCATACTGAGAATCAGAATCAGAGCCTTCACTAACCATGTTTTAAATTAAATTTCAATTCAATAATGCACGTACGTAGATGTATGGAAATGTAAGAAAGTCAATGCGATACCGAATTAGCACACACACAGTTTTGTTCGGATGGAAAGAATTTGTATCCAAAATACAGAAAATTAATTGAATTTTTGAGATAACTGTTGTCTGCTATTAACTGTCCACAGAATTAACGCAATTGTAAGAACAATGACAGTCCTCACTCTATCACTTAAATAATTTTAGCATATGCGGCAATATTTAAACCAAATTGCATTGCGTAGATAAGAAATAAAATGTGTTTGATATGTATATCGCTATGTTCAAAGCTCTACATGAAATTTCCAAAAGAAAAATGTTGAAAGATGCATACTCACTAATTCCAATCTTGTACCTGTGTGGTGTGTATATGTATGAACAATACCACGTGTTCCTTTAAATAATGAAGAGTTTTTTTTACTGACTTCAGAAAATAAAATCCCAGTAAATCTGCAAGTCCAATTTTGATGGCTCCAGCGATGATAAATGCGCAAACAAAATTCCAAGGCGAAGAATGTGCCGCTGTGCGTATGTTCCAGAACGAAAAAATGACTGACCGTCAGGTCCCTGCTCGGGCGCCAATGTTATTTCTCAAGCGTTTTTGAGAGCCTTTTTCCAAACGAGATTTGTGAAATGCCAAAGGTGAATCGATTAACGAAACCAAACTAATATGTCCATAGAAGTAATAAGACCAAACTTGTACGATAAACCAATTTAATTTTATTTCCTCGATCTGTACTGCACAGCGGCTATCACAAGAATGCATACATACATAGAAGAAGTCATAATTCAAAATGGAAGAACAGACTACAAAGTGAAGTTACATTAGATTGCAAATAATTCACAATATCAAGGATTTAAGCGCAAATTTAAAATTAAATTGTTTTTAAAGAGAACAAGAAATAAGTCTAATGATTGAATTACACGACTTGACATAAATGCAAGAAGTAGAAAAAAAATATGATTTGTTTTTACTTAACAAAAACCTTTCGTGTTCGGCCTGATTTCAGGTGGCCTTTCCTATTTGGTTTTTTTGCTCTATTTTAAAAACTAGATATTTATTTAGCAAAATTCCTCTTCACGTCGCTTTGTATTCCTTTCCTCGTTAAAATTAGCTCTCAATCGTGAAGATCGGTGAGAATGTATTTTATGAATGAGAAAAGTGCAAAGGCATGCTTCTTTTGAGAAATTTCGATTAACATTTTTTGTCACCGATTTTGACGAGTGAGGACTCGATTGACGCGGAATAATAAGAGAAATATAACTGCAAAATATTTCTGACCGAATCTTGCTAGTTTCAAAAATATGCCACAAAAACTTTTCGTGTTCGGCCTGATTTCAGGTGGCCTTTCCTATTTAGTTTTTTTGCTCTATTTTAAAAACTAGACATTTATTTAGCAAAATTCCTCTTCACGTCGCTTTTTATTCCTTTCCTCGTTAAAGTAAGCTCTCAATCAGCAAGATCGGTGACAATGTATTTTTTGAATAAAAGTAGTGCAAAGTCAGTCCATGCCATTTTTGTGAAATGTCGATTAGATTTTTTTTTCACCGATCTTGAGGAGTGAGGACTCGTTGGACGCGGAATAATAAGAGAAATATAACTGCAAAATATTTCTAACCGAATCTTGCTAGTTTCAAAAATATGCCACAAAACCTTTTCGTATTCGGCCTGATTTCAGGTGGCCTTTCCTATTTAGTTTTTTTGCTCTATTTTAAAAACTAGACATTTATTTAGCAAAATTCCTCTTCACGTCGCTTTGTATTCCTTTCCTCGTTAAAATTAGCTCTCAATCGGCAAGATCGGTGACAATGTATTTTTTGAATGAAAATAGTGCAAAGGCAGTCCATGCCATTTTTGTGAAATGTCGATTAAATTTTTTTTTCACCGATCTTGAGGAGTGAGGACTCGTTGGACGCGGAATAATGAGAGAAATATAACTGCAAAATATTTCTGACCGAATCTTGCTAGTTTCAAAAATATGCCACAAAAACTTTCCGTGTTCGGCCTGATTTCAGGTGGCCTTTCCTATTTAGTTTTTTTGCTCTATTTTAAAAATTAGACCTTTATTTAGCAAAATTCCTCTTCACTTCGCTTCGTATTCCTTTCCTCGTTAAAATAAGCTCTCAATCGGCAAGATCGGTGACAATGTATTTTATGAATGAAAAAATTGCAAAGGCAGTCCATGCCATTTTTGTGAAATGTCGATTAAATTTTTTTGTCACCGATTTTGACTAGTGAGGACTCGTTGGACGCGGAATAATGAGAGAAATATAACTTCAAAATATTTCTGACCGAATCTTGCTAGTTTCAAAAATATGCCACAAAAACTTTTCGTGTTCGGCCTGATTTCAGGTGGCCTTTCCTATTTAGTTTTTTTGCTCTATTTTAAAAACTAGACATTTATTTAGCAATATTCCTCTTCACGTCGCTTTGTAGTCCTTTCCTCGTTAAAGTAAGCTCTCAATCGGCAAGATCGGTGACAATGTATTTTATGAATGAAAAAAGTGCAAAGGCAGTCCATGCCATTTTTGTGAAATGTCGATTAAATTTTTCTGTCACCGATTTTGACTAGTGAGGACTCGTTGGACGCGGAATAATGAGAGAAATATAACTGCAAAATATTTCTAACCGAATCTTGCTAGTTTCAAAAATATGCCACAAAACCTTTTCGTGTTCGGCCTGATTTCAGGTGGCCTTTCCTATTTAGTTTTTTTGCTCTATTTTAAAAACTAGACATTTATTTAGCAAAATTCCTCTTCACGTCGCTTTGTATTCCTTTCCTCGTTAAAGTAAGCTCTCAATCGGCAAGATCGGTGACAATGTATTTTATGAATGAAAAAAGTGCAAAGGCAGTCCTTGCCATTTTTGTGAAATGTCGATTAAATTTTGTTGTCACCGATTTTGACGAGTGAGGACTCGCTGGACGCGGAATAATGAGAGAAATATAACTGCAAAATATTTCGAACCGAATCTTGCTAGTTTCAAAAATATGCCACAAAACCTTTTCGTGTTCGGCCTGATTTCAGGTGGCCTTTCCTATTTAGTTTTTTTGCTCTATTTTAAAAACTAGACATTTATTTAGCAAAATTCCTCTTCACGTCGCTTTGTATTCCTTTCATCGTTAAAATTAGCTCTCAATCGTGAAGATCGGTGAGAATGTATTTTATGAATGAGAAAAGTGCAAAGGCATGCTTCTTTTGAGAAATTTCGATTAAAATTTTTTGTCACCGATTTTGACGAGTGAGGACTCGATAGACGCGGAATAATAAGAGAAATATAACTGCAAAATATTTCTGACCGAATCTTGCTAGTTTCAAAAATATGCCACAAAAACTTTTCGTGTTCGGACTGATTTCAGGTGGCCTTTCCTATTTAGTTTTTTTGCTCTATTTTAAAAACTAGACATTTATTTAGCAAAATTCCTCTTCACGTCGCTTTGTATTCCTTTCCTCGTTAAAGTAAGCTCTCAATCGGCAAGATCGGTGACAATGTATTTTTTGAATGAAAAAAGTGCAAAGGCAGTCCATGCCATTTTTGTGAAATGTCGATTAAATTTTTTTGTCACCGATTTTGACTAGTGAGGACTCGTTGGACGCGGAATAATGAGAGAAATATAACTGCAAAATATTTCTGACCGAATCTTGCTAGTTTCAAAAATATGCCACAAAAACTTTTCGTGTTCGGCCTGATTTCAGGTGGCCTTTCCTATTTAGTTTTTTTGCTCTATTTTAAAAACTAAACATTTATTTAGCAAAATTCCTCTTCACGTCGCTTCGTATTCCTTTCCTCGTTAAAATAAGCTCTCAATCGGCAAGATCGGTGACAATGTATTTTATGAATGAAAAAAGTGCCAAGGCAGTCCATGCCATTTTTGTGAAATGTCGATTAAATTTTTTTGTCACCGATTTTGACTAGTGAGGACTCGTTGCACGCGGAATAATGAGAGAAATATAACTGCAAAATATTTCTGACCGAATCTTGCTAGTTTCAAAAATATGCCACAAAAACTTTTCGTGTTCGGCCTGATTTCAGGTGGCCTTTCCTATTTAGTTTTTTTGCTCTATTTTAAAAACTAGACATTTATTTAGCAAACTTCCTCTTCACGTCGCTTTGTATTCCTTTCCTCGTTAAAGTAAGCTCTCAATCGGCAAGATCGGTGACAATGTATTTTATGAATGAAAAAAGTGCAAAGGCAGTCCATGCTTCTTTTGTGAAATTTCGATTAAAATTTTTGGTCACCGATTTTGACGAGTGAGGACTCATTAGACGCGGAATAATAAGAGAAATATAACTGCAAAATATTTCTAACCGAATCTTGCTAGTTTCAAAAATATGCCACAAAACCTTTTCGTGTTCGGCCTGATTTCAGGTGGCCTTTCCTATTTAGTTTTTTTGTTCTATTTTAAAAACTAGACATTTATTTAGCAAAATTCCTCTTCACGTCGCTTTGCATTCCTTTTCTCGTTAAAATAAGCTCTCAATCGGCAAGATCGGTGACAATGTATTTTATGAATGAAAAAAGTGCAAGGCAGTCCATGTTTCTTTTGTGAAATTTCGATTAAAATTTTTTGTCACGGATTTTGACGAGTGAGGACTCGCTGGACGCGGAATAATGAGAGAAATATAACTGCAAAATATTTCTAACCGAATCTTGCTAGTTTCAAAAATATGACATAAAAACCTTTCGTGTTCGGCCTGATTTCAGGTGGCCTTTCCTATTTGGTTTTTTTGCTCTATTTTAAAAACTAGATATTTATTTAGCAAAATTCCTCTTCACGTCGCTTTGTATTCCTTTCCTCGTTAAAATTAGCTCTCAATCGTGAAGATCGGTGAGAATGTATTTTATGAATGAGAAAAGTGCAAAGGCATGCTTCTTTTGAGAAATTTCGATTAACATTTTTTGTCACCGATTTTGACGAGTGAGGACTCGATTGACGCGGAATAATAAGAGAAATATAACTGCAAAATATTTCTGACCGAATCTTGCTAGTTTCCAAAATATGCCACAAAAACTTTTCGTGTTCGGCCTGATTTCAGGTGGCCTTTCCTATTTAGTTTTTTTGCTCTATTTTAAAAACTAGACATTTATTTAGCAAAATTCCTCTTCACGTCGCTTTTTATTCCTTTCCTCGTTAAAGTAAGCTCTCAATCAGCAAGATCGGTGACAATGTATTTTTTGAATAAAAGTAGTGCAAAGTCAATCCATGCCATTTTTGTGAAATGTCGATTAAATTTTTTTTTCACCGATCTTGAGCAGTGAGGACTCGTTGGACGCGGAATAATAAGAGAAATATAACTGCAAAATATTTCTAACCGAATTTTGCTAGTTTCAAAAATATGCCACAAAACCTTTTCGTATTCGGCCTGATTTCAGGTGGCCTTTCCTATTTAGTTTTTTTGCTCTATTTTAAAAACTAGACATTTATTTAGCAAAATTCCTCTTCACGTCGCTTTGTATTCCTTTCCTCGTTAAAATTAGCTCTCAATCGTGAAGATCGGTGAGAATGTATTTTATGAATGAGAAAAGTGCAAAGGCATGCTTCTTTCGAGAAATTTCGATTAACATTTTTTGTCACCGATTTTGACGAGTGAGGACTCGATTGACGCGGAATAATAAGAGAAATATAACTGCAAAATATTTCTAACCGAATCTTGCTAGTTTCAAAAATATGCCACAAAAACTTTTCTTGTTCGGCCTGATTTCAGGTGTCCTTTCCTATTTAGCAAAATTCCTCTTCACGTCGCTTTGTATTCCTTTCCTCGTTAAAATAAGCTCTCAATCGTCAAGATCGGTGACTATGTATTTTATGAATGAAAAAAGTGTAAAGGCAGTCCATGCTTCTTTTGTGAAATTTCGATTAAAATTTTTTGTCACCGTTTTTGACGAGTGAGGACTCGTTAGACGTGGAATAATAAGAGAAATATAACTGCAAAATATTTCTAACCGAATCTTGCTAGTTTCAAATATATGATACAAAACTTTTCGTGTTCGGCCTGATTTCAGGTGGCCTTTCCTATTTAGTTTTTTTGCTCTATTTTAAAAACTAGACATTTATTTAGCAAAATTCCTCTTCACGTCGCTTTGTATTCCTTTCCTCGTTAAAGTAAGCTCTCAATCGGCAAGATCGGTGACAATGTATTTTATGAATGAAAAAAGTGCAAAGGCAGTCCTTGCCATTTTTGTGAAATGTCGATTAAATTTTGTTGTCACCGATTTTGACGAGTGAGGACTCGTTGGACGCGGAATAATGAGAGAAATATAACTGCAAAATATTTCTAACTGAATCTTGCTAGTTTCAAATATATGCCACAACAGCTTTTCGTGTTCGCCTGATTTCAGGTGGCCTTTCCTATTTAGTTTTTTTGCTCTATTTTAAAAACTAGACATTTATTTAGCAAAATACCTCTTCACGTCGCTTTGTATTCCTTTCCCCGTTTAAATAAGCTCTCAATCGGCAAGATCGGTGACAATGTATTTTATGAATGAAAAAAGTGCAAAGGCAGTCCAGGCTTCTTTTGTGAGATTTCGATTAAAATTTTTTGTCACCGATTTTGACGAGTGAGGACTCGTTGGACGCGGAATAATGAGAGAAATGTAACTGCAAAATATTTCTAACCGAATCTTGCTAGTTTTAAAAATATGGCACAAAACCTTTTCGTGTTCGGCCTGATTTCAGGTGGCGTTTCCTATTTAGTTTTTTTGCTCTATTTTAAAAACTAGACATTTATTTAGCAAAATTCCTCTTCACGTCGCTTTGTATTCCTTTCATCGTTAAAATTAGCTATCAATCGTGAAGATCGGTGAGAATGTATTTTATGAATGAGAAAAGTGCAAAGGCATGCTTCTTTTGAGAAATTTCGATTAAAATATTTTGTCACCGATTTTGACGAGTGAGGACTCGATAGACGCGGAATAATAAGAGAAATATAACTGCAAAATATTTCTGACCGAATCTTGCTAGTTTCAAAAATATGCCACAAAAACTTTTCGTGTTCGGCCTGATTTCAGGTGGCCTTTCCTATTTAGTTTTTTTGCTCTATTTTAAAAACTAGACATTTATTTAGCAAAATTCCTCTTCACGTCGATTTGTATTCCTTTCCTCGTTAAAGTAAGCTCTCAATCGGCAAGATCGGTGACAATGTATTTTTTGAATGAAAAAAGTGCAAAGGCAGTCCATGCCATTTTTGTGAAATGTCGATTAAATTTTTTTGTCACCGATTTTGACTAGTGAGGACTCGTTGGACGCGGAATAATGAGAGAAATATAACTGCAAAATATTTCTGACCGAATCTTGCTAGTTTCAAAAATATGCCACAAAAACTTTTCGTGTTCGGCCTGATTTCAGGTGGCCTTTCCTATTTAGTTTTTTTGCTCTATTTTAAAAACTAAACATTTATTTAGCAAAATTCCTCTTCACGTCGCTTCGTATTCCTTTCCTCGTTAAAATAAGCTCTCAATCGGCAAGATCGGTGACAATGTATTTTATGAATGAAAAAAGTGCCAAGGCAGTCCATGCCATTTTTGTGAAATGTCGATTAAATTTTTTTGTCACCGATTTTGACTAGTGAGGACTCGTTGGACGCGGAATAATGAGAGAAATATAACTGCAAAATATTTCTGACCGAATCTTGCTAGTTTCAAAAATATGCCACAAAAACTTTTCGTGTTCGGCCTGATTTCAGGTGGCCTTTCCTATTTAGTTTTTTTGCTCTATTTTAAAAACTAGACATTTATTTAGCAAACTTCCTCTTCACGTCGCTTTGTATTCCTTTCCTCGTTAAAGTAAACTCTCAATCGGCAAGATCGGTGACAATGTATTTTATGAATGAAAAAAGTGCAAAGGCAGTCCATGCTTCTTTTGTGAAATTTCGATTAAAATTTTTGGTCACCGATTTTGACGAGTGAGGACTCATTAGACGCGGAATAATAAGAGAAATATAACTGCAAAATATTTCTAACCGAATCTTGCTAGTTTCAAAAATATGCCACAAAACCTTTTCGTGTTCGGCCTGATTTCAGGTGGCCTTTCCTATTTAGTTTTTTTGCTCTATTTTAAAAACTAGACATTTATTTAGCAAAATTCCTCTTCACGTCGCTTTGCATTCCTTTTCTCGTTAAAATAAGCTCTCAATCGGCAAGATCGGTGACAATGTATTTTATGAATGAAAAAAGTGCAAGGCAGTCCATGTTTCTTTTGTGAAATTTCGATTAAAATTTTTTGTCACCGATTTTGACGAGTGAGGACTCGCTGGACGCGGAATAATGAGAGAAATATAACTGCAAAATATTTCTAACCGAATCTTGCTAGTTTCAAAAATATGACATAAAAACTGGAAGTTCCAGCTTCCAACTTATTGGGTGAACCTCCGTCGTCTACAGGTAAGAGACACACCTTGGTAATTGCTCGTTTCACAAGACCCATCATAGTTCGTACCGTTACGACGCGTATGTGACCATCCTTTCCTCGATGAACATCTTCGACTCGACCTAAGCGCCACATCAACGGAGGCATGTTCTCCTCCTTGAGTATTACCATCGTTCCAATTTCGATATTAGGCCTCGATGTCTTCCATTTAACGCGCTGCTGAAGATTTTGGAGATACTCGTTTTGCCATCGCGACCAAAAATTCTGAACCTTTGCTTGAAGATGTTGCCATCGAGTTAACAATCTGACGTCGACGTCAGCAAGCCTGGGTGAAGGTATGCCAGCCATTTTGCCTCCTGCTATGAAGTGCCCCGGGGTTAGAGCTTGAAGATCA
Source organism: Dioctria rufipes (assembly GCA_963924295.1). NCBI lineage: Eukaryota > Metazoa > Arthropoda > Insecta > Diptera > Asilidae > Dioctria > Dioctria rufipes. Next base: position 134,776,612 of record OZ002741.1, on the reverse strand, counting down.
TTTATATCATTCGATAACGGTGTGAGCGGACGAGAATTCAATATGCTCTCTACTTGGCAAACAATCCTTTGCAGCTCATCAAGTGAATATGATTCCAAACCGAGAGTACGACGAAGATGATGCTTGGCCTGCTTTATTGCCGCCTCCCACAATCCCCCAAAGTGAGGAGATCGAGCAGGTATAAATTTCCAATCTATACCGTCTGCCTTGCACCTTTCTTGGACCGAGTTGCAATGCTGTTGTGCATTAAATAGTTCTTTCAACTCCTTTAACTCTCTATTACCTCCGACAAAATTAGTAGCATTATCGGAATAGATAACTGCTACGTTTGGTCGTCTCGAAATGAACTTGGTCAAGGCGGAGAGAAATGCTTCGGTAGTTAGGTTCATAACTACCTCCATATGAACTGCCTTTACGGAGAGACATATGAATAGACTAATGTATGCCTTCGTCGGTGAGCGGCTGCGTATATTGCCCTTTATGTAGAATGGACCACAAAAATCTACCCCAGTATGGTAGAATACGGGGCTCGGTTGTACCCTTGGTGCCGGCAGTTGGCCCATAATCTGCTGCATGACTTTAGGCCGTAGTCGGCAACATCGAACACAGTGACGTATGCTCTCCTTCACTATGCCCTTGCCTCCGATAGGCCAGAATCTGTTTCGGATGATAGATAGAAGCGTTTGGACACCAGCGTGAAGGTTCCTGTAATGAAAATGAGTGACCAATGCTTTAGTAAAGTTGCATTTAGGTAACAATATTGGGTGTTTAGCATCATACTCAAGATAAGAATTCTGTAACCGACCACCAACGCGAATAATGTCATTGTTGTCGATAAAGGGATCTAAATTTGCGAGCGGGCTCTTTCGGCTTATCACCCTTTTAGAAGACATGCGACAATAATCTTCTCTAAAATGTTCCTTTTGAATAAGTCTAATTATTGCCATGAGGGCGCGCTCGAACTCTTGCAGATTGATCGGTCCAAATGTACGTTTCACCGAGTCTCGTGAACGAATTTTCGAGTTGTGAATGAAGCGATAAACATATGCGAAGGTATTGACAAATTTCAAGTATGAGTTGCAGAATTTCGAGGAGCTCAGAAAATCATTTGCTGGAGATGATACAAGAGTAACGTCCGTTTTTCGCCCTTCAGGAATCTCCCTATTGACTTCGAATGAGGATTCAGGCCACAAATGATTTGGCATTCGAAGAAACGCTGGCCCGTGAAACCAAATTTTAGAATCGAGAAACTCAGCTGGAGACGCTCCTCTACTGACGATGTCGGCTGGATTATTGACCGAGGAAATATGTTTCCATTGAAAGTTCTCCGTTAATTCCTGTATTTTTGCGACTCTGTTGCTGACGAATACAGTCCATTTCGAGGGTGATGATGATAACCAAGACAGCGTAATTGAAGAGTCCGACCAGCAGTATACCTGTTCGATACGTGCTCGGAAAAGTTTATACAATCGGGCTGCTAACTCGGCGGCTAGCAGTGCAGCGCAGAGCTCAAGTCTGGGTATGGACAACGTCTTCAATGGAGCCACTCTGGATTTAGCAGTCAACAGATTGCAAGTTATAGTTTCATTATATACGCATCGCACGTAGGCGCAAGCTCCGTATGCCGACATGCTGGCGTCGGCGAAAATGTGCAATTCGATTTTGGCAGGTGATATATGAAATATATAGCGAGGTATCTGAACGCGATTCACAAGTTCGAGTTCATTGTAAAATTTACTCCATTGCAAATAGAAATTTTGGGGAAGTGATTCATCCCAGGAAACCTTCAAACTCCATAAGTGCTGTAGAAAAACTTTTGCCTTTACTATGACCGGATTTATTAAGCCAAGAGGATCGAACAAACGACTGATTGCGGATAACACCGCCCGCTTTGTAACACGAGCTGAGCTGCTAGTTGGTTGATATGAGTAACGAAAGATGTCTAATTCGGGGTGCCAGATCATACCCAACGTTTTGATTACATGATCATCCGTGTTTTCTAAGAATTTTTCCAAACATGCTTCGTCTATCGAATTTAATAGCTCTGGAGCGTTGGAACACCACTTCGATAAAGGGAAGCCACCCCTTCTCAATAATTGATCTATTTCGACCTGAATTTCTTGGAGCTCTGCGAATGTATCCGCTCCTGTCAACATGTCGTCAACGTAAAAATCCCTAGTTAAAACCTTGGCACCAACTGGATAATTGCAATTCTCTTCCTGAGCAAGTTGTTGAAGACATCGAGTTGCTAAATATGATGCAGGTGAAGTCCCATAAGTGACTGTAGCTAAGCGAAAGACCTCCAATGGACGCTGAGGAGAATCTCTCCAGAGAATGCACTGCATATTGATGTCTGATAACTCCACGCGTACTTGACGATACATTTTGGAGATGTCAGCAGTTAATGCAAATTTATGATATCGAAATCGTGCTAAAATACTGAACAAATCATCCTGGACAACGGGACCAACCATAAGAACGTCATTAAGAGAGTATCCGGAGGTCGTTTTGCAGGACGCATCGAAGACCACTCGTAATTTCGTGCTACTGCTTTCGGGCTTAAGAACGCAGTGGTGTGGCAGAAAATAATGTTGTTTGGGAAGCACGGCAGCCGAGATCTTTTCCATATGACCAGCCTCGAGATAATCCCTTAAAAAGTCTGAATATTGTTGTCTGAGATTGTCCCTTTTCATAAGTCTCTGTTCCAAATTAAAAAACCTCCTTTTTGCAGTGTCTAATGAATCTCCAAGTAAACAAGGATCTTTGCGAAAGGGTAACCTAACACTAAATCTGCCAGATATATTGCGTTTAACGTGTTTAACAAAATGATTTTCGCATGACCTTTCCTCGTCGGATAATGGGTTTCCCCTTTGTGTACAATCTTCGATATCCTAGAATTTACGAACCGCATTCTCCAAATTGTTGTCAAAATCTCCTATTTCTTCGGTAGCTACTAAGCAAGTCCCAAGGGATAAGGCCTTGCCTCCGGACACAACCCATCCTAGGAGAGTTTTTTGTAAAATAGGGAGCCCGTCCCCAAGACGTATTTGACCCACCGAAAGTAATTCAAAAAACAAACTAGCGCCGATCAATATGTCGATGGGTCCGGACGTATTGAAATGTGGGTCGGCCAAGACGATATTTTCAGGAATTTTCCAATTTTTAGTGCTAAAGGTGCGCCAAGGTTGATCATTTGCAATTTTGGGCACGATGAGAGCTTCAAAGGTATTCTGGTAATTATATATACGAGATTTGATGACGAGTTGAGTTTTATGCTTGAGAGAGAGAGAAGTCGATGCAATTCCTACGACGCTAATGTTCGTTTTTGCCCTTTCCAGCTGCAATTGCTGAGCCAAGCGTTCGGACACGAAATGAAGAGATGATCCCGAATCAAGCAAAGCTCTGTAGGGAATAAATTCACCGAATTTACTGCGAACTTCAATTATAGCTGTTGCTAATACAACATCCATAGCATCCGAATAAGGAGCTTTAATAACCTCTGGAGCGTCTAAAAGCGATGTCATAACAATAGCAGCATCTGTGGAGTTAGAGCTATTTGTTAGCAGTTCATGTGAAGCATTCGTTGTAGCGGCTTCAGCCGATTGGGGAGCGGAATGTCGGTGCAAAAGCGTGTTATGCTTAAAATTACAATAACGACATCGAGTTGATTTACAGTTTTTTACGGAATGACCCTGCCTCAGGCAATTTATACATAGTTGTAACCTCTTGGCTTCAGCATATCTTTCAAGTGGCGTCAATTGAATAAACGTACTACATTTGGGTATTTCATGATCCGACCCTTACAAGCTACACATTTGTTTTCTTGCTTTGATGCAGTTAACGCGACCCTTTTCGAACCTAACCACGTTTTATGTGCAGTATGCCTTGAAGCTTCTGGCTTGCCCCGTTGCCCATGATGCGTATTTTCAAGAGTTTGGCATCTCTTGTCTAAAAATTTGGAAAACTCATCCCATGTTGGCAAAACGTGAAGAGGGGCTTCTTCTTCCCACTTGGCAAATGTGAGATCATCAACTTTATTTCGAAGAAGCTGGAGAAGTAAGCCGTCGGCTATTTGTTCCCTTCCAGCTATACTAGTTAAAGCCCTCAAATGTGATTTGACACTATCAGAGATTTCCCTCAACTGAGCAACAGAGGTTTTGTCCATCGATTTCAAACTAAATAACGCTTGTATGTGGCATTGGAATATCAATCTTTTGTTTTCATACCGCGATTTAAGTAGGCCAAGGGCGCTCTCGAAGCCTGAATCATTCAATCCAATATTATTAATAATTTGCAAGGGTGCTTCATCTAAAGCTCCACGCAAGTAAGCTAATTTTTCGACATTCGTGAAATGCTCATTATCCTCCACTAAAACTTTAAATGTGGCATAGAAGTCGGGCCAATCGACAAATTTTCCCGTAAATTTATTAATTTGTAATTTCGGCAGGCTTGCATTGCGAATAGGTGAAACTAACGTGGTAGCCTCCAAGGAAGGTATTGACATACGGGGACGTTTCTGTTCAATTAATGTAAGAATTTTGCTTTTTACTGAAATGTATGCATCCTCATATGTCTGACGCTTATCCGCCTTTAACTCTTCAGGGTCCTCGACCTCGAGCTGAGCTTGAATATCATTAAACCGTGCGATATAATTTTCTAGCAGGCCTAGCCTAGTCTCTAATTCACTTACCGAAAACACTCTACCGGGAGTGTCCATATAGTTTTTCATTTTCGTTTGTTGCATCGTAACCGTACCGCGTTGCCCACGTAAATCAGAAATTTTCTTTTTATTGTCTTGTTCCTCATACTGAGAATCAGAATCAGAGCCTTCACTAACCATGTTTTAAATTAAATTTCAATTCAATAATGCACGTACGTAGATGTATGGAAATGTAAGAAAGTCAATGCGATACCGAATTAGCACACACACAGTTTTGTTCGGATGGAAAGAATTTGTATCCAAAATACAGAAAATTAATTGAATTTTTGAGATAACTGTTGTCTGCTATTAACTGTCCACAGAATTAACGCAATTGTAAGAACAATGACAGTCCTCACTCTATCACTTAAATAATTTTAGCATATGCGGCAATATTTAAACCAAATTGCATTGCGTAGATAAGAAATAAAATGTGTTTGATATGTATATCGCTATGTTCAAAGCTCTACATGAAATTTCCAAAAGAAAAATGTTGAAAGATGCATACTCACTAATTCCAATCTTGTACCTGTGTGGTGTGTATATGTATGAACAATACCACGTGTTCCTTTAAATAATGAAGAGTTTTTTTTACTGACTTCAGAAAATAAAATCCCAGTAAATCTGCAAGTCCAATTTTGATGGCTCCAGCGATGATAAATGCGCAAACAAAATTGCAAGGCGAAGAATGTGCCGCTGTGCGTATGTTCCAGAACGAAAAAATGACTGACCGTCAGGTCCCTGCTCGGGCGCCAATGTTATTTCTCAAGCGTTTTTGAGAGCCTTTTTCCAAACGAGATTTGTGAAATGCCAAAGGTGAATCGATTAACGAAACCAAACTAATATGTCCATAGAAGTAATAAGACCAAACTTGTACGATAAACCAATTTAATTTTATTTCCTCGATCTGTACTGCACAGCGGCTATCACAAGAATGCATACATACATAGAAGAAGTCATAATTCAAAATGGAAGAACAGACTACAAAGTGAAGTTACATTAGATTGCAAATAATTCACAATATCAAGGATTTAAGCGCAAATTTAAAATTAAATTGTTTTTAAAGAGAACAAGAAATAAGTCTAATGATTGAATTACACGACTTGACATAAATGCAAGAAGTAGAAAAAAAATATGATTTGTTTTTACTTAACAAAAACCTTTCGTGTTCGGCCTGATTTCAGGTGGCCTTTCCTATTTGGTTTTTTTGCTCTATTTTAAAAACTAGATATTTATTTAGCAAAATTCCTCTTCACGTCGCTTTGTATTCCTTTCCTCGTTAAAATTAGCTCTCAATCGTGAAGATCGGTGAGAATGTATTTTATGAATGAGAAAAGTGCAAAGGCATGCTTCTTTTGAGAAATTTCGATTAACATTTTTTGTCACCGATTTTGACGAGTGAGGACTCGATTGACGCGGAATAATAAGAGAAATATAACTGCAAAATATTTCTGACCGAATCTTGCTAGTTTCAAAAATATGCCACAAAAACTTTTCGTGTTCGGCCTGATTTCAGGTGGCCTTTCCTATTTAGTTTTTTTGCTCTATTTTAAAACCTAGACATTTATTTAGCAAAATTCCTCTTCACGTCGCTTTGTATTCCTTTCCTCGTTAAAGTAAGCTCTCAATCAGCAAGATCGGTGACAATGTATTTTTTGAATAAAAGTAGTGCAAAGTCAGTCCATGCCATTTTTGTGAAATGTCGATTAGATTTTTTTTTCACCGATCTTGAGGAGTGAGGACTCGTTGGACGCGGAATAATAAGAGAAATATAACTGCAAAATATTTCTAACCGAATCTTGCTAGTTTCAAAAATATGCCACAAAACCTTTTCGTATTCGGCCTGATTTCAGGTGGCCTTTCCTATTTAGTTTTTTTGCTCTATTTTAAAAACTAGACATTTATTTAGCAAAATTCCTCTTCACGTCGCTTTGTATTCCTTTCCTCGTTAAAATTAGCTCTCAATCGGCAAGATCGGTGACAATGTATTTTTTGAATGAAAATAGTGCAAAGGCAGTCCATGCCATTTTTGTGAAATGTCGATTAAATTTTTTTTTCACCGATCTTGAGGAGTGAGGACTCGTTGGACGCGGAATAATAAGAGAAATATAACTGCAAAATATTTCTAACCGAATCTTGCTAGTTTCAAAAATATGCCACAAAACCTTTTCGTATTCGGCCTGATTTCAGGTGGCCTTTCCTATTTAGTTTTTTTGCTCTATTTTAAAAACTAGACATTTATTTAGCAAAATTTCTCTTCACGTGGCTTTGTATTCCTTTCCTCGTTAAAATTAGCTCTCAATCGTGAAGATCGGTGAGAATGTATTTTATGAATGAGAAAAGTGCAAAGGCATGCTTCTTTTGAGAAATTTCGATTAACATTTTTTGTCACCGATTTTGACGAGTGAGGACTCGATTGACGCGGAATAATAAGAGAAATATAACTGCAAAATATTTCTGACCGAATCTTGCTAGTTTCAAAAATATGCCACAAAAACTTTTCGTGTTCGGCCTGATTTCAGAAATATAACTGCAAAATATTTCTAACCGAATCTTGCTAGTTTCAAATATATGATACAAAACTTTTCGTGTTCGGCCTGATTTCAGGTGGCCTTTCCTATTTAGTTTTTTTGCTCTATTTTAAAAACTAGACATTTATTTAGCAAAATTCTTCTTCACGTCGCTTTGTATTCCTTTCCTCGTTAAAGTAAGCTCTCAATCGGCAAGATCGGTGACAATGTATTTTATGAATGAAAAAAGTGCAAAGGCAGTCCTTGCCATTTTTGTGAAATGTCGATTAAATTTTGTTGTCACCGATTTTGACGAGTGAGGACTCGTTGGACGCGGAATAATGAGAGAAATATAACTGCAAAATATTTCTAACTGAATCTTGCTAGTTTCAAATATATGCCACAACAACTTTTCGTGTTCGCCTGATTTCAGGTGGCCTTTCCTATTTAGTTTTTTTGCTCTATTTTAAAAACTAGACATTTATTTAGCAAAATACCTCTTCACGTCGCTTTGTATTCCTTTCCCCGTTTAAATAAGCTCTGAATCGGCAAGATCGGTGACAATGTATTTTATGAATAAAAAAAGTGCAAAGGCAGTCCATGCTTCTTTTGTGAAATTTCGATTAAAATTTTTTGTCACCGATTTTGACGAGTGAGGACTCGTTAGATGCGGAATAATAGCAGTAATATAACTGCAAAATATTTCTAACCGAATCTTGCTAGTTTCAAAATTATGGCACAAAAATTTTCGTGTTCGGCCTGATTTCAGGTGGCCTTTCCTATTTAGTTTTTTTGCTCTATTTTAAAAACTAGACATTTATTTAGCAATATTCCTCTTCACGTCGCTTTGTAGTCCTTTCTTCGTTAAAGTAAGCTCTCAATCGGCAAGATCGGTGACAATGTATTTTATGAATGAAAAAAGTGCAAAGGCAGTCCATGCCATTTTTGTGAAATGTCGATTAAATTTTTTTGTCACCGATTTTGACTAGTGAGGACTCGTTGGACGCGGAATAATGAGAGAAATATAACTGCAAAAAATTTCTGTTACCGAATCTTGCTAGTTTCAAAAATATGCCACAAAAACTTTCCGTGTTCGGCCTGATTTCAGGTGGCCTTTCCTATTTAGTTTTTTTGCTCTATTTTAAAAATTAGACCTTTATTTAGCAAAATTCCTCTTCACGTCGCTTCGTATTCCTTTCCTCGTTAAAATAAGCTCTCAATCGGCAAGATCGGTGACAATGTATTTTATGAATGAAAAAATTGCAAAGGCAGTCCATGCCATTTTTGTGAAATGTCGATTAAATTTTTTTGTCACCGATTTTGACTAGTGAGGACTCGTTGGACGCGGAATAATGAGAGAAATATAACTTCAAAATATTTCTGACCGAATCTTGCTAGTTTCAAAAATATGCCACAAAAACTTTTCGTGTTCGGCCTGATTTCAGGTGGCCTTTCCTATTTAGTTTTTTTGCTCTATTTTAAAAACTAGACATTTATTTAGCAATATTCCTCTTCACGTCGCTTTGTAGTCCTTTCCTCGTTAAAGTAAGCTCTCAATCGGCAAGATCGGTGACAATGTATTTTATGAATGAAAAAAGTGCAAAGGCAGTCCATGCCATTTTTGTGAAATGTCGATTAAATTTTTCTGTCACCGATTTTGACTAGTGAGGACTCGTTGGACGCGGAATAATGAGAGAAATATAACTGCAAAATATTTCTAACCGAATCTTGCTAGTTTCAAAAATATGCCACAAAACCTTTTCGTGTTCGGCCTGATTTCAGGTGGCCTTTCCTATTTAGTTTTTTTGCTCTATTTTAAAAACTAGACATTTATTTAGCAAAATTCCTCTTCACGTCGCTTTGTATTCCTTTCCTCGTTAAAGTAAGCTCTCAATCGGCAAGAACGGTGACAATGTATTTTATGAATGAAAAAAGTGCAAAGGCAGTCCTTGCCATTTTTGTGAAATGTCGATTAAATGTTGTTGTCACCGGTTTTGACGAGTGAGGACTCGTTGGACGCGGAATAATGAGAGAAATATAACTGCAAAATATTTCTAACTGAATCTTGCTAGTTTCAAAAATATGCCACAACAACTTTTCTTGTTCGGCCTGATTTCAGGTGGCCTTTCCTATTTAGTTTTTTTGCTCTATTTTAAAAACTAGACATTTATTTAGAAAAATTCCTCTTCACGTCGCTTTGTATTCCTTTCCTCGTTAAAATAAGCTCTGAATCGGCAAGATCGGTGACAATGTATTTTATGAATAAAAAAAGTGCAAAGGCAGTCCATGCTTCTTTTGTGAAATTTCGATTAAAATTTTTTGTCACCGATTTTGACGAGTGAGGACTCGTTAGATGCGGAATAATAGGAGTAATATAACTGCAAAATATTTCTAACCGAATCTTGCTAGTTTCAAAATTATGGCACAAAAATTTTCGTGTTCGGCCTGATTTCAGGTGGCCTTTCCTATTTAGTTTTTTTGTTCTATTTTAAAAACTAGACATTTATTTAGCAATATTCCTCTTCACGTCGCTTTGTAGTCCTTTCCTCGTTAAAGTAAGCTCTCAATCGGCAAGATCGGTGACAATGTATTTTATGAATGAAAAAAGTGCAAAGGCAGTCCATGCCATTTTTGTGAAATGTCGATTAAATTTTTTTGTCACCGATTTTGACTAGTGAGGACTCGTTGGACGCGGAATAATGAGAGAAATATAACTGCAAAATATTTCTGACCGAATCTTGCTAGTTTCAAAAATATGCCACAAAAACTTTCCGTGTTCGGCCTGATTTCAGGTGGCCTTTCCTATTTAGTTTTTTTGCTCTATTTTAAAAATTAGACCTTTATTTAGCAAAATTCCTCTTCACGTCGCTTCGTATTCCTTTCCTCGTTAAAATAAGCTCTCAATCGGCAAGATCGGTGACAATGTATTTTATGAATGAAAAAAGTGCAAAGGCAGTCCAGGCTTCTTTTGTGAGATTTCGATTAAAATTTTTTGTCACCGATTTTGACGAGTGAGGACTCGCTGGACGCGGAATAATGAGAGAAATGTAACTGCAAAATATTTCTAACCGAATCTTGCTAGTTTCAAAAATATGGCACAAAACCTTTTCGTGTTCGGCCTGATTTCAGGTGGCGTTTCCTATTTAGTTTTTTTGCTCTATTTTAAAAACTAGACATTTATTTAGCAAAATTCCTCTTCACGTCGCTTTGTATTCCTTTCCTCGTTAAAGTAAGCTCTCAATCGGCAAGAACGGTGACAATGTATTTTATGAATGAAAAAAGTGCAAAGGCAGTCCTTGCCATTTTTGTGAAATGTCGATTAAATGTTGTTGTCACCGGTTTTGACGAGTGAGGACTCGTTGGACGCGGAATAATGAGAGAAATATAACTGCAAAATATTTCTAACTGAATCTTGCTAGTTTCAAAAATATGCCACAACAACTTTTCTTGTTCGGCCTGATTTCAGGTGGCCTTTCCTATTTAGTTTTTTTGCTCTATTTTAAAAACTAGACATTTATTTAGAAAAATTCCTCTTCACGTCGCTTTGTATTCCTTTCCTCGTTAAAATAAGCTCTGAATCGGCAAGATCGGTGACAATGTATTTTATGAATAAAAAAAGTGCAAAGGCAGTCCATGCTTCTTTTGTGAAATTTCGATTAAAATTTTTTGTCACCGATTTTGACGAGTGAGGACTCGTTAGATGCGGAATAATAGGAGTAATATAACTGCAAAATATTTCTAACCGAATCTTGCTAGTTTCAAAATTATGGCACAAAAATTTTCGTGTTCGGCCTGATTTCAGGTGGCCTTTCCTATTTAGTTTTTTTGCTCTATTTTAAAAACTAGACATTTATTTAGCAATATTCCTCTTCACGTCGCTTTGTAGTCCTTTCCTCGTTAAAGTAAGCTCTCAATCGGCAAGATCGGTGACAATGTATTTTATGAATGAAAAAAGTGCAAAGGCAGTCCATGCCATTTTTGTGAAATGTCGATTAAATTTTTTTGTCACCGATTTTGACTAGTGAGGACTCGTTGGACGCGGAATAATGAGAGAAATATAACTGCAAAATATTTCTGACCGAATCTTGCTAGTTTCAAAAATATGCCACAAAAACTTTCCGTGTTCGGCCTGATTTCAGGTGGCCTTTCCTATTTAGTTTTTTTGCTCTATTTTAAAAATTAGACCTTTATTTAGCAAAATTCCTCTTCACGTCGCTTCGCATTCCTTTCCTCGTTAAAATAAGCTCTCAATCGGCAAGATCGGTGACAATGTATTTTATGAATGAAAAAATTGCAAAGGCAGTCCATGCCATTTTTGTGAAATGTCGATTAAATTTTTTTGTCACCGATTTTGACTAGTGAGGACTCGTTGGACGCGGAATAATGAGAGAAATATAACTTCAAAATATTTCTGACCGAATCTTGCTAGTTTCAAAAATATGCCACAAAAACTTTTCGTGTTCGGCCTGATTTCAGGTGGCCTTTCCTATTTAGTTTTTTTGCTCTATTTTAAAAACTAGACATTTATTTAGCAATATTCCTCTTCACGTCGCTTTGTAGTCCTTTCCTCGTTAAAGTAAGCTCTCAATCGGCAAGATCGGTGACAATGTATTTTATGAATGAAAAAAGTGCAAAGGCAGTCCATGCCATTTTTGTGAAATGTCGATTAAATTTTTCTGTCACCGATTTTGACTAGTGAGGACTCGTTGGACGCGGAATAATGAGAGAAATATAACTGCAAAATATTTCTAACCGAATCTTGCTAGTTTCAAAAATATGCCACAAAACCTTTTCGTGTTCGGCCTGATTTCAGGTGGCCTTTCCTATTTAGTTTTTTTGCTCTATTTTAAAAACTAGACATTTATTTAGCAAAATTCCTCTTCACGTCGCTTTGTATTCCTTTCCTCGTTAAAGTAAGCTCTCAATCGGCAAGATCGGTGACAATGTATTTTATGAATGAAAAAAGTGCAAAGGCAGTCCTTGCCATTTTTGTGAAATGTCGATTAAATTTTGTTGTCACCGATTTTGACGAGTGAGGACTCGCTGGACGCGGAATAATGAGAGAAATATAACTGCAAAATATTTCTAACCGAATCTTGCTAGTTTCAAAAATATGCCACAAAACCTTTTCGTGTTCGGCCTGATTTCAGGTGGCCTTTCCTATTTAGTTTTTTTGCTCTATTTTAAAAACTAGACATTTATTTAGCAAAATTCCTCTTCACGTCGCTTTGTATTCCTTTCATCGTTAAAATTAGCTCTCAATCGTGAAGATCGGTGAGAATGTATTTTATGAATGAGAAAAGTGCAAAGGCATGCTTCTTTTGAGAAATTTCGATTAAAATTTTTTGTCACCGATTTTGACGAGTGAGGACTCGATAGACGCGGAATAATAAGAGAAATATAACTGCAAAATATTTCTAACCGAATCTTGCTAGTTTCAAAAATATGCCACAAAAACTTTTCGTGTTCGGCCTGATTTCAGGTGGCCTTTCCTATTTAGTTTTTTTGCTCTATTTTAAAAACTAGACATTTATTTAGCAAAATTCCTCTTCACGTCGCTTTGTATTCCTTTCCTCGTTAAAGTAAGCTCTCAATCGGCAAGATCGGTGACAATGTATTTTTTGAATGAAAAAAGTGCAAAGGCAGTCCATGCCATTTTTGTGAAATGTCGATTAAATTTTTTTGTCACCGATTTTGACTAGTGAGGACTCGTTGGACGCGGAATAATGAGAGAAATATAACTGCAAAATATTTCTGACCGAATCTTGCTAGTTTCAAAAATATGCCACAAAAACTTTTCGTGTTCGGCCTGATTTCAGGTGGCCTTTCCTATTTAGTTTTTTTGCTCTATTTTAAAAACTAAACATTTATTTAGCAAAATTCCTCTTCACGTCGCTTCGTATTCCTTTCCTCGTTAAAATAAGCTCTCAATCGGCAAGATCGGTGACAATGTATTTTATGAATGAAAAAAGTGCCAAGGCAGTCCATGCCATTTTTGTGAAATGTCGATTAAATTTTTTTGTCACCGATTTTGACTAGTGAGGACTCGTTGGACGCGGAATAATGAGAGAAATATAACTGCAAAATATTTCTAACCGAATCTTGCTAGTTTCAAAAATATGACATAAAAACCTTTCGTGTTCGGCCTGATTTCAGGTGGCCTTTCCTATTTGGTTTTTTTGCTCTATTTTAAAAACTAGATATTTATTTAGCAAAATTCCTCTTCACGTCGCTTTGTATTCCTTTCCTCGTTAAAATTAGCTCTCAATCGTGAAGATCGGTGAGAATGTATTTTATGAATGAGAAAAGTGCAAAGGCATGCTTCTTTGAGAAATTTCGATTAACATTTTTTGTCACCGATTTTGACGAGTGAGGACTCGATTGACGCGGAATAATAAGAGAAATATAACTGCAAAATATTTCTGACCGAATCTTGCTAGTTTCCAAAATATGCCACAAAAACTTTTCGTGTTCGGCCTGATTTCAGGTGGCCTTTCCTATTTAGTTTTTTTGCTCTATTTTAAAAACTAGACATTTATTTAGCAAAATTCCTCTTCACGTCGCTTTTTATTCCTTTCCTCGTTAAAGTAAGCTCTCAATCAGCAAGATCGGTGACAATGTATTTTTTGAATAAAAGTAGTGCAAAGTCAATCCATGCCATTTTTGTGAAATGTCGATTAAATTTTTTTTTTCACCGATCTTGAGGAGTGAGGACTCGTTGGACGCGGAATAATAAGAGAAATATAACTGCAAAATATTTCTAACCGAATCTTGCTAGTTTCAAAAATATGCCACAAAACCTTTTCGTATTCGGCCTGATTTCAGGTGGCCTTTCCTATTTAGTTTTTTTGCTCTATTTTAAAAACTAGACATTTATTTAGCAAAATTCCTCTTCACGTCGCTTTGTATTCCTTTCCTCGTTAAAATTAGCTCTCAATCGTGAAGATCGGTGAGAATGTATTTTATGAATGAGAAAAGTGCATAGGCATGCTTCTTTCGAGAAATTTCGATTAACATTTTTTGTCACCGATTTTGACGAGTGAGGACTCGATTGACGCGGAATAATAAGAGAAATATAACTGCAAAATATTTCTAACCGAATCTTGCTAGTTTCAAAAATATGCCACAAAAACTTTTCTTGTTCGGCCTGATTTCAGGTGTCCTTTCCTATTTAGTTTTTTTGCTCTATTTTAAAAACTAGACATTTATTTAGCAAAATTCCTCTTCACGTCGCTTTGTATTCCTTTCCTCGTTAAAGTAAGCTCTCAATCGGCTAGATCGGTGACAATGTATTTTTTGAATGAAAATAGTGCAAAGGCATGCTTCTTTTGAGAAATTTCGATTAACATTTTTTGTCACCGATTTTGACGAGTGAGGACTCGATTGACGCGGAATAATAAGAGAAATATAACTGCAAAATATTTCTGACCGAATCTTGCTAGTTTCCAAAATATGCCACAAAAACTTTTCGTGTTCGGCCTGATTTCAGGTGGCCTTTCCTATTTAGTTTTTTTGCTCTATTTTAAAAACTAGACATTTATTTAGCAAAATTCCTCTTCACGTCGCTTTTTATTCCTTTCCTCGTTAAAGTAAGCTCTCAATCAGCAAGATCGGTGACAATGTATTTTTTGAATAAAAGTAGTGCAAAGTCAATCCATGCCATTTTTGTGAAATGTCGATTAAATTTTTTTTTTCACCGATCTTGAGGAGTGAGGACTCGTTGGACGCGGAATAATAAGAGAAATATAACTGCAAAATATTTCTAACCGAATCTTGCTAGTTTCAAAAATATGCCACAAAACCTTTTCGTATTCGGCCTGATTTCAGGTGGCCTTTCCTATTTAGTTTTTTTGCTCTATTTTAAAAACTAGACATTTATTTAGCAAAATTTCTCTTCACGTGGCTTTGTATTCCTTTCCTCGTTAAAATTAGCTCTCAATCGTGAAGATCGGTGAGAATGTATTTAATGAATGAGAAAAGTGCAAAGGCATGCTTCTTTTGAGAAATTTCGATTAAAATTTTTTGTCACCGATTTTGACGAGTGAGGACTCGTTACGCGCGGAATAATAAGAGAAATATAACTGCAAAACTTTTCTGACCGAATCTTGCTAGTTTCAAAAATATGCCACAAAAACTTTTCGTGTTCGGCCTGATTTCAGGTGGCCTTTCCTATTTAGATTTTTTGCTCTATTTTAAAAACTAGACATTTATTTAGCAAAATTCCTCTTCACGTCGCTTTGTATTCCTTTCCTCGTTAAAATTAGCTCTCAATCGTGAAGATCGGTGAGAATGTATTTTATGAATGAGAAAAGTGCAAAGGCATGCTTCTTTTGAGAAATTTCGATTAACATTTTTTGTCACCGATTTTGACGAGTGAGGACTCGATTGACGCGGAATAATAAGAGAAATATAACTGCAAAATATTTCTGACCGAATCTTGCTAGTTTCAAAAATATGTCACAAAAACTTTTCGTGTTCGGCCTGATTTCAGGTGTCCTTTCCTATTTAGCAAAATTCCTCTTCACGTCGCTTTGTATTCCTTTCCTCGTTAAAATAAGCTCTCAATCGTCAAGATCGGTGACTATGTATTTTATGAATGAAAAAAGTGTAAAGGCAGTCCATGCTTCTTTTGTGAAATTTCGATTAAAATTTTTTGTCACCGTTTTTGACGAGTGAGGACTCGTTAGACGCGGAATAATAAGAGAAATATAACTGCAAAATATTTCTAACCGAATCTTGCTAGTTTCAAATATATGATACAAAACTTTTCGTGTTCGGCCTGATTTCAGGTGGCCTTTCCTATTTAGTTTTTTTGCTCTATTTTAAAAACTAGACATTTATTTAGCAAAATTCCTCTTCACGTCGCTTTGTATTCCTTTCCTCGTTAAAGTAAGCTCTCAATCGGCAAGATCGGTGACAATGTATTTTATGAATGAAAAAAGTGCAAAGGCAGTCCTTGCCATTTTTGTGAAATGTCGATTAAATTTTGTTGTCACCGATTTTGACGAGTGAGGACTCGTTGGACGCGGAATAATGAGAGAAATATAACTGCAAAATATTTCTAACTGAATCTTGCTAGTTTCAAATATATGCCACAACAGCTTTTCGTGTTCGCCTGATTTCAGGTGGCCTTTCCTATTTAGTTTTTTTGCTCTATTTTAAAAACTAGACATTTATTTAGCAAAATACCTCTTCACGTCGCTTTGTATTCCTTTCCCCGTTTAAATAAGCTCTCAATCGGCAAGATCGGTGACAACGTATTTTATGAATGAAAAAAGTGCAAAGGCAGTCCAGGCTTCTTTTGTGAGATTTCGATTAAAATTTTTTGTCACCGATTTTGACGAGTGAGGACTCGCTGGACGCGGAATAATGAGAGAAATGTAACTGCAAAATATTTCTAACCGAATCTTGCTAGTTTCAAAAATATGGCACAAAACCTTTTCGTGTTCGGCCTGATTTCAGGTGGCGTTTCCTATTTAGTTTTTTTGCTCTATTTTAAAAACTAGACATTTATTTAGCAAAATTCCTCTTCACGTCGCTTTGTATTCCTTTCCTCGTTAAAGTAAGCTCTCAATCGGCAAGATCGGTGACAATGTATTTTATGAATGAAAAAAGTGCAAAGGCAGTCCTTGCCATTTTTGTGAAATGTCGATTAAATGTTGTTGTCACCGGTTTTGACGAGTGAGGACTCGTTGGACGCGGAATAATGAGAGAAATATAACTGCAAAATATTTCTAACTGAATCTTGCTAGTTTCAAAAATATGCCACAACAACTTTTCTTGTTCGGCCTGATTTCAGGTGGCCTTTCCTATTTAGTTTTTTTGCTCTATTTTAAAAACTAGACATTTATTTAGAAAAATTCCTCTTCACGTCGCTTTGTATTCCTTTCCTCGTTAAAATAAGCTCTGAATCGGCAAGATCGGTGACAATGTATTTTATGAATGAAAAAAGTGCAAAGGCAGTCCATGCTTCTTTTGTGAAATTTCGATTAAAATTTTTTGTCACCGATTTTGACGAGTGAGTACTCGTTAGATGCGGAATAATAGGAGTAATATAACTGCAAAATATTTCTAACCGAATCTTGCTAGTTTCAAAATTATGGCACAAAAACTTTTCGTGTTCGGCCTGATTTCAGGTGGCCTTTCCTATTTAGTTTTTTTGCTCTATTTTAAAAACTAGACATTTATTTAGCAATATTCCTCTTCACGTCGCTTTGTAGTCCTTTCCTCGTTAAAGTAAGCTCTCAATCGGCAAGATCGGTGACAATGTATTTTATGAATGAAAAAAGTGCAAAGGCAGTCCATGCCATTTTTGTGAAATGTCGATTAAATTTTTTTGTCACCGATTTTGACTAGTGAGGACTCGTTGGACGCGGAATAATGAGAGAAATATAACTGCAAAATATTTCTGACCGAATCTTGCTAGTTTCAAAAATATGCCACAAAAACTTTTCGTGTTCGGCCTGATTTCAGGTGGCGTTTCCTATTTAGGTTTTTGCTCTATTTTAAAAACTAGACATTTATTTAGCAAAATTCCTCTTCACGTCGCTTCGTATTCCTTTCCTCGTTAAAATAAGCTCTCAATCGGCAAGATCGGTGACAATGTATTTTATGAATGAAAAAAGTGCAAAGGCAGTCCATCCCATTTTTGTGAAATGTCGATTAAATTTTTTTGTCACCGAGTTTGACTAGTGAGGACTCGTTGGACGCGGAATAATGAGAGAAATATAACTTCAAAATATTTCTGACCGAATCTTGCTAGTTTCAAAAATATGCCACAAAAACTTTTCGTGTTCGGCCTGATTTCAGGTGGCCTTTCCTATTTAGTTTTTTTGCTCTATTTTAAAAACTAGACATTTATTTAGCAATATTCCTCTTCACGTCGCTTTGTAGTCCTTTCCTCGTTAAAGTAAGCTCTCAATCGGCAAGATCGGTGACAATGTATTTTATGAATGAAAAAAGTGCAAAGGCAGTCCATGCCATTTTTGTGAAATGTCGATTAAATTTTTCTGTCACCGATTTTGACTAGTGAGGACTCGTTGGACGCGGAATAATGAGAGAAATATAACTGCAAAATATTTCTAACCGAATCTTGCTAGTTTCAAAAATATGCCACAAAACCTTTTCGTGTTCGGCCTGATTTCAGGTGGCCTTTCCTATTTAGTTTTTTTGCTCTATTTTAAAAACTAGACATTTATTTAGCAAAATTCCTCTTCACGTCGCTTTGTATTCCTTTCCTCGTTAAAGTAAGCTCTCAATCGGCAAGATCGGTGACAATGTATTTTATGAATGAAAAAAGTGCAAAGGCAGTCCTTGCCATTTTTGTGAAATGTCGATTAAATTTTGTTGTCACCGATTTTGACGAGTGAGGACTCGCTGGACGCGGAATAATGAGAGAAATATAACTGCAAAATATTTCTAACCGAATCTTGCTAGTTTCAAAAATATGCCACAAAACCTTTTCGTGTTCGGCCTGATTTCAGGTGGCCTTTCCTATTTAGTTTTTTTGCTCTATTTTAAAAACTAGACATTTATTTAGCAAAATTCCTCTTCACGTCGCTTTGTATTCCTTTCATCGTTAAAATTAGCTCTCAATCGTGAAGATCGGTGAGAATGTATTTTATGAATGAGAAAAGTGCAAAGGCATGCTTCTTTTGAGAAATTTCGATTAAAATTTTTTGTCACCGAATTTGACGAGTGAGGACTCGATAGACGCGGAATAATAAGAGAAATATAACTGCAAAATATTTCTGACCGAATCTTGCTAGTTTCAAAAATATGCCACAAAAACTTTTCGTGTTCGGCCTGATTTCAGGTGGCCTTTCCTATTTAGTTTTTTTGCTCTATTTTAAAAACTAGACATTTATTTAGCAAAATTCCTCTTCACGTCGCTTTGTATTCCTTTCCTCGTTAAAGTAAGCTCTCAATCGGCAAGATCGGTGACAATGTATTTTTTGAATGAAAAAAGTGCAAAGGCAGTCCATGCCATTTTTGTGAAATGTCGATTAAATATTTTTGTCACCGATCTTGAGGAGTGAGGACTCGTTGGACGCGGAATAATAAGAGAAATATAACTGCAAAATATTTCTAACCGAATCTTGCTAGTTTCAAAAATATGCCACAAAACCTTTTCGTGTTCGGCCTGATTTCAGGTGGCCTTTCCTATTTAGTTTTTTTGCTCTATTTTAAAAACTAGACATTTATTTAGCAAAATTCCTCTTCACGTCGCTTTGTATTCCTTTCCTCGTTAAAATTAGCTCTCAATCGTGAAGATCGGTGAGAATGTATTTTATGAATGAGAAAAGTGCAAAGGCATGCTTCTTTTGAGAAATTTCGATTAAAATTTTTTGTCACCGATTTTGACGAGTGAGGACTCGATAGACGCGGATTAATAAGAGAAATATAACTGAAAAATATTTCTGACCGAATCTTGCTAGTTTCAAAAATATGCCACAAAAACTTTTCGTGTTCGGCCTGATTTCAGGTGGCCTTTCCTATTTAGTTTTTTTGCTCTATTTTAAAAACTAGACATTTATTTAGCAAAATTCCTCTTCACGTCGCTTTGTATTCCTTTCCTCGTTAAAATTAGCTCTCAATCGTGAAGATCGGTGAGAATGTATTTTATGAATGAGAAAAGTGCAAAGGCATGCTTCTTTTGAGAAATTTCGATTAACATTTTTTGTCACCGATTTTGACGAGTGAGGACTCGATTGACGCGGAATAATAAGAGAAATATAACTGCAAAATATTTCTAACCGAATCTTGCTAGTTTCAAAAATATGCCACACAAACTTTTCGTGTTCGGCCTGATTTCAGGTGTCCTTTCCTATTTAGTTTTTTTGCTCTATTTTAAAAACTCGACATTTATTTAGCAAAATTCCTCTTCACGTCGCTTTGTATTCCTTTCCTCGTTAAAGTAAGCTCTCAATCGGCAAGATCGGTGACAATGTATTTTTTGAATGAAAATAGTGCAAAGGCAGTCCATGCCATTTTTGTGAAATGTCGATTAAATTTTTTTTCACCGATCTTGAGGAGTGAGGACTCGTTGGACGCGGAATAATAAGAGAAATATAACTGCAAAATATTTCTAACCGAATCTTGCTAGTTTCAAAAAAATGCCACAAAACCTTTTCGTATTCGGCCTGATTTCAGGTGGCCTTTCCTATTTAGTTTTTTTGTTCTATTTTAAAAACTAGACATTTATTTAGCAAAATTTCTCTTCACGTGGCTTTGTATTCCTTTCCTCGTTAAAATTAGCTCTCAATCGTGAAGATCGGTGAGAATGTATTTAATGAATGAGAAAAGTGCAAAGGCATGCTTCTTTTGAGAAATTTCGATTAAAATTTTTTGTCACCGATTTTGAGGAGTGAGGACTCGTTACGCGCGGAATAATAAGAGAAATATAACTGCAAAACTTTTCTGACCGAATCTTGCTAGTTTCAAAAATATGCCACAAAATCTTTTCGTGTTCGGCCTGATTTCAGGTGGCCTTTCCTATTTAGATTTTTTGCTCTATTTTAAAAACTAGACATTTATTTAGCAAAATTCCTCTTCACGTCGCTTTGTATTCCTTTCCTCGTTAAAATTAGCTCTCAATCGTGAAGATCGGTGAGAATGTATTTTATGAATGAGAAAAGTGCAAAGGCATGCTTCTTTTGAGAAATTTCGATTAACATTTTTTGTCACCGATTTTGACGAGTGAGGACTCGATTGACGCGGAATAATAAGAGAAATATAACTGCAAAATATTTCTGACCGAATCTTGCTAGTTTCAAAAATATGTCACAAAAACTTTTCGTGTTCGGCCTGATTTCAGGTGTCCTTTCCTATTTAGCAAAATTCCTCTTCACGTCGCTTTGTATTCCTTTCCTCGTTAAAATAAGCTCTCAATCGTCAAGATCGGTGACTATGTATTTTATGAATGAAAAAAGTGTAAAGGCAGTCCATGCTTCTTTTGTGAAATTTCGATTAAAATTTTTTGTCACCGTTTTTGACGAGTGAGGACTCGTTAGACGCGGAATAATAAGAGAAATATAACTGCAAAATATTTCTAACCGAATCTTGCTAGTTTCAAATATATGATACAAAACTTTTCGTGTTCGGCCTGATTTCAGGTGGCCTTTCCTATTTAGTTTTTTTGCTCTATTTTAAAAACTAGACATTTATTTAGCAAAATTCCTCTTCACGTCGCTTTGTATTCCTTTCCTCGTTAAAGTAAGCTCTCAATCGGCAAGATCGGTGACAATGTATTTTATGAATGAAAAAAGTGCAAAGGCAGTCCTTGCCATTTTTGTGAAATGTCGATTAAATTTTGTTGTCACCGATTTTGACGAGTGAGGACTCGTTGGACGCGGAATAATGAGAGAAATATAACTGCAAAATATTTCTAACTGAATCTTGCTAGTTTCAAATATATGCCACAACAGCTTTTCGTGTTCGCCTGATTTCAGGTGGCCTTTCCTATTTAGTTTTTTTGCTCTATTTTAAAAACTAGACATTTATTTAGCAAAACACCTCTTCACGTCGCTTTGTATTCCTTTCCCCGTTTAAATAAGCTCTCAATCGGCAAGATCGGTGACAATGTATTTTATGAATGAAAAAAGTGCAAAGGCAGTCCAGGCTTCTTTTGTGAGATTTCGATTAAAATTTTTTGTCACCGATTTTGACGAGTGAGGACTCGCTGGACGCGGAATAATGAGAGAAATGTAACTGCAAAATATTTCTAACCGAATCTTGCTAGTTTCAAAAATATGGCACAAAACCTTTTCGTGTTCGGCCTGATTTCAGGTGGCGTTTCCTATTTAGTTTTTTTGCTCTATTTTAAAAACTAGACATTTATTTAGCAAAATTCCTCTTCACGTCGCTTTGTATTCCTTTCCTCGTTAAAGTAAGCTCTCAATCGGCAAGATCGGTGACAATGTATTTTATGAATGAAAAAAGTGCAAAGGCAGTCCTTGCCATTTTTGTGAAATGTCGATTAAATGTTGTTGTCACCGGTTTTGACGAGTGAGGACTCGTTGGACGCGGAATAATGAGAGAAATATAACTGCAAAATATTTCTAACTGAATCTTGCTAGTTTCAAAAATATGCCACAACAACTTTTCTTGTTCGGCCTGATTTCAGGTGGCCTTTCCTATTTAGTTTTTTTGCTCTATTTTAAAAACTAGACATTTATTTAGAAAAATTCCTCTTCACGTCGCTTTGTATTCCTTTCCTCGTTAAAATAAGCTCTGAATCGGGAAGATCGGTGACAATGTATTTTATGAATGAAAAAAGTGCAAAGGCAGTCCATGCTTCTTTTGTGAAATTTCGATTAAAATTTTTTGTCACCGATTTTGACGAGTGAGTACTCGTTAGATGCGGAATAATAGGAGTAATATAACTGCAAAATATTTCTAACCGAATCTTCCTAGTTTCAAAATTATGGCACAAAAACTTTTCGTGTTCGGCCTGATTTCAGGTGGCCTTTCCTATTTAGTTTTTTTGCTCTATTTTAAAAACTAGACATTTATTTAGCAATATTCCTCTTCACGTCGCTTTGTAGTCCTTTCCTCGTTAAAGTAAGCTCTCAATCGGCAAGATCGGTGACAATGTATTTTATGAATGAAAAAAGTGCAAAGGCAGTCCATGCCATTTTTGTGAAATGTCGATTAAATTTTTTTGTCACCGATTTTGACTAGTGAGGACTCGTTGGACGCGGAATAATGAGAGAAATATAACTGCAAAATATTTCTGACCGAATCTTGCTAGTTTCAAAAATATGCCACAAAAACTTTTCGTGTTCGGCCTGATTTCAGGTGGCGTTTCCTATTTAGGTTTTTGCTCTATTTTAAAAACTAGACATTTATTTAGCAAAATTCCTCTTCACGTCGCTTCGTATTCCTTTCCTCGTTAAAATAAGCTCTCAATCGGCAAGATCAGTGACAATGTATTTTATGAATGAAAAAAGTGCAAAGGCAGTCCATCCCATTTTTGTGAAATGTCGATTAAATTTTTTTGTCACCGAGTTTGACTAGTGAGGACTCGTTGGACGCGGAATAATGAGAGAAATATAACTTCAAAATATTTCTGACCGAATCTTGCTAGTTTCAAAAATATGCCACAAAAACTTTTCGTGTTCGGCCTGATTTCAGGTGGCCTTTCCTATTTAGTTTTTTTGCTCTATTTTAAAAACTAGACATTTATTTAGCAATATTCCTCTTCACGTCGCTTTGTAGTCCTTTCCTCGTTAAAGTAAGCTCTCAATCGGCAAGATCGGTGACAATGTATTTTATGAATGAAAAAAGTGCAAAGGCAGTCCATGCCATTTTTGTGAAATGTCGATTAAATTTTTCTGTCACCGATTTTGACTAGTGAGGACTCGTTGGACGCGGAATAATGAGAGAAATATAACTGCAAAATATTTCTAACCGAATCTTGCTAGTTTCAAAAATATGCCACAAAACCTTTTCGTGTTCGGCCTGATTTCAGGTGGCCTTTCCTATTTAGTTTTTTTGCTCTATTTTAAAAACTAGACATTTATTTAGCAAAATTCCTCTTCACGTCGCTTTGTATTCCTTTCCTCGTTAAAGTAAGCTCTCAATCGGCAAGATCGGTGACAATATATTTTATGAATGAAAAAAGTGCAAAGGCAGTCCTTGCCATTTTTGTGAAATGTCGATTAAATTTTGTTGTCACCGATTTTGACGAGTGAGGACTCGCTGGACGCGGAATAATGAGAGAAATATAACTGCAAAATATTTCTAACTGAATCTTGCTAGTTTCAAAAATATGCCACAAAACCTTTTCGTGTTCGGCCTGATTTCAGGTGGCCTTTCCTATTTAGTTTTTTTGCTCTATTTTAAAAACTAGACATTTATTTAGCAAAATTCCTCTTCACGTCGCTTTGTATTCCTTTCATCGTTAAAATTAGCTCTCAATCGTGAAGATCGGTGAGAATGTATTTTATGAATGAGAAAAGTGCAAAGGCATGCTTCTTTTGAGAAATTTCGATTAAAATTTTTTGTCACCGAATTTGACGAGTGAGGACTCGATAGACGCGGAATAATAAGAGAAATATAACTGCAAAATATTTCTGACCGAATCTTGCTAGTTTCAAAAATATGCCACAAAAACTTTTCGTGTTCGGCCTGATTTCAGGTGGCCTTTCCTATTTAGTTTTTTTGCTCTATTTTAAAAACTAGACATTTATTTAGCAAAATTCCTCTTCACGTCGCTTTGTATTCCTTTCCTCGTTAAAGTAAGCTCTCAATCGGCAAGATCGGTGACAATGTATTTTTTGAATGAAAAAAGTGCAAAGGCAGTCCATGCCATTTTTGTGAAATGTCGATTAAATTTTTTTGTCACCGATCTTGAGGAGTGAGGACTCGTTGGACGCGGAATAATAAGAGAAATATAACTGCAAAATATTTCTAACCGAATCTTGCTAGTTTCAAAAATATGCCACAAAACCTTTTCGTGTTCGGCCTGATTTCAGGTGGCCTTTCCTATTTAGTTTTTTTGCTCTATTTTAAAAACTAGACATTTATTTAGCAAAATTCCTCTTCACGTCGCTTTGTATTCCTTTCCTCGTTAAAATTAGCTCTCAATCGTGAAGATCGGTGAGAATGTATTTTATGAATGAGAAAAGTGCAAAGGCATGCTTCTTTTGAGAAATTTCGATTAAAATTTTTTGTCACCGATTTTGACGAGTTAGGACTCGATAGACGCGGATTAATAAGAGAAATATAACTGAAAAATATTTCTGACCGAATCTTGCTAGTTTCAAAAATATGCCACAAAAACTTTTCGTGTTCGGCCTGATTTCAGGTGGCCTTTCCTATTTAGTTTTTTTGCTCTATTTTAAAAACTAGACATTTATTTAGCAAAATTCCTCTTCACGTCGCTTTGTATTCCTTTCCTCGTTAAAATTAGCTCTCAATCGTGAAGATCGGTGAGAATGTATTTTATGAATGAGAAAAGTGCAAAGGCATGCTTCTTTTGAGAAATTTCGATTAACATTTTTTGTCACCGATTTTGACGAGTGAGGACTCGATTGACGCGGAATAATAAGAGAAATATAACTGCAAAATATTTCTAACCGAATCTTGCTAGTTTCAAAAATATGCCACACAAACTTTTCGTGTTCGGCCTGATTTCAGGTGTCCTTTCCTATTTAGTTTTTTTGCTCTATTTTAAAAACTCGACATTTATTTAGCAAAATTCCTCTTCACGTCGCTTTGTATTCCTTTCCTCGTTAAAGTAAGCTCTCAATCGGCAAGATCGGTGACAATGTATTTTTTGAATGAAAATAGTGCAAAGGCAGTCCATGCCATTTTTGTGAAATGTCGATTAAATTTTTTTTCACCGATCTTGAGGAGTGAGGACTCGTTGGACGCGGAATAATAAGAGAAATATAACTGCAAAATATTTCTAACCGAATCTTGCTAGTTTCAAAAATATGCCACAAAACCTTTTCGTATTCGGCCTGATTTCAGGTGGCCTTTCCTATTTAGTTTTTTTGCTCTATTTTAAAAACTAGACATTTATTTAGCAAAATTTCTCTTCACGTGGCTTTGTATTCCTTTCCTCGTTAAAATTAGCTCTCAATCGTGAAGATCGGTGAGAATGTATTTAATGAATGAGAAAAGTGCAAAGGCATGCTTCTTTTGAGAAATTTCGATTAAAATTTTTTGTCACCGATTTTGACGAGTGAGGACTCATTACGCGCGGAATAATAAGAGAAATATAACTGCAAAACTTTTCTGACCGAATCTTGCTAGTTTCAAAAATATGCCACAAAAACTTTTCGTGTTCGGCCTGATTTCAGGTGGCCTTTCCTATTTAGATTTTTTGCTCTATTTTAAAAACTAGACATTTATTTAGCAAAATTCCTCTTCACGTCGCTTTGTATTCCTTTCCTCGTTAAAATTAGCTCTCAATCGTGAAGATCGGTGAGAATGTATTTTATGAATGAGAAAAGTGCAAAGGCATGCTTCTTTTGAGAAATTTCGATTAACATTTTTTGTCACCGATTTTGACGAGTGAGGACTCGATTGACGCGGAATAATAAGAGAAATATAACTGCAAAATATTTCTGACCGAATCTTGCTAGTTTCAAAAATATGTCACAAAAACTTTTCGTGTTCGGCCTGATTTCAGGTGTCCTTTCCTATTTAGCAAAATTCCTCTTCACGTCGCTTTGTATTCCTTTCCTCGTTAAAATAAGCTCTCAATCGTCAAGATCGGTGACAATGTATTTTATGAATGAAAAAAGTGTAAAGGCAGTCCATGCTTCTTTTGTGAAATTTCGATTAAAATTTTTTGTCACCGTTTTTGCCGAGTGAGGACTCGTTAGACGCGGAATAATAAGAGAAATATAACTGCAAAATATTTCTAACCGAATCTTGCTAGTTTCAAATATATGATACAAAACTTTTCGTGTTCGGCCTGATTTCAGGTGGCCTTTCCTATTTAGTTTTTTTGCTCTATTTTAAAAACTAGACATTTATTTAGCAAAATTCCTCTTCACGTCGCTTTGTATTCCTTTCCTCGTTAAAGTAAGCTCTCAATCGGCAAGATCGGTGACAATGTATTTTATGAATGAAAAAAGTGCAAAGGCAGTCCTTGCCATTTTTGTGAAATGTCGATTAAATTTTGTTGTCACCGATTTTGACGAGTGAGGACTCGTTGGACGCGGAATGATGAGAGAAATGTAACTGCAAAATATTTCTAACCGAATCTTGCTAGTTTCAAAAATATGGCACAAAACCTTTTCGTGTTCGGCCTGATTTCAGGTGGCGTTTCCTATTTAGTTTTTTTGCTCTATTTTAAAAACTAGACATTTATTTAGCAAAATACCTCTTCACGTTGCTTTGTATTCCTTTCCCCGGTTAAATAAGCTCTCAATCGGCAAGATCGGTGACAATGTATTTTATGAATGAAAAAAGTGCAAAGGCAGTCCAGGCTTCTTTTGTGAGATTTCGATTAAAATTTTTTGTCACCGATTTTGACGAGTGAGGACTCGCTGGACGCGGAATGATGAGAGAAATGTAACTGCAAAATATTTCTAACCGAATCTTGCTAGTTTCAAAAATATGGCACAAAACCTTTTCGTGTTCGGCCTGATTTCAGGTGGCCTTTCCTATTTAGTTTTTTTGCTCTATTTTAAAAACTAGACATTTATTTAGCAAAATTCCTCTTCACGTCGCTTTGTATTTCTTTCCTCGTTAAAGTAAGCTCTCAATCGGCAAGATCGGTGACAATGTATTTTATGAATGAAAAAAGTGCAAAGGCAGTCCTTGCCATTTTTGTGAAATGTCGATTAAATGTTGTTGTCACCGGTTTTGACGAGTGAGGACTCGTTGGACGCGGAATAATGAGAGAAATATAACTGCAAAATATTTCTAACTGAATCTTGCTAGTTTCAAAAATATGCCACAACAACTTTTCTTGTTCGGCCTGATTTCAGGTGGCCTTTCCTATTTAGTTTTTTTGCTCTATTTTAAAAACTAGACATTTATTTAGAAAAATTCCTCTTCACGTCGCTTTGTATTCCTTTCCTCGTTAAAATAAGCTCTGAATCGGCAAGATCGGTGACAATGTATTTTATGAATGAAAAAAGTGCAAAGGCAGTCCATGCTTCTTTTGTGAAATTTCGATTAAAATTTTTTGTCACCGATTTTGACGAGTGAGTACTCGTTAGATGCGGAATAATAGGAGTAATATAACTGCAAAATATTTCTAACCGAATCTTGCTAGTTTCAAAATTATGGCACAAAAACTTTTCGTGTTCGGCCTGATTTCAGGTGGCCTTTCCTATTTAGTTTTTTTGCTCTATTTTAAAAACTAGACATTTATTTAGCAATATTCCTCTTCACGTCGCTTTGTATTCCTTTCCTCGTTAAAGTAAGCTCTCAATCGGCAAGATCGGTGACAATGTATTTTATGAATGAAAAAAGTGCAAAGGCAGTCCATGCCATTTTTGTGAAATGTCGATTAAATTTTTTTGTCACCGATTTTGACTA
This sequence comes from Dioctria rufipes, assembly GCA_963924295.1. Classification (NCBI taxonomy): domain Eukaryota; kingdom Metazoa; phylum Arthropoda; class Insecta; order Diptera; family Asilidae; genus Dioctria; species Dioctria rufipes. The sequence goes on along the minus strand of OZ002741.1, from coordinate 134,748,397 downwards.
GTGAGGACTCGTTGGACGCGGAATAATGAGAGAAATATAACTGCAAAATATTTCTGACCGAATCTTGCTAGTTTCAAAAATATGCCACAAAAACTTTTCGTGTTCGGCCTGATTTCAGGTGGCGTTTCCTATTTAGTTTTTTTGCTCTATTTTAAAAACTAGACATTTATTTAGCAAAATTCCTATTCACGTCGCTTCGTATTCCTTTCCTCGTTAAAATAAGCTCTCAATCGGCAAGATCGGTGACAATGTATTTTATGAATGAAAAAAGTGCAAAGGCAGTCCATCCCAATTTTGTGAAATGTCGATTACATTTTTTTGTCACCGATTTTGACTAGTGAGGACTCGTTGGACGCGGAATAATGAGAGAAATATAACTTCAAAATATTTCTGACCGAATCTTGCTAGTTTCAAAAATATGCCACAAAAACTTTTCGTGTTCGGCCTGATTTCAGGTGGCCTTTCCTATTTAGTTTTTTTGCTCTATTTTAAAAACTAGACATTTATTTAGCAATATTCCTCTTCACGTCGCTTTGTAGTCCTTTCCTCGTTAAAGTAAGCTCTCAATCGGCAAGATCGGTGACAATGTATTTTATGAATGAAAAAAGTGCAAAGGCAGTCCATGCCATTTTTGTGAAATGTCGATTAAATTTTTCTGTCACCGATTTTGACTAGTGAGGACTCGTTGGACGCGGAATAATGAGAGAAATATAACTGCAAAATATTTCTAACCGAATCTTGCTAGTTTCAAAAATATGCCACAAAACCTTTTCGTGTTCGGCCTGATTTCAGGTGGCCTTTCCTATTTAGTTTTTTTGCTCTATTTTAAAAACTAGACATTTATTTAGCAAAATTCCTCTTCACGTCGCTTTGTATTCCTTTCATCGTTAAAATTAGCTCTCAATCGTGAAGATCGGTGAGAATGTATTTTATGAATGAGAAAAGTGCAAAGGCATGCTTCTTTTGAGAAATTTCGATTAAAATTTTTTGTCTCCGATTTTGACGAGTGAGGACTCGATAGACGCGGAATAATAAGAGAAATATAACTGCAAAATATTTCTGACCGAATCTTGCTAGTTTCAAAAATATGCCACAAAAACTTTTCGTGTTCGGCCTGATTTCAGGTGGCCTTTCCTATTTAGTTTTTTTGCTCTATTTTAAAAACTAGACATTTATTTAGCAAAATTCCTCTTCACGTCGCTTTGTATTCCTTTCCTCGTTAAAGTAAGCTCTCAATCGGCAAGATCGGTGACAATGTATTTTTTGAATGAAAAAAGTGCAAAGGCAGTCCATGCCATTTTTGTGAAATGTCGATTAAATTTTTTTGTCACCGATCTTGAGGAGTGAGGACTCGTTGGACGCGGAATAATAAGAGAAATATAACTGCAAAATATTTCTAACCGAATCTTGCTAGTTTCAAAAATATGCCACAAAACCTTTTCGTGTTCGGCCTGATTTCAGGTGGCCTTTCCTATTTAGTTTTTTTGCTCTATTTTAAAAACTAGACATTTATTTAGCAAAATTCCTCTTCACGTCGCTTTGTATTCCTTTCCTCGTTAAAATTAGCTCTCAATCGTGAAGATCGGTGAGAATGTATTTTATGAATGAGAAAAGTGCAAAGGCATGCTTCTTTTGAGAAATTTCGATTAAAATTTTTTGTCACCGATTTTGACGAGTGAGGACTCGATAGACGCGGAATAATAAGAGAAATATAACTGAAAAATATTTCTGACCGAATCTTGCTAGTTTCAAAAATATGCCACAAAAACTTTTCGTGTTCGGCCTGATTTCAGGTGGCCTTTCCTATTTAGTTTTTTTGCTCTATTTTAAAAACTAGACATTTATTTAGCGAAATTCCTCTTCACGTCGCTTTGTATTCCTTTCCTCGTTAAAGTAAGCTCTCAATCGGCAAGATCGGTGACAATGTATTTTTTGAATGAAAAAAGTGCAAAGGCAGTCCATGCCATTTTTGTGAAATGTCGATTAAATTTTGTTGTCACCGGTTTTGACGAGTGAGGACTCGTTGAGAGAAATATAACTGCAAAATATTTCTAACTGAATCTTGCTAGTTTCAAAAATATGCCACAACAACTTTTCTTGTTCGGCCTGATTTCAGGTGGCCTTTCCTATTTAGTTTTTTTGCTCTATTTTAAAAACTAGACATTTATTTAGAAAAATTCCTCTTCACGTCGCTTTGTAGTCCTTTCCTCGTTAAAGTAAGCTCTCAATCGGCAAGATCGGTGACAATGTATTTTATGAATGAAAAAGTGCAAAGGCAGTCCATGCCATTTTTGTGAAATGTCGATTAAATTTTTTTGTCACCGATTTTGACTAGTGAGGACTCGTTGGACGCGGAATAATGAGAGAAATATAACTGCAAAATATTTCTGACCGAATCTTGCTAGTTTCAAAAATATGCCACAAAAACTTTTCGTGTTCGGCCTGATTTCAGGTGGCCTTTCCTATTTAGTTTTTTTGCTCTATTTTAAAAACTAAACATTTATTTAGCAAAATTCCTCTTCACGGCGCTTCGTATTCCTTTCCTCGTTAAAATAAGCTCTCAATCGGCAAGATCGGTGACAATGTATTTTATGAATGAAAAAAGTGCAAAGGCAGTCCATGCCATTTTTGTGAAATGTCGATTAAATTTTTTTGTCACCGATTTTGACTAGTGAGGACTCGTTGGACGCGGAATAATGAGAGAAATATAACTGCAAAATATTTCTGACCGAATCTTGCTAGTTTCAAATATATGCCACAAAACTTTTCGTGTTCGGCCTGATTTCAGGTGGCCTTTCCTATTTAGTTTTTTTGCTCTATTTTAAAAACTAGACATTTATTTAGCAATATTCCTCTTCACGTCGCTTTGTAGTCCTTTCCTCGTTAAAGTAAGCTCTCAATAGGCAAGATCGGTGACAATGTATTTTATGAATGAAAAAAGTGCAAAGGCAGTCCATGCCATTTTTGTGAAATGTCGATTAAATTTTTCTGTCACCGATTTTGACTAGTGAGGACTCGTTGGACGCGGAATAATGAGAGAAATATAACTGCAAAATATTTCTAACCGAATCTTGCTAGTTTCAAAAATATGCCACAAAACCTTTTCGTGTTCGGCCTGATTTCAGGTGGCCTTTCCTATTTAGTTTTTTTGCTCTATTTTAAAAACTAGACATTTATTTAGCAAAATTCCTCTTCACGTCGCTTTGTATTCCTTTCCTCGTTAAAGTAAGCTCTCAATCGGCAAGATCGGTGACAATGTATTTTATGAATGAAAAAAGTGCAAAGGCAGTCCTTGCCATTTTTGTGAAATGTCGATTAAATTTTTTTGTCACCGATTTTGACTAGTGAAGACTCGTTGGACGCGGAATAATGAGAGAAATATAACTGCAAAATATTTCTGACCGAATCTTGCTAGTTTCAAAAATATGCCACAAAAACTTTTCGTGTTCGGCCTGATTTCAGGTGGCCTTTCCTATTTAGTTTTTTTGCTCTATTTTAAAAACTAGACATTTATTTAGCAAAATTCCTCTTCACGTCGCTTTGTATTCCTTTCCTCGTTAAAATTAGCTCTCAATCGTGAAGATCGGTGAGAATGTATTTTATGAATGAGAAAAGTGCAAAGGCATGCTTCTTTTGAGAAATTTCGATTAAAATTTTTTGTCACCGATTTTGACGAGTGAGGACTCGATAGACGCGGAATAATAAGAGAAATATAACTGAAAAATATTTCTGACCGAATCTTGCTAGTTTCAAAAATATGCCACAAAAACTTTTCGTGTTCGGCCTGATTTCAGGTGGCCTTTCCTATTTAGTTTTTTTGCTCTATTTTAAAAACTAGACATTTATTTAGCAAAATTCCTCTTCACGTCGCTTTGTATTCCTTTCCTCGTTAAAGTAAGCTCTCAATCGGCAAGATCGGTGACAATGTATTTTTTGAATGAAAAAAGTGCAAAGGCAGTCCATGCCATTTTTGTGAAATGTCGATTAAATTTTGTTGTCACCGGTTTTGACGAGTGAGGACTCGTTGAGAGAAATATAACTGCAAAATATTTCTAACTGAATCTTGCTAGTTTCAAAAATATGCCACAACAACTTTTCTTGTTCGGCCTGATTTCAGGTGGCCTTTCCTATTTAGTTTTTTTGCTCTATTTTAAAAACTAGACATTTATTTAGAAAAATTCCTCTTCACGTCGCTTTGTAGTCCTTTCCTCGTTAAAGTAAGCTCTCAATCGGCAAGATCGGTGACAATGTATTTTATGAATGAAAAAGTGCAAAGGCAGTCCATGCCATTTTTGTGAAATGTCGATTAAATTTTTTTGTCACCGATTTTGACTAGTGAGGACTCGTTGGACGCGGAATAATGAGAGAAATATAACTGCAAAATATTTCTAACCGAATCTTGCTAGTTTCAAAAATATGCCACAAAAACTTTTCGTGTTCGGCCTGATTTCAGGTGGCCTTTCCTATTTAGTTTTTTTGCTCTATTTTAAAAACTAAACATTTATTTAGCAAAATTCCTCTTCACGGCGCTTCGTATTCCTTTCCTCGTTAAAATAAGCTCTCAATCGGCAAGATCGGTGACAATGTATTTTATGAATGAAAAAAGTGCAAAGGCAGTCCATGCCATTTTTGTGAAATGTCGATTAAATTTTTTTGTCACCGATTTTGACTAGTGAGGACTCGTTGGACGCGGAATAATGAGAGAAATATAACTGCAAAATATTTCTGACCGAATCTTGCTAGTTTCAAATATATGCCACAAAACTTTTCGTGTTCGGCCTGATTTCAGGTGGCCTTTTCTATTTAGTTTTTTTGCTCTATTTTAAAAACTAGACATTTATTTAGCAATATTCCTCTTCACGTCGCTTTGTAGTCCTTTCCTCGTTAAAGTAAGCTCTCAATAGGCAAGATCGGTGACAATGTATTTTATGAATGAAAAAAGTGCAAAGGCAGTCCATGCCATTTTTGTGAAATGTCGATTAAATTTTGTTGTCACCGATTTTGACGAGTGAGGACTCGTTGGACGCGGAATAATGAGAAAAATATAACTGCAAAATATTTCTAACCGAATCTTGCTAGTTTCAAAAATATGCCACAAAACCTTTTCGTGTTCGGCCTGATTTCAGGTGGCTTTTCCTATTTAGTTTTTTTGCTCTATTTTAAAAACTAGACATTTATTTAGCAAAATTCCTCTTCACGTCGCTTTGTATTCCTTTCATCGTTAAAATTAGCTCTCAATCGTTAGGATCGGTGACAATATATTTTATGAATGAAAAAAGTGCAAAGTCAGTCCATGCTTCTTTTGTGAAATTTCGATTAAAATTTTTTGTCACCGATTTTGACGAGTGAGGACTCGCTGGACGCGGAATAATGAGAGAAATATAACTGCACAATATTTCTAACCGAATCTTGCTAGTTTCAAAAATATGCCATAAAAACCTTTCGTGTTCGGCCTGATTTCAGGTGGCCTTTCCTATTTAGTTTTTTTGCTCTATTTTAAAAACTAGACATTTATTTAGCAAAATTCCTCTTTACGTCGCTTTGTATTCCTTTCCCCGTTTAAATAAGCTCTCAATCGGCAAGATCGGTGACAATGTATTTTATGAATGAAAAAAGTGCAAAGGCAGTCCATGGTTCATTTGTGAAATTTCGATTAAAATTTTTTGTCACCGATTTTGACGAGTGAGGACTCGCTGGACGCGGAATAATGAGAGAAATATAACTGCAAAATATTTCTAACCAAATCTTGCTAGTTTCAAAAATATGCCACAAAACCTTTTCGTGTTCGGCCTGATTTCAGGTGGCCTTTCCTATTTAGTTTTTTTGCTCTATTTTAAAAACTAGACATTTATTTAGCAAAATTCCTCTTCACGTCGCTTTGTATTCCTTTCTTCGTTAAAATTAGCTCTCAATCGTGAAGATCGGTGAGAATGTATTTTATGAATGAAAAAAGTGCAAAGGCAGTCCTTGCCATTTTTGTGAAATGTCGATTAAATTTTGTTGTCACCGATTTTGACGAGTGAGGACTCGTTGGACGCGGAATAATGAGAAAAATATAACTGCAAAATATTTCTAACCGAATCTTGCTAGTTTCAAAAATATGCCACAAAACCTTTTCGTGTTCGGCCTGATTTCAGGTGGCCTTTCCTATTTAGTTTTTTTGCTCTATTTTAAAAACTAGACATTTATTTAGCAAAATTCCTCTTCACGTCGCTTTGTATTCCTTTCCTCGTTAAAATTAGCTCTCAATCGTGAAGATCGGTGAGAATGTATTTTATGAATGAGAAAAGTGCAAAGGCATGCTTCTTTTGAGAAATTTCGATTAAAATTTTTTGTCACCGATTTTGACGAGTGAGGACTCGATAGACGCGGAATAATAAGAGAAATATAACTGAAAAATATTTCTGACCGAATCTTGCTAGTTTCAAAAATATGCCACAAAAACTTTTCGTGTTCGGCCTGATTTCAGGTGGCCTTTCCTATTTAGTTTTTTTGCTCTATTTTAAAAACTAGACATTTATTTAGCAAAATTCCTCTTCACGTCGCTTTGTATTCCTTTCCTCGTTAAAGTAAGCTCTCAATCGGCAAGATCGGTGACAATGTATTTTATGAATGAAAAAAGTGCAAAGGCAGTCCTTGCCATTTTTGTGAAATGTCCATTAAATTTTGTTGTCACCGATTTTGACGAGTGAGGACTCGTTGGACGCGGAATAATGAGAAAAATATAACTGCAAAATATTTCTAACCGAATCTTGCTAGTTTCAAAAATATGCCACAAAACCTTTTCGTGTTCGGCCTGATTTCAGGTGGCCTTTCCTATTTAGTTTTTTTGCTCTATTTTAAAAACTAGACATTTATTTAGCAAAATTCCTCTTCACGTCGCTTTGTATTCCTTTCCTCGTTAAAATTAGCTCTCAATCGTGAAGATCGGTGAGAATGTATTTTATGAATGAGAAAAGTGCAAAGGCATGCTTCTTTTGAGAAATTTCGATTAAAATTTTTTGTCACCGATTTTGACGAGTGAGGACTCGATAGACGCGGAATAATAAGAGAAATATAACTGAAAAATATTTCTGACCGAATCTTGCTAGTTTCAAAAATATGCCACAAAAACTTTTCGTGTTCGGCCTGATTTCAGGTGGCCTTTCCTATTTAGTTTTTTTGCTCTATTTTAAAAACTAGACATTTATTTAGCAAAATTCCTCTTCACGTCGCTTTGTATTCCTTTCCTCGTTAAAGTAAGCTCTCAATCGGCAAGATCGGTGACAATGTATTTTTTGAATGAAAAAAGTGCAAAGGCAGTCCATGCCATTTTTCTGAAATGTCGATTAAATTTTGTTGTCACCGGTTTTGACGAGTGAGGACTCGTTGAGAGAAATATAACTGCAAAATATTTCTAACTGAATCTTGCTAGTTTCAAAAATATGCCACAACAACTTTTCTTGTTCGGCCTGATTTCAGGTGGCCTTTCCTATTTAGTTTTTTTGCTCTATTTTAAAAACTAGACATTTATTTAGCAATATTCCTCTTCACGTCGCTTTGTAGTCCTTTCCTCGTTAAAGTAAGCTCTCAATCGGCAAGATCGGTGACAATGTATTTTATGAATGAAAAAGTGCAAAGGCAGTCCATGCCATTTTTGTGAAATGTCGATTAAATTTTTTTGTCACCGATTTTGACTAGTGACGACTCGTTGGACGCGGAATAATGAGAGAAATATAACTGCAAAATATTTCTGACCGAATCTTGCTAGTTTCAAAAATATGCCACAAAAACTTTTCGTGTTCGGCCTGATTTCAGGTGGCCTTTCCTATTTAGTTTTTTTGCTCTATTTTAAAAACTAAACATTTATTTAGCAAAATTCCTCTTCACGGCGCTTCGTATTCCTTTCCTCGTTAAAATAAGCTCTCAATCGGCAAGATCGGTGACAATGTATTTTATGAATGAAAAAGTGCAAAGGCAGTCCATGCCATTTTTGTGAAATGTCGATTAAATTTTTTTGTCACCGATTTTGACTAGTGAGGACTCGTTGGACGCGGAATAATGAGAGAAATATAACTGCAAAATATTTCTGACCGAATCTTGCTAGTTTCAAATATATGCCACAAAAACTTTTCGTGTTCGGCCTGATTTCAGGTGGCCTTTCCTATTTAGTTTTTTTGCTCTATTTTAAAAACTAGACATTTATTTAGCAATATTCCTCTTCACGTCGCTTTGTAGTCCTTTCCTCGTTAAAGTAAGCTCTCAATAGGCAAGATCGGTGACAATGTATTTTATGAATGAAAAAAGTGCAAAGGCAGTCCATGCCATTTTTGTGAAATGTCGATTAAATTTTTCTGTCACCGATTTTGACTAGTGAGGACTCGTTGGACGCGGAATAATGAGAGAAATATAACTGCAAAATATTTCTAACCGAATCTTGCTAGTTCCAAAAATATGCCACAAAACCTTTTCGTGTTCGGCCTGATTTCAGGTGGCCTTTCCTATTTAGTTTTTTTGCTCTATTTTAAAAACTAGACATTTATTTAGCAAAATTCCTCTTCACGTCGCTTTGTATTCCTTTCCTCGTTAAAGTAAGCTCTCAATCGGCAAGATCGGTGACAATGTATTTTATGAATGAAAAAAGTGCAAAGGCAGTCCTTGCCATTTTTGTGAAATGTCGATTAAATTTTGTTGTCACCGATTTTGACGAGTGAGGACTCGTTGGACGCGGAATAATGAGAAAAATATAACTGCAAAATATTTCTAACCGAATCTTGCTAGTTTCAAAAATATGCCACAAAACCTTTTCGTGTTCGGCCTGATTTCAGGTGGCCTTTCCTATTTAGTTTTTTTGCTCTATTTTAAAAACTAGACATTTATTTAGCAAAATTCCTCTTCACGTCGCTTTGTATTCCTTTCATCGTTAAAATTAGCTCTCAATCGTGAGGATCGGTGACAATATATTTTATGAATGAAAAAAGTGCAAAGGCAGTCCATGCTTCTTTTGTGAAATTTCGATTAAAATTTTTTGTCACCGATTTTGACGAGTGAGGACTCGCTGGACGCGGAATAATGAGAGAAATATAACTGCACAATATTTCTAACCGAATCTTGCTAGTTTCAAAAATATGCCATAAAAACCTTTCGTGTTCGGCCTGATTTCAGGTGGCCTTTCCTATTTAGTTTTTTTGCTCTATTTTAAAAACTAGACATTTATTTAGCAAAATTCCTCTTTACGTCGCTTTGTATTCCTTTCCCCGTTTAAATAAGCTCTCAATCGGCAAGATCGGTGACAATGTATTTTATGAATGAAAAAAGTGCAAAGGCAGTCCATGGTTCATTTGTGAAATTTCGATTAAAATTTTTTGTCACCGATTTTGACGAGTGAGGACTCGCTGGACGCGGAATAATGAGAGAAATATAACTGCAAAATATTTCTAACCAAATCTTGCTAGTTTCAAAAATATGCCACAAAACCTTTTCGTGTTCGGCCTGATTTCAGGTGGCCTTTCCTATTTAGTTTTTTTGCTCTATTTTAAAAACTAGACATTTATTTAGCAAAATTCCTCTTCACGTCGCTTTGTATTCCTTTCTTCGTTAAAATTAGCTCTCAATCGTGAAGATCGGTGAGAATGTACTTTATGAATGATAAAAGTGCAAAGGCAGTCCATGCCATTTTTGTGAAATGTCGATTAAATTTTTTTGTCACCGATTTTGACTAGGGAGGACTCGTTGGACGCGGAATAATGAGAGAAATATAACTGCAAAATATTTCCGACCGAATCTTGCTAGTTTCAAAAATATGCCACAAAAACTTTTTGTGTTCGGCCTGATTTCAGGTGGCCTTTCCTATTTAGTTTTTTTGCTCTATTTTAAAAACTAGACATTTATTTAGCAAAATTCCTCTTCACGTCGCTTCGTATTCCTTTCCTCGTTAAAATAAGCTCTCAATCGGCAAGATCGTGAGGATCGGTGACAATATATTTTATGAATGAAAAAAGTGCAAAGGCAGTCCATGCTTCTTTTGTGAAATTTCGATTAAAATTTTTTGTCACCGATTTTGACGAGTGAGGACTCGCTGGACGCGGAATAATGAGAGAAATATAACTGCACAATATTTCTAACCGAATCTTGCTAGTATCAAAAATATGCCATAAAAACCTTTCGTGTTCGGCTTGATTTCAGGTGGCCTTTCCTATTTAGATTTTTTGCTCTATTTTAAAAACTAGACATTTATTTAGCAAAATTCCTCTTCACGTCGCTTTGTATTCCTTTCCCCGTTTAAATAAGCTCTCAATCGGCAAGATCGGTGACAATGTATTTTATGAATGAAAAAAGTGCAAAGGCAGTCCATGGTTCATTTGTGAAATTTCGATTAAAATTTTTTGTCACCGATTTTGACGAGTGAGGACTCGCTGGACGCGGAATAATGAGAGAAATATAACTGCAAAATATTTCTAACCGAATCTTGCTAGTTTCAAAAATATGCCACAAAACCTTTTCGTGTTCGGCCTGATTTCAGGTGGCCTCTCCTATTCAGTTTTTCTACTCTATTTTAAAAACTAGGCATTTATTTAGCAAAATTTATTTTCACATCGCTTTGTATTCCTTCCCTAGTTAAAATAGGCTCTCAATCGGCAAGATCGGTGACAATGTATTTTATGAATGAAAAAAGTGCAAAGGCAGTCCATGCTTCTTTTGTGAAATTTCGATTAAAATTTTTTGTCACCGATTTTGACGAGTGGGGACTCGCTGGACGCGGAATAATGAGAGAAATATAACTGCAAAATATTTCTAACCGAATCTTGCTAGTTTCAAAAATATGCCATAAAAACCTTTCGTGTTCGGCCTGATTTCAGGTGGCCTTTCCTATTTAGTTTTTTTGCTCTATTTTAAAAACTAGACATTTATTTAGCAAAATTCCTCTTCACGTCGCTTTGTATTCCTTTCCCCGTTTAAATAAGCTCTCAATCGGCAAGATCGGTGACAATGTATTTTATGAATGAAAAAAGTGCAAAGGCAGTCCATGCTTCTTTTGTGAAATTTCGATTAAAATTTTTTGTCACCGATTTTGACGAGTGAGGACTCGCTGGACGCGGAATAATGAGAGAAATATAACTGCAAAATATTTCTAACCGAATCTTGCCAGTTTCAAAAATATGCCACAAAACCTTTTCGTGTTCGGCCTGATTTCAGGTGGCCTTTCCTATTTAGTTTTTTTGCTCTATTTTAAAAACTAGACATTTATTTAGCAAAATTCCTCTTCACGTCGCTTTGTATTCCTTTCCTCGTTAAAATTAGCTCTCAATCGTGAAGATCGGTGAGAATGTATTTTATGAATGAGAAAAGTGCAAAGGCATGCTTCTTTTGAGAAATTTCGATTAAAATTTTTTGTCACCGATTTTGACGAGTGAGGACTCGCTGGACGCGGAATAATGAGAGAAATATAACTGCAAAATATTTCTAACCGAATCTTGCTAGTTTCAAAAATATACCACAAAACCTTTTCGTGTTCGGCCTGATTTCAGGTGGCCTTTCCTATTTAGTTTTTTTGCTCTATTTTAAAAACTAGACATTTATTTAGCAAAATTCCTCTTCACGTCGCTTTGTATTCCTTTCATCGTTAAAATTAGCTCTCAATCGTGAGGATCGGTGACAATATATTTTATGAATGAAAAAAGTGCAAAGGCAGTCCATGCTTCTTTTGTGAAATTTCGATTAAAATTTTTTGTCACCGATTTTGACGAGTGAGGACTCGCTGGACGCGGAATAATGAGAGAAATATAACTGCACAATATTTCTAACCGAATCTTGCTAGTTTCAAAAATATGCCATAAAAACCTTTCGTGTTCGGCCTGATTTGAGGTGGCCTTTCATATTTAGTTTTTTTGCTCTATTTTAAAAACTAGACATTTATTTAGCAAAATTCCTCTTCACGTCGCTTTGTATTCCTTTCCCCGTTTAAATGAGCTCTCAATCGGCAAGATCGGTGACAATGTATTTTATGAATGAAAAAAGTGCAAAGGCAGTCCATGGTTCATTTGTGAAATTTCGATTAAAATTTTTTGTCACCGATTTTGACGAGTGAGGACTCGCTGGACGCGGAATAATGAGAGAAATATAACTGCAAAATATTTCTAACCGAATCTTGCTAGTTTCAAAAATATGCCACAAAACCTTTTCGTGTTCGGCCTGATTTCAGGTGGCCTTTCCTATTTAGTTTTTTTGCTCTATTTTAAAAACTAGACATTTATTTAGCAAAATTCCTCTTCACGTCGCTTTGTATTCCTTTCATCGTTAAAATTAGCTCTCAATCGTGAGGATCGGTGACAATATATTTTATGAATGAAAAAAGTGCAAAGGCAGTCCATGCTTCTTTTGTGAAATTTCGATTAAAATTTTTTGTCACCGATTTTGACGAGTGAGGACTCGCTGGACGCGGAATAATGAGAGAAATATAACTGCACAATATTTCTAACCGAATCTTGCTAGTTTCAAAAATATGCCATAAAAACCTTTCGTGTTCGGCCTGATTTCAGGTGGCCTTTCCTATTTAGTTTTTTTGCTCTATTTTAAAAACTAGACATTTATTTAGCAAAATTCCTCTTCACGTCGCTTTGTATTCCTTTCCTCGTTAAAATTAGCTCTCAATCGTGAAGATCGGTGAGAATGTATTTTATGAATGAGAAAAGTGCAAAGGCATGCTTCTTTTGAGAAATTTCGATTAAAATTTTTTGTCACCGATTTTGACGAGTGAGGACTCGCTGGACGCGGAATAATGAGAGAAATATAACTGCAAAATATTTCTAACTGAATCTTGCTAGTTTCAAAAATATACCACAAAACCTTTTCGTGTTCGGCCTGATTTCAGGTGGCCTTTCCTATTTAGTTTTTTTGCTCTATTTTAAAAACTAGACATTTATTTAGCAAAATTCCTCTTCACGTCGCTTTGTATTCCTTTCATCGTTAAAATTAGCTCTTAATCGTGAGGACCGGTGACAATATATTTTATGAATGAAAAAAGTGCAAAGGCAGTCCATGCTTCTTTTGTGAAATTTCGATTAAAATTTTTTGTCACCGATTTTGACGAGTGAGGACTCGCTGGACGCGGAATAATGAGAGAAATATAACTGCACAATATTTCTAACCGAATTTGCTAGTTTCAAAAATATGCCATAAAAACCTTTCGTGTTCGGCCTGATTTCAGGTGGCCTTTCCTATTTAGTTTTTTTGCTCTATTTTAAAAACTAGACATTTATTTAGCAAAATTCCTCTTTACGTCGCTTTGTATTCCTTTCCCCGTTTAAATAAGCTCTCAATCGGCAAGATCGGTGACAATGTATTTTATGAATGAAAAAAGTGCAAAGGCAGTCCATGGTTCATTTGTGAAATTTCGATTAAAATTTTTTGTCACCGATTTTGACGAGTGAGGACTCGCTGGACGCGGAATAATGAGAGAAATATAACTGCAAAATATTTCTAACCGAATCTTGCTAGTTTCAAAAATATGCCACAAAACCTTTTCGTGTTCGGCCTGATTTCAGGTGGCCTCTCCTATTCAGTTTTTCTACTCTATTTTAAAAACTAGGCATTTATTTAGCAAAATTTATTTTCACATCGCTTTGTATTCCTTCCCTAGTTAAAATAGGCTCTCAATCGGCAAGATCGGTGACAATGTATTTTATGAATGAAAAAAGTGCAAAGGCAGTCCATGCTTCTTTTGTGAAATTTCGATTAAAATTTTTTGTCACCGATTTTGACGAGTGGGGACTCGCTGGACGCGGAATAATGAGAGAAATATAACTGCAAAATATTTCTAACCGAATCTTGCTAGTTTCAAAAATATGCCATAAAAACCTTTCGTGTTCGGCCTGATTTCAGGTGGCCTTTCCTATTTAGTTTTTTTGCTCTATTTTAAAAACTAGACATTTATTTAGCAAAATTCCTCTTCACGTCGCTTTGTATTCCTTTCATCGTTAAAATTAGCTCTTAATCGTGAGGACCGGTGACAATATATTTTATGAATGAAAAAAGTGCAAAGGCAGTCCATGCTTCTTTTGTGAAATTTCGATTAAAATTTTTTGTCACCGATTTTGACGAGTGAGGACTCGCTGGACGCGGAATAATGAGAGAAATATAACTGCAAAATATTTCTAACTGAATCTTGCTAGTTTCAAAAATATACCACAAAACCTTTTCGTGTTCGGCCTGATTTCAGGTGGCCTTTCCTATTTAGTTTTTTTGCTCTATTTTAAAAACTAGACATTTATTTAGCAAAATTCCTCTTCACGTCGCTTTGTATTCCTTTCTTCGTTAAAATTAGCTCTCAATCGTGAAGATCGGTGAGAATGTATTTTATGAATGAAAAAAGTGCAAAGGCAGTCCATGCCATTTTTGTGAAATGTCGATTAAATTTTTTTGTCACCGATTTTGACTAGTGAGGACTCGTTGGACGCGGAATAATGAGAGAAATATAACTGCAAAATATTTCTGACCGAATCTTGCTAGTTTCAAAAATATGCCACAAAAACTTTTCGTGTTCGGCCTGATTTCAGGTGGCCTTTCCTATTTAGTTTTTTTGCTCTATTTTAAAAACTAGACATTTATTTAGCAAAATTCCTCTTCACGTCGCTTTGTATTCCTTTCCCCGTTTAAATAAGCTCTCAATCGGAAAGATCGGTGACAATGTATTTTATGAATGAAAAAAGTAAAAAGGCAGTCCATGGTTCATTTGTGAAATTTCGATTAAAATTTTTTGTCACCGATTTTGACGAGTGAGGACTCGCTGGACGCGGAATAATGAGAGAAATATAACTGCAAAATATTTCTAACCGAATCTTGCTAGTTTCAAAAATATGCCACAAAACCTTTTCGTGTTCGGCCTGATTTCAGGTGGCCTCTCCTATTCAGTTTTTCTACTCTATTTTAAAAACTAGGCATTTATTTAGCAAAATTTATTTTCACATCGCTTTGTATTCCTTCCCTAGTTAAAATAGGCTCTCAATCGGCAAGATCGGTGACAATGTATTTTATGAATGAAAAAAGTGCAAAGGCAGTCCATGCTTCTTTTGTGAAATTTCGATTAAAATTTTTTGTCACCGATTTTGACGAGTGGGGACTCGCTGGACGCGGAATAATGAGAGAAATATAACTGCAAAATATTTCTAACCGAATCTTGCTAGTTTCAAAAATATGCCATAAAAACCTTTCGTGTTCGGCCTGATTTCAGGTGGCCTTTCCTATTTAGTTTTTTTGCTCTATTTTAAAAACTAGACATTTATTTAGCAAAATTCCTCTTCACGTCGCTTTGTATTCCTTTCCCCGTTTAAATAAGCTCTCAATCGGCAAGATCGGTGACAATGTATTTTATGAATGAAAAAAGTGCAAAGGCAGTCCATGCTTCTTTTGTGAAATTTCGATTAAAATTTTTTGTCACCGATTTTGACGAGTGAGGACTCGCTGGACGCGGAATAATGAGAGAAATATAACTGCACTATATTTCTAACCGAATCTTGCTAGTTTCAAAAATATGCCACAAAACCTTTTCGTGTTCGGCCTGATTTCAGGTGGCCTTTCCTATTTAGTTTTTTTGCTCTATTTTAAAAACTAGACATTTATTTAGCAAAATTCCTCTTCACGTCGCTTTGTATTCCTTTCCTCGTTAAAATTAGCTCTCAATCGTGAAGATCGGTGAGAATGTATTTTATGAATGAGAAAAGTGCAAAGGCATGCTTCTTTTGAGAAATTTCGATTAAAATTTTTTGTCACCGATTTTGACGAGTGAGGAATCGCTGGACGCGGAATAATGAGAGAAATATAACTGCAAAATATTTCTAACCGAATCTTGCTAGTTTCAAAAATATACCACAAAACCTTTTCGTGTTCGGCATGATTTCAGGTGGCCTTTCCTATTTAGTTTTTTTGCTCTATTTTAAAAACTAGACATTTATTTAGCAAAATTCCTCTTCACGTCGCTTTGTATTCCTTTCATCGTTAAAATTAGCTCTCAATCGTGAGGATCGGTGACAATATATTTTATGAATGAAAAAAGTGCAAAGGCAGTCCATGCTTCTTTTGTGAAATTTCGATTAAAATTTTTTGTCACCGATTTTGACGAGTGAGAACTCGCTGGACGCGGAATAATGAGAGAAATATAACTGTACAATATTTCTAACCGAATCTTGCTAGTTTCAAAAATATGCCATAAAAACCTTTCGTGCTCGGCCTGATTTCAGGTGGCCTTTCCTATTTAGTTTTTTTGCTCTATTTTAAAAACTAGACATTTATTTAGCAAAATTCCTCTTCACGTCGCTTTGTATTCCTTTCCCCGTTTAAATGAGCTCTCAATCGGCAAGATCGGTGACAATGTATTTTATGAATGAAAAAAGTGCAAAGGCAGTCCGTGGTTCATTTGTGAAATTTCGATTAAAATTTTTTGTCACCGATTTTGACGAGTGAGGACTCGCTGGACGCGGAATAATGAGAGAAATATAACTGCAAAATATTTCTAACCGAATCTTGCTAGTTTCAAAAATATGCCACAAAACCTTTTCGTGTTCGGCCTGATTTCAGGTGGCCTTTCCTATTTAGTTTTTTTGCTCTGTTTTAAAAACTAGACATTTATTTAGCAAAATTCCTCTTCACGTCGCTTTGTATTCCTTTCTTCGTTAAAATTAGCTCTCAATGTGAAGATCGGTGAGAATGTATTTTATGAATGAGAAAAGTGCAAAGGCATGCTTCTTTTGAGAAATTTCGATTAAAATTTTTTGTCACCGATTTTGACGAGTGAGGACTCGCTGGACGCGGAATAATGAGAGAAATATAACTGCAAAATATTTCTAACCGAATCTTGCTAGTTTCAAAAATATGCCACAAAACCTTTTCGTGTTCGGCCTGATTTCAGGTGGCCTCTCCTATTCAGTTTTTCTACTCTATTTTAAAAACTAGGCATTTATTTAGCAAAATTTATTTTCACATCGCTTTGTATTCCTTCCCTAGTTAAAATAGGCTCTCAATCGGCAAGATCGGTGACAATGTATTTTATGAATGAAAAAAGTGCAAAAGCAGTCCATGCTTCTTTTGTGAAATTTCGATTAAAATTTTTTGTCACCGATTTTGACGAGTGGGGACTCGCTGGACGCGGAATAATGAGAGAAATATAACTGCAAAATATTTCTAACCGAATCTTGCTAGTTTCAAAAATATGCCATAAAAAGCTTTCGTGTTCGGCCTGATTTCAGGTGGCCTTTCCTATTTAGTTTTTTTGCTCTATTTTAAAAACTAGACATTTATTTAGTAAAATTCCTCTTCACGTCGCTTTGTATTCCTTTCCCCGTTTAAATAAGCTCTCAATCGGCAAGATCGGTGACAATGTATTTTATGAATGAAAAAAGTGCAAAGGCAGTCCATGCTTCTTTTGTGAAATTTCGATTAAAATTTTTTGTCACCGATTTTGACGAGTGAGGACTCGCTGGACGCGGAATAATGAGAGAAATATAACTGCAAAATATTTCTAACCGAATCTTGCTAGTTTCAAAAATATTCCACAAAACCTTTTCGTGTTCGGCCTGATTTCAGGTGGCCTTTCCTATTTAGTTTTTTTGCTCTATTTTAAAAACTAGACAATTATTTAGCAAAATTCCTCTTCACGTCGCTTTGTATTCCTTTCATCGTTAAAATTAGCTCTCAATCGTGAAGATCGGTGGGAATGTATTTTATGAATGAGAAAAGTGCAAGGGCATGCTTCTTTTGAGAAATTTCGATTAAAATTTTTTGTCACCGATTTTGACGAGTGAGGACTCGTTAGACGCGGAATAATAAGAGAAATATAACTGCAAAACTTTTCTGACCGAATCTTGCTAGTTTCAAAAATATGCCACAAAAACTTTTCGTGTTCGGCCTGATTTCAGGTGGCCTTTCCTATTCAGTTTTTTTGCTCTATTTTAAAAACTAGACATTTATTTAGCAAAATTCCTCTTCACGTCGCTTTGTATTCCTTTCCTCGTTAAAGTAAGCTCTCAATCGGCAAGATCGGTGACAACGTATGAATGAAAAAAGTGCAAAGGCAGTCCTTGCCATTTTTGTGAAATGTCGATTAAATTTTGTTGTCACTGATTTTGACAAGTGAGGACTCATTGGACGCGGAATAATGAGAGAAATATAACTGCAAAATATTTCTAACTGAATCTTGCTAGTTTCAAATATATGCCACAACAACTTTTCGTGTTCGGCCTGACTTCAGGTGGCCTTTCCTATTTAGTTTTTTTGCTCTATTTTAAAAACTAGACATTTATTTAGCAAACTTCCTCTTCACGTCGCTTTGTATTCCTTTCCTCGTTAAAGTAAGCTCTCAATCGGCAAGATCAGTGACAATGTATTTTATGAATGAAAAAAGTGCAAAGGCAGTCCATGCTTCTTTTGTGAAATTTCGATTAAAATTTTTTGTCACCGATTTTGACGAGTGAGGACTCGTTAGACGCGGAATAATAAGAGAAATATAACTGCAAAATATTTCTAACCGAATCTTGCTAGTTTCAAAAATATGCCACAAAACCTTTTCGTGTTCGGCCTGATTTCAGGTGGCCTTTCCTATTTAGTTTTTTTGCTCTATTTTAAAAACTAGACATTTATTTAGCAAAATTCCTCTTCACGTCGCTTTGTATTCCTCTCCTCGTTAAAATTAGTTCTCAATCGTGAAGATCGGTGAGAATGTATTTTATGAATGAGAAAAGTGCAAAGGCATGCTTCTTTTGAGAAATTTCGATTAAAATTTTTTGTCACCGATTTTGACGAGTGAGGACTCGATAGACGCGGAATAATAAGAGAAATGTAACTGCAAAATATTTCTGACCGAATCTTGCTAGTTTCAAAAATATGCCACAAAAACTTTTCGTGTTCGGCCTGATTTCAGGTGGCCTTTCCTATTTAGTTTTTTTGCTCTATTTTAAAAACTAGACATTTATTTAGCAAAATTCCTCTTCACGTCGCTTTGTATTCCTTTCCTCGTTAAAGTAAGCTCTCAATCGGCAAGATCGGTGACAATGTATTTTTTGAATGAAAAAAGTGCAAAGGCAGTCCATGCCATTTTTGTGAAATGTCGATTAAATTTTTTTGTCACCGATCTTGAGGAGTGAGTACTCGTTGGACGCGGAATAATAAGAGAAATATAACTGCAAAATATTTCTAACCGAATCTTGCTAGTTTCAAAAATATGCCACAAAACCTTTTCGTGTTCGGCCTGATTTCAGGTGGCCTTTCCTATTTAGTTTTTTTGCTCTATTTTAAAAACTAGACATTTATTTAGCAAAATTCCTCTTCACGTCGCTTTGTATTCCTTTCCTCGTTAAAATTAGCTCTCAATCGTGAAGATCGGTGAGAATGTATTTTATGAATGAGAAAAGTGCAAAGGCATGCTTCTTTTGAGAAATTTCGATTAAAATTTTTTGTCACCGATTTTGACGAGTGAGGACTCGTTAGACGCGGAATAATAAGAGAAATATAACTGCAAAACTTTTCTGACCGAATCTTGCTAGTTTCAAAAATATGCCACAAAAACTTTTCGTGTTCGGCCTGATTTCAGGTGGCCTTTCCTATTTAGATTTTTTGCTCTATTTTAAAAACTAGACATTTATTTAGCAAAATTCCTCTTCACGTCGCTTTGTATTCCTTTCCTCGTTAAAATAAGCTCTCAATCGGCAAGATCGGTGACAATGTATTTTATGAATGAAAAAAGTGCAAAGGCAGTCCATGCTTCTTTTGTGAAATTTCGATTAAAATTTTTTGTCACCGTTTTTGACGAGTGAGGACTCGTTAGACGCGGACTAATAAGAGAAATATAACTGCAAAATATTTCTAACCGAATCTTGCTAGTTTCAAAAATATGCCACAAAACCTTTTCGTGTTCGGCCTGATTTCAGGTGGCCTTTCCTATTTAGTTTTTTTGCTCTATTTTAAAAACTAGACATTTATTTAGCAAAATTCCTCTTCACGTCGCTTTGTATTCCTTTCCCCGTTAAAATTAGCTCTCAATCGTGAAGATCGGTGAGAATGTATTTTATGAATGAGAAAAGTGCAAAGGCATGCTTCTTTTGAGAAATTTCGATTAAAATTTTTTGTCACCGATTTTGACGAGTGAGGACTCGTTAGACGCGGAATAATAAGAGAAATATAACTGCAAAACTTTTCTGACCGAATCTTGCTAGTTTCAAAAATATGCCACAAAAACTTTTCGTGTTCGGCCTGATTTCAGGTGGCCTTTCCTATTTAGATTTTTTGCTCTATTTTAAAAACTAGACATTTATTTAGCAAAATTCCTCTTCACGTCGATTTGTATTCCTTTCCTCGTTAAAATAAGCTCTCAATCGGCAAGATCGGTGACAATGTATTTTATGAATGAAAAAAGTGCAAAGGCAGTCCATGCTTCTTTTGTGAAATTTCGATTAAAATTTTTTGTCACCGTTTTTGACGAGTGAGGACTCGTTAGACGCGGAATAATAAGAGAAATATAACTGCAAAATATTTCTAACCGAATCTTGCTAGTTTCAAATATACGATACAAAACTTTTCCTGTTCGGCCTGATTTCAGGTGGCCTTTCCTATTTAGTTTTTTTGCTCTATTTTAAAAACTAGACATTTATTTAGCAAAATTCCTCTTCACGTCGCTTTGTATTCCTTTCCTCGTTAAAGTAAGCTCTCAATCGGCAAGATCGGTGACAATGTATTTTATGAATGAAAAAAGTGCAAAGGCAGTCCTTGCCATTTTTGTGAAATGTCGATTAAATTTTGTTGTCACCGATTTTGACGAGTGAGGACTCGTTGGACGCGGAATAATGAGAGAAATATAACTGCAAAATATTTCTGACCGAATCTTGCTAGTTTCAAAAATATGCCACAAAAACTTTTCGTGTTCGGCCTTTTGTGAAATTTGGATTAAAATTTTTTGTCACCGATTTTGACGAGTGAGGACTCGTAGAACGCGGAATAATGTGAGAAATATAACTGCAAAATATTTCTGACCGAATCTTGCTAGTTTCAAAAATAAGCCACAAAACCTTTTCGTGTTCGGCCTGAATTCAGGTGGCCTTTCCTATTTAGTTTTTTTGCTCTATTTTAAAAACTAGACATTTATTTAGCAAAATTCCTCTTCACGTCGCTTTGTATTCCTTTCCTCGTTAAAATTAGCTCTCAATCGTGAAGATCGGTGAGAATGTATTTTATGAATGAGAAAAGTGCAAAGGCATGCTTCTTTTGAGAAATTTCGATTAAAATTTTTGTCACCGGTTTTGACGAGTGAGGACTCGCTGGACGCGGAATAATGAGAGAAATATAACTGCAAAATATTTCTAACCGAATCTTGCTAGTTTCAAAAATATACCACAAAACCTTTTCGTGTTCGGCCTGATTTCAGGTGGCCTTTCCTATTTAGTTTTTTGCTCTATTTTAAAAACTAGACATTTATTTAGCAAAATTCCTCTTCACGTCGCTTTGTATTCCTTTCATCGTTAAAATTAGCTCTCAATCGTGAGGATCGGTGACAATATATTTTATGAATGAAAAAAGTGCAAAGGCAGTCCATGCTTCTTTTGTGAAATTTCGATTAAAATTTTTTGTCACCGATTTTGACGAGTGAGGACTCGCTGGACGCGGAATAATGAGAGAAATATAACTGCACTATATTTCTAACCGAATCTTGCTAGTTTCAAAAATATGCCATAAAAACCTTTCGTGTTCGGCCTGATTTCAGGTGGCCTTTCCTATTTAGTTTTTTTGCTCTATTTTAAAAACTAGACATTTATTTAGCAAAATTCCTCTTTACGTCGCTTTGTATTCCTTTCCCCGTTTAAATAAGCTCTCAATCGGCAAGATCGGTGACAATGTATTTTATGAATGAAAAAAGTGCAAAGGCAGTCCATGGTTCATTTGTGAAATTTCGATTAAAATTTTTTGTCACCGATTTTGACGAGTGAGGACTCGCTGGACGCGGAATAATGAGAGAAATATAACTGCAAAATATTTCTGACCGAATCTTGCTAGTTTCAAAAATATGCCACAAAAACTTTTCGTGTTCGGCCTTTTGTGAAATTTGGATTAAAATTTTTTGTCACCGATTTTGACGAGTGAGGACTCGTAGGACGCGGAATAATGTGAGAAATATAACTGCAAAATATTTCTGACCGAATCTTGCTAGTTTCAAAAATAAGCCACAAAACCTTTTCGTGTTCGGCCTGAATTCAGGTGGCCTTTCCTATTTAGTTTTTTTGCTCTATTTTAAAAACTAGACATTTATTTAGCAAAATTCCTCTTCACGTCGCTTTGTATTCCTTTCCTCGTTAAAATTAGCTCTCAATCGTGAAGATCGGTGAGAATGTATTTTATGAATGAGAAAAGTGCAAAGGCATGCTTCTTTTGAGAAATTTCGATTAAAATTTTTTGTCACCGGTTTTGACGAGTGAGGACTCGCTGGACGCGGAATAATGAGAGAAATATAACTGCAAAATATTTCTAACCGAATCTTGCTAGTTTCAAAAATATACCACAAAACCTTTTCGTGTTCGGCCTGATTTCAGGTGGCCTTTCCTATTTAGTTTTTTTGCTCTATTTTAAAAACTAGACATTTATTTAGCAAAATTCCTCTTCACGTCGCTTTGTATTCCTTTCATCGTTAAAATTAGCTCTCAATCGTGAGGATCGGTGACAATATATTTTATGAATGAAAAAAGTGCAAAGGCAGTCCATGCTTCTTTTGTGAAATTTCGATTAAAATTTTTTGTCACCGATTTTGACGAGTGAGGACTCGCTGGACGCGGAATAATGAGAGAAATATAACTGCACTATATTTCTAACCGAATCTTGCTAGTTTCAAAAATATGCCATAAAAACCTTTCGTGTTCGGCCTGATTTCAGGTGGCCTTTCCTATTTAGTTTTTTTGCTCTATTTTAAAAACTAGACATTTATTTAGCAAAATTCCTCTTTACGTCGCTTTGTATTCCTTTCCCCGTTTATATAAGCTCTCAATCGGCAAGATCGGTGACAATGTATTTTATGAATGAAAAAAGTGCAAAGGCAGTCCATGGTTCATTTGTGAAATTTCGATTAAAATTTTTTGTCACCGATTTTGACGAGTGAGGACTCGCTGGACGCGGAATAATGAGAGAAATATAACTGCAAAATATTTCTAACCAAATCTTGCTAGTTTCAAAAATATGCCACAAAACCTTTTCGTGTTCGGCCTGATTTCAGGTGGCCTTTCCTATTTAGTTTTTTTGCTCTATTTTAAAAACTAGACATTTATTTAGCAAAATTCCTCTTCACGTCGCTTTGTATTCCTTTCTTCGTTAAAATTAGCTCTCAATCGTGAAGATCGGTGAGAATGTATTTTATGAATGAAAAAAGTGCAAAGGCAGTCCATGCCATTTTTGTGAAATGTCGATTAAATTTTTTTGTCACCGATTTTGACTAGTGAGGACTCGTTGGACGCGGAATAATGAGAGAAATATAACTGCAAAATATTTCTGACCGAATCTTGCTAGTTTCAAAAATATGCCACAAAAACTTTTCGTGTTCGGCCTGATTTCAGGTGGCCTTTCTTATTTAGTTTTTTTGCTCTATTTTAAAAACTAGACATTTATTTAGCAAAATTCCTCTTCACGTCGCTTCGTATTCCTTTCCTCGTTAAAATAAGCTCTCAATCGGCAAGATCGTGAGGATCGGTGACAATATATTTTATGAATGAAAAAAGTGCAAAGGCAGTCCATGCTTCTTTTGTGAAATTTCGATTAAAATTTTTTGTCACCGATTTTGACGAGTGAGGACTCGCTGGACGCGGAATAATGAGAGAAATATAACTGCACAATATTTCTAACCGAATCTTGCTAGTTTCAAAAATATGCCATAAAAACCTTTCGTGTTCGGCTTGATTTCAGGTGGCCTTTCCTATTTAGATTTTTTGCTCTATTTTAAAAACTAGACATTTATTTAGCAAAATTCCTCTTCACGTCGCTTTGTATTCCTTTCCCCGTTTAAATAAGCTCTCAATCGGCAAGATCGGTGACAATGTATTTTATGAATGAAAAAAGTGCAAAGGCAGTCCATGGTTCATTTGTGAAATTTCGATTAAAATTTTTTGTCACCGATTTTGACGAGTGAGGACTCGCTGGACGCGGAATAATGAGAGAAATATAACTGCAAAATATTTCTAACCGAATCTTGCTAGTTTCAAAAATATGCCACAAAACCTTTTCGTGTTCGGCCTGATTTCAGGTGGCCTCTCCTATTCAGTTTTTCTACTCTATTTTAAAAACTAGGCATTTATTTAGCAAAATTTATTTTCACATCGCTTTGTATTCCTTCCCTAGTTAAAATAGGCTCTCAATCGGCAAGATCGGTGACAATGTATTTTATGAATGAAAAAAGTGCAAAGGCAGTCCATGCTTCTTTTGTGAAATTTCGATTAAAATTTTTTGTCACCGATTTTGACGAGTGGGGACTCGCTGGACGCGGAATAATGAGAGAAATATAACTGCAAAATATTTCTAACCGAATCTTGCTAGTTTCAAAAATATGCCATAAAAACCTTTCGTGTTCGGCCTGATTTCAGGTGGCCTTTCCTATTTAGTTTTTTTGCTCTATTTTAAAAACTAGACATTTATTTTGCAAAATTCCTCTTCACGTCGCTTTGTATTCCTTTCCCCGTTTAAATAAGCTCTCAATCGGCAAGATCGGTGACAATGTGTTTTATGAATGAAAAAAGTGCAAAGGCAGTCCATGCTTCTTTTGTGAAATTTCGATTAAAATTTTTTGTCACCGATTTTGACGAGTGAGGACTCGCTGGACGCGGAATAATGAGAGAAAGATAACTGCAAAATATTTCTAACCGAATCTTGCTAGTTTCAAAAATATGCCACAAAACCTTTTCGTGTTCGGCCTGATTTCAGGTGGCCTTTCCTATTTAGTTTTTTTGCTCTATTTTAAAAACTAGACATTTATTTAGCAAAATTCCTCTTCACGTCGCTTTGTATTCCTTTCCTCGTTAAAATTAGCTCTCAATCGTGAGGATCGGTGACAATATATTTTATGAATGAAAAAAGTGCAAAGGCAGTCCATGCTTCTTTTGTGAAATTTCGATTAAAATTTTTTGTCACCGATTTTGACGAGTGAGGACTCGCTGGACGCGGAATAATGAGAGAAATATAACTGCAAAATATTTCTGACCGAATCTTGCTAGTTTCAAAAATATGCCACAAAAACTTTTCGTGTTCGGCCTTTTGTGAAATTTGGATTAAAATTTTTTGTCACCGATTTTGACGAGTGAGGACTCGTAGGACGCGGAATAATGTGAGAAATATAACTGCAAAATATTTCTGACCGAATCTTGCTAGTTTCAAAAATAAGCCACAAAACCTTTTCGTGTTCGGCCTGAATTCAGGTGGCCTTTCCTATTTAGTTTTTTTGCTCTATTTTAAAAACTAGACATTTATTTAGCAAAATTCCTCTTCACGTCGCTTTGTATTCCTTTCCTCGTTAAAATTAGCTCTCAATCGTGAAGATCGGTGAGAATGTATTTTATGAATGAGAAAAGTGCAAAGGCATGCTTCTTTTGAGAAATTTCGATTAAAATTTTTTGTCACCGATTTTGACGAGTGAGGACTCGCTGGACGCGGAATAATGAGAGAAAGATAACTGCAAAATATTTCTAACCGAATCTTGCTAGTTTCAAAAATATGCCACAAAACCTTTTCGTGTTCGGCCTGATTTCAGGTGGCCTTTCCTATTTAGTTTTTTTGCTCTATTTTAAAAACTAGACATTTATTTAGCAAAATTCCTCTTCACGTCGCTTTGTATTCCTTTCATCGTTAAAATTAGCTCTCAATCGTGAAGATCGGTGAGAATGTATTTTATGAATGAGAAAAGTGCAAAGGCATGCTTCTTTTGAGAAATTTCGATTAAAATTTTTTGTCACCGATTTTGACGAGTGAGGACTCGCTGGACGCGGAATAATGAGAGAAATATAACTGCAAAATATTTCTAACCGAATCTTGCTAGTTTCAAAAATATACCACAAAACCTTTTCGTGTTCGGCCTGATTTCAGGTGGCCTTTCCTATTTAGTTTTTTTGCTCTATTTTAAAAACTAGACATTTATTTAGCAAAATTCCTCTTCACGTCGCTTTGTATTCCTTTCATCGTTAAAATTAGCTCTCAATCGTGAAGATCGGTGAGAATGTATTTTATGAATGAGAAAAGTGCAAAGGCATGCTTCTTTTGAGAAATTTCGATTAAAATTTTTTGTCACCGATTTTGACTAGTGAGGACTCGCTGGACGCGGAATAATGAGAGAAATATAACTGCAAAATATTTCTAACCGAATCTTGCTAGTTTCAAAAATATACCACAAAACCTTTTCGTGTTCGGCCTGATTTCAGGTGGCCTCTCCTATTCAGTTTTTCTACTCTATTTTAAAAACTAGGCATTTATTTAGCAAAATTTATTTTCACATCGCTTTGTATTCCTTCCCTAGTTAAAATAGGCTCTCAATCGGCAAGATCGGTGACAATGTATTTTATGAATGAAAAAAGTGCAAGGCAGTCCATGCTTCTTTTGTGAAATTTCGATTAAAATTTTTTGTCACCGATTTTGACGAGTGGGGACTCGCTGGACGCGGAATAATGAGAGAAATATAACTGCAAAATATTTCTAACCGAATCTTGCTAGTTTCAAAAATATGCCATAAAAACCTTTCGTGTTCGGCCTGATTTCAGGTGGCCTTTCCTATTTAGTTTTTTTGCTCTATTTTAAAAACTAGACATTTATTTAGCAAAATTCCTCTTCACGTCGCTTTGTATTCCTTTCCCCGTTTAAATGAGCTCTCAATCGGCAAGATCGGTGACAATGTATTTTATGAATGAAAAAAGTGCATAGGCAGTCCATGGTTCATTTGTGAAATTTCGATTAAAATTTTTTGTCACCGATTTTGACGAGTGAGGACTCGCTGGACGCGGAATAATGAGAGAAATATAACTGCACAATATTTCTAACCGAATCTTGCTAGTTTCAAAAATATGCCATAAAAACCTTTCGTGTTCGGCCTGATTTCAGGTGGCCTTTCCTATTTAGTTTTTTTGCTCTATTTTAAAAACTAGACATTTATTTAGCAAAATTCCTCTTCACGTCGCTTTGTATTCCTTTCCTCGTTAAAATTAGCTCTCAATCGTGAAGATCGGTGAGAATGTATTTTATGAATGAGAAAAGTGCAAAGGCATGCTTCTTTTGAGAAATTTCGATTAAAATTTTTTGTCACCGATTTTGACGAGTGAGGACTCGCTGGACGCGGAATAATGAGAGAAATATAACTGCAAAATATTTCTAACCGAATCTTGCTAGTTTCAAAAATATACCACAAAACCTTTTCGTGTTCGGCCTGATTTCAGGTGGCCTTTCCTATTTAGTTTTTTTGCTCTATTTTAAAAACTAGACATTTATTTAGCAAAATTCCTCTTCACGTCGCTTTGTATTCCTTTCATCGTTAAAATTAGCTCTTAATCGTGAGGATCGGTGACAATATATTTTATGAATGAAAAAAGTGCAAAGGCAGTCCATGCTTCTTTTGTGAAATTTCGATTAAAATTTTTTGTCACCGATTTTGACGAGTGAGGACTCGCTGGACGCGGAATAATGAGAGAAATATAACTGCACAATATTTCTAACCGAATCTTGCTAGTTTCAAAAATATGCCATAAAAACCTTTCGTGTTCGGCCTGATTTCAGGTGGCCTTTCCTATTTAGTTTTTTTGCTCTATTTTAAAAACTAGACATTTATTTAGCAAAATTCCTCTTTACGTCGCTTTGTATTCCTTTCCCCGTTTAAATAAGCTCTCAATCGGCAAGATCGGTGACAATGTATTTTATGAATGAAAAAAGTGCAAAGGCAGTCCATGGTTCATTTGTGAAATTTCGATTAAAATTTTTTGTCACCGATTTTGACGAGTGAGGACTCGCTGGACGCGGAATAATGAGAGAAATATAACTGCAAAATATTTCTAACCGAATCTTGCTAGTTTCAAAAATATGCCACAAAACCTTTTCGTGTTCGGCCTGATTTCAGGTGGCCTCTCCTATTCAGTTTTTCTACTCTATTTTAAAAACTAGGCATTTATTTAGCAAAATTTATTTTCACATCGCTTTGTATTCCTTCCCTAGTTAAAATAGGCTCTCAATCGGCAAGATCGGTGACAATGTATTTTATGAATGAAAAAAGTGCAAAGGCAGTCCATGCTTCTTTTGTGAAATTTCGTTTAAAATTTTTTGTCACCGATTTTGACGAGTGGGGACTCGCTGGACGCGGAATAATGAGAGAAATATAACTGCAAAATATTTCTAACCGAATCTTGCTAGTTTCAACAATATGCCATAAAAACCTTTCGTGTTCGGCCTGATTTCAGGTGGCCTTTCCTATTTAGTTTTTTTGCTCTATTTTAAAAACTAGACATTTATTTAGCAAAATTCCTCTTCACGTCGCTTTGTATTCCTTTCCCCGTTTAAATAAGCTCTCAATCGGCAAGATCGGTGACAATGTATTTTATGAATGAAAAAAGTGCAAAGGCAGTCCATGCTTCTTTTGTGAAATTTCGATTAAAATTTTTTGTCACCGATTTTGACGAGTGAGGACTCGCTGGACGCGGAATAATGAGAGAAATATAACTGCAAAATATTTCTAACCGAATCTTGCTAGTTTCAAAAATATGCCACAAAACCTTTTCGTGTTCGGCCTGATTTCAGGTGGCCTTTCCTATTTAGTTTTTTTGCTCTATTTTAAAAACTAGACATTTATTTAGCAAAATTCCTCTTCACGTCGCTTTGTATTCCTTTCCTCGTTAAAATTAGCTCTCAATCGTAAAGATCGGTGAGAATGTATTTTATGAATGAGAAAAGTGCAAAGGCATGCTTCTTTTGAGAAATTTCGATTAAAATTTTTTGTCACCGATTTTGACGAGTGAGGACTCGCTGGACGCGGAATAATGAGAGAAATATAACTGCAAAATATTTCTAACCGAATCTTGCTAGTTTCAAACATATACCACAAAACCTTTTCGTGTTCGGCCTGATTTCAGGTGGCCTTTCCTATTTAGTTTTTTTGCTCTATTTTAAAAACTAGACATTTATTTAGCAAAATTCCTCTTCACGTCGCTTTGTATTCCTTTCATCGTTAAAATTAGCTCTCAATCGTGAGGATCGGTGACAATATATTTTATGAATGAAAAAAGTGCAAAGGCAGTCCATGCTTCTTTTGTGAAATTTCGATTAAAATTTTTTGTCACCGATTTTGACGAGTGAGAACTCGCTGGACGCGGAATAATGAGAGAAATATAACTGTACAATATTTCTAACCGAATCTTGCTAGTTTCAAAAATATGCCATAAAAACCTTTCGTGTTCGGCCTGATTTCAGGTGGCCTTTCCTATTTAGTTTTTTTGCTCTATTTTAAAAACTAGACATTTATTTAGCAAAATTCCTATTCACGTCGCTTTGTATTCCTTCCCTAGTTAAAATAGGCTCTCAATCGGCAAGATCGGTGACAATGTATTTTATGAATGAAAAAAGTGCAAAAGCAGTCCATGCTTCTTTTGTGAAATTTCGATTAAAATTTTTTGTCACCGATTTTGACGAGTGGGGACTCGCTGGACGCGGAATAATGAGAGAAATATAACTGCAAAATATTTCTAACCGAGTCTTGCTAGTTTCAAAAATATGCCATAAAAACCTTTCGTGTTCGGCCTGATTTCAGGTGGCCTTTCCTATTTAGTTTTTTTGCTCTATTTTAAAAACTAGACATTTATTTAGCAAAATTCCTCTTCACGTCGCTTTGTATTCCTTTCCTCGTTAAAATTAGCTCTCAATCGTGAAGATCGGTGAGAATGTATTTTATGAATGAGAAAAGTGCAAAGGCATGCTTCTTTTGAGAAATTTCGATTAAAATTTTTTGTCACCGATTTTGACGAGTGAGGACTCGCTGGACGCGGAATAATGAGAGAAATATAACTGCAAAATATTTCTAACCGAATCTTGCTAGTTTCAAAAATATACCACAAAACCTTTTCGTGTTCGGCCTGATTTCAGGTGGCCTTTCCTATTTAGTTTTTTTGCTCTGTTTTAAAAACTAGACATTTATTTAGCAAAATTCCTCTTCACGTCGCTTTGTATTCCTTTCTTCTTTAAAATTAGCTCTCAATCGTGAAGATCGGTGAGAATGTATTTTATGAATGAGAAAAGTGCAAAGGCATGCTTCTTTTGAGAAATTTCGATTAAAATATTTTGTCACCGATTTTGACGAGTGAGGACTCGCTGGACGCGGAATAATGAGAGAAATATAACTGCAAAATATTTCTAACCGAATCTTGCTAGTTTCAAAAATATGCCACAAAACCTTTTCGTGTTCGGCCTGATTTCAGGTGGCCTCTCCTATTCAGTTTTTCTACTCTATTTTAAAAACTAGGCATTTATTTAGCAAAATTTATTTTCACATCGCTTTGTATTCCTTCCCTAGTTAAAATAGGCTCTCAATCGGCAAGATCGGTGACAATGTATTTTATGAATGAAAAAAGTGCAAAAGCAGTCCATGCTTCTTTTGTGAAATTTCGATTAAAATTTTTTGTCACCGATTTTGACGAGTGGGGACTCGCTGGACGCGGAATAATGAGAGAAAAATAACTGCAAAATATTTCTAACCGAATCTTGCTAGTTTCAAAAATATGCCATAAAAACCTTTCGTGTTCGGCCTGATTTCAGGTGGCCTTTCCTATTTAGTTTTTTTGCTCTATTTTAAAAACTAGACATTTATTTAGCAAAATTCCTCTTCACGTCGCTTTGTATTCCTTTCCCCGTTTAAATAAGCTCTCAATCGGCAAGATCGGTGACAATGTATTTTATGAATGAAAAAAGTGCAAAGGCAGTCCATGCTTCTTTTGTGAAATTTCGATTAAAATTTTTTGTCACCGATTTCGACGAGTGAGGACTCGCTGGACGCGGAATAATGAGAGAAATATAACTGCAAAATATTTCTAACCGAATCTTGCTAGTTTCAAAAATATGCCACAAAACCTTTTCGTGTTCGGCCTGATTTCAGGTGGCCTTTCCTATTTAGTTTTTTTGCTCTATTTTAAAAACTAGACATTTATTTAGCAAAATTCCTCTTCACGTCGCTTTGTATTCCTTTCATCGTTAAAATTAGCTCTCAATCGTGAAGATCGGTGAGAATGTATTTTATGAATGAGAAAAGTGCAAAGGCATGCTTCTTTTGAGAAATTTCGATTAAAATTTTTTGTCACCGATTTTGACGAGTGAGGACTCGATAGACGCGGAATAATAAGAGAAATATAACTGCAAAATATTTCTGACCGAATTTTGCTAGTTTCAAAAATATGCCACAAAAACTTTTCGTGTTCGGCCTGATTTCAGGTGGCCTTTCCTATTTAGTTTTTTTGCTCTATTTTAAAAACTGGACATTTATTTAGCAAAATTCCTCTTCACGTCGCTTTGTATTCCTTTCCTCGTTAAAGTAAGCTCTCAATCGGCAAGATCGGTGACAATGTATTTTTTGAATGAAAAAGGTGCAAAGGCAGTCCATGCCATTTTTGTGAAATGTCGATTAAATTTTTTTGTCACCGATCTTGAGGAGTGAGGACTCGTTGGACGCGGAATAATAAGAGAAATATAACTGCAAAATATTTCTAACCGAATCTTGCTAGTTTCAAAAATATGCCACAAAACCTTTTCGTGTTCGGCCTGATTTCAGGTGGCCTTTCCTATTTAGTTTTTTTGCTCTATTTTAAAAACTAGACATTTATTTAGCAAAATTCCTATTCACGTCGCTTTGTATTCCTTTCCTCGTTAAAATTAGCTCTCAATCTTGAAGATCGGTGGGAATGTATTTTATGAATGAGAAAAGTGCAAAGGCATGCTTCTTTTGAGAAATTTCGATTAAAATTTTTTGTCACCGATTTTGACGAGTGAGGACTCGTTAGACGCGGAATAATAAGAGAAATATAACTGCAAAACTTTTCTGACCGAATCTTGCTAGTTTCAAAAATATGCCACAAAAACTTTTCGTGTTCGGCCTGATTTCAGGTGGCCTTTCCTATTCAGTTTTTTTGCTCTATTTTAAAAACTAGACATTTATTTAGCAAAATTCCTCTTCACGTCGCTTTGTATTCCTTTCCGCGTTAAAATAAGCTCTCAATCGGCAAGATCGGTGACAATGTATTTTATGAATGAAAAAAGTGCAAAGGCAGTCCTTGCCATTTTTGTGAAATGTCGATTAAATTTTGTTGTCACTGATTTTGACAAGTGAGGACTCATTGGACGCGGAATAATGAGAGAAATATAACTGCAAAATATTTCTAACTGAATCTTGCTAGTTTCAAATATATGCCACAACAACTTTTCGTGTTCGGCCTGATTTCAGGTGGCCTTTCCTATATAGTTTTTTTGCTCTATTTTAAAAACTAGACATTTATTTAGCAAACTTCCTCTTCACGTCGCTTTGTATTCCTTTCCTCGTTAAAGTAAGCTCTCAATCGGCAAGATCAGTGACAATGTATTTTATGAATGAAAAAAGTGCAAAGGCAGTCCATGCTTCTTTTGTGAAATTTCGATTAAAATTTTTTGTCACCGATTTTGACGAGTGAGGACTCGTTAGACGCGGAATAATAAGAGAAATATAACTGCAAAATATTTCTAACCGAATCTTGCTAGTTTCAAAAATATGCCACAAAACCTTTTCGTGTTCGGCCTGATTTCAGGTGGCCTTTCCTATATAGTTTTTTTGCTCTATTTTAAAAACTAGACATTTATTTAGCAAAATTCCTCTTCACGTCGCTTTGCATTCCTTTCCTCGTTAAAATAAGCTCTCAATCGGCAAGATCGGTGACAATGTATTTTATGATTGAAAAACGTGCAAAGGCAGTCCATGCTTCTTTTGTGAAATTTCGATTAAAATTTTTTGTCACCGATTTTGACGAGTGAGGACTCGTTAGACGCGGAATAATAAGAGAAATATAACTGCAAAATATTTCTGACCGAATTTTGCTAGTTTCAAAAATATGCCACAAAACCTTTTCGTGTTCGGCCTGATTTCAGGTGGCCTTTCCTATTTAGTTTTTTTGCTCTATTTTAAAAACTAGACATTTATTTAGCAAAATTCCTATTCACGTCGCTTTGTATTCCTTTCCTCGTTAAAATTAGCTCTCAATCTTGAAGATCGGTGGGAATGTATTTTATGAATGAGAAAAGTGCAAAGGCATGCTTCTTTTGAGAAATTTCGATTAAAATTTTTTGTCACCGATTTTGACGAGTGAGGACTCGTTAGACGCGGAATAATAAGAGAAATATAACTGCAAAACTTTTCTGACCGAATCTTGCTAGTTTCAAAAATATGCCACAAAAACTTTTCGTGTTCGGCCTGATTTCAGGTGGCCTTTCCTATTCAGTTTTTTTGCTCTATTTTAAAAACTAGACATTTATTTAGCAAAATTCCTCTTCACGTCGCTTTGTATTCCTTTCCGCGTTAAAATAAGCTCTCAATCGGCAAGATCGGTGACAATGTATTTTATGAATGAAAAAAGTGCAAAGGCAGTCCTTGCCATTTTTGTGAAATGTCGATTAAATTTTGTTGTCACTGATTTTGACAAGTGAGGACTCATTGGACGCGGAATAATGAGAGAAATATAACTGCAAAATATTTCTAACTGAATCTTGCTAGTTTCAAATATATGCCACAACAACTTTTCGTGTTCGGCCTGATTTCAGGTGGCCTTTCCTATATAGTTTTTTTGCTCTATTTTAAAAACTAGACATTTATTTAGCAAACTTCCTCTTCACGTCGCTTTGTATTCCTTTCCTCGTTAAAGTAAGCTCTCAATCGGCAAGATCAGTGACAATGTATTTTATGAATGAAAAAAGTGCAAAGGCAGTCCATGCTTCTTTTGTGAAATTTCGATTAAAATTTTTTGTCACCGATTTCGACGAGTGAGGACTCGCTGGACGCGGAATAATGAGAGAAATATAACTGCAAAATATTTCTAACCGAATCTTGCTAGTTTCAAAAATATGCCACAAAACCTTTTCGTGTTCGGCCTGATTTCAGGTGGCCTTTCCTATTTAGTTTTTTTGCTCTATTTTAAAAACTAGACATTTATTTAGCAAAATTCCTCTTCACGTCGCTTTGTATTCCTTTCATCGTTAAAATTAGCTCTCAATCGTGAAGATCGGTGAGAATGTATTTTATGAATGAGAAAAGTGCAAAGGCATGCTTCTTTTGAGAAATTTCGATTAAAATTTTTTGTCACCGATTTTGACGAGTGAGGACTCGATAGACGCGGAATAATAAGAGAAATATAACTGCAAAATATTTCTGACCGAATTTTGCTAGTTTCAAAAATATGCCACAAAAACTTTTCGTGTTCGGCCTGATTTCAGGTGGCCTTTCCTATTTAGTTTTTTTGCTCTATTTTAAAAACTGGACATTTATTTAGCAAAATTCCTCTTCACGTCGCTTTGTATTCCTTTCCTCGTTAAAGTAAGCTCTCAATCGGCAAGATCGGTGACAATGTATTTTTTGAATGAAAAAGGTGCAAAGGCAGTCCATGCCATTTTTGTGAAATGTCGATTAAATTTTTTTGTCACCGATCTTGAGGAGTGAGGACTCGTTGGACGCGGAATAATAAGAGAAATATAACTGCAAAATATTTCTAACCGAATCTTGCTAGTTTCAAAAATATGCCACAAAACCTTTTCGTGTTCGGCCTGATTTCAGGTGGCCTTTCCTATTTAGTTTTTTTGCTCTATTTTAAAAACTAGACATTTATTTAGCAAAATTCCTATTCACGTCGCTTTGTATTCCTTTCCTCGTTAAAATTAGCTCTCAATCTTGAAGATCGGTGGGAATGTATTTTATGAATGAGAAAAGTGCAAAGGCATGCTTCTTTTGAGAAATTTCGATTAAAATTTTTTGTCACCGATTTTGACGAGTGAGGACTCGTTAGACGCGGAATAATAAGAGAAATATAACTGCAAAACTTTTCTGACCGAATCTTGCTAGTTTCAAAAATATGCCACAAAAACTTTTCGTGTTCGGCCTGATTTCAGGTGGCCTTTCCTATTCAGTTTTTTTGCTCTATTTTAAAAACTAGACATTTATTTAGCAAAATTCCTCTTCACGTCGCTTTGTATTCCTTTCCGCGTTAAAATAAGCTCCCAATCGGCAAGATCGGTGACAATGTATTTTATGAATGAAAAAAGTGCAAAGGCAGTCCTTGCCATTTTTGTGAAATGTCGATTAAATTTTGTTGTCACTGATTTTGACAAGTGAGGACTCATTGGACGCGGAATAATGAGAGAAATATAACTGCAAAATATTTCTAACTGAATCTTGCTAGTTTCAAATATATGCCACAACAACTTTTCGTGTTCGGCCTGATTTCAGGTGGCCTTTCCTATATAGTTTTTTTGCTCTATTTTAAAAACTAGACATTTATTTAGCAAACTTCCTCTTCACGTCGCTTTGTATTCCTTTCCTCGTTAAAGTAAGCTCTCAATCGGCAAGATCAGTGACAATGTATTTTATGAATGAAAAAAGTGCAAAGGCAGTCCATGCTTCTTTTGTGAAATTTCGATTAAAATTTTTTGTCACCGATTTTGACGAGTGAGGACTCGTTAGACGCGGAATAATAAGAGAAATATAACTGCAAAATATTTCTAACCGAATCTTGCTAGTTTCAAAAATATGCCACAAAACCTTTTCGTGTTCGGCCTGATTTCAGGTGGCCTTTCCTATATAGTTTTTTTGCTCTATTTTAAAAACTAGACATTTATTTAGCAAAATTCCTCTTCACGTCGCTTTGCATTCCTTTCCTCGTTAAAATAAGCTCTCAATCGGCAAGATCGGTGACAATGTATTTTATGATTGAAAAACGTGCAAAGGCAGTCCATGCTTCTTTTGTGAAATTTCGATTAAAATTTTTTGTCACCGATTTTGACGAGTGAGGACTCGTTAGACGCGGAATAATAAGAGAAATATAACTGCAAAATATTTCTAACCGAATCTTGCTAGTTTCAAAAATATGCCACAAAACCTTTTCGTGTTCGGCCTGATTTCAGGTGGCCTTTCCTATTTAGTTTTTTTGCTCTATTTTAAAAACTAGACATTTATTTAGCAAAATTCCTCTTCACGTCGCTTTGTATTCCTCTCCTCGTTAAAATTAGTTCTCAATCGTGAAGATCGGTGAGAATGTATTTTATGAATGAGAAAAGTGCAAAGGCATGCTTCTTTTGAGAAATTTCGATTAAAATTTTTTGTCACCGATTTTGACGAGTGAGGACTCGATAGACGCGGAATAATAAGAGAAATGTAACTGCAAAATATTTCTGACCGAATCTTGCTAGTTTCAAAAATATGCCACAAAAACTTTTCGTGTTCGGCCTGATTTCAGGTGGCCTTTCCTATTTAGATTTTTTGCTCTATTTTAAAAACTAGACATTTATTTAGCAAAATTCCTCTTCACGTCGCTTTGTATTCCTTTCCTCGTTAAAATAAGCTCTCAATCGGCAAGATCGGTGACAATGTATTTTATGAATGAAAAAAGTGCAAAGGCAGTCCATGCTTCTTTTGTGAAATTTCGATTAAAATTTTTTGTCACCGTTTTTGACGAGTGAGGACTCGTTAGACGCGGACTAATAAGAGAAATATAACTGCAAAATATTTCTAACCGAATCTTGCTAGTTTCAAAAATATGCCACAAAACCTTTTCGTGTTCGGCCTGATTTCAGGTGGCTTTTCCTATTTAGTTTTTTTGCTCTATTTTAAAAACTAGACATTTATTTAGCAAAATTCCTCTTCACGTCGCTTTGTATTCCTTTCCCCGTTAAAATTAGCTCTCAATCGTGAAGATCGGTGAGAATGTATTTTATGAATGAGAAAAGTGCAAAGGCATGCTTCTTTTGAGAAATTTCGATTAAAATTTTTTGTCACCGATTTTGACGAGTGAGGACTAGTTAGACGCGGAATAATAAGAGAAATATAACTGCAAAACTTTTCTGACAGAATCTTGCTAGTTTCAAAAATATGCCACAAAAACTTTTCGTGTTCGGCCTGATTTCAGGTGGCCTTTCCTATTTAGATTTTTTGCTCTATTTTAAAAACTAGACATTTATTTAGCAAAATTCCTCTTCACGTCGCTTTGTATTCCTTTCCTCGTTAAAATAAGCTCTCAATCGGCAAGATCGGTGACAATGTATTTTATGAATGAAAAAAGTGCAAAGGCAGTCCATGCTTCTTTTGTGAAATTTCGATTAAAATTTTTTGTCACCGGTTTTGACGAGTGAGGACTCGTTAGACGCGGAATAATAAGAGAAATATAACTGCAAAATATTTCTAACCGAATCTTGCTAGTTTCAAATATACGATACAAAACTTTTCGTGTTCGGCCTGATTTCAGGTGGCCTTTCCTATTTAGTTTTTTTGCTCTATTTTAAAAACTAGACATTTATTTAGCAAAATTCCTCTTCACGTCGCTTTGTATTCCTTTCCTCGTTAAAGTAAGCTCTCAATCGGCAAGATCGGTGACAATGTATTTTATGAATGAAAAAAGTGCAAAGGCAGTCCTTGCCATTTTTGTGAAATGTCGATTAAATTTTGTTGTCACCGATTTTGACGAGTGAGGACTCGTTGGACGCGGAATAATGAGAGAAATATAACTGCAAAATATTTCTAACTGAATCTTGCTAGTTTCAAATATATGCCACAAGAACTTTTCATGTTCGGCCTGATTTCAGGTGGCCTTTCCTATTTAGTATTTTTGCTCTATTTTAAAAACTAGACATTTATTTAGCAAAATACCTCTTCACGTCGCTTTGTATTCCTTTCCCCGTTTAAATAAGCTCTCAATCTGCAAGATCGGTGACAATGTATTTTATGAATGAAAAAAGTGCAAAGGCAGTCCATGATTCTTTTGTGAAATTTCGATAAAAATTTTTTGTCACCGATTTTGACGAGTGAGGACTCGCTGGACGCGTAATAATGAGAGAAATATAACTGCAAAATATTTCTAACCGAATCTTGCTAGTTTCAAATATATGCCACAAAAGTTTTCGTGTTCGGCCTGATTTCAGGTGGCTTTTCCTATTTAGTTTTTTTGCTATATTTTAAAAACTAGACATTTATTTAGCAAAATTCCTCTTCACGTCGCTTTGTATTCCTTTCCTCGTTAAAGTAAGCTCTCAATGGGCAAGATCGGTGACAATGTATTTTATGAATGAAAAAAGTGCAAAGGCTTCTTTTGTGAAATTTCGATTAAAATTTTTTGTCACCGATTTTGACGAGTGAGGACTCGTTAGACGCGGAATAATAAGAGAAATATAACTAAAAAATATTTCTAACCGAATCTTGCTAGTTTCAAAAATATGTCACAAAACCTTTTCGTGTTCGGCCTGATTTCAGGTGGCCTTTCCTATTTAGTTTTTTTGCTCTATTTTAAAAACTAGGCATTTATTTAGTAATATTCCTCTTCACGTCGCTTTGTAGTCCTTTCCTCGTTAAAGTAAGCTCTCAATCGGCAAGATCGGTAACAATGTATTTTATGAATGAAAAAAGTGCAAAGGCAGTCCATGCCATTTTTGTGAAATGTCGATTAAATTTTTTTGTCACCGATTTTGACTAGTGAGGACTCGTTGTACGCGGAATAATGAGAGAAATATAACTGCAAAATATTTCTGACCGAATCTCGCTAGTTTCAAAAATATGCCACAAAAACTTTTCGTGGTCGGCCTGATTTCAGGTGGCCTTTCCTATTTAGTTTTTTTGCTCTATTTTAAAAACTAGACATTTATTTAGCAAAATTCCTCTTCCCGTCGCTTCGTATTCCTTTCCTCGTTAAAATAAGCACTCAATCGGCAAGATCGGTGACAATGTATTTTATGAATGAAAAAAGTGCAAAGGCAGTCCATGCTTCTTTTGTGAAATTTCGATTAAAATTTTTTGTCACCGATTTTGACGAGTGAGGACTCGTTAGACGTGGAATAATAAGAGAAATATAACTGGAAAATATTTCTAACCGAATCTTGCTAGTTTCAAAAATATGCCACAAAAACTTTTCCTGTTCGGCCTGATTTCAGGTGGCCTTTCCTATTTAGTATTTTTGCTCTATTTTAAAAACTAGACATTTATTTAGCAAAATTCCTCTTCACGTCGCTTTGTATTCCTTTCCTCGTTAAAGTAAGCTCTCAATCGGCAATATCGGTGACAATGTATTTTATGAATGAAACAAGTGCAAAGGCAGTCCATGCCATTTTTGTTAAATGTCGATTAAATTTTTTTGTCACCTATTTTGACGAGTGAGGACTCGTTGGACGCGGAATAATGAGAGAAATATAACTGCAAAATATTTCTGACCGAATCTTGCTAGTTTCAAAAATATGCCACAAAAACTTTTCGTATTCGGCCTTTTGTGAAATTTCGATTAAAATTTTTTGTCACCGATTTTGACGAGTGAGGACTCGTAGGACGCGGAATAATGTGAGAAATATAACTGCAAAATATTTCTGACCGAATCTTGCTAGTTTCAAAAATCTGCCACAAAAACTTTTCGTGTTCGGCCTGATTTCAGGTGCCCTTTCCTATTTAGTTTTTTTTGCTCTATTTTAAAACTAGACATTTATTTAGCAAAATTCCTCTTCACGTCGCTTTGTATTCCTTTCCTCGTTAAAATTAGCTCTCAATCGTGAACATCGGTGAGAATGTATTTTATGAATGAGAAAAGTGCAAAGGCATGCTTCTTTTGTGAAATTTCGATTAAAATTTTTTGGCACCGATTTTGACGAGTGAGGACTCGATAGACGCGGAATAATAAGAGATATATAACTGCAAAATATTTCTAAACGAATCTTGCTAGTTGCAAAAATATGCCACAAAAACTTTTCGTGTTCGGCCTGATTTCAGGTGGCCTTTCCTATTCAGTTTTTCTACTCTATTTTAAAAACTAGGCATTTATTTAGCAAAATTCATTTTCACATCGCTTTGTATTCCTTGCCTAGTTAAAATAAGCTCTCAATCGGCAAGATCGGTGACAATGTATTTTATGAATGAAAAAAGTGCAAAGGCAGTCCTTGCCATTTTTGTGAAATGTCGATTAAATTTTGTTGTCACCGATTTTGACGAGTGAGGACTCGTTGGACGCGGAATAATGAGAGAAATATAACTGCAAAATATTTCTAACCGAATCTTGCTAGTTTCAAAAATATGCCACAAAACCTTTTCGTGTTCGGCCTGATTTCAGGTGGCCTTTCCTATTTAGTTTTTTTGCTCTATTTTAAAAACTAGACATTTATTTAGCAAAATTCCTCTTCACGTCGCTTTGTATTCCTTTCCTCGTTAAAGTAAGCTCTCAATCGGCAAGATCGGTGACAATGTATTTTATGAATGAAAAAAGTGCAAAGGAAGTCCATGCTTCTTTTGTGAAATTTCGATTAAAATTTTTTGTCACCGATTTTGACGAGTGAGGACTCGCTGGACGCGGAATAATGAGAGAAATATAACTGCAAAATATTTCTAACCGAATCTTGCTAGTTTCAAAAATATGCCACAAAACCTTTTCGTGTTCGGCCTGATTTCAGGTGGCCTTTCCTATTTAGTTTTTTTGCTCTATTTTAAAAACTAGACATTTATTTAGCAAAATTCCTCTTCACGTCGCTTTGTATTCCTTTCCTCGTTAAAGTAAGCTCTCAATCGGCAAGATCGGTGACAATGTATTTTATGAATGAAAAAAGTGCAAAGGCAGTCCTTGCCATTTTTGTGAAATGTCGATTAAATTTTGTTGTCACCGATTTTGACGAGTGAGGACTCGTTGGACGCGGAATAATGAGAGAAATATAACTGCAAAATATTTCTAACCGAATCTTGCTAGTTTCAAAAATATGCCACAAAACCTTTTCGTGTTCGGCCTGATTTCAGGTGGCCTTTCCTATTTAGTTTTTTTGCTCTATTTTAAAAACTAGACATTTATTTAGCAAAATTCCTCTTCACGTCGCTTTGTATTCCTTTCCTCGTTAAAGTAAGCTCTCAATCGGCAATATCGGTGACAATGTATTTTATGAATGAAACAAGTGCAAAGGCAGTCCATGCCATTTATGTGAAATGTCGATTAAATTTTTTTGTCACCGATTTTGACGAGTGAGGACTCGTTGGACGCGGAATAATAAGAGAAATATAACTGCAAAATATTTCTAACCGAATCTTGCTAGTTTCAAAAATATGCCACAAAACCTTTTCGTGTTCGGCCTGATTTCAGGTGGCCTTTCCTATTTAGTTTTTTTGCTCTATTTTAAAAACTAGACATTTATTTAGCAAAATTCCTCTTCACGTCGCTTTGTATTCCTTTCCTCGTTAAAGTAAGCTCTCAATCGGCAAGATCGGTGACAATGTATTTTATGAATGAAAAAAGTACAAAGGCAGTCCTTGCCATTTTTGTGAAATGTCGATTAAATTTTGTTGTCACCGATTTTGACGAGTGAGGACTCGTTGGACGCGGAATAATGAGAGAAATATAACTGCAAAATATTTCTAACCGAATCTTGCTAGTTTCAAAAATATGCCACAAAACCTTTTCGTGTTCGGCCTGATTTCAGGTGGCCTTTCCTATTTAGTATTTTTGCTCTATTTTAAAAACTAGACATTTATTTAGCAAAATTTCTCTTCACGTCGCTTTGTATTCCTTTCCTCGTTAAAGTAAGCTCTCAATCGGCAATATCGGTGACAATGTATTTTATGAATGAAACAAGTGCAAAGGCAGTCCATGCCATTTTTGTGAAATGTCGATTAAATTTTTTTGTCACCTATTTTGACGAGTGAGGACTCGTTGGACGCGGAATAATGAGAGAAATATAACTGCAAAATATTTCTGACCGAATCTTGCTAGTTTCAAAAATATGCCACAAAAACTTTTCGTGTTCGGCCTTTTGTGAAATTTCGATTAAAATTTTTTGTCACCGATTTTGACGAGTGAGGACTCGTAGGACGCGGAATAATGTGAGAAATATAACTGCAAAATATTTCTGACCGAATCTTGCTAGTTTCAAAAATGTGCCACAAAACCTTTTCGTGTTCGGCCTGATTTCAGGTGGCCTTTCCTATTTAGTTTTTTTGCTCTATTTCAAAAACTAGACATTTATTGAGCAAAATTCCTCTTCACGTCGCTTTGTATTCCTTTCCTCGTTAAAGTAAGCTCTCAATCGGCAAGATCGGTGACAATGTATTTTATGAATGAAAAAAGTGCAAACGCAGTCCTTGCCATTTTTGTGAAATGTCGATTAAATTTTGTTGTCACCGATTTTGACGAGTGAGGACTCGTTGGACGCGGAATAATGAGAGAAATATAACTGCAAAATATTTCTAACCGAATCTTGCTAGTTTCAAAAATATGCCACAAAACCTTTTCGTGTTCGGCCTGATTTCAGGTGGCCTTTCCTATTTAGTTTTTTTGCTCTATTTTAAAAACTAGACATTTATTTAGCAAAATTCCTCTTCACGTCGCTTTGTATTCTTTCCCCGTTTAAATAAGCTCTCAATCGGCAAGATCGGTGACAATGTATTTTATGAATGAAAAAAGTGCAAAAGCAGTCCATGCTTCTTTTGTGAAATTTCGATTAAAATTTTTTGTCACCGATTTTGACGAGTGAGGACTCGTTAGACGCGGAATAATAAGAGAAATATAACTGCAAAATATTTCTAACCGAATCTTGCTAGTTTCAAAAATCTGCCACAAAAACTTTTCGTGTTCGGCCTGATTTCAGGTGCCCTTTCCTATTTAGTTTTTTTTGCTCTATTTTAAAACTAGACATTTATTTAGCAAAATTCCTCTTCACGTCGCTTTGTATTCCTTTCCTCGTTAAAATTAGCTCTCAATCGTGAAGATCGGTGAGAATGTATTTTATGAATGAGAAAAGTGCAAAGGCATGCTTCTTTTGTGAAATTTCGATTAAAATTTTTGTCACCGATTTTGACGAGTGAGGACTCGATAGACGCGGAATAATAAGAGATATATAACTGCAAAATATTTCTAAACGAGTCTTGCTAGTTGCAAAAATATGCCACAAAAACTTTTCGTGTTCGGCCTGATTTCAGGTGGCCTTTCCTATTTAGTTTTTCTACTCTATTTTAAAAACTAGGCATTTATTTAGCAAAATTCATTTTCACATCGCTTTGTATTCCTTGCCTAGTTAAAATAAGCTCTCAATCGGCAAGATCGGTGACAATGTATTTTATGAATGAAAAAAGTGCAAAGGCAGTCCATGCTTCTTTTGTGAAATTTCGATTAAAATTTTTTGTCACCGATTTTGACGAGTGAGGACTCGCTGGACGCAGAATAATGAGAGAAATATAACTGCAAAATATTTCTAACCGAATCTTGCTAGTTTCAAAAATATGCCACAAAACCTTTTCGTGTTCGGCCTGATTTCAGGTGGCCTTTCCTATTTAGTTTTTTTGCTCTATTTTAAAAACTAGACATTTATTTAGCAAAATTCCTCTTCACGTCGCTTTGTATTCCTTTCCTCGTTAAAGTAAGCTCTCAATCGGCAAGATCGGTGACAATGTATTTTATGAATGAAAAAAGTGCAAAGGCAGTCCTTGCCATTTTTGTGAAATGTCGATTAAATTTTGTTGTCACCGATTTTGACGAGTGAGGACTCGTTGGACGCGGAATAATGAGAGAAATATAACTGCAAAATATTTCTAACCGAATCTTGCTAGTTTCAAAAATATGCCACAAAACCTTTTCGTGTTCGGC
Source organism: Dioctria rufipes (assembly GCA_963924295.1). Classification (NCBI taxonomy): domain Eukaryota; kingdom Metazoa; phylum Arthropoda; class Insecta; order Diptera; family Asilidae; genus Dioctria; species Dioctria rufipes. The sequence continues at coordinate 134,704,592 of OZ002741.1, read as the reverse complement.
CTGATTTCAGGTGGCCTTTCTTATTTAGTTTTTTTGCTCTATTTTAAAAACTAGACATTTATTTAGCAAAATTCCTCTTCACGTCGCTTTGTATTCCTTTCCTCGTTAAAGTAAGCTCTCAATCGGCAATATCGGTGACAATGTATTTTATGAATGAAACAAGTGCAAAGGCAGTCCATGCCATTTATGTGAAATGTCGATTAAATTTTTTTGTCACCGATTTTGACGAGTGAGGACTCGTTGGACGCGGAATAATAAGAGAAATCTAACTGCAAAATATTTCTAACCGAATCTTGCTAGTTTCAAAAATATGCCACAAAACCTTTTCGTGTTCGGCCTGATTTCAGGTGGCCTTTCCTATTTAGTTTTTTTGCTCTATTTTAAAAACTAGACATTTATTTAGCAAAATTCCTCTTCACGTCGCTTTGTATTCCTTTCCTCGTTAAAGTAAGCTCTCAATCGGCAAGATCGGTGACAATGTATTTTATGAATGAAAAAAGTACAAAGGCAGTCCTTGCCATTTTTGTGAAATGTCGATTAAATTTTGTTGTCACCGATTTTGACGAGTGAGGACTCGTTGGACGCGGAATAATGAGAGAAATATAACTGCAAAATATTTCTAACCGAATCTTGCTAGTTTCAAAAATATGCCACAAAACCTTTTCGTGTTCGGCCTGATTTCAGGTGGCCTTTCCTATTTAGTATTTTTGCTCTATTTTAAAAACTAGACATTTATTTAGCAAAATTTCTCTTCACGTCGCTTTGTATTCCTTTCATCGTTAAAGTAAGCTCTCAATCGGCAAGATCGGTGACAATGTATTTTATGAATGAAAAAAGTGCAAAGGCAGTCCTTGCCATTTTTGTGAAATGTCGATTAAATTTTTTTGTCACCTATTTTGACGAGTGAGGACTCGTTGGACGCGGAATAATGAGAGAAATATAACTGCAAAATATTTCTGACCGAATCTTGCTAGTTTCAAAAATATGCCACAAAAACTTTTCGTGTTCGGCCTTTTTGAAATTTCGATTAAAATTTTTTGTCACCGATTTTGACGAGTGAGGACTCGTAGGACGCGGAATAATGTGAGAAATATAACTGCAAAATATTTCTGACCGAATCTTGCTAGTTTCAAAAATGTGCCACAAAACCTTTTCGTGTTCGGCCTGATTTCAGGTGGCCTTTCCTATTTAGTTTTTTTGCTCTATTTCAAAAACTAGACATTTATTGAGCAAAATTCCTCTTCACGTCGCTTTGTATTCCTTTCCTCGTTAAAGTAAGCTCTCAATCGGCAAGATCGGTGACAATGTATTTTATGAATGAAAAAAGTGCAAAGGCAGTCCTTGCCATTTTTGTGAAATGTCGATTAAATTTTGTTGTCACCGATTTTGACGAGTGAGGACTCGTTGGACGCGGAATAATGAGAGAAATATAACTGCAAAATATTTCTAACCGAATCTTGCTAGTTTCAAAAATATGCCACAAAACCTTTTCGTGTTCGGCCTGATTTCAGGTGGCCTTTCCTATTTAGTTTTTTTGCTCTATTTTAAAAACTAGACATTTATTTAGCAAAATTCCTCTTCACGTCGCTTTGTATTCCTTTCCTCGTTAAAGTAAGCTCTCAATCGGCAAGATCGGTGACAATGTATTTTATGAATGAAAAAAGTACAAAGGCAGTCCTTGCCATTTTTGTGAAATGTCGATTAAATTTTGTTGTCACCGATTTTGACGAGTGAGGACTCGTTGGACGCGGAATAATGAGAGAAATATAACTGCAAAATATTTCTAACCGAATCTTGCTAGTTTCAAAAATATGCCACAAAACCTTTTCGTGTTCGGCCTGATTTCAGGTGGCCTTTGCTATTCAGTTTTTCTACTCTATTTTAAAAACTAGGCATTTATTTAGCAAAATTTATTTTCACATCGCTTTGTATTCCTTCCCTAGTTAAAATAGGCTCTCAATCGGCAAGATCGGTGACAATGTATTTTATGAATGAAAAAAGTGCAAAGGCAGTCCATGCTTCTTTTGTGAAATTTCGATTAAAATTTTTTGTCACCGATTTTGACGAGTGGGGACTCGCTGGACGCGGAATAATGAGAGAAATATAACTGCAAAATATTTCTAACCGAATCTTGCTAGTTTCAAAAATATGCCACAAAAACTTTTCGTGTTCGGCCTGATTTCAGGTGGCCTTTCCTATTTAGTTTTTTTGCTCTATTTTAAAAACTAGACATTTATTTAGCAAAATTCCTCTTCACGTCGCTTTGTATTCCTTTCCTCGTTAAAGTAAGCTCTCAATCGGCAATATCGGTGACAATGTATTTTATGAATGAAACAAGTGCAAAGGCAGTCCATGCCATTTATGTGAAATGTCGATTAAATTTTTTTGTCACCGATTTTGACGAGTGAGGACTCGTTGGACGCGGAATAAAAAGAGAAATATAACTGCAAAATATTTCTAACCGAATCTTGCTAGTTTCAAAAATATGCCACAAAAACTTTTCGTGTTCGGCCTGATTTCAGGTGGCCTTTCCTATTTAGTTTTTTTGCTCTATTTTAAAAACTAGACATTTATTTAGCAAAATTCCTCTTCACGTCGCTTTGTATTCTTTTCCCCGTTTAAATAAGCTCTCAATCGGCAAGATCGGTGACAATGTATTTTATGAATGTAAAAAGTGCAAAGGCAGTCCATGCTTCTTTTGTGAAATTTCGATTAAAATTTTTTGTCACCGATTTTGACGAGTGAGGACTCGTTAGACGCGGAATAATAAGAGAAATATAACTGCAAAATATTTCTAACCGAATCTTGCTAGTTTCAAAAATATGCCACAAAACCTTTTCGTGTTCGGCCTGATTTCAGGTGGCCTTTCCTATTTAGTTTTTTTGCTCTATTTTAAAAACTAGACATTTATTTAGCAAAATTCCTCTTCACGTCGCTTTGTATTCCTTTCCTCGTTAAAGTAAGCTCTCAATCGGCAAGATCGGTGACAATGTATTTTATGAATGAAAAAAGTGCAAAGGCAGTCCTTGCCATTTTTGTGAAATGTCGATTAAATTTTGTTGTCACCGATTTTGACGAGTGAGGACTCGTTGGACGCGGAATAAAGAGAGAAATATAACTGCAAAATATTTCTAACCGAATCTTGCTAGTTTCAAAAATATGCCACAAAAACTTTTCGTTTTCGGCCTGATTTCAGGTGGCCTTTCCTATTCAGTTTTTGTACTCTATTTTAAAAACTAGGCATTTATTTAGCAAAATTTATTTTCACATCGCTTTGTATTCCTTCCCTAGTTAAAATAGGCTCTCAATCGGCAAGATCGGTGACAATGTATTTTATGAATGAAAAAAGTGCAAAGGCAGTCCATGCTTCTTTTGTGAAATTTCGATTAAAATTTTTTGTCACCGATTTTGACGAGTGAGGACTCGGGAATAATAAGAGAAATATAACTGCAAAATATTTCTAACCGAATCTTGCTAGTTTCAAAAATATGCCATAAAAACTTTTCGTGTTCGGCCTGATTTCAGGTGGCCTTTCCTATTTAGTTTTTTTGCTCTATTTTAAAAACTAGACATTTATTTAGCAAAATTCCTCTTCACGTCGCTTTGTATTCCTTTCCTCGTTAAAGTAAGCTCTCAATCGGCAATATCGGTGACAATGTATTTTATGAATGAAACAAGTGCAAAGGCAGTCCATGCCATTTATGTGAAATGTCGATTAAATTTTTTTGTCACCGATTTTGACGAGTGAGGACTCGTTGGACGTGGAATAATAAGAGAAATATAACTGCAAAATATTTCTAACCGAATCTTGCTAGGCTCAAAAATATGCCACAAAAACTTTTCGTGTTCGGCCTGATTTCAGGTGGCCTTTCCTATTCAGTTTTTCTACTCTATTTTAAAGACTAGGCATTTATTTAGCAAAATTTATTTTCACATCGCTTTGTATTCCTTCCCTAGTTAAAATAGGCTCTCAATCGGCAAGATCGGTGACAATGTATTTTATGAATGAAAAATGTGCAAAGGCAGTCCATGCTTGTTTTGTGAAATTTCGATTAAAATTTTTTGTCACCGATTTTGACGAGTGAGGACTCGCTGGACGCGGAATAATGAGAGAAATATAACTGCAAAATATTTCTAACCGAGTCTTGCTAGTTTCAAAAATATGCCATAAAAACTTTTCGTGTTCGGCCTGATTTCAGGTGACCTTTCCTATTTAGTTTTTTTGCTCTATTTTAAAAACTAGACATTTATTTAGCAAAATTCCTCTTCACGTCGTTTTGTATTCCTTTCCTCGTTAAAGTAAGCTCTCAATCGGCAAGATCGGTGACAATGTATTTTATGAATGAAAAAAGTGCAAAGGCAGTCCTTGCCATTTTTGTGAAATGTCGATTAAATTTTGTTGTCACCGATTTTGACGAGTGGGGACTCATTGGACGCGGAATAATGAGAGAAATATAACTGCAAAATATTTCTAACTGAATCTTGCTAGTTTCAAATATATGCCACAACATCTTTTCGTGTTCGGCCTGATTTCAGGTGGCCTTTCCTATTTAGATTTTTTGCTCTATTTTAAAAACTAGACATTTATTTAGCAAAATTCCTCTTCACGTCGCTTTGTATTCCTTTCCTCGTTAAAGTAAGCTCTCAATCGGCAAGATCGGTGACAATGTATTTTTAGAATGAAAAAAGTGCAAAGGCAGTCCATGCCATTTTTGTGAAATGTCGATTAAATTTTTTTGTCACCGATCTTGAGGAGTGAGGACTCGTTGGACGCGGAATAATAAGAGAAATATAACTGCAAAATATTTCTAACCGAATCTTGCTAGTTTCAAAAATATGCCACAAAACCTTTTCGTGTTCGGCGTGATTTCAGGTGGCCTTTCCTATTTAGTTTTTTTGCTCTATTTTAAAAACTAGACATTTATTTAGCAAAATTCCTCTTCACGTCGCTTTGTATTCCTTTCCTCGTTAAAATTAGCTCTCAATCGTGAAGATCGGTGAGAATGTATTTTATGAATGAGAAAAGTGCAAAGGCATGCTTCTTTTGTGAAATTTCGATTAAAATTTTTTGTCACCGATTTTGACGAGTGAGGACTCGGTAGACGCGGAATAATAAGAGAAATATAACTGCAAAATATTTCTGACCGAATCTTGCTAGTTTCAAAAATATGCCACAAAAACTTTTCGTGTTCGGCCTGATTTCAGGTGGCCTTTCCTATTTAGTTTTTTTGCTCTATTTTAAAAACTAGACATTTATTTAGCAAAATTCCTCTTCACGTCGCTTTGTATTCCTTTCCTCGTTAAAGTAAGCTCTCAATCGGCAAGATCGGTGACAATGTATTTTTAGAATGAAAAAAGTGCAAAGGCAGTCCATGCCATTTTTGTGAAATGTCGATTAAATTTTTTTGTCACCGATCTTGAGGAGTGAGGACTCGTTGGACGCGGAATAATAAGAGAAATATAACTGCAAAATATTTCTAACCGAATCTTGCTAGTTTCAAAAATATGCCACAAAACCTTTTCGTGTTCGGCGTGATTTCAGGTGGCCTTTCCTATTTAGTTTTTTTGCTCTATTTTAAAAACTAGACATTTATTTAGCAAAATTCCTCTTCACGTCGCTTTGTATTCCTTTCCTCGTTAAAATTAGCTCTCAATCGTGAAGATCGGTGAGAATGTATTTTATGAATGAGAAAAGTGCAAAGGCATGCTTCTTTTGAGAAATTTCGATTAAAATTTTTTGTCACCGATTTTGACGAGTGAGGACTCGTTAGACGCGGAATAATGAGAGAAATATAACTGCAAAACTTTACTGACCGAATCTTGCTAGTTTCAAAAATATGCCACAAAAACTTTTCGTGTTCGGCCTGATTTCAGGTGGCCTTTCCTATTTAGATTTTTTGCTCTATTTTAAAAACTAGACATTTATTTAGCAAAATTCCTCTTCACGTCGCTTTGTATTCCTTTCCTCGTTAAAATAAGCTCTCAATCGGCAAGATCGGTGACAATGTATTTTATGAATGAAAAAAGTGCAAAGGCAGTCCATGCTTCTTTTGTGAAATTTCGAATAAAATTTTTTGTCACCGTTTTTGACGAGTGAAGACTCGTTAGACGCGGAATAATAAGAGAAATATAACTGCAAAATATTTCTAACCGAATCTTGCTAGTTTCAAAAATATGCCACAAAACCTTTTCGTGTTCGGCCTGATTTCAGGTGGCCTTTCCTATTTAGTTTTTTTGCTCTATTTTAAGAACTAGACATTTATTTAGCAAAATTCCTCTTCACGTCGCTTTGTATTCCTTTCCTCGTTAAAATTAGCTCTCAATCGTGAAGATCGGTGAGAATGTATTTTATGAATGAGAAAAGTGCAAAGGCATGCTTCTTTTGAGAAATTTCGATTAAAATTTTTTGTCACCGATTTTGACGAGTGAGGACTCGTTAGACGCGGAATAATAAGATAAATATAACTGCAAAATATTTCTAACCGAATCTTGCTAGTTTCAAAAATATGCCACAAAACCTTTTCGTGTTCGGCCTGATTTCAGGTGGCCTTTCCTATTTAGTTTTTTTGCTCTATATTAAAAACTAGACATTTATTAAGCAAAATTCCTCTTCACGTCGCTTTGTATTCCTTTCCTCGTTAAAATTAGCTCTCAATCGTGAAGATCGGTGAGAATGTATTTTATGAATGAGAAAAGTGCAAAGACATGCCTCTTTTGAGAAATTTCGATTAAAATTTTTTGTCACCGATTTTGACGAGTGAGGACTCGTTAGACGCGGAATAATAAGAGATATATAACTGCAAAACTTTTCTGACTGAATCTTGCTAGTTTCAAAAATATGCCACAAAAACTTTTCGTGTTCGGCCTGATTTCAGGTGGCCTTTCCTATTTAGATTTTTTGCTCTATTTTAAAAACTAGATATTTATTTAGAAAAATTCCTCCTCACGTCGCTTTGTATTCCTTTCCTCGTTAAAATAAGCTCTCAATCGGCAAGATCGGTGACAATGTATTTTATGAATGAAAAAAGTGCAAAGGCAGTCCATGCTTCTTTTGTGAAATTTCGATTAAAATTTTTTGTCACCGTTTTTGACGAGTGAGGACTCGTTAGACGCGGAATAATAAGAGAAATGTAACTGCAAAATATTTCTAACCGAATCTTGCTAGTTTCAAATATATGATACAAAACTTTTCGTGTTCGGCCTGATTTCAGGTGGCCTTTCCTATTTAGTTTTTTTGCTCTATTTTAAAAACTAGACATTTATTTAGCAAAATTCCTCTTCACGTCGCTTTGTATTTCTTTCCTCGTTAAAGTAAGCTCTCAATCGGCAAGATCGCTGACAACGTATTTTATGAATGAAAAAAGTGCAAAGGCAGTCCTTGCCATTTTTGTGAAATGTCGATTAAATTTTTTTGTCACCGATTTTGACTAGTGAGGACTCGTTGGACGCGGAATAATGAGAGAAATATAACTGCAAAATATTTCTAACCGAATCTTGCTAGTTTCAAAAATATGCCACAAAACCTTTTCGTGTTCGGCCTGATTTCAGGTGGCCTTTCCTATTTAGTTTTTTTGCTCTATTTTAAAAACTAGACATTTATTTAGCAAAATTCCTCTTCACGTCGCTTTGCATTGCTTTCCTCGTTAAAATAAGCTCTCAATCGGCAAGATCGGTGACAATGTATTTTATGAATGAAAAAAGTGCAAAGGCAGTCCATGCTTCTTTTGTGAAATTTCGATTAAAATTTTTTGTCACCGATTTTGACGAGTGAGGACTCGTTAAACGCGGAATAATAAGAGAAATATAACTGCAAAATATTTCTAACTGAATCTTGCTAGTTTCAAAAATATGCCACAAAACCTTTTCGTGTTCGGCCTGATTTCAGGTGGCCTTTCCTATTTAGTTTTTTTGCTCTATTTTAAAAACTAGACATTTATTTAGCAAAATTCCTCTTCACGTCTCTTTGTATTCCTTTCCTCGTTAAAATTAGCTCTCAATCGTGAAGATCGGTGAGAATGTATTTTATGAATAAGAAAAGTGCAAAGGCATGCTTCTTTTGAGAAATTTCGATTAAAATTTTTTGTCACCGATTTTGACGAGTGAGGACTCGTTAGACGCGGAATAATAAGAGAAATATAACTGGAAAACTTTTCTGACCGAATCTTGCTAGTTTCAAAAATATGCCACAAAAACTTTTCGTGTTCGGCCTGATTTCAGGTGGCCTTTCCTATTCAGATTTTTTGCTCTATTTTAAAAACTAGACAATTATTTAGCAAAATTGCTCTTCGCGTCGCTTTGTATTCCTTTCCTCGTTAAAATAAGCTCTCAATCGGCAAGATCGGTGACAATGTATTTTATGAATGAAAAAAGTGCAAAGGCAGTCCATGCTTCTTTTGTGAAATTTCGATTAAAATTTTTTGTCACCGATTTTGACGAGTGAGGACTCGTTAGACGCGGAATAATAAGATAAATATAACTGCAAAATATTTCTAACCGAATCTTGCTAGTTTCAAAAATATGCCACAAAACCTTTTCGTGTTCGGCCTGATTTCAGGTGGCCTTTCCTATTTAGTTTTTTTGCTCTATATTAAAAACTAGACATTTATTAAGCAAAATTCCTCTTCACGTCGCTTTGTATTCCTTTCCTCGTTAAAATTAGCTCTCAATCGTGAAGATCGGTGAGAATGTATTTTATGAATGAGAAAAGTGCAAAGACATGCCTCTTTTGAGAAATTTCGATTAAAATTTTTTGTCACCGATTTTGACGAGTGAGGACTCGTTAGACGCGGAATAATAAGAGATATATAACTGCAAAACTTTTCTGACTGAATCTTGCTAGTTTCAAAAATATGCCACAAAAACTTTTCGTGTTCGGCCTGATTTCAGGTGGCCTTTCCTATTTAGATTTTTTGCTCTATTTTAAAAACTAGACATTTATTTAGCAAAATTCCTCTTCACGTCGCTTTGTATTCCTTTCCTCGTTAAAGTAAGCTCTCAATCGGCAAGATCGGTGACAATGTATTTTATGAATTAAAAAAGTGCAAAGGCAGTCCATGCTTCTTTTGTGAAATTTCGATTAAAATTTTTTGTCACCGATTTTGACGATTGAGGACTCGCTTGACGCGGAATAATGAGAGAAATATAACTGGAAAATATTTCTAACCGAATCTTGCTAGTTTCAAATATATGCCACAAAAACTTTTCGTGTTCGGCCTGATTTCAGGTGGCTTTTCCTATTTAGTTTTTTTGCTTTATTTTAAAAACTAGACATTTATTTAGCAAAATTCCTCTTCACGTCGCTTTGTATTCCTTTCCTCGTTAAAGTAAGCTCTCAATCGGCAAGATCGGTGACAATGTATTTTATGAATGAAAAAAGTGCAAAGGCTTCTTTTGTGAAATTTCGATTAAAATTTTTTGTCACCGATTTTGACGAGTGAGGACTCGATGGACGCGGAATAATGAGAGAAATATAACTGCAAAATATTTCTAACTGAATCTTGCTAGTTTCAAATATATGCCACAACAACTTTTCGTGTTCGGCCTGATTTCAGGTGGCCTTTCCTATTTAGTTTTTTTGCTCTATTTTAAGAACTAGACATTTATTTAGCAAAATACCTCTTCACGTCGCTTTGTATTCCTTTCCCCGTTTAAATACGCTCTCAATCGGCAAAATCGGTGACAATGTATTTTATGAATGAAAAAAGTGCAAAGGCAGTCCATGCTTCTTTTGTGAAATTTCGATTAAAATTTTTGTCACCGATTTTGACGAGTGAGGACTCGCTGGACGCGGAATAATGAGAGAAATATAACTGCAAAATATTTCTAACCGAATCTTGCTAGTTTCAAATATATGCCACAAAAACTTCTCGTGTTCGGCCTGATTTCAGGTGGCCTTTCCTATTTAGTTTTTTTGCTCTATTTTAAAAACTAGACATTTATTTAGCAAAATACCTCTTCACGTCGCTTTGTATTCCTTTCCCCGTTTAAATAAGCTCTCAATCGGCAAGATCGGTGACAATGTATTTTATGAATGAAAAAAGTGCAAAGGCAGTCCATGCTTCTTTTGTGAAATTTCGATTAAAATGTTTGTCACCGATTTTGACGAGTGAGGACTCGTTGGACGCGGCATAATGAGAGAAATATAACTGCAAAATATTTCTAACTGAATCTTGCTAGTTTCAAATATATGCCACAACAACTTTTCGTGTTCGGCCTGATTTCAGGTGGCCTTTCCTATTTAGTTTTTTTGCTCTATTTTAAAAACTAGACATTTATTTAGCAAAATTCCTCTTCACGTCGCTTTGTATTCCTTTCCTCGTTAAAGTAAGCTCTCAATCGGCAAGATCGGTGACAATGTATTTTATGAATGAAAAAAGTGCAAAGGCAGTCCTTGCCATTTTTGTGAAATGTCGATTAAATTTTGTTGTCACCGATTTTGACGAGTGAGGACTCGTTGGACGCGGAATAATGAGAGAAATATAACTGCAAAATATTTCTAACCGAATCTTGCTAGCTTCAAAAATATGCCACAAAACCTTTTCGTGTTCGGCCTGATTTCAGGTGGCCTTTCCTATTTAGTTTTTTTGCTCTATTTTAAAAACTAGACATTTATTTAGCAAAATTCCTCTTCACGTCGCTTTGTATTCTTTTCCCCGTTTAAATAAGCTCGCAATCGGCAAGATCGGTGACAATGTATTTTATGAATGAAAAAAGTGCAAAGGCAGTCCATGCTTCTTTTGTGAAATTTCGATTAACATTTTTTGTCACCGATTTTGACGAGTGAGGACTCGTTAGACGCGGAATAATAAGAGAAATATAACTGCAAAATATTTCTAACCGAATCTTGCTAGTTTCAAAAATATGCCACAAAACCTTTTCGTGTTCGGCCTGATTTCAGGTGGCCTTTCCTATTTAGTTTTTTTGCTCTATTTTAAAAACTAGACATTTATTTAGCAAAATTCCTCTTCACGTCGCTTTGTATTCCTTTCCTCGTTAAAGTAAGCTCTCAATCGGCAAGTTCGGTGACAATGTATTTTATGAATGAAAAAAGTACAAAGGCAGTCCTTGCCATTTTTGTGAAATGTCGATTAAATTTTGTTGTCACCGATTTTGACGAGTGAGGACTCGTTGGACGCGGAATAATGAGAGAAATATAACTGCAAAATATTTCTAACCGAATCTTGCTAGTTTCAAAAATATGCCACAAAACCTTTTCGTGTTCGGCCTGATTTCAGGTGGCCTTTCCTATTCAGTTTTTCTACTCTATTTTAAAAACTAGGCATTTATTTAGCAAAATTTATTTTCACATCGCTTTGTATTCCTTCCCTAGTTAAAATAGGCTCTCAATCGGCAAGATCGGTGACAATGTATTTTATGAATGAAAAAAGCGCAAAGGCAGTCCATGCTTCTTTTGTGAAATTTCGATTAAAATTTTTTGTCACCGATTTTGACGAGTGGGGACTCGCTGGACGCGGAATAATGAGAGAAATATAACTGCAAAATATTTCTAACCGAATCTTGCTAGTTTCAAAAATATGCCATAAAAACTTTTCGTGTTCGGCCTGATTTCAGGTGGCCTTTCCTATTTAGTTTTTTTGCTCTATTTTAAAAACTAGACATTTATTTAGCAAAATTCCTCTTCACGTCGCTTTGTATTCCTTTCCTCGTTAAAGTAAGCTCTCAATCGGCAATATCGGTGACAATGTATTTTATGAATGAAACAAGTGCAAAGGCAGTCCATGCCATTTATGTGAAATGTCGATTAAATTTTTTTGTCACCGATTTTGACGAGTGAGGACTCGTTGGACGCGGAATAATAAGAGAAATATAACTGCAAAATATTTCTAACCGAATCTTGCTAGTTTCAAAAATATGCCACAAAAACTTTTCGTGTTCGGCCTGATTTCAGGTGGCCTTTCCTATTTAGTTTTTTTGCTCTATTTTAAAAACTAGACATTTATTTAGCAAAATTCCTCTTCACGTCGCTTTGTATTCTTTTCCCCGTTTAAATAAGCTCTCAATCGGCAAGATCGGTGACAATGTATTTTATGAATGAAAAAAGTGCAAAGGCAGTCCATGCTTCTTTTGTGAAATTTCGATTAAAATTTTTTGTCACCGATTTTGACGAGTGAGGACTCGTTAGACGCGGAATAATAAGAGAAATATAACTGCAAAATATTTCTAACCGAATCTTGCTAGTTTCAAAAATATGCCACAAAACCTTTTCGTGTTCGGCCTGATTTCAGGTGGCCTTTCCTATTTAGTTTTTTTGCTCTATTTTAAAAACTAGACATTTATTTAGCAAAATTCCTCTTCACGTCGCTTTGTATTCCTTTCCTCGTTAAAGTAAGCTCTCAATCGGCAAGATCGGTGACAACGTATTTTATGAATGAAAAAAGTGCAAAGGCAGTCCTTGCCATTTTTGTGAAATGTCGATTAAATTTTGTTGTAACCGATTTTGACGAGTGAGGACTCGTTGGACGCGGAATAATGAGAGAAATATAACTGCAAAATATTTCTAACCGAATCTCGCTAGTTTCAAAAATATGCCACAAAAACTTTTCGTGTTCGGCCTGATTTCAGGTGGCCTTTCCTATTCAGTTTTTGTACTCTATTTTAAAACTAGGCATTTGTTTAGCAAAATTTATTTTCACATCGCTTTGTATTCCTTCCCTAGTTAAAATAGGCTCTCAATCGGCAAGATCGGTGACAATGTATTTTATGAATGAAAAAAGTGCAAAGGCAGTCCATGCTTCTTTTGTGAAATTTCGATTAAAATTTTTTGTCACCGATTTTGACGAGTGGGGACTCGCTGGACGCGGAATAATGAGAGAAATATAACTGCAAAATATTTCTAACCGAATCTTGCTAGTTTCAAAAATATGCCATAAAAACTTTTCGTGTTCGGCCTGATTTCAGGTGGCCTTTCCTATTTAGTTTTTTTGCTCTATTTTAAGAACTAGACATTTATTTAGCAAAATTCCTCTTCACGTCGCTTTGTATTCCTTTCCTCGTTAAAATTAGCTCTCAATCGTGAAGATCGGTGAGAATGTATTTTATGAATGAGAAAAGTGCAAAGGCATGCTTCTTTTGAGAAATTTCGATTAAAATTTTTTGTCACCGATTTTGACGACTGAGGACTCGTTAGACGCGGAATAATATGAGAAATATAACTGCAAAATATTTCTAACCGAATCTTGCTAGTTTCAAAAATATGCCACAAAACCTTTTCGTGTTCGGCCTGATTTCAGGTGGCCTTTCCTATTTAGTTTTTTTGCTCTATTTTAAGAACTAGACATTTATTTAGCAAAATTCCTCTTCACGTCGCTTTGTATTCCTTTCCTCGTTAAAATTAGCTCTCAATCGTGAAGATCGGTGAGAATGTATTTTATGAATGAGAAAAGTGCAAAGGCATGCTTCTTTTGAGAAATTTCGATTAAAATTTTTTGTCACCGATTTTGACGAGTGAGGACTCGTTAGACGCGGAATAATAAGAGAAATATAACTGCAAAATATTTCTAACCGAATCTTGCTAGTTTCAAAAATATGCCACAAAACCTTTTCGTGTTCGGCCTGATTTCAGGTGGCCTTTCCTATTTAGTTTTTTTGCTCTATTTTAAGAACTAGACATTTATTTAGCAAAATTCCTCTTCACGTCGCTTTGTATTCCTTTCCTCGTTAAAATTAGCTCTCAATCGTGAAGATCGGTGAGAATGTATTTTATGAATGAGAAAAGTGCAAAGGCATGCTTCTTTTGAGAAATTTCGATTAAAATTTTTTGTCACCGATTTTGACGACTGAGGACTCGTTAGACGCGGAATAATAAGAGAAATATAACTGCAAAATATTTCTAACCGAATCTTGCTAGTTTCAAAAATATGCCACAAAACCTTTTCGTGTTCGGCCTGATTTCAGGTGGCCTTTCCTATTTAGTTTTTCTACTCTATTTTAAAGACTAGGCATTTATTTAGCAAAATTTATTTTCACATCGCTTTGTATTCCTTTCCTCGTTAAAATTAGCTCTCAATCGTGAAGATCGGTGAGAATGTATTTTATGAATGAGAAAAGTGCAAAGGCATGCTTCTTTTGAGAAATTTCGATTAAAATTTTTTGTCACCGATTTTGACGAGTGAGGACTCGTTAGACGCGGAATAATAAGAGAAATATAACTGCAAAATATTTCTAACCGAATCTTGCTAGTTTCAAAAATATGCCACAAAACCTTTTCGTGTTCGGCCTGATTTCAGGTGGCCTTTCCTATTTAGTTTTTTTGCTCTATTTTAAGAACTAGACATTTATTTAGCAAAATTCCTCTTCACGTCGCTTTGTATTCCTTTCCTCGTTAAAATTAGCTCTCAATCGTGAAGATCGGTGAGAATGTATTTTATGAATGAGAAAAGTGCAAAGGCATGCTTCTTTTGAGAAATTTCGATTAAAATTTTTTGTCACCGATTTTGACGAGTGAGGACTCGTTAGACGCGGAATAATAAGAGAAATATAACTGCAAAATATTTCTAACCGAATCTTGCTAGTTTCAAAAATATGCCACAAAACCTTTTCGTGTTCGGCCTGATTTCAGGTGGCCTTTCCTATTTAGTTTTTTTGCTCTATTTTAAGAACTAGACATTTATTTAGCAAAATTCCTCTTCACGTCGCTTTGTATTCCTTTCCTCGTTAAAATTAGCTCTCAATCGTGAAGATCGGTGAGAATGTATTTTATGAATGAGAAAAGTGCAAAGGCATGCTTCTTTTGAGAAATTTCGATTAAAATTTTTTGTCACCGATTTTGACGACTGAGGACTCGTTAGACGCGGAATAATAAGAGAAATATAACTGCAAAATATTTCTAACCGAATCTTGCTAGTTTCAAAAATATGCCACAAAACCTTTTCGTGTTCGGCCTGATTTCAGGTGGCCTTTCCTATTTAGTTTTTTTGCTCTATTTTAAGAACTAGACATTTATTTAGCAAAATTCCTCTTCACGTCGCTTTGTATTTCTTTCCTCGTTAAAATTAGCTCTCAATCGTGAAGATCGGTGAGAATGTATTTTATGAATGAGAAAAGTGCAAAGGCATGCTTGTTTTGAGAAATTTCGATTAAAATTTTTTGTCACCGATTTTGACGAGTGAGGACTCGTTAGACGCGGAATAATAAGAGAAATATAACTGCAAAATATTTCTAACCGAATCTTGCTAGTTTCAAAAATATGCCACAAAACCTTTTCGTGTTCGGCCTGATTTCAGGTGGCTTTTCCTATTTAGTTTTTTTGCTCTATATTAAAAACTAGACATTTATTAAGCAAAATTCCTCTTCACGTCGCTTTGTATTCCTTTCCTCGTTAAAATTAGCTCTCAATCGTGAAGATCGGTGAGAATGTATTTTATGAATGAGAAAAGTGCAAAGGCATGCCTCTTTTGAGAAATTTCGATTAAAATTTTTTGTCACCGATTTTGACGAGTGAGGACTCGTTAGACGCGGAATAATAAGAGAAATATAACTGCAAAACTTTTCTGACTGAATCTTGCTAGTATCAAAAATATGCCACAAAAACTTTTCGTGTTCGGCCTGATTTCAGGTGGCCTTTCCTATTTAGATTTTTTGCTCTATTTTAAAAACTAGATATTTATTTAGAAAAATTCCTCCTCACGTCGCTTTGTATTCCTTTCCTCGTTAAAATAAGCTCTCAATCGGCAAGATCGGTGACAATGTATTTTATGAATGAAAAAAGTGCAAAGGCAGTCCATGCTTCTTTTGTGAAATTTCGATTAAAATTTTTTGTCACCGTTTTTGACGAGTGAGGACTCGTTAGACGCGGAATAATAAGAGAAATGTAACTGCAAAATATTTCTAACCGAATCTTGCTAGTTTCAAATATATGATACAAAACTTTTCGTGTTCGGCCTGATTTCAGGTGGCCTTTCCTATTTAGTTTTTTTGCTCTATTTTAAAAACTAGACATTTATTTAGCAAAATTCCTCTTCACGTCGCTTTGTATTCCTTTCCTCGTTAAAGTAAGCTCTCAATCGGCAAGATCGGTGACAATGTATTTTATGAATGAAAAAAGTGCAAAGGCAGTCCTTGCCATTTTTGTGAAATGTCGATTAAATTTTTTTGTCACCGATTTTGACTAGTGAGGACTCGTTGGACGCGGAATAATGAGAGAAATATAACTGCAAAATATTTCTAACCGAATCTTGCTAGTTTCAAAAATATGCCACAAAACCTTTTCGTGTTCGGCCTGATTTCAGGTGGCCTTTCCTATTTAGTTTTTTTGTTCTATTTTAAAAACTAGACATTTATTTAGCAAAATTCCTCTTCACGTCGCTTTGCATTGCTTTCCTAGTTAAAATAAGCTCTCAATCGGCAAGATCGGTGACAATGTATTTTATGAATGAAAAAAGTGCAAAGGCAGTCCATGCTTCTTTTGTGAAATTTCGATTAAAATTTTTTGTCACCGATTTTGACGAGTGAGGACTCGTTAGACGCGGAATAATAAGAGAAATATAACTTGCAAAATATTTCTAACCGAATCTTGCTAGTTTCAAATATATGATACAAAACTTTTCGTGTTCGGCCTGATTTCAGGTGGCCTTTCCTATTTAGTTTTTTTGCTCTATTTTAAAAACTAGACATTTATTTAGCAAAATTCCTCTTCACGTCGCTTTGTATTCCTTTCCTCGTTAAAGTAAGCTCTCAATCGGCAAGATCGGTGACAATGTATTTTATGAATGAAAAAAGTGCAAAGGCAGTCCTTGCCATTTTTGTGAAATGTCGATTAAATTTTTTTGTCACCGATTTTGACTAGTGAGGACTCGTTGGACGCGGAATAATGAGAGAAATATAACTGCAAAATATTTCTAACCGAATCTTGCTAGTTTCAAAAATATGCCACAAAACCTTTTCGTGTTCGGCCTGATTTCAGGTGGCCTTTCCTATTTAGTTTTTTTGTTCTATTTTAAAAACTAGACATTTATTTAGCAAAATTCCTCTTCACGTCGCTTTGCATTGCTTTCCTAGTTAAAATAAGCTCTCAATCGGCAAGATCGGTGACAATGTATTTTATGAATGAAAAAAGTGCAAAGGCAGTCCATGCTTCTTTTGTGAAATTTCGATTAAAATTTTTTGTCACCGATTTTGACGAGTGAGGACTCGTTAGACGCGGAATAATAAGAGAAATATAACTGCAAAATATTTCTAACCGAATCTTGCTAGTTTCAAAAATATGCCACAAAACCTTTTCGTGTTCGGCCTGATTTCAGGTGGCCTTTCCTATTTAGTTTTTTTGCTCTATTTTAAAAACTAGACATTTATTTAGCAAAATTCCTCTTCACGTCGCTTTGTATTCCTTTCCTCGTTAAAATTAGCTCTCAATCGTTAAGATCGGTGAGAATGTATTTTATGAATGAGAAAAGTGCAAAGGCATGCTTCTTTTGAGAAATTTCGATTAAAATTTTTTGTCACCGATTTTGACGAGTGAGGACTCGTTAGACGCGGAATAATAAGAGAAATATAACTGCAAAACTTTTCTGACCGAATCTTGCTAGTTTCAAAAATATGCCACAAAAACTTTTCGTGTTCGGCCTGATTTCAGGTGGCCTTTCCTATTCAGATTTTTTGCTCTATTTTAAAAACTAGACAATTATTTAGCAAAATTCCTCTTCACGTCGCTTTGTATTCCTTTCCTCGTTAAAATAAGCTCTCAATCGGCAAGATCGGTGACAATGTATTTTATGAATGAAAGAAGTGCAAAGGCAGTCCATGCTTCTTTTGTGAAATTTCGATTAAAATTTTTTGTCACCGATTTTGACGAGTGAGGACTCGTTAGACGCGGAATAATAAGACAAATATAACTGCAAAATATTTCTAACCGAATCTTCCTAGTTTCAAAAATATGCCACAAAACCTTTTCGTGTTCGGCCTGATTTCAGGTGGCCTTTCCTATTTAGTTTTTTTGCTCTATATTAAAAACTAGACATTTATTAAGCAAAATTCCTCTTCACGTCGCTTTGTATTCCTTTCCTCGTTAAAATTAGCTCTCAATCGTGAAGATCGGTGAGAATGTATTTTATGAATGAGAAAAGTGCAAAGGCATGCTTCTTTTGAGAAATTTCGATTAAAATTTTTTGTCACCGATTTTGACGAGTGAGGACTCGTTAGACGCGGAATAATAAGAGAAGAGAGAGTTCAGGTGGCCTTTCCTATTTAGTTTTTTTGCTCTATATTAAAAACTAGACATTTATTAAGCAAAATTCCTCTTCACGTCGCTTTGTACTCCTTTCCTCGTTAAAATTAGCTCTCAATCGTGAAGATCGGTGAGAATGTATTTTATGAATGAGAAAAGTGCAAAGGCATGCTTCTTTTGAGAAATTTCGATTAAAATTTTTTGTCACCGATTTTGACGAGTGAGGACTCGTTAGACGCGGAATAATAAGAGAAATATAACTGCAAAACTTTTCTGACCGAATCTTGCTAGTTTCAAAAATATGCCACAAAAACTTTTCGTGTTCGGCCTGATTTCAGGTGGCCTTTCCTATTTAGATTTTTTGCTCTATTTTAAAAACTAGATATTTATTTAGAAAAATTCCTCTTCACGTCGCTTTGTATTCCTTTCCTCGTTAAAATAAGCTCTCAATCGGCAAGATCGGTGACAATGTATTTTATGAATGAAAAAAGTGCAAAGGCAGTCCATGCTTCTTTTGTGAAATTTCGATTAAAATTTTTTGTCACCGTTTTTGACGAGTGAGGACTCGTTAGACGCGGAATAATAAGAGAAATGTAACTGCAAAATATTTCTAACCGAATCTTGCTAGTTTCAAATATATGATACAAAACTTTTCGTGTTCGGCCTGATTTCAGGTGGCCTTTCCTATTTAGTTTTTTTGCTCTATTTTAAAAACTAGACATTTATTTAGCAAAATTCCTCTTCACGTCGCTTTGTATTCCTTTCCTCGTTAAAGTAAGCTCTCAATCGGCAAGATCGGTGCCAATGTATTTTATGAATGAAAAAAGTGCAAAGGCAGTCCTTGCCATTTTTGTGAAATGTCGATTAAATTTTGTTGTCACCGATTTTGACGAGTGAAGACTCGTTGGACGCGGAATAATGAGAGAAATATAACTGCAAAATATTTCTAACTGTCTCTTGCTAGTTTCAAATATATGCCACAACAACTGGCCTGATTTCAGGTGGCCTTTCCTATTTAGTTTTTTTGCTCTATTTTATAAACTAGACATTTATTTAGCAAAATACCTCTTCACGTCGCTTTGTATTCCTTTCCCCGTTTAAATAAGCTCTCAATCGGCAAAATCGGTGACAATGTATTTTATGAATGAAAAAAGTGCAAAGGCAGTCCATGCTTCTTTTGTGAAATTTCGATTAAAATTTTTGTCACCGATTTTGACGAGTGAGGACTCGCTGGACGCGGAATAATGAGAGAAATATAACTGCAAAATATTTCTAACCGAATCTTGCTAGTTTCAAATATATGCCACAAAAACTTCTCGTGTTCGGCCTGATTTCAGGTGGCCTTTCTATTTAGTTTTTTTGCTCTATTTTAAAAACTAGACATTTATTTAGCAAAATACCTCTTCACGTCGCTTTGTATTCCTTTCCCCGTTTAAATAAGCTCTCAATCGGCAAGATCGGTGACAATGTATTTTATGAATGAAAAAAGTGCAAAGGCAGTCCATGCTTCTTTTGTGAAATTTCGATTAAAATGTTTGTCACCGATTTTGACGAGTGAGGACTCGTTGGACGCGGCATAATGAGAGAAATATAACTGCAAAATATTTCTAACTGAATCTTGCTAGTTTCAAATATATGCCACAACAACTTTTCGTGTTCGGCCTGATTTCAGGTGGCCTTTCCTATTTAGTTTTTTTGCTCTATTTTAAAAACTAGACATTTATTTAGCAAAATTCCTCTTCACGTCGCTTTGTATTCCTTTCCTCGTTAAAGTAAGCTCTCAATCGGCAAGATCGGTGACAATGTATTTTATGAATGAAAAAAGTGCAAAGGCAGTCCTTGCCATTTTTGTGAAATGTCGATTAAATTTTGTTGTCACCGATTTTGACGAGTGAGGACTCGTTGGACGCGGAATAATGAGAGAAATATAACTGCAAAATATTTCTAACCGAATCTTGCTAGCTTCAAAAATATGCCACAAAACCTTTTCGTGTTCGGCCTGATTTCAGGTGGCCTTTCCTATTTAGTTTTTTTGCTCTATTTTAAAAACTAGACATTTATTTAGCAAAATTCTTTTCCCCGTTTAAATAAGCTCGCAATCGGCAAGATCGGTGACAATGTATTTTATGAATGAAAAAAGTGCAAAGGCAGTCCATGCTTCTTTTGTGAAATTTCGATTAAAATTTTTTGTCACCGATTTTGACGAGTGAGGACTCGTTAGACGCGGAATAATAAGAGAAATATAACTGCAAAATATTTCTAACCGAATCTTGCTAGTTTCAAAAATATGCCACAAAACCTTTTCGTGTTCGGCCTGATTTCAGGTGGCCTTTCCTATTTAGTTTTTTTGCTCTATTTTAAAAACTAGACATTTATTTAGCAAAATTCCTCTTCACGTCGCTTTGTATTCCTTTCCTCGTTAAAGTAAGCTCTCAATCGGCAAGATCGGTGACAATGTATTTTATGAATGAAAAAAGTGCCATTTTTGTGAAATGTCGATTAAATTTTGTTGTAACCGATTTTGACGAGTGAGGACTCGTTGGACGCGGAATAATGAGAGAAATATAACTGCAAAATATTTCTAACCGAATCTCGCTAGTTTCAAAAATATGCCACAAAAACTTTTCGTGTTCGGCCTGATTTCAGGTGGCCTTTCCTATTCAGTTTTTGTACTCTATTTTAAAAACTAGGCATTTATTTAGCAAAATTTATTTTCACATCGCTTTGTATTCCTTCCCTAGTTAAAATAGGCTCTCAATCGGCAAGATAGGTGACAATGTATTTTATGAATGAAAAAAGTGCAAAGGCAGTCCATGCTTCTTTTGTGAAATTTCGATTAAAATTTT
The DNA here is from genome assembly GCA_963924295.1 of Dioctria rufipes. Classification (NCBI taxonomy): domain Eukaryota; kingdom Metazoa; phylum Arthropoda; class Insecta; order Diptera; family Asilidae; genus Dioctria; species Dioctria rufipes. The sequence goes on along the minus strand of OZ002741.1, from coordinate 134,683,565 downwards.
TTTTCACCGATTTTGACGAGTGGGGACTCGCTGGACGCGGAATAATGAGAGAAATATAACTGCAAAATATTTCTAACCGAATCTTGCTAGTTTCAAAAATATGCCATAAAAACTTTTCGTGTTCGGCCTGATTTCAGGTGGCCTTTCCTATTTAGTTTTTTTGCTCTATTTTAAAAACTAGACATTTATTTAGCAAAATTCCTCTTCACGTCGCTTTGTATTCCTTTGCTCGTTAAAGTAAGCTCTCAATCGGCAATATCGGTGACAATGTATTTTATGAATGAAACAAGTGCAAGGCAGTCCATGCTTCTTTTGTGAAATTTCGATTAAAATTTTTTGTCACCGATTTTGACGAGTGAGGACTCGTTAGACGCGGAATAATAAGAGAAATATAACTGCAAAATATTTCTAACCGAATCTTGCTAGTTTCAAAAATATGCCACAAAACCTTTTCGTGTTCGGCCTGATTTCAGGTGGCCTTTCCTATTTAGTTTTTTTGCTCTATTTTAAAAACTAGACATTTATTTAGCAAAATTCCTCTTCACGTCGTTTTGTATTCCTTTCCTCGTTAAAGTAAGCTCTCAATCGGCAAGATCGGTGACAATGTATTTTATGAATGAAAAAAGTGCAAAGGCAGTCCTTGCCATTTTGTGAAATGTCGATTAAATTTTGTTGTCACCGATTTTGACGAGTGGGGACTCATTGGACGCGGAATAATGAGAGAAATATAACTGCAAAATATTTCTAACTGAATCTTGCTAGTTTCAAATATATGCCACAACAACTTTTCGTGTTCGGACTGATTTCAGGTGGCCTTTCCTATTTAGATTTTTTGCTCTATTTTAAAAACTAGACATTTATTTAGCAAAATTCCTCTTCACGTCGCTTTGCATTCCTTTCCTCGTTAAAATAAGCTCTCAATCGGCAAGATCGGTGACAATGTATTTTATGAATGAAAAAAGTGCAAAGGCAGTCCATGCTTCTTTTGTGAAATTTCGATTAAAATTTTTTGTCACCGATTTTGACGAGTGAGGACTCGTTAGACGCGGAATAATAAGAGAAATATAACTGCAAAATATTTCTAACCGAATCTTGCTAGTTTCAAAAATATGCCACAAAACCTTTTCGTGTTCGGCCTGATTTCAGGTGGCCTTTCCTATTTAGTTTTTTTGCTCTATTTTAAAAACTAGACATTTATTTAGCAAAATTCCTCTTCACGTCGCTTTGTATTCCTTTCCTCGTTAAAATTAGCTCTCAATCGTGAAGATCGGTGAGAATGTATTTTATGAATGAGAAAAGTGCAAAGCATGCTTCTTTTGAGAAATTTCGATTAAAATTTTTTGTCACCGATTTTGACGAGTGAGGACTCGATAGACGCGGAATAATAAGAGAAATATAACTGCAAAATATTTCTGACCGAATCTCGCTAGTTTCAAAAATATGCCACAAAAACTTTTCGTGTTCGGCCTGATTTCAGGTGGCCTTTCCTATTTAGTATTTTTGCTCTATTTTAAAAACTAGACATTTATTTAGCAAAATTCCTCTTCACGTCGCTTTGTATTCCTTTCCTCGTTAAAGTAAGCTCTCAATCGGCAAGATCGGTGACAATGTATTTTATGAATGAAAAAAGTGCAAAGGCAGTCCATGCTTCTTTTGTGAAATTTCGATTAAAATTTTTTGTCACCGATTTTGACGAGTGGGGACTCGCTGGACGCGGAATAATGAGAGAAATATAACTGCAAAATATTTCTAACCGAATCTTGCTAGTTTCAAATATATGCCATAAAAACTTTTCGTGTTCGGCCTGATTTCAGGTGGCCTTTCCTATTTAGTTTTTTTGCTCTATTTTAAAAACTAGACATTTATTTAGCAAAATTCCTCTTCACGTCGCTTTGTATTCCTTTCCTCGTTAAAGTAAGCTCTCAATCGGCAATATCGGTGACAATGTATTTTATGAATGAAACAAGTGCAAAGGCAGTCCATGCCATTTATGTGAAATGTCGATTAAATTTTTTTGTCACCGATTTTGACGAGTGAGGACTCGTTGGACGCGGAATAATAAGAGAAATATAACTGCAAAATATTTCTAACCGAATCTTGCTAGGTTCAAAAATATGCCACAAAAACTTTTCGTGTTCGGCCTGATTTCAGGTGGCCTTTCCTATTCAGTTTTTCTACTCTATTTTAAAGACTAGGCATTTATTTAGCAAAATTTATTTTCACATCGCTTTGTATTACTTCCCTAGTTAAAATAGGCTCTCAATCGGCAAGATCGGTGACAATGTATTTTATGAATGAAAAATGTGCAAAGGCAGTCCATGCTTGTTTTGTGAAATTTCGATTAAAATTTTTTGTCACCGATTTTGACGAGTGAGGACTCGCTGGACGCGGAATAATGAGAGAAATATAACTGCAAAATATTTCTAACCGAATCTTGCTAGTTTCAAAAATATGCCATAAAAACTTTTCGTGTTCGGCCTGATTTCAGGTGGCCTTTCCTATTTAGTTTTTTTGCTCTATTTTAAAAACTAGACATTTATTTAGCAAAATTCCTCTTCACGTCGCTTTGTATTCCTTTCCTCGTTAAAATTAGCTCTCAATCGTGAAGATCGGTGAGAATGTATTTTATGAATGAGAAAAGTGCAAAGCATGCTTCTTTTGAGAAATTTCGATTAAAATTTTTTGTCACCGATTTTGACGAGTGAGGACTCGATAGACGCGGAATAATAAGAGAAATATAACTGCAAAATATTTCTGACCGAATCTCGCTAGTTTCAAAAATATGCCACAAAAACTTTTCGTGTTCGGCCTGATTTCAGGTGGCCTTTCCTATTTAGTATTTTTGCTCTATTTTAAAAACTAGACATTTATTTAGCAAAATTCCTCTTCACGTCGCTTTGTATTCCTTTCCTCGTTAAAGTAAGCTCTCAATCGGCAAGATCGGTGACAATGTATTTTATGAATGAAAAAAGTGCAAAGGCAGTCCTTGCCATTTTTGTGAAATGTCGATTAAATTTTGTTGTCACCGATTTTGACGAGTGGGGACTCATTGGACGCGGAATAATGAGAGAAATATAACTGCAAAATATTTCTAACTGAATCTTGCTAGTTTCAAATATATGCCACAACAACTTTTCGTGTTCGGACTGATTTCAGGTGGCCTTTCCTATTTAGATTTTTTGCTCTATTTTAAAAACTAGACATTTATTTAGCAAAATTCCTCTTCACGTCGCTTTGTATTCCTTCCCTAGTTAAAATAGGCTCTCAATCGGCAAGATCGGTGACAATGTATTTTATGAATGAAAAAAGTGCAAAGGCAGTCCATGCTTGTTTTGTGAAATTTCGATTAAAATTTTTTGTCACCGATTTTGACGAGTGGGGACTCGCTGGACGCGGAATAATGAGAGAAATATAACTGCAAAATATTTCTAACCGAATCTTGCTAGTTTCAAAAATATGCCATAAAAACTTTTCGTGTTCGGCCTGATTTCAGGTGGCCTTTCCTATTTAGTTTTTTTGCTCTATTTTAAAAACTAGACATTTATTTAGCAAAATTCCTCTTCACGTCGCTTTGTATTCCTTTCCTCGTTAAAGTAAGCTCTCAATCGGCAATATCGGTGACAATGTATTTTATGAATGAAACAAGTGCAAAGGCAGTCCATGCCATTTATGTGAAATGTCGATTAAATTTTTTTGTCACCGATTTTGACGAGTGAGGACTCGTTGGACGCGGAATAATAAGAGAAATATAACTGCAAAATATTTCTAACCGAATCTTGCTAGGTTCAAAAATATGCCACAAAAACTTTTCGTGTTCGGCCTGATTTCAGGTGGCCTTTCCTATTCAGTTTTTCTACTCTATTTTAAAGACTAGGCATTTATTTAGCAAAATTTATTTTCACATCGCTTTGTATTACTTCCCTAGTTAAAATAGGCTCTCAATCGGCAAGATCGGTGACAATGTATTTTATGAATGAAAAATGTGCAAAGGCAGTCCATGCTTGTTTTGTGAAATTTCGATTAAAATTTTTTGTCACCGATTTTGACGAGTGAGGACTCGCTGGACGCGGAATAATGAGAGAAATATAACTGCAAAATATTTCTAACCGAATCTTGCTAGTTTCAAAAATATGCCATAAAAACTTTTCGTGTTCGGCCTGATTTCGGGTGGCCTTTCCTATTTAGTTTTTTTGCTCTATTTTAAAAACTAGACATTTATTTAGCAAAATTCCTCTTCACGTCGCTTCGTATTCCTTTCCTCGTTAAAGTAAGCTCTCAATCGGCAAGATCGGTGACAATGTATTTTATGAATGAAAAAAGTGCAAAGGCAGTCCATGCTTCTTTTGTGAAATTTCGATTAAAATTTTTTGTCACCGATTTTGACGAGTGAGGACTCGTTAGACGCGCAATAATAAGAGAAATATAACTGCAAAATATTTCTAACCGAATCTTGCTACTTTCAAAAATATGCCACAAAACTTTTTCGTGTTCGGCCTGATTTCAGGTGGCCTTTCCTATTTAGTTTTTTTGCTCTATTTTAAAAACTAGACATTTATTTAGCAAAATTCCTCTTCACGTCGCTTTGCATTCCTTTCCTCGTTAAAATAAGCTCTCAATCGGCAAGATCGGTGACAATGTATTTTATGAATGAAAAAAGAGCAAAGGCAGTCCATGTTTCTTTTGTGAAATTTCGATTAAAATTTTTTGTCACCGATTTTGACGAGTGAGGACTCGTTAGACGCGGAATAATAAGAGAAATATAACTGCAAAATATTTCTAACCGAATCTTGCTAGTTTCAAAAATATGCCATAAAAACTTTTCGTGTTCGGCCTGATTTCAGGTGGCCTTTCCTATTTAGTTTTTTTGCTCTATTTTAAAAACTAGACATTTATTTAGCAAAATTCCTCTTCACGTCGCTTTGTATTCCTTTCCTCGTTAAAGTAAGCTCTCAATCGGCAATATCGGTGACAATGTATTTTATGAATGAAACAAGTGCAAAGGCAGTCCATGCCATTTATGTGAAATGTCGATTAAATTTTTTTGTCACCGATTTTGACGAGTGAGGACTCGTTGGACGCGGAATAATAAGAGAAATATAACTGCAAAATATTTCTAACCGAATCTTGCTAGGTTCAAAAATATGCCACAAAAACTTTTCGTGTTCGGCCTGATTTCAGGTGGCCTTTCCTATTCAGTTTTTCTACTCTATTTTAAAGACTAGGCATTTATTTAGCAAAATTTATTTTCACATCGCTTTGTATTCCTTCCCTAGTTAAAATAGGCTCTCAATCGGCAAGATCGGTGACAATGTATTTTATGAATGAAAAATGTGCAAAGGCAGTCCATGCTTGTTTTGTGAAATTTCGATTAAAATTTTTTGTCACCGATTTTGACGAGTGAGGACTCGCTGGACGCGGAATAATGAGAGAAATATAACTGCAAAATATTTCTAACCGAATCTTGCTAGTTTCAAAAATATGCCATAAAAACTTTTCGTGTTCGGCCTGATTTCAGGTGGCCTTTCCTATTTAGTTTTTTTGCTCTATTTTAAAAACTAGACATTTATTTAGCAAAATTCCTCTTCACGTCACTTTGTATTCCTTTCCTCGTTAAAGTAAGCTCTCAATCGGCAAGATCGGTGACAATGTATTTTATGAATGAAAAAAGTGCAAAGGCAGTCCATGCTTCTTTTGTGAAATTTCGATTAAAATTTTTTGTCACCGATTTTGACGAGTGAGGACTCGTTAGACGCGGAATAATAAGAGAAATATAACTGCAAAATATTTCTAACCGAATCTTGCTACTTTCAAAAATATGCCACAAAACCTTTTCGTGTTCGGCCTGATTTCAGGTGGCCTTTCCTATTTAGTTTTTTTGCTCTATTTTAAAAACTAGACATTTATTTAGCAAAATTCCTCTTCACGTCGTTTTGTATTCCTTTCCTCGTTAAAGTAAGCTCTCAATCGGCAAGATCGGTGACAATGTATTTTATGAATGAAAAAAGTGCAAAGGCAGTCCTTGCCATTTTTGTGAAATGTCGATTAAATTTTGTTGTCACCGATTTTGACGAGTGGGGACTCATTGGACGCGGAATAATGAGAGAAATATAACTGCAAAATATTTCTAACTGAATCTTGCTAGTTTCAAATATATGCCACAACATCTTTTCGTGTTCGGCCTGATTTCAGGTGGCCTTTCCTATTTAGATTTTTTGCTCTATTTTAAAAACTAGACATTTATTTAGCAAAATTCCTCTTCACGTCGCTTTGCATTCCTTTCCTCGTTAAAATAAGCTCTCAATCGGCAAGATCGGTGACAATGTATTTTATGAATGAAAAAAGAGCAAAGGCAGTCCATGTTTCTTTTGTGAAATTTCGATTAAAATTTTTTGTCACCGATTTTGACGAGTGAGGACTCGTTAGACGCGGAATAATAAGAGAAATATAACTGCAAAATATTTCTAACCGAATCTTGCTAGTTTCAAAAATATGCCACAAAACCTTTTCGTGTTCGGCCTGATTTCAGGTGGCCTTTCCTATTTAGTTTTTTTGCTCTATTTTAAAAACTAGACATTTATTTAGCAAAATTCCTCTTCACGTCGCTTTGCATTCCTTTCCTCGTTAAAATAAGCTCTCAATCGGCAAGATCGGTGACAATGTATTTTATGAATGAAAAAAGAGCAAAGGCAGTCCATGTTTCTTTTGTGAAATTTCGATTAAAATTTTTTGTCACCGATTTTGACGAGTGAGGACTCGATAGACGCGGAATAATAAGAGAAATATAACTGCAAAATATTTCTGACCGAATCTTGCTAGTTTCAAAAATATGCCACAAAAACTTTTCGTGTTCGGCCTGATTTCAGGTGGCCTTTCCTATTTAGTTTTTTTGCTCTATTTTAAAAACTAGACATTTATTTAGCAAAATTCCTCTTCACGTCGCTTTGTATTCCTTTCCTCGTTAAAGTAAGCTCTCAATCGGCAAGATCGGTGACAATGTATTTTTAGAATGAAAAAAGTGCAAAGGCAGTCCATGCCATTTTTGTGAAATGTCGATTAAATTTTTTTGTCACCGATCTTGAGGAGTGAGGACTCGTTGGACGCGGAATAATAAGAGAAATATAACTGCAAAATATTTCTAACCGAATCTTGCTAGTTTCAAAAATATGCCACAAAACCTTTTCGTGTTCGGCCTGATTTCAGGTGGCCTTTCCTATTTAGTTTTTTTGCTCTATTTTAAAAACTAGACATTTATTTAGCAAAATTCCTCTTCACGTCGCTTTGTATTCCTTTCCTCGTTAAAATTAGCTCTCAATCGTGAAGATCGGTGAGAATGTATTTTATGAATGAGAAAAGTGCAAAGGCATGCTTCTTTTGAGAAATTTCGATTAAAATTTTTTGTCACCGATTTTGACGAGTGAGGACTCGTTAGACGCGGAATAATGAGAGAAATATAACTGCAAAACTTTACTGACCGAATCTTGCTAGTTTCAAAAATATGCCACAAAAACTTTTCGTGTTCGGCCTGATTTCAGGTGGCCTTTCCTATTTAGATTTTTTGCTCTATTTTAAAAACTAGACATTTATTTAGCAAAATTCCTCTTCACGTCGCTTTGTATTCCTTTCCTCGTTAAAATAAGCTCTCAATCAGCAAGATCGGTGACAATGTATTTTATGAATGAAAAAAGTGCAAAGGCAGTCCATGCTTCTTTTGTGAAATTTCGAATAAAATTTTTTGTCACCGTTTTTGACGAGTGAAGACTCGTTAGACGCGGAATAATAAGAGAAATATAACTGCAAAATATTTCTAACCGAATCTTGCTAGTTTCAAAAATATGCCACAAAACCTTTTCGTGTTCGGCCTGATTTCAGGTGGCCTTTAATATTTAGTTTTTTTGCTCTATTTTAAGAACTAGACATTTATTTAGCAAAATTCCTCTTCACGTCGCTTTGTATTCCTTTCCTCGTTAAAATTAGCTCTCAATCGTGAAGATCGGTGAGAATGTATTTTATGAATGAGAAAAGTGCAAAGGCATGCTTCTTTTGAGAAATTTCGATTAAAATTTTTTGTCACCGATTTTGACGAGTGAGGACTCGTTAGACGCGGAATAATAAGATAAATATAACTGCAAAATATTTCTAACCGAATCTTGCTAGTTTCAAAAATATGCCACAAAACCTTTTCGTGTTCGGCCTGATTTCAGGTGGCCTTTCCTATTTAGTTTTTTTGCTCTATATTAAAAACTAGACATTTATTAAGCAAAATTCCTCTTCACGTCGCTTTGTATTCCTTTCCTCGTTAAAATTAGCTCTCAATCGTGAAGATCGGTGAGAATGTATTTTATGAATGAGAAAAGTGCAAAGGCATGCCTCTTTTGAGAAATTTCGATTAAAATTTTTTGTCACCGATTTTGACGAGTGAGGACTCGTTAGACGCGGAATAATAAGAGATATATAACTGCAAAACTTTTCTGACTGAATCTTGCTAGTTTCAAAAATATGCCACAAAAACTTTTCGTGTTCGGCCTGATTTCAGGTGGCCTTTCCTATTTAGATTTTTTGCTCTATTTTAAAAACTAGATATTTATTTAGAAAAATTCCTCCTCACGTCGCTTTGTATTCCTTTCCTCGTTAAAATAAGCTCTCAATCGGCAAGATCGGTGACAATGTATTTTATGAATGAAAAAAGTGCAAAGGCAGTCCATGCTTCTTTTGTGAAATTTCGATTAAAATTTTTTGTCACCGTTTTTGACGAGTGAGGACTCGTTAGACGCGGAATAATAAGAGAAATGTAACTGCAAAATATTTCTAACCGAATCTTGCTAGTTTCAAATATATGATACAAAACTTTTCGTGTTCGGCCTGATTTCAGGTGGCCTTTCCTATTTAGTTTTTTTGCTCTATTTTAAAAACTAGACATTTATTTAGCAAAATTCCTCTTCACGTCGCTTTGTATTCCTTTCCTCGTTAAAGTAAGCTCTCAATCGGCAAGATCGGTGACAACGTATTTTATGAATGAAAAAAGTGCAAAGGCAGTCCTTGCCATTTTTGTGAAATGTCGATTAAATTTTTTTGTCACCGATTTTGACTAGTGAGGACTCGTTGGACGCGGAATAATGAGAGAAATATAACTGCAAAATATTTCTAACCGAATCTTGCTAGTTTCAAAAATATGCCACAAAACCTTTTCGTGTTCGGCCTGATTTCAGGTGGCCTTTCCTATTTAGTTTTTTTGCTCTATTTTAAAAACTAGACATTTATTTAGCAAAATTCCTCTTCACGTCGCTTTGCATTGCTTTCCTCGTTAAAATAAGCTCTCAATCGGCAAGATCGGTGAGAATGTATTTTATGAATGAAAAAAGTGCAAAGGCAGTCCATGCTTCTTTTGTGAAATTTCGATTAAAATTTTTTGTCACCGATTTTGACGAGTGAGGACTCGTTAAACGCGGAATAATAAGAGAAATATAACTGCAAAATATTTCTAACCGAATCTTGCTAGTTTCAAAAATATGCCACAAAACCTTTTCGTGTTCGGCCTGATTTCAGGTGGCCTTTCCTATTTAGTTTTTTTGCTCTATTTTAAAAACTAGACATTTATTTAGCAAAATTCCTCTTCACGTCGCTTTGTATTCCTTTCCTCGTTAAAATTAGCTCTCAATCGTGAAGATCGGTGAGAATGTATTTTATGAATGAGAAAAGTGCAAAGGCATGCTTCTTTTGAGAAATTTCGATTAAAATTTTTTGTCACCGATTTTGACGAGTGAGGACTCGTTAGACGCGGAATAATAAGAGAAATATAACTGCAAAATATTTCTAACCGAATCTTGCTAGTTTCAAAAATATGCCACAAAACCTTTTCGTGTTCGGCCTGATTTCAGGTGGCCTTTCCTATTTAGTTTTTTTGCTCTATTTTAAAAACTAGACATTTATTTAGCAAAATTCCTCTTCACGTCGCTTTGCATTCCTTTCCTCGTTAAAATAAGCTCTCAATCGGCAAGATCGGTGACAATGTATTTTATGAATGAAAAAAGAGCAAAGGCAGTCCATGTTTCTTTTGTGAAATTTCGATTAAAATTTTTTGTCACCGATTTTGACGAGTGAGGACTCGATAGACGCGGAATAATAAGAGAAATATAACTGCAAAATATTTCTGACCGAATCTTGCTAGTTTCAAAAATATGCCACAAAAACTTTTCGTGTTCGGCCTGATTTCAGGTGGCCTTTCCTATTTAGTTTTTTTGCTCTATTTTAAAAACTAGACATTTATTTAGCAAAATTCCTCTTCACGTCGCTTTGTATTCCTTTCCTCGTTAAAGTAAGCTCTCAATCGGCAAGATCGGTGACAATGTATTTTTAGAATGAAAAAAGTGCAAAGGCAGTCCATGCCATTTTTGTGAAATGTCGATTAAATTTTTTTGTCACCGATCTTGAGGAGTGAGGACTCGTTGGACGCGGAATAATAAGAGAAATATAACTGCAAAATATTTCTAACCGAATCTTGCTAGTTTCAAAAATATGCCACAAAACCTTTTCGTGTTCGGCCTGATTTCAGGTGGCCTTTCCTATTTAGTTTTTTTGCTCTATTTTAAAAACTAGACATTTATTTAGCAAAATTCCTCTTCACGTCGCTTTGTATTCCTTTCCTCGTTAAAATTAGCTCTCAATCGTGAAGATCGGTGAGAATGTATTTTATGAATGAGAAAAGTGCAAAGGCATGCTTCTTTTGAGAAATTTCGATTAAAATTTTTTGTCACCGATTTTGACGAGTGAGGACTCGTTAGACGCGGAATAATGAGAGAAATATAACTGCAAAACTTTACTGACCGAATCTTGCTAGTTTCAAAAATATGCCACAAAAACTTTTCGTGTTCGGCCTGATTTCAGGTGGCCTTTCCTATTTAGATTTTTTGCTCTATTTTAAAAACTAGACATTTATTTAGCAAAATTCCTCTTCACGTCGCTTTGTATTCCTTTCCTCGTTAAAATAAGCTCTCAATCAGCAAGATCGGTGACAATGTATTTTATGAATGAAAAAAGTGCAAAGGCAGTCCATGCTTCTTTTGTGAAATTTCGAATAAAATTTTTTGTCACCGTTTTTGACGAGTGAAGACTCGTTAGACGCGGAATAATAAGAGAAATATAACTGCAAAATATTTCTAACCGAATCTTGCTAGTTTCAAAAATATGCCACAAAACCTTTTCGTGTTCGGCCTGATTTCAGGTGGCCTTTAATATTTAGTTTTTTTGCTCTATTTTAAGAACTAGACATTTATTTAGCAAAATTCCTCTTCACGTCGCTTTGTATTCCTTTCCTCGTTAAAATTAGCTCTCAATCGTGAAGATCGGTGAGAATGTATTTTATGAATGAGAAAAGTGCAAAGGCATGCTTCTTTTGAGAAATTTCGATTAAAATTTTTTGTCACCGATTTTGACGAGTGAGGACTCGTTAGACGCGGAATAATAAGATAAATATAACTGCAAAATATTTCTAACCGAATCTTGCTAGTTTCAAAAATATGCCACAAAACCTTTTCGTGTTCGGCCTGATTTCAGGTGGCCTTTCCTATTTAGTTTTTTTGCTCTATATTAAAAACTAGACATTTATTAAGCAAAATTCCTCTTCACGTCGCTTTGTATTCCTTTCCTCGTTAAAATTAGCTCTCAATCGTGAAGATCGGTGAGAATGTATTTTATGAATGAGAAAAGTGCAAAGGCATGCCTCTTTTGAGAAATTTCGATTAAAATTTTTTGTCACCGATTTTGACGAGTGAGGACTCGTTAGACGCGGAATAATAAGAGATATATAACTGCAAAACTTTTCTGACTGAATCTTGCTAGTTTCAAAAATATGCCACAAAAACTTTTCGTGTTCGGCCTGATTTCAGGTGGCCTTTCCTATTTAGATTTTTTGCTCTATTTTAAAAACTAGATATTTATTTAGAAAAATTCCTCCTCACGTCGCTTTGTATTCCTTTCCTCGTTAAAATAAGCTCTCAATCGGCAAGATCGGTGACAATGTATTTTATGAATGAAAAAAGTGCAAAGGCAGTCCATGCTTCTTTTGTGAAATTTCGATTAAAATTTTTTGTCACCGTTTTTGACGAGTGAGGACTCGTTAGACGCGGAATAATAAGAGAAATGTAACTGCAAAATATTTCTAACCGAATCTTGCTAGTTTCAAATATACGATACAAAACTTTTCGTGTTCGGCCTGATTTCAGGTGGCCTTTCCTATTTAGTTTTTTTGCTCTATTTTAAAAACTAGACATTTATTTAGCAAAATTCCTCTTCACGTCGCTTTGTATTCCTTTCCTCGTTAAAGTAAGCTCTCAATCGGCAAGATCGGTGACAACGTATTTTATGAATGAAAAAAGTGCAAAGGCAGTCCTTGCCATTTTTGTGAAATGTCGATTAAATTTTTTTGTCACCGATTTTGACTAGTGAGGACTCGTTGGACGCGGAATAATGAGAGAAATATAACTGCAAAATATTTCTAACCGAATCTTGCTAGTTTCAAAAATATGCCACAAAACCTTTTCGTGTTCGGCCTGATTTCAGGTGGCCTTTCCTATTTAGTTTTTTTGCTCTATTTTAAAAACTAGACATTTATTTAGCAAAATTCCTCTTCACGTCGCTTTGCATTGCTTTCCTCGTTAAAATAAGCTCTCAATCGGCAAGATCGGTGACAATGTATTTTATGAATGAAAAAAGTGCAAAGGCAGTCCATGCTTCTTTTGTGAAATTTCGATTAAAATTTTTTGTCACCGATTTTGACGAGTGAGGACTCGTTAAACGCGGAATAATAAGAGAAATATAACTGCAAAATATTTCTAACCGAATCTTGCTAGTTTCAAAAATATGCCACAAAACCTTTTCGTGTTCGGCCTGATTTCAGGTGGCCTTTCCTATTTAGTTTTTTTGCTCTATTTTAAAAACTAGACATTTATTTAGCAAAATTCCTCTTCACGTCGCTTTGTATTCCTTTCCTCGTTAAAATTAGCTCTCAATCGTGAAGATCGGTGAGAATGTATTTTATGAATGAGAAAAGTGCAAAGGCATGCTTCTTTTGAGAAATTTCGATTAAAATTTTTTGTCACCGATTTTGACGAGTGAGGACTCGTTAGACGCGGAATAATAAGAGAAATATAACTGGAAAACTTTTCTGACCGAATCTTGCTAGTTTCAAAAATATGCCACAAAAACTTTTCGTGTTCGGCCTGATTTCAGGTGGCCTTTCCTATTCAGATTTTTTGCTCTATTTTAAAAACTAGACAATTATTTAGCAAAATTCCTCTTCGCGTCGCTTTGTATTCCTTTCCTCGTTAAAATAAGCTCTCAATCGGCAAGATCGGTGACAATGTATTTTATGAATGAAAAAAGTGCAAAGGCAGTCCATGCTTCTTTTGTGAAATTTCGATTAAAATTTTTTGTCACCGATTTTGACGAGTGAGGACTCGATAGACGCGGAATAATAAGAGAAATATAACTGCAAAATATTTCTAACCGAATCTTCCTAGTTTCAAAAATATGCCACAAAACCTTTTCGTGTTCGGCCTGATTTCAGGTGGCCTTTCCTATTTAGTTTTTTTGCTCTATATTAAAAACTAGACATTTATTAAGCAAAATTCCTCTTCACGTCGCTTTGTATTCCTTTCCTCGTTAAAATTAGCTCTCAATCGTGAAGATCGGTGAGAATGTATTTTATGAATGAGAAAATTGCAAAGGCATGCTTCTTTTGAGAAATTTCGATTAAAATTTTTTGTCACCGATTTTGACGAGTGAGGACTCGTTAGACGCGGAATAATAAGAGAAATATAACTGCAAAACTTTTCTGACCGAATCTTGCTAGTTTCAAAAATATGCCACAAAAACTTTTCGTGTTCGGCCTGATTTCAGGTGGCCTTTCCTATTTAGATTTTTTGCTCTATTTTAAAAACTAGATATTTATTTAGAAAAATTCCTCTTCACGTCGCTTTGTATTCTTTTCCTCGTTAAAATAAGCTCTCAATCGGCAAGATCGGTGACAATGTATTTTATGAATGAAAAAAGTGCAAAGGCAGTCCATGCTTCTTTTGTGAAATTTCGATTAAAATTTTTTGTCACCGTTTTTGACGAGTGAGGACTCGTTAGACGCGGAATAATAAGAGAAATGTAACTGCAAAATATTTCTAACCGAATCTTGCTAGTTTCAAATATATGATACAAAACTTTTCGTGTTCGGCCTGATTTCAGGTGGCCTTTCCTATTTAGTTTTTTTGCTCTATTTTAAAAACCAGACATTTATTTAGCAAAATTCCTCTTCACGTCGCTTTGTATTCCTTTCCTCGTTAAAGTAAGCTCTCAATCGGCAAGATCGGTGACAATGTATTTTATGAATTAAAAAAGTGCAAAGGCAGTCCATGCTTCTTTTGTGAAATTTCGATTAAAATTTTTTGTCACCGATTTTGACGATTGAGGACTCGCTTGACGCGGAATAATGAGAGAAATATAACTGGAAAATATTTCTAACCGAATCTTGCTAGTTTCAAATATATGCCACAGAAACTTTTCGTGTTCGGCCTGATTTCAGGTGGCTTTTCCTATTTAGTTTTTTTGCTTTATTTTAAAAACTAGACATTTATTTAGCAAAATTCCTCTTCACGTCGCTTTGTATTCCTTTCCTCGTTAAAGTAAGCTCTCAATCGGCAAGATCGGTGACAATGTATTTTATGAATGAAAAAAGTGCAAAGGCTTCTTTTGTGAAATTTCGATTAAAATTTTTTGTCACCGATTTTGACGAGTGAGGACTCGATGGACGCGGAATAATGAGAGAAATATAACTGCAAAATATTTCTAACCGAATCTTGCTAGTTTCAAAAATATGCCATAAAAACTTTTCGTGTTCGGCCTGATTTCAGGTGGCCTTTCCTATTTAGTTTTTTTGCTCTATTTTAAAAACTAGACATTTATTTAGCAAAATTCCTCTTCACGTCGCTTTGTATTCCTTTCCTCGTTAAAGTAAGCTCTCAATCGGCAAGATCGGTGACAATGTATTTTATGAATGAAAAAAGTGCAAAGGCAGTCCATGCTTCTTTTGTGAAATTTCGATTAAAATTTTTTGTCACCGATTTTGACGAGTGAGGACTCGTTAGACGCGGAATAATAAGAGAAATATAACTGCAAAATATTTCTAACCGAATCTTGCTACTTTCAAAAATATGCCACAAAACCTTTTCGTGTTCGGCCTGATTTCAGGTGGCCTTTCCTATTTAGTTTTTTTGCTCTATTTTAAAAACTAGACATTTATTTAGCAAAATTCCTCTTCACGTCGTTTTGTATTCCTTTCCTCGTTAAAGTAAGCTCTCAATCGGCAAGATCGGTGACAATGTATTTTATGAATGAAAAAAGTGCAAAGGCAGTCCTTGCCATTTTTGTGAAATGTCGATTAAATTTTGTTGTCACCGATTTTGACGAGTGGGGACTCATTGGACGCGGAATAATGAGAGAAATATAACTGCAAAATATTTCTAACTGAATCTTGCTAGTTTCAAATATATGCCACAACATCTTTTCGTGTTCGGCCTGATTTCAGGTGGCCTTTCCTATTTAGATTTTTTGCTCTATTTTAAAAACTAGACATTTATTTAGCAAAATTCCTCTTCACGTCGCTTTGCATTCCTTTCCTCGTTAAAATAAGCTCTCAATCGGCAAGATCGGTGACAATGTATTTTATGAATGAAAAAAGAGCAAAGGCAGTCCATGTTTCTTTTGTGAAATTTCGATTAAAATTTTTTGTCACCGATTTTGACGAGTGAGGACTCGTTAGACGCGGAATAATAAGAGAAATATAACTGCAAAATATTTCTAACCGAATCTTGCTAGTTTCAAAAATATGCCACAAAACCTTTTCGTGTTCGGCCTGATTTCAGGTGGCCTTTCCTATTTAGTTTTTTTGCTCTATTTTAAAAACTAGACATTTATTTAGCAAAATTCCTCTTCACGTCGCTTTGCATTCCTTTCCTCGTTAAAATAAGCTCTCAATCGGCAAGATCGGTGACAATGTATTTTATGAATGAAAAAAGAGCAAAGGCAGTCCATGTTTCTTTTGTGAAATTTCGATTAAAATTTTTTGTCACCGATTTTGACGAGTGAGGACTCGATAGACGCGGAATAATAAGAGAAATATAACTGCAAAATATTTCTGACCGAATCTTGCTAGTTTCAAAAATATGCCACAAAAACTTTTCGTGTTCGGCCTGATTTCAGGTGGCCTTTCCTATTTAGTTTTTTTGCTCTATTTTAAAAACTAGACATTTATTTAGCAAAATTCCTCTTCACGTCGCTTTGTATTCCTTTCCTCGTTAAAGTAAGCTCTCAATCGGCAAGATCGGTGACAATGTATTTTTAGAATGAAAAAAGTGCAAAGGCAGTCCATGCCATTTTTGTGAAATGTCGATTAAATTTTTTTGTCACCGATCTTGAGGAGTGAGGACTCGTTGGACGCGGAATAATAAGAGAAATATAACTGCAAAATATTTCTAACCGAATCTTGCTAGTTTCAAAAATATGCCACAAAACCTTTTCGTGTTCGGCCTGATTTCAGGTGGCCTTTCCTATTTAGTTTTTTTGCTCTATTTTAAAAACTAGACATTTATTTAGCAAAATTCCTCTTCACGTCGCTTTGTATTCCTTTCCTCGTTAAAATTAGCTCTCAATCGTGAAGATCGGTGAGAATGTATTTTATGAATGAGAAAAGTGCAAAGGCATGCTTCTTTTGAGAAATTTCGATTAAAATTTTTTGTCACCGATTTTGACGAGTGAGGACTCGTTAGACGCGGAATAATGAGAGAAATATAACTGCAAAACTTTACTGACCGAATCTTGCTAGTTTCAAAAATATGCCACAAAAACTTTTCGTGTTCGGCCTGATTTCAGGTGGCCTTTCCTATTTAGATTTTTTGCTCTATTTTAAAAACTAGACATTTATTTAGCAAAATTCCTCTTCACGTCGCTTTGTATTCCTTTCCTCGTTAAAATAAGCTCTCAATCGGCAAGATCGGTGACAATGTATTTTATGAATGAAAAAAGTGCAAAGGCAGTCCATGCTTCTTTTGTGAAATTTCGAATAAAATTTTTTGTCACCGTTTTTGACGAGTGAAGACTCGTTAGACGCGGAATAATAAGAGAAATATAACTGCAAAATATTTCTAACCGAATCTTGCTAGTTTCAAAAATATGCCACAAAACCTTTTCGTGTTCGGCCTGATTTCAGGTGGCCTTTAATATTTAGTTTTTTTGCTCTATTTTAAGAACTAGACATTTATTTAGCAAAATTCCTCTTCACGTCGCTTTGTATTCCTTTCCTCGTTAAAATTAGCTCTCAATCGTGAAGATCGGTGAGAATGTATTTTATGAATGAGAAAAGTGCAAAGGCATGCTTCTTTTGAGAAATTTCGATTAAAATTTTTTGTCACCGATTTTGACGAGTGAGGACTCGTTAGACGCGTTATAATAAGATAAATATAACTGCAAAATATTTCTAACCGAATCTTGCTAGTTTCAAAAATATGCAACAAAACCTTTTCGTGTTCGGCCTGATTTCAGGTGGCCTTTCCTATTTAGTTTTTTTGCTCTATATTAAAAACTAGACATTTATTAAGCAAAATTCCTCTTCACGTCGCTTTGTATTCCTTTCCTCGTTAAAATTAGCTCTCAATCGTGAAGATCGGTGAGAATGTATTTTATGAATGAGAAAAGTGCAAAGGCATGCCTCTTTTGAGAAATTTCGATTAAAATTTTTTGTCACCGATTTTGACGAGTGAGGACTCGTTAGACGCGGAATAATAAGAGATACATAACTGCAAAACTTTTCTGACTGAATCTTGCTAGTTTCAAAAATATGCCACAAAAACTTTTCGTGTTCGGCCTGATTTCAGGTGGCCTTTCCTATTTAGATTTTTTGCTCTATTTTAAAAACTAGATATTTATTTAGAAAAATTCCTCCTCACGTCGCTTTGTATTCCTTTCCTCGTTAAAATAAGCTCTCAATCGGCAAGATCGGTGACAATGTATTTTATGAATGAAAAAAGTGCAAAGGCAGTCCATGCTTCTTTTGTGAAATTTCGATTAAAATTTTTTGTCACCGTTTTTGACGAGTGAGGACTCGTTAGACGCGGAATAATAAGAGAAATGTAACTGCAAAATATTTCTAACCGAATCTTGCTAGTTTCAAATATATGATACAAAACTTTTCGTGTTCGGCCTGATTTCAGGTGGCCTTTCCTATTTAGTTTTTTTGCTCTATTTTAAAAACTAGACATTTATTTAGCAAAATTCCTCTTCACGTCGCTTTGTATTCCTTTCCTCGTTAAAGTAAGCTCTCAATCGGCAAGATCGGTGACAACGTATTTTATGAATGAAAAAAGTGCAAAGGCAGTCCTTGCCATTTTTGTGAAATGTCGATTAAATTTTTTTGTCACCGATTTTGACTAGTGAGGACTCGTTGGACGCGGAATAATGAGAGAAATATAACTGCAAAATATTTCTAACCGAATCTTGCTAGTTTCAAAAATATGCCACAAAACCTTTTCGTGTTCGGCCTGATTTCAGGTGGCCTTTCCTATTTAGTTTTTTTGCTCTATTTTAAAAACTAGACATTTATTTAGCAAAATTCCTCTTCACGTCGCTTTGCATTGCTTTCCTCGTTAAAATAAGCTCTCAATCGGCAAGATCGGTGACAATGTATTTTATGAATGAAAAAAGTGCAAAGGCAGTCCATGCTTCTTTTGTGAAATTTCGATTAAAATTTTTTGTCACCGATTTTGACGAGTGAGGACTCGTTAAACGCGGAATAATAAGAGAAATATAACTGCAAAATATTTCTAACCGAATCTTGCTAGTTTCAAAAATATGCCACAAAACCTTTTCGTGTTCGGCCTGATTTCAGGTGGCCTTTCCTATTTAGTTTTTTTGCTCTATTTTAAAAACTAGACATTTATTTAGCAAAATTCCTCTTCACGTCGCTTTGTATTCCTTTCCTCGTTAAAATTAGCTCTCAATCGTGAAGATCGGTGAGAATGTATTTTATGAATGAGAAAAGTGCAAAGGCATGCTTCTTTTGAGAAATTTCGATTAAAATTTTTTGTCACCGATTTTGACGAGTGAGGACTCGTTAGACGCGGAATAATAAGAGAAATATAACTGGAAAACTTTTCTGACCGAATCTTGCAAGTTTCAAAAATATGCCACAAAAACTTTTCGTGTTCGGCCTGATTTCAGGTGGCCTTTCCTATTCAGATTTTTTGCTCTATTTTAAAAACTAGACAATTATTTAGCAAAATTCCTCTTCGCGTCGCTTTGTATTCCTTTCCTCGTTAAAATAAGCTCTCAATCGGCAAGATCGGTGACAATGTATTTTATGAATGAAAAAAGTGCAAAGGCAGTCCATGCTTCTTTTGTGAAATTTCGATTAAAATTTTTTGTCACCGATTTTGACGAGTGAGGACTCGATAGACGCGGAATAATAAGAGAAATATAACTGCAAAATATTTCTAACCGAATCTTCCTAGTTTCAAAAATATGCCACAAAACCTTTTCGTGTTCGGCCTGATTTCAGGTGGCCTTTCCTATTTAGTTTTTTTGCTCTATATTAAAAACTAGACATTTATTAAGCAAAATTCCTCTTCACGTCGCTTTGTATTCCTTTCCTCGTTAAAATTAGCTCTCAATCGTGAAGATCGGTGAGAATGTATTTTATGAATGAGAAAATTGCAAAGGCATGCTTCTTTTGAGAAATTTCGATTAAAATTTTTTGTCACCGATTTTGACGAGTGAGGACTCGTTAGACGCGGAATAATAAGAGAAATATAACTGCAAAACTTTTCTGACCGAATCTTGCTAGTTTCAAAAATATGCCACAAAAACTTTTCGTGTTCGGCCTGATTTCAGGTGGCCTTTCCTATTTAGATTTTTTGCTCTATTTTAAAAACTAGATATTTATTTAGAAAAATTCCTCTTCACGTCGCTTTGTATTCTTTTCCTCGTTAAAATAAGCTCTCAATCGGCAAGATCGGTGACAATGTATTTTATGAATGAAAAAAGTGCAAAGGCAGTCCATGCTTCTTTTGTGAAATTTCGATTAAAATTTTTTGTCACCGTTTTTGACGAGTGAGGACTCGTTAGACGCGGAATAATAAGAGAAATGTAACTGCAAAATATTTCTAACCGAATCTTGCTAGTTTCAAATATATGATACAAAACTTTTCGTGTTCGGCCTGATTTCAGGTGGCCTTTCCTATTTAGTTTTTTTGCTCTATTTTAAAAACCAGACATTTATTTAGCAAAATTCCTCTTCACGTCGCTTTGTATTCCTTTCCTCGTTAAAGTAAGCTCTCAATCGGCAAGATCGGTGACAATGTATTTTATGAATTAAAAAAGTGCAAAGGCAGTCCATGCTTCTTTTGTGAAATTTCGATTAAAATTTTTTGTCACCGATTTTGACGATTGAGGACTCGCTTGACGCGGAATAATGAGAGAAATATAACTGGAAAATATTTCTAACCGAATCTTGCTAGTTTCAAATATATGCCACAGAAACTTTTCGTGTTCGGCCTGATTTCAGGTGGCTTTTCCTATTTAGTTTTTTTGCTTTATTTTAAAAACTAGACATTTATTTAGCAAAATTCCTCTTCACGTCGCTTTGTATTCCTTTCCTCGTTAAAGTAAGCTCTCAATCGGCAAGATCGGTGACAATGTATTTTATGAATGAAAAAAGTGCAAAGGCTTCTTTTGTGAAATTTCGATTAAAATTTTTTGTCACCGATTTTGACGAGTGAGGACTCGATGGACGCGGAATAATGAGAGAAATATAACTGCAAAATATTTCTAACTGAATCTTGCTAGTTTCAAATATATGCCACAACAACTTTTCGTGTTCGGCCTGATTTCAGGTGGCCTTTCCTATTTAGTTTTTTTGCTCTATTTTAAGAACTAGGCATTTATTTAGCAAAATACCTCTTCACGTCGCTTTGTATTCCTTTCCCCGTTTAAATAAGCTCTCAATCGGCAAAATCGGTGACAATGTATTTTATGAATGAAAAAAGTGCAAAGGCAGTCCATGCTTCTTTTGTGAAATTTCGATTAAAATTTTTGTCACCGATTTTGACGAGTGAGGACTCGCTGGACGCGGAATAATGAGAGAAATATAACTGCAAAATACTTCTAACCGAATCTTGCTAGTTTCAAATATATGCCACAAAAACTTCTCGTGTTCGGCCTGATTTCAGGTGGCCTTTCCTATTTAGTTTTTTTGCTCTATTTTAAAAACTAGACATTTATTTAGCAAAATACCTCTTCACGTCGCTTTGTATTCCTTTCCCCGTTTAAATAAGCTCTCAATCGGCAAGATCGGTGACAATGTATTTTATGAATGAAAAAAGTGCAAAGGCAGTCCATGCTTCTTTTGTGAAATTTCGATTAAAATGTTTGTCACCGATTTTGACGAGTGAGGACTCGTTGGACGCGGCATAATGAGAGAAATATAACTGCAAAATATTTCTAACCGAATCTTGCTAGCTTCAAAAATATGCCACAAAACCTTTTCGTGTTCGGCCTGATTTCAGGTGGCCTTTCCTATTTAGTTTTTTTGCTCTATTTTAAAAACTAGACATTTATTTAGCAAAATTCCTCTTCACGTCGCTTTGTATTCTTTTCCCCGTTTAAATAAGCTCGCAATCGGCAAGATCGGTGACAATGTATTTTATGAATGAAAAAAGTGCAAAGGCAGTCCATGCTTCTTTTGTGAAATTTCGATTAACATTTTTTGTCACCGATTTTGACGAGTGAGGACTCGTTAGACGCGGAATAATAAGAGAAATATAACTGCAAAATATTTCTAACCGAATCTTGCTAGTTTCAAAAATATGCCACAAAACCT
Organism: Dioctria rufipes; assembly: GCA_963924295.1. Classification (NCBI taxonomy): domain Eukaryota; kingdom Metazoa; phylum Arthropoda; class Insecta; order Diptera; family Asilidae; genus Dioctria; species Dioctria rufipes. The sequence continues at coordinate 134,661,655 of OZ002741.1, read as the reverse complement.
TTTCGTGTTCGGCCTGATTTCAGGTGGCCTTTCCTATTTAGTTTTTTTGCTCTATTTTAAAAACTAGACATTTATTTAGCAAAATTCCTCTTCACGTCGCTTTGTATTCCTTTCCTCGTTAAAGTAAGCTCTCAATCGGCAAGTTCGGTGACAATGTATTTTATGAATGAAAAAAGTACAAAGGCAGTCCTTGCCATTTTTGTGAAATGTCGATTAAATTTTGTTGTCACCGATTTTGACGAGTGAGGACTCGTTGAACGCGGAATAATGAAAGAAATATAACTGCAAAATATTTTTAACCGAATCTTGCTAGTTTCAAAAATATGCCACAAAACCTTTTCGTGTTCGGCCTGATTTCAGGTGGCCTTTCCTATTCAGTTTTTCTACTCTATTTTAAAAACTAGGCATTTATTTAGCAAAATTTATTTTCACATCGCTTTGTATTCCTTCCCTAGTTAAAATAGGCTCTCAATCGGCAAGATCGGTGACAATGTATTTTATGAATGAAAAAAGTGCAAAGGCAGTCCATGCTTCTTTTGTGAAATTTCGATTAAAATTTTTTGTCACCGATTTTGACGAGTGGGGACTCGCTGGACGCGGAATAATGAGAGAAATATAACTGCAAAATATTTCTAACCGAATCTTGCTAGTTTCAAAAATATGCCATAAAAACTTTTCGTGTTCGGCCTGATTTCAGGTGGCCTTTCCTATTTAGTTTTTTTGCTCTATTTTAAAAACTAGACATTTATTTAGCAAAATTCCTCTTCACGTCGCTTTGTATTCCTTTCCTCGTTAAAGTAAGCTCTCAATCGGCAATATCGGTGACAATGTATTTTATGAATGAAACAAGTGCAAAGGTAGTCCATGCCATTTATGTGAAATGTCGATTAAATTTTTTTGTCACCGATTTTGACGAGTGAGGACTCGTTGGACGCGGAATAATAAGAGAAATATAACTGCAAAATATTTCTAACCGAATCTTGCTAGTTTCAAAAATATGCCACAAAAACTTTTCGTGTTCGGCCTGATTTCAGGTGGCCTTTCCTATTTAGTTTTTTTGCTCTATTTTAAAAACTAGACATTTATTTAGCAAAATTCCTCTTCACGTCGCTTTGTATTCTTTTCCCCGTTTAAATAAGCTCTCAATCGGCAAGATCGGTGACAATGTATTTTATGAATGAAAAAAGTGCAAAGGCAGTCCATGCTTCTTTTGTGAAATTTCGATTAAAATTTTTTGTCACCGATTTTGACGACTGAGGACTCGTTAGACGCGGAATAATAAGAGAAATATAACTGCAAAATATTTCTAACCGAATCTTGCTAGTTTCAAAAATATGCCACAAAACCTTTTCGTGTTCGGCCTGATTTCAGGTGGCCTTTCCTATTTAGTTTTTTTGCTCTATTTTAAAAACTAGACATTTATTTAGCAAAATTCCTCTTCACGTCGCTTTGTATTCCTTTCCTCGTTAAAGTAAGCTCTCAATCGGCAAGATCGGTGACAATGTATTTTATGAATGAAAAAAGTGCAAAGGCAGTCCTTGCCATTTTTGTGAAATGTCGATTAAATTTTGTTGTAACCGATTTTGACGAGTGAGGACTCGTTGGACGCGGAATAATGAGAGAAATATAACTGCAAAATATTTCTAACCGAATCTCGCTAGTTTCAAAAATATGCCACAAAAACTTTTCGTGTTCGGCCTGATTTCAGGTGGCCTTTCCTATTCAGTTTTTGTACTCTATTTTAAAACTAGGCATTTGTTTAGCAAAATTTATTTTCACATCGCTTTGTATTCCTTCCCTAGTTAAAATAGGCTCTCAATCGGCAAGATCGGTGACAATGTATTTTATGAATGAAAAAAGTGCAAAGGCAGTCCATGCTTCTTTTGTGAAATTTCGATTAAAATTTTTTGTCACCGATTTTGACGAGTGGGGACTCGCTGGACGCGGAATAATGAGAGAAATATAACTGCAAAATATTTCTAACCGAATCTTGCTAGTTTCAAAAATATGCCATAAAAACTTTTCGTGTTCGGCCTGATTTCAGGTGGCCTTTCCTATTTAGTTTTTTTGCTCTATTTTAAAAACTAGATATTTATTTAGCAAAATTCCTCTTCACGTCGCTTTGTATTCCTTTGCTCGTTAAAGTAAGCTCTCAATCGGCAATATCGGTGACAATGTATTTTATGAATGAAACAAGTGCAAAGGCAGTCCATGCCATTTATGTGAAATGTCGATTAAATATTTTTGTCACCGATTTTGACGAGTGAGGACTCGTTGGACGCGGAATAATAAGAGAAATATAACTGCAAAATATTTCTAACCGAATCTTGCTAGTTTCAAAAATATGCCACAAAAACTTTTCGTGTTCGGCCTGATTTCAGGTGGCCTTTCCTATTCAGTTTTTCTACTCTATTTTAAAGACTAGGCATTTATTTAGCAAAATTTATTTTCACATCGCTTTGTATTCCTTTCCTCGTTAAAATTAGCTCTCAATCGTGAAGATCGGTGAGAATGTATTTTATGAATGAGAAAAGTGCAAAGGCATGCTTGTTTTGAGAAATTTCGATTAAAATTTTTTGTCACCGATTTTGACGAGTGAGGACTCGTTAGACGCGGAATAATAAGAGAAATATAACTGCAAAATATTTCTAACCGAATCTTGCTAGTTTCAAAAATATGCCACAAAACCTTTTCGTGTTCGGCCTGATTTCAGGTGGCCTTTCCTATTTAGTTTTTTTGCTCTATTTTAAGAACTAGACATTTATTTAGCAAAATTCCTCTTCACGTCGCTTTGTATTCCTTTCCTCGTTAAAATTAGCTCTCAATCGTGAAGATCGGTGAGAATGTATTTTATGAATGAGAAAAGTGCAAAGGCATGCTTCTTTTGAGAAATTTCGATTAAAATTTTTTGTCACCGATTTTGACGAGTGAGGACTCGTTAGACGCGGAATAATAAGAGAAATATAACTGCAAAATATTTCTAACCGAATCTTGCTAGTTTCAAAAATATGCCACAAAACCTTTTCGTGTTCGGCCTGATTTCAGGTGGCCTTTCCTATTTAGTTTTTTTGCTCTATTTTAAGAACTAGACATTTATTTAGCAAAATTCCTCTTCACGTCGCTTTGTATTCCTTTCCTCGTTAAAATTAGCTCTCAATCGTGAAGATCGGTGAGAATGTATTTTATGAATGAGAAAAGTGCAAAGGCATGCCTCTTTTGAGAAATTTCGATTAAAATTTTTTGTCACCGATTTTGACGACTGAGGACTCGTTAGACGCGGAATAATAAGAGAAATATAACTGCAAAATATTTCTAACCGAATCTTGCTAGTTTCAAAAATATGCCACAAAACCTTTTCGTGTTCGGCCTGATTTCAGGTGGCCTTTCCTATTTAGTTTTTTTGCTCTATTTTAAGAACTAGACATTTATTTAGCAAAATTCCTCTTCACGTCGCTTTGTATTTCTTTCCTCGTTAAAATTAGCTCTCAATCGTGAAGATCGGTGAGAATGTATTTTATGAATGAGAAAAGTGCAAAGGCATGCTTGTTTTGAGAAATTTCGATTAAAATTTTTTGTCACCGATTTTGACGAGTGAGGACTCGTTAGACGCGGAATAATAAGAGAAATATAACTGCAAAATATTTCTAACCGAATCTTGCTAGTTTCAAAAATATGCCACAAAACCTTTTCGTGTTCGGCCTGATTTCAGGTGGCCTTTCCTATTTAGTTTTTTTGCTCTATTTTAAGAACTAGACATTTATTTAGCAAAATTCCTCTTCACGTCGCTTTGTATTCCTTTCCTCGTTAAAATTAGCTCTCAATCGTGAAGATCGGTGAGAATGTATTTTATGAATGAGAAAAGTGCAAAGGCATGCTTCTTTTGAGAAATTTCGATTAAAATTTTTTGTCACCGATTTTGACGACTGAGGACTCGTTAGACGCGGAATAATAAGAGAAATATAACTGCAAAATATTTCTAACCGAATCTTGCTAGTTTCAAAAATATGCCACAAAACCTTTTCGTGTTCGGCCTGATTTCAGGTGGCCTTTCCTATTTAGTTTTTTTGCTCTATTTTAAAAACTAGACATTTATTTAGCAAAATTCCTCTTCACGTCGCTTTGTATTCCTTTGCTCGTTAAAGTAAGCTCTCAATCGGCAATATCGGTGACAATGTATTTTATGAATGAAACAAGTGCAAAGGCAGTCCATGCCATTTATGTGAAATGTCGATTAAATATTTTTGTCACCGATTTTGACGAGTGAGGACTCGTTGGACGCGGAATAATAAGAGAAATATAACTGCAAAATATTTCTAACCGAATCTTGCTAGTTTCAAAAATATGCCACAAAAACTTTTCGTGTTCGGCCTGATTTCAGGTGGCCTTTCCTATTCAGTTTTTCTACTCTATTTTAAAGACTAGGCATTTATTTAGCAAAATTTATTTTCACATCGCTTTGTATTCCTTTCCTCGTTAAAATTAGCTCTCAATCGTGAAGATCGGTGAGAATGTATTTTATGAATGAGAAAAGTGCAAAGGCATGCTTCTTTTGAGAAATTTCGATTAAAATTTTTTGTCACCGATTTTGACGAGTGAGGACTCGTTAGACGCGGAATAATAAGAGAAATATAACTGCAAAATATTTCTAACCGAATCTTGCTAGTTTCAAAAATATGCCACAAAACCTTTTCGTGTTCGGCCTGATTTCAGGTGGCCTTTCCTATTTAGTTTTTTTGCTCTATTTTAAGAACTAGACATTTATTTAGCAAAATTCCTCTTCACGTCGCTTTGTATTCCTTTCCTCGTTAAAATTAGCTCTCAATCGTGAAGATCGGTGAGAATGTATTTTATGAATGAGAAAAGTGCAAAGGCATGCTTCTTTTGAGAAATTTCGATTAAAATTTTTTGTCACCGATTTTGACGACTGAGGACTCGTTAGACGCGGAATAATAAGAGAAATATAACTGCAAAATATTTCTAACCGAATCTTGCTAGTTTCAAAAATATGCCACAAAACCTTTTCGTGTTCGGCCTGATTTCAGGTGGCCTTTCCTATTTAGTTTTTTTGCTCTATTTTAAGAACTAGACATTTATTTAGCAAAATTCCTCTTCACGTCGCTTTGTATTTCTTTCCTCGTTAAAATTAGCTCTCAATCGTGAAGATCGGTGAGAATGTATTTTATGAATGAGAAAAGTGCAAAGGCATGCTTGTTTTGAGAAATTTCGATTAAAATTTTTTGTCACCGATTTTGACGAGTGAGGACTCGTTAGACGCGGAATAATAAGAGAAATATAACTGCAAAATATTTCTAACCGAATCTTGCTAGTTTCAAAAATATGCCACAAAACCTTTTCGTGTTCGGCCTGATTTCAGGTGGCCTTTCCTATTTAGTTTTTTTGCTCTATTTTAAGAACTAGACATTTATTTAGCAAAATTCCTCTTCACGTCGCTTTGTATTCCTTTCCTCGTTAAAATTAGCTCTCAATCGTGAAGATCGGTGAGAATGTATTTTATGAATGAGAAAAGTGCAAAGGCATGCTTCTTTTGAGAAATTTCGATTAAAATTTTTTGTCACCGATTTTGACGAGTGAGGACTCGTTAGACGCGGAATAATAAGAGAAATATAACTGCAAAATATTTCTAACCGAATCTTGCTAGTTTCAAAAATATGCCACAAAACCTTTTCGTGTTCGGCCTGATTTCAGGTGGCCTTTCCTATTTAGTTTTTTTGCTCTATTTTAAGAACTAGACATTTATTTAGCAAAATTCCTCTTCACGTCGCTTTGTATTCCTTTCCTCGTTAAAATTAGCTCTCAATCGTGAAGATCGGTGAGAATGTATTTTATGAATGAGAAAAGTGCAAAGGCATGCTTCTTTTGAGAAATTTCGATTAAAATTTTTTGTCACCGATTTTGACGACTGAGGACTCGTTAGACGCGGAATAATAAGAGAAATATAACTGCAAAATATTTCTAACCGAATCTTGCTAGTTTCAAAAATATGCCACAAAACCTTTTCGTGTTCGGCCTGATTTCAGGTGGCCTTTCCTATTTAGTTTTTTTGCTCTATTTTAAGAACTAGACATTTATTTAGCAAAATTCCTCTTCACGTCGCTTTGTATTTCTTTCCTCGTTAAAATTAGCTCTCAATCGTGAAGATCGGTGAGAATGTATTTTATGAATGAGAAAAGTGCAAAGGCATGCTTGTTTTGAGAAATTTCGATTAAAATTTTTTGTCACCGATTTTGACGAGTGAGGACTCGTTAGACGCGGAATAATAAGAGAAATATAACTGCAAAATATTTCTAACCGAATCTTGCTAGTTTCAAAAATATGCCACAAAACCTTTTCGTGTTCGGCCTGATTTCAGGTGGCCTTTCCTATTTAGTTTTTTTGCTCTATTTTAAGAACTAGACATTTATTTAGCAAAATTCCTCTTCACGTCGCTTTGTATTCCTTTCCTCGTTAAAATTAGCTCTCAATCGTGAAGATCGGTGAGAATGTATTTTATGAATGAGAAAAGTGCAAAGGCATGCTTCTTTTGAGAAATTTCGATTAAAATTTTTTGTCACCGATTTTGACGACTGAGGACTCGTTAGACGCGGAATAATAAGAGAAATATAACTGCAAAATATTTCTAACCGAATCTTGCTAGTTTCAAAAATATGCCACAAAACCTTTTCGTGTTCGGCCTGATTTCAGGTGGCCTTTCCTATTTAGTTTTTTTGCTCTATTTTAAGAACTAGACATTTATTTAGCAAAATTCCTCTTCACGTCGCTTTGTATTTCTTTCCTCGTTAAAATTAGCTCTCAATCGTGAAGATCGGTGAGAATGTATTTTATGAATGAGAAAAGTGCAAAGGCATGCTTGTTTTGAGAAATTTCGATTAAAATTTTTTGTCACCGATTTTGACGAGTGAGGACTCGTTAGACGCGGAATAATAAGAGAAATATAACTGCAAAATATTTCTAACCGAATCTTGCTAGTTTCAAAAATATGCCACAAAACCTTTTCGTGTTCGGCCTGATTTCAGGTGGCTTTTCCTATTTAGTTTTTTTGCTCTATATTAAAAACTAGACATTTATTAAGCAAAATTCCTCTTCACGTCGCTTTGTATTCCTTTCCTCGTTAAAATTAGCTCTCAATCGTGAAGATCGGTGAGAATGTATTTTATGAATGAGAAAAGTGCAAAGGCATGCCTCTTTTGAGAAATTTCGATTAAAATTTTTTGTCACCGATTTTGACGAGTGAGGACTCGTTAGACGCGGAATAATAAGAGAAATATAACTGCAAAACTTTTCTGACTGAATCTTGCTAGTTTCAAAAATATGCCACAAAAACTTTTCGTGTTCGGCCTGATTTCAGGTGGCCTTTCCTATTTAGATTTTTTGCTCTATTTTAAAAACTAGATATTTATTTAGAAAAATTCCTCCTCACGTCGCTTTGTATTCCTTTCCTCGTTAAAATAAGCTCTCAATCGGCAAGATCGGTGACAATGTATTTTATGAATGAAAAAAGTGCAAAGGCAGTCCATGCTTCTTTTGTGAAATTTCGATTAAAATTTTTTGTCACCGATTTTGACGAGTGAGGACTCGTTAGACGCGGAATAATAAGAGAAATGTAACTGCAAAATATTTCTAACCGAATCTTGCTAGTTTCAAATATATGATACAAAACTTTTCGTGTTCGGCCTGATTTCAGGTGGCCTTTCCTATTTAGTTTTTTTGCTCTATTTTAAAAACTAGACATTTATTTAGCAAAATTCCTCTTCACGTCGCTTTGTATTCCTTTCCTCGTTAAAGTAAGCTCTCAATCGGCAAGATCGGTGACAATGTATTTTATGAATGAAAAAAGTGCAAAGGCAGTCCATGCTTCTTTTGTGAAATTTCGATTAAAATTTTTTGTCACCGATTTTGACGAGTGAGGACTCGTTAGACGCGGAATAATAAGAGAAATATAACTGCAAAATATTTCTAACCGAATCTTGCTAGTTTCAAAAATATGCCACAAAACCTTTTCGTGTTCGGCCTGATTTCAGGTGGCCTTTCCTATTTAGTTTTTTTGCTCTATTTTAAAAACTAGACATTTATTTAGCAAAATTCCTCTTCACGTCGCTTTGTATTCCTTTCCTCGTTAAAATTAGCTCTCAATCGTGAAGATCGGTGAGAATGTATTTTATGAATGAGAAAAGTGCAAAGGCATGCTTCTTTTGAGAAATTTCGATTAAAATTTTTTGTCACCGATTTTGACGAGTGAGGACTCGTTAGACGCGGAATAATAAGAGAAATATAACTGCAAAACTTTTCTGACCGAATCTTGCTAGTTTCAAAAATATGCCACAAAAACTTTTCGTGTTCGGCCTGATTTCAGGTGGCCTTTCCTATTCAGATTTTTTGCTCTATTTTAAAAACTAGACAATTATTTAGCAAAATTCCTCTTCACGTCGCTTTGTATTCCTTTCCTCGTTAAAATAAGCTCTCAATCGGCAAGATCGGTGACAATGTATTTTATGAATGAAAAAAGTGCAAAGGCAGTCCATGCTTCTTTTGTGAAATTTCGATTAAAATTTTTTGTCACCGATTTTGACGAGTGAGGACTCGTTAGACGCGGAATAATAAGACAAATATAACTGCAAAATATTTCTAACCGAATCTTCCTAGTTTCAAAAATATGCCACAAAACCTTTTCGTGTTCGGCCTGATTTCAGGTGGCCTTTCCTATTTAGTTTTTTTGCTCTATTTTAAAAACTAGACATTTATTTAGCAAAATTCCTCTTCACGTCGCTTTGTATTCCTTTCCTCGTTAAAGTAAGCTCTCAATCGGCAAGATCGGTGACAATGTATTTTATGAATTAAAAAAGTGCAAAGGCAGTCCATGCTTCTTTTGTGAAATTTCGATTAAAATTTTTTGTCACCGATTTTGACGATTGAGGACTCGCTTGACGCGGAATAATGAGAGAAATATAACTGGAAAATATTTCTAACCGAATCTTGCTAGTTTCAAATATATGCCACAAAAACTTTTCGTGTTCGGCCTGATTTCAGGTGGCTTTTCCTATTTAGTTTTTTTGCTTTATTTTAAAAACTAGACATTTATTTAGCAAAATTCCTCTTCACGTCGCTTTGTATTCCTTTCCTCGTTAAAGTAAGCTCTCAATCGGCAAGATCGGTGACAATGTATTTTATGAATGAAAAAAGTGCAAAGGCAGTCCATGCTTCTTTTGTGAAATTTCGATTAAAATTTTTGTCACCGATTTTGACGAGTGAGGACTCGCTGGACGCGGAATAATGAGAGAAATATAACTGCAAAATATTTCTAACCGAATCTTGCTAGTTTCAAATATATGCCACAAAAACTTCTCGTGTTCGGCCTGATTTCAGGTGGCCTTTCCTATTTAGTTTTTTTGCTCTATTTTAAAAACTAGACATTTATTTAGCAAAATACCTCTTCACGTCGCTTTGTATTCCTTTCCCCGTTTAAATAAGCTCTCAATCGGCAAGATCGGTGACAATGTATTTTATGAATGAAAAAAGTGCAAAGGCAGTCCATGCTTCTTTTGTGAAATTTCGATTAAAATGTTTGTCACCGATTTTGACGAGTGAGGACTCGTTGGACGCGGCATAATGAGAGAAATATAACTGCAAAATATTTCTAACTGAATCTTGCTAGTTTCAAATATATGCCACAACAACTTTTCGTGTTCGGCCTGATTTCAGGTGGCCTTTCCTATTTAGTTTTTTTGCTCTATTTTAAAAACTAGACATTTATTTAGCAAAATTCCTCTTCACGTCGCTTTGTATTCCTTTCCTCGTTAAAGTAAGCTCTCAATCGGCAAGATCGGTGACAATGTATTTTATGAATGAAAAAAGTGCAAAGGCAGTCCATGCTTCTTTTGTGAAATTTCGATTAAAATGTTTGTCACCGATTTTGACGAGTGAGGACTCGTTGGACGCGGCATAATGAGAGAAATATAACTGCAAAATATTTCTAACTGAATCTTGCTAGTTTCAAATATATGCCACAACAACTTTTCGTGTTCGGCCTGATTTCAGGTGGCCTTTCCTATTTAGTTTTTTTGCTCTATTTTAAGAACTAGACATTTATTTAGCAAAATACCTCTTCACGTCGCTTTGTATTCCTTTCCCCGTTTAAATAAGCTCTCAATCGGCAAAATCGGTGACAATGTATTTTATGAATGAAAAAAGTGCAAAGGCAGTCCATGCTTCTTTTGTGAAATTTCGATTAAAATTTTTGTCACCGATTTTGACGAGTGAGGACTCGCTGGACGCGGAATAATGAGAGAAATATAACTGCAAAATATTTCTAACCGAATCTTGCTAGTTTCAAATATATGCCACAAAAACTTCTCGTGTTCGGCCTGATTTCAGGTGGCCTTTCCTATTTAGTTTTTTTGCTCTATTTTAAAAACTAGACATTTATTTAGCAAAATACCTCTTCACGTCGCTTTGTATTCCCTTCCCCGTTTAAATAAGCTCTCAATAGGCAAGATCGGTGACAATGTATTTTATGAATTAAAAAAGTGCAAAGGCAGTCCATGCTTCTTTTGTGAAATTTCGATTAAAATTTTTTGTCACCGATTTTGACGATTGAGGACTCGCTTGACGCGGAATAATGAGAGAAATATAACTGGAAAATATTTCTAACCGAATCTTGCTAGTTTCAAATATATGCCACAAAAACTTTTCGTGTTCGGCCTGATTTCAGGTGGCTTTTCCTATTTAGTTTTTTTGCTTTATTTTAAAAACTAGACATTTATTTAGCAAAATTCCTCTTCACGTCGCTTTGTATTCCTTTCCTCGTTAAAGTAAGCTCTCAATCGGCAAGATCGGTGACAATGTATTTTATGAATGAAAAAAGTGCAAAGGCAGTCCTTGCCATTTTTGTGAAATGTCGATTAAATTTTGTTGTCACCGATTTTGACGAGTGAGGACTCGTTGGACGCGGAATAATGAGAGAAATATAACTGCAAAATATTTCTAACCGAATCTTGCTAGCTTCAAAAATATGCCACAAAACCTTTTCGTGTTCGGCCTGATTTCAGGTGGCCTTTCCTATTTAGTTTTTTTGCTCTATTTTAAAAACTAGACATTTATTTAGCAAAATTCTTTTCCCCGTTTAAATAAGCTCGCAATCGGCAAGATCGGTGACAATGTATTTTATGAATGAAAAAAGTGCAAAGGCAGTCCATGCTTCTTTTGTGAAATTTCGATTAAAATTTTTTGTCACCGATTTTGACGAGTGAGGACTCGTTAGACGCGGAATAATGAGAGAAATATAACTGCAAAATATTTCTAACCGAATCTTGCTAGTTTCAAATATATGCCACAAAAACTTTTCGTGTTCGGCCTGATTTCAGGTGGCTTTTCCTATTTAGTTTTTTTGCTTTATTTTAAAAACTAGACATTTATTTAGCAAAATTCCTCTTCACGTCGCTTTGTATTCCTTTCCTCGTTAAAGTAAGCTCTCAATCGGCAAGATCGGTGACAATGTATTTTATGAATGAAAAAAGTGCAAAGGCTTCTTTTGTGAAATTTCGATTAAAATTTTTTGTCGCCGATTTTGACGAGTGAGGACTCGATGGACGCGGAATAATGAGAGAAATATAACTGCAAAATATTTCTAACTGAATCTTGCTAGTTTCAAATATATGCCACAACAACTTTTCGTGTTCGGCCTGATTTCAGGTGGCCTTTCCTATTTAGTTTTTTTGCTCTATTTTAAGAACTAGACATTTATTTAGCAAAATACCTCTTCACGTCGCTTTGTATTCCTTTCCCCGTTTAAATAAGCTCTCAATCGGCAAAATCGGTGACAATGTATTTTATGAATGAAAAAAGTGCAAAGGCAGTCCATGCTTCTTTTGTGAAATTTCGATTAAAATTTTTGTCACCGATTTTGACGAGTGAGGACTCGCTGGACGCGGAATAATGAGAGAAATATAACTGCAAAATATTTCTAACCGAATCTTGCTAGTTTCAAATATATGCCACAAAAACTTCTCGTGTTCGGCCTGATTTCAGGTGGCCTTTCCTATTTAGTTTTTTTGCTCTATTTTAAAAACTAGACATTTATTTAGCAAAATACCTCTTCACGTCGCTTTGTATTCCTTTCCCCGTTTAAATAAGCTCTCAATCGGCAAGATCGGTGACAATGTATTTTATGAATGAAAAAAGTGCAAAGGCAGTCCATGCTTCTTTTGTGAAATTTCGATTAAAATGTTTGTCACCGATTTTGACGAGTGAGGACTCGTTGGACGCGGCATAATGAGAGAAATATAACTGCAAAATATTTCTAACCGAATCTTGCTAGTTTCAAATATATGCCACAACAACTTTTCGTGTTCGGCCTGATTTCAGGTGGCCTTTCCTATTTAGTTTTTTTGCTCTATTTTAAAAACTAGACATTTATTTAGCAAAATTCCTCTTCACGTCGCTTTGTATTCCTTTCCTCGTTAAAGTAAGCTCTCAATCGGCAAGATCGGTGACAATGTATTTTATGAATGAAAAAAGTGCAAAGGCAGTCCTTGCCATTTTTGTGAAATGTCGATTAAATTTTGTTGTCACCGATTTTGACGAGTGAGGACTCGTTGGACGCGGAATAATGAGAGAAATATAACTGCAAAATATTTCTAACCGAATCTTGCTAGCTTCAAAAATATGCCACAAAACCTTTTCGTGTTCGGCCTGATTTCAGGTGGCCTTTCCTATTTAGTTTTTTTGCTCTATTTTAAAAACTAGACATTTATTTAGCAAAATTCTTTTCCCCGTTTAAATAAGCTCGCAATCGGCAAGATCGGTGACAATGTATTTTATGAATGAAAAAAGTGCAAAGGCAGTCCATGCTTCTTTTGTGAAATTTCGATTAAAATTTTTTGTCACCGATTTTGACGAGTGAGGACTCGTTAGACGCGGAATAATAAGAGAAATATAACTGCAAAATATTTCTAACCGAATCTTGCTAGTTTCAAAAATATGCCACAAAACCTTTTCGTGTTCGGCCTGATTTCAGGTGGCCTTTCCTATTTAGTTTTTTTGCTCTATTTTAAAAACTAGACATTTATTTAGCAAAATTCCTCTTCACGTCGCTTTGTATTCCTTTCCTCGTTAAAGTAAGCTCTCAATCGGCAAGATCGGTGACAATGTATTTTATGAATGAAAAAAGTACAAAGGCAGTCCTTGCCATTTTTGTGAAATGTCGATTAAATTTTGTTGTCACCGATTTTGACGAGTGAGGACTCGTTGGACGCGGAATAATGAGAGAAATATAACTGCAAAATATTTCTAACCGAATCTTGCTAGTTTCAAAAATATGCCACAAAACCTTTTCGTGTTCGGCCTGATTTCAGGTGGCCTTTCCTATTCAGTTTTTCTCATCTATTTTAAAAACTAGGCATTTATTTAGCAAAATTTATTTTCACATCGCTTTGTATTCCTTCCCTAGTTAAAATAGGCTCTCAATCGGCAAGATCGGTGACAATGTATTTTATGAATGAAAAAAGTGCAAAGGCAGTCCATGCTTCTTTTGTGAAATTTCGATTAAAATTTTTTGTCACCGATTTTGACGAGTGGGGACTCGCTGGACGCGGAATAATGAGAGAAATATAACTGCAAAATATTTCTAACCGAATCTTGCTAGTTTCAAAAATATGCCATAAAAACTTTTCGTGTTCGGCCTGATTTCAGGTGGCCTTTCCTATTTAGTTTTTTTGCTCTATTTTAAAAACTAGACATTTATTTAGCAAAATTCCTCTTCACGTCGCTTTGTATTCCTTTCCTCGTTAAAGTAAGCTCTCAATCGGCAATATCGGTGACAATGTATTTTATGAATGAAACAAGTGCAAAGGCAGTCCATGCCATTTATGTGAAATGTCGATTAAATTTTTTTGTCACCGATTTTGACGAGTGAGGACTCGTTGGACGCGGAATAATAAGAGAAATATAACCGCAAAATATTTCTAACCGAATCTTGCTAGTTTCAAAAATATGCCACAAAAACTTTTCGTGTTCGGCCTGATTTCAGGTGGCCTTTCCTATTTAGTTTTTTTGCTCTATTTTAAAAACTAGACATTTATTTAGCAAAATTCCTCTTCACGTCGCTTTGTATTCTTTTCCCCGTTTAAATAAGCTCTCAATCGGCAAGATCGGTGACAATGTATTTTATGAATGAAAAAAGTGCAAAGGCAGTCCATGCTTCTTTTGTGAATTTCGATTAAAATTTTTTGTCACCGATTTTGACGAGTGAGGACTCGATAGACGCGGAATAATAAGAGAAATATAACTGCAAAATATTTCTGACCGAATCTTGCTAGTTTCAAAAATATGCCACAAAAACTTTTCGTGTTCGGCCTGATTTCAGGTGGCCTTTCCTATTTAGTATTTTTGCTCTATTTTAAAAACTAGACATTTATTTAGCAAAATTCCTCTTCACGTCGCTTTGTATTCCTTTCCTCGTTAAAGTAAGCTCTCAATCGGCAAGATCGGTGACAATGTATTTTATGAATGAAAAAAGTGCAAAGGCAGTCCTTGCCATTTTTGTGAAATGTCGATTAAATTTTGTTGTCACCGATTTTGACGAGTGGGGACTCATTGGACGCGGAATAATGAGAGAAATATAACTGCAAAATATTTCTAACTGAATCTTGCTAGTTTCAAATATATGCCACAACAACTTTTCGTGTTCGGACTGATTTCAGGTGGCCTTTCCTATTTAGATTTTTTGCTCTATTTTAAAAACTAGACATTTATTTAGCAAAATTCCTCTTCACGTCGCTTTGTATTCCTTCCCTAGTTAAAATAGGCTCTCAATCGGCAAGATCGGTGACAATGTATTTTATGAATGAAAAAAGTGCAAAGGCAGTCCATGCTTCTTTTGTGAAATTTCGATTAAAATTTTTTGTCACCTATTTTGACGAGTGAGGACTCGCTGGACGCGGAATAATGAGAGAAATATAACTGCAAAATATTTCTAACCGAATCTTGCTAGTTTCAAAAATATGCCATAAAAACTTTTCGTGTTCGGCCTGATTTCAGGTGGCCTTTCCTATTTAGTTTTTTTGCTCTATTTTAAAAACTAGACATTTATTTAGCAAAATTCCTCTTCACGTCGCTTTGTATTCCTTTCCTCGTTAAAGTAAGCTCTCAATCGGCAATATCGGTGACAATGTATTTTATGAATGAAACAAGTGCAAAGGCAGTCCATGCCATTTATGTGAAATGTCGATTAAATATTTTTGTCACCGATTTTGACGAGTGAGGACTCGTTGGACGCGGAATAATAAGAGAAATATAACTGCAAAATATTTCTAACCGAATGTTGCTAGTTTCAAAAATATGCCACAAAAAACTTTTCGTGTTCGGCCTGATTTCAGGTGGCCTTTCCTATTCAGTTTTTCTACTCTATTTTAAAGACTAGGCATTTATTTAGCAAAATTTATTTTCACATCGCTTTGTATTCCTTCCCTAGTTAAAATAGGCTCTCAATCGGCAAGATCGGTGACAATGTATTTTATGAATGAAAAAAGTGCAAAGGCAGTCCATGCTTGTTTTGTGAAATTTCGATTAAAATTTTTTGTCACCGATTTTGACGAGTGAGGACTCGCTGGACGCGGAATAATGAGAGAAATATAACTGCAAAATATTTCTAACCGAATCTTGCTAGTTTCAAAAATATGCCATAAAAACTTTTCGTGTTCGGCCTGATTTCAGGTGGCCTTTCCTATTTAGTTTTTTTGCTCTATTTTAAAAACTAGACATTTATTTAGCAAAATTCCTCTTCACGTCGCTTTGTATTCCTTTCCTCGTTAAAGTAAGCTCTCAATCGGCAAGATCGGTGACAATGTATTTTATGAATGAAAAAAGTGCAAAGGCAGTCCATGCTTCTTTTGTGAAATTTCGATTAAAATTTTTTGTCACCGATTTTGACGAGTGAGGACTCGTTAGACGCGGAATAATAAGAGAAATATAACTGCAAAATATTTCTAACCGAATCTTGCTAGTTTCAAAAATATGCCACAAAACCTTTTCGTGTTCGGCCTGATTTCAGGTGGCCTTTCCTATTTAGTTTTTTTGCTCTATTTTAAAAACTAGACATTTATTTAGCAAAATTCCTCTTCACGTCGTTTTGTATTCCTTTCCTCGTTAAAGTAAGCTCTCAATCGGCAAGATCGGTGACAATGTATTTTATGAATGAAAAAAGTGCAAAGGCAGTCCTTGCCATTTTTGTGAAATGTCGATTAAATTTTGTTGTCACCGATTTTGACGAGTGGGGACTCATTGGACGCGGAATAATGAGAGAAATATAACTGCAAAATATTTCTAACTGAATCTTGCTAGTTTCAAATATATGCCACAACAACTTTTCGTGTTCGGACTGATTTCAGGTGGCCTTTCCTATTTAGATTTTTTGCTCTATTTTAAAAACTAGACATTTATTTAGCAAAATTCCTCTTCACGTCGCTTTGCATTCCTTTCCTCGTTAAAATAAGCTCTCAATCGGCAAGATCGGTGACAATGTATTTTATGAATGAAAAAAGAGCAAAAGGCAGTCCATGCTTCTTTTGTGAAATTTCGATTAAAATTTTTTGTCACCGATTTTGACGAGTGAGGACTCGTTAGACGCGGAATAATAAGAGAAATATAACTGCAAAATATTTCTAACCGAATCCCGCTAGTTTCAAAAATATGCCACAAAACCTTTTCGTGTTCGGCCTGATTTCAGGTGGCCTTTCCTATTTAGTTTTTTTGCTCTATTTTAAAAACTAGACATTTATTTAGCAAAATTCCTCTTCACGTCGCTTTGTATTCCTTTCCTCGTTAAAATTAGCTCTCAATCGTGAAGATCGGTGAGAATGTATTTTATGAATGAGAAAAGTGCAAAGCATGCTTCTTTTGAGAAATTTCGATTAAAATTTTTTGTCACCGATTTTGACGAGTGAGGACTCGATAGACGCGGAATAATAAGAGAAATATAACTGCAAAATATTTCTGACCGAATCTTGCTAGTTTCAAAAATATGCCACAAAAACTTTTCGTGTTCGGCCTGATTTCAGGTGGCCTTTCCTATTTAGTTTTTTTGCTCTATTTTAAAAACTAGACATTTATTTAGCAAAATTCCTCTTCACGTCGCTTTGTATTCCTTTCCTCGTTAAAGTAAGCTCTCAATCGGCAAGATCGGTGACAATGTATTTTATGAATGAAAAAAGTGCAAAGGCAGTCCTTGCCATTTTTGTGAAATGTCGATTAAATTTTGTTGTCACCGATTTTGACGAGTGGGGACTCATTGGACGCGGAATAATGAGAGAAATATAACTGCAAAATATTTCTAACTGAATCTTGCTAGTTTCAAATATATGCCACAACAACTTTTCGTGTTCGGACTGATTTCAGGTGGCCTTTCCTATTTAGATTTTTTGCTCTATTTTAAAAACTAGACATTTATTTAGCAAAATTCCTCTTCACGTCGCTTTGTATTCCTTCCCTAGTTAAAATAGGCTCTCAATCGGCAAGATCGGTGACAATGTATTTTATGAATGAAAAAAGTGCAAAGGCAGTCCATGCTTCTTTTGTGAAATTTCGATTAAAATTTTTTGTCACCGATTTTGACGAGTGAGGACTCGTTAGACGCGGAATAATAAGAGAAATATAACTGCAAAATATTTCTAACCGAATCTTGCTAGTTTCAAAAATATGCCACAAAACCTTTTCGTGTTCGGCCTGATTTCAGGTGGCCTTTCCTATTTAGTTTTTTTGCTCTATTTTAAAAACTAGACATTTATTTAGCAAAATTCCTCTTCACGTCGTTTTGTATTCCTTTCCTCGTTAAAGTAAGCTCTCAATCGGCAAGATCGGTGACAATGTATTTTATGAATGAAAAAAGTGCAAAGGCAGTCCTTGCCATTTTTGTGAAATGTCGATTAAATTTTGTTGTGACCGATTTTGACGAGTGGGGACTCATTGGACGCGGAATAATGAGAGAAATATAACTGCAAAATATTTCTAACTGAATCTTGCTAGTTTCAAATATATGCCACAACAACTTTTCGTGTTCGGACTGATTTCAGGTGGCCTTTCCTATTCAGTTTTTCTACCCTATTTTAAAAACTAGGCATTTATTTAGCAAAATTTATTTTCACATCGCTTTGTATTCCTTCCCTAGTTAAAATAGGCTCTCAATCGGCAAGATCGGTGACAATGTATTTTATGAATGAAAAAAGTGCAAAGGCAGTCCATGCTTCTTTTGTGAAATTTCGATTAAAATTTTTTGTCACCGATTTTGACGAGTGGGGACTCGCTGGACGTGGAATAATGAGAGAAATATAACTGCAAAATATTTCTGACCGAATCTTGCTAGTTTCAAAAATATGCCATAAAAACTTTTCGTGTTCGGCCTGATTTCAGGTGGCCTTTCCTATTTAGTTTTTTTGCTCTATTTTAAAAACTAGACATTTATTTAGCAAAATTCCTCTTCACGTCGCTTTGTATTCCTTTCCTCGTTAAAGTAAGCTCTCAATCGGCAATATCGGTGACAATGTATTTTATGAATGAAACAAGTGCAAAGGCAGTCCATGCCATTTATGTGAAATGTCGATTAAATTTTTTTGTCACCGATTTTGACGAGTGAGGACTCGTTGGACGCGGAATAATAAGAGAAATATAACTGCAAAATATTTCTAACCGAATCTTGCTAGTTTCAAAAATATGCCACAAAAACTTTTCGTGTTCGGCCTGATTTCAGGTGGCCTTTCCTATTTAGTTTTTTTGCTCTATTTTAAAAACTAGACATTTATTTAGCAAAATTCCTCTTCACGTCGCTTTGTATTCTTTTCCCCGTTTAAATAAGCTCTCAATCGGCAAGATCGGTGACAATGTATTTTATGAATGAAAAAAGTGCAAAAGCAGTCCATGCTTCTTTTGTGAAATTTCGATTAAAATTTTTTGTCACCGATTTTGACGAGTGAGGACTCGTTAGACGCGGAATAATAAGAGAAATATAACTGCAAAATATTTCTAACCGAATCTTGCTAGTTTCAAAAATATGCCACAAAACCTTTTCGTGTTCGGCCTGATTTCAGGTGGCCTTTCTTATTTAATTTTTTTGCTCTATTTTAAAAACTAGACATTTATTTAGCAAAATTCCTCTTCACGTCGCTTTGTATTCCTTTCCTCGTTAAAGTAAGCTCTCAATCGGCAAGATCGGTGACAATGTATTTTATGAATGAAAAAAGTGCAAAGGCAGTCCTTGCCATTTTTGTGAAATGTCGATTAAATTTTGTTGTAACCGATTTTGACGAGTGAGGACTCGTTGGACGCGGAATAATGAGAGAAATATAACTGCAAAATATTTCTAACCGAATCTCGCTAGTTTCAAAAATATGCCACAAAAACTTTTCGTGTTCGGCCTGATTTCAGGTGGCCTTTCCTATTCAGTTTTTGTACTCTATTTTAAAAACTAGGCATTTATTTAGCAAAATTTATTTTCACATCGCTTTGTATTCCTTCCCTAGTTAAAATAGGCTCTCAATCGGCAAGATCGGTGACAATGTATTTTATGAATGAAAAAAGTGCAAAGGCAGTCCATGCTTCTTTTGTGAAATTTCGATTAAAATTTTTTGTCACCGATTTTGACGAGTGGGGACTCGCTGGACGCGGAATAATGAGAGAAATATAACTGCAAAATATTTCTAACCGAATCTTGCTAGTTTCAAAAATATGCCATAAAAACTTTTCGTGTTCGGCCTGATTTCAGGTGGCCTTTCCTATTTAGTTTTTTTGCTCTATTTTAAAAACTAGACATTTATTTAGCAAAATTCCTCTTCACGTCGCTTTGTATTCCTTTCCTCGTTAAAGTAAGCTCTCAATCGGCAATATCGGTGACAATGTATTTTATGAATGAAACAAGTGCAAAGGCAGTCCATGCCATTTATGTGAAATGTCGATTAAATATTTTTGTCACCGATTTTGACGAGTGAGGACTCGTTGGACGCGGAATAATAAGAGAAATATAACTGCAAAATATTTCTAACCGAATCTTGCTAGTTTAAAAAATATGCCACAAAAACTTTTCGTGTTCGGCCTGATTTCAGGTGGCCTTTCCTATTCAGTTTTTCTACTCTATTTTAAAGACTAGGCATTTATTTAGCAAAACTTATTTTCACATCGCTTTGTATTCCTTCCCTAGTTAAAATAGGCTCTCAATCGGCAAGATCGGTGACAATGTATTTTATGAATGAAAAAAGTGCAAAGGCAGTCCATGCTTGTTTTGTGAAATTTCGATTAAAATTTTTTGTCACCGATTTTGACGAGTGAGGACTCGCTGGACGCGGAATAATGAGAGAAATATAACTGCAAAATATTTCTAACCGAATCTTGCTAGTTTCAAAAATATGCCATAAAAACTTTTCGTGTTCGGCCTGATTTCAGGTGGCCTTTCCTATTTAGTTTTTTTGCTCTATTTTAAAAACTAGACATTTATTTAGCAAAATTCCTCTTCAAGTCGCTTTGTATTCCTTTCCTCGTTAAAGTAAGCTCTCAATCGGCAAGATCGGTGACAATGTATTTTATGAATGAAAAAAGTGCAAAGGCAGTCCATGCTTCTTTTGTGAAATTTCGATTAAAATTTTTTGTCACCGATTTTGACGAGTGAGGACTCGTTAGACGCGGAATAATAAGAGAAATATAACTGCAAAATATTTCTAACCGAATCTTGCTAGTTTCAAAAATATGCCACAAAACCTTTTCGTGTTCGGCCTGATTTCAGGTGGCCTTTCCTATTTAGTTTTTTTGCTCTATTTTAAAAACTAGACATTTATTTAGCAAAATTCCTCTTCACGTCGTTTTGTATTCCTTTCCTCGTTAAAGTAAGCTCTCAATCGGCAAGATCGGTGACAATGTATTTTATGAATGAAAAAAGTGCAAAGGCAGTCCTTGCCATTTTTGTGAAATGTCGATTAAATTTTGTTGTCACCGATTTTGACGAGTGGGGACTCATTGGACGCGGAATAATGAGAGAAATATAACTGCAAAATATTTCTAACTGAATCTTGCTAGTTTCAAATATATGCCACAACAACTTTTCGTGTTCGGACTGATTTCAGGTGGCCTTTCCTATTTAGATTTTTTGCTCTATTTTAAAAACTAGACATTTATTTAGCAAAATTCCTCTTCACGTCGCTTTGCATTCCTTTCCTCGTTAAAATAAGCTCTCAATCGGCAAGATCGGTGACAATGTATTTTATGAATGAAAAAAGTGCAAAGGCAGTCCATGCTTCTTTTGTGAAATTTCGATTAAAATTTTTTGTCACCGATTTTGACGAGTGAGGACTCGTTAGACGCGGAATAATAAGAGAAATATAACTGCAAAATATTTCTAACCGAATCTTGCTAGTTTCAAAAATATGCCATAAAAACTTTTCGTGTTCGGCCTGATTTCAGGTGGCCTTTCCTATTTAGTTTTTTTGCTCTATTTTAAAAACTAGACATTTATTTAGCAAAATTCCTCTTCACGTCGCTTTGTATTCCTTTCCTCGTTAAAGTAAGCTCTCAATCGGCAATATCGGTGACAATGTATTTTATGAATGAAACAAGTGCAAAGGCAGTCCATGCCATTTATGTGAAATGTCGATTAAATATTTTTGTCACCGATTTTGACGAGTGAGGACTCGTTGGACGCGGAATAATAAGAGAAATATAACTGCAAAATATTTCTAACCGAATCTTGCTAGTTTCAAAAATATGCCACAAAAACTTTTCGTGTTCGGCCTGATTTCAGGTGGCCTTTCCTATTCAGTTTTTCTACTCTATTTTAAAGACTAGGCATTTATTTAGCAAAATTTATTTTCACATCGCTTTGTATTCCTTCCCTAGTTAAAATAGGCTCTCAATCGGCAAGATCGGTGACAATGTATTTTATGAATGAAAAAAGTGCAAAGGCAGTCCATGCTTGCTTTGTGAAATTTCGATTAAAATTTTTTGTCACCGATTTTGACGAGTGAGGACTCGCTGGACGCGGAATAATGAGAGAAATATAACTGCAAAATATTTCTAACCGAATCTTGCTAGTTTCAAAAATATGCCATAAAAACTTTTCGTGTTCGGCCTGATTTCAGGTGGCCTTTCCTATTTAGTTTTTTTGCTCTATTTTAAAAACTAGACATTTATTTAGCAAAATTCCTCTTCACGTCGCTTTGTATTCCTTTCCTCGTTAAAGTAAGCTCTCAATCGGCAAGATCGGTGACAATGTATTTTATGAATGAAAAAAGTGCAAAGGCAGTCCATGCTTCTTTTGTGAAATTTCGATTAAAATTTTTTGTCACCGATTTTGACGAGTGAGGATTCGTTAGACGCGGAATAATAAGAGAAAAATAACTGCAAAATATTTCTAACCGAATCTTGCTAGTTTCAAAAATATGCCACAAAACCTTTTCGTGTTCGGCCTGATTTCAGGTGGCCTTTCCTATTTAGTTTTTTTGCTCTATTTTAAAAACTAGACATTTATTTAGCAAAATTCCTCTTCACGTCGTTTTGTATTCCTTTCCTCGTTAAAGTAAGCTCTCAATCGGCAAGATCGGTGACAATGTATTTTATGAATGAAAAAAGTGCAAAGGCAGTCCTTGCCATTTTTGTGAAATGTCGATTAAATTTTGTTGTCACCGATTTTGACGAGTGGGGACTCATTGGACGCGGAATAATGAGAGAAATATAACTGCAAAATATTTCTAACTGAATCTTGCTAGTTTCAAATATATGCCACAACAACTTTTCGTGTTCGGACTGATTTCAGGTGGCCTTTCCTATTTAGATTTTTTGCTCTATTTTAAAAACTAGACATTTATTTAGCAAAATTCCTCTTCACGTCGCTTTGCATTCCTTTCCTCGTTAAAATAAGCTCTCAATCGGCAAGATCGGTGACAATGTATTTTATGAATGAAAAAAGAGCAAAGGCAGTCCATGCTTCTTTTGTGAAATTTCGATTAAAATTTTTTGTCACCGATTTTGACGAGTGAGGACTCGTTAGACTCGGAATAATAAGAGAAATATAACTGCAAAATATTTCTAACCGAATCTTGCTAGTTTCAAAAATATGCCACAAAACCTTTTCGTGTTCGGCCTGATTTCAGGTGGCCTTTCCTATTTAGTTTTTTTGCTCTATTTTAAAAACTAGACATTTATTTAGCAAAATTCCTCTTCACGTCGCTTTGTATTCCTTTCCTCGTTAAAATTAGCTCTCAATCGTGAAGATCGGTGAGAATGTATTTTATGAATGAGAAAAGTGCAAAGCATGCTTCTTTTGAGAAATTTCGATTAAAATTTTTTGTCACCGATTTTGACGAGTGAGGACTCGATAGACGCGGAATAATAAGAGAAATATAACTGCAAAATATTTCTGACCGAATCTTGCTAGTTTCAAAAATATGCCACAAAAACTTTTCGTGTTCGGCCTGATTTCAGGTGGCCTTTCCTATTTAGTTTTTTTGCTCTATTTTAAAAACTAGACATTTATTTAGCAAAATTCCTCTTCACGTCGCTTTGTATTCCTTTCCTCGTTAAAGTAAGCTCTCAATCGGCAAGATCGGTGACAATGTATTTTATGAATGAAAAAAGTGCAAAGGCAGTCCTTGCCATTTTTGTGAAATGTCGATTAAATTTTGTTGTCACCGATTTTGACGAGTGGGGACTCATTGGACGCGGAATAATGAGAGAAATATAACTGCAAAATATTTCTAACTGAATCTTGCTAGTTTCAAATATATGCCACAACAACTTTTCGTGTTCGGACTGATTTCAGGTGGCCTTTCCTATTTAGATTTTTTGCTCTATTTTAAAAACTAGACATTTATTTAGCAAAATTCCTCTTCACGTCGCTTTGTATTCCTTCCCTAGTTAAAATAGGCTCTCAATCGGCAAGATCGGTGACAATGTATTTTATGAATGAAAAAAGTGCAAAGGCAGTCCATGCTTCTTTTGTGAAATTTCGATTAAAATTTTTTGTCACCGATTTTGACGAGTGAGGACTCGTTAGACGCGGAATAATAAGAGAAATATAACTGCAAAATATTTCTAACCGAATCTTGCTAGTTTCAAAAATATGCCACAAAACCTTTTCGTGTTCGGCCTGATTTCAGGTGGCCTTTCCTATTTAGTTTTTTTGCTCTATTTTAAAAACTAGACATTTATTTAGCAAAATTCCTCTTCACGTCGTTTTGTATTCCTTTCCTCGTTAAAGTAAGCTCTCAATCGGCAAGATCGGTGACAATGTATTTTATGAATGAAAAAAGTGCAAAGGCAGTCCTTGCCATTTTTGTGAAATGTCGATTAAATTTTGTTGTCACCGATTTTGACGAGTGGGGACTCATTGGACGCGGAATAATGAGAGAAATATAACTGCAAAATATTTCTAACTGAATCTTGCTAGTTTCAAATATATGCCACAACAACTTTTCGTGTTCGGACTGATTTCAGGTGGCCTTTCCTATTCAGTTTTTCTACCCTATTTTAAAAACTAGGCATTTATTTAGCAAAATTTATTTTCACATCGCTTTGTATTCCTTCCCTAGTTAAAATAGGCTCTCAATCGGCAAGATCGGTGACAATGTATTTTATGAATGAAAAAAGTGCAAAGGCAGTCCATGCTTCTTTTGTGAAATTTCGATTAAAATTTTTTGTCACCGATTTTGACGAGTGGGGACTCGCTGGACGTGGAATAATGAGAGAAATATAACTGCAAAATATTTCTAACCGAATCTTGCTCGTTTCAAAAATATGCCATAAAAACTTTTCGTGTTCGGCCTGATTTCAGGTGGCCTTTCCTATTTAGTTTTTTTGCTCTATTTTAAAAACTAGACATTTATTTAGCAAAATTCCTCTTCACGTCGCTTTGTATTCTTTTCCCCGTTTAAATAAGCTCTCAATCGGCAAGATCGGTGACAATGTATTTTATGAATGAAAAAAGTGCAAAAGCAGTCCATGCTTCTTTTGTGAAATTTCGATTAAAATTTTTTGTCACCGATTTTGACGAGTGAGGACTCGTTAGACGCGGAATAATAAGAGAAATATAACTGCAAAATATTTCTAACCGAATCTTGCTAGTTTCAAAAATATGCCACAAAACCTTTTCGTGTTCGGCCTGATTTCAGGTGGCCTTTCTTATTTAGTTTTTTTGCTCTATTTTAAAAACTAGACATTTATTTAGCAAAATTCCTCTTCACGTCGCTTTGTATTCCTTTCCTCGTTAAAGTAAGCTCTCAATCGGCAAGATCGGTGACAATGTATTTTATGAATGAAAAAAGTGCAAAGGTAGTCCTTGCCATTTTTGTGAAATGTCGATTAAATTTTGTTGTAACCGATTTTGACGAGTGAGGACTCGTTGGACACGGAATAATGAGAGAAATATAACTGCAAAATATTTCTAACCGAATCTCGCTAGTTTCAAAAATATGCCACAAAAACTTTTCGTGTTCGGCCTGATTTCAGGTGGCCTTTCCTATTCAGTTTTTGTACTCTATTTTAAAAACTAGGCATTTATTTAGCAAAATATATTTTCACATCGCTTTGTATTCCTTCCCTAGTTAAAATAGGCTCTCAATCGGCAAGATCGGTGACAATGTATTTTATGAATGAAAAAAGTGCAAAGGCAGTCCATGCTTCTTTTGTGAAATTTCGATTAAAATTTTTTGTCACCGATTTTGACGAGTGGGGACTCGCTGGACGCGGAATAATGAGAGAAATATAACTGCAAAATATTTCTAACCGAATCTTGCTAGTTTCAAAAATATGCCATAAAAACTTTTCGTGTTCGGCCTGATTTCAGGTGGCCTTTCCTATTTAGTTTTTTTGCTCTATTTTAAAAACTAGACATTTATTTAGCAAAATTCCTCTTCACGTCGCTTTGTATTCCTTTCCTCGTTAAAGTAAGCTCTCAATCGGCAATATCGGTGACAATGTATTTTATGAATGAAACAAGTGCAAAGGCAGTCCATGCCATTTATGTGAAATGTCGATTAAATATTTTTGTCACCGATTTTGACGAGTGAGGACTCGTTGGACGCGGAATAATAAGAGAAATATAACTGCAAAATATTTCTAACCGAATCTTGCTAGTTTCAAAAATATGCCACAAAAACTTTTCGTGTTCGGCCTGATTTCAGGTGGCCTTTCCTATTCAGTTTTTCTACTCTATTTTAAAGACTAGGCATTTATTTAGCAAAACTTATTTTCACATCGCTTTGTATTCCTTCCCTAGTTAAAATAGGCTCTCAATCGGCAAGATCGGTGACAATGTATTTTATGAATGAAAAAAGTGCAAAGGCAGTCCATGCTTGTTTTGTGAAATTTCGATTAAAATTTTTTGTCACCGATTTTGACGAGTGAGGACTCGCTGGACGCGTAATAATGAGAGAAATATAACTGCAAAATATTTCTAACCGAATCTTGCTAGTTTCAAAAATATGCCATAAAAACTTTTCGTGTTCGGCCTGATTTCAGGTGCCTTTCCTATTTAGTTTTTTTGCTCTATTTTAAAAACTAGACATTTATTTAGCAAAATTCCTCTTCAAGTCGCTTTGTATTCCTTTCCTCGTTAAAGTAAGCTCTCAATCGGCAAGATCGGTGACAATGTATTTTATGAATGAAAAAAGTGCAAAGGCAGTCCATGCTTCTTTTGTGAAATTTCGATTAAAATTTTTTGTCACCGATTTTGACGAGTGAGGACTCGTTAGACGCGGAATAATAAGAGAAATATAACTGCAAAATATTTCTAACCGAATCTTGCTAGTTTCAAAAATATGCCACAAAAACCTTTTCGTGTTCGGCCTGATTTCAGGTGGCCTTTCCTATTTAGTTTTTTTGCTCTATTTTAAAAACTAGACATTTATTTAGCAAAATTCCTCTTCACGTCGCTTTGTATTCCTTCCTCGTTAAAGTAAGCTCTCAATCGGCAAGATCGGTGACAATGTATTTTATGAATGAAAAAGTGCAAAGGCAGTCCTTGCCATTTTTGTGAAATGTCGATTAAATTTTGTTGTCACCGATTTTGACGAGTGGGGACTCATTGGACGCGGAATAATGAGAGAAATATAACTGCAAAATATTTCTAACTGAATCTTGCTAGTTTCAAATATATGCCACAACAACTTTTCGTGTTCGGACTGATTTCAGGTGGCCTTTCCTATTTAGATTTTTGCTCTATTTAAAAACTAGACATTTATTTAGCAAATTCCTCTTCACGTCGCTTTGCATTCCTTTCCTCGTTAAAATAAGCTCTCAATCGGCAAGATCGGTGACAATGTATTTTATGAATGAAAAAAGAGCAAAGGCAGTCCATGCTTCTTTTGTGAAATTTCGATTAAAATTTTTTGTCACCGATTTTGACGAGTGAGGACTCGTTAGACGCGAAATAATAAGAGAAATATAACTGCAAAATATTTCTAACCGAATCTTGCTAGTTTCAAAAATATGCCACAAAACCTTTTCGTGTTCGGCCTGATTTCAGGTGGCCTTTCCTATTTAGTTTTTTGCTCTATATTAAAAACTAGACATTTATTTAGCAAAATTCCTCTTCACGTCGCTTTGTATTCCTTTCCTCGTTAAAATTAGCTCTCAATCGTGAAGATCGGTGAGAATGTATTTTATGAATGAGAAAAGTGCAAAGCATGCTTCTTTTGAGAAATTTCGATTAAAATTTTTTGTCACCGATTTTGACGAGTGAGGACTCGATAGACGCGGAATAATAAGAGAAATATAACTGCAAAATATTTCTGACCGAATCTTGCTAGTTTCAAAAATATGCCACAAAAACTTTTCGTGTTCGGCCTGATTTCAGGTGGCCTTTCCTATTTAGTTTTTTTGCTCTATTTTAAAAACTAGACATTTATTTAGCAAAATTCCTCTTCACGTCGCTTTGTATTCCTTGCCTCGTTAAAGTAAGCTCTCAATCGGCAAGATCGGTGACAATGTATTTTATGAATGAAAAAAGTGCAAAGGCAGTCCTTGCCATTTTTGTGAAATGTCGATTAAATTTTGTTGTCACCGATTTTGACGAGTGGGGACTCATTGGACGCGGAATAATGAGAGAAATATAACTGCAAAATATTTCTAACTGAATCTTGCTAGTTTCAATATATGCCACAACAACTTTTCGTGTTCGGACTGATTTCAGGTGGCCTTTCCTATTTAGATTTTTTGCTCTATTTAAAAACTAGACATTTATTTAGCAAAATTCCTCTTCACGTCGCTTTGTATTCCTTCCCTAGTTAAAATAGGCTCTCAATCAGCAAGCAAGATCGGTGACAATGTATTTTATGAATGAAAAAAGTGCAAAGGCAGTCCATGCTTCTTTTGTGAAATTTCGATTAAAATTTTTTGTCACCGATTTTGACGAGTGAGGACTCGTTAGACGCGGAATAATAAGAGAAATATAACTGCAAAATATTTCTAACCGAATCTTGCTAGTTTCAAAAATATGCCACAAAACCTTTTCGTGTTCGGCCTGATTTCAGGTGGCCTTTCCTATTTAGTTTTTTTGCTCTATTTTAAAAACTAGACATTTATTTAGAAAAATTCCTCTTCACGTCGCTTTGTATTCCTTTCCTCGTTAAAGTAAGCTCTCAATCGGCAAGATCGGTGACAATGTATTTTATGAATGAAAAAAGTGCAAAGGCAGTCCTTGCCATTTTTGTGAAATGTCGATTAAATTTTTTGTCACCGATTTTGACTAGTGAGGACTCGTTGGACGCGGAATAATGAGAGAAATATAACTGCAAAATATTTCTAACCAAATCTTGCTAGTTTCAAAAATATGCCACAAAACCTTTTCGTGTTCGGCCTGATTTCAGGTGGCCTTTCCTATTTAGTTTTTTTGCTCTATTTTAAAAACTAGACATTTATTTAGAAAAATTCCTCTTCACGTCGCTTTGTATTCCTTTCCTCGTTAAAGTAAGCTCTCAATCGGCAAGATCGGTGACAATGTATTTTATGAATGAAAAAAGTGCAAAGGCAGTCCATGCTTCTTTTGTGAAATTTCGATTAAAATTTTTTGTCACCGATTTTGACGAGTGAGGACTCGTTAGACGCGGAATAATAAGAGAAATATAACTGCAAAATATTTCTAACCGAATCTTGCTAGTTTCAAAAATATGCCACAAAACCTTTTCGTGTTCGGCCTGATTTCAGGTGGCCTTTCCTATTTAGTTTTTTTGCTCTATTTTAAAAACTAGACATTTATTTAGCAAAATTCCTCTTCACGTCGCTTTGTATTCCTTTCCTCGTTAAAATTAGCTCTCAATCGTGAAGATCGGTGAGAATGTATTTTATGAATGAGAAAAGTGCAAAGGCATGCTTCTTTTGAGAAATTTCGATTAAAATTTTTTGTCACCGATTTTGACGAGTGAGGACTCGTTAGACGCTGAATAATAAGAGAAATATAACTGCAAAACTTTTCTGACCGATCTTGCTAGTTTCAAAAATATGCCACAAAAACTTTTCGTGTTCGGCCTGATTTCAGGTGGCCTTTCCTATTCAGATTTTTTGCTCTATTTTAAAAACTAGACAATTATTTAGCAAAATTCCTCTTCACGTCGCTTTGTATTCCTTTCCTCGTTAAAGTAAGCTCTCAATCGGCAAGATCGGTGACAATGTATTTTATGAATGAAAAAAGTGCAAAGGCAGTCCATGCTTCTTTTGTGAAATTTCGATTAAAATTTTTTGTCACCGATTTTGACGAGTGAGGACTCGTTAGACGCGGAATAATAAGAGAAATATAACTGCAAAATATTTCTAACCGAATCTTGCTAGTTTCAAAAATATGCCACAAAACCTTTTCGTGTTCGGCCTGATTTCAGGTGGCCTTTCCTATTTAGTTTTTTTGCTCTATTTTAAAAACTAGACATTTATTTAGCAAAATTCCTCTTCACGTCGTTTTGTATTCCTTTCCTCGTTAAAGTAAGCTCTCAATCGGCAAGATCGGTGACAATGTATTTTATGAATGAAAAAAGTGCAAAGGCAGTCCTTGCCATTTTTGTGAAATGTCGATTAAATTTTGTTGTCACCGATTTTGACGAGTGGGGACTCATTGGACGCGGAATAATGAGAGAAATATAACTGCAAAATATTTCTAACTGAATCTTGCTAGTTTCAAATATATGCCACAACAACTTTTCGTGTTCGGACTGATTTCAGGTGGCCTTTCCTATTTAGATTTTTTGCTCTATTTTAAAAACTAGACATTTATTTAGCAAAATTCCTCTTCACGTCGCTTTGCATTCCTTTCCTCGTTAAAATAAGCTCTCAATCGGCAAGATCGGTGACAATGTATTTTATGAATGAAAAAAGAGCAAAGGCAGTCCATGCTTCTTTTGTGAAATTTCGATTAAAATTTTTTGTCACCGATTTTGACGAGTGAGGACTCGTTAGACGCGGAATAATAAGAGAAATATAACTGCAAAATATTTCTAACCGAATCTTGCTAGTTTCAAAAATATGCCACAAAACCTTTTCGTGTTCGGCCTGATTTCAGGTGGCCTTTCCTATTTAGTTTTTTTGCTCTATTTTAAAAACTAGACATTTATTAGCAAAATTCCTCTTCACGTCGCTTTGTATTCCTTTCCTCGTTAAAATTAGCTCTCAATCGTGAAGATCGGTGAGAATGTATTTTATGAATGAGAAAAGTGCAAAGCATGCTTCTTTTGAGAAATTTCGATTAAAATTTTTTGTCACCGATTTTGACGAGTGAGACTCGATAGACGCGGAATAATAAGAGAATATAACTGCAAAATATTTCTGACCGAATCTTGCTAGTTTCAAAAATATGCCACAAAAACTTTTCGTGTTCGGCCTGATTTCAGGTGGCCTTTCCTATTTAGTATTTTTGCTCTATTTTAAAAAACTAGACATTTATTTAGCAAAATTCCTCTTCACGTCGCTTTGTATTCCTTTCCTCGTTAAAGTAAGCTCTCAATCGGCAAGATCGGTGACAATGTATTTTATGAATGAAAAAAGTGCAAAGGCAGTCCTTGCCATTTTTGTGAAATGTCGATTAAATTTTGTTGTCACCGATTTTGACGAGTGGGGACTCATTGGACGCGGAATAATGAGAGAAATATAACTGCAAAATATTTCTAACTGAATCTTGCTAGTTTCAAATATATGCCACAACAACTTTTCGTGTTCGGACTGATTTCAGGTGGCCTTTTCCTATTTAGATTTTTGCTCTATTTAAAAACTAGACATTTATTTAGCAAAATTCCTCTTCACGTCGCTTTGTATTCCTTCCCTAGTTAAAATAGGCTCTCAATCGGCAAGATCGGTGACAATGTATTTTATGAATGAAAAAAGTGCAAAGGCAGTCCATGCTTCTTTTGTGAAATTTCGATTAAAATTTTTTGCACCGATTTTGACGAGTGGGGACTCGCTGGACGCGGAATAATGAGAGAAATATAACTGCAAAATATTTCTAACCGAATCTTGCTAGTTTCAAAAATATGCCATAAAAACTTTTCGTGTTCGGCCTGATTTCAGGTGGCCTTTCCTATTTAGTTTTTTTGCTCTATTTTAAAAACTAGACATTTATTTAGCAAAATTCCTCTTCACGTCGCTTTGTATTCCTTTCCTCGTTAAAGTAAGCTCTCAATCGGCAATATCGGTGACAATGTATTTTATGAATGAAACAAGTGCAAAGGCAGTCCATGCCATTTATGTGAAATGTCGATTAAATATTTTTGTCACCGATTTTGACGAGTGAGGACTCGTTGGACGCGGAATAATAAGAGAAATATAACTGCAAAATATTTCTAACCGAATCTTGCTAGTTTCAAAAATATGCCACAAAAACTTTTCGTGTTCGGCCTGATTTCAGGTGGCCTTTCCTATTCAGTTTTTCTACTCTATTTTAAAGACTAGGCATTTATTTAGCAAAATTTATTTTCACATCGCTTTGTATTCCTTCCCTAGTTAAAATAGGCTCTCAATCGGCAAGATCGGTGACAATGTATTTTATGAATGAAAAAAGTGCAAAGGCAGTCCATGCTTGTTTTGTGAAATTTCGATTAAAATTTTTTGTCACCGATTTTGACGAGTGAGGACTCGCTGGACGCGGAATAATGAGAGAAATATAACTGCAAAATATTTCTAACCGAATCTTGCTAGTTTCAAAAATATGCCATAAAAACTTTTCGTGTTCGGCCTGATTTCAGGTGGCCTTTCCTATTTAGTTTTTTTGCTCTATTTTAAAAACTAGACATTTATTTAGCAAAATTCCTCTTCACGTCGCTTTGTATTCCTTTCCTCGTTAAAGTAAGCTCTCAATTGGCAAGATCGGTAACAATGTATTTTATGAATGAAAAAAGTGCAAAGGCAGTCCATGCTTCTTTTGTGAAATTTCGATTAAAATTTTTTGTCACCGATTTTGACGAGTGAGGACTCGTTAGACGCGGAATAATAAGAGAAATATAACTGCAAAATATTTCTAACCGAATCTTGCTAGTTTCAAAAATATGCCACAAAACCTTTTCGTGTTCGGCCTGATTTCAGGTGGCCTTTCCTATTTAGTTTTTTTGCTCTATTTTAAAAAATAGACATTTATTTAGCAAAATTCCTCTTCACGTCGTTTTGTATTCCTTTCCTCGTTAAAGTAAGCTCTCAATCGGCAAGATCGGTGACAATGTATTTTATGAATGAAAAAAGTGCAAAGGCAGTCCTTGCCATTTTTGTGAAATGTCGATTAAATTTTGTTGTCACCGATTTTGACGAGTGGGGACTCATTGGACGCGGAATAATGAGAGAAATATAACTGCAAAATATTTCTAACTGAATCTTGCTAGTTTCAAATATATGCCACAACAACTTTTCGTGTTCGGACTGATTTCAGGTGGCCTTTCCTATTTAGATTTTTTGCTCTATTTCAAAAACTAGACATTTATTTAGCAAAATTCCTCTTCACGTCGCTTTGCATTCCTTTCCTCGTTAAAATAAGCTCTCAATCGGCAAGATCGGTGACAATGTATTTTATGAATGAAAAAAGTGCAAAGGCAGTCCATGCTTCTTTTGTGAAATTTCGATTAAAATTTTTTGTCACCGATTTTGACGAGTGAGGACTCGTTAGACGCGGAATAATAAGAGAAATATAACTGCAGAATATTTCTAACCGAATCTTGCTAGTTTCAAAAATATGCCACAAAACCTTTTCGTGTTCGGCCTGATTTCAGGTGGCCTTTCCTATTTAGTTTTTTTGCTCTATTTTAAAAACTAGACATTTATTTAGCAAAATTCCTCTTCACGTCGCTTTGTATTCCTTTCCTCGTTAAAATTAGCTCTCAATCGTGAAGATCGGTGAGAATGTATTTTATGAATGAGAAAAGTGCAAAGCATGCTTCTTTTGAGAAATTTCGATTAAAATTTTTTGTCACCGATTTTGACGAGTGAGGACTCGATAGACGCGGAATAATAAGAGAAATATAACTGCAAAATATTTCTGACCGAATCTTGCTAGTTTCAAAAATATGCCACAAAAACTTTTCGTGTTCGGCCTGATTTCAGGTGGCCTTTCCTATTTAGTTTTTTTGCTCTATTTTAAAAACTAGACATTTATTTAGCAAAATTCCTCTTCACGTCGCTTTGTATTCCTTTCCTCGTTAAAGTAAGCTCTCAATCGGCAAGATCGGTGACAATGTATTTTATGAATGAAAAAAGTGCAAAGGCAGTCCTTGCCATTTTTGTGAAATTTCGATTAAATTTTGTTGTCACCGATTTTGACGAGTGGGGACTCATTGGACGCGGAATAATGAGAGAAATATAACTGCAAAATATTTCTAACTAAATCTTGCTAGTTTCAAATATATGCCACAACAACTTTTCGTGTTCGGACTGATTTCAGGTGGCCTTTCCTATTTAGATTTTTTGCTCTATTTTAAAAACTAGACATTTATTTAGCAAAATTCCTCTTCACGTCGCTTTGTATTCCTTCCCTAGTTAAAATAGGCTCTCAATCGGCAAGATCGGTGACAATGTATTTTATGAATGAAAAAAGTGCAAAGGCAGTCCATGCTTCTTTTGTGAAATTTCGATTAAAATTTTTTGTCACCGATTTTGACGAGTGAGGACTCGTTAGACGCGGAATAATAAGAGAAATATAACTGCAAAATATTTCTAACCGAATCTTGCTAGTTTCAAAAATATGCCACAAAACCTTTTCGTGTTCGGCCTGATTTCAGGTGGCCTTTCCTATTTAGTTTTTTTGCTCTATTTTAAAAACTAGACATTTATTTAGCAAAATTCCTCTTCACGTCGTTTTGTATTCCTTTCCTCGTTAAAGTAAGCTCTCAATCGGCAAGATCGGTGACAATGTATTTTATGAATGAAAAAAGTGCAAAGGTAGTCCTTGCCATTTTTGTGAAATGTCGATTAAATTTTGTTGTCACCGATTTTGACGAGTGGGGACTCATTGGACGCGGAATAATGAGAGAAATATAACTGCAAAATATTTCTAACTGAATCTTGCTAGTTTCAAATATATGCCACAACAACTTTTCGTGTTCGGACTGATTTCAGGTGGCCTTTCCTATTCAGTTTTTCTACCCTATTTTAAAAACTAGGCATTTATTTAGCAAAATTTATTTTCACATCGCTTTGTATTCCTTCCCTAGTTAAAATAGGCTCTCAATCGGCAAGATCGGTGACAATGTATTTTATGAATGAAAAAAGTGCAAAGGCAGTCCATGCTTCTTTTGTGAAATTTCGATTAAAATTTTTTGTCACCGATTTTGACGAGTGGGGACTCGCTGGACGTGGAATAATGAGAGAAATATAACTGCAAAATATTTCTAACCGAATCTTGCTAGTTTCAAAAATATGCCATAAAAACTTTTCGTGTTCGGCCTGATTTCAGGTGGCCTTTCCTATTTAGTTTTTTTGCTCTATTTTAAAAACTAGACATTTATTTAGCAAAATTCCTCTTCACGTCGCTTTGTATTCCTTTCCTCGTTAAAGTAAGCTCTCAATCGGCAATATCGGTGACAATGTATTTTATGAATGAAACAAGTGCAAAGGCAGTCCATGCCATTTATGTGAAATGTCGATTAAATTTTTTTGTCACCGATTTTGACGAGTGAGGACTCGTTGGACGCGGAATAATAAGAGAAATATAACTGCAAAATATTTCTAACCGAATCTTGCTAGTTTCAAAAATATGCCACAAAAACTTTTCGTGTTCGGCCTGATTTCAGGTGGCCTTTCCTATTTAGTTTTTTTGCTCTATTTTAAAAACTAGACATTTATTTAGCAAAATTCCTCTTCACGTCGCTTTGTATTCTTTTCCCCGTTTAAATAAGCTCTCAATCGGCAAGATCGGTGACAATGTATTTTATGAATGAAAAAAGTGCAAAGGCAGTCCATGCTTCTTTTGTGAAATTTCGATTAAAATTTTTTGTCACCGATTTTGACGAGTGAGGACTCGTTAGACGCGGAATAATAAGAGAAATATAACTGCAAAATATTTCTAACCGAATCTTGCTAGTTTCAAAAATATGCCACAAAACCTTTTCGTGTTCGGCCTGATTTCAGGTGGCCTTTCTTATTTAGTTTTTTTGCTCTATTTTAAAAACTAGACATTTATTTAGCAAAATTCCTCTTCACGTCGCTTTGTATTCCTTTCCTCGTTAAAGTAAGCTCTCAATCGGCAAGATCGGTGACAATGTATTTTATGAATGAAAAAAGTGCAAAGGCAGTCCTTGCCATTTTTGTGAAATGTCGATTAAATTTTGTTGTAACCGATTTTGACGAGTGAGGACTCGTTGGACGCGGAATAATGAGAGAAATATAACTGCAAAATATTTCTAACCGAATCTCGCTAGTTTCAAAAATATGCCACAAAAACTTTTCGTGTTCGGCCTGATTTCAGGTGGCCTTTCCTATTCAGTTTTTGTACTCTATTTTAAAAACTAGGCATTTATTTAGCAAAATTTATTTTCACTTCGCTTTGTATTCCTTCCCTAGTTAAAATAGGCTCTCAATCGGCAAGATCGGTGACAATGTATTTTATGAATGAAAAAAGTGCAAAGGCAGTCCATGCTTCTTTTGTGAAATTTCGATTAAAATTTTTTGTCACCGATTTTGACGAGTGGGGACTCGCTGGACGCGGAATAATGAGAGAAATATAACTGCAAAATATTTCTAATCGAATCTTGCTAGTTTCAAAAATATGCCATAAAAACTTTTCGTGTTCGGCCTGATTTCAGGTGGCCTTTCCTATTTAGTTTTTTTGCTCTATTTTAAATACTAGACATTTATTTAGCAAAATTCCTCTTCACGTCGCTTTGTATTCCTTTCCTCGTTAAAGTAAGCTCTCAATCGGCAATATCGGTGACAATGTATTTTATGAATGAAACAAGTGCAAAGGCAGTCCATGCCATTTATGTGAAATGTCGATTAAATATTTTTGTCACCGATTTTGACGAGTGAGGACTCGTTGGACGCGGAATAATAAGAGAAATATAACTGCAAAATATTTCTAACCGAATCTTGCTAGTTTCAAAAATATGCCACAAAAACTTTTCGTGTTCGGCCTGATTTCAGGTGGCCTTTCCTATTCAGTTTTTCTACTCTATTTTAAAGACTAGGCATTTATTTAGCAAAACTTATTTTCACATCGCTTTGTATTCCTTCCCTAGTTCTCTCAATCGGCAAGATCGGTGGACAATGTATTTTATGAATGAAAAAAGTGCAAAGGCAGTCCATGCTTGTTTTGTGAAATTTCGATTAAAATTTTTTGTCACCGATTTTGACGAGTGAGGACTCGCTGGACGCGGAATAATGAGAGAAATATAACTGCGAAATATTTCTAACCGAATCTTGCTAGTTTCAAAAATATGCCATAAAAACTTTTCGTGTTCGGCCTGATTTCAGGTGGCCTTTCCTATTTAGTTTTTTTGCTCTATTTTAAAAACTAGACATTTATTTAGCAAAATTCCTCTTCAAGTCGCTTTGTATTCCTTTCCTCGTTAAAGTAAGCTCTCAATCGGCAAGATCGGTGACAATGTATTTTATGAATGAAAAAAGTGCAAAGGCAGTCCATGCTTCTTTTGTGAAATTTCGATTAAAAATTTTTTGTCACCGATTTTGACGAGTGAGGACTCGTTAGACGCGGAATAATAAGAGAAATATAACTGCAAAATATTTCTAACCGAATCTTGCTAGTTTCAAAAATATGCCACAAAACCTTTTCGTGTTCGGCCTGATTTCAGGTGGCCTTTTCCTATTTAGTTTTTTTGCTCTATTTTAAAAACTAGACATTTATTTAGCAAAATTCCTCTTCACGTCGTTTTGTATTCCTTTCCTCGTTAAAGTAAGCTCTCAATCGGCAAGATCGGTGACAATGTATTTTATGAATGAAAAAAGGTGCAAAGGCAGTCCTTGCCATTTTTGTGAAATGTCGATTAAATTTTGTTGTCACCGATTTTGACGAGTGGGGACTCATTGGACGCGGAAATAATGAGAGAAATATAACTGCAAAATATTTCTAACTGAATCTTGCTAGTTTCAAAAATATGCCACAACAACTTTTCGTGTTCGGACTGATTTCAGGTGGCCTTTCCTATTTAGATTTTTTGCTCTATTTTAAAAACTAGACATTTATTTAGCAAAATTCCTCTTCACGTCGCTTTGCATTCCTTTCCCTCGTTAAAATAAGCTCTCAATCGGCAAGATCGGTGACAATGTATTTTATGAATGAAAAAAGAGCAAAGGCAGTCCATGCTTCTTTTGTGAAATTTCGATTAAAAATTTTTGTCACCGATTTTGACGAGTGAGGACTCGTTAGACGCGGAATAATAAGAGAAATATAACTGCAAAATATTTCTAACCGAATCTTGCTAGTTTCAAAAATATGCCACAAAACCTTTTCGTGTTCGGCCTGATTTCAGGTGGCCTTTCCTATTTAGTTTTTTTGCTCTATTTTAAAAACTAGACATTTATTTAGCAAAATTCCTCTTCACGTCGCTTTGTATTCCTTTCCTCGTTAAAATTAGCTCTCAATCGTGAAGATCGGTGAGAATGTATTTTATGAATGAGAAAAGTGCAAAGCATGCTTCTTTTGAGAAATTTCGATTAAAATTTTTTGTCACCGATTTTGACGAGTGAGGACTCGATAGACGCGGAATAATAAGAGAAATATAACTGCAAAATATTTCTGACCGAATCTTGCTAGTTTCAAAAATATGCCACAAAAACTTTTCGTGTTCGGCCTGATTTCAGGTGGCCTTTCCTATTTAGTTTTTTTTGCTCTATTTTAAAAACTAGACATTTATTTAGCAAAATTCCTCTTCACGGTCGCTTTGTATTCCTTTCCTCGTTAAAGTAAGCTCTCAATCGGTAAGATCGGTGACAATGTATTTTATGAATGAAAAAAGTGCAAAGGCAGTCCTTGCCATTTTTGTGAAATGTCGATTAAATTTTGTTGTCACCGATTTTGACGAGTGGGGACTCATTGGACGCGGAATAATGAGAGAAATATAACTGCAAAATATTTCTAACTGAATCTTGCTAGTTTCAAATATATGCCACAACAACTTTTCGTGTTCGGACTGATTTCAGGTGGCCTTTCCTATTTAGATTTTTTGCTCTATTTTAAAAAACTAGACATTTATTTAGCAAATTCCTCTTCACGTCGCTTTGTATTCCTTCCCTAGTTAAAATAGGCTCTCAATCGGCAAGATCGGTGACAATGTATTTTATGAATGAAAAAAGTGCAAAGGCAGTCCATGCTTCTTTTGTGAAATTTCGATTAAAATTTTTTGTCACCGATTTTGACGAGTGAGGACTCGTTAGACGCGGAATAATAAGAGAAATATAACTGCAAAATATTTCTAACCGAATCTTGCTAGTTTCAAAAATATGCCACAAAACCTTTTCGTGTTCGGCCTGATTTCAGGTGGCCTTTCCTATTTAGTTTTTTTGCTCTATTTTAAAAACTAGACATTTATTTAGAAAAATTCCTCTTCACGTCGCTTTGTATTCCTTTCCTCGTTAAAGTAAGCTCTCAATCGGCAAGATCGGTGACAATGTATTTTATGAATGAAAAAAGTGAAATGTCGATTAAATTTTTTTGTCACCGATTTTGACTAGTGAGGACTCGTTGGACGCGGAATAATGAGAGAAATATAACTGCAAAATATTTCTAACCGAATCTTGCTAGTTTCAAAAATATGCCACAAAACCTTTTCGTGTTCGGCCTGATTTCAGGTGGCCTTTCCTATTTAGTTTTTTTGCTCTATTTTAAAAACTAGACATTTATTTAGAAAAATTCCTCTTCACGTCGCTTTGTATTCCTTTCCTCGTTAAAGTAAGCTCTCAATCGGCAAGATCGGTGACAATGTATTTTATGAATGAAAAAAGTGCAAAGGCAGTCCATGCTTCTTTTGTGAAATTTCGATTAAAATTTTTTGTCACCGATTTTGACGAGTGAGGACTCGTTAGACGCGGAATAATAAGAGAAATATAACTGCAAAATATTTCTAACCGAATCTTGCTAGTTTCAAAAATATGCCACAAAACCTTTTCGTGTTCGGCCTGATTTCAGGTGGCCTTTCCTATTTAGTTTTTTTGCTCTATTTTAAAAACTAGACATTTATTTAGCAAAATTCCTCTTCACGTCGCTTTGTATTCCTTTCCTCGTTAAAATAAGCTCTCAATCGTGAAGATCGGTGAGAATGTATTTTATGAATGAGAAAAGTGCAAAGGCATGCTTCTTTTGAGAAATTTCGATTAAAATTTTTTGTCACCGATTTTGACGAGTGAGGACTCGTTAGACGCAGAATAATAAGAGAAATATAACTGCAAAACTTTTCTGACCGAATCTTGCTAGTTTCAAAAATATGCCACAAAAACTTTTCGTGTTCGGCCTGATTTCAGGTGGCCTTTCCTATTCAGATTTTTTGCTCTATTTTAAAAACTAGACAATTATTTAGCAAAATTCCTCTTCGCGTCGCTTTGTATTCCTTTCCTCGTTAAAATAAGCTCTCAATCGGCAAGATCGGTGACAATGTATTTTATGAATGAAAAAAGTGCAAAGGCAGTCCATGCTTCTTTTGTGAAATTTCGATTAAAATTTTTTGTCACCGATTTTGACGAGTGAGGACTCGTTAGACGCGGAATAATAAGAGAAATATAACTGCAAAATATTTCTAACCGAATCTTCCTAGTTTCAAAAATATGCCACAAAACCTTTTCGTGTTCGGCCTGATTTCAGGTGGCCTTTCCTATTTAGTTTTTTTGCTCTATATTAAAAACTAGACATTTATTAAGCAAAATTCCTCTTCACGTCGCTTTGTATTCCTTTCCTCGTTAAAATTAGCTCTCAATCGTGATGATCGGTGAGAATGTATTTTATGAATGAGAAAAGTGCAAAGGCATGCTTCTTTTGAGAAATTTCGATTAAAATTTTTTGTCACCGATTTTGACGAGTGAGGACTCGTTATACGCGGAATAATAAGAGAAATTTAACTGCAAAACTTTTCTGACCGAATCTTGCTAGTTTCAAAAATATGCCACAAAAACTTTTCGTGTTCGGCCTGATTTCAGGTGGCCTTTCCTATTTAGATTTTTTGCTCTATTTTAAAAACTAGATATTTATTTAGAAAAATTCCTCTTCACGTCGCTTTGTATTCCTTTCCTCGTTAAAATAAGCTCTCAATCGGCAAGATCGGTGACAATGTATTTTATGAATGAAAAAAGTGCAAAGGCAGTCCATGCTTCTTTTGTGAAATTTCGATTAAAATTTTTTGTCACCGTTTTTGACGAGTGAGGACTCGTTAGACGCGGAATAATAAGAGAAATGTAACTGCAAAATATTTCTAACCGAATCTTGCTAGTTTCAAATATATGATACAAAACTTTTCGTGTTCGGCCTGATTTCAGGTGGCCTTTCCTATTTAGTTTTTTTGCTCTATTTTAAAAACTAGACATTTATTTAGCAAAATTCCTCTTCACGTCGCTTTGTATTCCTTTCCTCGTTAAAGTAAGCTCTCAATCGGCAAGATCGGTGACAATGTATTTTATGAATGAAAAAAGTGCAAAGGCAGTCCTTGCCATTTTTGTGAAATGCCGATTAAATTTTGTTGTCACCGATTTTGACGAGTGAAGACTCGTTGGACGCGGAATAATGAGAGAAATTTAACTGCAAAATATTTCTAACTGTATCTTGCTAGTTTCAAATATATGCCACAACAACTGGCCTGATTTCAGGTGGCCTTTCCTATTTAGTTTTTTTGCTCTATTTTATAAACTAGACATTTATTTAGCAAAATACCTCTTCACGTCGCTTTGTATTCCTTTCCCCGTTTAAATAAGCTCTCAATAGGCAAGATCGGTGACAATGTATTTTATGAATTAAAAAAGTGCAAAGGCAGTCCATGCTTCTTTTGTGAAATTTCGATTAAAATTTTTTGTCACCGATTTTGA
Organism: Dioctria rufipes; assembly: GCA_963924295.1. NCBI lineage: Eukaryota > Metazoa > Arthropoda > Insecta > Diptera > Asilidae > Dioctria > Dioctria rufipes. Next base: position 134,620,198 of record OZ002741.1, on the reverse strand, counting down.
CGATTGAGGACTCGCTTGACGCGGAATAATGAGAGAAATATAACTGGAAAATATTTCTAACCGAATCTTGCTAGTTTCAAATATATGCCACAAAAACTTTTCGTGCTCGGCCTGATTTCAGGTGGCTTTTCCTATTTAGTTTTTTTGCTTTATTTTAAAAACTAGACATTTATTTAGCAAAATTCCTCTTCACGTCGCTTTGTATTCCTTTCCTCGTTAAAGTAAGCTCTCAATCGGCAAGATCGGTGACAATGTATTTTATGAATGAAAAAAGTGCAAAGGCAGTCCATGCTTCTTTTGTGAAATTTCGATTAAAATTTTTTGTCACCGTTTTTGACGAGTGAGGACTCGTTAGACGCGGAATAATAAGAGAAATGTAACTGCAAAATATTTCTAACCGAATCTTGCTAGTTTCAAATATACGATACAAAACTTTTCGTGTTCGGCCTGATTTCAGGTGGCCTTTCCTATTTAGTTTTTTTGCTCTATTTTAAAAACTAGACATTTATTTAGCAAAATTCCTCTTCACGTCGCTTTGTATTCCTTTCCTCGTTAAAATTAGCTCTCAATCGTGAAGATCGGTGAGAATGTATTTTATGAATGAGAAAAGTGCAAAGCATGCTTCTTTTGAGAAATTTCGATTAAAATTTTTTGTCACCGATTTTGACGAGTGAGGACTCGATAGACGCGGAATAATAAGAGAAATATAACTGCAAAATATTTCTGACCGAATCTTGCTAGTTTCAAAAATATGCCACAAAAACTTTTCGTGTTCGGCCTGATTTCAGGTGGCCTTTCCTATTTAGTTTTTTTGCTCTATTTTAAAAACTAGACATTTATTTAGCAAAATTCCTCTTCACGTCGCTTTGTATTCCTTTCCTCGTTAAAGTAAGCTCTCAATCGGCAAGATCGGTGACAATGTATTTTATGAATGAAAAAAGTGCAAAGGCAGTCCTTGCCATTTTTGTGAAATGTCGATTAAATTTTGTTGTCACCGATTTTGACGAGTGGGGACTCATTGGACGCGGAATAATGAGAGAAATATAACTGCAAAATATTTCTAACTGAATCTTGCTAGTTTCAAATATATGCCACAACAACTTTTCGTGTTCGGACTGATTTCAGGTGGCCTTTCCTATTTAGATTTTTTGCTCTATTTTAAAAACTAGACATTTATTTAGCAAAATTCCTCTTCACGTCGCTTTGTATTCCTTCCCTAGTTAAAATAGGCTCTCAATCGGCAAGATCGGTGACAATGTATTTTATGAATGAAAAAAGTGCAAAGGCAGTCCATGCTTCTTTTGTGAAATTTCGATTAAAATTTTTTGTCACCGATTTTGACGAGTGAGGACTCGTTAGACGCGGAATAATAAGAGAAATATAACTGCAAAATATTTCTAACCGAATCTTGCTAGTTTCAAAAATATGCCACAAAACCTTTTCGTGTTCGGCCTGATTTCAGGTGGCCTTTCCTATTTAGTTTTTTTGCTCTATTTTAAAAACTAGACATTTATTTAGAAAAATTCCTCTTCACGTCGCTTTGTATTCCTTTCCTCGTTAAAGTAAGCTCTCAATCGGCAAGATCGGTGACAATGTATTTTATGAATGAAAAAAGTGCAAAGGCAGCCCTTGCCATTTTTGTGAAATGTCGATTAAATTTTTTTGTCACCGATTTTGACTAGTGAGGACTCGTTGGACGCGGAATAATGAGAGAAATATAACTGCAAAATATTTCTAACCGAATCTTGCTAGTTTCAAAAATATGCCACAAAACCTTTTCGTGTTCGGCCTGATTTCAGGTGGCCTTTCCTATTTAGTTTTTTTGCTCTATTTTAAAAACTAGACATTTATTTAGAAAAATTCCTCTTCACGTCGCTTTGTATTCCTTTCCTCGTTAAAGTAAGCTCTCAATCGGCAAGATCGGTGACAATGTATTTTATGAATGAAAAAAGTGCAAAGGCAGTCCATGCTTCTTTTGTGAAATTTCGATTAAAATTTTTTGTCACCGATTTTGACGAGTGAGGACTCGTTAGACGCGGAATAATAAGAGAAATATAACTGCAAAATATTTCTAACCGAATCTTGCTAGTTTCAAAAATATGCCACAAAACCTTTTCGTGTTCGGCCTGATTTCAGGTGGCCTTTCCTATTTAGTTTTTTTGCTCTATTTTAAAAACTAGACATTTATTTAGCAAAATTCCTCTTCACGTCGCTTTGTATTCCTTTCCTCGTTAAAATTAGCTCTCAATCGTGAAGATCGGTGAGAATGTATTTTATGAATGAGAAAAGTGCAAAGGCATGCTTCTTTTGAGAAATTTCGATTAAAATTTTTTGTCACCGATTTTGACGAGTGAGGACTCGTTAGACGCAGAATAATAAGAGAAATATAACTGCAAAACTTTTCTGACCGAATCTTGCTAGTTTCAAAAATATGCCACAAAAACTTTTCGTGTTCGGCCTGATTTCAGGTGGCCTTTCCTATTCAGATTTTTTGCTCTATTTTAAAAACTAGACAATTATTTAGCAAAATTCCTCTTCGCGTCGCTTTGTATTCCTTTCCTCGTTAAAATAAGCTCTCAATCGGCAAGATCGGTGACAATGTATTTTATGAATGAAAAAAGTGCAAAGGCAGTCCATGCTTCTTTTGTGAAATTTCGATTAAAATTTTTTGTCACCGATTTTGACGAGTGAGGACTCGTTAGACGCGGAATAATAAGAGAAATATAACTGCAAAATATTTCTAACCGAATCTTCCTAGTTTCAAAAATATGCCACAAAACCTTTTCGTGTTCGGCCTGATTTCAGGTGGCCTTTCCTATTTAGTTTTTTTGCTCTATATTAAAAACTAGACATTTATTAAGCAAAATTCCTCTTCACGTCGCTTTGTATTCCTTTCCTCGTTAAAATTAGCTCTCAATCGTGATGATCGGTGAGAATGTGTTTTATGAATGAGAAAAGTGCAAAGGCATGCTTCTTTTGAGAAATTTCGATTAAAATTTTTTGTCACCGATTTTGACGAGTGAGGACTCGTTATACGCGGAATAATAAGAGAAATTTAACTGCAAAACTTTTCTGACCGAATCTTGCTAGTTTCAAAAATATGCCACAAAAACTTTTCGTGTTCGGCCTGATTTCAGGTGGCCTTTCCTATTTAGATTTTTTGCTCTATTTTAAAAACTAGATATTTATTTAGAAAAATTCCTCTTCACGTCGCTTTGTATTCCTTTCCTCGTTAAAATAAGCTCTCAATCGGCAAGATCGGTGACAATGTATTTTATGAATGAAAAAAGTGCAAAGGCAGTCCATGCTTCTTTTGTGAAATTTCGATTAAAATTTTTTGTCACCGTTTTTGACGAGTGAGGACTCGTTAGACGCGGAATAATAAGAGAAATGTAACTGCAAAATATTTCTAACCGAATCTTGCTAGTTTCAAATATATGATACAAAACTTTTCGTGTTCGGCCTGATTTCAGGTGGCCTTTCCTATTTAGTTTTTTTGCTCTATTTTAAAAACTAGACATTTATTTAGCAAAATTCCTCTTCACGTCGCTTTGTATTCCTTTCCTCGTTAAAGTAAGCTCTCAATCGGCAAGATCGGTGACAATGTATTTTATGAATGAAAAAAGTGCAAAGGCAGTCCTTGCCATTTTTGTGAAATGCCGATTAAATTTTGTTGTCACCGATTTTGACGAGTGAAGACTCGTTGGACGCGGAATAATGAGAGAAATTTAACTGCAAAATATTTCTAACTGTATCTTGCTAGTTTCAAATATATGCCACAACAACTGGCCTGATTTCAGGTGGCCTTTCCTATTTAGTTTTTTTGCTCTATTTTATAAACTAGACATTTATTTAGCAAAATACCTCTTCACGTCGCTTTGTATTCCTTTCCCCGTTTAAATAAGCTCTCAATAGGCAAGATCGGTGACAATGTATTTTATGAATTAAAAAAGTGCAAAGGCAGTCCATGCTTCTTTTGTGAAATTTCGATTAAAATTTTTTGTCACCGATTTTGACGATTGAGGACTCGCTTGACGCGGAATAATGAGAGAAATATAACTGGAAAATATTTCTAACCGAATCTTGCTAGTTTCAAATATATGCCACAAAAACTTTTCGTGCTCGGCCTGATTTCAGGTGGCTTTTCCTATTTAGTTTTTTTGCTTTATTTTAAAAACTAGACATTTATTTAGCAAAATTCCTCTTCACGTCGCTTTGTATTCCTTTCCTCGTTAAAGTAAGCTCTCAATCGGCAAGATCGGTGACAATGTATTTTATGAATGAAAAAAGTGCAAAGGCAGTCCATGCTTCTTTTGTGAAATTTCGATTAAAATTTTTTGTCACCGTTTTTGACGAGTGAGGACTCGTTAGACGCGGAATAATAAGAGAAATGTAACTGCAAAATATTTCTAACCGAATCTTGCTAGTTTCAAATATACGATACAAAACTTTTCGTGTTCGGCCTGATTTCAGGTGGCCTTTCCTATTTAGTTTTTTTGCTCTATTTTAAAAACTAGACATTTATTTAGCAAAATTCCTCTTCACGTCGCTTTGTATTCCTTTCCTCGTTAAAATTAGCTCTCAATCGTGAAGATCGGTGAGAATGTATTTTATGAATGAGAAAAGTGCAAAGCATGCTTCTTTTGAGAAATTTCGATTAAAATTTTTTGTCACCGATTTTGACGAGTGAGGACTCGATAGACGCGGAATAATAAGAGAAATATAACTGCAAAATATTTCTGACCGAATCTTGCTAGTTTCAAAAATATGCCACAAAAACTTTTCGTGTTCGGCCTGATTTCAGGTGGCCTTTCCTATTTAGTTTTTTTGCTCTATATTAAAAACTAGACATTTATTAAGCAAAATTCCTCTTCACGTCGCTTTGTATTCCTTTCCTCGTTAAAATTAGCTCTCAATCGTGATGATCGGTGAGAATGTGTTTTATGAATGAGAAAAGTGCAAAGGCATGCTTCTTTTGAGAAATTTCGATTAAAATTTTTTGTCACCGATTTTGACGAGTGAGGACTCGTTATACGCGGAATAATAAGAGAAATTTAACTGCAAAACTTTTCTGACCGAATCTTGCTAGTTTCAAAAATATGCCACAAAAACTTTTCGTGTTCGGCCTGATTTCAGGTGGCCTTTCCTATTTAGATTTTTTGCTCTATTTTAAAAACTAGATATTTATTTAGAAAAATTCCTCTTCACGTCGCTTTGTATTCCTTTCCTCGTTAAAATTAGCTCTCAATCGTGAAGATCGGTGAGAACGTATTTTATGAATGAGAAAAGTGCAAAGCATGCTTCTTTTGAGAAATTTCGATTAAAATTTTTTGTCACCGATTTTGACGAGTGAGGACTCGATAGACGCGGAATAATAAGAGAAATATAACTGCAAAATATTTCTGACCGAATCTTGCTAGTTTCAAAAATATGCCACAAAAACTTTTCGTGTTCGGCCTGATTTCAGGTGGCCTTTCCTATTTAGTTTTTTTGCTCTATTTTAAAAACTAGACATTTATTTAGCAAAATTCCTCTTCACGTCGCTTTGTATTCCTTTCCTCGTTAAAGTAAGCTCTCAATCGGCAAGATCGGTGACAATGTATTTTATGAATGAAAAAAGTGCAAAGGCAGTCCTTGCCATTTTTGTGAAATGTCGATTAAATTTTGTTGTCACCGATTTTGACGAGTGGGGACTCATTGGACGCGGAATAATGAGAGAAATATAACTGCAAAATATTTCTAACTGAATCTTGCTAGTTTCAAATATATGCCACAACAACTTTTCGTGTTCGGACTGATTTCAGGTGGCCTTTCCTATTTAGATTTTTTGCTCTATTTTAAAAACTAGACATTTATTTAGCAAAATTCCTCTTCACGTCGCTTTGTATTCCTTCCCTAGTTAAAATAGGCTCTCAATCGGCAAGATCGGTGACAATGTATTTTATGAATGAAAAAAGTGCAAAGGCAGTCCATGCTTCTTTTGTGAAATTTCGATTAAAATTTTTTGTCACCGATTTTGACGAGTGAGGACTCGTTAGACGCGGAATAATAAGAGAAATATAACTGCAAAATATTTCTAACCGAATCTTGCTAGTTTCAAAAATATGCCACAAAACCTTTTCGTGTTCGGCCTGATTTCAGGTGGCCTTTCCTATTTAGTTTTTTTGCTCTATTTTAAAAACTAGACATTTATTTAGAAAAATTCCTCTTCACGTCGCTTTGTATTCCTTTCCTCGTTAAAGTAAGCTCTCAATCGGCAAGATCGGTGACAATGTATTTTATGAATGAAAAAAGTGCAAAGGCAGCCCTTGCCATTTTTGTGAAATGTCGATTAAATTTTTTTGTCACCGATTTTGACTAGTGAGGACTCGTTGGACGCGGAATAATGAGAGAAATATAACTGCAAAATATTTCTAACCGAATCTTGCTAGTTTCAAAAATATGCCACAAAACCTTTTCGTGTTCGGCCTGATTTCAGGTGGCCTTTCCTATTTAGTTTTTTTGCTCTATTTTAAAAACTAGACATTTATTTAGAAAAATTCCTCTTCACGTCGCTTTGTATTCCTTTCCTCGTTAAAGTAAGCTCTCAATCGGCAAGATCGGTGACAATGTATTTTATGAATGAAAAAAGTGCAAAGGCAGTCCATGCTTCTTTTGTGAAATTTCGATTAAAATTTTTTGTCACCGATTTTGACGAGTGAGGACTCGTTAGACGCGGAATAATAAGAGAAATATAACTGCAAAATATTTCTAACCGAATCTTGCTAGTTTCAAAAATATGCCACAAAACCTTTTCGTGTTCGGCCTGATTTCAGGTGGCCTTTCCTATTTAGTTTTTTTGCTCTATTTTAAAAACTAGACATTTATTTAGCAAAATTCCTCTTCACGTCGCTTTGTATTCCTTTCCTCGTTAAAATTAGCTCTCAATCGTGAAGATCGGTGAGAATGTATTTTATGAATGAGAAAAGTGCAAAGGCATGCTTCTTTTGAGAAATTTCGATTAAAATTTTTTGTCACCGATTTTGACGAGTGAGGACTCGTTAGACGCAGAATAATAAGAGAAATATAACTGCAAAACTTTTCTGACCGAATCTTGCTAGTTTCAAAAATATGCCACAAAAACTTTTCGTGTTCGGCCTGATTTCAGGTGGCCTTTCCTATTCAGATTTTTTGCTCTATTTTAAAAACTAGACAATTATTTAGCAAAATTCCTCTTCGCGTCGCTTTGTATTCCTTTCCTCGTTAAAATAAGCTCTCAATCGGCAAGATCGGTGACAATGTATTTTATGAATGAAAAAAGTGCAAAGGCAGTCCATGCTTCTTTTGTGAAATTTCGATTAAAATTTTTTGTCACCGATTTTGACGAGTGAGGACTCGTTAGACGCGGAATAATAAGAGAAATATAACTGCAAAATATTTCTAACCGAATCTTCCTAGTTTCAAAAATATGCCACAAAACCTTTTCGTGTTCGGCCTGATTTCAGGTGGCCTTTCCTATTTAGTTTTTTTGCTCTATATTAAAAACTAGACATTTATTAAGCAAAATTCCTCTTCACGTCGTTAAAATTAGCTCTCAATCGTGATGATCGGTGAGAATGTGTTTTATGAATGAGAAAAGTGCAAAGGCATGCTTCTTTTGAGAAATTTCGATTAAAATTTTTTGTCACCGATTTTGACGAGTGAGGACTCGTTATACGCGGAATAATAAGAGAAATTTAACTGCAAAACTTTTCTGACCGAATCTTGCTAGTTTCAAAAATATGCCACAAAAACTTTTCGTGTTCGGCCTGATTTCAGGTGGCCTTTCCTATTTAGATTTTTTGCTCTATTTTAAAAACTAGATATTTATTTAGAAAAATTCCTCTTCACGTCGCTTTGTATTCCTTCCCTCGTTAAAATAAGCTCTCAATCGGCAAGATCGGTGACAATGTATTTTATGAATGAAAAAAGAGCAAAGGCAGTCCATGCTTCTTTTGTGAAATTTCGATTAAAATTTTTTGTCACCGTTTTTGACGAGTGAGGACTCGTTAGACGCGGAATAATAAGAGAAATGTAACTGCAAAATATTTCTAACCGAATCTTGCTAGTTTCAAATATATGATACAAAACTTTTCGTGTTCGGCCTGATTTCAGGTGGCCTTTCCTATTTAGTTTTTTTGCTCTATTTTAAAAACTAGACATTTATTTAGCAAAATTCCTCTTCACGTCGCTTTGTATTCCTTTCCTCGTTAAAGTAAGCTCTCAATCGGCAAGATCGGTGACAATGTATTTTATGAATGAAAAAAGTGCAAAGGCAGTCCTTGCCATTTTTGTGAAATGCCGATTAAATTTTGTTGTCACCGATTTTGACGAGTGAAGACTCGTTGGACGCGGAATAATGAGAGAAATTTAACTGCAAAATATTTCTAACTGAATCTTGCTAGTTTCAAATATATGCCACAACAACTTTTCGTGTTCGGACTGATTTCAGGTGGCCTTTCCTATTTAGATTTTTTGCTCTATTTTAAAAACTAGACATTTATTTAGCAAAATTCCTCTTCACGTCGCTTTGTATTCCTTCCCTAGTTAAAATAGGCTCTCAATCGGCAAGATCGGTGACAATGTATTTTATGAATGAAAAAAGTGCAAAGGCAGTCCATGCTTCTTTTGTGAAATTTCGATTAAAATTTTTTGTCACCGATTTTGACGAGTGAGGACTCGTTAGACGCGGAATAATAAGAGAAATATAACTGCAAAATATTTCTAACCGAATCTTGCTAGTTTCAAAAATATGCCACAAAACCTTTTCGTGTTCGGCCTGATTTCAGGTGGCCTTTCCTATTTAGTTTTTTTGCTCTATTTTAAAAACTAGACATTTATTTAGAAAAATTCCTCTTCACGTCGCTTTGTATTCCTTTCCTCGTTAAAGTAAGCTCTCAATCGGCAAGATCGGTGACAATGTATTTTATGAATGAAAAAAGTGCAAAGGCAGTCCTTGCCATTTTTGTGAAATGCCGATTAAATTTTGTTGTCACCGATTTTGACGAGTGAAGACTCGTTGGACGCGGAATAATGAGAGAAATTTAACTGCAAAATATTTCTAACTGTATCTTGCTAGTTTCAAATATATGCCACAACAACTGGCCTGATTTCAGGTGGCCTTTCCTATTTAGTTTTTTTGCTCTATTTTATAAACTAGACATTTATTTAGCAAAATACCTCTTCACGTCGCTTTGTATTCCTTTCCCCGTTTAAATAAGCTCTCAATAGGCAAGATCGGTGACAATGTATTTTATGAATTAAAAAAGTGCAAAGGCAGTCCATGCTTCTTTTGTGAAATTTCGATTAAAATTTTTTGTCACCGATTTTGACGATTGAGGACTCGCTTGACGCGGAATAATGAGAGAAATATAACTGGAAAATATTTCTAACCGAATCTTGCTAGTTTCAAATATATGCCACAAAAACTTTTCGTGCTCGGCCTGATTTCAGGTGGCTTTTCCTATTTAGTTTTTTTGCTTTATTTTAAAAACTAGACATTTATTTAGCAAAATTCCTCTTCACGTCGCTTTGTATTCCTTTCCTCGTTAAAGTAAGCTCTCAATCGGCAAGATCGGTGACAATGTATTTTATGAATGAAAAAAGTGCAAAGGCAGTCCATGCTTCTTTTGTGAAATTTCGATTAAAATTTTTTGTCACCGTTTTTGACGAGTGAGGACTCGTTAGACGCGGAATAATAAGAGAAATGTAACTGCAAAATATTTCTAACCGAATCTTGCTAGTTTCAAATATACGATACAAAACTTTTCGTGTTCGGCCTGATTTCAGGTGGCCTTTCCTATTTAGTTTTTTTGCTCTATTTTAAAAACTAGACATTTATTTAGCAAAATTCCTCTTCACGTCGCTTTGTATTCCTTTCCTCGTTAAAATTAGCTCTCAATCGTGAAGATCGGTGAGAATGTATTTTATGAATGAGAAAAGTGCAAAGCATGCTTCTTTTGAGAAATTTCGATTAAAATTTTTTGTCACCGATTTTGACGAGTGAGGACTCGATAGACGCGGAATAATAAGAGAAATATAACTGCAAAATATTTCTGACCGAATCTTGCTAGTTTCAAAAATATGCCACAAAAACTTTTCGTGTTCGGCCTGATTTCAGGTGGCCTTTCCTATTTAGTTTTTTTGCTCTATTTTAAAAACTAGACATTTATTTAGCAAAATTCCTCTTCACGTCGCTTTGTATTCCTTTCCTCGTTAAAGTAAGCTCTCAATCGGCAAGATCGGTGACAATGTATTTTATGAATGAAAAAAGTGCAAAGGCAGTCCTTGCCATTTTTGTGAAATGTCGATTAAATTTTGTTGTCACCGATTTTGACGAGTGGGGACTCATTGGACGCGGAATAATGAGAGAAATATAACTGCAAAATATTTCTAACTGAATCTTGCTAGTTTCAAATATATGCCACAACAACTTTTCGTGTTCGGACTGATTTCAGGTGGCCTTTCCTATTTAGATTTTTTGCTCTATTTTAAAAACTAGACATTTATTTAGCAAAATTCCTCTTCACGTCGCTTTGTATTCCTTCCCTAGTTAAAATAGGCTCTCAATCGGCAAGATCGGTGACAATGTATTTTATGAATGAAAAAAGTGCAAAGGCAGTCCATGCTTCTTTTGTGAAATTTCGATTAAAATTTTTTGTCACCGATTTTGACGAGTGAGGACTCGTTAGACGCGGAATAATAAGAGAAATATAACTGCAAAATATTTCTAACCGAATCTTGCTAGTTTCAAAAATATGCCACAAAACCTTTTCGTGTTCGGCCTGATTTCAGGTGGCCTTTCCTATTTAGTTTTTTTGCTCTATTTTAAAAACTAGACATTTATTTAGAAAAATTCCTCTTCACGTCGCTTTGTATTCCTTTCCTCGTTAAAGTAAGCTCTCAATCGGCAAGATCGGTGACAATGTATTTTATGAATGAAAAAAGTGCAAAGGCAGCCCTTGCCATTTTTGTGAAATGTCGATTAAATTTTTTTGTCACCGATTTTGACTAGTGAGGACTCGTTGGACTCGGAATAATGAGAGAAATATAACTGCAAAATATTTCTAACCGAATCTTGCTAGTTTCAAAAATATGCCACAAAACCTTTTCGTGTTCGGCCTGATTTCAGGTGGCCTTTCCTATTTAGTTTTTTTGCTCTATTTTAAAAACTAGACATTTATTTAGAAAAATTCCTCTTCACGTCGCTTTGTATTCCTTTCCTCGTTAAAGTAAGCTCTCAATCGGCAAGATCGGTGACAATGTATTTTATGAATGAAAAAAGTGCAAAGGCAGTCCATGCTTCTTTTGTGAAATTTCGATTAAAATTTTTTGTCACCGATTTTGACGAGTGAGGACTCGTTAGACGCGGAATAATAAGAGAAATATAACTGCAAAATATTTCTAACCGAATCTTGCTAGTTTCAAAAATATGCCACAAAACCTTTTCGTGTTCGGCCTGATTTCAGGTGGCCTTTCCTATTTAGTTTTTTTGCTCTATTTTAAAAACTAGACATTTATTTAGCAAAATTCCTCTTCACGTCGCTTTGTATTCCTTTCCTCGTTAAAATTAGCTCTCAATCGTGAAGATCGGTGAGAATGTATTTTATGAATGAGAAAAGTGCAAAGGCATGCTTCTTTTGAGAAATTTCGATTAAAATTTTTTGTCACCGATTTTGACGAGTGAGGACTCGTTAGACGCAGAATAATAAGAGAAATATAACTGCAAAACTTTTCTGACCGAATCTTGCTAGTTTCAAAAATATGCCACAAAAACTTTTCGTGTTCGGCCTGATTTCAGGTGGCCTTTCCTATTCAGATTTTTTGCTCTATTTTAAAAACTAGACAATTATTTAGCAAAATTCCTCTTCGCGTCGCTTTGTATTCCTTTCCTCGTTAAAGTAAGCTCTCAATCGGCAAGATCGGTGACAATGTATTTTATGAATGAAAAAAGTGCAAAGGCAGTCCTTGCCATTTTTGTGAAATGTCGATTAAATTTTGTTGTCACCGATTTTGACGAGTGGGGACTCATTGGACGCGGAATAATGAGAGAAATATAACTGCAAAATATTTCTAACTGAATCTTGCTAGTTTCAAATATATGCCACAACAACTTTTCGTGTTCGGACTGATTTCAGGTGGCCTTTCCTATTTAGATTTTTTGCTCTATTTTAAAAACTAGACATTTATTTAGCAAAATTCTTCTTCACGTCGCTTTGTATTCCTTCCCTAGTTAAAATAGGCTCTCAATCGGCAAGATCGGTGACAATGTATTTTATGAATGAAAAAAGTGCAAAGGCAGTCCATGCTTCTTTTGTGAAATTTCGATTAAAATTTTTTGTCACCGATTTTGACGAGTGAGGACTCGTTAGACGCGGAATAATAAGAGAAATATAACTGCAAAATATTTCTAACCGAATCTTGCTAGTTTCAAAAATATGCCACAAAACCTTTTCGTGTTCGGCCTGATTTCAGGTGGCCTTTCCTATTTAGTTTTTTTGCTCTATTTTAAAAACTAGACATTTATTTAGAAAAATTCCTCTTCACGTCGCTTTGTATTCCTTTCCTCGTTAAAGTAAGCTCTCAATCGGCAAGATCGGTGACAATGTATTTTATGAATGAAAAAAGTGCAAAGGCAGCCCTTGCCATTTTTGTGAAATGTCGATTAAATTTTTTTGTCACCGATTTTGACTAGTGAGGACTCGTTGGACTCGGAATAATGAGAGAAATATAACTGCAAAATATTTCTAACCGAATCTTGCTAGTTTCAAAAATATGCCACAAAACCTTTTCGTGTTCGGCCTGATTTCAGGTGGCCTTTCCTATTTAGTTTTTTTGCTCTATTTTAAAAACTAGACATTTATTTAGAAAAATTCCTCTTCACGTCGCTTTGTATTCCTTTCCTCGTTAAAGTAAGCTCTCAATCGGCAAGATCGGTGACAATGTATTTTATGAATGAAAAAAGTGCAAAGGCAGTCCATGCTTCTTTTGTGAAATTTCGATTAAAATTTTTTGTCACCGATTTTGACGAGTGAGGACTCGTTAGACGCGGAATAATAAGAGAAATATAACTGCAAAATATTTCTAACCGAATCTTGCTAGTTTCAAAAATATGCCACAAAACCTTTTCGTGTTCGGCCTGATTTCAGGTGGCCTTTCCTATTTAGTTTTTTTGCTCTATTTTAAAAACTAGACATTTATTTAGCAAAATTCTTCTTCACGTCGCTTTGTATTCCTTTCCTCGTTAAAATTAGCTCTCAATCGTGAAGATCGGTGAGAATGTATTTTATGAATGAGAAAAGTGCAAAGGCATGCTTCTTTTGAGAAATTTCGATTAAAATTTTTTGTCACCGATTTTGACGAGTGAGGACTCGTTAGACGCAGAATAATAAGAGAAATATAACTGCAAAACTTTTCTGACCGAATCTTGCTAGTTTCAAAAATATGCCACAAAAACTTTTCGTGTTCGGCCTGATTTCAGGTGGCCTTTCCTATTCAGATTTTTTGCTCTATTTTAAAAACTAGACAATTATTTAGCAAAATTCCTCTTCGCGTCGCTTTGTATTCCTTTCCTCGTTAAAATAAGCTCTCAATCGGCAAGATCGGTGACAAAGTATTTTATGAATGAAAAAAGTGCAAAGGCAGTCCATGCTTCTTTTGTGAAATTTCGATTAAAATTTTTTGTCACCGATTTTGACGAGTGAGGACTCGTTAGACGCGGAATAATAAGAGAAATATAACTGCAAAATATTTCTAACCGAATCTTCCTAGTTTCAAAAATATGCCACAAAACCTTTTCGTGTTCGGCCTGATTTCAGGTGGCCTTTCCTATTTAGTTTTTTTGCTCTATATTAAAAACTAGACATTTATTAAGCAAAATTCCTCTTCACGTCGCTTTGTATTCCTTTCCTCGTTAAAATTAGCTCTCAATCGTGATGATCGGTGAGAATGTGTTTTATGAATGAGAAAAGTGCAAAGGCATGCTTCTTTTGAGAAATTTCGATTAAAATTTTTTGTCACCGATTTTGACGAGTGAGGACTCGTTATACGCGGAATAATAAGAGAAATTTAACTGCAAAACTTTTCTGACCGAATCTTGCTAGTTTCAAAAATATGCCACAAAAACTTTTCGTGTTCGGCCTGATTTCAGGTGGCCTTTCCTATTTAGATTTTTTGCTCTATTTTAAAAACTAGATATTTATTTAGAAAAATTCCTCTTCACGTCGCTTTGTATTCCTTTCCTCGTTAAAATAAGCTCTCAATCGGCAAGATCGGTGACAATGTATTTTATGAATGAAAAAAGTGCAAAGGCAGTCCATGCTTCTTTTGTGAAATTTCGATTAAAATTTTTTGTCACCGTTTTTGACGAGTGAGGACTCGTTAGACGCGGAATAATAAGAGAAATGTAACTGCAAAATATTTCTAACCGAATCTTGCTAGTTTCAAATATATGATACAAAACTTTTCGTGTTCGGCCTGATTTCAGGTGGCCTTTCCTATTTAGTTTTTTTGCTCTATTTTAAAAACTAGACATTTATTTAGCAAAATTCCTCTTCACGTCGCTTTGTATTCCTTTCCTCGTTAAAGTAAGCTCTCAATCGGCAAGATCGGTGACAATGTATTTTATGAATGAAAAAAGTGCAAAGGCAGTCCTTGCCATTTTTGTGAAATGCCGATTAAATTTTGTTGTCACCGATTTTGACGAGTGAAGACTCGTTGGACGCGGAATAATGAGAGAAATTTAACTGCAAAATATTTCTAACTGTATCTTGCTAGTTTCAAATATATGCCACAACAACTGGCCTGATTTCAGGTGGCCTTTCCTATTTAGTTTTTTTGCTCTATTTTATAAACTAGACATTTATTTAGCAAAATACCTCTTCACGTCGCTTTGTATTCCTTTCCCCGTTTAAATAAGCTCTCAATAGGCAAGATCGGTGACAATGTATTTTATGAATTAAAAAAGTGCAAAGGCAGTCCATGCTTCTTTTGTGAAATTTCGATTAAAATTTTTTGTCACCGATTTTGACGATTGAGGACTCGCTTGACGCGGAATAATGAGAGAAATATAACTGGAAAATATTTCTAACCGAATCTTGCTAGTTTCAAATATATGCCACAAAAACTTTTCGTGCTCGGCCTGATTTCAGGTGGCTTTTCCTATTTAGTTTTTTTGCTTTATTTTAAAAACTAGACATTTATTTAGCAAAATTCCTCTTCACGTCGCTTTGTATTCCTTTCCTCGTTAAAGTAAGCTCTCAATCGGCAAGATCGGTGACAATGTATTTTATGAATGAAAAAAGTGCAAAGGCAGTCCATGCTTCTTTTGTGAAATTTCGATTAAAATTTTTTGTCACCGTTTTTGACGAGTGAGGACTCGTTAGACGCGGAATAATAAGAGAAATGTAACTGCAAAATATTTCTAACCGAATCTTGCTAGTTTCAAATATACGATACAAAACTTTTCGTGTTCGGCCTGATTTCAGGTGGCCTTTCCTATTTAGTTTTTTTGCTCTATTTTAAAAACTAGACATTTATTTAGCAAAATTCCTCTTCACGTCGCTTTGTATTCCTTTCCTCGTTAAAATTAGCTCTCAATCGTGAAGATCGGTGAGAATGTATTTTATGAATGAGAAAAGTGCAAAGCATGCTTCTTTTGAGAAATTTCGATTAAAATTTTTTGTCACCGATTTTGACGAGTGAGGACTCGATAGACGCGGAATAATAAGAGAAATATAACTGCAAAATATTTCTGACCGAATCTTGCTAGTTTCAAAAATATGCCACAAAAACTTTTCGTGTTCGGCCTGATTTCAGGTGGCCTTTCCTATTTAGTTTTTTTGCTCTATATTAAAAACTAGACATTTATTAAGCAAAATTCCTCTTCACGTCGCTTTGTATTCCTTTCCTCGTTAAAATTAGCTCTCAATCGTGATGATCGGTGAGAATGTGTTTTATGAATGAGAAAAGTGCAAAGGCATGCTTCTTTTGAGAAATTTCGATTAAAATTTTTTGTCACCGATTTTGACGAGTGAGGACTCGTTATACGCGGAATAATAAGAGAAATTTAACTGCAAAACTTTTCTGACCGAATCTTGCTAGTTTCAAAAATATGCCACAAAAACTTTTCGTGTTCGGCCTGATTTCAGGTGGCCTTTCCTATTTAGATTTTTTGCTCTATTTTAAAAACTAGATATTTATTTAGAAAAATTCCTCTTCACGTCGCTTTGTATTCCTTTCCTCGTTAAAATTAGCTCTCAATCGTGAAGATCGGTGAGAATGTATTTTATGAATGAGAAAAGTGCAAAGCATGCTTCTTTTGAGAAATTTCGATTAAAATTTTTTGTCACCGATTTTGACGAGTGAGGACTCGATAGACGCGGAATAATAAGAGAAATATAACTGCAAAATATTTCTGACCGAATCTTGCTAGTTTCAAAAATATGCCACAAAAACTTTTCGTGTTCGGCCTGATTTCAGGTGGCCTTTCCTATTTAGTTTTTTTGCTCTATTTTAAAAACTAGACATTTATTTAGCAAAATTCCTCTTCACGTCGCTTTGTATTCCTTTCCTCGTTAAAGTAAGCTCTCAATCGGCAAGATCGGTGACAATGTATTTTATGAATGAAAAAAGTGCAAAGGCAGTCCTTGCCATTTTTGTGAAATGTCGATTAAATTTTGTTGTCACCGATTTTGACGAGTGGGGACTCATTGGACGCGGAATAATGAGAGAAATATAACTGCAAAATATTTCTAACTGAATCTTGCTAGTTTCAAATATATGCCACAACAACTTTTCGTGTTCGGACTGATTTCAGGTGGCCTTTCCTATTTAGATTTTTTGCTCTATTTTAAAAACTAGACATTTATTTAGCAAAATTCCTCTTCACGTCGCTTTGTATTCCTTCCCTAGTTAAAATAGGCTCTCAATCGGCAAGATCGGTGACAATGTATTTTATGAATGAAAAAAGTGCAAAGGCAGTCCATGCTTCTTTTGTGAAATTTCGATTAAAATTTTTTGTCACCGATTTTGACGAGTGAGGACTCGTTAGACGCGGAATAATAAGAGAAATATAACTGCAAAATATTTCTAACCGAATCTTGCTAGTTTCAAAAATATGCCACAAAACCTTTTCGTGTTCGGCCTGATTTCAGGTGGCCTTTCCTATTTAGTTTTTTTGCTCTATTTTAAAAACTAGACATTTATTTAGAAAAATTCCTCTTCACGTCGCTTTGTATTCCTTTCCTCGTTAAAGTAAGCTCTCAATCGGCAAGATCGGTGACAATGTATTTTATGAATGAAAAAAGTGCAAAGGCAGCCCTTGCCATTTTTGTGAAATGTCGATTAAATTTTTTTGTCACCGATTTTGACTAGTGAGGACTCGTTGGACGCGGAATAATGAGAGAAATATAACTGCAAAATATTTCTAACCGAATCTTGCTAGTTTCAAAAATATGCCACAAAACCTTTTCGTGTTCGGCCTGATTTCAGGTGGCCTTTCCTATTTAGTTTTTTTGCTCTATTTTAAAAACTAGACATTTATTTAGAAAAATTCCTCTTCACGTCGCTTTGTATTCCTTTCCTCGTTAAAGTAAGCTCTCAATCGGCAAGATCGGTGACAATGTATTTTATGAATGAAAAAAGTGCAAAGGCAGTCCATGCTTCTTTTGTGAAATTTCGATTAAAATTTTTTGTCACCGATTTTGACGAGTGAGGACTCGTTAGACGCGGAATAATAAGAGAAATATAACTGCAAAATATTTCTAACCGAATCTTGCTAGTTTCAAAAATATGCCACAAAACCTTTTCGTGTTCGGCCTGATTTCAGGTGGCCTTTCCTATTTAGTTTTTTTGCTCTATTTTAAAAACTAGACATTTATTTAGCAAAATTCCTCTTCACGTCGCTTTGTATTCCTTTCCTCGTTAAAATTAGCTCTCAATCGTGAAGATCGGTGAGAATGTATTTTATGAATGAGAAAAGTGCAAAGGCATGCTTCTTTTGAGAAATTTCGATTAAAATTTTTTGTCACCGATTTTGACGAGTGAGGACTCGTTAGACGCAGAATAATAAGAGAAATATAACTGCAAAACTTTTCTGACCGAATCTTGCTAGTTTCAAAAATATGCCACAAAAACTTTTCGTGTTCGGCCTGATTTCAGGTGGCCTTTCCTATTCAGATTTTTTGCTCTATTTTAAAAACTAGACAATTATTTAGCAAAATTCCTCTTCGCGTCGCTTTGTATTCCTTTCCTCGTTAAAATAAGCTCTCAATCGGCAAGATCGGTGACAATGTATTTTATGAATGAAAAAAGTGCAAAGGCAGTCCATGCTTCTTTTGTGAAATTTCGATTAAAATTTTTTGTCACCGATTTTGACGAGTGAGGACTCGTTAGACGCGGAATAATAAGAGAAATATAACTGCAAAATATTTCTAACCGAATCTTCCTAGTTTCAAAAATATGCCACTAAACCTTTTCGTGTTCGGCCTGATTTCAGGTGGCCTTTCCTATTTAGTTTTTTTGCTCTATATTAAAAACTAGACATTTATTAAGCAAAATTCCTCTTCACGTCGTTAAAATTAGCTCTCAATCGTGATGATCGGTGAGAATGTGTTTTATGAATGAGAAAAGTGCAAAGGCATGCTTCTTTTGAGAAATTTCGATTAAAATTTTTTGTCACCGATTTTGACGAGTGAGGACTCGTTATACGCGGAATAATAAGAGAAATTTAACTGCAAAACTTTTCTGACCGAATCTTGCTAGTTTCAAAAATATGCCACAAAAACTTTTCGTGTTCGGCCTGATTTCAGGTGGCCTTTCCTATTTAGATTTTTTGCTCTATTTTAAAAACTAGATATTTATTTAGAAAAATTCCTCTTCACGTCGCTTTGTATTCCTTCCCTCGTTAAAATAAGCTCTCAATCGGCAAGATCGGTGACAATGTATTTTATGAATGAAAAAAGTGCAAAGGCAGTCCATGCTTCTTTTGTGAAATTTCGATTAAAATTTTTTGTCACCGTTTTTGACGAGTGAGGACTCGTTAGACGCGGAATAATAAGAGAAATGTAACTGCAAAATATTTCTAACCGAATCTTGCTAGTTTCAAATATATGATACAAAACTTTTCGTGTTCGGCCTGATTTCAGGTGGCCTTTCCTATTTAGTTTTTTTGCTCTATTTTAAAAACTAGACATTTATTTAGCAAAATTCCTCTTCACGTCGCTTTGTATTCCTTTCCTCGTTAAAGTAAGCTCTCAATCGGCAAGATCGGTGACAATGTATTTTATGAATGAAAAAAGTGCAAAGGCAGTCCTTGCCATTTTTGTGAAATGCCGATTAAATTTTGTTGTCACCGATTTTGACGAGTGAAGACTCGTTGGACGCGGAATAATGAGAGAAATTTAACTGCAAAATATTTCTAACTGAATCTTGCTAGTTTCAAATATATGCCACAACAACTTTTCGTGTTCGGACTGATTTCAGGTGGCCTTTCCTATTTAGATTTTTTGCTCTATTTTAAAAACTAGACATTTATTTAGCAAAATTCCTCTTCACGTCGCTTTGTATTCCTTCCCTAGTTAAAATAGGCTCTCAATCGGCAAGATCGGTGACAATGTATTTTATGAATGAAAAAAGTGCAAAGGCAGTCCATGCTTCTTTTGTGAAATTTCGATTAAAATTTTTTGTCACCGATTTTGACGAGTGAGGACTCGTTAGACGCGGAATAATAAGAGAAATATAACTGCAAAATATTTCTAACCGAATCTTGCTAGTTTCAAAAATATGCCACAAAACCTTTTCGTGTTCGGCCTGATTTCAGGTGGCCTTTCCTATTTAGTTTTTTTGCTCTATTTTAAAAACTAGACATTTATTTAGAAAAATTCCTCTTCACGTCGCTTTGTATTCCTTTCCTCGTTAAAGTAAGCTCTCAATCGGCAAGATCGGTGACAATGTATTTTATGAATGAAAAAAGTGCAAAGGCAGCCCTTGCCATTTTTGTGAAATGTCGATTAAATTTTTTTGTCACCGATTTTGACTAGTGAGGACTCGTTGGACGCGGAATAATGAGAGAAATATAACTGCAAAATATTTCTAACCGAATCTTGCTAGTTTCAAAAATATGCCACAAAACCTTTTCGTGTTCGGCCTGATTTCAGGTGGCCTTTCCTATTTAGTTTTTTTGCTCTATTTTAAAAACTAGACATTTATTTAGAAAAATTCCTCTTCACGTCGCTTTGTATTCCTTTCCTCGTTAAAGTAAGCTCTCAATCGGCAAGATCGGTGACAATGTATTTTATGAATGAAAAAAGTGCAAAGGCAGTCCATGCTTCTTTTGTGAAATTTCGATTAAAATTTTTTGTCACCGATTTTGACGAGTGAGGACTCGTTAGACGCGGAATAATAAGAGAAATATAACTGCAAAATATTTCTAACCGAATCTTGCTAGTTTCAAAAATATGCCACAAAACCTTTTCGTGTTCGGCCTGATTTCAGGTGGCCTTTCCTATTTAGTTTTTTTGCTCTATTTTAAAAACTAGACATTTATTTAGCAAAATTCCTCTTCACGTCGCTTTGTATTCCTTTCCTCGTTAAAATTAGCTCTCAATCGTGAAGATCGGTGAGAATGTATTTTATGAATGAGAAAAGTGCAAAGGCATGCTTCTTTTGAGAAATTTCGATTAAAATTTTTTGTCACCGATTTTGACGAGTGAGGACTCGTTAGACGCAGAATAATAAGAGAAATATAACTGCAAAACTTTTCTGACCGAATCTTGCTAGTTTCAAAAATATGCCACAAAAACTTTTCGTGTTCGGCCTGATTTCAGGTGGCCTTTCCTATTCAGATTTTTTGCTCTATTTTAAAAACTAGACAATTATTTAGCAAAATTCCTCTTCGCGTCGCTTTGTATTCCTTTCCTCGTTAAAATAAGCTCTCAATCGGCAAGATCGGTGACAATGTATTTTATGAATGAAAAAAGTGCAAAGGCAGTCCATGCTTCTTTTGTGAAATTTCGATTAAAATTTTTTGTCACCGATTTTGACGAGTGAGGACTCGTTAGACGCGGAATAATAAGAGAAATATAACTGCAAAATATTTCTAACTGAATCTTCCTAGTTTCAAAAATATGCCACAAAACCTTTTCGTGTTCGGCCTGATTTCAGGTGGCCTTTCCTATTTAGTTTTTTTGCTCTATATTAAAAACTAGACATTTATTAAGCAAAATTCCTCTTCACGTCGCTTTGTATTCCTTTCCTCGTTAAAATTAGCTCTCAATCGTGATGATCGGTGAGAATGTGTTTTATGAATGAGAAAAGTGCAAAGGCATGCTTCTTTTGAGAAATTTCGATTAAAATTTTTTGTCACCGATTTTGACGAGTGAGGACTCGTTATACGCGGTAATAATAAGAGAAATTTAACTGCAAAACTTTTCTGACCGAATCTTGCTAGTTTCAAAAATATGCCACAAAAACTTTTCGTGTTCGGCCTGATTTCAGGTGGCCTTTCCTATTTAGATTTTTTGCTCTATTTTAAAACTAGATATTTATTTAGAAAAATTCCTCTTCACGTCGCTTTGTATTCCTTTCCCTCGTTAAAATAAGCTCTCAATCGGCAAGATCGGTGACAATGTATTTTATGAATGAAAAAAGTGCAAAGGCAGTCCATGCTTCTTTTGTGAAATTTCGATTAAAATTTTTTGTCACCGTTTTTGACGAGTGAGGACTCGTTAGACGCGGAATAATAAGAGAAATGTAACTGCAAAATATTTCTAACCGAATCTTGCTAGTTTCAAATATATGATACAAAACTTTTCGTGTTCGGCCTGATTTCAGGTGGCCTTTCCTATTTAGTTTTTTTGCTCTATTTTAAAAACTAGACATTTATTTAGCAAAATTCCCTCTTCACGTCGCTTTGTATTCCTTTCCTCGTTAAAGTAAGCTCTCAATCGGCAAGATCGGTGACAATGTATTTTATGAATGAAAAAAGTGCAAAGGCAGTCCTTGCCATTTTTGTGAAATGCCGATTAAATTTTGTTGTCACCGATTTTGACGAGTGAAGACTCGTTGGACGCGGAATAATGAGAGAAATTTAACTGCAAAATATTTCTAACTGTATCTTGCTAGTTTCAAATATATGCCACAACAACTGGCCTGATTTCAGGTGGCCTTTCCTATTTAGTTTTTTTGCTCTATTTTATAAACTAGACATTTATTTAGCAAAATACCTCTTCACGTCGCTTTGTATTCCTTTCCCCGTTTAAATAAGCTCTCAATAGGCAAGATCGGTGACAATGTATTTTATGAATTAAAAAAGTGCAAAGGCAGTCCATGCTTCTTTTGTGAAATTTCGATTAAAATTTTTTGTCACCGATTTTGACGATTGAGGACTCGCTTGACGCGGAATAATGAGAGAAATATAACTGGAAAATATTTCTAACCGAATCTTGCTAGTTTCAAATATATGCCACAAAAACTTTTCGTGTTCGGCCTGATTTCAGGTGGCTTTTCCTATTTAGTTTTTTTGCTTTATTTTAAAAACTAGACATTTATTTAGCAAAATTCCTCTTCACGTCGCTTTGTATTCCTTTCCTCGTTAAAGTAAGCTCTCAATCGGCAAGATCGGTGACAATGTATTTTATGAATGAAAAAAGTGCAAAGGCAGTCCATGCTTCTTTTGTGAAATTTCGATTAAAATTTTTTGTCACCGATTTTGACGAGTGAGGACTCGTTAGACGCGGAATAATAAGAGAAATATAACTGCAAAATATTTCTAACCGAATCTTGCTAGTTTCAAAAATATGCCACAAAACCTTTTCGTGTTCGGCCTGATTTCAGGTGGCCTTTCCTATTTAGTTTTTTTGCTCTATTTTAAAAACTAGACATTTATTTAGAAAAATTCCTCTTCACGTCGCTTTGTATTCCTTTCCTCGTTAAAGTAAGCTCTCAATCGGCAAGATCGGTGACAATGTATTTTATGAATGAAAAAAGTGCAAAGGCAGCCCTTGCCATTTTTGTGAAATGTCGATTAAATTTTTTTGTCACCGATTTTGACTAGTGAGGACTCGTTGGACGCGGAATAATGAGAGAAATATAACTGCAAAATATTTCTAACCGAATCTTGCTAGTTTCAAAAATATGCCACAAAACCTTTTCGTGTTCGGCCTGATTTCAGGTGGCCTTTCCTATTTAGTTTTTTTGCTCTATTTTAAAAACTAGACATTTATTTAGAAAAATTCCTCTTCACGTCGCTTTGTATTCCTTTCCTCGTTAAAGTAAGCTCTCAATCGGCAAGATCGGTGACAATGTATTTTATGAATGAAAAAAGTGCAAAGGCAGTCCATGCTTCTTTTGTGAAATTTCGATTAAAATTTTTGTCACCGATTTTGACGAGTGGGGACTCGTTAGACGCGGAATAATAAGAGAAATATAACTGCAAAATATTTCTAACCGAATCTTGCTAGTTTCAAAAATATGCCACAAAACCTTTTCGTGTTCGGCCTGATTTCAGGTGGCCTTTCCTATTTAGTTTTTTTGCTCTATTTTAAAAACTAGACATTTATTTAGCAAAATTCCTCTTCACGTCGCTTTGTATTCCTTTCCTCGTTAAAATTAGCTCTCAATCGTGAAGATCGGTGAGAATGTATTTTATGAATGAGAAAAGTGCAAAGGCATGCTTCTTTTGAGAAATTTCGATTAAAATTTTTTGTCACCGATTTTGACGAGCGAGGACTCGTTAGACGCAGAATAATAAGAGAAATATAACTGCAAAACTTTTCTGACCGAATCTTGCTAGTTTCAAAAATATGCCACAAAAACTTTTCGTGTTCGGCCTGATTTCAGGTGGCCTTTCCTATTCAGATTTTTTGCTCTATTTTAAAAACTAGACAATTATTTAGCAAAATTCCTCTTCGCGTCGCTTTGTATTCCTTTCCTCGTTAAAATAAGCTCTCAATCGGCAAGATCGGTGACAATGTATTTTATGAATGAAAAAAGTGCAAAGGCAGTCCATGCTTCTTTTGTGAAATTTCGATTAAAATTTTTTGTCACCGATTTTGACGAGTGAGGACTCGTTAGACGCGGAATAATAAGAGAAATATAACTGCAAAATATTTCTAACCGAATCTTCCTAGTTTCAAAAATATGCCACAAAACCTTTTCGTGTTCGGCCTGATTTCAGGTGGCCTTTCCTATTTAGTTTTTTTGCTCTATTTTAAAAACTAGACATTTATTTAGCAAAATTCCTCTTCACGTCGCTTTGTATTCCTTTCCTCGTTAAAGTAAGCTCTCAATCGGCAAGATCGGTGACAATGTATTTTATGAATGAAAAAAGTGCAAAGGCAGTCCTTGCCATTTTTGTGAAATGCCGATTAAATTTTGTTGTCACCGATTTTGACGAGTGAAGACTCGTTGGACGCGGAATAATGAGAGAAATTTAACTGCAAAATATTTCTAACTGTATCTTGCTAGTTTCAAATATATGCCACAACAACTGGCCTGATTTCAGGTGGCCTTTCCTATTTAGTTTTTTTGCTCTATTTTATAAACTAGACATTTATTTAGCAAAATACCTCTTCACGTCGCTTTGTATTCCTTTCCCCGTTTAAATAAGCTCTCAATAGGCAAGATCGGTGACAATGTATTTTATGAATTAAAAAAGTGCAAAGGCAGTCCATGCTTCTTTTGTGAAATTTCGATTAAAATTTTTTGTCACCGATTTTGACGATTGAGGACTCGCTTGACGCGGAATAATGAGAGAAATATAACTGGAAAATATTTCTAACCGAATCTTGCTAGTTTCAAATATATGCCACAAAAACTTTTCGTGTTCGGCCTGATTTCAGGTGGCTTTTCCTATTTAGTTTTTTTGCTTTATTTTAAAAACTAGACATTTATTTAGCAAAATTCCTCTTCACGTCGCTTTGTATTCCTTTCCTCGTTAAAGTAAGCTCTCAATCGGCAAGATCGGTGACAATGTATTTTATGAATGAAAAAAGTGCAAAGGCAGTCCATGCTTCTTTTGTAAAATTTCGATTAAAATTTTTTGTCACCGTTTTTGACGAGTGAGGACTCGTTAGACGCGGAATAATAAGAGAAATGTAACTGCAAAATATTTCTAACCGAATCTTGCTAGTTTCAAATATACGATACAAAACTTTTCGTGTTCGGCCTGATTTCAGGTGGCCTTTCCTATTTAGTTTTTTTGCTCTATTTTAAAAACTAGACATTTATTTAGCAAAATTCCTCTTCACGTCGCTTTGTATTCCTTTCCTCGTTAAAGTAAGCTCTCAATCGGCAAGATCGGTGACAATGTATTTTATGAATGAAAAAAGTGCAAAGGCAGTCCTTGCCATTTTTGTGAAATGCCGATTAAATTTTGTTGTCACCGATTTTGACGAGTGAAGACTCGTTGGACGCGGAATAATGAGAGAAATTTAACTGCAAAATATTTCTAACTGTATCTTGCTAGTTTCAAATATATGCCACAACAACTGGCCTGATTTCAGGTGGCCTTTCCTATTTAGTTTTTTTGCTCTATTTTATAAACTAGACATTTATTTAGCAAAATACCTCTTCACGTCGCTTTGTATTCCTTTCCCCGTTTAAATAAGCTCTCAATAGGCAAGATCGGTGACAATGTATTTTATGAATTAAAAAAGTGCAAAGGCAGTCCATGCTTCTTTTGTGAAATTTCGATTAAAATTTTTTGTCACCGATTTTGACGATTGAGGACTCGCTTGACGCGGAATAATGAGAGAAATATAACTGGAAAATATTTCTAACCGAATCTTGCTAGTTTCAAATATATGCCACAAAAACTTTTCGTGTTCGGCCTGATTTCAGGTGGCTTTTCCTATTTAGTTTTTTTGCTTTATTTTAAAAACTAGACATTTATTTAGCAAAATTCCTCTTCACGTCGCTTTGTATTCCTTTCCTCGTTAAAGTAAGCTCTCAATCGGCAAGATCGGTGACAATGTATTTTATGAATGAAAAAAGTGCAAAGGCAGTCCATGCTTCTTTTGTAAAATTTCGATTAAAATTTTTTGTCACCGTTTTTGACGAGTGAGGACTCGTTAGACGCGGAATAATAAGAGAAATGTAACTGCAAAATATTTCTAACCGAATCTTGCTAGTTTCAAATATACGATACAAAACTTTTCGTGTTCGGCCTGATTTCAGGTGGCCTTTCCTATTTAGTTTTTTTGCTCTATTTTAAAAACTAGACATTTATTTAGCAAAATTCCTCTTCACGTCGCTTTGTATTCCTTTCCTCGTTAAAGTAAGCTCTCAATCGGCAAGATCGGTGACAATGTATTTTATGAATGAAAAAAGTGCAAAGGCAGTCCTTGCCATTTTTGTGAAATGCCGATTAAATTTTGTTGTCACCGATTTTGACGAGTGAAGACTCGTTGGACGCGGAATAATGAGAGAAATTTAACTGCAAAATATTTCCAACTGTATCTTGCTAGTTTCAAATATATGCCACAACAACTGGCCTGATTTCAGGTGGCCTTTCCTATTTAGTTTTTTTGCTCTATTTTATAAACTAGACATTTATTTAGCAAAATACCTCTTCACGTCGCTTTGTATTCCTGTCCCCGTTTAAATAAGCTCTCAATAGGCAAGATCGGTGACAATGTATTTTATGAATTAAAAAAGTGCAAAGGCAGTCCATGCTTCTTTTGCGAAAATTTCGATTAAAATTTTTTGTCACCGATTTTGACGATTGAGGACTCGCTTGACGCGGAATAATGAGAGAAATATAACTGGAAAATATTTCTAACCGAATCTTGCTAGTTTCAAATATATGCCACAAAAACTTTTCGTGTTCGGCCTGATTTCAGGTGGCTTTTCCTATTTAGTTTTTTTGCTTTATTTTAAAAACTAGACATTTATTTAGCAAAATTCCTCTTCACGTCGCTTTGTATTCCTTTCCTCGTTAAAATAAGCTCTCAATCGGCAAGATCGGTGACAATGTATTTTATGAATGAAAAAAGTGCAAAGGCAGTCCATGCTTCTTTTGTGAAATTTCGATTAAAATTTTTTGTCACCGTTTTTGACGAGTGAGGACTCGTTAGACGCGGAATAATAAGAGAAATGTAACTGCAAAATATTTCTAACCGAATCTTGCTAGTTTCAAATATATGATACAAAACTTTTCGTGTTCGGCCTGATTTCAGGTGGCCTTTCCTATTTAGTTTTTTTGCTCTATTTTAAAAACTAGACATTTATTTAGCAAAATTCCTCTTCACGTCGCTTTGTATTCCTTTGCTCGTTAAAGTAAGCTCTCAATCGGCAAGATCGGTAACAATGTATTTTATGAATGAAAAAAGTGCAAAGGCAGTCCTTGCCATTTTTGTGAAATGTCGATTAAATTTTGTTGTCACCGATTTTGACGAGTGAAGACTCGTTGGACGCGGAATAATGAGAGAAATTTAACTGCAAAATATTTCTAACTGTATCTTGCTAGTTTCAAATATATGCCACAACAACTGGCCTGATTTCAGGTGGCCTTTCCTATTTAGTTTTTTTGCTCTATTTTATAAACTAGACATTTATTTAGCAAAATACCTCTTCACGTCGCTTTGTATTCCTTTCCCCGTTTAAATAAGCTCTCAATAGGCAAGATCGGTGACAATGTATTTTATGAATTAAAAAAGTGCAAAGGCAGTCCATGCTTCTTTTGTGAAATTTCGATTAAAATTTTTTGTCACCGATTTTGACGATTGAGGACTCGCTTGACGCGGAATAATGAGAGAAATATAACTGGAAAATATTTCTAACCGAATCTTGCTAGTTTCAAATATATGCCACAACAACTTTTCGTGTTCGGCCTGATTTCAGGTGGCCTTTCCTATTTAGTTTTTTTGCTCTATTTTAAAAACTAGACATTTATTTAGCAAAATACCTCTTCACGTCGCTTTGTATTCTTTTCCCCGTTTAAATAAGCTCTCAATCGGCAAGATCGGTGACAATGTATTTTATGAATGAAAAAAGTGCAAAGGCAGTCCATGCTTCTTTTGTGAAATTTCGATTAAAATGTTTGTCACCGATTTTGACGAGTGAGGACTCGTTGGACGCGGAATAATGAGAGAAATATAATTGCAAAATATTTCTAAGTGAATCTTGCTAGTTTCAAATATATGCCACAACAACTTTTCGTGTTCGGCCTGATTTCAGGTGGCCTTTCCTATTTAGTTTTTTTGCTCTATTTTAAAAACTAGACATTTATTTAGCAAAATTCCTCTTCACGTCGCTTTGTATTCCTTTCCTCGTTAAAGTAAGCTCTCAATCGGCAAGATCGGTGACAATTTATTTTATGAATGAAAAAAGTGCAAAGGCAGTCCTTGCCATTTTTTGTGAAATGTCGATTAAATTTTGTTGTCACCGATTTTGACGAGTGAGGACTCGTTGGACGCGGAATATAGAGAGAAATATAACTGCAAAATATTCCTAACTGAATCTTGCTAGTTTCAAATATATGCCACTGTTGTGGCCCAATATAAGGAAGATTCTTCCAGCAGCCAAGGGCGCATTTTAGTGAAATAATTAGCAATTGCTAAACAGTAACCTCGCATGGTATTGTTCTGCAACTGTCGGTTATTTCGCTGATTAGCTCAACAGCTGGCTGCGATGAGCGCTTAGTGAAGCAATCGACGATTACAATAATAATTAACCTCGCATGGTAATTATTATGTAAAGCGATTGTTTACTACTGAGCGACTCAGGTGCTGCAACCGGTAGAACAAACGGCAAGGTTGTTGTCGTTTGTTTACATCCGCGTTGTTAGTAAAGTTTACTTCCGAATATTGGTGCATAAAAGACCAATGACTGGTCTGGCGAGTGCCCGTTAGTTTCAGTCATCGTCGCCGTTAATTGTTCAGTCGCGATTCAACTTTGTTTAAGAGTATCAAGTTTCAGTTCGGTTCGGGTTAGATTGTTTTAAAAGTATTAAGATAGGTCAGTTTGGATATAGTAAAATAAAGATTTATAACGTTAAAAGAAATTCGAGTGTCGTTTTTAATTATTGGATTTGCTTATTGATTTCTTTGGGACACGACATTTTGGCGCAGCCGGTTAAAAGAGGTATTGTGATTTTTACAATTGATTTATTTTTATATTTGGGAGTTATGCTTTTTAGCTACTCCATTTTTATTATTTTTGGGAGTTATGCTTTTTAGCTGCTCCATTTTTTTTATTTTTTTTGGGAGTTATGCTTTTTTAGCTACTCCATTTTTTTTTTTGTTAATTGTGGGAGTTCTGCTTCTTTTAGCTGCTCCATTTACGTTTCAGGTATTTAAGAAGTGTTAGATTAAAATTTTTGTGTTTTGTGATTTTTTTTTGTGAAATTAAGCTACTCCAGCATACATTGATGAGATCGGGGAGTTGTGCTTTTACAAGCTACTCCCGCATCCCGTATAAACACTATTCACTAGAATTTTCCTTTCAGATAAAGAATGTTAATTTTAAAATTTGATAAAGTTTGGGAGTTTTGTTTTTAAGAGTTAAAAGTTATTCCAAGATAGTTAGTGTGATATATCTTAGAAATGATTTTATAAAAATATAGATTTCGTTTGGGTGTTCTTTTTTTTTCATATTTTTAGTATACCATAGTAGTAGATTTCAAGGGTTTGTTTGCTTGCGCTGGTGAAGTAGGGAAAATTTGTGTGCTCCGATGAGTCGCTAATATCGGGGTGATAGCTTTAAAGCAAAGAAATTGGGCTGGGTATAATATTTATGGGAGGATATAATACTTGGGAGTATATTTTGTTGTTTGTTTTTATTGTATGCATCTGAGTAAGGAAAAATAAAAAATTTAGAGAAAGCGTGTCTGTTTTGTATGTACGAATAATAGCTGAATTCATAGTAATTGAGTGGGGTAATTATATTATAGTTTTGCATATATATGGTTATATAGAGCATTGTTATTCGATTAGCACCTCTAATAAAGACTTCAGTTTCGTGAAAGGTCTTTTCTAGAGCGCGTTGTACAAATTTTTCGGTTTTAATGAATGAAGTATAAATGTTATTAGAGAAAAAGGGAAGTTCGAAGTGAGTATATTTACCAGATCGAGGTATATGGAAAAGGGACAAAAATAGATAGAAAATCACCAACTGTTTACAAGATGGCAGATTCATACGAGAAGATTATGGACCTGATTTCTAAATATGTGCCGATGTTTTCAGGAGAAAGGTCACCGAAGTTGGCAAAGGAAATATTTCGATTCCTTAGTTGCAGCAAAGACTTGCACGACCGTCTGGAACCAGCAGAGCAAAGCATTTTTATTAAATGCATAAAGTACCGCTTATCCGATGACGCTTATTACCTAATAAGTTCACATGAACCAAAGGACTTTGCATCTTTGCAACAGGCGATTAAGACCGCCTACATGCCGCGGAAATCTTTCAGTGAGTTACGCACTGAAATGTTAGCATGTAGGCAGAGGCCGGGTGAAGATCTTAGAGAGTTCGCGGATCGGATGAAAGAACTGCGTGATCAGATAAAGGAGGCTGTCTCGGCCAAATACCCGGGAGGGGAGAAGGGACTACTAGCTGAGTTGGAGAACGATGTTGTAGCTACTTTTAAAGCGGGTGTGATGAGTAGACCCACGCAAGTGTACCTTACAGGGCGTAAGTTTCTGTCACTGGAAGAAGTGAGAGAGGAAGCTAGTTATTTTGAAAAGGATGCCAAAAGACTTCAAGTGAGAGAATCGGGAGTATGGCAAGAAGACCGAAAGTCGAACACAGTAAGTGCACCAAACAGATGGGCAACGGCGGATTTTAAAAGAGACGAGCCCAGACAGAATTCGAGACCGTTCTTACACAAAACAGGGCCAGTGTCATCAGGAAGATACCAAGCATCTTCGACAAGGAGATCACCTCCCAGATCTACTGAATGTTTTCAATGCGGACAGCGTGGACACTCTGCGAGAGAGTGCCAACAGGTTCTCTTCTGTACTGAATGTCAGGCATATGGACACAAGGAATCCAATTGCCGAATTCATCACGTCAGAGTGGCGAACTATACAACTGGCATCCAAGATGAATTCCATTCAGGACGGAAGGGACTTTATTGCCAATTCTGTCGAACGCAGGATCACTACACGGCAAACTGTCTGAAGAAGTATTTAGCAGAGAAAGAAAGTGAAAAATTGAATTCAAGTAGTAAATTTGTCATCACAGTGCCATCGGACATAGCTTTAGAAGGTAAGTTTAGGCTTCTCATTGACACTGGGTCCAGCTGTAGCTTAATCAAGGTCGCTAGAATAAAAAGAGATACAGCCATAAATGCGTACCAGAAAATAAGAATTGGGGGACTATTTGGATTTGCCAGGAGTTCCATAGGCACCTGTGAGGCGAAGTTGTTGATAGACAACGGTCAGCAAGAATGCAATTTTAACATTATTGGTGATACCGACTCGATTCCAGCTGATGGTATCCTTGGAATGGATTTCCTCAGTGACAGAGTTATTATTGACTGTGTAAATAGAAAACTTTGGCTAAAAGGTGCTGGAAGAGGCAACGAGTCAAGTGCCTCTGGTAAAAGCGTTGCAGCTTGTGCACGAGTGGGACCCACAGCTTGGCAAAGTACCAGTAAAGGAAGTCCGTTTCAGGCCAGGATAGAGGATAACAAGATTAAAAAAGCGGAAAGCATCGCATCTTGCGCTTATGACCGACACTTCAAAGCGAAAAGTGCGGCACGCAAGGCAGAGAAAGCTTTGGGACAAGGAGAGAAAAGTGTACCCATATTGGTGGAGCCATTCGGGGCACAATTATGGGAGAAGTCTTTATCCACATCTTATGACAGTGAGGTATTTCATAATGTAAGTGTCGAAGAGTTTAGTAAGGGTAGGAGGCAACCGGAATATAAAGGGTACAGTGGAAATAGGCTGAAGGCTGAGCGTGCATTTGTAAGAATTGCTAATGCAACCGCCTATTCCGTAGAAGCCCCGTGTTCTTCGCATAGGCAACGAGAACTTCGTAAATTTTCTAGACGACCGGTATGGAAACATAAGAGTAGTTACAACTTCCATCTGCAACGACGGCGATCTCAAGGAGTGCCGCAAAAGGGTAAGTTGAAGCTACCAAAATATATTGATAAAATGAGTCCGATAGCTATGGCCCGAAATAGGACAGAGGAGAAAAATAGTATGCCAAGTTTTGCCGGATGGTACAAGGTAAGTAATGGTTACGACCCAGGAATCGGGAGACTTAACCAAAGATTTTTTCCAACGAATTCCCTCCAATTTCAGAAGAAATTCGATGAGCGGAGTTCAATAGTCTATGGCCGGCAACAGATGAAAATGAAGTATGAAGGAAACCCAGTGGGTCCAATGTAAGGTAAATTTGGAAACGTAAAGGTAAGGAAATGTGTTTAAGAAAATATGTATTAAGAGATTAGAAAAAGAGAGTTATTTAATTACGCAAATAATGAAAATTAAAAAAAAAGAAACAGGAGACTTAAAGTGAACAGAAGTTTGAAAAAAAGGAAAAAAAATGGAGATGTAAAAGAAAAAAAAAGTTGAAACAAAGAAGTAAGATATTTAAAATAAAGAGAAGTTTAAAGAAAAACTTAACTTAATTGAAGAAGAAGATGGAATAGAAATGAAAAGTTAGCAGATTAAGAAATACATGTTGTACGTTTATAGTTATTGATAAGGGTAGTGATAATAAAGAAAAATGTAATATTCAAAAATCGAGATTCATAAACAAAGAGCAAAAACCATTATTGTAATTGTATATTTTAGAGGTTAAGAAAGATTAAATATAAATAGGAAATTATAATAGCAGTGTAGCGTTAGCCTAAAGAGCGGGATGGAAATGTACATAAATAGGAGATCAGTATGGCAACCGAGATGCGGAAAGTTCCGGTATGTAGCTGAGAGCCACACCAAGTGAGAGGAAAGACAATGGTTATGCGGAGCCCTGGAGAGTTTAACTTATTGATCTGCATGCGAATTCATGAGTAAATTCCTTAGTTACCTTTTATCTATTTATCTATGAGATAAATTTTTCTTGGAAAGCTACAATTAAGAAACAGTACAGAATTACTAGCGCGTAATTGAATATTGGGAAGGTATTCTGGTGCCACATATATAGTATTATGTGGAATTAAAAATATCTATTTCTTTAGGTACGGATGGACTCTCGATATAATTGAGAGAACTCCATCGTACCCATAAGAAAATCAAGAAAAGATAAATAATATTTCTACAAATATTATCATCAATCGTTCGAACCACTGAACCTCATGGCAACGAGATAATTGAGAGCACATCTCCTGGAAAATAATATACTCATAGAACATCGAAGACGAGACCAACGATTTTTTTTTTTTTGTCCTCTTGTACAATTAGAGAAGCGCCAGTAATAGGAGCGGTTTTGTACGTTCTCTTATGATTGAAATTTTAAATATTTAAATATTGCTAACAAAGCGGAACTAAGATCTGGAATGGTCTATTCAATGGGAATTTATTTGCTAGTATAGTATTGATAGCGCCGATAACTGAAAAAAAAATTTCACATGAGTATCCTAAAATTGTTCATTACAAGATGTTAATACTATTCAGGAAACACTACACAAAAGCTAGAAAAAGCTAGAAGTGGAATAAGTGCAGCAAAAAAGAGCTGGCAGTAGAAGTTTAGAAAACATCTCTTAAGGCAGAAGACTCAGACCAACAGCAACAGATGAGCCGTTCCTCCAAACCCGTAATTCAGAACAGCAGCAAGTTGAAGCAGACGTCCATCTTACCGTTGATATGACATCATCCTTGCAGTGAATACAGACCATACTTTCCGACCATCATCAACAAAAAGTTCGAGCGAATTCACTAAATTTAAGGCCCGTAATTGTATTAAAGAATTAAGGCATAATAATATATTAAGCGAAGTAGTCAATTCGAAAATAAGGCAAAAAGGAGTAGATCAATATATATAAATAAAGTTGAAATAGTTGCTCTATTGAACAAATAAAAATCAAGGTACCTAGTTAAGTTGAATCAAGAGAAAGAAATGTAGAATAGATAAGAATGTGTAATAGAAATAATTTTTGTGTGGAATTTTAAAGAGCTACCTATAATGTAAAAATGAAAAGAGCAAATTTTAAAATAAGTGAAACGTGAAAAAAAAACTAAGAAAATAAATGTAAGGCATTAAAGAAAAAAAATGTTAATAAAATTAAATGTGAAAAGCCATAAGAAAGAAAGTAAATACGGAAAAATAACAAAAATAAATAAGAATAGAATACAGAAAGCAAAAAAGCAAGAAAAAACATTTAAGAAATGAAATATAGAAGGAAAAAAAAAGTTTAAAGATGAGATGCAAATAGAAAAATTAAATATGGGAAGAAAAAAAAGAAAGAAATTAAATGTGATAATAAAATAAAAAGAAAAAATAAATGAGAAATGGCGAAAAATGAAACAATGAAATTAAAAATGTAATAGAGATCACGAAATCAAATCAAAGTAAATGAAATATGTAACGTATGAAAATAAAGAAATTTGATACTAATTATGTAAGGGAATCTGAACCGAACGAGGATTAAAATGTTCTCAATTGTTAATTAAGACTGTTGCTCTCTCCAGACCTAGTTCCCTGCGGAAACTAGTTTTTCCAAGCGGGGAGGGATGTTGTGGCCCAATATAAGGAAGATTCTTCCAGCAGCCAAGGGCGCATTTTAGTGAAATAATTAGCAATTGCTAAACAGTAACCTCGCATGGTATTGTTCTGCAACTGTCGGTTATTTCGCTGATTAGCTCAACAGCTGGCTGCGATGAGCGCTTAGTGAAGCAATCGACGATTACAATAATAATTAACCTCGCATGGTAATTATTATGTAAAGCGATTGTTTACTACTGAGCGACTCAGGTGCTGCAACCGGTAGAACAAACGGCAAGGTTGTTGTCGTTTGTTTACATCCGCGTTGTTAGTAAAGTTTACTTCCGAATATTGGTGCATAAAAGACCAATGACTGGTCTGGCGAGTGCCCGTTAGTTTCAGTCATCGTCGCCGTTAATTGTTCAGTCGCGATTCAACTTTGTTTAAGAGTATCAAGTTTCAGTTCGGTTCGGGTTAGATTGTTTTAAAAGTATTAAGATAGGTCAGTTTGGATATAGTAAAATAAAGATTTATAACGTTAAAAGAAATTCGAGTGTCGTTTTTAATTATTGGATTTGCTTATTGATTTCTTTGGGACACGACACCACAACAACTTTTCGTGTTCGGCCTGATTTCAGGTGGCCTTTCCTATTTAGTTTTTTTGCTCTATTTTAAAAACTAGACATTTATTTAGCAAAATACCTCTTCACGTCGCTTTGTATTCCTTTCCCCGTATAAATAAGCTCTCAATCGGCAAGATCGGTGACAATGTATTTTATGAATGAAAAAAGTGCAAAGGCAGTCCATGCCTCTTTTGTGAAATTTCGATTAAAATTTTTTGTCACCGATTTTGACGAGTGGGGACTCGCTGGACGCGGAATTATGAGAGAAATATAACTGCAAAATATTTCTAACCGAATCTTGCTAGTTTCAAATATATGCCACAAAAACTTTTCGTGTTCGGCCTGATTTCAGGTGGCCTTTCCTATTTAGTTTTTTTGCTCTATTTTAAAAACTAGACATTTATTTAGCAAACTTCCTCTTCACGTCGCTTTGTATTCCTTTCCTCGTTAAAGTAAGCTCTCAATCGGCAAGATCGGTGACAATGTATTTTATGAATGAAAAAAGTGCAAAGGCAGTCCATGCTTCTTTTGTGAAATTTCGATTAAAATTTTTTGTCACCGATTTTGACGAGTGAGGACTCGTTAGACGCGGAATAATAAGAGAAATATAACTGCAAAATATTTCTAACCGAATATTGCTAGTTTCAAAAATATGCCACAAAACCTTTTCGTGTTCGGCCTGATTTCAGGTGGCCTTTCCTATTTAGTTTTTTTGCTCTATTTTAAAAACTAGACATTTATTTAGCAAAATTCCTCTTCACGTCGCTTTGTATTCCTTTCCTCGTTAAAGTAAGCTCTCAATCGGCAAGATCGGTGACAATGTATTTTATGAATGAAAAAAGTGCAAAGGCAGTCCTTGCCATTTTTGTGAAATGTCGATTAAATTTTGTTGTCACCGATTTTGACGAGTGAGGACTCATTGGACGCGGAATAATGAGAGAAATATAACTGCAAAATATTTCTAACTGAATCTTGCTAGTTTCAAATATATGCCACAACAACTTTTCGTGTTCGGCCTGATTTCAAGTGGCCTTTCCTATTTAGTTTTTTTGCTCTATTTTAAAAACTAGACATTTATTTAGCAAACTTCCTCTTCACGTCGCTTTGTATTCCTTTCCTCGTTAAAGTAAGCTCTCAATCGGCAAGATCGGTGACAATGTATTTTATGAATGAAAAAAGTTCAAAGGCAGTCCATGCTTCTTTTGTGAAATTTCGATTAAAATTTTTTGTCACCGATTTTGACGAGTGAGGACTCGTTAGACGCGGAATAATAAGAGAAATATAACTGCAAAATATTTCTAACCGAATCTTGCTAGTTTCAAAAATATGCCACAAAACCTTTTCGTGTTCGGCCTGATTTCAGGTGGCCTTTCCTATTTAGTTTTTTGCTCTATTTTAAAAACTAGACATTTATTTAGCAAAATTCCTCTTCACGTCGCTTTGCATTGCTTTCCTCGTTAAAATAAGCTCTCAATCGGCAAGATCGGTGACAATGTATTTTATGAATGAAAAAAGTGCAAAGGCAGTCCATGCTTCTTTTGTGAAATTTCGATTAAAATTTTTTGTCACCGATTTTGACGAGTGAGGACTCGTTAGACGCGGAATAATAAGAGAAATATAACTGCAAAATATTTCTAACCGAATCTTGCTAGTTTCAAAAATATGCCACAAAACCTTTTCGTGTTCGGCCTGATTTCAGGTGGCCTTTCCTATTTAGTTTTTTTGCTCTATTTTAAAAACTAGACATTTATTTAGCAAAATTCCTCTTCACGTCGATTTGTATTCCTTTCCTCGTTAAAATTAGCTCTCAATCGTGAAGATCGGTGAGAATGTATTTTATGAATGAGCAAAGTGCAAAGGCATGCTTCTTTTGAGAAATTTCGATTAAAATTTTTTGTCACCGATTTTGACGAGTGAGGACTCGATAGACGCGGAATAATAAGAGAAATATAACTGCAAAATATCTCTGACCGAATCTTGCTAGTTTCAAAAATATGCCACAAAAACTTTTCGTGTTCGGCCTGATTTCAGGTGGCCTTTCCTATTTAGTTTTTTTGCTCTATTTTAAAAACTAGACATTTATTTAGCAAAATTCCTCTTCACGTCGCTTTGTATTCCTTTCCTCTTTAAAGTAAGCTCTCAATCGGCAAGATCGGTGACAATGTATTTTTTGAATGAAAAAAGTGCAAAGGCAGTTCATGCCATTTTTGTGAAATGTCGATTAAATTTTTTTGTCACCGATCTTGAGGAGTGAAGACTCGTTGGGCGCGGAATAATAAGAGAAATATAACTGCAAAATATTTCTAACCGAATCTTGCTAGTTTCAAAAATATGCCACAAAACCTTTTCGTGTTCGGCCTGATTTCAGGTGGCCTTTCCTATTTAGTTTTTTTGCTCTATTTTAAAAACTAGACATTTATTTAGCAAAATTCCTCTTCACGTCGCTTTGTATTCCTTTCCTCGTTAAAATTAGCTCTCAATCGTGAAGATCGGTGAGAATGTATTTTATGAATGAGAAAAGTGCAAAGGC
The DNA here is from genome assembly GCA_963924295.1 of Dioctria rufipes. Lineage (NCBI taxonomy): Eukaryota > Metazoa > Arthropoda > Insecta > Diptera > Asilidae > Dioctria > Dioctria rufipes. The sequence goes on along the minus strand of OZ002741.1, from coordinate 134,582,434 downwards.
ATGCTTCTATTGAGAAATTTCGATTAAAATTTTTTGTCACCGATTTTGACGAGTGAGGACTCGTTAGACGCGGAATAATAAGAGAAATATAACTGCAAAACTTTCCTGACCGAATCTTGCTAGTTTCAAAAATATGCCACAAAAACTTTTCGTGTTCGGCCTGATTTCAGGTGGCCTTTCCTATTTAGATTTTTTGCTCTATTTTAAAAACTAGACATTTATTTAGCAAACTTCCTCTTCACGTCGCTTTGTATTCCTTTCCTCGTTAAAGTAAGCTCTCAATCGGCAAGATCGGTTACAATGTATTTTATGAATGAAAAAAGTGCAAAGGCTTCTTTTGTGAAATTTCGATTAAAATTTTTTGTCACCGATTTTGACGAGTGAGAACTCGATGGACGCGGAATAATGAGAGAAATATAACTGCAAAATATTTCTAACTGTATCTTGCTAGTTTCAAATATATGCCACAACAACTGGCCTGATTTCAGGTGGCCTTTCCTATTTAGTTTTTTTGCTCTATTTTATAAACTAGACATTTATTTAGCAAAATACCTCTTCACGTCGCTTTGTATTCCTTTCCCCGTTTAAATAAGCTCTCAATAGGCAAGATCGGTGACAATGTATTTTATGAATTAAAAAAGTGCAAAGGCAGTCCATGCTTCTTTTGTGAAATTTCGATTAAAATTTTTTGTCACCGATTTTGACGATTGAGGACTCGCTTGACGCGGAATAATGAGAGAAATATAACTGGAAAATATTTCTAACCGAATCTTGCTAGTTTCAAATATATGCCACAAAAACTTTTCGTGTTCGGCCTGATTTCAGGTGGCTTTTCCTATTTAGTTTTTTTGCTTTATTTTAAAAACTAGACATTTATTTAGCAAAATTCCTCTTCACGTCGCTTTGTATTCCTTTCCTCGTTAAAGTAAGCTCTCAATCGGCAAGATCGGTGACAATGTATTTTATGAATGAAAAAAGTGCAAAGGCTTCTTTTGTGAAATTTCGATTAAAATTTTTTGTCACCGATTTTGACGAGTGAGGACTCGATGGACGCGGAATAATGAGAGAAATATAACTGCAAAATATTTCTAACTGAATCTTGCTAGTTTCAAATATATGCCACAACAACTTTTCGTGTTCGGCCTGATTTCAGGTGGCCTTTCCTATTTAGTTTTTTTGCTCTATTTTAAGAACTAGACATTTATTTAGCAAAATACCTCTTCACGTCGCTTTGTATTCCTTTCCCCGTTTAAATAAGCTCTCAATCGGCAAAATCGGTGACAATGTATTTTGTGAATGAAAAAAGTGCAAATGCAGTCCATGCTTCTTTTGTGAAATTTCGATTAAAATTTTTGTCACCGATTTTGACGAGTGAGGACTCGCTGGACGCGGAATAATGAGAGAAATATAACTGCAAAATATTTCTAACCGAATCTTGCTAGTTTCAAATATATGCCACAAAAACTTCTCGTGTTCGGCCTGATTTCAGGTGGCCTTTCCTATTTAGTTTTTTTGCTCTATTTTAAAAACTAGACATTTATTTAGCAAAATACCTCTTCACGTCGCTTTGTATTCCTTTCCCCGTTTAAATAAGCTCTCAATCGGCAAGATCGGTGACAATGTATTTTATGAATGAAAAAAGTGCAAAGGCAGTCCATGCTTCTTTTGTGAAATTTCGATTAAATTTTGTTGTCCCCGATTTTGACGAGTGAGGACTCGTTGGACGCGGAATAATGAGAGAAATATAAATGCAAAATATTTCTAAGTGAATCTTGCTAGTTTCAAATATATGCCACAACAACTTTTCGTGTTCGGCCTGATTTCAGGTGGCCTTTCCTATTTAGTTTTTTTGCTCTATTTTAAAAACTAGACATTTATTTAGCAAAATTCCTCTTCACGTCGCTTTGTATTCCTTTCCTCGTTAAAGTAAGCTCTCAATCGGCAAGATCGGTGACAATGTATTTTATGAATGAAAAAAGTGCAAAGGCAGCAGTCCTTGCCATTTTTGTGAAATGTCGAATAAATTTTGTTGTCACCGATTTTGACGAGTGAGGACTCGTTGGACGCGGAATAATGAGAGAAATATAACTGCAAAATATTTCTAACTGAATCTTGCTAGTTTCAAATATATGCCACAACAACTTTTCGTGTTCGGCCTGATTTCAGGTGGCCTTTCCTATTTAGTTTTTTTGCTCTATTTTAAAAACTAGACATTTATTTAGCAAAATACCTCTTCACGTCGCTTTGTATTCCTTTCCCCGTATAAATAAGCTCTCAATCGGCAAGATCGGTGACAATGTATTTTATGAATGAAAAAAGTGCAAAGGCAGTCCATGCCTCTTTTGTGAAATTTCGATTAAAATTTTTTGTCACCGATTTTGACGAGTGGGGACTCGCTGGACGCGAAATTATGAGAGAAATATAACTGCAAAATATTTCTAACCGAATCTTGCTAGTTTCAAATATATGCCACAAAAACTTTTCGTGTTCGGCCTGATTTCAGGTGGCCTTTCCTATTTAGTTTTTTTGCTCTATTTTAAAAACTAGACATTTATTTAGCAAAATTCGTCTTCACGTCGCTTTGTATTCCTTTCCTCTTTAAAGTAAGCTCTCAATCGGCAAGATCGGTGACAATGTATTTTATGAATGAAAAAAGTGCAAAGGCAGTCCATGCTTCTTTTGTGAAATTTCGATTAACATTTTTTGTCACCGATTTTGACGAGTGAGGACTCGTTAGACGCGGAATAATAAGAGAAATATAACTGCAAAATATTTCTAACCGAATATTGCTAGTTTCAAAAATATGCCACAAAACCTTTTCGTGTTCGGCCTGATTTCAGGTGGCCTTTCCTATTTAGTTTTTTTGCTCTATTTTAAAAACTAGACATTTATTTAGCAAAATTCCTCTTCACGTCGCTTTGTATTCCTTTCCTCGTTAAAGTAAGCTCTCAATCGGCAAGATCGGTGACAATGTATTTTATGAATGAAAAAAGTGCAAAGGCAGTCCTTGCCATTTTTGTGAAATGTCGATTAAATTTTGTTGTCACCGATTTTGACGAGTGAGGACTCATTGGACGCGGAATAATGAGAGAAATATAACTGCAAAATATTTCTAACTGAATCTTGCTAGTTTCAAATATATGCCACAACAACTTTTCGTGTTCGGCCTGATTTCAAGTGGCCTTTCCTATTTAGTTTTTTTGCTCTATTTTAAAAACTAGACATTTATTTAGCAAACTTCCTCTTCACGTCGCTTTGTATTCCTTTCCTCGTTAAAGTAAGCTCTCAATCGGCAAGATCGGTGACAATGTATTTTATGAATGAAAAAAGTTCAAAGGCAGTCCATGCTTCTTTTGTGAAATTTCGATTAAAATTTTTTGTCACCGATTTTGACGAGTGAGGACTCGTTAGACGCGGAATAATAAGAGAAATATAACTGCAAAATATTTCTAACCGAATCTTGCTAGTTTCAAAAATATGCCACAAAACCTTTTCGTGTTCGGCCTGATTTCAGGTGGCCTTTCCTATTTAGTTTTTTTGCTCTATTTTAAAAACTAGACATTTATTTAGCAAAATTCCTCTTCACGTCGCTTTGCATTGCTTTCCTCGTTAAAATAAGCTCTCAATCGGCAAGATCGGTGACAATGTATTTTATGAATGAAAAAAGTGCAAAGGCAGTCCATGCTTCTTTTGTGAAATTTCGATTAAAATTTTTTGTCACCGATTTTGACGAGTGAGGACTCGTTAGACGCGGAATAATAAGAGAAATATAACTGCAAAATATTTCTAACCGAATCTTGCTAGTTTCAAAAATATGCCACAAAACCTTTTCGTGTTCGGCCTGATTTCAGGTGGCCTTTCCTATTTAGTTTTTTTGCTCTATTTTAAAAACTAGACATTTATTTAGCAAAATTCCTCTTCACGTCGATTTGTATTCCTTTCCTCGTTAAAATTAGCTCTCAATCGTGAAGATCGGTGAGAATGTATTTTATGAATGAGCAAAGTGCAAAGGCATGCTTCTTTTGAGAAATTTCGATTAAAATTTTTTGTCACCGATTTTGACGAGTGAGGACTCGATAGACGCGGAATAATAAGAGAAATATAACTGCAAAATATCTCTGACCGAATCTTGCTAGTTTCAAAAATATGCCACAAAAACTTTTCGTGTTCGGCCTGATTTCAGGTGGCCTTTCCTATTTAGTTTTTTTGCTCTATTTTAAAAACTAGACATTTATTTAGCAAAATTCCTCTTCACGTCGCTTTGTATTCCTTTCCTCTTTAAAGTAAGCTCTCAATCGGCAAGATCGGTGACAATGTATTTTTTGAATGAAAAAAGTGCAAAGGCAGTTCATGCCATTTTTGTGAAATGTCGATTAAATTTTTTTGTCACCGATCTTGAGGAGTGAAGACTCGTTGGGCGCGGAATAATAAGAGAAATATAACTGCAAAATATTTCTAACCGAATCTTGCTAGTTTCAAAAATATGCCACAAAACCTTTTCGTGTTCGGCCTGATTTCAGGTGGCCTTTCCTATTTAGTTTTTTTGCTCTATTTTAAAAACTAGACATTTATTTAGCAAAATTCCTCTTCACGTCGCTTTGTATTCCTTTCCTCGTTAAAATTAGCTCTCAATCGTGAAGATCGGTGAGAATGTATTTTATGAATGAGAAAAGTGCAAAGGCATGCTTCTATTGAGAAATTTCGATTAAAATTTTTTGTCACCGATTTTGACGAGTGAGGACTCGTTAGACGCGGAATAATAAGAGAAATATAACTGCAAAACTTTCCTGACCGAATCTTGCTAGTTTCAAAAATATGCCACAAAAACTTTTCGTGTTCGGCCTGATTTCAGGTGGCCTTTCCTATTTAGATTTTTTGCTCTATTTTAAAAACTAGACATTTATTTAGCAAACTTCCTCTTCACTTCGCTTTGTATTCCTTTCCTCGTTAAAGTAAGCTCTCAATCGGCAAGATCGGTTACAATGTATTTTATGAATGAAAAAAGTGCAAAGGCTTCTTTTGTGAAATTTCGATTAAAATTTTTTGTCACCGATTTTGACGAGTGAGAACTCGATGGACGCGGAATAATGAGAGAAATATAACTGCAAAATATTTCTAACTGTATCTTGCTAGTTTCAAATATATGCCACAACAACTGGCCTGATTTCAGGTGGCCTTTCCTATTTAGTTTTTTTGCTCTATTTTATAAACTAGACATTTATTTAGCAAAATACCTCTTCACGTCGCTTTGTATTCCTTTCCCCGTTTAAATAAGCTCTCAATAGGCAAGATCGGTGACAATGTATTTTATGAATTAAAAAAGTGCAAAGGCAGTCCATGCTTCTTTTGTGAAATTTCGATTAAAATTTTTTGTCACCGATTTTGACGATTGAGGACTCGCTTGACGCGGAATAATGAGAGAAATATAACTGGAAAATATTTCTAACCGAATCTTGCTAGTTTCAAATATATGCCACAAAAACTTTTCGTGTTCGGCCTGATTTCAGGTGGCTTTTCCTATTTAGTTTTTTTGCTTTATTTTAAAAACTAGACATTTATTTAGCAAAATTCCTCTTCACGTCGCTTTGTATTCCTTTCCTCGTTAAAGTAAGCTCTCAATCGGCAAGATCGGTGACAATGTATTTTATGAATGAAAAAAGTGCAAAGGCTTCTTTTGTGAAATTTCGATTAAAATTTTTTGTCACCGATTTTGACGAGTGAGGACTCGATGGACGCGGAATAATGAGAGAAATATAACTGCAAAATATTTCTAACTGAATCTTGCTAGTTTCAAATATATGCCACAACAACTTTTCGTGTTCGGCCTGATTTCAGGTGGCCTTTCCTATTTAGTTTTTTTGCTCTATTTTAAGAACTAGACATTTATTTAGCAAAATACCTCTTCACGTCGCTTTGTATTCCTTTCCCCGTTTAAATAAGCTCTCAATCGGCAAAATCGGTGACAATGTATTTTGTGAATGAAAAAAGTGCAAATGCAGTCCATGCTTCTTTTGTGAAATTTCGATTAAAATTTTTGTCACCGATTTTGACGAGTGAGGACTCGCTGGACGCGGAATAATGAGAGAAATATAACTGCAAAATATTTCTAACCGAATCTTGCTAGTTTCAAATATATGCCACAAAAACTTCTCGTGTTCGGCCTGATTTCAGGTGGCCTTTCCTATTTAGTTTTTTTGCTCTATTTTAAAAACTAGACATTTATTTAGCAAAATACCTCTTCACGTCGCTTTGTATTCCTTTCCCCGTTTAAATAAGCTCTCAATCGGCAAGATCGGTGACAATGTATTTTATGAATGAAAAAAGTGCAAAGGCAGTCCATGCTTCTTTTGTGAAATTTCGATTAAATTTTGTTGTCCCCGATTTTGACGAGTGAGGACTCGTTGGACGCGGAATAATGAGAGAAATATAAATGCAAAATATTTCTAAGTGAATCTTGCTAGTTTCAAATATATGCCACAACAACTTTTCGTGTTCGGCCTGATTTCAGGTGGCCTTTCCTATTTAGTTTTTTTGCTCTATTTTAAAAACTAGACATTTATTTAGCAAAATTCCTCTTCACGTCGCTTTGTATTCCTTTCCTCGTTAAAGTAAGCTCTCAATCGGCAAGATCGGTGACAATGTATTTTATGAATGAAAAAAGTGCAAAGGCAGCAGTCCTTGCCATTTTTGTGAAATGTCGAATAAATTTTGTTGTCACCGATTTTGACGAGTGAGGACTCGTTGGACGCGGAATAATGAGAGAAATATAACTGCAAAATATTTCTAACTGAATCTTGCTAGTTTCAAATATATGCCACAACAACTTTTCGTGTTCGGCCTGATTTCAGGTGGCCTTTCCTATTTAGTTTTTTTGCTCTATTTTAAAAACTAGACATTTATTTAGCAAAATACCTCTTCACGTCGCTTTGTATTCCTTTCCCCGTATAAATAAGCTCTCAATCGGCAAGATCGGTGACAATGTATTTTATGAATGAAAAAAGTGCAAAGGCAGTCCATGCCTCTTTTGTGAAATTTCGATTAAAATTTTTTGTCACCGATTTTGACGAGTGGGGACTCGCTGGACGCGAAATTATGAGAGAAATATAACTGCAAAATATTTCTAACCGAATCTTGCTAGTTTCAAATATATGCCACAAAAACTTTTCGTGTTCGGCCTGATTTCAGGTGGCCTTTCCTATTTAGTTTTTTTGCTCTATTTTAAAAACTAGACATTTATTTAGCAAAATTCGTCTTCACGTCGCTTTGTATTCCTTTCCTCTTTAAAGTAAGCTCTCAATCGGCAAGATCGGTGACAATGTATTTTATGAATGAAAAAAGTGCAAAGGCAGTCCATGCTTCTTTTGTGAAATTTCGATTAAAATTTTTTGTCACCGATTTTGACGAGTGAGGACTCGTTAGACGCGGAATAATAAGAGAAATATAACTGCAAAATATTTCTAACCGAATCTTGCTAGTTTCAAAAATATGCCACAAAACCTTTTCGTGTTCGGCCTGATTTCAGGTGGCCTTTCCTATTTAGTTTTTTTGCTCTATTTTAAAAACTAGACATTTATTTAGCAAAATTCCTCTTCACGTCGATTTGTATTCCTTTCCTCGTTAAAATTAGCTCTCAATCGTGAAGATCGGTGAGAATGTATTTTATGAATGAGCAAAGTGCAAAGGCATGCTTCTTTTGAGAAATTTCGATTAAAATTTTTTGTCACCGATTTTGACGAGTGAGGACTCGATAGACGCGGAATAATAAGAGAAATATAACTGCAAAATATCTCTGACCGAATCTTGCTAGTTTCAAAAATATGCCACAAAAACTTTTCGTGTTCGGCCTGATTTCAGGTGGCCTTTCCTATTTAGTTTTTTTGCTCTATTTTAAAAACTAGACATTTATTTAGCAAAATTCCTCTTCACGTCGCTTTGTATTCCTTTCCTCTTTAAAGTAAGCTCTCAATCGGCAAGATCGGTGACAATGTATTTTTTGAATGAAAAAAGTGCAAAGGCAGTTCATGCCATTTTTGTGAAATGTCGATTAAATTTTTTTGTCACCGATCTTGAGGAGTGAAGACTCGTTGGGCGCGGAATAATAAGAGAAATATAACTGCAAAATATTTCTAACCGAATCTTGCTAGTTTCAAAAATATGCCACAAAACCTTTTCGTGTTCGGCCTGATTTCAGGTGGCCTTTCCTATTTAGTTTTTTTGCTCTATTTTAAAAACTAGACATTTATTTAGCAAAATTCCTCTTCACGTCGCTTTGTATTCCTTTCCTCGTTAAAATTAGCTCTCAATCGTGAAGATCGGTGAGAATGTATTTTATGAATGAGAAAAGTGCAAAGGCATGCTTCTATTGAGAAATTTCGATTAAAATTTTTTGTCACCGATTTTGACGAGTGAGGACTCGTTAGACGCGGAATAATAAGAGAAATATAACTGCAAAACTTTCCTGACCGAATCTTGCTAGTTTCAAAAATATGCCACAAAAACTTTTCGTGTTCGGCCTGATTTCAGGTGGCCTTTCCTATTTAGATTTTTTGCTCTATTTTAAAAACTAGACATTTATTTAGCAAACTTCCTCTTCACGTCGCTTTGTATTCCTTTCCTCGTTAAAGTAAGCTCTCAATCGGCAAGATCGGTTACAATGTATTTTATGAATGAAAAAAGTGCAAAGGCTTCTTTTGTGAAATTTCGATTAAAATTTTTTGTCACCGATTTTGACGAGTGAGAACTCGATGGACGCGGAATAATGAGAGAAATATAACTGCAAAATATTTCTAACTGTATCTTGCTAGTTTCAAATATATGCCACAACAACTGGCCTGATTTCAGGTGGCCTTTCCTATTTAGTTTTTTTGCTCTATTTTATAAACTAGACATTTATTTAGCAAAATACCTCTTCACGTCGCTTTGTATTCCTTTCCCCGTTTAAATAAGCTCTCAATAGGCAAGATCGGTGACAATGTATTTTATGAATTAAAAAAGTGCAAAGGCAGTCCATGCTTCTTTTGTGAAATTTCGATTAAAATTTTTTGTCACCGATTTTGACGATTGAGGACTCGCTTGACGCGGAATAATGAGAGAAATATAACTGGAAAATATTTCTAACCGAATCTTGCTAGTTTCAAATATATGCCACAAAAACTTTTCGTGTTCGGCCTGATTTCAGGTGGCTTTTCCTATTTAGTTTTTTTGCTTTATTTTAAAAACTAGACATTTATTTAGCAAAATTCCTCTTCACGTCGCTTTGTATTCCTTTCCTCGTTAAAGTAAGCTCTCAATCGGCAAGATCGGTGACAATGTATTTTATGAATGAAAAAAGTGCAAAGGCTTCTTTTGTGAAATTTCGATTAAAATTTTTTGTCACCGATTTTGACGAGTGAGGACTCGATGGACGCGGAATAATGAGAGAAATATAACTGCAAAATATTTCTAACTGAATCTTGCTAGTTTCAAATATATGCCACAACAACTTTTCGTGTTCGGCCTGATTTCAGGTGGCCTTTCCTATTTAGTTTTTTTGCTCTATTTTAAGAACTAGACATTTATTTAGCAAAATACCTCTTCACGTCGCTTTGTATTCCTTTCCCCGTTTAAATAAGCTCTCAATCGGCAAAATCGGTGACAATGTATTTTGTGAATGAAAAAAGTGCAAATGCAGTCCATGCTTCTTTTGTGAAATTTCGATTAAAATTTTTGTCACCGATTTTGACGAGTGAGGACTCGCTGGACGCGGAATAATGAGAGAAATATAACTGCAAAATATTTCTAACCGAATCTTGCTAGTTTCAAATATATGCCACAAAAACTTCTCGTGTTCGGCCTGATTTCAGGTGGCCTTTCCTATTTAGTTTTTTTGCTCTATTTTAAAAACTAGACATTTATTTAGCAAAATACCTCTTCACGTCGCTTTGTATTCCTTTCCCCGTTTAAATAAGCTCTCAATCGGCAAGATCGGTGACAATGTATTTTATGAATGAAAAAAGTGCAAAGGCAGTCCATGCTTCTTTTGTGAAATTTCGATTAAATTTTGTTGTCCCCGATTTTGACGAGTGAGGACTCGTTGGACGCGGAATAATGAGAGAAATATAAATGCAAAATATTTCTAAGTGAATCTTGCTAGTTTCAAATATATGCCACAACAACTTTTCGTGTTCGGCCTGATTTCAGGTGGCCTTTCCTATTTAGTTTTTTTGCTCTATTTTAAAAACTAGACATTTATTTAGCAAAATTCCTCTTCACGTCGCTTTGTATTCCTTTCCTCGTTAAAGTAAGCTCTCAATCGGCAAGATCGGTGACAATGTATTTTATGAATGAAAAAAGTGCAAAGGCAGCAGTCCTTGCCATTTTTGTGAAATGTCGAATAAATTTTGTTGTCACCGATTTTGACGAGTGAGGACTCGTTGGACGCGGAATAATGAGAGAAATATAACTGCAAAATATTTCTAACTGAATCTTGCTAGTTTCAAATATATGCCACAACAACTTTTCGTGTTCGGCCTGATTTCAGGTGGCCTTTCCTATTTAGTTTTTTTGCTCTATTTTAAAAACTAGACATTTATTTAGCAAAATACCTCTTCACGTCGCTTTGTATTCCTTTCCCCGTATAAATAAGCTCTCAATCGGCAAGATCGGTGACAATGTATTTTATGAATGAAAAAAGTGCAAAGGCAGTCCATGCCTCTTTTGTGAAATTTCGATTAAAATTTTTTGTCACCGATTTTGACGAGTGGGGACTCGCTGGACGCGAAATTATGAGAGAAATATAACTGCAAAATATTTCTAACCGAATCTTGCTAGTTTCAAATATATGCCACAAAAACTTTTCGTGTTCGGCCTGATTTCAGGTGGCCTTTCCTATTTAGTTTTTTTGCTCTATTTTAAAAACTAGACATTTATTTAGCAAAATTCGTCTTCACGTCGCTTTGTATTCCTTTCCTCTTTAAAGTAAGCTCTCAATCGGCAAGATCGGTGACAATGTATTTTATGAATGAAAAAAGTGCAAAGGCAGTCCATGCTTCTTTTGTGAAATTTCGATTAACATTTTTTGTCACCGATTTTGACGAGTGAGGACTCGTTAGACGCGGAATAATAAGAGAAATATAACTGCAAAATATTTCTAACCGAATATTGCTAGTTTCAAAAATATGCCACAAAACCTTTTCGTGTTCGGCCTGATTTCAGGTGGCCTTTCCTATTTAGTTTTTTTTGCTCTATTTTAAAAACTAGACATTTATTTAACAAAATTCCTCTTCACGTCGCTTTGTATTCCTTTCCTCGTTAAAGTAAGCTCTCAATCGGCAAGATCGGTGACAAAGTATTTTATGAATGAAAAAAGTGCAAAGGCAGTCCTTGCCATTTTTGTGAAATGTCGATTAAATTTTGCGCTTCCAATGATTGAAAGCGAGTCTCTAGGAAGTCTAAGAAAGTGTTGAGGGGTTGCAGGTTTCTTGGTTGTGCCAATGACTGTTCCCACAATGCATGGGTGGTTTTGTCCAGCTTCTTGACCTAGATGTGAATGACAATAGGGTCCCACTGATCTGTGGGTACTCCTAAATTTTGCAAGGCCAGCAAGCACTCCTGTGTTGAGTCGTGCATGGACTTGATTGCTATTGGGCCTTCGACGGATATACTTGGTTGGGAGAGCAATTTGTTTATTAAGGCGGTGACGAGCAGTCGGGTGTTTTCATATCTGTCGTTGATTAGCTTCCATGCTGTTGCATAGTTTGTTTCTGAAGTAGTGATATGCCGAATGAGCCTTTCTGCTTCTCCCGAGAGACTTGTCTTGAGATACCACAACTTTTGACATTCTGCAATGGGCTGATTATTGACCAACTCTACGAACTGTTTGTATAGATGAGCTAGCGTATTCTGAATCTGTTCTTCCAGATTGAAGTAGCTTTCAATGTCATAATCGAACGTGTCAGGAGCATCTGCTAAACTCCAAATTTTATGGTGAAGCTCTTGCAATACTGAAAAGTGCCGCTCAACTGTTTTGATTCTCATCTGGAGTGTTTGAGATTCACTTGGCCCTTCTGGGTTGCCAAGAGTACGTTGAATGGCATGCATAAGTGACTGCTGTTTACTCACAAGAACACGAAGTTGATTTGTTCTCACAGTTGAAACAGGAGTTTCTTTATTAGATTCGACTACCTTGGCAGCTGGTTCTTCTTGTATGGGCTTCGTAGACAGATTGACATCAGCTGCTTTTTCTTTTCCCTTAAGCTCCATCTGAGCCGTATCTTGTTCCTTGATACTGGGTGCATCGGGTAATTTGTCTTTGCTGCCATGAGTCTCTTTGTGTAACGGCAATCCAGACATGATCTGTCCTCTAAATTTCTCATAGGCCGTCTGTATGCCCTTATAGTAGTTCTTTGTGAAGTAGCTATGTTCCAATCGTTGTCCGTATAGAGTTCGAATTTGAGTGTCTGTTTCCTCAAAGTCGGCCCATAGTTTATCAATCATTTGTAGCCTCTGTTGAAGGTATGCTTTGTTCTTGCGGTCATCTCCATCTTTCGAATAATTGGTCGCCAGACGCTGGATTTCATCACCTGTATCCTTCTGGCGTTGAGTAAGCTGGTCTAAGCTCATGTTGATACAGCACTGGAGGTGCGTTTGATATGTGAACGAGATGTGTGACGTGAACGAAAATCACGTCGGGGTCACCAAAATGTATAAAGTGCCTTTACTTTATTGTCGCAGAAAAGCCAAAGGTTCTTGTACCTTGACTTGTGTTATTAGGTGTGCGCAGTACTTGAACCACCACACCAGGAGTTTGCAAAATGTATAAAGTGCCTTTACTTTATAGTCGCAGAAAAGCCAAAGGTTCTTGTACCTTGACTTGTATTATGAGGTGTGCGCAGTACTTGAACCACCACACCAGGAGTTTGCTGAAAAGTAAAAAGATTAGCAACAAGACTGATAAGTAAAACACACCGCCGGACGTTTGTAAAAAACTGAGCATCTATTTCTATCCAATTCTGATTTTTATACACTCAATTACATAAATATGTGAAAAATATAATTAGCAAAACGCTTACTCAGTAAAAAGAAACAAATTTTATCATCTACATAAATTCTCACGAGCCAGTGCCAAGAAAAACAAAAGTGTCATCTTGCGTATTCTTACAAGACACCGCGGTAGTGAAAAACCAAAGTGTCAGTTTACGTCAGGGCTGAATCTTTCTGATTTTCTTATCACCAAATTCTTCTATGACTCGTGAGAATTTATGTATGTATATTACATTAATGCATTTTTTTGCATGAATTTTGTTGAATATGAATTAACTATGTTTTGGATGAACAAGTACTGTCTCTCAAATGCAGAAAACGGACCCGGATATGTTTCGAATTCTTCATGATTAGAAGGTTTTTGTAAGTTGCAGCAAAAATGTAAAATTAAAGGTGCTGCATCTGTGACGGCGTAACTACGAAATGGGTGTCACTTCTTGACAGTTGATAGCTCGTTGCACGCGCACGCGTACCGGCTTTTAGATGTAAAAACCGGATTTGGTTCGGTTTGGTAGTTTTGAAAAAAAACCGGTTTTGTCAATTGCAGCAAAAATTTCCAATTAAAGGTGCTGCATGAACGACGTCATAACTCAGAAACTAGCTGTCACTTCTTGACATTTGATGGCTCGTTGGACGCCCATGAGTACTGTCTTTCAAATGAAAAAAAACGGACCCCGATCGGTTTCGTATTCTTCAAGATAAGGCGGTTTATGTAAGTTGTAGTAAAATGTCCAATTAAAGGTGCTGCATGAATGTCGTCATAACTCAAAAACTAGCTACCAGATCTTGACATTTGATGGCTCAGTGGACGCGCATGTGTACTGTCTTTCAAATGCAAAAAAACGGACCCTGATCGGTTGCGTATACTTCAAGATAAGGGGGTTTTTGAAAGTTGCAGAAAAAATGTCCCATTAAAGGGGCTACATGAATGACGTGATAATTACGAAATTGGCTGTCACTTCTCGATAGTTGATGGCTCGTTGGGCGCGCATGAGTACTGTCTTTCAAACGCAAAAAACCGAACCCGGATCGGTTGCGTATTCTTCAAGATAAGGCTATAGATGTGTGTATCTATATTTAATCTCCAAATATGATGTTATTGCTTGATGGGAATTGTAGTACTCCGCAGTACGATCTTGTGTTCTGCGAATGGCTGCGAGAATGTTGTTGCCGACGTATTATTGTTGCTGGCTTCTCTGTATCTTAGTAACCCGAGGAACCTCCAAGTTAGGGTCCTTCGGATTTGGCTCAGTATATGTACCACCTTGAGGCGAGAATTCCTCAGTACTAGTCGTAGAGCTATGATGAGGAAAGAAATGGTTTTAAAACAAATTATCCATATAGCAATTTAATCAACAAGTAAACGCAGTTTTTGGATACTCAATAGTTCTTTATTATATCCCGAAATGTAGCAATATATCAAGTATGCAACAAAAATTGTAAGATTTTTTTACTTCTAACACAGTTATTTACTTAATTATTTCTCTTATTTTTGAAACATGTTCGTTGGATGAAAAACAAACATATAAGTATTTTTTAAAACAAAGACTTGAAAAAGAAAACAAAACATTTTTTGAAAGGTTGCTAAGTTTCGCCAACCTTACCGCGCCTACAACGCGCAAAGTAGCAGTTCTATTGGTTCCACAAAACCTACAATTGTTGTGGCACTGTTTCTGGGACTGCCAATCGCGAGTATTAACGACGCGCGTCAACGTTGTGTTAAAGATAAGCGTCGGCGGTCGGCCGACGTCGCCACAAGGCGGTTTTTGTAAGATGCAGTAAAAATGTCCAATTAAAGGTGCTGCTTGATGGACGCCATAACTCAGAAACTAGCTGTCACTTCTGGACATTTGATGGCTCGTTGGAAGCGCATGAGTACTGCCTTTCAAATTCAAAAGAACCGGACCCCGATCGGTTTCGTATTCTTCAAGACAAGGCGGTTTTTGTAAGTTGCAGCAAAAATGCCCAATTAAAAGTGCTGCATGAATGGCGTAATAACTGCGAAATTGGCTGTCACTTCTTGACGGTGAACAGTTCGTTGGGCGTGTATTAGTACTTGCTTTCTAATGCAAAAAATAGGACCAGGTTCGGTTTCGTATTGTTCAAGATAAGGCGGTTTTTGTGAGTTGCAGCAAAAATGTCCAATTAAAGGTGCTGCATGTGTTATGGCCCAATATGAGGAAGATTCTTCATGCAGCCAAGGGCGCATTTTAGAGAAATGATTAGCAATTGCTAAACAGTAACCTCGCATAGTACTGTTCTGCAACTGCCGGTTATTTCGCTAATTAGCTCAACAGCTGCCTACGATGAGCGCTTAGTGGAGCAATCGACGATTACGATAACAATTAACCTCGCATGGTAATTGTTATGTAAAGCGATTTGTTTAGACTCATCATCGATAGCCGGAGACACATATAAAGAAATCATACAATATTCATAATTTAAAATATTTACGATAGTCAAACATAAGTAATTCACACAAAATAATAAAATTCTGCTGAAACGTTGTTTTTCCATAGATCTAATTACGAGCACACAATTTTTACCTGCAAAAGCTTTTGTTACCGGAGCCGCCCGACTCGCGGTGAGAAAATTTCTGCATTAAAAACAACAAATGCTTACGCAGGTGAAAATTTGTGCTCGTAAATAAAAATGTGAATTAAAAACATAAAAATATTATATAATTTCCTGTTTTGTTCCCAACTCGATTTTGAGTGTGGGAATATGGTCATCATACCTGTGCGATGGCTGTATAATCTATATAAACAATAAACTGAACCCCGATGGGGTCATAAGTGAAAAATAAGTCAAATTGAAAAGTGCGTTTTTATTTTCTTCTCCATACATCATTTTAGCTGGATGCATAGGTATTGTACCTAAGCATCACTTTCATCAGAGTCACGGTATTGTACCCTGACAAATCAACATCCACAGCGGCTGATAAAAGTCGCTTAATAAACATTTTGGTGACCCCGACGTGATCCAGGCGATACGCTTGTGATACGTTCACTCAATAGTATCAAGGCTTCAATCGTTTCACGCTGAAGAGACGTGATCCAGGCGATACGCTTGTGATACGCTCACTCAATAGCATCAAGGCTTCAATCGTTTCACGCTGAAGAGACGTGATCCAGGCGATACGCTTGTGATACGTAAATCTAAAAATCAACAATTATTGCACAAAAGGTCCAATCCTCTCAACTAAGGAGTCGTGATCTAGGCGAGTTGGTTATCATCACTGTACTGAATCCAGAATAGAGTCACTTGCCGTCACAATGGAGGAGTTGGCCGCTCAGCAAGAGCAAACTGGAAAGCAAATCCAGGCAATCATCGAAGGTTACAGAATTGACCCTCCCAGTCTCAAGAATTCTGCGTATTACCAGCAGAAGCTAGGGTTGCTAGAAGAAGCCTGGGTTTCCTTCGAGGAAGCAGACAGCGACATCAGACAGCAACATGGAGATCAACTACAGCATGCCTTTTTGTCCAAAGACTACTACGAAGCCATAAGAGTAATTTTTGAAAGGTATTCGAATCAATTTAAGGAGAAATTATCCGAACTTCATGAAGAAGCTACTACAATAGATAAATTAGTAGCAACCCAAGGTAGCATAGGAAAAGCCATTCAGCAGCTTTTCAATACACGGTACTCGCCAAAAGAGAGGTTACGTCATCTTGGGCACTGTACTTATCAAACTCGTTAATCATGAGGGCAAAACCGTGGAGTGTAGAGCCATTCTCGACTCCGGATCGCAGCAAAATTTCGTGACAGAGAAAATGGTTAAAGAGCTTGGATTAAACGAAACGCCTGAGCTCATGCAAATTCAAGGTGTTGGACAAAGCAAGCAACACACACAAAAACGAGTCAATGTTCTATTACAGTCAAGAAGGTTTTCTAGCAGACTGTAAGCCTTTGTTTTACCCAGGATCACCTCTCATCAACCAACGCAATTAGTAGACACTACAGATTGGCCGATTCCCTGCTATGTGACATTGGCCGATCCGCAGTTCCACCGACCAAGTCGAGTCGATTTTCTGATCGGAGCAGAAATATATTGTCAAATCATGTCAATTGGTCAAATAAGGTTGGCAGACAACTTACCAACCTTACAGAATACAGTGTTTGGATGGGTGATATCTGGCAAGGTTGACGCAGAATCCCCAAATACATTAACATGTGGCATTTGTAGCGAGGATGAAAAGACTGAACAACAAATAGAAAAATTCTGGAAGTTGGAAGAAGTTGATTCAGCATATGAAGAAAACAACATAACAATTTCAGAACAGCGATGCGTAAATCATTTTAATCAAAATATGAAGAGAACCCAAGATGGAAGGTTCATAGTAAGGCTGCCCTTCTCACAGAATCCCAAGGCATTGGGGGAATCAAAAACCGTTGCACTTAACAGATTCCTATCATTGGAGCGGAAACTTGGCAGGCAACCTATCCTCAAGGCACAGTATATTGACTTTATTCGGGAATATATCAGGCTAGGCCACATGGACCAAGTCGATCCTCTTGAAATGAGGAAGCCACACTATTTCTTACCACATCATTGCGTCAAAAAACCGGATAGCAGTACCACGAAGCTCCGAGTAGTATTCGACGCATCTGCGAAAACGTCATCAAACATTTCACTCAACGACATCTTGTACAAGGGGCCTACTATCCAGGACGAATTGTTCTCCATTCTGTTACGATTCAGGCTACCGAGATTCGTTTTCACTGCCGATATAGAGAAAATGTATCGGCAAGTTTGCTTAGATGATAAAGATCAAATGTACCAGCTCGTTTTATGGAGGGAAGATCCAAATAAACCCGTAAATTATTACAAACTTCGAACTGTGACATACGGGACGACAGCTGCTCCTTTCCTAGCAACAAAGTGCTTAGAATCCCTAGCGGAAGCAGAAAAGGCAAGATTCCCACTAGGATCGGAAACTCTCAGAAAAGATTTTTATGTTGATGACGTGATGACTGGTTCCAACAGTCTATCTGAAGCAAAGGAAATCCAAAGGCAGCTAAAAGAACTTCTTCAATCAGGAGGTTTCAACCTCCGAAAATGGTGCGCGAACCACCCGGAATTACTGCACGGAATTCCGGCAGAAGACATCGAGTTACAACTGGACTTCACTGAAGCAACTGAAGGTCACATAAAGACTCTCGGTTTAACTTGGCTTCCGAAATCTGATGTGTTTTCCATAAACACAACATGGAGTGACAGTAAAAGGGTTACAAAACGATCAGTATTATCGGACACTGCTCACATTTTTGATCCCCTCGGATTGGTAAATCCTGTTACAGTGACTGCAAAATTATTCATACAAAAGCTGTGGACACTAAAGCTGGACTGGGACGCAGCCTTACCACTAGAAAGGCACACTAACTGGCTCATATTTCGTGAAGGCCTCAAGGCGCTTAATGATATAAAGGTTCCGCGACATGTATTTTCAAATCAACGCCGCGGTCTACACAGATCCATGCCTTTTCCGAAAAGGCATATGGCTCCGCGATCTACATCAGGTCGACATCTCAAGATGGTGTTGTAATTGTACGACTATTATGTGCAAGATCCAAGGTAGCACCCATCAAAACTGTAACACTTCCTCGGCTGGAATTATGTGCCGCAAAATTATCTGCTCAGTTAGTTCAACGGGTTACAAGAGACCTAAGACTGCACAACATACCAACATACTTCTGGACAGACTCAGAAATTGTGCTTGCTTGGATCTATTCTGAGTCTTCATCTTACAACACTTTTGTGGCTAACAGGGTTGCCAGCATTTAAAGGTTATCGGATATAGAGCAATGGCGTCATGTTAAGTCCAGTGATAATCCTGCCAACATTGTGTCACGCGGAATGCTTGCAGAAAAATTAGCAAATTGCAGTATGTGGTTCTATGGCCCTCCGTTCCTGCATGGATCAGAGGGATATTGGCCCCCCAAATATTCGAAGGTGAGTGTTGATTTAGAGAGAAAAAGGTCCAAAGTCGTACTCACTACAAGCAACATATGGTCACCATTCATCAGTACCATCAATCATGGTAATTCATTCAAAAGGCTCCAAAGGGTGATCGGATATACGCTGAGATTCGCTCATAATGCAAGACAATGTGAGCGACAAATGAGACACAATGGCTCCTTAAGAATCGAAGAATTGTACAGAGCACTCATCATCATTCTGAAGGAAATACAACATGAAGGGTTCACAGAAGACCTGAGTCAATTGAATCAAACTGAAACCATTAATAATGGAAGCCCCTTAAGTAGCCTAGCTCCTTTTCTTGACGACGAAACTGGAATCATCAGAGTAGGGGGCAGATTAGAGCACTCTAGCTTGTCGTACGATGCAAAACATCCTATGCTCCTGCCTTATTCTCATCATTTAACGAAGTTAATAATGACCGACATCCACATCAACAATCTACATGCTGGTCCACAAACACTACTTGCAATCACCCGACAAAGGTACTGGCCAGTCAAGGGAAAGACAATTGCTAGATCAATTGTACAGAATTGCATTCGCTGCAACAGAGTGAAACCTAAGCTACTGACCCAGCTCATGGGAAACCTTCCTTCAGCCCGAGTCCAACCCGCAAGACCGTTCATAAGATCTGGAGTAGACTTCTGTGGTCCAATTTGGACACATTATAAGTTAAGGGGAAAACGTCCTCAAAAGACTTATTTGGCAGTATTCTGCTGCTTTGCCACAAAGGCAAGTCACCTTGAAGTTGTCAGTGACTTAACCACCGATGGGTTTCTTGGCGCACTTAAACGTTTCATCGCCAGACGAGGTTATTGCAAGGATTTGTACTGTGATAACGCCACCAATTTTGTGGGAGCAAGAAATCGAATCGAGGAGCTCCAACACATATTATATCCCAGTGAAGCTCAAGAAAAGATTTCGTCATTACGTCACAAAAAAGGAATAGAATTTCATTTTATTCCACCACGTGCCCCACATTTTGGTGGTCTGTGGGAAGCTGCAATAAAGTCGGCAAAGACTCTGCTACAAAAATCGCTATCATCAGCCTCTCTGACTTACGAGGAGTTGTCAACAGCAGCAACTGAAATCGAGGCAATTTTATTATATTATTATTATTTATTTTTTTTTTATTTATTGTCGTGCCCCAAAAGCAATCAATAAGCAAATCCAATAATTAAAAACGACACTCGAATTTCTTATAACGTTATAAATCTTTATTTTACTATATACCAAACTGACCTATCTTAATACTTTTATAACAATCTAACCCGAACCGAACTGAAACTTGATACTCTTAAACAAAGTTGAATCGCGACTGAACAATTAACGGCGACGATGACTGAAACTAACGGCACTCGCCAGACCAGTCATTGGTCTTTTATGCCCCGATATTCGGAAGTACTTTCTTTGCTCACAACGCGGATGTAAACAAACGACAACAACCTTGGCGTTTGTTCTACCGGTTGCAGCACCTGAGTCGCTTAGTAGTAAACAATCGCTTTACATAATAATTACCATGCGAGGTTAATTATTATTGTAATCGTCGATTGCTCCACTAAGCGCTCATCGCAGCCAGCTGTTGAGCTAATCAGCAAAATAACCGACAGTTGCAGAACAGTACCATGCGAGGTTACTGTTTAGCAATTGCTAATTATTTCACTAAAATGCGCCCTTGGCTGCTGGAAGAATCTTCCTTATATTGGGCCACAACATCCCTCCCCCCTTGGAAAAACTAGTTTCCGCAGGGAACTAGATCTGGAGAATGCAATCAATTAAATAAACTGAGAATATCCTAATCCTCGTTCGGTTCAGATTCTTTACAGTATATCATTACAATTCTGTACATTACTTTTTACATATTTCGAAATTTTCTTATTTTCTTCTCATTTCTATTTTATTCTGTTCTTACTTTTGTACAATATTTCAAGTTTGGTTTCTCTTTTAATTTTCTTCTTACATTTAACTTCTTTAACTTCAATATTTCCTTTACATATGTAATAATCTTTCTTACTTTCATCTCATTTCTTTTGTATTGTGTTTTTACAACATATCTATTTTCTCTTTTAGTTTATTTACTGTTTTTTTTTCTAATTAATAACAATATAAATAACTACATACTTGTGTTTTGTTTACATTCTTCTGTTATATTTCTTTATACTTTTTTTTTTTTACTTCTCATGTCTTTTACTTTGAAACTTCTCCAACTTACCGTAATAAGTTATTTATTTCTATTACATTAAAATTTTATATACCTATTGGACAAGAATTCATTAATTCATTTACACGTGTTATCCCGTTAGAAAACATTACTTGGTACCTATACATATAATAACAAAATAACAAAAAGTTCTTTTTACAATCATTTATAATAGCCCGAATACTTACAAAAATACTATCCAAACCATAACAATAAAATTTTTCTCTCCACTAATTACAATTTTTACAATCCTCTAGCCTTAAAGTTATTCTTCCTATGGGTGCCCAACACAATTATATTATTACAATAAAACTACTTTACTATTCTAACTGCACCGGCTGCTACTCGAAGGCGGTTGGTAGATTTGCTGTTTGTAGGTTTGCTGTTGTTGGGATGACCTTTTTTATACTGGAGTCCACTTGTTTGGATAGCCTCGCTTTGGGTTGGCCCGTCAATGGTTTGCTGATAATGGTTCAAGTTTGTTCACTTTTCTGCATTTGATCACAATTAATCCCATTAATTATATGGATAGATAGATAGAATGTTTTTATCTACTCTGTATTACTGGACAATTTCTTGTCATAAGCGCTGCTTTAATTTTACTATGATTATATTTATAAAAAAAAACTTTCTTTTGGTCCCGATGGAGTTCTCTCAATTATATTGAGAGTCCACGTGTACTCAAAGATTCTTTTTTTTTTTAATATCATATAGTACTGTATATATGAATGTTAGTAGATACACCATATAACAGATCTCTCAACATTAATTTATGCGCTAATAACTCCGCCAGGTTTTCTAATTGTAGCTTTCCAATAAGAGTTCGGCAGAAGCTCAAAATTCGTCATCAAGATCATATGTGTGGTCTTCATATACTTTTACAGGCATAGTGCATACTCTGCGCTTGTCTAACGATTATTTCACTCATCTCCCGAGCGTAAGTTATCCGTGGATGTAAGCTTCCGATGATCAAAGAGGCCAACCTACTTATCCTTATCTCCGGTATCTTATTAATTTCTCGTACTTTGCTCATACTTTGAGCTCCAGCATCGTCGATTCCCTATATTTCCACGTTCCGTATTTACTAGCGTTGATATTTTGTTTCATAGATCCCCTCGTTCTGCTGCCGCCTGTGCTCTGGAAGCATTGAATATGTAGATTTGACATGCTTACCTATACTTACTTAACCTATGGCAACCCGTTAATTTTTCTCTATTTTAATTCTATTTTTCCTTTTAGAAATCTTTATGTTTGTTCTATATACATACTTTAAAAGTTTTCTTTTAATTCTTCTTTCTTTTAGAACCTTTTTTTTTAACTTTTATTATTCTATATTTTTTTTAAATTCTCTTTTTAAATCACTTATTTCTTTTAATCTTTTTTCCACCTTCTTTTAAATCTCTTATTTCTTTTACCTTTCCAATCGTTCTTTAACATCCTCTTTAATTTTTTTTTCTTTACAAGACCTCTTTGTTTATAAATCTTCTTTCTTAACACTTTATTTTTCTTTATTTCCATTACTCTATTGTTTTTTATTCTCTCTTTCCTACTTTAGGTTTGATTTCAATCTTGATACATTTAATATTCTTTTAACTTTTTATTTCTGTTTCTTTTTTCTTCTATTCAATCTGCTCATTCTCTGTTTTTTTTTTCAACCTCTAATTTTTATTTCCAAAAGACATTTGCTTACCTTTACATCTCTAAATTTACCTCACATCGGATCCACTGGGTTACCTTTATAAATCATTTGAATACCTTCCTGTCCTTATCAAGCTCTGCTCATCGAATTTCTCATGAAATTAGAGGGAATTTGTTGGACATCTCTTTGGTTACGTCCCCCGATTCCCGGGTCATAACCGTTACTTATCTTGTAAGGGGTTATTGAACTTGCAGTCGAAGTCGCATTTTCAACATGAATGAAGTTCCGTTCCCCTACTTTCCTTCTGCCTTGATGTACTTCTGTCCGCTCCGGCATACTATTATATCGTTGAAATTTAGACTTACCTTCTTGCAGACTCCACTGGGATTTCCGTAGCTGAGAATAGACATTTCTAGTACCCTTATAGCGCCATGCAGCTCGTTCAGAATACTTTCGAGGTCCATGTTGTTCATACGAGGAGTTCATGGCTTTTACAGGATAGGCCCTTGCATTGGCAACTCTTACTAATGCACATCCAACTTCCAGCTCATTTCCGCTGTGGCCAAAATATTCATCTCGCCTCCTCCTCTCCTTCCTAAGTTCTTCGACTCTTACCTCGTGAAGTCTCGCACTGTCGTGAGCTGTCTCTACCCTGCCCGTGTTAGATTTCCATTCGTCGTCTTTGTTATTAACACCTTGCCTGATGATTTTTGCCATGTTCATTTCAACTTCCTCTATTCTGGCATGTAAAGGGTTTCTTTGACAGGACAAATGCAGAGTATTTGGCACAACTTGTCCACTAGCTGCAACATTCTCAAAAACCGCACTTTCTTCCTTTGCCTGGCCGACGTTTTGTATCCATAATTTCCTATTTACACAGTCGATGATAGCTCTGTCCCTCAGGAAATCCATTCCAAGTATACCGTCGGCTGGAATTGAATCAGTTTCACCAATGGCATTAAATTGAC
Source organism: Dioctria rufipes (assembly GCA_963924295.1). NCBI lineage: Eukaryota > Metazoa > Arthropoda > Insecta > Diptera > Asilidae > Dioctria > Dioctria rufipes. Next base: position 134,558,626 of record OZ002741.1, on the reverse strand, counting down.
AAGACTGCCGACTGTTATCTATCTGCAAGTTCGCCTGGCATGTACCTATGGACTTCCTAGCGAACCCAAAGAGTCTTCCAATTCTTATTTTCTCATGCGTCTGTATTGACGTATTTCTTTTTATTCTATTGATCTTAATTAAACTACAGGTGGACCCAGTGTCAATTAAAAGTCTAAACTTACCTTCTAACGCTATGTCCGAAGGCACTGTGATGACAAACTTACTCTTGGAACTCACTTCTTCACTCTCCCTCTCGGCTAAATACTTTTTCAGACAGTTTGCCGTGTAGTGATCCTGTGTTCGACAGAATTGGCAATAAAGTCCCTTCCGTCCTGAATGGAATTCATCTTGGATGCCAGTTGAATAGTTTGCCACTCTGACGTGATGAATTCGGCAATTGGATTCCTTGTGTCCATATTCCTGACATTCAGTACAGAAGGGAACTTGCTGGCACTCTCTCGCGAAGTGTCCACGCTGTCCGCATTGAAAACATTCAGTAGATCTGGGAGGTGATCTCCTTTTCGAAGATGCTTGGTATCTTCCTGATGACACTGGCCCTGTTTTGTGTAAGAACGGTCTCGAGTTCTCTCTGGGCTCGTCTCTTTTAAAATCCGCCGTTGCCCATCTGTTTGGTGCTCTTACTGTGTTCGACTTTCGGTCTTCTTGCCATACTCCCAATTCTCTCACTTGAAGTCTTTTGGCATCCTTTTCAAAATAACTGGCTTCCTCTCTCACTTCTTCCAGTGACAGAAACTTACGCCCTGTAAGGTACACTTGCGTGGGTCTACTCATCACACCCGCTTTAAAAGTAGCTACAACATCGGTCTCCAACTCGGCTAGTAGTCCCTTCTCCCCTCCCGGGTATTTGGCCGAGACAGCCTCCTTAATATGATCGCGCAGTTCTTTCATTCGATCCGCAAACTCCCTGATGTCCTCTCCAGGTCTCTGTCTACATGCCAGCATTTCAGTGCGCAATTCACTGAAAGATTTTCTCGGCAAATATGCAGTTTTTATCGCTTGCTGCAAAGACTGGAAGTCCTTCGGCTCCTGAGAACTTATCAGGTAATAAGCGTCATCTGCCAGGCGATATTTTATGCATGTGATAAAAATGCCCTGCTCCTTTTGCGTTAGTCGGTCGTACAAGTCCTTACTGCAGCTAAGAAATCTGTAAACTTCTTTTACAAGTTTTGGCGATCTTTCCCCCGAGAACATTGGTACATATTTAGCTACCATGTCCATGATCTTTTCATATGCATCTGCCATTTTGTACACTTTTACTGATTTCTTATATTTTTATAACTTTCGAATCTACCTCGATCTGGTAATTTCATTTACTTCGAAATTCCCTTTTTCACCAATAACATTTATACGTTTCGAAAAATTTGTACAACGCGCTATAGAAAAGATCTTTCGTAAAACTTAAATCTTTATTAAAGGTGCTAATCGAACACTAATACTCATATATAACGTTAAACATTCAAAACTGTATCATAATTACCACACTCAGTTACTCTGAATTCAGCTATTATGCTCACAAACATGCTTTCTCCAAATTTTTATTCTTCTTTACGCGACGTTGAAAAAATTGCTAATTCTCATGTAGCTAACACACATCTATTACAATTTTCTTACAAATATTGCACCTTACAAAATTATTTTATTTTAACTTTAACACTTTTTATCTGAAAGAAAGAAGCATTATCCTAAACTCAATCAATTACTTTATGCTGAAAAGTAAATGAAGCAGCTAAAAAACAAGCAATACTCCCACAAAAATAAAAAAAAATTGGAGCAGCTAAAAAAGCATAACTCCCAAAATTAAAAAAAAAATGGAGCAGCTAAAAAGCATAACTCCCAAAATTAAAAAAAAATGGAGCAGCTAAATAGCATAACTCCCAAATATAAAAATAAATCAATTGTAAAAATCACAATACCTCATCCTACCGGCTGCGCCAAAATGTCGTGCCCCAAAAGCAATCAATAAGCAAATCCAATAATTAAAAACGACACTCGAATTTCTTATAACGTTATAAATCTTTATTTTACTATATACCAAACTGACCTATCTTAATACTTTTAAAACAATCTAACCCGAACCGAACTGAAACTTGATACTCTTAAACAAAGTTGAATCGCGACTGAACAATTAACGGCGACGATGACTGAAACTAACGGCACTCGCCAGACCAGTCATTGGTCTTTTATGCCCCGATATTCGGAAGTACTTTCTTTGCTCACAACGCGGATGTAAACAAACGACAACAACCTTGTCGTTTGTTCTACCGGTTGCAGCACCTGAGTCGCTTAGTAGTAAACAATCGCTTTACATAATAATTACCATGCGAGGTTAATTATTATTGTAATCGTCGATTGCTCCACTAAGCGCTCATCGCAGCCAGCTGTTGAGCTAATCAGCAAAATAACCGACAGTTGCAGAACAGTACCATGCGAGGTTACTGTTTAGCAATTGCTAATTATTTCACTAAAATGCGCCCTTGGCTGCTGGAAGAATCTTCCTTATATTGGGCCACAACATCCCTCCCCCCTTGGAAAAACTAGTTTCCGCAGGGAACTAGATCTGGAGAATGCAATCAATTAAATAAACTGAGAATATCCTAATCCTCGTTCGGTTCAGATTCTTTACAGTATATCATTACAATTCTGTACATTACTTTTTACATATTTCGAAATTTTCTTATTTTCTTCTCATTTCTTTTTTATTCTGTTCTTACTTTTGTACAATATTTCAAGTTTGGTTTCTCTTTTAATTTTCTTCTTACATTTAACTTCTTTAACTTCAATATTTCCTTTACATATGTAATAATCTTTCTTACTTTCATCTCATTTCTTTTGTATTGTGTTTTTACAACATATCTATTTTCTCTTTTAGTTTATTTACTGTTTTTTTTTTCTAATTAATAACAATATAAATAACTACATACTTGTGTTTTGTTTACATTCTTCTGTTATATTTCTTTATACTTTTTTTTTTACTTCTCATGTCTTTTACTTTGAAACTTCTCCAACTTACCGTAATAAGTTATTTATTTCTATTACATTAAAATTTTATATAGCTATTGGACAAGAATTCATTAATTCATTTACACGTGTTATCCCGTTAGAAAACATCACTTGGTACCTATACATATAATAACAAAATAACAAAAAGTTCTTTTTACAATCATTTATAATAGCCCGAATACTTACAAAAATACTATCCAAACCATAACAATAAAATTTTTCTCTCCACTAATTACAATTTTTACAATCCTCTAGCCTTAAAGTTATTCTTCCTATGGGTGCCCAACACAATTATATTATTACAATAAAACTACTTTACTATTCTAACTTCACCGGCTGCTACTCGAAGGCGGTTGGTAGATTTGCTGTTTGTAGGTTTGCTGTTGTTGGGATGACCTTTTTTATACTGGAGTCCACTTGTTTGGATAGCCTCGCTTTGGGTTGGCCCGTCAATGGTTTGCTGATAATGGTTCAAGTTTGTTCACTTTTCTGATGCTTCAAGTGGTACACTAATCCTGCTAATACTGCTAGCATTTGATCACAATTAATCCCATTAATTATATGGATAGATAGATAGAATGTTTTTATCTACTCTGTATTACTGGACAATTTCTTGTTATAAGCGCTGCTTTAATTTTACTATGATTATATTTATAAAAAAAAACTTTCTTTTGGTCCCGATGGAGTTCTCTCAATTATATTGAGAGTCCACGTGTACTCAAAGATTCTTTTTTTTTTTTTAATATCATATAGTACTGTATATATGAATGTTAGTAGATACACCATATAACAGATCTCTCAACATTAATTTATGCGCTAATAACTCCGCCAGGTTTTCTAATTGTAACTTTCCAATAAGAGTTCGGCAGAAGCTCAAAATTCGTCATCAAGATCATATGTGTGGTCTTCATATACTTTTACAGGCATAGTGCATACTCTGCGCTTGTCTAACGATTATTTCACTCATCTCCCGAGCGTAAGTTATCCGTGGATGTAAGCTTCCGATGATCAAAGAGGCCAACCTACTTATCCTTATCTCCGGTATCTTATTAATTTCTCGTACTTTGCTCATACTTTGAGCTCCAGCATCGTCGATTCCCTATATTTCCACGTTCCGTATTTACTAGCGTTGATATTTTGTTTCATAGATCTCCTCGTTCTGCTGCCGCCTGTGCTCTGGAAGCATTGAATATGTAGATTTGACATTCTTACCTATACTTACTTAACCTATGGCAACCCGTTAATTTTTCTCTATTTTAATTCTATTTTTCCTTTTAGAAATCTTTATGTTTGTTCTATATACATACTTTAAAAGTTTTGTTTTAATTTTTCTTTCTTTTAGAACCTTTTTTTTTTTAACTTTTATTATTCTATATTTTTTTTAAATTCTCTTTTTAAATCACTTATTTCTTTTAATCTTTTTTCCACCTTCTTTTAAATCTCTTATTTCTTTTACCTTTCCAATCGTTCTTTAACATCCTCTTTAATTTTTTTTTTTCTTTACAAGACCTCTTTGTTTATAAATCTTCTTTCTTAACACTTTATTTTTCTTTATTTCCATTACTCTATTGTTTTTTATTCTCTCTTTCCTACTTTAGGTTTGATTTCAATCTTGATACATTTAATATTCTTTTAACTTTTTATTTCTGTTTCTTTTTTCTTCTATTCAATCTGCTCATTCTCTGTTTTTTTTTTCAACCTCTAATTTTTATTTCCAAAAGACATTTGCTTACCTTTACATCTCTAAATTTACCTCACATCGGATCCACTGGGTTACCTTTATAAATCATTTGAATACCTTCCTGTCCTTATCAAGCTCTGCTCATCGAATTTCTCCTGAAATTAGAGGGAATTTGTTGGACATCTCTTTGGTTACGTCCCCCGATTCTCGGGTCATAACCGTTACTTATCTTGTAAGGGGTTATTGAACTTGCAGTAGAAGTCGCATTTTCAACATGAATGAAGTTCCGTTCCCCTACTTTCCGTCTGCCTTGATGTACTTCTGTCCGCTCCGGCATACTATTATATCGTTGAAATTTAGACTTACCTTCTTGCAGACTCCACTGGGATTTCCGTAGCTGAGAATAGACATTGCTAGTACCCTTATAGCGCCATGCAGCTCGTTCAGAATACTTTCGAGGTCCATGTTGTTCATACGAGGAGTTCATGGCTTTTACAGGATAGGCCCTTGCATTGGCAACTCTTACTAATGCACATCCAACTTCCAGCTCATTTCCGCTGTGGCCAAAATATTCATCTCGCCTCCTCCTCTCCTTCCTAAGTTCTTCGACTCTTACCTCGTGAAGTCTCGCACTGTCGTGAGCTGTCTCTACCCTGCCCGTGTTAGATTTCCATTCGTCGTCTTTGTTATTAACACCTTGCCTGATGATTTTTGCCATGTTCATTTCAACTTCCTCTATTCTGGCATGTAAAGGGTTTCTTTGACAGGACAAATGCAGAGTATTTGGCACAACTTGTCCACTAGCTGCAACATTCTCAAAAACCGCACTTTCTTCCTTTGCCTGGCCGACGTTTTGTATCCATAATTTCCTATTTACACAGTCGATGATAGCTCTGTCCCTCAGGAAATCCATTCCAAGTATACCGTCGGCTGGAATTGAATCAGTTTCACCAATGGCATTAAATTGACAAGACTGCCGACTGTTATCTATCTGCAAGTTCGCCTGACATGTACCTATGGACTTCCTAGCGAACCCAAAGAGTCCTCCAATTCTTATTTTCTCATGCGGCTGTATTGACGTATTTCTTTTTATTCTATTGATCTTAATTAAACTACAGGTGGACCCAGTGTCAATTAAAAGTCTAAACTTACCTTCTAACGCTATGTCCGAAGGCACTGTGATGACAAACTTACTCTTGGAACTCACTTCTTCACTCTCCCTCTCGGCTAAATACTTTTTCAGACAGTTTGCCGTGTAGTGATCCTGCGTTCGACAGAATTGGCAATAAAGTCCCTTCCGTCCTGAATGGAATTCATCTTGGATGCCAGTTGAATAGTTTGCCACTCTGACGTGATGAATTCGGCAATTGGATTCCTTGTGTCCATATTCCTGACATTCAGTACAGAAGAGAACTTGCTGGCACTCTCTCGCGAAGTGTCCACGCTGTCCGCATTGAAAACATTCAGTAGATCTGGGAGGTGATCTCCTTGTCGAAGATGCTTGGTATCTTCCTGATGACACTGGCCCTGTTTTGTGTAAGAACGGTCTCGAATTCTCTCTGGGCTCCTCTCTTTTAAAATCCGCCGTTGCCCATCTGTTTGGTGCTCTTACTGTGTTCGACTTTCGGTCTTCTTGCCATACTCCCAATTCTCTCACTTGAAGTCTTTTGGCATCCTTTTCAAAATAACTGGCTTCCTCTCTCACTTCTTCCAGTGATAGAAACTTACGCCCTGTAAGGTACACTTGTGTGGGTCTACTCATCACACCCGCTTTAAAAGTAGCTACAACATCGGTCTCCAACTCGGCTACTAGTCCCTTCTCCCCTCCCGGGTATTTGGCCGAGACAGCCTCCTTAATATGATCGCGCAGTTCTTTCATTCGATCCGCAAACTCCCTGATGTCCTCTCCAGGTCTCTGTCTACATGCCAGCATTTCAGTGCGCAATTCACTGAAAGATTTTCTCGGCAAATATGCAGTTTTTATCGCTTGCTGCAAAGACTGGAAGTCCTTCGGCGCCTGAGAACTTATCAGGTAATAAGCGTCATCTGCCAGGCGATATTTTATGCATGTGATAAAAATGCCCTGCTCCTTTTGCGTTAGTCGGTCGTACAAGTCCTTACTGCAGCTAAGAAATCTGTAAACTTCTTTTACAAGTTTTGGCGATCTTTCCCCCGAGAACATTGGTACATATTTAGCTACCATGTCCATGATCTTTTCATATGCATCTGCCATTTTGTACACTTTTACTGATTTCTTATATTTTTATAACTTTCGAATCTACCTCGATCTGGTAATTTCATTTACTTCGAAATTCCCTTTTTCACCAATAACATTTATACGTTTCGAAAAATTTGTACAACGCGCTATAGAAAAGATCTTTCGTAAAACTTAAATCTTTATTAAAGGTGCTAATCGAACACTAATACTCATATATAACGTTAAACATTCAAAACTGTATCATAATTACCACACTCAGTTACTCTGAATTCAGCTATTATGCTCACAAACATGCTTTCTCCAAATTATTATTCTTCTTTACGCGACGTTGAAAAAATTGCTAATTCTCACGTAGCTAACACACATCTATTACAATTTTCTTAAAAATATTGCACCTTACAAAATTATTTTATTTTAACTTTAACACTTTTTATCTGAAAGAAAGAAGCATTATCCTAAACTCAATCAATTACTTTATGCTGAAAAGTAAATGGAGCAGCTAAAAAACAAGCATTACTCCCACAAAAATAAAAAAAAATTGGAGCAGCTAAAAAAGCATAACTCCCAAAATTAAAAAAAAAAATGGAGCAGCTAAAAAGCATAACTCCCAAAATTAAAAAAAAACGGAGCAGCTAAAAAGCATAACTCCCAAATATAAAAATAAATCAATTGTAAAAATCACAATACCTCATCCTACCGGCTGCGCCAAAATGTCGTGCCCCAAAAGTAATCAATAAGCAAATCCAATAATTTAAAACGACACTCGAATTTCTTATAACGTTATAAATCTTTATTTTACTATATACCAAACCGACCTATCTTAATACTTTTAAAACAATCTAACCCGAACCGAACTGAAACTTGATACTCTTAAACAAAGTTGAATCGCGACTGAACAATTAACGGCGACGATGACTGAAACTAACGGCACTCGCCAGACCAGTCATTGGTCTTTTATGCCCCGATATTCGGAAGTACTTTCTTTGCTCACAACGCGGATGTAAACAAACGACAACAACCTTGTCGTTTGTTCTACCGGTTGCAGCACCTGAGTCGCTTAGTAGTAAACAATCGCTTTACATAATAATTACCATGCGAGGTTAATTATTATTGTAATCGTCGATTGCTCCACTAAGCGCTCATCGCAGCCAGCTGTTGAGCTAATCAGCAAAATAACCGACAGTTGCAGAACAGTACCATGCGAGGTTACTGTTTAGCAATTGCTAATTATTTCACTAAAATGCGCCCTTGGCTGCTGGAAGAATCTTCGTTATATTGGGCCACAACAATCAGCCTCTCTGACTTACGAGGAGTTGTCAACAGCAGCAACTGAAATCGAGGCAGTTTTAAATTCGAGGCCAATTACTCCATTATCAGCAGATCCTAACGACTTGACGGCATTAACACCAGACATTTTCTTATCGGAGAGCCTCTAACAGCAATCGTCGACCCACATTCAAGCGAGCATAAATTGAGTTTAGTGCAAAGATGGAAGCTAGTCTCACACGTTAAACGGGAATTTTGGCGTAGATGGTCAAATGAGTACCTATGCGACTTGCAACACAGACATAAGTGGAAGCGGCCATCCCAGAATGCTCATCCCGGAATGATGGTGCTCGTAAAAGAAGACAATTTGCCACCTCTCAAATGGCAGTTCGGAAGAATTACTCAGATTGTCAAGGGAAATGACGGCCTTGTGCGAGTTGCTGATGTTAAAACTACGTCTGGAATCATGAGAAGGCCAATACACAAACTAGCACCACTACCAATAGACACTGAGGATAATCAACAATCGAACCCGTGTACGGAAGAACCATCAAGACCGTCAAGAGACAGTGAGAGAGATCAGCATCCTGAGTCCACTCCTGCCAAAAAAAGACGATCATCCCAAAGCTCAGCACTGAGCGCATTTTTACTAACATGCCTTATTATGCCCATACTTGGAAGTCCACCAGTAGAAATAATACCATTCGTATCGCAGCCGGGAATCTACTTCGAGAGTCTAGGATCAACCCATCTAATCTCCAATGAGTGGGACCTAGTCGTATACTATGACATGAAAGGCTATTGGAAGGAGTACCAATCTATAAAAGGCGGCATTCATAAGCTACATACCACATGCGACCGTTTAGTAGACAAAACCTACTGCTCGGTGATCACAAGGCAGGCGACACTACTACAGGAGGAGCTTGGCAACAGCAATGAGCTACTAGTCGCAACACCTCGGAATAGAATTGCACGAGCACCGTTAAATATTGTGGGTAATTTGGCTAGCTCTCTGTTCGGGGTACTCGACTCCGAATATGCGGAAAAAATGGCTCTCACTATTGACAAGGTCAGAATTAATGAAGAACATCTGTTAAATTTAGTCAAAAATCAGACTTCCATAATTGAATCAACTACAAATATACTGAAAAGAGATGAGGACCGTATCCAAAATCAATTTAAAGAAGTAGACGCTCATCTTGATCAAATAAAAAACTATGTCCACAATATTACCGAAGCGCTACATCAGCAGAAATTATCCGAGCTGTTCACATCACTAGCTTTAGAGATAACTTTAATGTCTTCAAGCTTTCGATACGCACAGAATGCCATTGTTGATGTATTGATGGATACCCACCACGGAAAAATCAACCCTCAACTTCTCACTCCGAAGCAATTAAAGGAAGCTTTGACTACGGTAAAAGATCACTTGCCATCCAGCCTCAGGTTACCTGGACAACGTGACAATCTGCTTAAACTCTATAGCCTGATGACAGTAGAAGGCCGGATGACTTCAAGATATGCTATATTTAGAATAAAATTACCGTTGTTCGCATTTGAAGAATTCGAATTATTCCGCATCATTCCCGTTCCCGTGGCAATAAACAACACCATTGTGGCTATTAAGCCTTCAACTGATTTCATGGTAGTTAACTTGCACCGCGATCAATATTACCCACTCAGCGAACAAGAGCTGAACACTTGCGTATGTTTTGGCGAAGCTTCCCACATATGCAAACAGAAACATCCAATCTACCGAAAGGGGGCAAATATCACATCCTGCGAAATGAGCTTCATGAATCATCTGCCACCATCACCTAGTTGTCGAACAATGAATGCTGAAAATATCCCCAAGTGGATTCAACTATATAATCCAAATCAATGGATTTACGCAATGAAGGATAAAACCACTATAAACGTAGTCTGTGGAACAGATGTAATTCAACAAATCCTGGCAGGTTCCGGAATTTTGAAAATTCAAGCCAACTGTGCAGTGAAGCAAGAACTTGTTACTCTCCAATCGCACAATGTCTACCCCAGCACACTTCGAGCCTCATTCATGCCAACTGTAAATCTCACGGATTTCATGTCATCAGATCAACTGGCGGACCTATCCTACACACCAATTCAATTTCAAAATCATCAGGCCGAATTTACCCAATTACAGCAAAGGATCACCGAACTAAAGGAGACCCAAAAGCTACCAAAGGACTTAAAATCAACAGATATTCATCAATTCGCCTTAGGATACATAGCCCTAATTCTGGGAACCAGTATTGGTGTCAGCATATCATACAGATATGTGAAGAAAAGACTCAACCGCCATAAAGCAAATAGACCAACTCCGAGACCGCGTCAAACAACCCCTCAGATGTTTACGGTCAGCATAAACGAAGACGATGGTTGAAGTAATAGTCCAACGAGGGGGAGGATGTTTAGACTCATCATCGATAGCCGGAGACACATTTAAAGAAATCATACAATATTCATCATTTAAAATATTTACGATAATCAAACATAAGTAATTCACACAAAATAATAAAATTCTGCTGAAACGTTGTTTTTCCATAGATCTAATTACGAGCACACAATTTTTACCTGCAAAAGCTTTTGTTACCGGAGCCGCCCGACTCGCGGTGAGAAAATTTCTGCATTAAAAACAACAAATGCTTACGCAGGTGAAAATTTGTGCTCGTAAATAAAAATGTGAATTAAAAACATAAAAATATTATATAATTTCCCGTTTTGTTCCCAACTCGATTTTGAGTGTGGGAATATGGGCATCATACCTGTGCGATGGCTGTATAATCTATATAAACAATAAACTGAACCCAGATGGGGTCATAAGTGAAAAATAAGTCAAATTGAAAAGTGCGTTTTTATTTTCTTCTCCATACATCATTTTAGCTGGATGCATAGGTATTGTACCTAAGCATGACTTTCATCAGTGTCACGGTATTGTACCCTGACAAATCAACATCCACAGCGGCTGATAAAAGAATCGGTCGCTTAATAAACACGATTGTTTACTACTAAGCTACTCAGGTGCTGCAACCGGTAGAACAAACGACAAGGTTGTTGTCGTTTGTTTACATCCGCGTTGTGAGCAAAGAAAGTACTTCCGAATATTGGGGCATAAAAGACCAATGACTGGTCTGGCGAGGGCAGTTCAGTTCAGTGAAGTATTCAGTCGCGTTTTATCTTTTTGTTTTTAAGGTGTCAAGTTCCATTCAGTTCGGTTCGGGTTAGCTTTGTTTAATATATTAGGATAAGTCAGTTTTGAGTAAAATAAAGAAGTACATATGTTAAAGTAATCTGAGCGTGTTTTAATTAAAGACTTTTAATGATCGTGATTAATTATTCGATTTTCCGCTATTTCATTGCATTGGGACACGACACATGAATGGTGTCATAACTCAGAAACTATCTGTCACTTCTTGACAGCTTATGGCTCGTTGGACGCGCATGACTGCCGGCGTTCAGATGTAATAAAACGGATTGGGATCGGTTGATTAGTTTTCAAAAAATTCCGGTTTTTGTAAGTTGCAGCAAAAATGTCCAATTAAAGGTGCTGCATGAACGACGTCATAACTCAGAAACTAGGTGTCACTTCTTGACATTTGATGGCTCGTTGGACGCGCATGAGTATTGTCTCTCAAATGCAAAAAAACCGGACCCGGATCGGTTTCGTAGTTTTCAAGATAAGGCGGTTTTTATAAGTTGCAGCAAAAATGTCCAATTAAAGATGCTGCATGAATGGCGGCATAAGTCAGAAACGAGATGTCACTTCTTGACAGTTGATGGCTCGTTGGACGCGCATGAGTACCGGCTTTCAGATGTAAAAAACGGACCCGGATTGGTTGCGTATTCTTCAAGATAAGGCGGTTTTTGTGAGTTGCATCAACAATGTCAAATTAAAGGTGCCGCATGAACGACGTCATAACTCAGAAAGAAGCTGTCACTTTTTGACATTTGATGGCTCGTTGGCTAGCATGAGTGCTTTCTCTCCAATGCAGCAAAGCCGGACCCGGATCGGTTGCGTAGTTTTCAAGATAAGGCGGTTTAACTAAGTGGCAGCAAAAATGTCCAATTAAAGGGCTGCATCAATGACGTCATAACTACGAAATGGGCTGTCACTTCTTGACAGTTGGTGGCACGTTGGACGCGCATGAGTACTGTCTTTCAAATGCAAAAAACAGGACCAGAATTGGTTTCGTATTCTTCAAGATAAGGCGGTTTATGTAAGATGCAGCAAAAATGTCCAATTAAAGGTACCGCATGAATGACGCGCATCGGTTTCGTAGTTTTCAAGATAAGGCGGTTTTTGCAAGTTGCAGAAAAAATGTCCAAATAAAGGTGCTGCATGAATGACGTCGCAACTCAAAACTAGCTGCCACTTCTTTACATTTGATGGCTCGTTGAACGCGTATGAGTACTGTCTTTCAAATGCAGAAAACGGACCCGGATCTGTTTCGAATTCTTCATGATTAGAGGGTTTTTGTAAGTTGCAGCAAAAATGTAAAATTAAAGGTGCTGCATCTGTGACGGCGTAACTACGAAATGGGTGTCACTTCTTGACAGTTGATAGCTCGTTCCACGCGCACGCGTACCGGCTTTTAGATGTAAAATTAAAGGTGCTGCATGAACGACGTCATAACTCAGAAACTAGCTGTCACTTCTTAACATTTGATGGCTCGTTGGACGCCCATGAGTACTGTCTTTCAAATGAAAAAAAACCGGACCCCGATCGGTTTCGTATTCTTCAAGATAAGGCGGTTTATGTAAGTTGTAGTAAAATGTCCAATTAAAGGTGCTGCATGAATGTCGTCATAACTCAAAAACTAGCTATCAGATCTTGACATTTGATGGCTCAGTGGACGCGCATGTGTACTGTCTTTCAAATGCAAAAAAACGGACCCTGATCGGTTGCATATACTTCAAGATAAGGGGGTTTTTGAAAGTTGCAGAAAAAATGTCCAATTAAAGGGGCTGCATGAATGACGTGATAATTACGAAATTGGCTGTCACTTCTCGATAGTTGGTGGCTCGTTGGGCGCGCATGAGTACTGTCTTTCAAACGCAAAAAACCGAACCCGGATCGGTTGCGTATTCTTCAAGATAAGGCTATAGATGTGTGTATCTATATTTAATCTCCAAATATGATGTTATTGCTTGATGGGAATTGTAGTACTCCGCAGTACGATCTTGTGTTCTGCGAATGGCTGTGAGAATATTGTTGCCGACGTATTATTGTTGCTGGCTTCTCTGTATCTTGGTAACCCGAGGAACCTCCAAGTTAGGGTCCTTCGGATTTGGCTCAGTATATGTACCACCTTGAGGCGAGATTTCGTCAGTACTAGTCGTAGAGCTATGATGAGGAAAGAAATGGTTTTAAAACAAATTATCCAGATAGCAATTTAATCGACAAGTAAACGCAGTTTTTGGATACTCAATAGTTCTTTATTATATCCCGAAATGTAGCGATATATCAAGTATGCAACAAAAATTGTAAGATCTTTTTTACTTCTAACACAGTTATTTACTTAATTATTTCTCTTATTTTTGAAACATGTTCGTTGGATGAAAAACAAACATATAAGTATTTTTTAAAACAAAGACTTGAAAAAGAAAACAAAACATTTTTTGAAAGGTTGCTAAGTTTCGCCAACCTTACCGCGCCTACAACGCGCAAAGTAGCAGTTCTATTGGTTCCACAAAACCTACAATTGTTGTGGCACTGTTTCTGGGACTGCCAATCGCGAGTATTAACGACGCGCGTCAACGTTGTGTTAAAGATAAGCGTCGGCGGTCGGCCGACGTCGCCACAAGGCGGTTTTTGTAAGATGCAGTAAAAATGTCCAATTAAACGTGCTGCTTGATGGACGCCATAACTCAGAAACTAGCTGTCACTTCTGGACATTTGATGGCTCGTTGGAAGCGCATGAGTACTGCCTTTCAAATTCAAAAGAACCGGACCCCGATCGGTTTCGTATTCTTCAAGACAAGGCGGTTTTTGTAAGTTGCAGCAAAAATGCCCAATTAAAAGTGCTGCATGAATGGACAGTTCGTTGGGCGTGTATTAGTACTTGATTTCTAATGCAGAAAACGGACCCGGATCTGTTTCGAATTCTTCATGATTAGAGGGTTTTTGTAAGTTGCAGCAAAAATGTAAAATTAAAGGTGCTGCATCTGTGACGGCGTAACTACGAAATGGGTGTCACTTCTTGACAGTTGATAGCTCGTTGCACGCGCACGAGTACCGGTTTTAGATGTAAAAACCGGATTTGGTTCGGTTGGGTAGTTTTGAAAAAAAAACGGTTTTGTCAATTGCAGCAAAAATTTCCAATTAAAGTTGCTGCATGAACGACGTCATAACTCAGAAACTAGCTGTCACTTCTTGACATTTGATGGCTCGTTGGACGCCCATGAGTACTGCCTTTCAAATGAAAAAAACCGGACCCCGATCGGTTTCGTATTCTTCAAGATAAGGCGGTTTATGTAAGTTGTAGTAAAATGTCCAATTAAAGGTGCTGCATGAATGTCGTCATAACTCAAAAACTAGCTATCAGATCTTGACATTTGATGGCTCAGTGGACGCGCATGTGTACTGTCTTTCAAATGCAAAAAAACGGACCCTGATCGGTTGCGTATACTTCAAGATAAGGGGGTTTTTGAAAGTTGCAGAAAAAATGTCCAATTAAAGGGGCTGCATGAATGACGTGATAATTACGAAATTGGCTGTCACTTCTCGATAGTTGATGGCTCGTTGGGCGCGCATGAGTACTGTCTTTCCAACGCAAAAAACCGAATCCGGATCGGTAGCGTATTCTTCAAGATAAGGCTATAGATGTGTGTATCTATATTTAATCTCCAAATATGATGTTATTGCTTGATGGGAATTGTAGTACTCCGCAGTACGATCTTGTGTTCTGCGAATGGCTGCGAGAATGTTGTTGCCGACGTATTATTGTTGCTGGCTTCTCTGTATCTTGGTAACCCGAGGAACCTCCAAGTTAGGGTCCTTCGGATTTGGCTCAGTATATGTACCACCTTGAGGCGAGAATTCCTCAGTACTAGTCGTAGAGCTATGATGAGGAATGAAATGGTTTTAAAACAAATTATCCAGATAGCAATTTAATCGACAAGTAAACGCTGTTTTTGGATACTCAATAGTTCTTTATTATATCCCAAAATGTAGCAATATATCAAGTATGCAACAAAAATTGTAAGATTTTTTTTACTTCTAACACAGTTATTTACTTAATTATTTCTCTTATTTTTGAAACATGTTCGTTGGATGAAAAACAAACATAAAAGTATTTTTTAAAACAAAGACTTGAAAAAGAAAACAAAACATTTTTTGAAAGGTTGCTAAGTTTCGCCAACCTTACCGCGCCTACAACGCGCAAAGTAGCAGTTCTATTGGTTCCACAAAACCTACAATTGTTGTGGCACTGTTTCTGGGATTGCCAATCGCGAGTATAAACGACGCGCGTCAACGTTGTGTTAAAGATAAGCGTCGGCGGTCGGCCGACGTCGCCACAAGGCGGTTTTTGTAAGATGCAGTAAAAATGTCCAATTAAACGTGCTGCTTGATTGACGCCATAACTCAGAAACTAGCTGTCACTTCTGCACATTTGATGGCTCGTTGGAAGCGCATGAGTACTGCCTTTCAAATTCAAAAGAACCGGACCCCGATCGGTTTCGTATTCTTCAAGACAAGGCGGTTTTTGTAAGTTGCAGCAAAAATGCACAATTAAAAGTCCTGCATGAATGGCGTAATAACTGCGAAATTGGCTATCACTTCTTGACGGTGGACAGTTCGTTGGGCGTGTATTAGTACTTGCTTTCTAATGCTAAAAGCAGGACCAGGTTCGGTTTCGTATTGTTCAAGATAAGGCGGTTTTTGAGAGTTGCAGCAAAAATGTCCAATTAAAGGTGCTGCATGAATGGTGTCATACCTCAGAAACTATCTGTCACTTCTTGACAGTTTATGGCTCGTTGGCCGCCCATGATTGCCGCCTTTCAGATATAATAAACCGGATTTGGATCGGTTGGGTAGTTTTCAAAAAATTCCGGTTTTTCTAAGTTGCAGCAAAAATGTCCAATTAAAGGTGCTGCATGAACGACGCCATAACTCAGAAACTAGGTGTCACTTCTTGACATTTGATGGCTCGTTGTACGCGCATGAGTATTGTCTCTCAAATGCAAAAAAAACCGGACCCGGATCGGTTTTGTAGTTTTCAAGATAAGGCGGTTTTTGTAAGTCGCAGCAAAAATGTCCAATTAAAGATGCTGCATGAATGGCGACATAAGTCAGAAACTGACAGTGTATGGCTCGTTGGACGCGCATGAGTACCTTATTTCAGGTGTAAAAAACGGACCCGGATTGGTTGCGTATTCTTCAAGATAATGCTGTTTTTGTGAGTTGCATCAAAAATGTCAAATTAAAGGTGCTGCATGTACGACGTCATAACTCAGAAAGAAGCTGTCACTTTTTGACATTTGATGGCTCGTTGGACTAGCATGAGTGCTTTCTCTCAAATGCAGCAAAACCGGACCCGGATCGGATGCGTAGTTTTCAAGATAAGGCGGTTTAACTAAGTTGCAGCAAAAATTTCCAATTAAAGGGCTGCATCAATGACGTCACAACGACGAAATGGGCTGTCACTTCTTGACAGTTGATGGCTCGTTAGACGCGCATGAGTACTGTCTTTCAAATGCAAGAAACAAGACCAGGATTGGTTTCGTATTCTTCAAGATAAGGCGGTTTATGTAAGATGCAGCAAAAATGTCCAATTAAAGGTGCTGCATGAATGACGCGCATCGGTTTCCTAGTTTTCAAGATAAGGCGGTTTTTGGAAGTTGCAGAAAAAATGTCCAAATAAAGGTGCTGCATGAATGACGTCATAACTCAGAAACTAGCTGCCAATTCTTTACCTTTGATGGCTCGTTGAACGCGTATGAGTACTGTTTTTCAAATGCAGAAAACGGACCCGGATCTGTTTCGAATTCTTCATGATTAGAGGGTTTTTGTAAGTTGCGGCAAAAATGTAAAATTAAAGGTGCTGCATCTGTGACGGCATAACTACGAAATGGGCTGTCACATCTTGACAGTTGATAGCTCGTGCACGCGCACGAGTACCGGTTTTAGACGTAAAAAACCGGATTTGGTTCGGTTGGGTAGTTTTGAAAAAAAAAACCGGTTTTGTCAATTGCAGCAAAAATTTCCAATTAAAGGTGCTGCATGAACGACGTTGATGGCTCGTTGGACGTGCATAAGTACTGTCTCTGTAATACAAAAAACGGATTAGAATCGGTTCTGCATTCTTCAAGATAAGAGGGTTTTTGTAAGTTGCAGCAACAATGTCCAATTAAAGGTGCTGCATGAATGACGTGATAACTCAAACCTGCTGCGACTCCTTGATAACCTGGAGCAAACTGACTTCACTTATGAGACAAAAACATTCTATGAGATCAAGATAAAGGTAGTAAATAAATACTGGGCTTAAATTGAAAACTACAACCATAACTTGTGGGAATTTACAACTGACCCTACCTTAATGGAATATAGATTGGAAGAATACATACAATTAGAAGAGAGGGTACAAGAATTAATTATGCGGCTCTCAATCAAGCTAGAAGAGCTACATCAACCAGTTAGCAGTTTCGCGCCATCACAGACCATGGTGGCTGCTAACCCATCTACAATGCTGAAATTACCGAAGATAACTCTACCCAAGTTCGATGGAGATTATTCCAAGTGGCGCCAATTCGTCGATTTATTCACACAAATGGTCCACAATCAACCTATAGCCAGTTGCCAAAAGATGTGGTACCTCAAGACGTACTTAATAGGAGAGGCCGAAAAATTGTTACGACATTTCACCCTATCCGAAGACAATTATCTTGCGGCATGGAAAATGCTGAAGGAAAGGTACGAGAACCCCAGGCTATTGGCTGCATCAGTAATTAATAAACTACTGCATCAACCGTCACGTGCAACAGAGGCCCCGTCAGCCACATTCATAAAAACAATGCATGACACCACCAAGGAGTGTTTACTTGGGTTAGAAAACTTGGGCCTAGAAACAGCCCATTGGGACCCACTTCTACTACACATTTTATACAAAAAGCTGGATAGAACTACACACTCGCTTTACGAACAAAGTCTATCGAATCCTAAGGAATTACAGACCATGAAGAATTTCCTAGCCTTCTTAGAGATGCGTTTTCAGTCGCTAGAAGCCTTGAGCAATAAGGGCAGAGGAGCGGAAGAAGGAACTAGAAAACCACTCTTGTTCAAAAAATCAACCTTAACATCGATGGTTACTCCAAGCCAAGGTTGTGTAGCCTGCACGGCCAGTCACCCACTCTTCCGGTGCCAGACCTTTTTAAAGATGACGCCGAATAATCGTTTGATGTTAATAAATGCGCACAACATATGCCATATGTAGTATACACATGTAATACATGTAATAATAATTTCTAAAAATAATCATGCAAAAAGAAAAGCGCATCTCGCTAATAAAAGATAATTAATCACCTTGTAACATTATATGCACGTATATACAAACGTACATACATAGCATGAATAATAATAATGCACAATGCTTAATGGCATGATATGAGCACATCATTGTACGGACATACATTATTGTGCAAGCGCCATATCATGCTAGTAAACAAGTATATCTCATATTGCAAAACAAAAATTAACAGAAATACAATTTACTTCCAATTTATCAAAAGAAATTACAATCTTAAGAATCAGCAATTTAATACCATTTACAAGTAAGTCAAGTAGGTGACAAAATTGTGTGTCGTAACAATTGATGTGAATTATTATTGTAAAAGGTCATTCAATAAGTAAGAAAGCAATGAATTTGCTTATTGGACAATTCATTTCTGAAATTGCCATTTCTTGCTTAGAATGATTTTCCATAAGAACCTATGTAAACCAATTATATAAAAGACGAAGAAAAGAATAAAGAACTCAGACTTGATATCTACTGCATTGGAGTATATTCATTTCTCACAATTCGGCTTAAAAGCCTATTGATCATAAAGCGGCACTCTTCAGCCTGATCAACCGACCTAGGCAAAGGCAGTAAAGCGGCATATAGCCTTGCCTTGCTTACCTTCAAAGCTTAAAGACTATAAAGCGGCAAATTAAGCCTAGACTTGAGCTTGAACATGCAATTAAGAAACAATAAAAATCGTTACCACCATTGCATAGCGACCGTTAATAAAATATAATAGAAATATTACATGGCGACCGTGACATATGAGCGTACAAGTACGGCCTAATACAAAAAGATTACACTGGAGGAGTATAGGCAGAAGGCATCTGCTCTACTTAAGGAAATACAAGCCAACCCGCAAGCAGGTCCGCAGCCAATTTCATTAATCACGTTGCAGAGCAAGCTGACGAAGACGTCAAGAGGAGGGAAGGCAGTTAAACTAAGGCAGAAGTTAGGCGAAATTCATCGCATCATTCCTATAATAACGGACAAGAAATTGAAGAAGGAATTACTACAGAAAGCTAAACAGCTGAAGAACGAGCAAAGGAATCTCCGAAAGAAGGTTAAACAACTGCAGCAGCCAAAAGAGTAAAAGTTTAAAAAAAAAATTTATTATAATTATTAATTGTTCAAAGTACTTACGAATACGTTGTATAACTTAAACAAATATTCAATGAAATTATGTTTTAAATAGATTTTTTTTATAGAGGATTTGATTAATAAATTATGATATCTACTTAACATTATTTAAAGTGTAGAGTAAAAATATATTAATACAAAAAAAAATTTATGAATATATAAAGAAAATATAAACCATGTCTTACGATGAATTTTAAATTTTGATGGAAGATTGCGAGAAATTAATCAAGAAAGTAGAAAAACTACACCAAACTTTCACTAAAAAACCCCAAAGAAAATTGTCGGCTCAAAATCTCCTAAACAAGTCTACTAGATTAAAGGAAATTCATAAGGAATTCGAATCTATAGCAAATCGATTAAAAGTACAATATTCGATTAAAGATTTAGATACTTCAATACAAAGATTCAATGGTATATACCTGAAAGCAAAACATTATATAAATTTGAAAATTGAGGAGAGCTACAACGAGACAAGATTAGACTACGATTCAGATTCTAGTTGTGAACGTACAGAAGACAACAATAGAATAAAAATGGCAAATGCATTTGATATAGTGACAGCATTAAAAATAATCCCAGAATTTGCTGGAGAATACAAGGAATTAGATAATTTCCTAACAATCATAGAATTATATGATAAAACATTAAAAGATGACTCCAAGAAAGAGTTAATAAATTTCGTTTGGAACGCAAGAATGTCCCACAAAGCAAAGAATAGAATGGTCACAGCGGCAACACCACTATCAGTGGAAGAGTTAAGGACAACACTGAAAGCAAGTTTTAAATCAGGTAACACACCAGAAAAAATTTATTCACAACTCGCAGAGCTAAAGCAAAGAAATTCAGGAATCAAAGTATTTACGGACAAAGTGTTAAATCTAATAAATGACTTGAATAACATACAAATTCAAGAAGTGGGTGAAGTTAATAGAGAAACGGTAACCAAATTAAATGATAAACTGGCCCTTAATATTTTTCAAAATGGTTTAAATGAAAATCTCAAACCAACAATTTTTGCAGCGCAATGCACGAAATTCTCTGAAACAGCTGCACTAGTTTCACAAATGGAGAAACCTCTAGAACCACAGATATATTCATATAATAAACAATTTCAAAGCAAACAAAGATTCTTTAATAGAAATTATAGATCATTCCCAAACAATAGTAACTATAACAATTTTACACAGAATAGATACAATCAAAGTAACAGTGAACAAACACAAAGAAAATTTTCAAATAACAGAAACTATAATACACAAAGAAATAATTCAAATTTTAACACCAATAAAAATTTACAAAAACACAGTAACTATACACGCTCGAACAACAACAATATAAACCACTCACAACACAATAGGCAACGTACAGTAAATTTTATCCAAGACACAGCAAACAACAGCAGCCCAGGTACTGCATCAGAATAAAAAAACATATAAATACGCGAATTCTTCAACTAAACAATAATGTAACAAATTTTGTAACATTAAAAGACAAATTGACTGGTAAAAACATTAATTTTCTAATTGATACAGGTGCAAACATATCTATCTGCAAATTAAATAATTTAAATGATTATTATTTAGATGAAAATGAAACGTGCAAAATTACAGGCATAACAAACATTGAAACATTATCTTTTGGAACAACAGTCATGAAACTAATGTATGAAAACTTTAATCTGAGTCACAAATTTCACATGGTAGACAATAACTTACCATTATTGACTCATGGTATAATTGGCAGAGATTTTTTAATGAAATACTTATGCAAAATTGATTATGAGACATTTACACTCGCCATACATACGCAGAATGAAGAAATAGTAATACCGATAAGAAGCAATTTTAACAACTATATCACTATTCCTCCAAGATGCGAAGTAATAAAGGAAGTACATCTGAACATCAAAGTGTAATTTATAACCAAGAAATTTGCAAAGGAGTATTCATTGCCAATACAGTATTCCCAGCTCAAGGCATCGCCCACATAAAGATCTTAAATACGACAGATTTGAAAGTTAATTTAGAAAATTTCACGCCTGAAATTCAACCATTAAAAAACTACTATGTATTAAATCCGCTTAATACAACATTTAAAGATTCTAGCAACAGATTTGCAAAATTATAAAACGAATTAAAAATAGAAGGTCTAGATACAGAAGCTAAAAATTCAATACTACACTTGTGTGAAAAATACCAAGGTATATTTCATTTGCCTAATGAAAAATTAACAGCAAATAACTTTTACAAACAAGATATAGCTTGCATTGAAAATAGTCCGGTTTATGTCAAAAATTACCGTTTACCGCATTCACAGTTACAAGAAATAAATGATCAAGTTCAAGATATGCTTAAGGATAATATAATAGAAAAGTCAACTAGTCCATATAATTCACCTTTATTGATAGTACCAAAAAAAAGTACGGATGATACCAAAAAATGGAGACTTGTAGTCGATTTTAGACAGATCAACAAAAAAATTGTTGATGATAAATTCCCATTAACTAGGCTTGAAGATGTCTTAGACCACCTAGGTCGAGCGAAATATTTCTCAACTCTAGACATGACAAGTTCATTTCACCAAATTGAAATCAATCCAAATTCAAGACATTTAACAGCAATCTCGACAAATCGAGGACACTTTCACTTTAAACGTTTGCCATTCGGCTTGAAGATTTCAACAAACAGCTTCCAGAGAATGTTATCTATAGCACTCAGTGGTCTAGAATCTAATGCTTTTATATATGTTGATGACATTATTGTTTTTGGATGTAGTCTTCAACATCATAACAAAAATCTCGAAAAAAATTTTCAAAGACTTCAAAAATATAATCTAAAACTTAAGTAATATACCTCGGTCATCAAATAACAGCAAAAGGTATAAAAACTGATCCTAATAAGCATCACACTATTCAAAATTACCCTATTCCTAAAAATGCTGACGAAGTCAGAAGATTCATCGCATTTTGCAATTATTATAGACGCTTTATACCAAATTTCGCAAACATAGCAAAACCTCTGTTGCAGCGTTTACCTGCACACCAAAGGTGCAAAACAAATTAAAAAACTACAAACCGAAAATTGGAAACACACCTAAATAAGCGAATGCTCAACAGCATTAATAATTGGGTGGTGTGCGACTCAACTGATCACGACTGTGATACATATGACTCACAGATGGCGTGAGCATCGTATAAATTCGATAATTCCGCTAGCGCCCGCAAGTTTTAATTTGGCGCACGGGGCAACAAGCTTAATGTCGGATTGAATTTGCGTGGTGGGGGAACTATCATAAAACTAGCATCACGAGCATGCTCAAGCTCAGATAGGTTTATGCCGATCTCAGTGGAGTTTGCCACAAGTGGAATTTGCCACAAATTTGGAATTTGCCAAAGTGTTTGTCTTTTAAAGTGGAATTTGCCACAACTTTGGAATTTGCCAAAGTGTTGTCTTGTTAAAGTGGAATTTGCCACAAATTGAATTGGTGTGTACAATTTAATAACTTTTCTTCCTTTCTTTTTTTTTATATATTGCATAGGTACCTACCCAGTGGATTAAATTGAACGTGGATTCTCCTGGAAGCAGAATTTATGCAGAAATTCAGAGATTGGGATTTACCAATTTCTCATAGGGTTAGCTTTACCAATGACTAATGGGATTTACCAGAGGTCTTTTAGTTAAAAATTTTTTTTGAGTGAAGTGCGATATAACCTGGATTTGGACTCTGCACAGCCACTGGACTGGAACCTAGTGCGGCAATATTACTTAAGGACACGGATGAAAATTTTTATCTAAATTTGTTAATTAAAGTAAATTTCATAAAAATTGAGTGTGTTAAGAGTTGATTGTTTAACTTGATTAAGAGACGTTATTTCATGTTAGATTTGAATTATACATTTTTAAACATTGCTAGTGAATTTATACAAAGTGAAACTGAATAAAAATAAACTTTGAACTTGAAAGGATATCGGCATTTTTTAATTTTATACAATAGAATCAGCCCTATATCTGATTCGGAAGGTTAGTGACGACCAAAAGCGTTGCCACAACAGCTGACTTTCTGAGCAAGTGTAGCGTACAACTGCCGTTACATTTTATGGTCCTTCGAGCCGGATATATCCTTTCGGGTTCAAACGATAATTATTCAGTTTCTTTATTCTAAAGTACTTGCATTTAAATTAAATTTAAACACGTTAAACAGTCAACTTGAGTGGTGATAGAGCATTCTGCTGTAAAAATGAGTAAAAACGTGTCTGCTAAAACACAAGCTCGACTGTTTCAGAGGCTAGATAAAGCTATAGCGAATCATCGCAAGGTCGAAAGCACAGACTGTACGACAGCCTACATAAGAGGTCGCGTGAAGTACATCCAACAGCTGTGGAAACAGTTCCAGGATCATGACCTGAAGCTATCCGGAATTGACGAAGAAACAGCAGACGTCTCGATTACTGAATATGTGAACAGCGATTTGTATGAAACATTTGAAGCCAAATACTTTACCTTTCTTGGAGAGTTACAACACAGACTAGAAACTCCTACAGTAACTACTCCAGACAACGAAAGAAAAGTGCCAGTGAATTTGCCTACAATCGACATACCAAAGTTCGATGGGGAATACACGTCATGGCGATCGTTTCATGACATGTTTGTGTCACTTATTCATAGTAACAACAAAATCGTCGATGTTCAAAAGCTACACTATCTGAAGGCAAGTTTATCGGGAGAAGCAGAAAGGATGCTGAGACAGTTCGACATCACTAGCTCTAACTACCAAAAGGCATGGGATACGTTAACAAAAAGGTATCAAAACCAACGAGTCCTAGTCTTCACGCAACTCAAAATGCTATTTAACCAAACGCAGATAAAGCAAGAGTCAGACAAGGCTATAAGAAACTTGCTAGACAAAACGCAAGAGTGTTTACACGAGCTAAATGCATTGGGCGTTCCAACAGATGACTGGGACCCTGTTATCTTGTACTTAATAACGCAAAGACTTCCAGATGAGTCCCGAAGTTTATGGGAACAAGAAATCTCCAAATCCACAACATTACCACCTACACTTCAATTATTTGAATTCTTAGAGTCCAGATACAGGACTCTAGAAGCTTTGGTGGGAACGGCAAACAACAATAAAATTCCTAAAACAATCAACAAAACCACTAATTATCATATCAAGGAGCAACAAGGTTGCTTGATGTGTAGAGGAAACCACACATTGCAACAATGCAAAGGTTTCCAGCGTTTAACCACTCAAGCTAAACGTACATATCTATCAGAACACAAAATTTGTTTCAAATGCTTGAAACAACATTTGTATGGCAAATGTCCACACACGAACTGCAAGATGTGCAAGGATGTTCACTTTATATATAAGTGCAAAATATTTCAGAACCTCGCTACCAAAGAGCGGAGGAAATATGTGGCAAACCAGAAACTATGTTTCAATTGCTTAAGCCCTCACGACAGGGATGCATGTCCTAGCGAAAGGACTTGTTTTAAATGTGGTAAAAGACACAACACACTTTTACACGAAGACACACCGGTGTCAGAAACTATAAACAAAGCGGTTAATCAAGCCACAAGTTCTACGACAAATTGTCATTATAATAGGCAATCGCCACAAGCATTGCTAGCAACAGCAATGGTGATTGTAGAAGCTGACAATGGTAGTACACTCATTCTGCGGGCATTAATTGATTTAGGGTCACAAAGTTCATTCATCACGGAGGCGTCCTATCAGTTATTACACACTAGAGCCATTCCGACGTCCTTGCAGATTACTGGTTTGGGCTCATCTAAAGTAGCGAGATCATCAAAGGAAATTGAATTTACGCTTAAATCGCAACACGATCAAAGCTTCAATTTGGCAATGCGAGCATATGTAATAAAACGCATAACGAACATTTCGGCTCCAGAAAGATGTAAGGATATTCGGCTAGATTGCTTAAAGGGCCTGCAATTAGCAGACCATAATTTCTTACAATCTAGTAAGATCGATCTCCTGATAGGCGTGAACGCTTATGCAAGGATTATAAAGGAAGGAATTCGTCACATATCTAATACAGGACTTGTTGCACAACAGACAAGGTTAGGATGGATTCTCTTCGGCGAAACACCGTCAAACAATACACTGAAGAAACAAGAAGCTTCATCAACGTTTTCTACCTTCACGAGCAGTGAAGCGATGGACGCTAGAATAGATACCATAGTACGTAAATTTTGGGAAGATGAGGAGTTAATGCCGAAGCGCAACTTGACTAAAGAGGAGAATGAGTGTGAGCAATTTTACACGCTAACTCATACACGACTAGAAGATGGTAGATATCAAGTGAGATTACCATTTAAAAACGAAGGGAGTCCCCAACTAGGGGAATCCAGAAACATGGCGTTAAACAGGTTCTTCCAAATCGAGAAAAAGTGTGAAAGAGATCCTGAATTCAAAACACTTTATACGCAATGTATGAACGAATATGAAGAATTAGGTCATATGGTACCATTAAAGAAGACGTATAAAAGGAATATCGTCCAGGGTATTTACCTGCGGTATTACCTCCCTCATCGCGCCGTCATTAAAGAAAGTTCCACTACCAAACTGAGGGTAGTATTTGACGCATCAGCAAAAACGTCTAATGAAAGGAGCTTAAACGAACAAATGATGACTGGTCCAACACTTCAACCGAAGCTATTTTCTACACTGATGAAATGGCGAAAGCATAAACATGCACTAAACGTCGATATAGAGAAAATGTATCCCATGATACGGATACATCCAGATGATCAACGATATCAAACAATTTTCTGGAGAGATACAAAGACTGCACCACTTAAAGAATACGAGCTGGTGACAGTCACGTTTGGCACCACAGCAGCCCCTTATTTGGCTATAAAAACCATACAACAATTGGCGATCGATGATGATAAAAGGTTTCCAGTAGCATCAAAAACAGTATTGGAAGATTTATATGTTGATGATGTCCTTACAGGAGCAGACACAACCCCAGGACCTCTAGAGGGATCGAGTTCAGCCGCGGAAACAGAACCGGTAGCATCCACGTCCGAATTTATTGTGGAAAGGTTGAAATCACCCCCTCCGAGGCGGTTAGAAGAGAAAAGGTATGAGCTGACAACCACAGAAGGGAAGCAGTTCCAGGTTTCATACCATCAAATGCAATCGATTCCTTGGGATGCCATTCGAAGTGGGAAGCGTAAGAGGTATACGGTATTTCTAGGACCGAATAGTAAAGTCCGCTTACGGATTCGAAAGAACAAAATCATTTGGTCAAATTATCACAGCCAATGATATCTCACAAAATATGATATATTGAAAATAAAAACAAAATTAAAAGGGTCCATGTTTTTCCTTATTATCTTGATGTGTATACATCAACGGGGTCGGAGTATGTTGCAGCGTTTACCTGCACACCAAAGGTGCAAAACAAATTAAAAAACTACAAACCGAAAATTGGAAACACACCTAAATAAGCGAATGCTCAACAGCATTAATAATTGGGTGGTGT
Source organism: Dioctria rufipes (assembly GCA_963924295.1). NCBI lineage: Eukaryota > Metazoa > Arthropoda > Insecta > Diptera > Asilidae > Dioctria > Dioctria rufipes. Next base: position 134,531,260 of record OZ002741.1, on the reverse strand, counting down.
GCGACTCAACTGATCACGACTGTGATACATATGACTCACAGATGGCGTGAGCATCGTATAAATTCGATAATTCCGCTAGCGCCCGCAAGTTTTAATTTGGCGCACGGGGCAACAAGCTTAATGTCGGATTGAATTTGCGTGGTGGGGGAACTATCATAAAACTAGCATCACGAGCATGCTCAAGCTCAGATAGGTTTATGCCGATCTCAGTGGAGTTTGCCACAAGTGGAATTTGCCACAAATTTGGAATTTGCCAAAGTGTTTGTCTTTTAAAGTGGAATTTGCCACAACTTTGGAATTTGCCAAAGTGTTGTCTTGTTAAAGTGGAATTTGCCACAAATTGAATTGGTGTGTACAATTTAATAACTTTTCTTCCTTTCTTTTTTTTTATATATTGCATAGGTACCTACCCAGTGGATTAAATTGAACGTGGATTCTCCTGGAAGCAGAATTTATGCAGAAATTCAGAGATTGGGATTTACCAATTTCTCATAGGGTTAGCTTTACCAATGACTAATGGGATTTACCAGAGGTCTTTTAGTTAAAAATTTTTTTTGAGTGAAGTGCGATATAACCTGGATTTGGACTCTGCACAGCCACTGGACTGGAACCTAGTGCGGCAATATTACTTAAGGACACGGATGAAAATTTTTATCTAAATTTGTTAATTAAAGTAAATTTCATAAAAATTGAGTGTGTTAAGAGTTGATTGTTTAACTTGATTAAGAGACGTTATTTCATGTTAGATTTGAATTATACATTTTTAAACATTGCTAGTGAATTTATACAAAGTGAAACTGAATAAAAATAAACTTTGAACTTGAAAGGATATCGGCATTTTTTAATTTTATACAATAGAATCAGCCCTATATCTGATTCGGAAGGTTAGTGACGACCAAAAGCGTTGCCACAACAGCTGACTTTCTGAGCAAGTGTAGCGTACAACTGCCGTTACAACCTCTGAATTCCCTTCTTAAAAAGAACAAACTTTTTGAGTGGTCAGAAGAATGTAACAACTCATTCGAAAATCTTAAAAACAAATTAATCAATCCACCAATTCTCAAATATCCTGATTTTGAACAACCATTCATCTTAACCACTGACGCCTCAGATCAAGCCTTAGGCGCGGTTCTTTCTCAAGGAAGGTGAAGATAGACCAATTTGCTATGCGAGTCGAACTCTCAACAAACATGAAGTAAACAAAGCAATAATTGAAAAAGAACTTTTAGGAATCCACTGGGGAATAAATTATTTCAGACCATACTTATACGGTAAAAAATTTATGGTAGTAACTGATCAGACCTTTGGTTAGCTTATTCACTCACAAGAATCCATCATCCATATTAACCAGAATCTGACTTGATCTAATGGATTACGACTTTGACATCATATATAAACAAGGTAGAATGAATACAAATGCAGATGCTCTATCTCGAATAAAATTAAATTCAAACCTTTTAAAAGAAATGATCCCAAAAAATATAAATGTAATCACGAGAGGAATGCTAAAGAAAGCAAAAGAAATTAACCCTGAAGAGAATACAGAGATATCCAATGATAGGTTTGCCCAACTTTATGCATGGGATTGTACGTCTATCTCAGATGTTACAAATGTAAAAAAAATTAAATTTCATATATATGAAAGTAATGAAAATATGCGCTCAAACAAATTGCCAAAAATAATAATAAAAGAAGATGAAGTATCGATACAGTGCAGCGATAATCTAAGGACGAATTTAGATTTAGTCCTGGAGAAACTGTTACTCAAGATGAAGAAGAATAAAATGTATGAGCTAGCAATATCTAATGATGATAGAATATTTAAATATATAGATTCAAACAGATTTAAGAAAAAGTTCAATGAACTGCAGTATAAAAATATTTCAAATAATATGGCAATACCACTAAGGTTATTATTATATACCTCTCCAAAAAGATTAACGGATCCGAATGAAATAAAAGAGATTATTGAACAACACCATTCCTCACCGTATGGAGGACATGCTGGAATAAAAAGATGCATTGCAAAGATAAAACAAAAATTCATTTGGAAAAATATGAGAAAAACAATAAAAGAATAAGTGAAAAACTGTGAAACTTGCGCACGAAATAAAATAATAAAACATACCAAAGAACCATTTGTAATCACAAATACGCCAAACAGTAGTTTCGAGACTATTTCAATAAATACAGTAGGACCATTACGAATATCCAATGGTTACAGATACATATTAACAGTTCAGTGTGAACTCACAAAATTCGTTGAAGCGATTCCAATTGAAACCAAAGAAGCAGAAATAGTAGCACGAGCACTAGTAGAAAAAAAAACTGATAAAGGTACAGAATTTTGTAATGAATTATTTAAGAGTATATGCAAAATATTTAATATGAACCACATAACTTCAACACCTTATCACCATGAAACACTTGGATCTCTAGAAAGAAACCACAGAGTATTAAATGAATATCTCTTGTCTTTCACAGAGAATGATAATTGGGATATGTGGATACCATACTATATATTTTACTATAATACCACACCGCACACACATACAAACTACACACCATTTGAATTGGTCTATGAAAAATAACAACCTTACCAGCAGAAATAATAAATAATGAACAAATGATCTATGACATAGATAATTATGCTAATGAATTAAAACACAGATTACAAAGAGCACATGATAGAGCAAAAGAATCACTGAACGTATCAAAAATAAAAAGAAAGTCTCAACAGAAGAGAAATGTAGAACCCTCAAATTTCAAAGTAAATGATTATGTTTACTTAAGAAAAGGAAATAAAAAAAAATCAGAAAGTCCATACGAAGGTCCATTTAAAATAGTAGACCAAAACGGAGTAAATTCCACAATAAAAATCAGAAATAACCTTAAAAACATACACAATAATAGACTGAAATTATGCAGACATAATGTAGATGATAACTAATGTACACACATGTAAAATCCTAACTTAACTATATAGACATAATAGCCAATATAGTACATAAATGTAAAATCCTATTTTAAATATAAACACTGTACATAATAGATAGCATTTAGGAGTTAGTAATACCTGTACAAAATGCATAGTATCTGGTAGAATATGTAGCATAATGAAAATACATAAATAAATAACATAAGTAATTGGTTCGGTACACACAAAAAAAAAAAAAAAAAAAAAAATCATCCTATAAGTCAAATTTATTTTTTTTCCTATTAGGGGTAGAGGTGTAGTATACACATGTAATATCTAAAAATAATCATGCAAAAAGAAAAGCGCATCTCGCTAATAAAAGATAATTAATCACCTTGTAACATTATATGCACGTATATACAAACGTACATACATAGCATGAATAATAATAATGCACAATGCTTAATGGCATGATATGAGCACATCATTGTACGCACATACATTATTGTGCAAGCGCCATATCATGCTAGTAAACAAGTATATCTCATATTGCAAAACAAAAATTAACAGAAATACAATTTACTTCCAATTTATCAAAAGAAATTACAATCTTAAGAATCAGCAATTTAATACCATTTACAAGTAAGTCAAGTAGGTGACAAAAATGTGTGTCGTAACAATTGATGTGAATTATTATTGTAAAGGGTCATTCAATAAGTAAGAAAGCAAAGAATTTGCTTATTGGACAATTCATTTCTGAAATTGCCATTTCTTGCTTATGGAATGATTTTCCATAAGAACCTATGTAAACCAATTATATAAAAGACGAAGAAAAGAATAAAGAACTCAGACTTGATATCTACTGCATTGGAGTATATTCATTTCTCACAATTCGGCTTAAAAGCCTATTGATCATAAAGCGGCACTCTTCAGCCAGATCAACCGACCTAAGCAAAGGCAGTAAAGCGGCATATAGCCTTGCCTTGCTTACCTTCAAAGCTTAAAGACTATAAAGCGGCAAATTAAGCCTAGACTTGAGCTTGAACATACAATTGAGAAACAATAAAAATCGTTACCACGAAGACGATGATGAGTAAAATATTGCATAGCGACCGTTAATAAAATACAATAGAAATATTACACCTGCTTCCTTAGGAATTCAAGGCATCGGTAAAAGTCAGCAGCAGAGCAAAAGAAGAATCAACATCCAGCTAAACTCAAGGGTCAATGGGTTCTCAACAAGACTAGAGGCATTTGTGCTCGACCGTATCATATCTTATCAACCAAGCCAGTTACTGGATGTGTCGAGATGGACCATACCACACAACATCCAATTAGCTGATCCTGGGTTCAATCGACCAGACAGAATTGATGTACTTATTGGAGCAGAGTTCTTCTTTCAATTATTGGCCATAGGACAAATAAAGCTGGGTCCAAATTTACCCATGCTGCAAAATACCATATTGGGCTGGATTGTAGCAGGAAGGACGAATCAAACCTACTCCCCAATTGCTGCTTGCGGCATATGTTCAGAAGAAGAAGACCTCAATAAGACAGTCGAAAGGTTCTGGAAAATAGAAGAAGTAGACTCAACACGATCAAATTTGTCACAACAAGAGATGAAATGTGAATAGTTTTTTAATCAGACAGTGAAAAGAAATGCAGAAGGTCGATTTATGGTTAGACTACCATTCCAAGAAAAACCCAGTAGATTGGGAGAATCGAGTGATATTGCAATTCGTCGCCTGCTAGCCATAGAACGAAGACTTGCGAGAAATCCCGAAATACAGTCGCAGTACATCGAATTTATGAAGGAATATTTACATTTGAACCACATGAGTGAGGTGAACCCTGCTGAATTTGCAAAGCCCAATTACTTCCTGCCGCATCACTACATCTTAAAACCCAACAGCACGACGACCAAACTAAGGGTAGTCTTTGATGCCTCTGCCAAGACATCATCGAACGTGTCATTAAATGACCTGCTAACCAACGGTCCCACCATTCAGGATGACCTGTTCACCATCCTATTAAGATTTCGCTTACCACGATACGTCTTCACGGCAGATATTGAGAAGATGTACCGGCAAGTCTTGGTGTCGGAAGAAGATCGGAAATACCAATTAGTGCTTTGGAGAGAAAGTCCTAAGGAACCAATCAGATCCTATCAGCTGAACACCGTTACTTATAGTACGACTTCCGCGCCATACTTAGAAACCAAATGACTACAACGTCTCGCCGAACAAGGAATGGAGCAGTGGCCTCGGGGAGCAACGATATTAAGGCGAGATTTTTATATGGATGACTTAATGACGGGATGCGATAGACTTCATGAAGCATTAGAAGCGCAAGGTCAATTAAACGCTCTGCTTCAAACAGCAGGCTTTAAGCTTAGAAAATGGTGGGCCAATCACAAGGAACTTTTGAAAACCATCCCTTCCGAAGATCGCGCAATCCAACTGGATCTTTTCGACAATAGTGATGAGAAGATCATTACATTAGGACTGAGTTGGGCACCTCAAATGGACGAGTTATGAGTTAAAGGCCATTGGCTGGAGAGTAACAAGGTAACCAAAAGAATAGTACTGTCTGATATTGCGCATTTATTTGATCCGCTGGGCTTTATGAGTCCCGTAGTTGTAATGGCAAAAATCTTCCTACAACAATTGTGGCAAATAAAGCTAGATAGGGACGCAGCTGTTCCAATGGAGCTGCATACGAAATGGCTGCAATTTCGGAATAACCTTAAGGCCCTTGATGTTATAAGAATCCCGAGACACATGTTCAAGAGTGAACTAGCAAAATCCATACAATTACATGCCTTTGCGGACGCCTCAGAGAAGGCTTACGGGACTCATCAACTCATATCATTGCTTCTGTGATTGAGTGAGACTCCAAAGCACCTTGCTCTGGAATCTGCGAGCTCATTTAGAGGTAGTCGCTTGTGTCTTGGTATCTATATGATATGGTATTTGTGATTTGGTTTTTGGGACGCTAAGTCGAAGATCCGTTTTACATAAAAAGAGTAATTTTTAGATCTCAGGGTTTTTATCTTCATTCTTTTCAATAATTGATCAATTGCCAACCGAATGGCCATGCAGTTCACCAGCATGATCTGAGGACATCATGTTTCCGAGTGACATATTCAAGAATGGGCTAGTTAACCACCGCAATCCCGGTACATGGTTGGTTGTAAGAGGCTAGGAGTGCTCCGCTATATTTGTGTGAGCTCTTCATCTGATGTTTTGATCTGAAATTAGATTTTTTAGAGGGGAAGGTCGAGACCCTTGTCCGAAAGAAAAGGAATAACTTTGATGGTTCTAAGCCCATATTGTGGCCCATATTTTGTTCAGGTGGTTCAAAAAAGATAATTGTGCTCAGCCATTAAGGCTTTTTAGAATAAGTAGTTTCATTTTGTTCTTGAGGAATTTCGGGCGCTCCTTCGGGGTGAGTGGGAGTGGTGCAGACACTGTAGTGTTGCTTAACTCTGAATGATGTATGTCTTGTGATGCAAAGTTAGGGGTGAAGGACTAAGTAGTCTAAGAATTTCGAAGTATCCCCATTTCTGAACCATCTCAGTGCTTTGATGTTTGACGGAAAGTGCACGAAAATTTTTATAAAATTCTCTAGAGGCATTTTCGAGTAATTTTGAAATTGCTCTATATTTTCTGATAAGTACATAGTGTAGATGTGGTATTGATACAGTCTGCAACATTGATTTTTTTAACTCAAAGAATCTTAGCGTCTTAGAATTCCACCAAGGCTTAGGTGCGAAAAATCACTATGAGGGGTTTTGAAGGTATGTGTTTTTTGATGATTGTGCAAATATCTTCAATGATGTCTACAGAATTTCTTAGAGTTTTAAGCTCATCAAGAACACCGGAACACTTTTTAATTATTTCTAAATCATTTGAAAAGTATAGTTCTTTTAATTTATTTTTTAGACTTATAATAAAATACGTGTTGTGTTGGCTTCCGAGAAACTTTATTGTTCCTTTTTGATCAAGTACATAGGTTTTTCAAGGTCTGAAACACTGAGACTATCTTCCATTAGCCCAGTCCCTTTCCGTGTGTCTTCTTTTTCTTGGAACATCCTATAGACACAGGTCTTGGAAGATTGTAACGTACGATTTCTTTGTTACCACTCTGTTCACCTCCTTAGTTGGGTTCGTACTTTTCCAATCCTTGATAGCATGAGAAATGTCTCACCATTTAGATTGAGTAGTAGTGCAAATCTATTTTCGCTAAAGGAGGAGTTACCAGATTATGAGACATGCGAGTTTACTTTATTGCTTCACTTCTGTTGATGCTTTTTATGATCATAATATTAAGTAAGTCATTTTCAAGGTATTTATTGTTACTGTGTTGAATGATTGCTGCGAGAAGTCGGTGAAATTTAAAAGGCCATACCAATATCACTTAGTCTAGAGCTTTGTGTCTCACTTGATTCAGACACACTTTGGATCAATACCCAAAGCGGTCTCTTATCATTATGCGACCAATGACAAGAGACCGTTTTGAGTAGAACCAGTTCAGAATCTGAGTTAGATACATTAGGAGTTGCTGGATTGCTGCTGAGAGCAGTCATTTGGAAATGAGTGGCTTCGATACATTGTCTTCTGAAAAAGAGAAATCTTTAACCGCCACCTTGGTGACTTTGGTGAGGTTTGACTCTGCCATCTACCCCCGCAAACCCACCTATAAGGTGAGCGTCGCTGAGAGAATCTAAGACCCCTATTTTAAGTGACAAAAAATACATGTAATTTTTACAATTAAAAAAAATGTTTTAATGGAAATCGGGATTTCTTCCTCTAATTTATTTTTTTCTTTTTTTTGCTATGTCATTCCCATCCTCGAATGGTTAGGAATTAAATTTTTCATAAATGTTTCATATTTCCTCCGATCTCTTGTTTTGCTAAGTTCTTCTTATCATCGAATGGTTAGAAATAAAATTTATTATTTTTATTGTATTTCATTTAAGTTGCCAAATCTAACTTTCTGGTGAGTTGTTTCTACTATGTAACTTAAGTATCTACTGAATTACTTTGTAAGCGATGTACTGTTCACCTTCTTTTGTTGTTTTGCAAATATTTGTGCTCTAATAATTAACTAACTTTTTTTCAATCTATGAAACTAACTGTTGAGCAGTTAATAAAATAAGTATCATAATTTTATTATATCTATAACAAATTAAACTATCCCAATTGGCCGCGCCAAGAAGGACGGTATATCAGAAATTAATTATCCATCAATGGAAACGGGAGTGGCTGAGTGGTTATCTTAGATGAGATAGCTTTGGCTCTTAGACTCATTATCAAATACTGATACCTTGTCGTCATCAGATATATTTGGACGGCGATAAAGGAAGCAGAAGTACATGATGTGCCTGTGAAATTTGAACCTATTCCAGATGTAATTAAACCCCGGATTGGGGCAGAAGAAAAACTATAAAACTATTAAGAATGGTTAAAGCTACATCATTCCAAATACATACTGTGGACCCTCTATGCTGAGAAAAATGGGCACCAAGCTGTAACCAGGAACGTGATACTGATTATTATCAGCATCAGAAATAACTTTGGTGTCTATTAGCACAAGATTTTCCGGATTTTTTTACTTAAGGTGGCAATACACCGAAAATCAATTAATTCTTAATCCAGGAAGAATGTTGCAGAAATCTAAAATAAAATCTGGATGCCCAAAGCAAAACAAAAGAAGCAGAAGAAAGAGCGACACACAACAATACAGGTATTTAGGTGTCACCAGTTGCAACCTACTACACAGCTAGGTAAAAAAAAAAAAAACTATAGTGTTATGCCTATTTGCAGTGCAGTGTAATAGTCACAGCTGGGAGCATATTGCTACCAGTGACAAGCTCTAATGCATTTGTACTGATCTCGGTGGATGTAAAAACAAAAAAGGAAAACAAGTGAAAAAGCTAGAATTGGTCTAAGACCAATTCTTATGATACCCTAGATGAATTAAATTTTGTATGGTCACCGATCTATGCCAGTTTGATTTTTGAAGTGGTTTTTCGCATATATTTCTAGAACGGTTTGTCGGACAGAAAAAATGATTATAACTAATTTTATAGGATTTCGTATTCTGAAGAAGTTTTTAATACAATAAAAATGTTTTTGACTGATATTTTTCACAGTATACGTAAAAAACCTAAATTTTTATATGGCAACACCAAGAAGGACTTGCCCGATTTAGTCCATTTTTGAAATTTTATTTGCTAGTATAATGGAAACACCATGTACCAGCTCTCTATATCGATGCGTTCTCAGGCATTTATAGATCACCCATATAACTACTGGGACGATATCCACATATCCTCCATTTAGACCAATTCTACAATTGAAAAGCTAAGTCTACAGAAACTTAAAAGCTACCAGATCAGGAGCAAAGAAGTCCTAAGTATCCCGGAAACAAGAACACCAACGAAGTAACCTCAAGTACATCGCCCTAGCGATAATCGGAATTGATTATATCAATAGGAGACATCAATTTACACTTCAGATAAATGAGATCGTCTCCAACCAGCATGCCGTTCCTGTCGAAGAAACTTTGAGCCCTCAGTTGCAATGGTCATCGCTCCACTGAAACTGGGGAGGAGTCCATGACCACACATGTTTACCTAGATAGATATTGAATTTAAAGTCATTGTAATTATATATCATTTCAGTTCATTAAACTTAAGTTCAAACGTGCAATCATAAGTAAATAACTTGGTTAATCAACAGTTCTCATCAGTTGTTATTTTGCAGTTGTCTGAAATCGTCTGTAGCTCTTTAATTTGGAAATAAAGGAACATCTTTAAGTCAAATCAATTTCTTTTTATTTCTTTTTGTCTTGCATTTCGTATTTCTCTGTTTTCCTTTTCCACATTCTTGAAGACACTCCATAGTATTTTTAGCTTTTAAAGTTTTCCTAATGCAAAATTTCAACCAACTATAAAATAAACAATAAGTACTCAACTAAGTAGATATTATAGTATATCGACTTGTCCATCCGTGCCTGCAGCGTCCAAACCTACATCGACCTCTTTTCCCTATTCACTAATAATATATAAAAGTTTTTATTGGTGTTTGGCACATTATCCGCCAAGGAGTATGTCTAATACCTCAACACTAGCCATGCAAATGGAAGATGGGGATGTTATGGTGGACCCTGGTGAGTCTATCACGATCTCTCCCTCAAATCCTCCGCAGCAGCAATTCCTCACAGAAGCCCTTACTACTAACACAAATAACCGTGAGCCTACAGAAAAACACAAGCTCGGTAAGCCCTAATGAGTTAAGACCCAGAACAAACGGCTCATGCAAAGCCTACGATTTCAACCTGATTCCTCAATCTTCAAGTTCTATAGTATCCCATAACGTTTTAGCGGTAACTCCGAAAGCAGTGATCTACGACATTACTGGGTATTAGTAGAGAGAACAGTCGGTGAACGAGATGAAAATCAGAAGCGACTGAATGACATATATAGTTGTAGAAGCCCTGCTTTAAAAAAACATAATAGCACTCCTTCAATGTAGTGCAATTATTCTTTCATAATTTTGCTGCCAAATAGGCTTGCATCCTATGACTTGCCCAGACCATCAATTAAATGTCTACATCCCTTCTTTCTATGCTCCTGAACAAGGTATCACAAAGGCAGTAGCTGATGAAGAACTCATCAACAATATTTTATGCTCAGTGCCTGTAATGCCATCACTCCCTTCCACACCCTCTTCAAATCGCTTTGAATTACTCAAAGACATGACAGATGAAATATCGTTCCTCACTTTGTCCTCCGCAAAAAGAACAAGAGTTCCCGATGCAGAAACAAAAAAGCTACTTATTGTATCATAACTCCTTTGTCCTGATTTTTTATTATAAAATGATCAAAGGTTCTTTTACCTTGACCGTGATGAGGATGAAAACGGTTGTTGTACCACAACATTATTAAGAAATCGATTCGTGCAAACAAATTAAAATGACTTCATTCTCAAAAATAAGTGTGTTTATTAAAAATAATTACTCTATACATAGGCTTTCGTGGTGTCCGAATTTATTATTAAGCATTGTCATATATAACATACGCAAAAAAATTAATGTTAATAAAAGTTTTAGGAATAGAAATTGCATCTTTTTTTTTTGTTTTTTTATCTGAGTCTTCAGCTTTAGATGCATACGTTGATGGTCTAATTATTTCCATAATTTCAAGCTCGGTCAAAATCGGAGCAGTATCAATATGGTAGTCCAGGTTCAAATAATCTTCCAGCGTAATGTCCGCGGCTAAATTCTAAGTTGTAGACACAGCAAACTATTGTGTAATTTAATGTCTTCTATGCAAGGAACCCCTAGCGAGGGAGCCATTACCAAAGCAAATCCAGTATAATTGAAACAATTTTTAATTGTTGTGGTTGTTACACATCGCCTGGCGGTATAAATGTAAGGAGTCCAAAATTGTCAATTCATGGTAACAGAAAAATTTTCAGCAAAATAAGCAAGTAAGAATTTCAAATGTTTTCATATTAAGCAATATTTCGTGTTATTCATTTTGCGATATCAGAATCAATCCCAATGAAAATCATTTTACGGAACGGGTACTGGACCTTTGTTTCGTGTTATGCCATATTTCGTGTAATCATTTTTCGTCTTAAGTGAAATCTACTATATTATTTTAACAGTTAGCTCAAGTTATTTTACCTGACTTAGTCATCAGTCAGAAACGGAACGGATCTCATAACGGAGAAGGAAAGAGGCTCCGAATTGAAAAATCATGGATCAGTTACATCCTAAGATCCAGCACTAATAACCAATTAACCAGAGAATTTATTTTCTCGCTAAAATACTTCAAACTTTCGAAGTAAACCCGGATTAATTCCATAACAGAGCAGCAGGACTCTTCAAAATCGTCCTCGACCTTGGGATGGAAACTCGCCAAGATTTTCGCAGTACCAAAGGTTTCCAATCAAATTCTCCATCCGTCAGAAACTGGGGCCATATCGCTCTTATCTTTAACCTCCAAAATCCTAGAGAAGCTGCTAGCAAACAGATTTTCATGGCTACTAGGAGAAAGCTGCTGCTTTTAGTTATTAGCTATATACTAAGTAGAGGGACACAAGTAGCTCTGCGGGAACTGGAGCATAACCTGGCATGCACCCTTGCTAGACGTCAACACTCTGACGTTGTGGTCTCTATCGATTTGGAGGTTTCCAATAGGACACCTAAACATCTGCTTCTGCAACTGAAGAAATAAAAAACAGCTACTTAATACAAACAGATCTTTTCTCTCCAACACTTTTCCAACACTCACCTAATCAATAACAGATTCCCCCAAGAATCACCTGTCGGTACAACTTTCTATTACATTCTTTTGCCGAGAGACTAGCGCATTTTGACGTCTTTTTCTTTTTGCAGATAACATCATATGCTATGCTTTTGATGAGGCTTCATTCATTAATCATATGATCAACAAATTACCAATTACCAATTACACCTAATAGTACTAAGTATCCTCTGCTCTATCATCAAAAACACCTTAACTGCACCGATTCATTTCCTCTATCTCCACGTCCTTTAAAACCATTCCTTTTAATCCATATGCCCAAGTTCTGTGTACAACTTTTCACCTTAAAGTATTATCATGAACGAAAAACTATACGGGAACATCTCGACAAAAGTAAAATACGCCTACACATTGACACAACAAAGACTCTATGCTGAGAGGACAATATGCACTGACGCATCCAAGAACGAGGAAGTAGTTCGGCTAGCTCTTCGCACCACAGACTTCGATCAGATCTACTCATACCTGAAGGTTTTAGATACCTATCACCGATACTTCTAACAAAGGCTGATACATCAAATATTTATTTCCAAGATGGAAAAATATCTTTCTACAAGGACAAAGGTAACTAATATAGAGGGTAATAGTAACCTAGTCAATTCGGTCTCTGAGAGTTTAAACCCACTATTTAGGAACTGCCAACCCTAAGCTATCCCATATATTCAACCTTCCTATTCCCACTTCCCATTACCCCAGATAACTCAACTAACTGAGTAAGATCAAAAGTTATGGCTGACGTAGTGCAACAACCATAAAATAGAAGCCAACGAAACGAAGTTGCCAAATCAAGAGGACAACAACAACTAGGTAGGAAACTACAACATCATCGAGCTGAGGGCCAAAGAAAAGCCTAAAAGACGCAAATAACAAGAATATGAAGATATATTCATCGAAGAAGAAATAACATACGGATTCAAAGAATGCAATGCACTAGCAAAACTTTGACTTCGAGGTGTACTAGCATGCCTGCCTGCATGAACAGTCACCATGGAGTGAGCTATCAGCTTCGGCTGATATTTAGGACTTCACATCCTCCAGTACTCACTAAACATATGCTACCATAACAAAATTTAACAAACGTGCTGCCGAAATTGGGGACACGTACTATCTCTCCCCTATAAATATACGTGAAAGATCTTCGGATCTTTTTAAGTCTAGACCTGCTAATCCTCTAAAAGTATTATTCTACGAGAAAGTGTCTACTGGTAACTATAGAGGGTAACAACTCCCTGAATAAAGCAAACTTAAAACTAATTATAACCTCATATACAGCAAAGCTATACTTATACACAACTCGTGTAATCCCACTGGTCAAATTAATCAGTCTATGGAACTGCAATAATATCGTACCACTCTACTGTAATGTTTGTCATACTTTGCAATATTATGCCATGTAGTTATTTAGTTCTTCTATTACTTGCTTGCTTAATGTAAGTTTCTTATTTTACTATACTATACTATGTATTATATTCTTGCTATAATACTTTCGATACTACATTTTACTATTTTGCTACGGATGTTCCAAGCTCCCACACAAAGTCTCACTGAAGAAAAGAATCCTTGGATTAAACTTTTAACCAAAAAAATCTACTATCCAAGCACCGCGAATTATCTCACAAATAGTCGAGGAAAACCCTTCACTTTCTAAATTATTTTGTATTAAAAAGTTTTAATCCCTGGTAGATTGTCGAGCCTTGGGTCGAACTCCTCCTTTTTTCTCATTCTTCGTGTAATATTTTTAAATGAGAAGCACTTGCTGCAGGGATGGACGACTGTAGTCTTCGTAGAGCCATAAAAGGATACGGAGCGTGCAAATTGTTGAATCGACAAAGGGGACTACAAGAGAATTGCCTGAAAACCTGCGTGCAATTATCCACAGCAGTAGCAAATCTGGACGTATCAGATCTAATGGATTACTCGCATCGGAAGTTGTATTCCCCGTTTTAAAAAAACCCATAAGAAGTAGTCAGAAGCAACATTGAGTTTACTTCAATTTTAATTATTTTAATAATTTTGTTTGCAACTGTAGTGATTTATTTAGTTGCATTTCCTGTAGACAATCATATTAATTTTCTGCTAAAATACACACTTGATCAATATACACATGTAACTAGTATGCTTTGTACATATACAATAAATAATGCCTTGCTCTATCATCTTGCACATGTACGTAATATTAATATAGATCTGTATATACTTGTCTATGTAGTTTTTGTAGCCTAGCGATAGGGAAGTAGCGTTACCTTTAACATTGATTCCAATTGTAACCTCAGCAAAGTGAAGTTCAACTCAATAAACATACCTATCAGTGGATATCAGTTTTTATTTATTTGTTCTACAAGTCAAAAAAAATCATTTCCAAATCAGGGATTTTATTACTACCGCTTCTTACACGTGCCGTGAGGAGTCACTTGAGCTTCAATAGGAAATATCTTTTAGTTACACGTGCCGTAAAAGATACTACCAAAGCGCAACCCTCATCTTTAACAGCATCAATATTTTCTGCATAACCTTCTCGGACTTGAAACGATGGCAATAATTTGTACTTTTCTGTTTAAGAGCCTTTTAAGATGGACATAAATTTTAGATGGCGTGAGGAGTCACTTGAGCTTCAATAGGAAATATCTTTTACACGTGCCGTAAAAGATACTACCAAAGCGCAACCCTCATCTTTAACATTGGTCCTTCAAAGCCGGATAACGGAATACTTCAATCAACATTATTGTAGTATATCAGATAAGTAGCATTTTTCTGTATCTTATAATTTGGAAATTTTCACAAAAACAGTGATCATAACGTGCGGTGATCACAATATCTTTAATCGAAAATTTACATTTGCAACAAGTGCAGAAGACTTTGTATAAATATAGCCCTAGCAATGAACATTTAAAAATCACAAAAAAAATTTTAAGTGATAAAAATAAATCAAATTTGAGCAATTTCGATCATATCGTGCCATGATCATTTGATTCATCAAATAGAAACAGTGAATTCATATCAAATAAGTGCGCATTCATTTACATACATACAGATGTAAAATTTCTAGAAACATCATTGAGAGTTGGTTGAGAGATTAGTGGCAAGTAGATCTGATAACAATTGCATTGTTTGGTCATTAAACCAGTTATTTGTTTAAAGCTGTTGCATTTTTTTGCAAATTTTATAAAGATAATAACCCAACTTCTTTAATGAGTGTGATATGAATGAATACCTATCTAAGTTGTCTGCTTTCTTGAGTGACGTTATTCCCTTAAATTAAAACGATAAACTCTCGTATTAAAATTATAAACAATTGGCTTATCATTTACTGAATTTGAGAAATTTGTGTAAACTGTAAAAAATAAATAAATAAAAAGGAATTGGACAATTACGATTTATTCTAGTTTGTAGTGAAAAAGGGCTTCATACCAAATTTATTAACTTTTAAAAATATTTGAATTTTGAAATTTATTGTGCTTCAACCATGACACAGCAACCTGATAGTAAAAGCGTATTAGTACAGAGAAGAGGAAGGGTAAAGGGAACAATTACGCGGATTAAGACCTTTGCGGATAGTATTACAGCGGACACTAGCATTGATGACATATCGTCGCGTTTGGAGAGACTCAATGAAAATTGGTCAGAATTTTGTAATATTGAAGATGTTTTGCTTACGTTTGATGATCAAACGTCTGAAATGGAGGAGTACGAAACGAAATTCTTCGAGGCAAGGTCTTCCTTATTGGGTGCGCTAAGATCTCGAACACCTAATGTGGGGCAACCTAGTAGACAACCGGAAGAAATAAATTTAACGCTTTCTCATTTGCTTACTCAGCAACAATCATTTCTTGATCGGAGTAATAATGAGTCCACAACGAACACTCGTTTGCCTCGACTAAATATTCCTAGCTTCTCTGGGGAGTACAAAGAATGGCCAAGCTTTCCAGATTTGTTCGAAGCGGCAGTTCATAGCAATTCATCGCTGTCCTCATGTCAAAAATTTCAATACCTTAAAGGCCTATTGAAGGGAAATGCAGCTAATATCATTCGTCATCTCACAATCAGCGATTCCAATTATGAAGAAGCTTGGAAAAAATTGAAGGAGAGATTTGATAAAAAGGGTCACATAATGACAAGTCTAGTAAAAGCATTTCTAGAGCAGCCTCATCTAAATCAGCTCTCAATAAAGCCTTTGAAGAGCATGTGCGATTTGTGTGATGAGGTCATTCGGGGATTAAAGGCTTTAGGTCCCTCAGCCGAGGCAAGAGATCCTTGGTTAATATACATAGTCGTTAACAAATTAGACGCCGATACCCGTGAAGCATGGTCAAAGGAAATAACTAATAAGGTATTCCCAAAGTTTGATGAATTAATTGAGTTTCTGAATAAGAGATGTGATGCTTTAGAAACTTGCGCGGTCGTGTCCAAGCGTGCGGCAACGTCAATGAAATCTTTGCATACTGTTTCCTATTCAAGTTCCAATCAAATAAGCTGTCCAAAGTGTAGTGATAATCACTTTCTATACCATTGTGATGAATTCAAAGTTCAATCTCCAGCTGATCGCAAGGCTTTGGTAATCACACAATCCCTTTGCTTTAAGTGCTTAGGATCTACGCATTCGGTTAAGGCTTGTCATTCTAAGATCCATTGCAGATATTGTAAAGGTAACCATCATTCATTGCTTCATGGTGCTTCCACTCAGAACAAGACAGCTTCTCATACGTTACAGTCAAATGGTTCAAATGCAGACAAAGCAACATCATTGAACACTCAGATGATCTCAGCCAACTCTGAAGATCATATCAATCGTAATCCGTCGCAATTTCAACAATCAACCTCTTCAATCAACCCTCTACCTTCAAACACTACAATCAACACTCCACTATCAACTTCTTCTATCAACACAAATAAAGTAACTACGGAGGCTTCCTGCTCTGTAGCAAGTGAGCTTTCATCTCTGAATTCTTGTGCCACATCATCAGATCCAGTAGTGACAAACTTATTACCAACGGCTGTAGTTCATGTTCTCGATAACTATGGTAATGTTCAAAAATGTCGGGTACTTCTAGATTCAGGGTCTCAAGTGTCTCTGATTTCTGAATCGTGTGCGCAAAGACTTTCGCTCAAGCGTGAAAACGCACGAGTATCAATAAGCGGACTAGCATCTTCTGGCGTAGGAGTTACGAAAGGAAAAATCCTATTAACTATTTCTACTATAAATCGCTGAAAATCCAGGTAGCTGCCTTTGTTATGAACAAGCTCACCTCTTTAATCCCGTCTGAAAGCTTCGTTATACCAACGTGGTCTCATATTGAGGAACTCAAACTTGCCGATCCTTGCTTCAACACACCTTCGTCGGTTGATATCATTCTCGGTTCTGACCACTTTTTTGAAGTTTTAAAGCCTGGCAAGAAGATTGACGAACTTGGTCGTGCCTTTGCTCAAGAAACAATATTCGGGTGGGTACTTTTCGGCAATTTTCCAACAACTCATCCAACCTTGACAAGTCGTCACATAAGCATATCAACAGATATAGATAAATCTCTTGCGCGCTTTTGGGAATTAGAGCACCCTTTTTCCAAAGAAGTTCAATTGTCAGATGAAGACAATGAGTGCGAACTGCACTTCCAAAGCAACTATAAGCGTGAGAGGACTGGCCGGTATAATGTTTCATTGCCCTTTCGCAAGCAGATTGGGGCGCTTGGAGAATCAAAACAAAATGCCATAATGCGTCAATATGCCATTGAACGTCGCTTTCTAAAGGACCCTAACTTGAAAGAGCAATATGTGAAATTCATGCGCGAATATGAGGAGCTTGGACATATGCAAAAGGTACCATATGAGGAACTAAATGTTGAAGCATCGAAATCATTTTACCTTCCGCATCACGCCGTCTTCAAAAGAGAGCCTGTACCAAAGATTCGAGTTGTTTTCGACGGCTCCTGCAAATCAAGCTCTGGTGTGTCCCTTAATGATAAGCTAATGGTTGGTCCAACAACACAACCGGATCTAGTGACAACACTAATAAACTATGAAATGGCATTTTGTTCGGATGTAGAGAAGATGTACAGACAGGTGGTAGTGTCCGAAGCCGATAGAAACTTTCAGAGAATCGTTTGGCGGGAAAACCACTCACTTCCAGTCCAGCATTACAGGCTTACTACCGTAACATATGGCACAGCATGTGCACCATTCCTTGCGACAAGAGTTCTGCAACAAATTAGTGAGGATAATAAATCGAAGTTCCCAGAAGCGGCATCTGTTATAAACACAATGTTTTACGTGGACGACCTTCTAAGTGGAGCAAGTTCTCTTGCCCAAGCTATAACGCTTAAAGATCAACTTACCGACATTTTGAGTTCCAGTGGCTTCAATCTAACCAAATGGCGGTCTAATTCACGAGATTTCTTGAAACATAACAATTCAAACGTTGTAGTTCAAAACGTTGTTTCGATTGACGATGGATCTGAAGTATCGAAAATCTTGGGAATACAATGGGACCCACAAACAGATACCTTTTCGTTTAAAATTGCTCCAATAAATTCTACTGAGCACACTAAGCGCACCATTTTAAGTGAGTCCTCACGTATTTTCGATCCAATGGGATGGCTGGCACCAATGGTGATATCTGTTAAGATCCTTTACCAACAACTTTGGTTGACAAAACACGATTGGGACGATCCATTGCCAGACAACATTATGATGAAGTGGAAAGACATAAAGCAACAGTTACCAGTACTAGAAGCTGTAAAATTTCCAAGGTACATTTACAGCAATAGTGAACGTATTCAATTACACGGTTTCGCAGATGCCTCAGAGCTTGCTTATGCCGCGGTCATTTACTGTCGGAGTTTTGATAGAAATGGAAGGCCTGTAACACGAATCATCGCTTCAAAAACGAAGGTGGCACCATTAAAACAAATCTCTCTCCCAAGACTTGAACTGTGCGGAGCCTTGCTGCTTGCCAGACTAATGGAAAAGGTAATGAAGTCACTTTCTCTAACAGATGTACGAGTTCATGCCTGGACAGACTCCACGGTGGTGCTCTCTTGGCTATCAGATATTCCTCGACGCTGGAAAACCTTTGTGGCCAACAGGACATCAGAGATTTTAGATATGATTCCCAGAAAACAATGGAGACATGTACCCTCTACCGAAAATCCTGCTGATGCTGCTTCGCGAGGACTATCTCCAAATGAACTGCTTCACTTTGATATGTGGTGGAATGGACCGAAGTGGCTGATTAGTGAACCGAGCGAATGGCCTTCTCATCCAGGGATAGAGTTCAAATCGGAGGTCATACGGGAAGAAAAGAGATCCATCATTCTATCGCATTATCAAGAAGCTCAACAAGAAAGCAGTTTTTCCAAATTATTCCTTCATTTTTCATCCTTCTCAAAAATTATACGAATCATTGGTTACTGTCACCGATTTGTGTACAATTGCAAAAACCAGAGGTCAAGTAGAAAGCAAAACCTTTTATCTGCAAAAGAGCTATCGTATGCTCAGACTTCCTGCCTTAGAGCCGTCCAAGGTTCTGCGTTTGAACCGGAAATGAAGCAGTTAAAGGAAGAGAAACCTGTCAAATCAAACAGTAAACTGGCAAGATTACATCCGTTTCTTGATACGGATGGACTCATAAGAGTGGGGGGCCGAATTCAAAACTCCGCTCATAACTTTAATGCAAGGCATGCAATAATCCTTCCCAAGGGCCATCCCATCACGTCTTCACTAATTCTGGAAATTCACCAAATTTATTTACATCTTGGTTCAACATTACTGATAGGATTAATCAGACAACGGTTTTGGATTATTGGTATTAGAGACGAGGTCAAGAAGGTCACAGGCAAATGCATCACATGTTTCAAATTTCGCACTGCCAAAACGACGCAACTCATGGGAAACCTTCCAGAAGCCCGTGTGACCATTTCTCGTCCATTTTCCAGAGTTGGGATCGACTACGCTGGACCCTTCAACTTGTGCTCAAGAGTCGCACGAGGTACGAAGACATTTAAAGGTTACATAGCCTTGTTTGTTTGCTTTGCTACACGAGCTCTACATCTTGAAGTAGTTAGTAGTCTCACTGCAGAAGCCTTCACAGCTTCCTTACGACGCTTTATTTCACGACGCGGAATACCGTTAGAAATTTTCTGTGTTTGTTGGTGGTAGAAAGCATGTACAAGAATTACAGAAGCTTGCAATATCGAATGCTAATAATCCATTGGTTTTAACCTTTCTTTCCCAGCATAGAGTAACATGGCGATTCAACCCTCCTGGTGCCCCCCATTTCGGTGGCATCTGGAAAGCCGGCGTAAAATCCGTGAAATGGCACCTGCGTAGAGTCATCGGGAAGACAGTGCTGAGTCTTGAAGAAATGACAACGCTCCTGTGTCAAATAGAAACCATACTGAACTCTCGGCCATATGGAGTGCTATCATCAGATCCAAATGACCTCGAGGCGCTGACACCCAGCCACTTTTTAATCGGAGAACCACTGACAACGCTTCCCGAAGTTGATATCACAGATGTAAAAATATCCCGCTTAGGGAGATGGCAGCATGTCCAGCAACTGATGCAAAGTTTCTGGAAACGGTGGAAGAACGAATATGTGACGTTCCTGCAAGAAAGACCGAAGTGGAGAAATGCGCAGGACAATTTGAAAGAAGGAGAGCTTGTACTTATTCGGGAAGACAACTTACCCCCAGCGAAATGGTTAATAGGACGAGTAATAGCCTATCATCCTGGAAAGGACAACTTAGTACGCGTCGTTAGTATACGAACTAAACGAGGAACATTTGACAGAGCAATCAACAAAATTTTTAAACTACCAGTAAATTAGTTAAGAAACCGTGTTCTTAACCGGCGGGAGGATGTTCTGACCCATAAGAAGTAGTCAGAAGCAACATTGAGTTTACTTCAATTTTAATTATTTTAATAATTTTGTTTGCAACTGTAGTGATTTATTTAGTTGCATTTCCTGTAGACAATCATATTAATTTTCTGCTAAAATACACACTTGATCAACATACACATGTAACTAGTATGCTTTGTACATATACAATAAATAATGCCTTGCTCTATCATCTTGCACATGTACGTAATATTAATATAGATCTGTATATACTTGTCTATGTAGTTTTTGTAGCCTAGCGATAGGGAAGTAGCGTTACCTTTAACATTGATTCCAATTGTAACCTCAGCAAAGTGAAGTTCAACTCAATAAACATACCTATCAGTGGATATCAGTTTTTATTTATTTGTTCTACAAGTCAAAAAAAATCATTTCCAAATCAGGGATTTTATTACTACCGCTTCTTACACGTGCCGTGAGGAGTCACTTGAGCTTCAATAGGAAATATCTTTTAGTTATACGTGCCGTAAAAGATACTACCAAAGCGCAACCCTCATCTTTAACAGCATCAATATTTTCTGCATAACCTTCTCGGACTTGAAACGATGGCAATAATTTGTACTTTTCTGTTTAAGAGCCTTTTAAGATGGACATAAATTTTAGATGGATAGTCTACTCCTTTGTAATTAATTGAAAAAACAAAATTTTACCCGTTAAAGGTTTTTTATTTCTTCCAACCATGTAATAATGCAAGGGTAGCTAATTCTAAGTCCCTTAAGCCTGCTGAAGATTCCCCTTGACATAATGTAACAGCTGTTAAGGAATATGATTCTCGTTCAACACTGGCTTTCATTTCGTTCCAGGTTCCTTGATATATCAGTCCGGCTCCCATTATTGAAGCGACTTGAATATTTTGTGGAATATCGAGTACTACGTTCTAAAGCTGAAGCTCGTAGTAGAACATTAATATGTACACTCAATAACTTTGTTGTGGTATTATTCATGGCACCTTGTAGATAAGGTATACAGATTAACAAGGTATGACTGTCCGCATCATAGATTCGCCATTTAGTGTGTCATGCGAACCGAATCCCTATAAACGAAAAATAAAGTTTCAATTTGTTTGTAAATTTATTCTACTGGAGCCATTTAAAATGTTATAACAAGTACAATTTTACTTTCTTAGCATAAAGATAAATTGACTTTGTTAGTTTAAATCACCTTTAGGGAAAATCAGGCCGGTATTAAAACGAAGTGCTTGAAAGTTTTGTCGGTACAAAATGCAAATTAAGAATGGAATACCTTTGGTTTTCCCTGTTGTTTGATTCTATGGAATACTCACATTATTTCTAGAGTGAAATATAATGTTGACTATGGTACTTTATAAAACAAAAGATTAACTGATAAGTAAGGTATTAAGCAACGTTCCAAATGAAACGTTATCTTTGGCCCAAACAACTGATAGCAGAAATGCACCAGGAAAATTTTTTTCGAGTTCTTTGAGCTCTGCTGCTATAACAGACTCTTCTGCTAGCAATCCGAATGCTGTAGTTAACGAGGTTGGAAACGCTAACGATTGGAATGTTGTCCAGCGCAAAAGACGACAAAGCAAAAAAATTATTGGATCTGCTTCTCCGGTTAATGACCTCTCGGTAGTAAACAACATTAAATATATTCATCTATCCAGACTGCACCCTGATACGTCGTCTGAAAGTATTAAAGAGTATATTGCGTCAAAGGTTGGTATTGCACCAGATTTAATTTCGTGCTACAAATTGTTGAAAAAAGATGCGGATATTTCTTCTTTAAAGTTTGTTACTTTTAAATTGGGTATCCCGGATCATTTACTTTCAAAGATGCTTGTCGCTGACATTTGGCCTTCAGGAATATATGTGAGGAAATTTATAAATTTTCCAAAAAACCGGCAAGAACCAATTCCCACGAGTCTTCTAACTTAGATGACCCTCAGGATATTTTAGTTGCTAATATTGAATCTCAGAGCTGTGATTCAGCCGTGCCAACTATTGCTGCTTTTTTACCAGATATACACACACATACACACATGACATCATCTAGTAGCAGCAATTTATTTCGGAACAAAGATAATCCTTTATCCATTTATTATCAAAATATTAGAGGATTACGCACCAAAACAAGAGAGATTTATTTATCTTTGAATGATAACGAATTCGATATTGTTGTACTCACTGAGACCTGGCTTCATGATGGGATTTCTTCCCTGGAAGTTATCCCTGAACAGTATACTACATACAGAAAGGATCGCTGTCCAATTTCATCAGGTTATAACAGAGGTGGAGGCGTTTTAATAGCAGTCAAATCAAATATCAATAGCAGGAAGATTACATTATCAGATAATAATGCAATTGTTGAACAAATATCTATATCAATTTTTAATCCATCTAGACATAATTTCCTATATATCTGTGTCAGCTACATTCCACCATCATCAAATTGGGATATATACCATTCTCACATCCAAAATATCACTACTCTATCACATAAAATTTCCGAGGATGACTACCTTTGTGTACTTGGAGACTTTAATTTGGGAGGAATAACTTGGGCACCTACCGATGAGGAGCTAATATTAATTCCGTCGAATGTTACATCAGATATTGAATTGCTTGTGATTGATAGCTTAAGTAGTTTAAATCTTTCTCAAATCAATAGTATTGAAAATTTTTTTGGTAGATTTTTAGATTTAATTTTTCTTAGTGATAACTGTTTTGCTGAAATTAATGAGTGGTCTTTCCCATTGGTGAAATGTGATATTCATCATAAAGCTTTAATAATGCATATGAATTTGTATAATTTTGAGACAGTTGGTAACTGTAGATTATTTTATTTAATTTAGAAACAAAACTCAGGTTTTATTTAATTTTGTGGCTAAGCAGCCGTATATTCAATTTATTTAGGATTTGTCTGAACTCTACAAAGATCTGTACAAGAGTGAGTGCTGATAGTTAATGATTATTGAAACCAAAATTTATTAACAAAAGAGCAACGTTATTCAGCACTAACGTATAAAAGTAGTTAAGAGAATGACAATTTACATTAAATGTTATGAATGTATGCAATCTGAATTTTAGATTAAAGTGTTGATTGATTTCTTTTTGTGTTGGTTTGGTGATGAATTCGAACATTCCGCCCGCCTCGTAGTGATACGACGAAGATCGTTCTTTCTCCGCCCGCCATGATCTATGTGATTTACCAGTTAGATTGACAGGATTATCTGTTGAAAGAGTTGTAGGTATAAGTTACATGAAGTCACAAGGCGTTTGAAATAGGACATAGAGGTAAGGAGGCTAGGCTAAAGGACATCTGAAGATTTAATTGTTTTCTGTAAGTGGTAAAACGCCAAGTTTGGTTATTGGTCTCGTAAAGCAGCCATCCTTATGTCTGAGCTTGACGACTCGTACGTTACCATCAGGACCAGGGTAGGTCTCCAGCACACGACCAAGCAGCCATTTAGATGGAGGAAGACGTTCATCCTTAATCAAAACAAGGTCATTAACTTTAACTGGAATCTCTTGCCGGAACCATTTATGCCGGAGTTGGAGCGAATGCACATATTCTTTATACCATCGTTGCCAAATGTGTTCATACATTTGTTGGACGAGTTGCCACCTGTCGAGACGATTGATTGGAATATCCTTAAATGATGGTGCAGGTGCCGTAAATAGATTTTCTCCCACAAGAAAATGAGCTGGAGTTAAAGCCGACAAGTCTTCAGGATCGTCTGATAACGCATAAGGAGGCCTGGAGTTTAGGCATGCCTCGATTTGTGTGAGTAGGGTACCCATCTCCTCCATGGTTAGATGATGATCGCCCACCACTCTCCGTAAATGATGTTTAAATGCTTTCACTCCTGCTTCCCACAATCCTCCAAAGTGAGGAGCAGAAGGAGGTATAAAATGCCATTTTGTAGAATCCTGTAGGAGAAATTCTGCAACTGATGAGTTCGTGATAAGCTGATTAAAGTGAGTTGAGAGGATCTTATCGGCAGCAACAAAAATAGTAGCATTGTCGCTGTACAAATTAGCACACCTCCCACGCCGACCCAAGCAACATTTTAGGTCAAAATCATGTCTAAATTTCCTTAATATAAGTCGCGATTTTTCTTTGACCAAACCTTAATAGAGATATTTTACGTCAACACGACCACAGAATTACGAATGTGGGTAAAAAAATCAAAGTAATTTGGAAGTAAAAAATTGGGAAAGGAAGGTATTTATACTTAGTGGTTCAAGGCAATGGATGGTCAATTCAAAACGCTTTGACCTGATTTAGCCCTGCAATTAGTCAAAATGTCGACTTTTGGAAGTAAATTTGACTTATTTATCCTTATTTTCACCTTTTTATGCCTACTAAAGAAAAGAGATAGAAGTATGGAAAAGAGGAATGGAAATAAAATTTATAGCAAATGTATAATGTTTTGTGCAAAGAAGATGGAATGAGTTAAAATATATATGTCTCAAGTCTGGATCATTTTATTACGAATATTATAAATATATGGCTTACTTGCACCCATATTTTTCCACTAGTTAGCACGCAAATTATGTGCGATTTAAATTTCTCTGCAAATATACTTATGATACTTCGAAAAAATAAACGCGCCCGTAGAAATATCCATATTTTTAATGATGGTTTGTATTTACATTTTTATAAAATTCTGAATCGTTCAATATAAAATCAGTAAACGGAATTACTTTAAGTTTATATTACTTCAGTATATATATGAAACTATAGTTTGATTAAATGGTTATAGAATTTGAGAGAAAAATGAAAATGAAAATATCAAGATTTTTTAGATATATAAACTTCAACTCTGAAAATATGGCGTGCCCATCTTGTCCGACTTTAAACTCAAAAATACCTTTATTCCTAACTTATAGGTTATGTTTATATTTACTATGGTTGATATGACCTAAAATTTTAGGAATAAAGTCCAAAACCCTTGTTTAGGTCAAAATGTCTACAAAGGCAGAGAATTCAAATCCCTAATTTTAACCTAGAGGTCTAACTACCTTATTCTGGAAAACATGCCTACAAAGTCAAGGCAATTAAATCCCTAATTTCGCCCTGAAGGCCTATTTTGCTCATCTAACTTATTTTTGCCTTCAAAGTCAAAAGTGGCCATAAAATGCTCCTAATCCTGCCCTGAACTTTAAAACTTCATGCAGAATCAAATTCTAGGAATCAACGTAAGCATCACGCGCATCAGTCTTCCTAGAAAAATATTAATTTGACGATTTATTGCAATGGGCGACTCTTTTAAAGTAGTGGCAGTATTGCAGAAAAGGAAGGGACGATCAATAATGGAGTATTCATTTGTACCGCATAAGTGGGAAAAACACGGCGTTCTCTTTTGGCCGAAAAATAATCTGGGTGCCCTTCTAAAAGATGCTGCGAGCACGCCAGGGAAGAACTGGCTTGAATACAAGTGCAAAGTTAAAAAAAATAATATTTTCGGTATAGAAGAAGCACAGTTATGGGAAGAAGAATATGTTAATGCATCAAGCACGGAAGCAGAGGACAGGTAATTTGGTTTTTCGTAGTGAGAAAATATTAAAAGAGATATTAATTTCAGTCTAAAAATCCGAAAAGTACTAAAAGAAAATACAAATACTCCAAGGACGGAAATTGATGGCATGTTTGCAGCATTGAAGAGTAATGCACCGACGTCATCTCAGCTGACATGCTGGAAACCAAACAGTCCATCCACAGCTCATGATGAATTATCTTCTGTGTCCCGTGATGGTTCTGATAAAATGTTGGGTGAAGATATTCACGATGTTGTAATTGGAAATGAACCAACCAGCCTTAATGCACAGGACACATTTATAGAGTACGGAGTAGTACTTGAAGATGGTATAATCGTACCAAATTATAGTGACGGATCAGTGGAAACTAATTCTGCAATAATGTTAAAAAATAGTGAAAAAAATTTGTTATTGTTCAAACAAATTTCGGAAAGTGAGTTTAAAATGTTTATTGTATGTATATTATTCTTGACATTTATTTTCCAGTACGGGAACAACTTAACCATATAGGTAGCTGAAAGTCAAAAACGAATTGAAGTACATCAGGAAAAAATAAATCAAAGGCTATGTTCGGATTTTCTAGAACTAAGAGCTAATAATGACCAAATATACTCTATGTTGAAGGATATAAAAAGCGTCATTCTCGGGCAAGACTTAGGGTGTAAAAAAGAAAAAAAGCCGGAAGGTGCAAACAAATACAAAGATAGATTCTCATTTCCATTGGACAAAGTGCAAGATGTATACAACTTTAATAAAGAAATTTCTAATAACGATGAGTACAAAAACTATCTGGTATGATCTTACTTGAAAAAGATAAACAAGAAAACTGTAATCTTATTTTTATCGCAGATATCTGTTTACACTTCAATTGGCGGAACTGAAGGCAATGAAGATGGGAAAATCGTCGCCAAAAAGCTACTTGCAATTGTATTCACCAAGCACGTATTAACTTTATTTTCATGGACAGGTATTTCAAGAACAAGTGGGATAGAAAAGAAGGAACCATTTCAATCATGCGATGGAATTCTATCATTTTTTCAAAGTGTTGTGCTAATGTCAGATTCGCGTTGGAACCAAAACAAAAATGAACAATTTTTTAAAATAAATACCTTAAAGCACGCAAAACAGTTAAATGAAGCGTTTGAAAATAAGAAAAGAGGACGAAAATTTGATATGCACGAGATTACTGTATGTGATTCCGGATCGCACGATATGCGTAAAAATGACAGGAGTATTTTAACCAAAGGAAGCATCAATCCCGAAGTCAACGAATCACAACAAAGCGTAGGTAGCATAAGTACTGATGAAATTGTGGAGATATGAACCAAAATTAATTTCTTGAAGTTCAATTAATATATAAGGAAACAACTTTTTATTTAATATATCCAGGGCGTTAAAGTGATCGGGATTAGTTTTGAAGTTAAATAACGCATTGTAATATGTATTAAAAATTCTGGAACATCTTACTTCTTATGTGGTTTTTTATTAAAAAACATTTGTATTTTATTTAAGTTTGTAATGGAAAATATATAATTTTTGTTATTGATTGAAATTTTAGTTTTTGATGTTAATATCCAAAGTATGAATTAGAGGATAGAAGACGAAGTCCATGTGATATTGCATACAAAAGAGTTTGTATTTCACTTCGTCCACAGAATACAATTTGGGGCTACGATATTCACATGTGCATTTAGTGCCATTTAAAGTTCGCTTCATTTTACCCTTTACAATATATACATTGAGTTGTGATGATGCAAAGGGCGTCGAAAAAAAATTCTGCTTGTCTTGTATACAAGAGCCATATATATAAACCTTTCCTTTCCTGTTCGTTGCGTTAATCATTGCAACAATTTCCCCAGCTGTCGTCATAAAGTAATTGTTCTTATTATCTGCCTTCAAAGTAAACTTTTCAGCTAAGTTGAGTTCCTTGTAGACGCCTTTACAAGTGGACAACTGATGTTGTTCTCTCGGAATTTCACCTTTTATGCATAGGCCATACTCTGGAGAAGCAGTTGTCTTACTTAGTTTTGACAACTCCATAACTCGTTTGCTTATTTGGCTTAAAGGCACATTGCCACTGCGTATTAAACATTTTAGGTGCCTCAGAAAATTTTCAAAAGGATATGAACTTATTTCAGATAATACGCCAAACATTCTAACATCGTCCACCACATGACACAAATTATGAACATTACTACTTATTGAATCCGCCCCATAGATCTCGATAAACTTTTCAATGTACTCTTCTAAAAGTCTTTCCGCAATATCGATGTATTTCAGATAGGCTTTACACGACAATATGGTAACTGCGGAGCTGAGTAACAGAAAATGATCGTATGTTTCCTGTGATAAAAAATCTTTCAAAACAACAGGACCAAGGTAGAGTAAAAAAGTTCTGTACTCAGATCCTTTCCAGAATTTTAAGAATTTTAAACCTCTAATCGCGCGTTGAATTTCCAGAGGTTTTGTACTGTTGCAGTTTTCTAGCATTTCTGAGACTTGATCAGCTTCATATTTTGAGAATTTTGTTCGGAAATTATAGCTTCCTTCGCGCCAGCCAAGTAAACATCTGCGCATTATTCCTGAAATTGTAAGTTAATCGTATTTACAGTTATTAAAGAAGAAAACGAATATTTACCTAAGTCAAATAAATGCAGTGAGTCCGCAACAATGAAGTTCTCAACCATATCAATTGGTAATTTTGTAAGTGGGGTGTCTTCTTTATGATGATCTTCATCCAGTTTTTGGCGAAAGGTTTGATCTGTTCTTCGTGAACAGTGAGTTCTTGGATAGCTCATATGTCGACCTTTTTTATCCCATTCTCCTACAACAGTACACTTGATGCAGCTTCCGTTCTCTGCATTTGATCCAGGTGTTCCTATTTATGTGTTTTAAAAAATTATGTACAAATGAAATAATATATTTGGAAAAGTTGAATGTGTAGACAAACCTTTAATAAAACTTCTTGCTTGAGTATCACAAACAAAGCATATTCTGCCAATTGTGATCTTTTGTCCGTTGCTATACACACCATCTTTTATGATTTCATTTAGTTCTTGAACAAAATCAATAAGGTATGAATACAGTGGGGGCTTGCCTTGTCCATAATATATAGCTGCAACCATCGGTTGTATATGAGGCATATTACCGATCTTGAATAAAATTGGCCAGAGTTGCAATATACTGCTGTGAAATGGAGACAACCCATCAACATTCACAATAAGTGAGATTGACATAGCTTCTTTTATGTCATGAAGAGATGACTCCAAGCACGTGCTAATTCCATTATACCAAAATCTTCCTGCTCCCATTTCAGTGATTTCGCAAGTAGACGGTGTACTTAAAAGTGTTCTAGCGTCCTTTGGAAGTTCATTAAAACCGTGCGCTCTTAGTACTTTTAGTAAGTCATTAACACAAGACAAGGTAACCTTATGTAATAAAGCCCATTCTCTTAATTGTTGGAACAAAGATAGCTTACTAAGCAATGCCTCCTCTGCCAATTCTTGAACTGCATATTCTTCGGGCTCGCCAATGTCATTAAAACTAAATTCATTTGTTGTACACTGTTCACTTGTTGTTGAATGTTGAGTTGGTACTACTATCGTAGCATTTCCGAAATCTAAAATTAATTGCTGAGTCCAGTATTACTTATATCTAAATGTTATTAATAGTACACACATACCTTGCACGGAAAAATTAAGAACATCTGCCTTCCTCAGCTTCTTTAATACTCTATAATAATTGGTAGTATGACGATACGGCTTATATTTTGTTTTATTTCCCATATTTTTATCTCGCAATACTAGTTTTATGAAATTTAATCACAATGAAGCACAATGGCGTCTAAGAAATCTTATATTTACATTGACAGATAACAGAAGGAACAAAAAGACGAATTTACTTTTAAGTAAACATTTGTGGTAAATTTTGCCCTCCTAAATGACCGTAATACTTTTTAGGTAAATTTTAGTAGTCATTTAGACTATATGGTCAAAATGAAACTTAATAATGGAAAGTCGTGTGATAAAATTTGGCCCTAACTATTTCGTCATTTCATTATTAGTCAGAAATTGTTAAGCTCTTAGACTTGGTAGTGTAGGTAAATTTTAATAAGCGTTGGTGGTAAATATTAGGTAATGTATGGCATGATATTTGACCTGAAAATGCTGTAGACTTTAAAGGCACGTATTAGAGGAAACTTACGTAATCTAAACCAGCATAATCGTTTTTGTAGTCAGGGATATTTCTAGTCGCTTCTTGGGGCAGAAATTGGTATATCTTAACCTTAATTTAAACTACAAGGTTAACTTGGCTTTAAGGCATAATTTCTTGTCTAAATTAGGTACAATATCACTAAATTAGGTCCATGGAACTTAGAATTGGTCACTTTATACCTGTTCTGTTGCTTGGGGACTGATGAAACGTCTGTATGCTGCGATGAAGGCATCTGCAGTTAAATCTGTTACGAGCTCCAAATGACATGCCCGAGTCGAGAGGCAAATGAAGACTGCTACATAAACTTTCATCGTCTGATAACCTCTTCCTTTTATTGGTTTAATGTAGAGTGGCCCGGCATAGTCTACCCCACTATTTAAGAAGGGTTTTGATGGACGAACTCTTGATGATGGAAGTTCACCCATTAATTGTTTGTTTGTTGACGCTCTGTTGCTCCGTCCACTAAGTACCCAATATTTAGTACGAATGCGATGTAGTGTAGCCTGAGCTCCGCCATGTAGTGTCGCTTTATGAGCTTAAGCGATGATTAGCTGTGTTAAATGGCACTCTTTGGGTAATATGACAGGATATTTTTCTTCAAAAGATAGAAACGATTGTCGTAGTCGTCTAGAAAGACGCAGCACACCATGGTCATCAAGAAAAGGGTTTAATTTAAGCAGTTTTCTGTTTGAAGATAGAGACCTCTTCGTTGAAATGCAGTGAATGTCGTTTGCAAAGAAGCCTTGCTGAACAATTTTTATCCACCTCTCTAAAGCATTGTTTATTTCATCGACAGTTAATCGAATTGTTTTATGATGACACTGTGAACCTTTGAGATTTTGAACAAATCTGACGCAATACGCAGTAACGTGCAGCAATTTGGTAAGATCCGAGAAACGTGCTAGTAGTTCATTATTAAACTCCTCTTTTCTGCAGATTAACACAGCGGCAGGGCGCAACTCTTCTTCAATCGATGAAGAGGGTGAGCACGCTGGGTTACGAGGCCATTCAGAGGACCTTTTTTGTAGCCATGATGGTCCAGACCACCATAACGTAGACTCTTGAAGTTGGTGTGTTGAAATTCCACGCGTAGCACAATCAGCGGGATTTTCACTGGTGGGTACATGATGCCATGTAGCCTGAGGTAGTCTTTCATGAATCAGTGAGGTTCTGTTTGCGATAAATACCTTCCATTTAGAAGGATGCTCATGAAGCCATGACAGAACAATAGTGGAATCTGTCCACACATGCACAGGTATGTTGGCATAAGGTAGAATTCCTTGAATAGACTGAAGAAGCTCAGCAACAAGTGTAGCACCGCATAGCTCAAGGCGAGGCAGCGAAATAGTTTTCAACGGACTAACTCGAGTTTTTGCAGCTACAAGCGATGTCTGAATGATATCGAAATTATGGATGATACGTAGATATACTGTTGCACTATAGGCCGACAGTGACGCATCACAGAAGCCATGTAGTTCGAGTCCTATATGTGAATCTGTAGTCCCTAACCACCTAGCTAGTTGAATTGCCTTTAATGATTCAATATCATCTCTATAACTTAGCCAAATATTTCGCAACTCATCTGGTAATTCCTCGTCCCATTCTAGCTTAGCTAGCCATAACTTCTGTAAAAATATTTTGGATGAAATTGTAGTGGGCGACAACCAGCCTAGAGGATCGTATATCCAGCTAACATCGGCAAGAACAGACCGTTTTGTATGCTTTTCGATTTTAGGCAGATCAATTGTACTGCTGAACGTATCATATTCAGGACACCATCCAATGCCTAAAGCTTTGATTTGAATGTCGTTCACAATTTTCGTTGTAGTATTCTTTTCAATGTCCGTATCAGGAAGATCAACTAGGAGTTCCGGAGCATTCGATAACCACTTGCGGAGATTAAACCCACCATGCTGCAGCAGTTGACGCAATTCATAGCGTAGTAAGATACAAGTATCTTTATCAAAGGCACCGAAAAGGGCATCATCAACGTAAAAATGTTCTCTCAAAATTTTAGCAGCCATTGGAAACTGTAACTCATGATCGTCAGCAAGTTGACGCAATACTCGACATGCCAAATATGGTGCGCTTGCTGTTCCGTACGTGACGGTAAGGAGTCGGTATATAGAAACTGGCTCAGATGTTGAACTCCGCCATAAAACTCTCTGGAAATCTGTATCTTGACGATCTACAAGTATCTGGCGATACATTTTCTCTGCATCGGCTGCTAGCACAAATGGAAACAAGCGCCATTTGAGAAGTACAACAAAAACATCATTTTGAAGCTTTGGGCCAATTTGCAGGATATCGTTAAGTGACGTGCCGCTTGTGGTCTTCTGTGAAGCATTGATGACCACCCTTAGCTTCGTCGTAGTGCTACTTGATTTTAGTACTGCATGGTGAGGTAAATAATACGCATTATCAGCTAGTTCTTCGCTTTTCGGTACTTTTTCCATATGATTTAATGTTAAATATTCAGACATGAATACTTCGTATTGCTTGAAAAGGCTTTGATCTTCCAAAAATCGTCGTTCCATTCTATATAGCGCAGCAAGGGAAGCCCCTTTTGACTGACCCAGTGACGATGGATTTGATTTAAACGGAAGACGAATAACATACCGTCCTTCTACTGTGCGATAGTGGGAGTCCATAAAGAATTTCTCGCAATCTTCTTCGTCAGCAGTCATGCTAGAAACAGTGGGAAGCTCTTCAATTTCCCAGAATCTTTTTAACAATGTATCACTGTCACTAGTTGAAGTATTCGTAGTAGTGTGAAAGCTCTGTGTAGTCATTGCTGTACATGGAGAAATGTCAACGGCTCCAGAAAGAACCCAACCTAATGATGTCAATTGTGCTATTGGTGTACCACGAGGACCTCTTCTCACTTCATCTCTCAGAACTTTAGCGTATGTCAGCTAGTTTTAACCCACTTACATGAGGCCATTCTTTTCTAAATATCTGTTTTGAGGGAATGAGATGTGTGAGAGACGGCAACACTAAGGATTGAATGGTGTACTTGACTGACTTATTCATTGATGAAATGATTTCATGTGTAACACAGTTTTTTGCTATGCCTGCATCGCAACTTCCAACACCACTTACTGATACATGAACTGACTTTTTTGGTAAGTTTAATAGCTTTGCAAGAGATGATGATATGAAATTGGATTCGGAACCTTGGTCCAATAATGCTCGCACACGTAATATTCCATTGTCAGCAGATCGAATGAAAACAATGGCAGTAGGCAATAACAATGACGACCTTGCGTATTGAGTACCCGATACGTGAGCCCTAGTTGATGCAATTGGTACATCAGAAGAAGGACTGCGTGACGTTGATGGTGAGCTCGATGTAAGTTGATTACCAGTGGAGTCCACTTTATGAACCATTGTATGGTGTTTCTGGTTACAATTTTTACATCGATTGGATGATAGACAATATAATGCAGTATGGCCAGATTTAAGACAATTGTGACATATCCTCTTATCACTTAGAAACTTCATGCGATCTTCAATTGATTTTGACCGAAATTCAGGGCAAAATAAAAGTGGATGCTTTGTGTTACATGAGATGCATCGATTACCAGAAGATGCGAAATGGCTATGTGAAAATGCCTTAAATGGACTCTGCCCTCTAGAAATTTCCGTACGGATTCAAAAGTAGGTACTTCTGTTGAAGATTTTAACGATGTTTCCCAATCTTTGCGTGTGCTTGAATCTATTTTTGATGAGATAAAGTAAACAAGCCAATCATCCCATTCTTTCACTGGTCTTTTCATGTTTTCTAAAGCACGGACGGTCTGAATAAAAGAGTCTAGCACTCGTCGAAGTTCCACAGATGTCTCAGAGTCATGCCACGTAAATTTACTAAAGAAGCTAGTTGAGCATTGACTAGTATGCGAGTATTATCATAGCGATTAATCAATATATCCCAGGCAGTATTATAATTAGCATTTGTGACTGATAAATGCTTTAAAAGTTTAGCAGCTTCCCCTGTAAGTGATGACTTAAGGTAATGAAACTTCTGAATATCGGGCAATGACGTATTTTCGTGGATTAAAGATACGTAAATATCATGAAATGATGACCAATCTGTGTAAGATCCGGTGAAATTTGGTAGATTTATTTTAGGAAGCTTAAGAGCTTGCACTGAAGTAGAAGGTTTTAATGTTGAATTAAGAAATGTCTCATCTCGAGGATGGAGTTCAGATAAGTCATCTTGAATCCAACTTAAAGATTCCATGTAAGCACGTTCAGTTTTTGAAAAGGCACCATCTGAGAGATATTTATCAGTTTCTGATTTCTCAGGGGCGATTAACTCAATTATCTCATCATGTATCTGGAGATATTGCGACCAATACTTCTCTAACAAGTTGAGACGTGCTTTTAAATATGACTCGTTTCGTTTGTCTTTTCCCGTTTTTTGAGTGTTTTCTGTAAAGTTTCCTATGCGGGTAGCGAGAACTACAGCCTGATTTTTTAACTTATCCATTTCGTTTTCGACTTCAAAATTACTTAATTTCAATTAATGTCTTTTAATTCAGATAATCGTATTAATCGTTAGAAATGCACGAAAATCCAAACACTGTGATATAATGTTTATATGTAGTAAACGATTTTTGAAATATTCGCGAATGTCAGAAAATTTTTCATAAAAATACAATAACTCTTTAAAAATGTTCACAATCAAGTTGAGATAACCGAAATAAATTATCAGTAACGAATTACTAAAGAAATCCACTAATTCTTTTATTCTTTCTTTATTGAAAATAGCTATGTGCAAAGGTAATATATATATGTAGTGAGCGCCGCAATATTTCATTTGTCACAAGAATTCAAGTTTTTTTTTTGTACTTGTCGTTTAAAATATAATGCGTTTGTGAAAATCAATGCTGATAAATTAACGACGGTGAATGTTCACTGACGCTCCATGTCCACATGAAACTTAATTTTAATGGATCTTACTCCGGCATACAAATTTAGTTGTCTGCTTGCTTGCAAATGCCGTAACTCTAATTACCTTAGGCACATACATAAATATAGAGATATATGTAAGTTAGAAATGGAACGGACTCACTTGATTTGTATTGGATACTTATCCGATGCTAGATGATAACTGCTGACTATAAAGCTGATGCTTATCTATGACGTTGATTAGCTGAACAGCAACGTTGACCTGCTTGACCTTGACAATGTCCGTGCTCTCTATTTGATCACTAAAGAAGATTGGCACAATTTTTTGTTTTGTTTTTTATATTAGCTACACCACGTAAAGTTTTAATGGTTCACTAAAATTATATAAAAAAAAACGCGTATTTTACTTCACAATGTATCTATAATATGTAATTTCGCAGGAAACACCGAGAGTCACTGTAATCTTTCAAATTCACCAGTTATACGTGTGTGTCTCAATCACGAAAAGTTTCGCTGATTTTTAAATGTCTAACTACACGACGCGGTATCCCGACTCGAAGGACCAAAAATAATGTAGATTATTTTATTTAATTTAGAAACAAAACTCAGGTTTTATTTAATTTTGTGGCTAAGCAGCCGTATATTCAATTTATTTAGGATTTGTCTGAACTCTACAAAGATCTGTACAAGAGTGAGTGCTGATAGTTAATGATTATTGAAACCAAAATTTATTAACAAAAGAGCAACGTTATTCAGCACTAACGTATAAAAGTAGTTAAGAGAATGACAATTTACATTAAATGTTATGAATGTATGCAATCTGAATTTTAGATTAAAGTGTTGATTGATTTCTTTTTGTGTTGGTTTGGTGATGAATTCGAACAGTAACTATTACTCAGATTTAGAGTTAGACTATAAGAAAGCAAATTTGATTAATTTAAATGAATTTTTTTCTAATGTAGATTGGATGGAAATTCTTGCGGAAGTTTCCTTGGAAGAAGCATACAGTAACCTCATTAACGTTATACATACAGGTATTTCATTGCATGTTCCGTCAAGAGCTAAACGTAATAAGTCACATCCTGCGTGGGTCGGTAAGTCCATTTTACGTTTAAAGAATGCTAAGAATAAGGCAAATAAGCAATATAAATTTAGTGGTAACATTGAATTTTTGGATAAATTCCGTAGACTATGCAAAGAGTATTCATTTTTGAATACATTCTTATATAAACAATTCCTTTGGTCAACCGAATCTAGAATAAAAAATGATAGCCGCGCTTTTTGGTCATTTATAAATAATATGAAGAAGACCTCAAATTTTCCAAATGTTATGGAATTAAATGGAAAAACAGCCCAAAATGCACAAGATACTTGTGAACTGTTTGCTGACTTCTTTGAATCGGTGTACTGTAGTTATGATGT
Organism: Dioctria rufipes; assembly: GCA_963924295.1. Taxonomy (NCBI): domain Eukaryota; kingdom Metazoa; phylum Arthropoda; class Insecta; order Diptera; family Asilidae; genus Dioctria; species Dioctria rufipes. The sequence continues at coordinate 134,494,058 of OZ002741.1, read as the reverse complement.
GCAGAATGGTAATGATTATTCCAATGAATACTCCTCACAACTTAACATAGGAGGTATGATTATTCTTGATTCAGATGTTGAACAAGCCATCGATAATTTGGAAGGAAATTATAAATATGACTATGACCTTGTGTCACCAGTCATGGTTAAATCTTGCAAATATTCCTTTATTCCAGCTTTAAAATATATTTTTAATTTATCACTTAAATCTGGAATATTTCTAGATACGTGGAAAACTACAATTGTTAAACCAATTTTCAAAAGTGGTGCACGACATTGCATTAACAACTATAGAGCTGTTGCTCTCATGAATATTTTACCAAAATTACTTGATAGCATTGTCGCTAATAAAATATCATTTTTATGCAAAGAAATTATCTGCTCTGAGCAACATGGATTTCAGAAGGGAAGGTCAATAGTCACAAATCTTGCCCTATTCACAAATTATTGCATCAATTCCATTGAGGAAGGAGCTCAAGTTGACTGTGCTTACACAGATATCTCTAAAGCATTCGATAGAGTATGCAACCATATACCATTACCAAGTGCATATCAACAGATTAGAATCTATTCAAAGAACATTTACACGTTTTATTTGTTATAGGCTTAAAATATGGGGGGATAACTTACCCTCGTATGAGTCAAGACGTTTACTAATAGGTTTATCAAATCTAAGCTTCAGACGTGATATGCAATGTGCTTTATTCATAAGGGATATTCTGTGTTCCAATATTTTATGCCCAGAGCTTCTTAATATGTTGAATTTATATGCTCCTGAAAGGTCCTTAAGAGCAAGAAACTTGCTTTATGCTTCTTCCCATAGAACCAACTATGGTCATCATGAATGTGTAAATAATTGTATCAACAAGTTCAACTATTTTGACAAATATTTAGATTTCTCTGCTTCAAGAGAGAAATATAAGCAATCTTTATTAATGCTTGAAAATTCAATTGAATAGTAATTACATAGAATTCTTAGTTTAAATTTTAAACATATATGGAAATTACAAATTAAATAGCTCATTATTTTTGTATAAATTCTGTTTTCTCAGTAGACTTAGCAATAATTTAATTAATTAATATTTAAGTATTAATAGTCTGTATGAGACGAACTCTGTAGACTCTAAATAAATAAATAAATAAATCATCAAACATTCGCGCATAATACATCGCGAATAAACATTTTATATTATTCATATATCTGACGCATCACTATAGAAATAATAAGAGGATTTTAACTAATCAATTAAGAGTGCAAATTAAATGTATTTAATTCTTTTTCTATTTTTTGCCAACAAAACTTTCCGGCACTTCGTTCGTTTGTTCGGCTGATTTCCTCTATAAGAAGATTAAATTTCTCGTTATGTTAAGAAATTAAAATTACATTTACCTTAACAATTTAAATAGATCCAGTGGAATAATTTGACATAATATGAACATTTTAGTGTTCCTTTTTTAAAAATCGACTCGCGTTACACACATTTGACAGACCTTCTCCTTTTCCCATAAAGAAGCTAAAAAGCCTTCGATTATGCTAGTCGGTTTGGATGGTGACGTAGATATAAATTGGATCAGAACTGATATTACCACTCAGATACCCGATATTAAAATTTCTAAAATTTATCGATTCTCGACCCCAATTTCTCGGAAAATAGGATTGCCGCTAAATATTTTCGTCGTTCAAACTGACTCGATTGAAGACATAAAAAGACTGGTAGGCTTAAGATTTGTACTAAGACGACAGAAGATCTGATGGGAGAAAAAAAGAACGAAGAGTATAACCAGGTGTTTTAGGTGTCAAACATATGGTCACACTGGCGATTATTGTGAATATGACGCGAGGTGTGTCATATGCGGGGAAAATCACGAATCTGAAATCTGCTTTAATACTGAAAAGAAAACAAGACCTTCTCCTAAATGTGCTAACTGCATGGCTCCGGATCATCCGGCCTGTTATAAGGGTTGTCCTGAAAGACCAAAAAAAGCAATAGAATTTCCGCGATGTCTTTTAGCTGTTCCTTGATATATCAATCCGGCTCCTCCGGTACCTTATAGATAAGTTATACAAATTAACAAGGTATGTCTGTCTGCATCATAGATTCTCCATTGAGTGTCATGCGAACCGAATCCCTATAAACGAAAAATATAGTTTCAAATTGTTTGTAAATTTATTCTATTGGATGTTATAAGTACAATGTTAATGTTATAAGTACAATTTTGCTTTCTAAACATAAAGTTAAAATTTAAATAGATCCAGTGGAATAAATTTACAAATTATTAGCATTTTATTGTAGACAAAGAGATGTATTTTCTTTCCATTCATCGTTAAGAATGTTATTGATATCTATTATAGCATCTGCCACTGAGATTTTGGTTACTGTAATTGTGTGAGAATCCAGGGCACTTTTGCTTTGGAGTCTGCAATTTCATTTAGTTTCAATCCTCAACAGGGTAAATAGAGTATCAGGAAATCTATTCCAGAATTCAGTGCCTAACAAAAAAATTAAGGATAGGGTGAGAATTGAGCTTAATCAAGCATTTAATCAGAGATTGAGTAGAATTGTTCCCTCTCCTCAAGCTTTTAAAGGAATAAACAGAATTACGGTCAGAAAATACTTCGGTACCGACATAACTAGGCATACCCTCACTTACAATGGACAAGCTCTTGTGAACGTTGAAGGCAAATCAGAGGCTTTTAATGATTATTTCTCTCACATCTACGCCGAAAAAAACCCATCATACAACATGTCCCTGAACAGACAAGTGCATGAAGCGGTACACAACTTCAACTCCAATACTTATTATGAGTCTCATCTCACCAACATTTTCCTCTGACAATAAGGCCACTAATCCCAACGATCAATCTAAATTTACTTCTACCAACAAAATTCATCAAATTAAAATAAAACTTAATAACAAAAAATCTGCAGGGAATACGGTCTTTCCAAGTTCATAATCCGCAAATGTCCAGATCCCTGGACTTAATCTTAATCATATATATAGCTATCAAATACTCAATCAAAACTAGAAGTGCACTTTACTAGAAGTATAAACTAAGCACTTAGAATAGCATGGGAGCTAGTCCTATCTATGCAGGAACTTAATAGGTAATAGGTTTAGAAAATATTGTACTAAGCGAAACACCCGAACGTAATACAAACCAATATTTAAAATACATATAAACGAAAACAATTAGAATTTAAGAAGCGGTTACGCTATAGCTAGTCAGTCTCAGGCAGATCTAAAAAGATCTAAACGGATTTAATTACAATAAGCCCACTAACGTAGACTATCTACTGGGCAGAAAACTGAAAACCCGACAAAATTAGGTGAACTAGGATCCATTTAGCTCCTCAATTAACAAAAAAAGGCCAAAGGCCACTACAATGCGATAATACCTAAGGTATTTTTCCCTCTAGGGAAATTAGTTATCTAGTTTTTAAGTTGTTAGTTATCATTTAAGCCAATACGTGGCAGCTCTAGCGAAGGTGTGCCGGGAATAAGCACACACAGTACATTTAATATTGTTCAGACCTTTTTTCGCATTAACCCACCACTTGTATAAGGAAACCAGCCCACAACATAGAGAATATAAGTTAAGTATAACCAGGCATACCATTAAGTCGCCATTATGTAACTATAAGTAGTCGCGAAGACTTGTATTAAATTTCTGAATAAAGTTTCTTTGAATCTTTGAACATTTTACAGACCGGACGATCCTCTACTCGAATTGTCAAAATACCTAAAACATACAGCTGTGTGCTCAAATCTGAATGTGCCAAGGTTAACCTTGGCAATAGCCAAGATCAACACCTTCAACGAAAGATAAGCCAAGTCTGAAAGCTTCAATAGACTTGGTTAGCCGAGACTTGTCCCAAAAATAAAAGCTGTGCAGATATACTGGGGGGTTCCCTAGTTTAGTCTAATCCCACTCAGACAGCTTAGCTGGTATGAGAGTTAGGTGGTTTGGTTATATACATGACTATAATTTATTTCAGAATAATATCGATACAGACTCTAAAATTACATATTTCTGTTTATTATTTACGGAAAACAAAGATAATTTAGTTTTGATTTAATTGCACTTTGATTTAACAAAACAATTTGAATTTGAGTTATATTATTACTATCAGCTAATAAAGATAATTTGATATTAATTTATTTGTACTTATAATTCCACAAATTAATTTTAGTGATTCCTATTTAGACTTACTATTTACAGTTGATCTAAACTATTCCCTATTTTTACATTCCAGTTATTATAGAAGTAGTGATTATTATATTATTATACTTTCATTATAGAAAATTTATGACAGGAAATTTTTCAACTTCTTTACAAATATTGATTGTGCTGGTGCCGATGTAATATTCTCAGGCAGCGCGTTGTATATTTGCCCGGCAGTATTTAGCAGGCATTGTCGCCGTCTTTCTGCCCCTGACTGGACCTGCACGATGTTGTTCCTATTTCTTGTCCTGTGATTATGGATGGTAGCGTGAGTTTCCCAATATGTTGCTTCCAGTTTAGTTTCTCGTCGATTTGTAGTCCTAAGTAATTTGTGTCACAAGCTCTTTGTATGTTATCGATGCCTATTTTTATGTTGATGGTCCTGTCTGGCTCATTTTTTTGTCTGAAGACCATATATTTGGTTTTTCCTTCGTTCTTTTTTAGTTTATTGCCATCTGTCCATTTCTTAAATAACTTCAAGTCTTCGTTCATCGTGAGTGCCAGGGCTTCCATACTTCTGGCGTTATATATGATGTTGGTGTCGTCTGCAAAGATATGGTATTTTCCACGCAATTTGGTATATTGTAGATTATTAATGTATAGGAGGTATAGAAGCGGTGCCAGTATTGATCCCTGTGGTACCCCGCATGTTGAGACTGAAGGGCTGCTTAAGATTTCCTCTGTTTTAGTTTGTACTTCTCGTCCGGTTAGGTAACTTCTTAATAAGTTGTTTGCTACACCTCGTATTCCCAGCTTGTCTATACCTCCGTTTTCTATGATAAATTTCCTTAGCCTGATTTCTATGATTTTACATATATTTTGTTTATGTTGCTTATTAGGTCTATAGGTCTGTAATTGTTCAGTTCTCTGATGTCTCCTTTGGGAACAGCTGTGATCACCGTTTTTTTTAGGCAACTTTGGAGTATTGCACTGCTGGTAGTTTTGTTTATTTGTTGGGTGAGTGGTTGCACGATGATGTCAATAACATCTGTTATGTACTCAACCGTGATGCCATCCTTTCCTTGGGCTGCTTTCTTTTTAAGATTTTCCACTATATTTCTAACTTCATCTGTAGTTGTATCCGTTAAAAATATTGATCTCATCGTCGATTTGTATATTGTTGGGCTTTCGATTGGAATGTTTTTGTACACATTAGTACCAATGTTATTGAAATATATATTAAACTCGTTCGCTATTTTCGCATGGTTCGTTAGAGTCAAGCCGTTTAAATTGATTTCACTTATATGTCCAGGTATATTAGTTTTTCCCTTATTTAGCACGTCTGCATCGAAGATACGCCATAATTTCCTTGAATCCTTTCCTGCCACAATTATTTTTGCATTTATATGTGCTTCCTTAGTTTTTCCTATAGAGGGTGTTACTTTGTTTTTTATCCTCTGATACTCAATGCGCAGAGATTGGTTCCTTGGTTGCGCTTTCATTTGTGCGTAAAATGCATCTCGTTCTTTCATTTCTATAATTCTTTCGTTTGTTAACCAGGCGTTGGATCTGTTCCTGGATTTCTTATACGTGATGCTAGCTTCTTTTACTTCTTTCATAGTATCTATTATGTCCTCAATAGAAATATTTTGATGGTTTTTGAGTTTATTTTTTATATATTTTCTGTATTTTTCATAGCGACACCAGTTACCTTCATAGGCTTTTTCATGTTACATGTGATCAGAATATGAGCCATTATAATGCAGAAATGGCGGTATTGTGCAAGTAGATTTGGACTTTGTCCAAACGTGTCATATCTGTGATACAGTGGCCGATTATTGAACATGAGGCTTCATCTTTTCTTGTGTAGTTTTCTGCTTCAATACTATTAACTATTTTGAAGTTGTTCATTGTAGTCATATTTGTTAGAGTGTTTATCCTCACGACGATTTGAGTATTCAGCTATTGCCTAAAGAGTAGACTTTTAATTATTAAGGGTACTGTGTGTGCTTGCTCCCGGCAAACCTCTATAGCTGCCTCTTATGGGCTAACATGGTAACTAACAACTTAAAAACTAAATAATTAATTCCCCTAGAGGGAGAAATACCTTAGGTATTATTACATTGTAGTGGTCTTTGGCCTTCTTTTCGTTATTTTAGGAGCTGAAGCGATTTGTGATGAATATTTGTGCTGCTATTGTATCTAGGCCAACATTGGCCTCAGTACTACTCCGGATAGATCATAATTAATGACTCAGTGTAGTTGAACTGTGAAATCTAGAGATTGTGATGACTATATAAGCTGTTAATTTAATTTAAGCTAATTGAATCCTGTTTAAATTGATATATTGTTTGTTTTGCTATGGGGTTCAAAAATAAATGCACTTTGACTTTGAATGGATCCTATTTCATCTGGTTTTATTAGGTTTACAGGTTTTCTGTCCAGTAGACTGTCTGCGCTAGTAGTTTTAGATTAATTAAATTTGTTTAGATCTGTTTAGAGATCTTCTGCTTGTGGCTGACTAGCTATAGAGTAGTCGCTTCTTAAATTTTTAGTTGTTTTTGTATGTATATATTTTGAATTTTGGTTTGTATTACCTTTGTGTTTTGCTTAGTATAGTATTTTCTAAATCTATTACCTATTACCCATTCGGTTCCTGTAAAAATAGGATTAGCTCTCGTGTTATTTTAGGTGTTTGGTTAGTATTTGTAGTAAGGAAGAATTCTAGTTCTGATTGAGTATTTGGTAGCTGTGTGTAAGATAATTTAAATTGGTTAATTATTGGATTTCAGGTTGGAGAACTCAGCATTGTCCTATGGCGACTAGCACTGAGTCTTATCGCAGTGTTGTTTATGTGTTGAATAATGACTAACCCCTGTAGTTATAGGTCGAAGCGCTCTCATAAAATGGTATTAAGAGTTGTTGAGTGGTTGAAAACCAGGGTGTAGCATGTTGACAACCTATCCCAACATTTTATAATTTTGAACAAAATTCATTGATTGTATATAATTAGCTACGTTCAAGATGAAGCTGAATGTTTCATATTCCGCTACGAGATGTCAAAAACTCTTCGAATTTGAGAACGTTGGATCTTGAAATTTGAAAAGAGGTTATACAAAAGAAATACATTATAGTAAAGACATAAAATAATTCAATAGTACAATTAGGGTCTACATCAGCTGGACGAAAAGGTTATTTAGTAAAGAGTTGCGTTAGTGACGAGAAAAATCCATACACAGAAAGTGTGAATTTACTGGAAGATTTCCTGATAAAATTAATAGCAGAATCTTAGGTTATTTCCGAATATCTCTATTAAATTACATGAAGCTATTAAAACTCATTTCTCTATAGAGCACTCGTTTTGCCGCTTTGTGTGCCAAGAGAAAATTATCCGCTGTCGAGTGAATGCTTGATCTTAGTAGTGATAGTTTGAAAGGAACAACACAATCAGCTCCAATGAAGGTATGCCCACGACGAATCCATCAAAGAGCCGAGGTGTCTACAACATTCAACCAAAACGTGGAATAAGATAGGAAGTGGATCCTTTTCAGAATGTAGAACATGTGTTAATTATTTATCCCAATCGACCAAATTTCATGTCTACTAACCTGGTCTTATTCGTAAATATACATACATGTATGTATATTCGTTTTGATTTCAGCATATTATTTGTGGTTAGCTGTCCCTATTTTGTTACGAAAAATGCTGCTGCTGGTAGGTACTAAAAGTTTTTGCTGATGCTAGGACTATCTGACATATTTTAGTAGTGTAAATGTATCTAATCAGAAATTGAATTAAATACAGAGACCTTTGAAAGAAAATGAATTAAAGAAAAGAAATGCCTACGAAGCAAAATTAACTCATCTTTCAATACAAAATAGAGGAAGAGAAAGTTATTATTATGAATACCGCTACATAAAATCGAAGTAGGTATATAGAGAAAACATCTAGAAGAAGAAGTTGTTATATGACTTGTATGACACAAATTTTAAACATTACTTTATAGTTTGTTATCTTAAGATAACAGGCAGGACGTGAAGTCAAAGAACAAATATATTCTTAGAGTCAGATAATCTCCATGGGAGGCATTCAAGAAAAAGACATATAAATTTTCCTATAGAGGGCTCCAATTGATGATATTGTATTTCTCGTACGGAAGGATGCTCGAAAATATGCTCGTGTTAAAGATCTGCTAACTATGAACGAGGAACTGAAGAAGGCTAGAAAAGCGTTTGATGAAATTAAATACGTCGGGGAGTGAACGTTGCGGGAGTTTTGGTAATGGTTTTAGTTAAATAAATTATTTTATGTTTTAGGAAATGAGGCCAAGATTAACTGACAAAATGATCCTTTCAAATTTCAGATGTGATTTTTTTTGCAGGTCTTCTAATTTTGTCATTGTTTGCATATTATTGGATTACTGCCTTGTAACAAAACATTTATTTGAGAATAAAAACAGTTTTATTTCAGGAAATATTTCAATTTTCAATTTCAATTTATTTTTATACTGGTTGACTGTACAACAAGACTTACAATCTTTGTTGTTTGCACAATTAATTTTAGTAACAACAAAATAATAATTTTAATTGAGTTGCAATGTAACAAAAATATAATTAAAGCTAAGTGACTACGTTACTAACTAATAAGCAAAAATATTACAATTCAGAGGTGGAAGAAAATTAAGAAACCGTGAAGAATAGGAGCAGCAACACACATGTAAACTATAATCATTGGAATATATTTAAAAATATTTTTAAATTATTTCTGAATCGGCTGGCTGAGGTCGTCCGTTGAATGTCCGCTGGTAGAGAGTTCCAGATATTTGTTGTATGCACAAAGTAAGAGCGCTGCCCAAGTACAGAGAGAGAGCGAGGAATTAGAAGCTGTCGGTGCCTTTCAGAACGGAGGAAGTTTAAATATTCATAAAGATACGTAGGTTCTTTCGTATATATAATTTTATGCATGAAGATTAAACTCTTGTATGTGCGATAAGTTTGGATGGAACATCCAAATATTTTGTGCTGATACAGACTGATGTGTTCAAAATGTCGCAATCCATAGATGAAACGTACACAATCATTATAGGCTACGTTCAGTTTGCGACTGCATACAGAGTTCAGTGACGGAAACATTAGACTACCATAATTAAAATGTGGTATGACTAAGGTTTTTATGAGCTTAAACCTGGTTTTTATAGATAATAATGCTGCAGTCAACCATAACTGTCGAAGACAGCCATAGACTTTGCTGATAAGAGCCTTGATAAAGTCGTAGCAGATCATACGATCATTTAGCATGACATCGAGGTTCCTAACTGTTCTCATGTACGGTAAAGGAGAATCGTTCAGAGTTATCGGAGGTACATCATTTACATCAATGTCATTCCTATATTGCAACATACAGCACGATTTACTGGCATTGAGTGCCAGATTATTTTCGATAGACCATGAGTGAATTCGTTGAAGATCATCATTTATACGTTGTACCCCATCCCCGATCGAACCAATCGGTCTATTAAGGTATATTTGGACGTCGTCAGCATACAGATGTACTTTTGAATCTTTAACAACACTAGGGAGATCATTTATATATAAGCTAAATAGCAATGGTCCCAGAATTGAGCCTTGTGGGACTCCACAGACTAATGGTAAAAGCTTAGAACAATCATTCTTTTGTTTTACTTGTTGGAACCTATTAGATAAAAAAGTCTTTATACTTGCAATGGCTGACGAAGAGAAGTTATACAAATAGAAAAGCTTTGTTAGTAATTTAAAATGAGTCACACTGTCAAAAGCCTTCGAAAAGTCCAACAGGAACAGCAAACCGATTTCACCTTTATCAAGTGCAAAACGAAGATCTGCAGTCACTTTTAGCAAAGCTGTCTCGCAGCTATGTCCATGACGAAAACCAGATTGCCACCATGACAGAAAACATGAAGTTTCAAGATGACCAAGCATTTGTGATGTCATAAGCTTTTCCAGAGCCTTCGATAAAAAGCAGAGAAGACTGATAGGACGGAAGTCTGATGGTAATTCTGGCGAGTTCTTTTTTGCAACAGCAAGTATAGTTGCCATTTTCCATTTGGTGGGAAAAAACCCAGAGGTCAGGCTGGTATTGAAAATATGGGTTACAAAAGGCAATATGATCGAAAGCAAGAGCTTCAAGAAGCAGGGAGAGAGATTATCGGGACCAGTAGCATCAGATCTTATTTTGGATATGGCTCTTAGTACTTCATTTTGGTCGACGTTTCTGAAACTAAAGCCATCACCATTTAGCATTGGAGGTACAACATTATCTATAGAAGATCCGCTGGTTGACGTTAACGTATTACTAGCATTGATGAAGTATTCATTTAACTCGTCTGCATCGATGTTACAGACATCTACTGCTTTGTCTCCTTTTATCTAAAGTTTACGCAAGTTAGCCCAGAAATGTTTAGGAGACATTTTCTTGATAGTAGCGGCGCTTTGCACAGCGAACTTTTGATGTTACTAGATTCCGCACATATACATACAGCTGTTTTGCAATATCAGTTTTGAGCCTTTTATATTTACGATACAGGAACTCCCTTTCAACGATTGAAACTCTTATTTCCGTCGAATACCAAGGACAACGATACTTTTTTATTCTTCTACTTCTATACTTCTTACCTTGACCTTAAACAATGAGCTAAAATGATTCAAAGCAAAATTAATAATTTCGATATCATGTTTTCGACGCAGAATGTTTCTGAGAAATTCAATATAAATATTTTTGTCTGAGTATACGGAGAAAAATATCTCGGCTAATATATAACAGTCAACTGAAATAATCATTGAACCGTGCCAATGTATTCAATGCAAGGTCCAGCCAGTTAGGCAAATTTCAGTTCCAACGTTTTTGAGTACCATTATGCTGAGCATTGATTAAGGGCATTCTGTGTCCAACAGCTGTTACAGTAGGTGTATAGCATGAAGACGAATAATACCATCTCTAATATCAATGAAACAGATATTAGCGTTTTTAAGTCAATCAATCAGAGCCGCAGTGATTAGGCGTTTCTTATTAACAGCTTTAAATGCAGTCGAAATTCTGTGCCTCAATTTAATTGAAATTGGAATTTATTAGATAAAATCCTTGTATACATTACAATAAATGTTTAATATTTGTTTTTCACTATATCCATGATGCTTCTCTTAAATCTAGTCATATTTGTTTCTTGCATATATCTGGTAATTCATTATACACTTTTAGTCCTTTAATTAGCAATGTAATTTGTGTACTTGTTTTCTTATATTTAACCATACTGAAATCATTTATACTTCTTAATTGATAGTTTGTAACCTCATGTACATATTCAACAAAGTCCCCTAAATAATCACGTAACATAATTTTTTAATTTGAAAATAAACATCAGAACCTCGAAGCAGATCCTTTGATACACAGTTATACAGATTATATTACCATCATCTATCAAGGTTTCCCATTCCATAACTATGTAATTTAATTCCGTTTCACAAGAGTGTTTCTTTCTAAACCCTGATTGATGCTTATTAATAATTTTGTTTTCCTCCAAATATGCTTCTAGTTGCATTTGCACTACTTTCTCTACATTTCTCAATAATCGGCATACTGTTTATTGGGCGTATATTTTCAAATTTATTTGTTCCCCTGATTTTTGGTACAGGCGTAATCAAGGATTCTTTCAAGTTACTTGGTTCACGATCTTTTCTATGATATTACATAGATATTGCTCAGCATCTTTCAACATTTGGACATTCATTAACCACGAATCATATTTGTTTTTAAGTTTCGGCAGCACATTTATTTTACTATCTCTATCTACTAGTTTAAATTTGAATTGGGTATGGTATTCATTGCCTTTGAAATCAAACGGTATGTTATTTATTTTGTTTTGAATTTCAGCGATACTTTCCACGAAAAAGATATTAAATTTTTCACATATTACTTCAGGTTCTTTAATAACTTCATCTTTATATATAAGTTCCCTAATAACATTTTGTTCTTTATAATATATCATTTCTTTCAAGATTTTCCATATACCTTTTTGGTCTCCATTCGCATCTATAATTTTACCTTTTATATAGTTTTTTTAGCTTCATTTGTTGCGTATTTATATTTATTTCGCTTAGGTACTTATTTGTTGAAACCACTGTACTCCAGTGTTTGTTATTTTTGCTCTTTTATATGCATCTATCTTCTCATTTTTTAACGTTTGTAAACATCTATTAAACCAGGTCCACTCTTATTTGCTTTTGTGTTTTGAAGCTTTGTCCAATATCTTTTAATACATTTTTTAGTGCATCACTTATCAAACAATTCTCCGTAGTTGCAACGTTCCTTATCATACTTAACATATGTTATAATTTTCTGTCCACGTCGGTATATACGTATGTACGTCGGTCTTCAAGCAAGCCGACAATTAGTATGCAATCAAAGTTATTTCTGATGTTAAATATGCTGCATTCAATTATGCTTTGTAAAATGTACTTTGTTAGACACACTGTAAATGAGACACACTTTGTTTGAGCTCTCAGACTTTAATGATCTATTCCCTGCGTTTGAATTCTTTACAGTCTTGCTATACATTACTACATACATATATAATTATGTACATTTCATATCATTTCATATAAGTGTAATTCAATACTAATACATTTTTCATATAAGTGTAATTTAATACTAATACATAACATTTCCCCCTTTCTTTAATTCAATTCAATACTAATACATAACATTTCCCCCTTTCTTTAAGAATTTTAATCTCTCTGGAGCCTTCCGAATTCTCGAAGAACGTCTTAAAGGCTCAGGCGGAAGCCCGTCCTGAGTTCGCTGTGGTGACTTCTGCGATGATTGACTTACTAGCCCCTTAGCAGAGTTTGGTAACTGCGGAGAGCTCGATGACTGCTCGTTAATAGAGTTATAAGCTAATGCTTCCGCTTCAGAAGCAATCGAATTATAAGACTTTACAGGGCGCAGCTGATGTTGATGTACATGCCGGACCTTGTTGTCATGTTGAATGAGAAGCCGAGTTCCGCTTAACAGTTCCACTATTTTAGCCTTTTCCCATTGGCTATTATGATAATACCAAACTGAATCACCTGGTGTATATAATTTGGGAGGCCGATATGACTCGATTTTAATATTTGTGGGAGATATTGTGTAGCCCAGTGGTGGTTTCAATTGATGTAATATTGTCCGTGGTTGGATTTTTAGTATCAGTTCTGCTGGACATTTCCCCGTTGAAGGACAAGGAGAATTTCTATAAGAAAATAAAAAATTATAAATGCGTTTTTTAATTTCAGTTTTACTATAATTTTCTTTTGTCGAAAAGGCTTTTTTGAAATTTTGCTTCACAGTTTGTACTGTTCTCTCAGCACAACCATTGGCCTGAGGAAAATACGGTGGGCTTTTAAGTACTACTACTCCATTTGATTTTAGAAAATTTATGAATTTGGAAGATTTGAACGGTGGTCCATTGTCAGAGACCAATTGTTCTGGGAGTCCAAACGACGCGAAAATTTGTTCCAATACTTCAATTACAGACTCTGCATTTGTGTTATTCATTAGAGCTATGTCTATCCATTTAGAAGTAGAGTCAACCACTAGCAGGAACTGATGACCTAGAAAGTAGAAGAAGTCGATATGGATACGTTTCCATGGCTTTTCGCACGTAGGCCATCCTCTGAATGGTGGTATCTCGTTGTTTTTTCTATGGCGTTGACACAAATGACACTCCTCCACTGTAGCCTGTATATCGTCGTCAATCCTTGGCCACCAGCAAATTGATCGCGCTAGCAGCTTCATCTTTACTATACCCGGATGCTCTTCATGAAGTAGTTGTAGTATTTTTCGTCTCAAGGCTGCGGGGACCACGACTCTTACACCCCATAAAATACAATCTTGTTCTAACGATAATGAATTCCTGAGATGAAAATATGGTTTAATATTCGGATCGTCGACATGATTGCTCCATCCATATTTAATTAAATCTAGCACCTTGCATAGAACAGGATCCGCTTTTGTGAAGCGTGTAACGTCCTTAAAGGAAAGCGGTAATTCGTCAGCATATGAAAAAGAATTTATCAATGAATCTCGCATCTCTTGTGTTGTAACCTCCTTCTGCGGCAGGCGCGACTGGCGTCAGGCGCACACATAGTTGTACCTTTTCTATATTTTATTATGTAGTTATAAGCAGATAAAATTATACTCCATCTTTGCAAGCGACTAGCTGTTGTAGTAGTGACAGACTTTTCTGGATGAAAAATTGTTTTTAATGGCTGGTGGTCGGTATATAACACAAAACTCCTTCCTGCCAAAAATTTATGGAATTTACGCACACCAAAAATTATAGCTAGTGCCTCTCTCTCTAACTGAGAGTAATTTCGCTCTGCATTTGACAACGTAGCAGACGCGAAAGCAACAGGAACTTCATTTCCATTACAAAATGTACTAAGCACTGCTCCTATACCATCCTGACTAGCATCAGTAGCCAAGAAAATTGGTTTAGACAAGTCATAATGAGCAAGCAATATATTCTTCGATATAGCTTCTTTACTTATTTCAAAGGTCAGTTGACACTCTTCGGTCCACCTAAAGGTAATGTTTTTTTTTGTTAAGTTGTACAATGGGGCAAGCTTGCTAGCCTGCATGGGAACAAATTTCCTGTAATACGTTATTAGCCCCAGGTATGATTTAACCTGCGTCACTGTAGTTGGTACGGGTGCATTTCGTATCGCTTCTACTTTGCTGGGACTGGGTTCAATACCCCTACTACTAACTATATGTCCCAAGTATTCGACCTTGCTCTTAAAAAATTGACATTTGTTTAAGTTCACACGTACTCTATATTCCGATAAACGACACAATACTTCTTTTAGGTTATGAGCACATTCCTCAAATGTTGCACCTTTAACGATGACATCATCTATGTAGCATCTCGCGTCCAGTCCCCGCAGAATGTTGTCCATGACGCTTTGAAAAATACATGGCGCTGTCTTTAACCCAAAAGGTAATCTAACGAATCTAAACAAACCTACGTGAGTATTCACCGTAAATAGTTCAAGACATTCTTCAGAAATTTTCAGTTGCTGAAATGCTCCAACAAGATCTAGGACACAGAAGTATTTACCACCACTTAAAGAAATTAGGATATCATCTGCGGTTGGCAACGGATAGTTTTGCATATCTATTACTCGATTTAAACTAACTTTAAAATCGACACATAGTCTGATGGTTCCATTTCTTTTCGCAACTAGGACTAAAGGACTCGCCCATCTGCTTGTAAGCGTTCTTATAATGACGCCTGATTTTTCCAATCTTTTTAACTCGTCTTCTACTTTGGCTGCTAATGCATATGGAACACTGTAAGATTTACAAAATATTGGCGTGACATTTTCTTTTAAATTCACTGTAGCTTTAAAATTTTTGATTGATGACCCATCGTTTGAAAACACATCACTAAAATTCTTTTTAATTAAGTCAACTTGTTTTTCAATTTTCTGTTCCATATCTACTACCGTTTTAATAAATCTTGAGTTTGTTTTACCAAAAACTAATCTCCAGTCGGAAAAAAATACATCCAGCCAAGTTCGTCCCATCAATGGCTTAAAATTGAGATCACCTTTTATAATATAAAGCTTTAAAGTACGGATTATTCCATTACATTCAACAGAAACATTTATTTGTCCTAACACTTCAATCTGTTCGCCAGTTATTGATTTAAGGTCACTAGTAGGTTCAATATTAAAGCTTTTTACATTAAAATATTTTTTTAAAGTACTCACTGACATAATGGATTCACAAGCACCTGTGTCTATTTCCATTTTTACTATCCTGTTATTTATTTTAACTTCTATTAAATGAGGCCTCGGTCTAGACTTGTTGAGCGAATTTCTATCATTGTCGTTTGCCTTTCCAATTTGAAATTTAGCGCAATTAATCATATTCTTAGTTACAGATGCATTTTCACATACATAACGGGTTACTTCATTATTATAAGACACCATACATACATTGCTTAAAAAATCAGTATCCTCTTCAGCTGAAATTTCTTGCTCATCTGACTCATTGATCACTTTTATTGCTTTCTGCTCCGACTGTTTTGATTGTCTACACATACTAGCGATATGTCCTCTCCTTTTACAATGATAGCATCTCCACGATATAGCTGGGCAGTCATGGGATTTATGATTTTTTCCGCAACGGTAGCAGCGTTCATTCTGATTATTATTATTTCTGGAACTAAACTTTTTCTTTAGGTTTGAATCTTTCGAGTATTTATACTTAGCTTGTGAATGTTGCAGGGCCGCTACACTGCCATCCGCTGTGAGATCGTGGATAAGTTTCGACTCGTTAGAAGCAAGTTCGTAGCTGATTGCCTTACTACAAGCCACTTCGAATGCAATATCACCTTCTGACAATAATTTCCTTTGTATCGTGTCATTGTAGAGACCACAAATTAATTTGTCACGAAGAGCGTCCATAAGAAATGCTCCGAATTCACATGCTCGTGCCAACTGTTTTAACTGCACCGTACATTCAGCAATTGTTTCTGTAGGTTTTTGATCGCGTTTATAGAATTTAAAGCGTTCAAGAATTTCCAACTCCCTCGGACTGTAATATGACTTGAGTAATTCTACACATTCAACATAAGTCTTTTGAATTGGATCACTTGGTGTACACAAATTTTTTAATACCCCGTATGTTTCACCGCCTATCAAGGTTATTAAAAATGACAATTTTTTATTCACTTCTACATCATTTATTTTAAATAACTGTTCTAAACGTTCCACGTACGATTCAAAATCGTTTTTAGAGTCATCAAACGTTTCAATTGACCCGATAAAATTCATTTTAAAACGGATTATAATAACCACGCTAATCCTCGTCGCCACTAAAATGTACTTTGTTAGACACACTGTAAATGAGACACACTTTGTTTGAGCTCTCAGACTTTAATGATCTATTCCCTGCGTTTGAATTCTTTACAGTCTTGCTATACATTACTACATACATATATAATTATGTACATTTCATATCATTTCATATAAGTGTAATTCAATACTAATACATTTTTCATATAAGTGTAATTTAATACTAATACATAACACTTTGCTCGATGTCATTTGGTTTCATTTCATGCATGTGTTGTGTTACATTCGACTAATTCGATGGTCATAAATAGTTTGGCATCATATCTGTGACCCGCGTAGTCTATTTTAGAAAGCGTATCTCTTTTGATGCAACGTTTCAGCCAATGCGATTTTTTAGGAGTAGGATAACAATTTTTGAAAAATATTCCCTTGCCGGAAGAGGAAAAAATGTACTCTTCTTTTCATTCGTCATGGATGAGGTTTTTGATATCTGTTGGGGCCTCATCAACTGATATCATTGTTTCTGTGATTGAGTGAGACTCCAAAGCACCTTGCTCTGGAATCTGCGAGCTCATTTAGAGGTAGTCGCTTGTGTCTTGGTATCTATATGATATGGTATTTGTGATTTGGTTTTTGGGACGCTAAGTCGAAGATCCGTTTTACATAAAAAGAGGGTTTTTATCTTCATTCTTTTCAATAGTTGATCAATTGCCAACCGAATTGCCATGCAGTTCACCAGCAGTTGGTGATCTGAGGACATCATGTTTCCGAGTGACATATTCAAGAATGGGCTAGTTAACCACCGCAATCCCGGTACATGGTTAGTTGTAAGAGGCTAGGAGTGCTCCGCTATATTTGTGTGAGCTCTTCATCTGAGGTGGAAGATTTATTGCTGCTGGCTCTCATAAATATGTTTTGATCTGAAATTAGATTTTTTAGAGGGGAAGGTCGAGACCCTTGTCCGAAAGAAAAGGAATAACTTTGATGGTTCTAAGCCCATATTGTGGCCCATATTTTGTTCAGGTGGTTCAAAAAAGATAATTGTGCTCAGCCATTAAGGCTTTTTAGGATAAGTAGTTCATTTTGTTCTTGAGGAATTTCGGGCGCTCCTTCGGGGTGAGTGGGAGTGGTGCAGACACTGTAGTGTTGCTTAACTCTGAATGATGTATGTCTTGGGATGCAAAGCTAGGGGTGAAGGACTAAGTAGTCTAAGGATTTCGAAGTATCCCATTTCTGCACCATCTCAGTGCTTTGATGTTTGGCGGAAAGTGCACGAAAATTTTTATAAAATTCTCTAGAGACATTTTTGAGTAATTTTGAAATTGCTCTATATTTTTTAATAAGTACATAGTGTAGATGTGGTATTGATACAGTCTGCAACATTGATTTTTTTAACTCAAAGAGTCTTAGCGTCTTAGCATTCCACCAAGGCTTAGGTGCGAAAGATCACTGTGAGAGGCTTTGAAGGTATGTGTTTTTTGATGATTGTGCAAATATCTTCAATGATGTCTACAGAATTTCTTAGAGTATTAAGCTCATCAAGAACACTGGAAGACTTTTTAATTATTTCTAAATCATTTGAAAAGTATAGTTCCTTAATTTATTTTTTAGACTTATAATAAAATACGTGTTGTGTTGGCTTCCGAGGAACTTTATTGTTCCTTTATGATCAAGTACATAGGTTTTTCAAGGTCTGAAACACTGAGACTATCTTCCATTAGGCCAGTCTCTTTCCGTGTGTCTTCTTTTTCTTGGAACATCCTATAGACACAGGTCTTGGAAGATTGTAACGTACGATTTCTTTGTTACCACTCTGTTCACCTCCTTAGTTGGTTTCGTACTTTTCCAATCCTTGATAGCATGGGAAATGTCTCACCATTTAGATTGAGTAGTAGTGCAAATCTATTTTCGCTAAAGGAGGACTTACCAGATTATGAGACATGCGAGTTAACTTTATTGCTTCACTTCTGTTGATGCTTTTTATGATCATAATATTAAGTAAGTCATTTTCAAGGTATTTATTGGCGCGTCGCTGCTTGGAAAGAATACTTTTACTGTATTGAATGTTTGCTGCGAGAAGTCGGTGAAATTTAAAAGGCCATACCAATATCACTTAGTCTAGAGTTTTGTGTCTCACTTGATTCAGACACACTTTGGATCAATACCCAAAGCGGTCTCTTGTCATTATGCGACCAATGATAAGAGACCGTTTTGGGTAGAACCAGTTCAGAATCTGAGTTAGATACATTAGGAGTTGCTGGATTGCTGCTGACAGCAGTCATTTGGAAATGAATGGCTTCGATGCTATTTCTATGAGCAGTTATTTTCCGTTTTACATTGTCTTCTGAAAAAGAGAAATCTTTAACCGCCACTTTGGTGACTTTGGTGAGGTTCGGCTCTGTCATCTACGCCCCCAAACCCATCTAAAAGGTCTGCGTCACTGAGAGAATCTAAGACCCCTATTTTAACTGACAAAAAATACATGTAATTTTTACAATTAAAAAAAAATGTTTTAATGGAAATCCGGATTTCTTCCTCTAATTTCTTTTTTCTTTTTTTTACTATGTCATTCCCATGCTCGAATGGTTAGGAATTAAATTTTTCATAAATGTTTCATATTTCCTCCGATTTCTTGTTTTGCTAAGTTCTTCTTATCATCGAATGGCGTAGATATTCTATGGGAGTTCTGGCCCACTGTTTTAGCTTCCAGGATTTCGCCACAGATGGCGCCACCGTCGCTAGGTGGTTTGAGCCCATGCTAAGTAGGTTTGTGTCTTGGCTGTATTGGTTTGCGCCTTGGATGCGCCATTGTGCCTTGGGTGCACCATTGAGTCTCGACTGCGCCCTAGCGGGATTAATCGGTACTACCGGGATGTGTCATTTGCTCTTGACTGCGCCTTAGCGGCATTAGCAGGTACTACCAGCATGTTCCGGTTTTCTAGCGACATCTGTTCGGGCATTGTGTCTTAGGTGCACCATTGAGTCTCGACTGCGCCCTAGCGGGATTAACCGGTACTACCGGGATGTATCATTTGGTCTTGACTGCGCCCTAGCGGCATTAGCAGGTACTACCAGCATGTTCCGGTTTTCTAGCGACATCTGTTCGGGCGCAAACGCCATTTCTTATTGGCGGGAGAGTTCAGCATCATTCGAATTTCACAACATGACATCACCATGAACAGATTCTAGAAGTGAGACATTAGCCGATATGCAGCGACATCTGTTTGAGCGCAAAACGCCATTTCTTGAGTAAGGTACCCTAGCGGCCTTAGCCGGAACTACCAGCATGCCTTGGTTTTGCTAGCGGGAGAGTTCTAGATATCGGCATGACGTCATCATGGTTTTGCTGCACCTAAATAAGTTTTCTTAGCAGGGAAGTTGTAAATATCAGCATCATTCGAATTTCACAACATGACATCACCATGAATAGATTCTAGAAGATGTCAGTGAGGGTTCTGGGGTATGTGTGTATTGAAAAGTCTTATCTTTTATAAACATTTGTTTTTATTTCCAATAAAATTTCTTATTATAAAAGTATTTCTTATAGCACATTGTCCAATATGAACTTGGCAAGATGGCGCATTTGTGTTAACTCTATTAGTTTTCCACAGTTGTATTCATCTTCGACATTGATAATGATTTCACTCTCTCCAACTATCTTCTGCATCCATTGAACTTTTTCAGCTCCTTTTACATATATGATTTTATTTCAACTATAGTGTACAGCTTGTGATACGGTATGTAGCCATCATCCCAGCGGAATCCATGAAAATTGTGTTGAAGCCATTTTACTTGCCTCTTTTTTGCTGAAGTCAAATCCTTGTATCTGAACGGTGGTTGAAATATAAAGTGCTGTATCTGGTTTTCATTGTTTAAAATTGCCAGTTCTTTAGTGATAAATTCATTGAGACTAGTTTTGAATCCTTGAACGTCTACGATGACAGCCATCTTCTTAATTTAACTTTCTAACTTCACTTGTCAGCGGACTGTATTCCACTATTCGATCGTGTAGAAGCAGACAATATGCTGTTGTATTAGCCGGTATATTTTCAGATGTCTTGAATTCTAGCCTTATGTCAACAGGTCCAGTTTTTATTGTTTCATTTTGATGTGAGCAATCAATGACAGCGATCGGAGCATCGGTTTTGAACTTCTCCCATGTGAGGAATAGCTGATACTGATGACCATAGTATGGTTGTGTAAACTTTATATACATCTCATACAGCAATGCGTATCTATTCAAATCCAATTTCAAATTCAAATCATCATAGGGATATGATTCTGAGTTCAAATGAACACATCGGTGAGTTGACAGTGATCAAACTTGCTTGCATCTTTGGTTTTATCGTTCCTTCGATCCGTTTGTAATGCTAAGATGATAAATCGAGGTTTCTCCAGTTGAGTGGAAGTCTTAACTGACCAGGTTTGATGCGTGGATTCTGGCAGGACTGGATACTCATATATGTCCCAGCTGCGGAATGGTATTTGTATCGGGCGACCTCTCCCGATAATTTTAAATAGTTGCAGCTTTTCATCATCGGATACTGTAACATGTGGAATGCTCCATTGAAGTTTATTAATTTCAATTTTCACCACATCAGTGGGTGATATAATGGCATTATCATCTGTCCTGCTCCGGATCAATATGAGTTCATGTTTGGAATTTATCAGAATTTTCTTGTAATCTTCAGCGAATCCCAATAAATATTTCAGAGGTACACAATAGTTAAACAGTCCATTGGTTGGTATAACGGATGAATCTGGTGACCAACTGCCGTTGAGTAGTATCCTGCTTACATTTGCATTTAGCGATACGTAGTTTTTTAATGTTGTCGCAATCCCAAGATTTCTTGTACGATCGATTTCCACTGCATTCAATTCATAGCGTATTTCCTCAAAAAGAAATGGTAGAGCGTTGTTAGCTAATTTTGCAGTTGCTGAAACGGTTCCATCCAGCTTTGTTAGTGACCCCTCAATGTAAAGAAAACTCCTGCTGGGTAGAAGATTCAAGTCCTGATGTTGTACAGAGATACGGATTTCATCGCTGTTTTTAAATGATGTTAGAAATGGTGAATAGGAGTGATGTTCAAATTTAGTAACACTGTTATCAAAGTGAGCGTCTGGTGCAATATCTAGTATTCCTTTATTCATTGTTTCAGCGTCAAGCCAATTGATTGTAAATATGCTGTATTTGCAGGTGTTAATGTAGGTCTTGATCGCTTCAAGGTTGTCCGCTGACTAATGATCTTGTCTGCTCCGAACTCGTATCTATCATTATTGTATATCAACATGCTGTGGCTTCAAATGTAATCTGATGGTTATAGTCTCTCCTCTGAAGTTGATTAAGTCACCGTCTTGGTCAAGGAGCTTCAATGTTAGACAACTTATACGTTTGGTGTTCACAGGCAAATAGATTACATTTTTGGGTACCTCCACTATTTTATACCCAGGCCCAACGTTCGGGGAAAACTCGTGGAGAGTGTGTACTTGTGTGTTGTTGAAGAATGATCCTGATATAATATTACATTCGATGCGTATAGTATTTACTTTAATGATGTTGACTGGCAACTCTGATGTATGCACTATATTAGCAGTCAAATTTCTTTTACTGAATCCTAGCAGAGGAGCTATGGATCTCTGTTTTTCAAAATGTATTTCTTCAGTTGCCTTGACTTCACTCTTCAATGTATTATTGTTAGCCTTTATCGCAACCTTTATCCTTCTCCCTTCTTTATCCAAGTATCCTTGTACATATTTTGCTATATCATCAATCTCATAGGATCCAACAGGTATCTCAACAACCTCATTCCCTACATGAACCAGATTATTGCTCACATCAATATTTGGTATAGAGTTGTATGTTTGAAAATCAATTAATCGACAAACATAATCCGTTGCTAGCTCCAGCGGGGGAAAGTACTCAGAAGTGAGTAGAGATGAATTTCCCGTGAGAGTAAGTGTTAATGACATGGCGGTTGATAATGAACTGTCACAATTTCAATATAGATACATTTATTTATAGATAATAATTAATGGCTATAACAATTATATAAAAACTCTAAACATAAGTGACCGCAAATTACTGCATCATAGTTCTGATAAGAGCTGTAGTTGTACGTAATATTACTACCCAAGTAGTTTATGAGCTCCCTTGGTGGTTGGAGATTGCCAAAGCTATCAAAGTATTCGATGTTATCACCTTTCTTGTAGTACGCTACCCAGTGTGTACCTGCTCCAGTTGAGATGTCCAAGTTAACAATTCCGCTTTCTCGCTTCCATGGCTTTTTAGGAAGATTATCACGCATAAATACTCCTCTGAAGTGTGGCAAGTTTGTGGTATACTTGTGAAGATCCAACTCGTTTAGCGGGGTAGCGTCTTTAATAGTTTTTTGGTTGAGGTTGTAGATAGAGTCCAAGTCCTTTTCTGTACGGCTTCAGGAACAGCCCGTTTCCATCTTTACCAACCGCTATAGTTTCCATTGCTTGGTTATGACGTTTGCTTTCTTCCAATTTTTCCTTTGCGGCACTGGTATCATTTACTGCTTTAGCTATGCCTGCTGCACCTCCCGATAGTGCTCCCAATGCTGAAAGCCCAGCAAACAGCGGGATGAGGAACGGAAGTGCTCCACCAACCTTTGGTACAGGTATCACTCGTGGAGTTTTAATTGATTTCTTCTTTCTTTTCACAATATTTTTAGCTGCACTAAGAGCTATTTTTGTAGCTTCCATCAAGTCTTTCGGTTTTTTTACTTTTAAAATTTTACGTGCATTTCGTACTGCTTCTCGGAATGTGGGTTGGCGTTTATTTTTAGCCTTAAGACCCATACCTAGCTTAATTTTAGCCTTCATTGCGTTTGTTATAAGCCAGGCGTTGGCACGTTCACTCAAATTTGCATCCGTAGATTTTGCACGCTGCCAGGCCTTTTCAGCTAATATTTTATCAGCTATATGTCGATCACTTGTGTCTTTATGCCGCGAGTATGCTATATCGTGTTCCTTGCAGGCTGCATCCAGTGGATTAATGCCTGGATCTCCTCTTGCCAATCTTTGTTGTAACTTTGTTCCTGGTCCACAGTACTGGTATCCCGGTAGATGTAATTGTACAGGTAATTTGTTGATGATTGAATTTAATAGTCCTCTGCCCCCTTTCAAAGATTTTCTGGAGCTTTCGATTTGTGATCCGGCATCTTATAAGGTTCCGATGATACTGTTGAAATGTAATATAAACAGGTGTATTTATAGGAATCCCGTTAGTCTTCAATATGCGGTTCATTAAACAACAACAAGCTTTTCCTGTTCGAAATGCTGATGTAGGTGTTATGAAGGTGAAAAAGAAGCATGGTCCCCTATTGCCTAATAGTATAAGGAGCATCATTGTTGGACCATCGAATTGTGGAAAAACTAATGTTATGATAAGTTTGCTGGAACATCCCAATGGTCTGAGATATGAAAATATTTACATATATTCAAAATCTTTACATCAACCAAAGTATGAATACTTGAAGCGAGTGATGACTCATATATCAGGATTGGGGTATTATACATTCTCAAACAACTGCGACGTTCTACCTCCAGAAGAAGCCAAATCACATTCAGTGTTTATTTTCGATGATGTAGCATGTGAAAAGCAAAATAATGTGCGATCCTATTTTTGCATGGGTCGTCACGAAGATATAGATAGCTTCTATCTCTGTCAAACATATACGCATATACCAAAGCACTTAATACGTGACAATGCTAATTTAATCATCTTATTTAAGCAAGATGAGTTGAATTTGAAACATATCTGTTGAAAATAATTGCTCTCTCTGCATGTAATATTTAAAATACTACTTTGTTTTCTTTATTGATTATATGTATCTATATGTATACTACACACATTTATTTGTATTTGAATTACAGTTAGCTTGTGAATTCGAGAATGCATTTTTGCCTAATTTTAAGAGTTAGTCTGAGCTAAAGCATTGTGAAGTGAACTTGAAAATAAATTTTGCATAAATTAAAACGGGAGTTATCAATATCTTTAAAATCTGGTGCCGAAACCCGGGAATTAACGTGAACGTATTGACTGATATTGTAGACTTAACAAAAAGTAAGGTATTTTCGTAGAGATTGCTTAAAATGGATGTCGCGGGACGCGGAGAGTATAGAGGTCAAGTTACGAAGCTGACCAATTTAGCCCGTGAATATCTCGCTAGCTCAGACTCTAAAGTTACCGAATCAAACGTGAATAAATTCGAGGAAATCGAAGAAGAACTTACCGCTTTTGTAGAACGGCTTACGGCGGCGTGTGACGGTCTTAAGTTACTTAACGCGGCATTGCGTCCTACTATTAAACCGGATGACGCGAATAAG
The DNA here is from genome assembly GCA_963924295.1 of Dioctria rufipes. NCBI lineage: Eukaryota > Metazoa > Arthropoda > Insecta > Diptera > Asilidae > Dioctria > Dioctria rufipes. Next base: position 134,468,663 of record OZ002741.1, on the reverse strand, counting down.
GAATGGGAAACGATCCTGGAATATGAGGACAAGGCTGCATCAATTTTAGCACGCCTCAAAAAACGATTACAAAAATTGCATGATTTCCAAAATCATTTAAATAATTTAGACTGCGACGCGCCTAGTAATAGGATTAAAATTACATCCGCCAAACTACCGAAATTAGCCTTGAGGACCTTTGGTGGTGATTTTAAAGAATGGTTGCCTTTTTGGGAAGTTTTTCGTACAGCAGTGCATGAGCGAACGGACATATCAGGTGCAGACAAATTTAATTATTTAATTAATCATTTAACGGGAAAAGCGGCGGCATCGATTGCGGGTTTTACACCCACTAATGCAAATTATGACTCTGCTATTTCCATGCTGTTAGAAGAATATGGTGATAAAGACAAGTTGGTGGATTACACTATGCAACAATTGATGTCGCTCCCACATGTAACTGTGCGGAATGACGTTTCAAATCTCCGAAAGCTATACAACGACGTTGCAACACATACTAGGGCACTCACTGCGCTTGGAGTAGCTGCTTCTCAGTATGCAATAATGTTAAGGGCAATCATATTGAAATGTTTACCACGTGATCTAGTCGTCGAATTTTATCGCTTGAATCATCATGAACGAGAGAACGATGGTAAGCAGCAAACAGAGGAGATTATCGTCGATGCAACTGGAACCGCCTCTACAATAAATAGTCACGATTCTATTTGTGTTAGTAGTAAGCAGTTACACGACATTTTAGGTTTTTTAAAGAGAGAAGTAACATCACTCGAACGCTCAGGACAAGCGTATACAAAAAGAACTCAGAACTCAGCTCAGTTTCACTCGAAGGTTTATGGGACTGCTGCTGGGCTATTCACTTCTACAAGTGAACTTCCATTGTGCTTGTTTTGCAAATCTGCCAAACATCTAACAGAGAACTGTAATAGCCATCATTCTGTGGTTGAACGAAAGACCATGTTAAAAGAAGACGGACGTTGTTTCAAATGCACGAGAAAAGGTCATTCGGCTAAGCTATGTAAAGTAAAATGCATTAAATGTAAACAGTGCAATGGTAGTCACGCGACGGCTGTATGCGATCCCAATTTTCTATCAACCTTGAAAAAGTCGTCGGCATTTAATAATAATCAACGAGAGGGACTTACTGCTGAAAAGTCGGAAACAAAAAAAGTGGCAACGTCAACCGCATCACATACATCTGCTACCTTATATTCTAGTACGTTTCAAAATTCTTCGCAAATTTTCTTACAAACAGCCAGTGTCATTGTGTCATCGCCTTCTATTGTAAACAATCGCGGCATTGTAACTAGACTCATTCTAGATGGTGGCTCGCAACGAAGCTATATTAAAGAAAGTGTTGCTAAGAGTGCTAAATTAAAAGTAAAGGATACTATCAGAATTCAAATAATTCCATTTGGGTGCTCCAGTAATTCGCAGAAGGAAACATTAAATACAGTTAAGGTTAAATTGAAAAGTGTACATGACGAGCAAGGTATTATAATCACAGCAGTGGTGGTTCCTGACATTTGTCCGAATATTTTACCGGTGCCATGTGCTAAGTCAATATCATTACCTAGTATTTTACTTGCAGATGATCCTAGTTTTGGCGAATCTGAAGCTGAAATTGGGCTTCTACTCGGTGCTGATGTATACTGGACGGTAGTGCGCGACACATTTAAACGTATAGATAGCAATTTAGTTGCGATACAGACAATTTTTGGTTGGACGCTGCATGGTCCTACTCTTGGAGCAGGTAATGACACTTTAGTTTTATCTAACATTTGTTTACAAGCGAGAAATGAGTTTGATGAAGTATCGAATGACAATATTAATGCTGATATTGAACGTTTCTGGAATTTAGAATCAATTGGAATTTCTTCTCCCACAAAAGCTAGTTGTGTTTTGAATACGAATAATTACATTCGCAAAAGTGGTAATCGTTATGAAGCCTCGTTGTTGTGGAAGAATCCAAATTGCACGGTAGACAGCAATTATAAAGGAGCTTTAATTAGGTTCGAGAAGTTGGTTCAAAAATTATCTACAAATAATTACAAATTAAAAGAATATGATACAATAATGTGGGAAGAGTTTATTTTGCCGGGAATAGCTGAAAAATGCGACGAGAATGAAAAGAACATTCAACGAATTTTTTATATGCCTCATCGCCCTGTTTATCGAGAGGATAAGGAGACAACTAAAACACGGATTGTTTTCGACGCGTCTGCGCATTCCCGAAATTATCTATCTTTGAATGAGCTTTTGACTCCAGGGCCGAATTTGCTGCCAGAGATTTTAGCCGTTCTGCTCAATTTCCGTGTAGGAAATATTGGTATAGTCGCCGATGTAGAAAAGGCATTTTTGCAGATTAATTTATCGACGGAAGATCGCGATGTTCATCGTTTCATATGGTTTAAGGATAGATTGTGTGATGAATGTAATTTACCTCCTATGGCCGTGTATCGCATGAAACGCGTAACCTTTGGAGTTGCCTGCAGCCCTTTTTTGTTGTGTGCCACTCTACAGAAACATTTCGAAAATGAATTTGGTACTTACCCTGAAACTTGTCAAATTCTGAAGAAATCATTTTATATGGACGATTTAGTTGTAAGCTTAGATAACAAAAATAAAGCTTCCACATTTTACTCGGAAACGCTAAAAATAATGCAAAGTGCGTCAATGAACATTCGTAAGTGGAACTCCAATGACAAAAGTTTTCGGCAAGTACACACGGACAAATCAAAGCAAGATGATAAACAAAAGGTTTTGGGGTTAATTTGGCATTGTCTTTCGGATGAAATTGCTGTAGATTTGGAAAAATTATGTAGCGAAATACCAGTTAATATTACGAAAAGAAATTTGCTTCAATTCCTGGCACGAATTTATGATCCTCTTGGCGTATTGGGACCCTACACCGTTAGACTAAAACTATTATTTCAGGAGTCTTGGCGACAGAGATTAGACTGGGACGCACCGTTTCCACACGGAATGGTAACTGATTGGAATAAATGCATCAAAGATTTTACCTCTTTACAGAAAGTGACACTGTCTCGTTGCATCTTCAACTCCACCAAGCGAAGTACCCAGCAGTTGCATATATTTGCAGACGCCAGTCCTTATGCATATGGTGCTGTCGCCTATGTGAGAAGCGAAAATGAAATTGGAACGATTTTCGTCTCATATATCTGTTCAAAGAACAGAGTCGCTCCCTTACGAACTGAGTCCAACAACAAGTTATTAACTTTACCCAAAATGGAACTAACTGCAGCCCTCATAGCAGCACGACTCCAAAAAATATCACGGAAAATTTATCGGTCGACTTCAACGCAACATATCTTTGGTCGGATTCTAAGATCAGCCTTTATTGGATTACCAGCAATAAGTTCAGGCAAGTACCTTATATTGATAATCGCATTCAGGAAATTTTAGAGCTAACTGCGAAAAATGATTGGAAACATTGCCCTGGTGAAGAGAATCCAGCTGATTTGTTAACGCGAGGTATTAACGTGAAAGCTTTGTTGAACTCTAGAATTTGGTTTGATGGGCCGAGCTGGTTGGTAAAAAACGAAGACGAGTGGCCTTTAGAGGAAGTTAAGATAGAAGATCCCCATTTGTCCGCTTGTTTTATTAGTCCCGTTAATCATGAGCAAATTCTTCCAGAACCCATTTTTAATATGGAAAACTTCAGTTCATATAGGAAACTTATTCGCACTACCGCTTATGTTCAACGTTTCATAAGCATTTTAAAAGGAACTAGGCCTAACAGTTTATCACTTATCGCAACGGAACTGAAGTTAGCTGAAACGTATTGGATAAGGCATACACAGTCAATTTTTTATAAAGATGAGATATTAGCTTTGAGTACATCGAAAATGCTTTCTAAACATTCAAGCATTTTATCCCTCAATCCTGTAATAGATCACAACGGAATTTTAAGAGTTCGTACTCGTTTATCAGAGTCGGATTTCTCCTATGATGAGATTTTTCCAATAATTTTACCGAAGAATTCTTACCTTACTATTCTCCTCGTCTCGTATATGCATGACGTTACTCTACATGGAGGTGTTAATTTAGTACTCACACGCTTGCGTGAAAAATTTTGGATAATTAAAGCACGGCAGATAGTCAAAACAGTTATACGGCGTTGTGGCATATGTAAGAAGCTAAAAGCGAAAAGCTCAGTTCAACCTTTCGCACCTTTACCTAAAGAACGGTTGAGTGCCTCTCGGCCATTTGAAACAACTGGAGTGGACTTTGCAGGGCCACTGTATGTAAGAAGTTCCTCCGAAAGCTCTGGGACTCGGAAAGTGTATTTCATGTTGTTGACATGTGCTGCGATTCGTGCCGTTCATTTGGAGTTAGTACTAGATCTCACCGCTGAGTCTTGTATATCAGCACTAAAGCGTTTTTTCGCTAGAAGAGGAATCCCTAAATTAATTATGTCTGATAATGCGCGGACCTTTAAGCGCGCTGCATTAGAACTACGCCAACTAAAAACGATAATATATTCAGAAGAGTTGCAGAATTTTATAACAAACGAGGGAATTTGTTGGCAGTTTATTGTTGAAAGAGCTGCTTGGTGGGGCGGCTTCTGGGAACGCCTTATAAGAGTCATTAAGGACACCTTGAAACTGGCTATAGGTAGATCAACGTTGACAATAGAACAACTACAAACATTTTTAGCAGAAGCAGAGTATTTGGTTAACGCTCGACCATTAACTTACATCAGTGATGACCCTATGGAGTTGTCCCCTTTAACCCCTGCACATTTCCTGCTAGGCAGTTTTCCTGCAATTCTATCTCCAGCGCCTATTGAAAAATCAGATAAAAATTTGCGTTTAAAATGGAAAGACCGGCTTCGTGTGACAAATTCATTTTTTAAGCGTTTTCGAACAGAATATGTGCAACAACTTAGATCTGCTCATTGCAATCGTCAACAATTTTCTTACGAATTGAAGGAAGGCGACATAGTAATGGTGCACGACGCATCTGCACCTCGTTTATTCTGGAAGCTAGCTAAAGTCACCCGAACTTTTCCTGGAAGAGACAGCAAAATTCGAGCTTGTGAAGTTCAATTTCATAATGGATCTATTTTGCGTCGATCTATCCAACACCTTTATCCCTTGGAAATTCGATCTGAAGCGGCGGGGGGAGGATGTTGAAAATAATTGCTCTCTCTGCATGTAATATTTAAAATACTACTTTGTTTTCTTTATTGATTATATGTATCTATATGTATACTACACACATTTATTTGTATTTGAATTACAGTTAGCTTGTGAATTCGAGAATGCATTTTTGCCTAATTTTAAGAGTTAGTCTGAGCTAAAGCATTGTGAAGTGAACTTGAAAATAAATTTTGCATAAATTAAAACGGGAGTTATCAATATCTTTAAAAATCTATAATGATCATGTGAATACAGACATGAAGTTTGATAAATTTCGAAGAGCCTGTGCTGAGTGTTGGAAGGATAAATATGGTTTCTTGTTGATTGATAAGGACAGTTCATTAAACAAGGGGCGCTACCGTAAAGGATTTGATACCTTCATTGTACTATAAAAGGATGAAACATGCGAAATATTCATAAGTCGAAGCTGTAACTCAGACGAAAGCACACCGAATCCTGTGGACCTGCTGAATAGATTAAAGCTGTTCACCTATTATCAGACCTGTTTGAAAAGCTGTTAAGCTGTTATCAGAGCTGTTTGAAAAGCTGTTAAGCTGTTATCAGAGCTGTTTGGAAAGCTGTTAAGCTGTTATCAGAGCTGTTTGGAAAGCTGTTATCAGAGCTGTTTGAAAAGCTGTTAAGCTGTTATCAGAGCTGTTTAATAGCTGTTAAGCTGTTATCAGAGCTGTTTGAAAAGCTGTTCACCTGTTATCAGACCTGTTTGAAAAGCTGTTAAGCTGTTATCAGAGCTGTTTAATAGCTGTTAAGCTGTTATCAGAGCTGTTTGGAAAGCTGTTAAGCTGTTATCAGAGCTGTTTGGAAAGCTGTTAAGCTGTTATCAGAGCTGTTTGAAAAGCTGTTAAGCTGTTATCAGAGCTGTTTGAAAAGCTGTTAAGCTGTTTTCAGAGCTGTTTGGAAAGCTGTTAAGCTGTTATCAGAGCTGTTTAATAGCTGTTAAGCTGTTATCAGAGCTGTTTGAAAAGCTGTTCACCTGTTATCAGACCTGTTTGAAAAGCTGTTAAGCTGTTATCAGAGCTGTTTAATAGCTGTTAAGCTGTTATCAGAGCTGTTTGGAAAGCTGTTAAGCTGTTATCAGAGCTGTTTGGAAAGCTGTATACCTGTTATCAGACCTGTTTGAAAAGCCGTTATTCAGTTAATATCGAAGATGAATGAAAACCTATTAAAAGAAATCATCAAGACAAGGAATGCAGTGCGAAGGAAATTTAAAGCTCTAAAGACGGGAAGGATTGAAGCAGAAGCTCAACTTGAAGAAACTTTCAAGCCAATCACCAAACCCTTAAAAGAGTTTGTAACAAGAGTCAAAAACGATCCACCTGTCAAATTGGAACCAAAAGAAGAAAAACAAGAAGAAGAAGAAGACAACGAAATTGTGGAACCTTTTACTCCCCCAAAACGAAAACATGTGAAAATGGAGGCTAGTAGCACACCTATAAATTATGGAGATTATTCCTTAACATCTGAAGAAGAATTCGCAACACCTAAACATTCAAGAACATTGATAGGAAGGTCTCCTGTCAGCTCCCCCGATACGTCTGGATACATAGTTTCAAACTATTTAAAGCTATTCACTGATAATAGCCCTAAAATTGATCCAACCTATGGAGTTTACTATGATAACAACGCGTGGAGAATCGGTAATTCAACGTTTGATGTTGATGATGTAGGAAATATTGTTATTAAGGGGAAGCGCTATAAAACAACTTTGGGGTTATGTGAACTGCTATTTATGAAAGATCCTGTAAAAAGTCTATATACTAAAGAGGATTTAACTAAATATGGATCTATTTTGAGAGATACCAATGCATATAAACGTGACTATGCTGAAGATGGGCAAATAAAGGGTACTAGAGCGGCTAAGTATAAAGCTATAATCAGTAAACTTATACAGCATAAAGGCATGGGTCTAATGCATCTGCCTAAAGAAAACATTGATCACATTTACTGGGATGATCCAACTGAATTAGTGGATAGACTGCGCCTTCTAATGGCATCAAAGCAGGCTGGAAATACCAGTCACAACAATGAAATTGTATCTATCCTGGACGAGTTGCGAGAAGCAGATATTATAGTTTAAATACTACTTCATTACCATACTTTTTCACAATCTACAGATGAGCGTTGACAAGTTTGGACGTTTCTCTAAGCGGGGATATCTTTTGAAAGCAGGTGAACGTGGACCAACAGGAGCTCGGGGACCAGCCGGTGAACAAGGAATTCAAGGCCCAGCTGGTAAACAAGGAACTCAGGGTCCAGCTGGTGGACAAGGAGAGCGGGGTATTGGATTTAATTTAACGATAAACGGAGACTACGATCTGAACTCAAAGTGTATAAAACGACTTGGTGAGCCCCTTGAAAATGATGATGCTACTACCAAAGAATATGTTAACAAGAAAATTAAAATAAGTGTGGAAGAAATAAGAAAAACTATTAATATAGAGGTGGCAAATTTAACGCTATATATCAATGGCGAAATCGCAAAGATTGAAAACTATCTGTTAACTTCAGTAATAAATAAGAAAGACTTGATACCAAAAGATGGTGTATATGAGTAAAAACTCTTGAGAAATCTGTTTCATTTATAATTACGATGAGTAAGAGACAAGTGGTAAATGAGCTGCATAAACCAGCGAGAAAAAATTTTAAACGACGTCGTGTGATTATCAAAGGGCTAGATGACTTGTGGCAGGCAGACTTGGTTGAAATGGATCCCTATAAGTATGTGAACAAGGGTTACCGCTATCTGCTGACAGTAATTGATGCCTTCTCCAAATATGCATGGGCAATTCCAATTAAAAGAAAAACTGGTGTAGAAGTAAGAGATGCCATGCAATCTATATTAAGCGAGGGACGAATACCTAAAAACCTGCAGACTGATGATGGAAAGGAATTCTACAACAACCTCTTTAAAAATCTAATGCGGAAGGATATGATGTGGAAGGAATTCAGTTTTAATGGAACTTATCAGTGGATTAGTATGGTAAAGAAACTGCTCACTGAATACAACTCAAGAATACATCGAACTACAAAAATGAGACCCCGTGATATCAACATCTCCAATGAGAAACAATTGCTTTCAACTGTATACAATCATATAAAAATTGTTGTTCCTGCAAAGTATAAAGTTGGAGATTTTGTACGCATCAGCAAATACAAGCATATATTTGCGAAAGGCTATACACCAAACTGGACAGCTGAGATTTTTAAAATTATTAAAGTTCAAAACACAAATCCCATCACATATCGGCTGGAAGATTATCAAGGAAATCCAATCACAGGAGGCTTTTATGAATTGGAGCTGCTGAAAGTTAAACACCCAAACCTATATCTCGTAGAGAAAATCATAAAGAAGAGTGGAGATAAAGCTTACGTTAAATGGCTCGGATTTTCATCAAAACACAATTCTTGGATTAATAACAAAGATGTTTTATAATATCTTGAAAAACAACTATAACTATAATACAATTACAATACTTTTTTATTTTACAATTATACATGTAGTTATAATGCAAATTACTTGAATAAATGAAACTAAAACTATAATACATTTATTATTTACATTTGACTTAGATTCTTTCTGCGGCTGCTACTTGTTGATCTGATAAAATAGAGTAATGTCCCCATGGTAGAGTATCCGTCGCTCCGCTTATAATATGACGCTTATTATCATAGGGACTCAATGCAATCTTTTTTTGACTAATAGTGTATACGTTATGGTGATGAGATCGTATGGAGCTCTGATTGGCAGTTAATGTTCGCTTGTTATTCAAGCATTCGACATAGTCTTCGAAATTGATATGCTTCTGGACTACATTAGTCTTTACTCCTTTCGCTTTTTTTACAGTTTTACCATCGTTTATACGCAGACTGTACATTTTCGAGCGCAAGCCAACAAATTCGCTCATGATTTTCCCATTCAGCTCATCGTTCATTAGCCCAGGAATCTTTTTATTCATGAGCGGTAAATCGAACTGGTTATCTTCTGGGTAATCACTTGTATCAAATTTATTTATATTTTCAGCCATAAATCCATATGCATTTTTCTCTTCAAGTTCATATATTGGAGAATCTGTATCAGTATACATGACTTTACATTTATCTCCATACTCACGCTGCATAAAACTGTAGTGAAAATCGTAGAGGCATATTTTCGAAATTTCCATAACTGCCATTCCTATATAGAGCGGCTTACTGAATAATATTTTGAGTCGCCTTAATTCCACAGCAACTAAATTTTCATCAAATATCGTTGCACTGTGGAAGTTGGGTGCCGCAATCCGAGCTTTTGCACCATAACGACCTTCCCACTTCATGCAAAGCTTGATATCACTATACTTGCGTACATTTTCCATGGTCTTACCAAAAGCTGCATTATTCATCTTCTTATAGCTGTCCTTCTCATGATCGCTTGTAGCCTGCATCCGTTTGGTGGTATTTAAGTCAATATATGGTTTAAGCCAAGCTGATTGGTCGAATTGAAGTACCCGGTGCACTTTTTTCAGGATGAGTCCATGTGATAAGCATTGCTTCAAGTTTCGGTAGTGTATAACATATTTAGTTTTTGGATGTAATGTTGTCAAAAGCTTTTCTAATTTTGCTCCAGGTGATGCTGCATGCTCAGAGCAAAACGGTAAGTCCTTATGCTTATCATGTAGATGTTGAGGATAATCCAAGTCGACTTCGAATATGTATCCAGTTGGAGAATCATCAGGAATTTCGGAAACGACAATATTGGGAACATCAACCCATTTGAATCCTCCGGTTGGTAAATGCTGTGACATGGCCCATCCATAAAGGTTATTCACATCATAATACATCAGGTATTTCTCTTTCTCCTCAGGCTTAAAATCATCCATATATTTATTATTGGCTTTACTATATCTGTTCGAACATTGACTTATACCACCTCGAATGCCTCTCTCTATGAATAGCAGTATATCTACGTCGGTTATCACCTTTAATTTCACATTAGTGTATTTTAGCATAGCATCCCATGTTAGGCCTGGCATGGTGTAATAATGTGCTGGATCCAAATTGTACGTCTTCATGCACACTTCTCGAAAGTTCTCAAACACATCGACCAATAGGAGAACATCAGTCTTAAGGTATAGATCTGAATATTCACCAAGTGTTTGTATTTCAAATTTTTGGCAGACCTCTTCAGCGTGATTGTAGTCCTCAGGAGATATAGCACTCTCAGTTAGTTTATTGTAGAACGCTTCCTGTGTTGGCAAGTTCTGGAAATCCAATTTATCCCAGTCATCAATAAAATCATATGGGAAGACACCTTTGCGCGTAAGAAGTTTGATAGTGTCGTCATCCAATCCCTGCCATACTGATCTTGTAGTGTTTAATTTATCCATTGGCAGCAATGATGAAAGCTTATCTAAAGATTCAGCCATAAAACGGAAGGAATGGATGAATCTGAATTTTATGTAGCTGCCGTCCATGTGCTTGGTGAACGAGATATATATTTCCTTGTTTATTGGCAAGAGATCAACTTTTCCTGGGAAAGATGTAGCTATATCCTTAATTATGAAGTGGGCATCATATCCAGATAAATTGTGAAAAATTACTGGAACTGTGGAGCAATCTTGATACATCAGATTGCATGCATTATGCGCTGGCCCTCGGTATTTTCCTGTTAAAAGAATTTATGAAAAGAAATGAATTGAATTATGCTTCTCAGTATTTACCTGTTAAGTGGCAATGGTCCCGGACTCGTTCCTCATCGGCTGCAAACGATTTTTCACATATATGACAGCAAGTATTTTCCATATGTGAACGTCGTTCCTCTTTAGTCAAGGGTTGCATTGGCCTGATGTTCAGCTTTTCCTGTACAGCTATGGAGGCAATTTTTTCCAATTCTAATGCAAACCATTGTTGACAGTCCTTGCCTCGATATGCTCTGTAATATGAGAGATTAGCATCATGTTTGCAGTGGAAATAGAATCCTATGCTGTGAACTTCATGTTCCTGGATTCGCTGTGTATTTTGATCGTTTCCCTGAATCGGCTTCAATATTGATTCAAGATCAGCATACACACAAACGGGACTGGATTCTTATGGTTATAATTCTTATATTCCAGCCATTTCCTTTCTGAGGGAAACATAATCCTGCAATCATTTTGCTGCTCGCATTCAGGAGTGTGTGATGCTAATTTTTCTTCAGAGTAAAAGTAGAGCAAACATCTGTCACAAATATGCCTTCCACCATTACGCTTCGAAGTTTGCTTCGATATGAGACGCGAAAGATCTTTAATCCAGCAGAAATGATATCTGCTGGCATCATCATCATCATCATCACCATCATCATCATCCATATGATCTTCATCATCATCAGCTTGGTCATAGTCATCTTGCAACATTAAGAGATTTACATGTCGCTCCATCCTGTGTTTCGTAAGTCTAACTGGAACTGTGGTGAAGAAACGCTCTTTCTCTAGGATGAACACGTTTATTGATAAATCGTTCTGGCCTTCAAATTGCGTTATTTGCTTAAGCGTCATGGGAAATGTTATTCCAGTTAAATTTAGCACAGTAGAATAATGTGGATATGATGAGAACCTTTCAGAATGAGCATTTGTAGGGTATAGCGCTGATGTTACTGCCCACGCGAAGCATGCTTCATCATTATTTTGTACATTGATGCAAGCTTTCTTTGATGCAATCTCCTTTGGCAGAGGTACATAAAATGATCCCCGAATCGGCTCAAACTTGTTGATATGCACCGCTAAATGTATTATAGAGTGCAGTGCCCAGCCACTGTCTTTTTCCTGGAATTCTTCTAGCTGAGTGTTTATTGGATCCAAAATGTTTGTTTTAAACCACTCCTCTAAATTATCATCTGCACTGATTGGAGCAGTTCTCGCTTGGAAATATTTAATGTCTTTTATAATTTCATTGTCAGCATTTTGTTTAATAAATTCGCCGCAAAACGTTGTAGCCACTTTAATATGATATTGTTGTTTTAATGTATTCTTAATGCGGCGAGCAAGTAATTTGGAAGCATCTTGCATAAACAGCTTAGGATCTAGATGGCTTATATTCACGATAACGCCTGCCCTAATTCTACCTACGAATGCTGTTTTTATTTCTTCCCACTTAACAAAATCACTTCTTATTAATCGTTGATTAATTCCTCCACCTCGATGGGGAACTTTGATTAACACTCTCAACGATTTAATTTGAGCAATACAGCTGTGCAAATGTTGTTTCATAGCATTCTTATTACACTTTCGAAATGCTGCTTGATATTTACGAATGTTTCTGTTGCACTCTTTAACAATATTGTTTTTATTCACAAAATTTGCATCACTTAAACACTTCAACACATCTTCTCGCAATTTCTTAATTAATGAAAAACTTTCATTTATTACTGTGATAGACATTTTTAATTTTTTTTCTTATTCGGCACTAACACTTTGAATCACTTAGATTGACTGGTGCTCACCAAGAGTTTGCTTGCGCTTTTATAGCAACGGTTTGTAAACATGAATGATCCTGCTGCTACAATAATCATTGCACAGGATGAATTCCAACGAATTTGCTTATAGGCTGAGATGATATCGAATTACACGATAAGAAAATCACTCAAATTAATTTGATTACTTTATTCTGCTGGTTGAATTTGCAAATAAGATTGTTTGCATACACGAAAATGTGAAAATTTGTTTACATTCCAATGAAACGTTTCGATCAGCAAAATTCTTGGAACAATAAAATTTTTGGCTGCCTACAGGAAGTGCGGTATCAAATTACTTGAAAAGAGTAAACATGAATCATTTGCTGATATTGCTTAAATTTGTTTACAACAGGATGTTTACAAATTCCAATGAAACGTTTCGATCAGTAAAATTCTTAGAATTGGGTTGCTTACAGGAAGTGTGGTTTCAAATTACATGAATCATTCAGCTTAATGTGCTGATATTGCAAATTTGCTTTAAGCAGGATTAAACTTGTTTTGGAACCATGACTATAAATTGAGGAGCTGAATCAGATTTGCAATCAGTTTCATTTTGGAGTTCAAACGATAAACAACCAAGGAGAAAGTAATCTGAAATGGCAAATGGCAATGGAGGAACTGAAGAAGCTGGAGCAGTACCCACCTTCTCTAAAGACAGCTGAAATGTAATTTAATAAGGAATACAAGATTCTGGGCGCCAGAAGATGTAAGACTGCATTTGGATCTCGTATCATCCTGGACTTGGAAGACTGTCAACTTTTCCTTCCTGCACGGTACAGCACAATTACTGATGAAACTGTACTGGAGATAAATACTGCAGGAGATTTTTATATTATAAATAGAGGTCCTATCGGTCGAACGTTTAAAATAGAGTTTATTCGCCATGATGTTAATTTGTATCCAATTAATTATTATATTCATTAAATAAAAAAAATCAATAATGTCAAACTAGTTTTTTTTATTATTAATATTTCTAAATTATTAGTGATAATGAAAGTTACATTTAGTACTAGTGCTCCACAACTTTATATAATTGAATATGAGCCAAGAAAGGGACCTTGGGAGACATATGCTCTGGATCGCTTTCGTTTCCAAGATAGGATTCATAGAACTTCACTTATATTGCTACCAATTTTGAATATAGAACATAGGAAAAAAGTTTATAACTTAAGATTTAGAAATAAATAATTAATTTGATGTGAATAAATATTGAAATTTAATTTTGGTTTGACAACATTATTTTCGGCAAAAGAAATTGTATCAATACACCTCCCAGCAACCATATTTTTACCTTAAACTTGAAGTTTTCTATTAAATATTTACAGCAAGTGTTGATATTACTTAAATTTGTTTATTTTATGAGAATTCCAGTAAAGTGCATCACAGCACATTACTAATTGCCAATTAGCTAATGACCAACCAAGCTGCTAATTGCCAATTAGTAATTATATAATTGCCAATTAGCTAATTGTTTGAACAAATGTTGCTAATATCTCGAAAACCAGAGCCCGTAGAGGATTTGTGATGAAAATTTCGTTTCCCCTCCCACCCTACACCGGCAAGAATCCATTTCCATGAGCAAAAATAACTTGAAATATTAATACGCTAATATCTCGAAAACCAGAGCCCGTAGAGCATTTCTGATGAAAATTTCATTACCCCCCCTCCCCATAAACCACCCCTATAGAATCCATTGGCATGAGCAAAAATTTCCTACTATTAACTTTAATTATTAGTTCAAAACCAAAAGCCTACATTTAGGCGCTCAAGAAAAAATCCGTTATTACTAATATTAATTGAAAACCAGGCGCAACACTTGAAAACAACAAAAACCTACATTTAGGCGCACCACACATCCAAAAAAGTGAAGCAAAAAACTTCCCAAAACCGTAGCATGCTGCCACGTGTGGGCAAAAGTGAAGCAAAAAACTTCCCAAAACCGTAGCATGCTGCCACGTGTGGGCCAAAAGCGAAGCAAAAAACTTCCAAGAGAACCGTACCACACATCCAAGACAGCCGTAGTACCGGAGCATGCTGGCAGGATCGGCTAATGTCTCACTGACATCTTCTAGAATCTGTTCATGGTGATGCCATGTTGTGAAATTCGAATGATGCTGAACTCTCCCGCCAATAAAAGAAAACAGCAAATCCAGGTAGTTCCGGCTAAGGCCGCTAGGAAACCTTACTCAAGAAATGGCGTTTGCGCCCGAACAGATGTCGCTAGAAAACCGGAACATGCTGGTAGTACCTGCTAATGCCGCTAGGGCGCAGTCAAGACCAAATGATACATCCCGGTAGTACCGGTTAATCCCGCTAGGGCGCAGTCGAGACTCAATGGTGCACCTAAGACACAATGCCCGAACAGATGTCGCTAGAAAACCGGAACATGCTGGTAGTACCTGCTAATGCCGCTAAGGCGCAGTCAAGTGCAAATGACACATCCCGGTAGTACCGATTAATCCCGCTAGGGCGCAGTCGAGACTCAATGGTGCACCCAAGACACAATGGCGTATCCAAGGCGCAAACCAATACAGCCAATACCCAAACCGACTTAGTATGGGATCAAACCACCTAGCGACGGTGGTGCCATCTGTGGCGAAATCCTGGAAGCTAAAACAGTGGGCCAGAACTCCCATAGAATATCTACTGAATGGTTAGAAATAAAATTTATTATTTTTATTGTATTTCATTTAAGCTGCCAAATCTAACTTTCTGGTGAGTTGTTTCTACTATGTAACTTAAGTATCTACTGAATTACTTTGTAAGCGATGTACTGTTCACCTTCTTTTGTTGTTTTGCAAATATTTGTGCTCTAATAATTAACTAACTTTTTTTCAATCTATGAAACTAACTGTTGAGCAGTTAATAAAATAAGTATCATAATTTTATTATATCTATAACAAATTAAACTATCCCAATTGGCCGCGCCAAGAAGGACGGTGTATCAGAAATTAATTATCCATCAATGGAAACGGGTGTGGCTGAGTGGTTATCTTAGATAAGATAACTTTGGCTCTTAGACTCATTATCAAATACTGATACAACTACAAAATCATCGAGCTGAGGGCCAAAGAAAAGCCTAAAAGACTCAAATAACAAGAATATGAAGATATATTCATCGAAGAAGAAATAACATATGGATTCAAAGGATGCAATGCACTAGCAAAACTTCGACTTCGAGGTGTGCTAGCATGCCTGCCTGCATGAATAGTCACCATGGAGTGAGCTATCAGCTTCGGCTGATAGTTAGGACTTCACATCCTCCAGTACTCACTAAACATATGCTAACATAACAAAATTTAACAAACGTGTTGCCGAAATTGGGGACACGAACTATCTCTCCCCTATAAATATACGTGAAAGATCTTCGGATCTTTTTAAGTCTAGACCTGCTAATCCTCTAAAAGTATTATTCTACGAGAAAGTGTCTACTGGTAACTATAGAGGGTAACAACTCCCTGAATAAAGCAAACTTAAAACTAATTATAACCTCATATACAGCAAAGCTATACTTATACACAACTCGTGTAATCCCACTGGTCAAATTAATCAGTCTATGGAACTGCAATAATATCGTACCACTGTACTGTAATGTTTGTCATACTTTGCAATATTATGCCATGTAGTTATTTAGTTCTTCTATTACTTGCTTGCTTAATGTAAGTTTCTTATTTTACTATACTATACAATGTATTATATTCTTGCTATAATACTTTCGATACTACATTTTACTATTTTGCTACGGATGTTCCAAGCTCCCACACAAAGTCTCACTGAAGAAAAAAATCCTTGGAATAAAATTTTAACCAAAAAAATCTACAATCCAGGCACCGCTAATTATCTCACAAATAGTCGAAGAAAACCTTTCACTTTCTAAATTATTTTGTATTAAAAAGTTTTAATCCCTGGTAGATTGTCGAGCCTTGGGTCGAACTCCTCCTTTTTTCTCATTCTTCGTGTAATCTTTTTAAATGAGAGGCACTTGCTGCAGGGATGGACGACTGTAGTCTTCGTACAGCCATAAAAGGATACGGAGCATGCAAATTGTTGAATCGACAAAAGGGACTACAAGAGAATTGACTGAAAACCACTTTGACGTTGTTCAATGTCATCTCAAAAATTTAACTTGCATGCAATTATCCTCAGCAGTAGCAAATCTGGACGTATCAGATTTAATGGATAACTCGCATCGGAAGTTGTATTCCCCGTTTTAAAAAAAACAGTAAATGCATCAATATTTTCTGCATCACCTTCTCGGACTTGAAACGATGGCAATAATTTGTACTTTTCTGTTTAAGAGCCTTTTAAGATGGAGATAAATTTTAAATGGACAGTCTACTCCTTTGTAATTGAAAAAAAAAATTTTACCCGTTAAAGGTCTTTTATTTCTTCCAACCATGTAATAATGCAATGGTATCAGATAATTCTAAGTCCCTTAAGCCTGCTGAAGATTCTCCTTGACATAATGTAACAGCTGTTAAGGAATATGATTCTCGTTCAACACTGGCTTTCATTTCGTTCCAGGTTCCTTGATATATCAGTCCGGCTCCCATTATTGAAGCGACTTGAATATTTTGTGGAATATCGAGTATTAAATTCTAAAGCTGAAGCTCGTAGTAGAACATTAATATGTACACTCAACAACTTTGTTGTGATATTATTCATGGTACCTTGTAAATAAGGTATACAGATAAACAAGGTATGACTGCCCGCATCATAGATTCGCCATTTAGTGTGTCATGCGAACCGAATCCCTATAAACGAAAAATAAAGTTTCAATTTGTTTGTAAATTTATTCTACTGGAGCCATTTAAAATGTTATAACAAGTACAATTTTACTTTCTTAGCATAAATATAAATTGACTTTGTTAGTTTAAATCACCTTTAGGGAAAGTCAGGCCGGTATTAAAACGAAGTGCTTGAAAGTTTTGTCGGTATAAAATGCAAATTAAGAATGGAATACCTATGGTTTTCCCTGTTGTTTGATTCTATGGAATACTCACATTATTTCTAGAGTGAAATATAATGTTGACTATGGTACTTTATAAAACAAAAGATTAACGGATAATCATCAAACATTCGCGCATAATACATCGCGAATAAGCATTTTACATTATTCATATATCTGACGCATCACTATAAAAATAATAAGAGGATTTTAACTAATCACTTAAGAGTGCAAATTTTATTTTAATTTAATTCATTTTCTATTTTTTTTTTAACAAAACTTTCCGGCACTTCGTTCGTTTGCTCGGATGATCTCCTCTATAAGATTCCTTCGAAGATTCAATTTCTGGTTATGTTAAGAAATTAAAATTACATTTACCTTAATAATTTACATAGATCCAGTGGAATAATTTGACATAATATGAACATTTTAGTGTTCCTCTTTTAAAAATCGACTCGCGTTACACACATTTGACAGACCTTCTCCTTTTCCCATAAAGAAGCTAAAAAGCCTTCGATTATGCTAGTCGGTTTGGATGGTGACGTAGATATAAATTGGATCAGAACTGATATTACCACTCAGATACCCGATATTAAAATTTCTAAAATTTATCAACTCTCGATAAATTCTCGGTAAATAGAAGTGCCGCTTAATATTTTCGTCGTTCAAACTGACTCGATTGAAGACATAAAAAGACTGGTGGGCTTAAGATTTGTACTAAGACGACAGAAGATCAGATGGGAGAAGAAAAAAACGAAGAATATAACCAGGTATTTTAGGTGTGAAAGATAATGTGGATGATGCGAGGTGTGTCATATGCAGGGAAAATCATGAATACGAAATCTTCTTTAATACTGAAAGAGAAAAAGACCTTCTCCTAAATGTGCTAACAGTATGGCTAAGGATCATCCGACCAGTTATAAGGGTTGCCCTGAATATCATAAATATAAGAACAAAAGATATTCCCTAAAAAGTAAGATAAAGGAAAAAAACCGTAATTCGTAATAAACTAATAAATAAAGAAGTCCATAATCTATTTATCCCTCAAGTCTCATACGCAGACATGCTTAGAAGAGGAACACCGGAACAAAGTTCAACCCAGAATACCTCTGATGGAAATGTCATGAATAAATTTTTAAATGAAGCGCAGTACCTGTTTTAAATTCCTTTTGTTGAGCTGATCTGGAATATCGCCCAAGCTTATCAAGTAGATCACTATCAAAAAAATAAATTTGAAAACCGTCCAATCCCAATAGTCAGTATTGTCTTTTTTGACAGAAGAAATGCTTCTGGCTGGTGACTACTACATCTCCCTCATAAACATCCTCCACGAATCCACCTTCAACTCATTCTTTCCCAGCTCTCCAAATAAACTAACAATCCCCTTCTACAAATAAGCTTTATTAATTAATTACAGAGGATAACATTGTACCTCATGTACTAGGGAACTAGCTTCCGCCTTGTGTAAACCATAGTGATATTTATATGATAAAAGTACAGTTAATCTTTACAGTGGTACGTAACCATATTCAATTACAATATTTAACCGAAACACACCCATTTAGATACTTTTAATTAAGTATCGGGCCTTAATGGCTCTTGTTACAAATATTACTTAGTTTTAAGGTAGTTTTAGTATCATTTAGACAAGTATTTTTAGTATACCGGTAGCAAGTATACTCTGTACTTTGATTCCCAATGATATAATCAGTATCCATATCGCTAGAGCTAGTAATGGTAGAATCTGCCATCTATTATTTAATTTCACAATTGTAAAGCCAGGCAGATCAGAAGTCAGGCAGGTATATAGGTACTATTGTACGGATTTAGGTTTAAGATATGAATATGAAAAAATGAATATGGAAAAACTTCAAGCGAATGTTGAAAGGCATAGAGGCACAGTTACATCTTCATATGCAGCTGTAGAAAAAAAAAACTGTTATCCCATACAAAGCCAACAGGTAAATGAGCCCGTTGCACAGGGAGTTATAGTAAAACCTAAAAAATTACAAACTAGTGACATTACAAGGAAAGCTATCAAATTAAATATACAGCCTAGTAAGGTAAGCGCCCAGATTGTACAAATGAAAAATATTAAAAATGAAGGGGTAATGGAGAACAATCTTACTACAAGATATTCAAATTTAATATATCAGATCAAAAGCAATATACATTTCTGAGTATATTTCTTTTTGAATGACTCAAATCCGTCAAAAATGACAAAGTTATTGAAGTTTAAAACAACGGAAATTGAAAACGACCGCGGCCCGCCAATCTGGTGATGACGTCACGATACACAATACGCACGATGCCAGTCTGAAAAATATAATATTTTTAAGACGACATTTTATGAAATAAGTCCAAAACAAATCCAATCCCGAGCGCTTTCTATCACGGCAGGGCAGCAACTACACTCGCGCTGCGCTAGACCGCGAATTGTCTTGTGTATCGTGACGTCATCAGCCGATCGTTCATGTTAGACGCGTTTTTTTGAATGCGGTACTAAAATCGCTATATCTTTGTTGTTTTTTATCCGATTTCAATAATTCTTTCACTGAATCAATTATTTTTTTGTGACTATTATTCTGCATAATTAACTAAAATAGTCGTTCTTCCTCATTATTAAATCGAATAATAAAGCAAACAATCTCGAAAAAAACTATACCACAGAGGAATTCTTGACGGAACTCAGACAACTAAACTACTGCATTACAGATGAAGATAAAATAAAGGTAGTCTCCAGTAGAATAATAGAAATGGGAGATGGACAATCTATATGTAAGTTAGTGGCATAACCTACAACAAAATAGTCGATCAATAAATAAACGTTAAGTGGAACGCGCACTTCGTTAGGGAGGATTTCGGCATAAGAATATTCTACAATTGTAGCGATTATAATCATAAAACAGAAAACTGCCCAAATAAAACAGCATATGGTAAATGTGCAGGGGAACACAACACTTTAAAATGTAGTTCGGACACATTTTCGTGCGTAAATTGCCAAGGAACACAAAAACAACGATAAACTGCAAATCATCTCTACAATTGAGTTTACCATGTAATCAGGCATTTGGTAATATTGAGTTTCGTTTGTGTAAATCCACGTCTCATTTAGAGTTATTATTGCAATAGACTGATGTTTTATTGAAAGTGCTTGGATTTCATGTATCTTGTTTCAGTTGCAGTATTTTTATTCCACTATTTGTACGGTTCATTTTTGTTATACACTATGCCATAGTTTGGGACTGTCCCTGGTAAGTTCCTCTTTCCTGACACATTTACTGTAGGTGTTTTTCTTACTTTGATTTTGTTTGTTGATTTTGAGAATTTTGTCCCTATAGGATTTGTCTTCACTTTATTTTGAGATTTTTTCCTTAGGCCGTATTTATTTGACCTATGTTCTCTAGATATGTCATGGCGTTTTGTACTTTTAGCTTTATAGGCAACAGGAGTGATAGTCGTTACTTTAGGATACTTTTTATTGTTTGTGTGTATAATAGAGTTAGATTGCGTATGATAATTGTATTTGATTTTGTATTGCATTTCATTTAAATATGTTTTATAATTTATTTGTTCAATTTATTGATAAGTTAAATTTATAATATATATAGTTTTATAATTTATTTGTTCAATTTTTCTTTTTTTCTTTAGTAAGATCAATTTTATAGTATATTTAGTTACCTTTTTGTGTTTCATTTCGCTAGAATGTGAACTGGTTTCCTTGTAGTATTTCCTTTCATGTTTTCCCCGAATCTTCCTCTTTTTTTCCCTTTTTTATACGCTTTCTGCATTATAGTTAATGTTTCTCTTAGCAGTCTGTATTGCTCTTTGATATTCGGGGCACTCAATGCTGTCCACTCAGTGGCTTTTGCAGTTTATCGTTGTTTTTGTGTTCCTTGGCAGTTTACGCACGAAAATGTGTCCGAACTACATTTTAAAGTGTTGTGTTCCCCTGCACATTTACCACATGCTGTTTTATTTGGGCAGTTTTCTGTTTTATGATTATAATCGCTACAATTGTAGCATCTTCTTATGCCGAAATGCTCCCTAACGAAGTGCGCGTTCCACTTAACGTTTATATATTGATTGTCTATTTTTTTGTAGGTTATGCCACTAACTTGCATATAGTAGATTGTCCATCTCCCATTTCTTTTATTCTACTGGAGACTACCTTTATTTTATTATTTTATCTTCATCTGTAATGCAGTAGTTTTGTTGTCTGAGTTCCGTCAAGAATTCCTCTGTGGTATAGTTTTTTTCGAGATTGTTTGCTTTATTATTTGATTTAATAATTACCCCTACCTTACTGGGCTGTATATTTAATTTGATAGCTTTCCTTGTAATGTCACTAGTTTGTAATTTTTTAGGTTTTACTATAACTCCGTGTGCAACGGGCTCATTTACTTGTTGGCTTTGTATGGGATAATAGGCTTCTTTTTCTACAGCCTCTATGCCTTTCAAGATTCGCTTGAAGTTTTTCCATATTCATATCATAAACCTAAATCCGTACAATAGTACCTATATGCCTGCCTGACTTCTGATATGCCTGGCTTTACAATTGTGAAATTAAATAATAGATAGCAGATTCTACCATTACTAGCTCTAGCGATATGGATACTGATTATATCATTGGGAATCAAAGTACAGAGTATACTTGCTACCGGTATACTAAAAATGTCTAAATGTCTAAACGATACTAAAACTACCTTAAAACTAAATAATATTTGTAACAAGAGCCATTAAGGCCCGATACTTAGTTAAAAGTATCTAAATGGGTGTGTTCCGGTTAAAGATTGTAATTGAATATGGTTACGTACCACTGTAAAGATTAACTGTACTTTTATCATATAAATATCACTATGATTTACACAAGGCGGAAGCTAGTTCCCTAGTACATGAGGTACAATGTTATCCTCTGTAATTAATTAATAAAGCTTATTTGTAGAAGGGGATTGTTAGTTTATTTGGAGAGCTGGGTAAGAATGAGTTGAAAGTGGAATCGTGGAGTACATTTATGAGGGAGATGTAGTAGTCACCAGTCAGAAGCATTTCTTTTGTCAAAGAAGACAATACTGACTATTGGGATTGGACGGTTTTCAAATTTATTCAAGACTTTTTCGTCCAAGCTCATCAAGTAGATAATGATCTACTTGATAAGCTTGGGCGATCTTCCTGATCAGCTCAACAAAAGGAATTTAAAACAGGTATTGCGCTTTATTTAAAAATTTATTCATGACATTTCCATCAGACGTATTCTGGGTTGAACTTTATTCCGGTGTTCCTCTTTTAAGCATGTCTGCGTATGAGACTTGAGGGATTAATAGATTATTGACTTCTTTATTTATTAGTTTATTGCGAATTACCGTTTTCTTCCTTTATCTTACTTTTTAGGGACATTTAGGAGAAGGTCTTTTTCTCTTTCAGTATTAAAGCAGATTTCGTATTCATGATTTTCCCTGCATATGACACACCTCGCATCATCCACATCATCTTTGACACCTAAAACACCTGGTTATATTCTTCGTTCTTTTCTTCTCCCATCTGATCCTCTGTCATCTTAGTACAAATCTTAAGCCCACCAATCTTTTTATGTCTTCAATCGAGTCAGTTTGAACGACGAAAATATTTAGCGGCAATCCTATTTTCCGAGAAATAGGGGTCGAGAATCGATCAATTTTAGAAATTTTAATATCGGGTATCTGAGTGGTAATATCAGTTCTGATCCAATTTATATCTACGTCACCATCCAAACCGACTAGCATAATCGAAGGCTTTTTAGCTACTTTACGGGAAAAGGAGAAGAAGGTCTGTCAATTGTGTGTAACGCGAGTCGATTTTTAAAAAAGGAACAATAAAATGTACATATTTTGTCAAATCATTCCACTGGTTCTATTTAAATTATTAAGGTAAATGTAACTTTAATTTCATAACATAACGAGAAATTGAATCTTCGAGGGAATCTTTTAGAGGAAATCCGCCGAACGAACGAACGAAGTGCCGGAAAGTTTTATTGGCAAAAAAATAGAAAAAGAATTAAATATATATAATTTATAATATATATATATATAATATATATGTAATTAGTTAAAATCCTCTTATTATTTCTATAGTCATGCATCAGATATATTTAAATAATGTAAAATGTTTATTCGCGACGTTTTATGCGCGAAGGTTTGAAGATTATCAGTTAGTCTTTTGTTTTATAAAGTATCACAGTCAACATCTTTTATCACTCTAGAAATAATGTGCGTATTGCATATAATATTACATTGTGTAACGCCACCACTGCTTTTTCGACACCACTGGGGAATGTTGAACATCCCTGACTACGAACCGTCAACTTGGTGATGTACCTTATGTACATAACATTTATTTACTTCTCCCCCACTTGAATTCTTTCTATAAATATAATTTGATTTTACTGTTCTTGACTCATTCGAATTCTAACTCTTGTAGAATAAAGTTATTAAAATTGAGGTTGCGACTTTTTTTTTACTTTTTAAATTCTAGTTGTTATAAAGTGACGCCCAACTAGAGGCTTGCAGTTAAGTGCAAAAGGACCATATATCGAAAAAAAAAATATAAATAAATTTTTCTGAGCACTGATTACAGTCTCCAGTAATAATAAACAAAAAGTTCATTTAAAACAAAAATCTTGAGCTCTGAATACAGACTCAATAACTGTGAGTGGAGAAATAAATACTTTGAGCACTGATTACAGTATCAACTATTTATCCTTTAAATCTGAAAAACTTTCATTTTGAATCGCACTGTGTACAGTCGAAACAAAACATAAAAACGAACCAGAGCACTGCATACAGTCTCAATTCAATCATCGACAAACTGCTATTGCACTGTGAGTATATAGTCAAAGCAGCTATCTACATACATTCTTAACTTGCTATTGCACTGCACATAGTCTTAGCAAGCCAGAGCACTGCATACAGTCTCAATTCAATCATCGACAAACTGCTATTGCACTGTGAGTACATAGTCAAAGCAGCTATCTACATACATTCTCAACTTGCTATCGCACTGTGTAACTATATAGTCGAAGCAGCTGTTTACGAAGAGCACTGAATACAGTCTCAACTTCAATCGTCAACAAAATTGCTACCGCACTGAATACAGTCGATATCAGCTAGCAGGTCAACCAATCAAAGCACTGAATACAGTCTTTGCACCCGCTCTACAAATTGGTATTACATAACAAGAACACTGTATATACGCATATACAGTCTCAAATTCTGCGATTCAATTCCTCGTAAATCAATTTACGTAGCTACGCCTGAAACAACGCATCAGTATATAATCTGTTGTTCTTGGAAGCTGAATAAAATACACCGCGTGTTCATTCGAAACACACAGACACAGCTTACAACAAAGCTCCGCCTACTTCGCTACTGAAAATATATTTACAGTCGGTTCCTAAATTAATCAGACAAATTCTTCGAATAGTCAAATCAAAAAAAATTGGAAACTGATTATTTTACAAAATGCGTCGAAATAGACGACGCTCCACTACTCCTGATTCCCGAAGCAGTCCCAATATAGCCTTTACTAATGTACAATTCAAAGAATTAATGGATAACATTAGTACAACAAACGAAGGACGTGCTACCAAAGGAAGTTTCTCGACATGCACAGCACGATACGATGGTACACGGGATAGATCAAAAGTAGAAGCGTTTATTGAAACGACGAGTGTGTTTAAAGACATTGAACATATCTCAGATAAAAATGCATTGCGGGGATTACCACTTCTCCTGCAAGACGAAGCTGCTGTTTGGTGGCAGGGCATAAAAAGTAACACCCTTACATGGGACCAAGCAATAAACAATCTAAGGAAAACGTTTGCACCACGGAAAGCGGCATACAAAATTTATGAAGAGATATTTGCGGTAAAACAAAATTCCACTACCCCGACAGAAGTCTTCATTACGCGTAAAAGAGACCAAATTTCAGAACTTCCAACACCAGCCCATACTGAGACAATACAGATAGATCTTATCTTTGGTCTACTTCATATATCCATTAGGGACAGAATGCCTCGCGACAGCGTTTCAACCTTTGATGATATTATTAAAAGAGCTAGGGAAATTGAAGACTCTAGAAAAGAGCATTCCAGAGATTCTTCAAGCGGAAGAAATGCACGAAAACAATGTTCTTTTTGCCGGAACTACGGTCATGAGTTTGTAGAATGCCGTAAGCGTCAAAATTCTAACAAACAACAACAAAAAGCTATACCAAGTCAACCTAGATATACACACACCACAACGCCCACAACACGAGAAATGGTTAACTCAAGACAACAACTAACTTGTTATGGTTGTGGCAAACCTAATGTAGTAAGAAGTAAGTGTCCGACATATAACCCCAAGATCACTATTTCAACCAATGCATTAGATTTTTGCAGTCTGCAGATCGGTAATATCCAAACTATAGCAGTACGCCTACGTCCTAGAATAACAATAAAAATAGGAAACTATTTGGGCTGTGCTTTTGTAGACACAGGAGCAAAGTGTAGCGTAGCATCACAAACCCTGTATGATTGCCTGCAGAAAAAGGGACATAAATTTAAGGAAGACCATGTCAGAATTATAATGGCAGATGGGATTCCAAGACCACAAAAAATTCTTACCACTAAAGCGGAGGTTCAGTTAAAGGGTCGTACTATCAATACAGAGTTTATAGTATTACCAAACTATAAGGAAAACAAAACACTTCTGGGAGTTGATTTTATAGAAGATGCTGGCATTGTTTTAAATTTGCCTCAGAAAGCATGGAATTTCGTTGATAACCCCAGCAAGCACTTTGAGTTCAGTTATAAAAATGTCATAAGTTCTCCGAAAGCAAGAAGTGTTAATTCAGCTAGAGCACCAGCAAACAAGCCTACTCGAAGTGAAGAAGTTGTAGAATAGGGACCAGAACATATGACCTCCTTTCAGTCAGCTTCATATAGCAAAATAACAGATGCATTACCGACTACACCAGGAAAAGACTTGGATTTATCTGGTAGCAGCCAACCAATAAGGAAGAAGAAAAAGTCTAGACCCAGAAGACTGTTTAGCAGTGATATATCTATATCCATGATAGAATTCCAAGTTACCTTGCGTGATGACGAAGGTCAAGAACTGCCGACTTTCGAACGAAGTATACTAAACCAACTGATTCAGGAATACAAACTTGTGTTTCAGTCAGGAGGACGACCTACTCATGAGGTAGTGCATCACATTAATACTGGAAGTCATCCGCCTATATCTTCTCCACCATATCGTCTTTCATATCAGAAACGAAAAGAGTTAGAGAATGAAATGGAAAATATGTTGGCAATGGACACAATTGAACCATGCGAATCCCCATGGGCCGCACCCGTTGTTCTTGTACCCAAAAAAGGAGGTGGTACACGAGTCTGCATAGACTACAGAAAGCTAAATTCAATTACCAAGCCAGATAGTTTTCCGTTACCAAGGATGGATGATCTTTTGCATGAGGCAAAGCAGACGAAATATATGACGACTTTAGATTTACGAGCCGGATATTGGCAAGTGGCTATAAAAGTAGAAGATCAAGAAAAAACAGCTTTTGTTACACCACTTGGTCTTTATAAGTTTAAAAGAATGCCATTTGGTTTGCGAAATGCTCCTGCCACATTCCAAAGACTTATAAACAAATTTAAAAGTAACTTGTGTAGTGATAGTACTATATTGGCATATTTGGATGACCTTATAATACTTTCTGACACGTTTGAAAAACACATAGTAGATCTTAGAAAAGTCTTTGAGAGGTTAGTAGCTTTCAGCCTTAATCTCAATAGGACTAAGTGTCGATTTTGCTGTTCTACTATAAAATATCTCGGACATATCATTAGCAGTACGGGAATTCAGCTAGACCCTGAGAAGATCACTGCAATAGATAAAATGCCAGAACCATCAAATGTCAAGCATCTCCTGTCATTTTTACAGACTTGCTCGTGGTATAGAAGATTCGTGCCTAACTTCGCCCAACAAAGTAAACCTTTAAGCGAGCTGACTAAGAAAAACGTAGAATGGCATTGGGGACAAGAACAAAATAAATCTTTCCAAAACCTTAAGAGCGCATTGACTAGTTCACCGGTACTAAAACAAGCTGATGAAAGTAAACCCTATACTTTAAAGACAGACGCTAGCAATTACGCAGTAGGAGCAGTTTTGGCGCAGGGTGAGGGATCGGAAGAACACCCTGTAGAATACGCCAGCCGTCTCCTAAACTCAGCAGAACGCAATTATTCGACTACAGAACGTGAGGCTCTTGCAATCGTGTGGGCTGTAGCCAAATTTCGTGGATACATAGAAGGTGCTGAGGTAACAATTACAACAGATCACCAAGCCTTAAAATGGCTTATGACTCTTAAGTCGCCAACTGGCAGGTTAGCTCGATGGGCACTACAACTTCAGCCCTATAATATCCAGATAAAGTACATAACCGGACGTACAAATGTGGTCGCTGATGCACTATCACGTCCACCTTGCGAGGCAGAAAATTCAGAGGTTTGCGGAATATGTAGTGTATCTATAGATTTACCAGGCCGTGGTGCTAATCAGACACGTGATGAACAACTCAAAGATCCGGATCTAGAAAAAATCATTAAATGCTATGAATCCCAGCAACCCTTAGAAGATTGCGCCTACTGGAGCAATAAAGGATACCTACTCAATGGAGGAGTGCTCTATAGATATAATCCTGATATCGATTCTGATGATGCTCAGCTCGTTATCCCTGTACAGGAGAAAGCTGAAATACTGAAATCATACCATGATGACGCGACAGCAGGACATTACGGATTTCAACGAACTTATAATCGCATTGCCAGCCGCTATTATTGGACAGGAATGCGAAAGTACATTAACGACTATATCAGAAGCTGCCCCCACTGTCAACGATACAAGGCTAGCAACAAGAAGCCAGCTGGACTCTTGCAGACTACAGTCAGTAGCCAAAGGTTTGAAACCTTATCATTCGACTTGTTTGGACCTTTGCCCATATCTGAGGACAATAAGACGTGGATATTTTGCGTGGAGGATAATGCTTCCAGGTGGATCGAGCTTTTTGCACTAGAGAAAGCTACTGCTGATATTTGTGCGAGAGTACTTATCGACGAAATCTTCTTGAGGTACGGTTTGCCACGGCGAGTGGTGAGCGACAATGGGACACAATTTGTTAGTGCTGTCATGCAGAAAGTCATGTTTTGTCTAGGTATACACCATTCATTTACACCAGTATACCATCCGGAGGCTAATCCGGTTGAGCGAAAGAATCGAGATTTGAAGGCGCAGCTGTCCATACTGGTAGCAGGTAACCATAGAGACTGGCCAGACAAGCTTCCAGCCATAAGATTCTCTATGAACTCAGCCTACAATGAGAACACTGGCTGTTCATCCGCGTTCTTAACTTTCGGACGCGAACTAAGAACTCCCAAAGACGTATTTGATGACTTGAAGACCATAGTCTTGGGTGAAAACTTTATTCCGGAAATAACCCCGTACTTACACCAGCTTGTAGAAGCTTTACGAGATGCCAAGGAAGTTCAGGACCAAAAGACTGAACGTATGAAAACAGTAGCCGACCGAAAAAGACGACCTGATTCTTCATATCATCCAGGAGATTATGTTTTGGTAGCAACCCACCCAATTAGCAGTATCAAGAAGGGGTATAGCGCCAAGTTTTGACCCAAACGAGATGGCCCTTATCTTGTAGTGAGGAAACATGGACCAAGCAGTTACGAAATAGCATCGGCGACATCATCAACTGACACACTTGGGGTATATCACACTTCAACTCTTACTCCGTATATTGGACCAGGACCTCCCATAATTGAACCCATTTCCAGAATACGAAAACGAGGACGACCCAAGAAGAATGACCAGACGAAATCTACTGGCACCTCGTCGAGACGACCACGGAGCCAGAGGGGGAGCATGTAACGCCACCACTGCTTTTTCGACACCACTGGAGAATGTTGAACATCCCTGACTACGAACCGTCAACTTGGTTATGTACCTTATGTACATAACATTTATTTACTTCTCCCCCACTTGAATTCTTTCTATAAATATAATTTGATTTTACTGTTCTTGACTCATTCGAATTCTAACTCTTGTAGAATAAAGTTATTAAAATTGAGATTGCGACTTTTTTTTTACTTTTTAAATTCTAGTTGTTATAATTGTTAATTTGCCTTTTTTACCAACAAAACTTTCAAGCACCTCGTTTTAATACCGGCCTGATTTTCCCTAAAGGAGATTTAAACTAACAAAGTCAATTTATCTTTATGTTTAGAAAGTAAAATAGTACTTGTTATAACATTTTAAATTAAAGAATAAATTTACAAACAAATTGAAACTTTATTCTTTGTTTATAGGGATTCTGTTCGCATGACACCCTAAATGGCGAATCTATGATGCGGACAGTCATACCTTGTTAATCTGTATACCTTATCTACAAGGTACTATGAATAATACCACAACAAAGCTGTTGAGTGTACATATTAATGCTCTACTGCGAGCTACAGCTTTAGAACTTAATACTCGATATTCCACATAATATTCAAGTCGCTTCAATAATGGGAGCCGGATTGATATATCAAGAAACGGCGAAAAGAGATATCGCGGAGATTCTATTGCTCTTTTTGTAATAACTGTAGCTAGAATTTCTTGTTTTTTATTTTGTTTTAATAGGACCTGAAATGGAAGCTAGTGTTTAAGTTTAGTTACATTATGTGAAGAAAAATCTTCAGCAGGTTTAAGGGACTTAGAATTACCTCATACCCTTGCATTATTATATGGTTGGAAGAAATAAAAGGCCTTTAACAGGTAAAATTTAATTTTTTTTTCAATTCCAAAGTAGTAGACTATCCATCTAAAATTTATCTCCATCTTAAAAGGCTCTTAAACAGAAAAGGGGAATACAACTACCGATGCGAGTTATCCATTAGATCTGATACGTCCAGATTTGCTACTGCTGAGGATAATGCACGCAGGTTAATTCTTTCATATGACATTGAACAACGTTAGAGTGGTTTTCTGTCAATTCTCTTGTAGTCCCCTTTGCCGTTTCAACAATTTGCATGCTCCACATCCTTTGATGGCTCTACAGAGACTGTAATCGTCCATCCCTGCAGCAAGTGCTTCTCATTTAAAAAGATTACACGTAGAATAAGCAAAAAGAGGGGAGTTCGACCCAAGACTCGACAAACCAGGGATTGAGACTTTTTAATACCAAATAATTTAGAAAGTGAGAGCTTTTCCTCGACTACTTGCGAGATAATTAGCTGTGCTTGGATAGCAGATTTTTATAGTTAAAAGTTTAATCCAAGGATCTTTTTTTATCAGTGAAACTTTGTGACTGGTCATTTCTACTCGACTGAGTTTATCAGCAGTCGAGTTGCGTCAATCGGGCTCCTTACCATTGAATTTATATTATATACGAATAATACATTTTTTAAATACTTACGTTTTTGGAAAAGAAGATTTAATATAGATTTATATATATTTAATATAATAATATAAAATTAAAAGAGAGTATTTCAAGAATAAAAACAAAAACAAAAAAACATTAGGTGGAACCTGAAATAATAAATTATTAGCACTCATGCTGAAAGACAAGACCAAATTTTATGTAACTTACTTACTTCAGGTTTATGCAAATCATAGGGATTCCACAATTCTCCAGCCATTTTCAGGAACTCCTCAAAGGGGTCCAAATTATTTTGCTTGCAAAGGTTGTAGAACATGCATTTACATAAGTAGTCCGCGTAACACTCTTTTTACCTGTGGTATTGAAACAGAGTTACCTTTACATGTCGCCATAAACCTTCGATGGTGTTTGTATGAACCCCTGTATCTGGGTCTTTAAAATGAAGCTTATGATTTACTGTTGAGTGCTCATACCCTTCACTGGTAAAACGCGAATACGCACGCCAACAATCCGAATAAATTGTGGTCCCCGGTAACACCCATTCTTTATTGCGCGCCAACAGGGTTTTTGCGTCCCTAATTTCTACAGGGATTAAAAACACTTCCTCTTTGGCCAAAACACCCCATCCTTGAAGCTGACTTATCAGTTTCTTGGGATCCTCACACAAAGAGATGATGCGCAAAAAATTAAATTGTGGATTACTCTAAAAAATAATAATAATTATATAAGAAAATGCCAGTTTGTGTGTAACGTGGACAAATCACTCACGCTTTTTTTAACAAAAACTATATTTTAAGATTAAAAAAATAAAAATAAATTAAAAAAATTAATGAAAATTAAAAATAGTAAAATGAATTAAAAAAAAACTCTAACAACTTTAACTTTAGCTAGTGTTTTATAAAAAAACTTTGAATTTTAAAGCGTTACTAACCATAATTTCAATTTCAAATTGTAGGTAGAATTTTCACGATAATTTTTTTCCTGAAAATACAACACATTAATATTAACAGTCAATACTGTTTACTCATGCAATCGCCAAAATTCGGACACATCATTCAGTTTACATGTATGTATGGATGTAGATATAAAAACAAATCAGCAAACGTTTTATTACTATTTTGCAAGTCTCCAGAAGTTTTGTATTTCAAATAGAAAATTATGCAGCTTTTATTAATTAAATTCTAAATAGATGACATCATATGTTATGCTGAGTTTGTCATTACCTTTGCAACTCATGGAACTAATAATGTTATGGCAATATAGATTGGCACCCACGCATAATATTTAAAACGCACTTTGATTTTTATATATCTGTCCACACGATAGCTCTAAAACGCGTGAAACAGCTAAAATTGTTCGAAAATCTCTCTTTTTAGCTCTCGTTGAATTTTTCGGTTTTCTACATAATTATTTTTGCTTTTTAAGAATACTTTCTATCCTTTTGTACTCTTCTTTTTGCTTCAATAAATTGACTTTGGAATTATATTTTTGAATTTGCTGTTTTCGTAAATACCTTTCGTATGCTTACTATCCTTCACTTCTATTATAGGAATATCTCTTAGTTTAGAGTATTTATTTATAGTTATACATAATAATAATAATGTCCGTAAATAAAGCCACCCTTTTGTTTATGTCTCTCGACTGTATTTCCAGGTATTTTGTCATCATATTAGAATTAGAATTATCGAAAGTTCATATATTTTCTTTTGAAAACACATTTGAAAACTTTTGAAATAATATATAAAAACTCAAAAGCTGAGTGAAATGTTTCCAAATCTAGTATTTTATTTATACTCCAAATTCATGATGTGAACCATTCATTTTTAAGAGTCTATTTAATTTTATAACTTACCTTTTTATTTCCAATTTTAACTCTCGTTTATTTTTTTCACACAATTTGGTTCTAATAAGAATCTACACTTTCCTTCTTACAGTATAAGTAACTTCAAATAAGAATTTGTCTCTTCTTGCACAAATTCGAAAGAAAACACCTAGGGGGCGCTTAAGTGTCAGCAAAATGTAACTGATTTGGGATACGTTCGGCTCTTACTCCATATATATTGTCTTACTGACATATATTACATATATATGGATTACCATAGCCTACACGCGGAAGTTTTTACGAGTGAGAAGTATTTGGGGGTAGGAAAAATTCCGTGCTACCAAGTTTCGATCGGGAGTATGGCTAGTATACCAATACTACTGCAAGCAAATTAGCTCCAGCCATTTTGAAATTGCGAAATTTTTGAAATATCTGATCGGACGGCTGTACATATGTTTAGCTGCGATTTGAGGTGATGATATAATAATTTAATTATCATTGGGTGCTGTGAACTTGTGATGCAGTTATTGATTATATCAAAAACTGTAACTTAACTGAACACGCACACAATTAATTTCGGTAAACATATAAGGAACTACCGCCGAACAACATTTTGTGCTAGTATGTATGTCTAAGCACAAGAGGGGGAAACTCCTTCCTTCCCTAAAAACTTCTAGTGTGGGTATGCCCATAGAAAATAATGACATAAATTTCGAATCGTTTCATTTCCGCCTAAAACAGATTCAAAAGTGCAACTATTACAAAAGTTTGTGCAAAATAACTGACATGGATATAGACGACAATATCAGTTTGGACTATAGATGCGAATTGAAAGTCCCAATATGTTTATAGGACTGACATACATGGTTTTACAGCACTACACGATCAACTTCACAGTATGATTCCTGAGGCCATTAGCACCCAATACCCTATAACTACTGAATGATATACTCTTGTTATGGAATTATGGTGAGGGTGATGTACTTCGGACGTTAAGTCCAGACTCCCAGCATAAGCTGACAGATCACCCGATAACAGCGTTGTATACAGCTCGGCATGCTAGTCCACCTCGACTATTGGTGGAGAGTGTGTGTGTGGGGGGGGGGGGGGGTTCCACAAACCAACCTGCCGCTGTTACCAACCATATACAAAACGAGATATCGTGCCTTCAACAAACGAACAGCTAGCACACACTCGGTCCTGAAGGGACCCTTACGTCACTTACCTGTATGTAGGTGGAAGGCGTAGGTGTTTTACCTTCCTTTGCCAGACCCATCCTCCCGTTTGACTTTGGGTGGCACTATTTTCCCAAGTCCCTTGTTTCGATTATCAGAATCCCGAAAAGGGTTTGTATTTCCTCGTAAATCCACGTGCAGTAATCGATTCTCTCTATTTTTCAAATCAGTATCCGGTTCGAAATGTATAGACATTAATTTACATAATATTGCTTGAGAAGAATTTTTCTGTAGGGCGCTTGGGAGCACTGAGGCTAGTTATTACCACTCGTAGGAAATTTTGAAAAGCCTTAATTTCAGGTTAAACAATAGACATATAGATTTCCTCTTCCTCCGCTTATACCTTGAAGAGGTTAAATAAATTCGCTACACTTCCAAAATTGACTTCATCAAACCTTTAATACAATTCCCTTGGAAGAAAATGGAAAACTATCTGTTGTCTCTTCTTATTTTATTTTATTTTTTTATCAGCGCCCTTTGGAAATTCCTAAAATATTTTATATCTCTAATTTGGCCTAGCGAAATTTATGCGAAAGTATTACCTTTTCTTGGCTGGATGACTGAGAGAATTCCTCCAGGATGTATTTCACTCGCGCACTTCTTTCGAGAAAATAAGACAGATTAAGATATCTTCTTCTTCCTTTCTGTCACGTCAACATGGCACCTGAGGGTGAGGAAATGCACTTCTCTCGGTCGGGGTGCGTTCAAGCTTTATGCTGACAGCAGCCGGCTAACACGCTTCAGTCTTCATGTAGCATATTGCTATATGCAATATGCTATGACCGTAACACTCTATGATGATGATTTATTAGATAGACAAGCATTGAAAATTTCCAATGTTTCATAACTTCTCCCCTCTTCTATCCCCTTTGAAGTTATGGCTCAACAGATTTGAAATTTTGGAATTATTGCGCATCGTTCAGTACTTGCGAGTAAGATGATTCTTAAATGAAGGAATAATTTGTAATCCTTACTGTCCCTGTCTGCCTGCGAATACCACTGCAATTTTTGCTTCTCTTGAAATTTCCTATCACAGCCTATATTATTAATTCGGATCACCTGTGTTGAAAGTCTGACGCATTCCCCTATAGGAAGTAATCATGATACGAAGATTAACTGTATTTGAGCTCTATGACTGATTCGCTGCGTTCACTCTCCGGCTTACCTTCGAATATGAATGCAGACCTGCTGGAGTACTTCATTTAAAAAGTATGGGCGTACTCCCTTCTCTGTGCAACAGTGTCGAGCTCGACCTTTCTTTCAGTGTTAATATTGTTTCCGCTTTACCGCGCAAATGGAGCAAATTAGTCAAATTTAATAGTGAGAACAGCTGCAGTCGGATCTTTCGCGCATACCTGCAACGGCTCAAGGCTAAGTTCCATACACTTAACGGGATTTCGCCTGGCAGCACAATGGCTCGGATCTACATCAACGAGGATCTTGATACAGACGTCTTATCACTCCTTCACTCTCAAGAAGAAGGCAGTCTTGTTGAAAGTTACCATCCGGAATAGGCAAGTCTATGTTGTCTGTCGTCCTTGTTGTGGCGAAGCGGACCCTGTTCGAGTTCTCTTCACTGCAACACTAGCGGCTAGCTACTCGACTGAGACTTCTGTACTAATCAATAGTCAAGATGTACCAAGTGCTACTAACTAGTGAAGCTCTTCCATATTTCGTGCCCCCACAAAATTCAACGTAATCTCTCTAAATGCCCACTCGTCGATCAAAAATCTTCTTGAAATCAAACAAATTGCAATCAATGGAAACGCAAGCGTACTGATGATCTGTGAGACATAGACCAATATGCATAACTCCTCCAAGATGCTGGAGATGCCAGGCTTCAAACTACATAGACTGGATAGGGTTGTGGGTAAGGGAGGAGGTGTGGCTATATATGTAGCGAACACCTTACATTCTGAAGTTGTGCACTTCTTTGTGGATGGTAGGTGGAAGCTGTTATCTGTCCTGGTTTGGATTGAGGACGTGGATAACCTGCTAGAGCTTACTGCGCTGGCAGTGGATTATAGAAGAGGTTCCATATTCGTGAACCACGGGTTGAAACTACTGAGCGATTTTCTCGATCTTGTCGTGGGTAATTGTCCTCGAATGGTGCTAGGTGGAGATTTCAATATTGATGTTGGTATATCGTCTAACCTGAGTATGCTGCTCAATGATGCCTTGGCAGAGCGGGATCTGGCAATATTGAATCACGAGCCCACCTGTCATGGCGACTGTACTGGATCTCCTTGTCGTCGTTCCACACTTCAGACCCATCCTGTCGTAAAAGTTTCCTAGTGTTCGGATCACAAGGTGGTTTTTGCTACTTATCTTTTGGAATGCCCGGCCCCCTGCAGATATAGAAGTTTTCTTAACTTTGCTGCCATTCAGCATGATACTCTCAGTCGTGATATCTCCGCCACTGAATGGTATATTATGTATAACATCCCCGACCCTGAACTGCTGCTTCCTTCTTTACCAGCACCTTGAGCAATTTCTTCCACTCTCATGTTCCACTAAAATCCATTTCCATTAAATCGTCCTATGTAATTCTTCAATGTCAGTTTAAGGACATTGCTTACTCACGCTGGAAAAGAGACAAAACACCATAACCATTAAACTTCGTATATTTTGGGAGTGACATATGTAAAATAATCTTTATCTTTGCCTCGAAGGCCTGGTTTGCAATGTTTCATTACCAAAAAATCAGGGTAACAAATAAATTTGAAAATATACGCCCAATAAACAGTATGCCGATTATTGAGAAATGTAGAGAAAGTAGTGCAAATGCAACTAGAAGCATATTTGCAGGAAAACAAAATTATTGCATCAATCAGGGTTTAGAAAGCAACACTCTTGTGAAACAGAATTAAATTACATAGTTATGGAAAGGGAAACCTTGATAGATGATGGTAATATAATCTGTATAACTGTGTATCAAAGGATCTGCTTCAAGGTTCTGATGTTTATTTTCAAATTAAAAAATTATGTTACGTGATTATTTAGTGGACTTTGTTGAATATGTATATGAGGTTACAAACTATCAATTAAGAAATATAAATGATTTCAGAATGGTTAAATATAAGAAAACAAGTACACAAATTACATTGCTAATTAAAGGACTAAAAGTGTATAATGAATTACCAGATATATGCAAGAAACAAATATGACTAGATTTAAGAGAAGCATCATGGATATAGTGAAAAATAAATATTAAACATTTATTGTAATGTATACAAGGATTTTATCTAATAAATTCCAATTTCAATTAAATTGAGGCACGGAATTTCGACTGCATTTAAAGCTGTTAATAAGAAACGCCTAATCACTGCGGCTCTGATTGATTGACTTAAAAACGCTAATATCTGTTTCATTGATATTAGAGATGGTATTATTCGTCTTCATGCTATACACCTACTGTAACAGCTGTTGGACACAGAATGCCCTTAATCAATGCTCAGCATAATGGTACTCAAAAACGTTGGAACTGAAATTTGCCTAACTGGCTGGACCTTGCATTAAATACATTTGGCACGGTTCAATGATTATTTCAGTTGACTGTTATATATTAGCCGAGATATTTTTCTCCGTATACTCAGACAAAAATATTTATATTGAATTTCTCAGAAACATTCTGCGTCGAAAACATGATACCGAAATTATTAATACTGCTTTGAATCATTTTAGCTCATTGTTTAAGGTCAAGGTAAGAAGTATAGAAGTAGAAGAATAAAAAAGTATCGTTGTCCTTGGTATTCGACGGAAATAAGAGTTTCAATAGTTGAAAGGGAGTTCCTGTATCGTAAATATAAAAGGCTCAAAACTGATATTGCAAAACAGATGTATGTATATGTGCGGAATCTAGTAACATCAAAAGTTCGCTGTGCAAAGCGCCGCTACTATCAAGAAAAGCTTGATCCCAATCTGTCTCCTAAACATTTCTGGGCTAACTTGCGTAAACTTTAGATAAAAGGAGACAAAGCAGTAGATGTCTGTAACATCGATGCAGACGAGTTAAATGAATACTTCATCAATGCTAGTAATACGTTAACGTCAACCAGCGGATCTTCTATAGATAATGTTGTACCTCCAATGCTAAATGGTGATGGCTTTAGTTTCAGAAACGTCGACCAAAATGAAGTACTAAGAGCCATATCCAAAATAAGATCTGATGCTACTGGTCCCGATAATCTCTCTCCCTGCTTCTTGAAGCTCTTGCTTTCGATCATATTGCCTTTTGTAACCCATATTTTCAATACCAGCCTGACCTCTGGGTTTTTTTTCCCACCAAATGGAAAATGGCAACTATACTTGCTGTTGCAAAAAAGAACTCGCCAGGATTACCATCAGACTTCCGTCCTATCAGTCTTCTCTGCTTTTTATCGAAGGCTCTGGAAAAGCTTATGACATCACAAATGCTTGGTCATCTTGAAACTTCATGTTTTCTGTCATGGTGGCAATCTGGTTTTCGTCGTGGACATAACTGCGAGACAGCTTTGCTAAAAGTGACTACAGATCTTCGTTTTGCACTTGATAAAAGTGAAATCGGTTTGCTGTCCCTGTTGGACTTCTCGAAGGCTTTTGACAGTGTGACTCATTCTAAATTACTAACAAAGCTTTTCTATTTGTATAACTTCTCTTCGTCAGCCATTGCAAGTATAAACACTTTTTTGTCTAACAGGTTCCAACAAGTAAAACTAAATAATGATTGTTCTAAGCTTTTACCATTGGTCTGTGGAGTCCCACAAGGCTCAATTCTGGCACCATTGCTATTTAGATTATATATAAATGATCTCCCTAGTGTTGTTAAAGATTCAAAAGTACATCTGTATGCTGACGACGTCCAAATATACCTTAATAGACCGATTGGTTTGATCGAGGATGGGGTACAACGTATAAATGATGATCTTCAACGAATTCACTCATGGTCAATCGAAAATAATCTGGCACTCAATGCCAGTAAATCGTGCTGTATGTTGCAATATAGGAATGACATTGATGTAAATGATGTACCTCCGATAACTCTGAACGATTCTCCTTTACCGTACATGAGAACAGTTAGGAACCTCGATGTCATGCTAAATGATCGTATGATCTGCTACGACTTTATCAAGGCTCTTATCAGCAAAGTCTATGGCTGTCTTCGACAGTTATGGTTGACTGCAGCGTTATTATCTATAAAAACCAGGTTTAAGCTCATAAAAACCTTAGTCATACCACATTTTAATTATGGTAGTCTAATGTTTCCGTCACTGAACTCTGTATGCAGTCGCAAACTGAACGTAGCCTATAATGATTGTGTACGTTTCATCTATGGATTGCGACATTTTGAACACGTCAGTCCGTATCAGCACAAAATATTTGGATGTTCCATCCAAACTTATCGCACATACAAGAGTTTAATCTTCATGCATAAAATTATATATACGAAAGAACCTACGTATCTTTATGAATATTTAAACTTCCTCCGTTCTGAAAGGCACCGACAGCTTCTAATTCCTCGCTCTCTCTCTGTACTTGGGCAGCGCTCTTACTTTGTGCATACAACAAATATCTGGAACTCTCTACCAGCGGACATTCAACGGACGACCTCAGCCAGCCGATTCAGAAATAATTTAAAAATATTTTTAAATATATTCCAATGATTATAGTTTACATGTGTGTTGCTGCTCCTATTCTTCACGGTTTCTTAATTTTCTTCCACCTCTGAATTGTAATATTTTTGCTTATTAGTTAGTAACGTAGTCACTTAGCTTTAATTATATTTTTGTTACATTGCAACTCAATTAAAATTATTATTTTGTTGTTACTAAAATTAATTGTGCAAACAACAAAGATTGTAAGTCTTGTTGTACAGTCAACCAGTATAAAAATAAATTGAAATTGAAAATTGAAATATTTCCTGAAATAAAACTGTTTTTATTCTCAAATAAATGTTTTGTTACAAGGCAGTAATCCAATAATATGCAAACAATGACAAAATTAGAAGACCTGCAAAAAAAATTACATCTGAAATTTGAAAGGATCATTTTGTCAGTTAATCTTGGCCTCATTTCCTAAAACATAAAATAATTTATTTAACTAAAACCATTACCAAAACTCCCGCAACGTTCACTCCCCGACGTATTTAATTTCATCAAACGCTTTTCTAGCCTTCTTCAGTTCCTCGTTCATAGTTAGCAGATCTTTAACACGAGCATATTTTCGAGCATCCTTCCGTACGAGAAATACAATATCATCAATTGGAGCCCTCTATAGGAAAATTTATATGTCTTTTTCTTGAATGCCTCCCATGGAGATTATCTGACTCTAAGAATATATTTGTTCTTTGACTTCACGTCCTGCCTGTTATCTTAAGATAACAAACTATTAAAGTAATGTTTAAAATTTGTGTCATACAAGTCATATAACAACTTCTTCTTCTAGATGTTTTCTCTATATACCTACTTCGATTTTATGTAGCGGTATTCATAATAATAACTTTCTCTTCCTCTATTTTGTATTGAAAGATGAGTTAATTTTGCTTCGTAGGTATTTCTTTTCTTTAATTCATTTTCTTTCAAAGGTCTCTGTATTTAATTCAATTTCTGATTAGATACATTTACACTACTAAAATATGTCAGATAGTCCTAGCATCAGCAAAAACTTTTAGTACCTACCAGCAGCAGCATTTTTCGTAACAAAATAGGGACAGCTAACCACAAATAATATGCTGAAATCAAAACGAATATACATACATGTATGTATATTTACGAATAAGACCAGGTTAGTAGACATGAAATTTGGTCGATTGGGATAAATAATTAACACATGTTCTACATTCTGAAAAGGATCCACTTCCTATCTTATTCCACGTTTTGGTTGAATGTTGTAGACACCTCGGCTCTTTGATGGATTCGTCGTGGGCATACCTTCATTGGAGCTGATTGTGTTGTTCCTTTCAAACTATCACTACTAAGATCAAGCATTCACTCGACAGCGGATAATTTTCTCTTGGCACACAAAGCGGCAAAACGAGTGCTCTATAGAGAAATGAGTTTTAATAGCTTCATGTAATTTAATAGAGATATTCGGAAATAACCTAAGATTCTGCTATTAATTTTATCAGGAAATCTTCCAGTAAATTCACACTTTCTGTGTATGGATTTTTCTCGTCACTAACGCAACTCTTTACTAAATAACCTTTTCGTCCAGCTGATGTAGACCCTAATTGTACTATTGAATTATTTTATGTCTTTACTATAATGTATTTCTTTTGTATAACCTCTTTTCAAATTTCAAGATCCAACGTTCTCAAATTCGAAGAGTTTTTGACATCTCGTAGCGGAATATGAAACATTCAGCTTCATCTTGAACGTAGCTAATTATATACAATCAATGAATTTTGTTCAAAATTATAAATTGTTGGGATAGGTTGTCAACATGCTACACCCTGGTTTTCAACCACTCAACAACTCTTAATACCATTTTATGAGAGCGCTTCGACCTATAACTACAGGGGTTAGTCATTATTCAACACATAAACAACACCGCGACAAGACTCAGTGCT
Source organism: Dioctria rufipes (assembly GCA_963924295.1). Classification (NCBI taxonomy): domain Eukaryota; kingdom Metazoa; phylum Arthropoda; class Insecta; order Diptera; family Asilidae; genus Dioctria; species Dioctria rufipes. Next base: position 134,427,012 of record OZ002741.1, on the reverse strand, counting down.
AGTCCCCATAGAACACTGCTGAGTCCTCCAACCTGAAATCCAATAACTAACCAATTTAAATTATCTTACACACAGCTACCAAATACTCAATCAGAACTAGAATTCTTCCTTACTACAAATACTAACCAAACACCTAAAATAACACGAGAACTAATCCAATTTTTACAGGAACCGAATAGGTAATAGATTTAGAAAATACTATACTAAGCAAAACACAAAGGTAATACAAACCAACATTCAAAATATATACATACAAAAACCACTAAAAATTTAAGAAACGACTACTCTATAGCTAGTCAGCCACAAGCAGAAGATCTCTAAACAGATCTAAACAAATTTAATTAATCTAAAACTACTAGCGCAGACAGTCTACTGGGCAGAAAACCTGTAAACCTAATAAAACCAGATGAAATAGGATCCATTCAAAGTCAAGGTGCATTTATTTTTGAACCCCTGCTTAAAGCAGCGTATAACGCTGGGTTCCACGACAGTACAAAGCTTATCAATTAATTTATATGATTCATAGCAAAACAAACAATATATCAATTTAAATAGGATTCAATTAGCTTAAATTAAATTAACAGCTTATATAGTCATCACAATCTCTAGATTTCACAGTTCAACTGAGTCATTAATTATGATCTATCCGGAGTAGTACTGAGGCCAATGTTGGCCTAGATACTGACTCTAACATCAGTAACAATAACAGCACAAATATTCATCACAAATCGCTTCAGCTCCTAAAATAAACATAAACATCAATTTATTTGAGTACCCGTGCCAAAGGCACGCATAGCGCTGGGCACATCATAGATAGTTACATGGTAGATTAACATTGTAGCAAAACAAATTAAAAACGTACAGATATAGGCACTTAGAATATAGTATAATCTAGTGAAATGTAGCAAACAACATAGAAAAGAAGGCCAAAGGCCACTACAATGTAATAATACCTAAGGTATTTCTCCCTCTAGGGGAATTAGTTATTTAGTTTTTAAGTTGTTAGTTACCATGTTAGCCCATAAGAAGCAGCTATAGAGGTGTGCCGTGAGCAAGCACACACAGTACACTTAACAATGTTCAGACCTTTTGTCGCAATAATCCACCATTTGCATGAGGAAACAAGCCCTAAACATATAGAGATTAACTTTACTTTAGCCTGGCGTACCATTAAGTCGGCATTGTATAATTATAAGTAGTCGCGAAGACTTGTATTAAAACTGTGAAATTTAGTATCAATAAAGTTTCTTTGAATCTTTGAATTGTTTGGGATAGGTTGACATTGACGTTTTTGTTCTGTCATTTGGCGGGAGAAGAACTGCATTATCTTCAACAGCTGTTATAACGGTGGGAAATGTGTTTCATTCTTTCGTGAACTTTTTAGTTTAGACAAGTATTATTTCTACTAAACATGGTAATTAAAACTGTAATATTTAAAAAATTACTTGTTGCCGCCGCAAAATAATATTTTGTTTTCATTAATTATAATTAAAAGTCTACTCTTTAGGCAATAGCTGAATACTCAAATCGTCGTGAGGATATACTAGAGGTATGCCAACTCTGGCCAAATCACCGTGTAAACCGAGTTAGGTTCATTACAAAATTCACCGCTAGCGATACCTAGCTGAACGTCGAGAGCCGTAGCTAGGTAGGCTGGAAATAAAATGTAAAAAAATCAATTATTGTTGTAAATGACAGTACTTACTCAGACGTGTCGCCGGCATACTGTCATTTACAAACTCTGGACAAATCACCGTGTTAACCGAGTTAGGTTCATTACAAAATTCACCGCTAGTGATACCTTGCTGAACGTAGACAGCCGTAGCTAGGTAGGCTGGAAATAAAATGTAAAAAAATAAGAATGTAAAAAATCAATTATTGTTCACATGTCAGTCAAAGTACAAGTTTCTCAGTTTTTTACTTAATCATTTTTTGTGCGCAATAAAAAATCAGAAGATTAACACGGGAAACATTTTTTAATTAATGTTCCTTTTAGGAAAGATAATTTTTGTTTCACAGGAACCTGGAATTTAGTCCATTCTATACCTGAGGACGTTCCGCAGCGAAGCCCGCAGACACGTTAACAAGAACGTCGTTACAACTGCTGTCGCCAACGTAACCGTAGCGACACTGGGTCGACTCGATTAAGTTCCTAATAGAAGACCGGTGGTCAGCCCGGATTCTCATCTATCTGGCGCACTCCCGACACATAGGGATTCAACATTTGGTCCCGCTCAGGTTGTCATTGGGATAACCTTGAGTCCAGACTATATTCCATATGTCGACCTGATCTCTATTCATGTGTCATATGCCTATGCCATCAAATAAACTTTCTTATAGGTATTCCCAAGACGTCTTCTTAGCCATTTATAATTCTGACATTTATTCAAGCGATTGGTACACCAGCGTACTGCCTGTAAATATACCGTATACAGTAACAGACTGTATCCGTCACGCATCCGTACTATGACGAGATCACGCTGCTTCCACTGTTGGCCAGCACGCAAAAACCAGGTTACTAAACGGCCTCTCAACACAACTGTTTCAACTGTGGTGCTGGACCCTATCCAGACATCTCCCACGGACCTCTCGTCAACAACTCATCGTTGGTAGGGTAGCACAAACCTTCAATAAGAACCTACCTGCACTGGAGTTATTCACCCGCTGTAGCTGTTTTCACAATCGCAACCGCTATACCAAGATAGAACATCGAAACTACTTCAACAATACCTGCAAGTGAGATTATAACAAGCCCTGACTGTGGCGGCTGTTTTTCACCACGGAAACTGCTCCCCACTAAACCTATACTGTCATGGTCGTAGCGTATTGCATATAGCAATATGCTACATGAAATACTGAAGCGTGTAAGCCGGCTGCTGTCAGCATAAAAATTGAACGCACCCCGACCGAGAGAAGTGCGTTTCCTCAAGCTCAAGATGACATGTTGATGTGGAAAAGAGAAGAAGAAGACAATTCTGTCTTGTGGAAACCTGCCAAAAGTGAAGGCGAGATGCATTTGTGCAACGTAAACCAAATCTAGTGAATTCCCAATCTACAGAAACATTGGAGAAAATTCAACGCAGCCCGTAAGTCAAAAGTTTTTATCCTTTACCAGTATTGAAATTCTAACTAGAAAAAAATTTAAATTCTCCTCATTACTAGAAAAAAAAAAACACAAAAGAAAGAAAAACGTCGAGACTCCGACAGAACTGCATCTCGCGGTCTTAGCCGAGACTGTAGCTCAAAATATATAATTGAATAGTCTCAACAAAAGTTGTGCAAATAATTCCGTAATTACGTCTGGATATTGAACATTTCACATCGGTTCGTATTGTAAATTGTGAGCAGGAAAGTTCCAAGAAAATTTTATCCTTGAATTGTGACTGAATTTTCTGCAACGAGATCTTCAGAAGAAAGACTTCAACTTCTATGATATTGGTATAATTAATTTGTTTAAATTGATGTCAAATTCTGATTTTATTGATGCCCTTGGTTTCAGAAGTTCATAGTTCATAAGTTTGCCCGTTTTAACCGCTTTAAATGAAGCTCATGTGACCCAAAGAAAGAAATCTATGAAGATTCAAGTCCTTGTCGAATTTTGTGACGCACGGTACCAAATAAAACTTGAGGGACTCTGAATAATTATGCCCCTCAGAGGCAGATGGGAGGATGGGGCAGGCAATGAAGGCAGAACATCTGCGCCTTCAATTGCGTATATAGGTACGTGACTTAAGGGTCCCTTCAGGACCGAATGTGTGCCGGCTTTTGTTTGTTTATAGGGACGATGATTTTTTTTTATTATGGCTGACGGCAGCGGCAGGTTTTCGTGGAACCTCCCCACACTCTCCGCCAATGAGCCCAGGCGAGCTAGCGTGCCGCCCTGCATTCAACGCTGTCCGTCGAGTGATCTGTCGGCTCATGGTGGTAGTCGGGACTTCATGTCCAAGCCCATCACTCACTATAGTTCCATATCAAAAATGGCGCCCAACGTGGGGCCACCTCAGTCAACTTCGGTATTCAAATGTGTTTGACACTGGGGACTGAGGCTACTTGAGATATGGACATTTGGCTTGTAGCTAATTCGTCTGACTCGGTAGTCTCATATCTAGTGGAGAACACATGTGGACCTGAGGTTTGATTGTTTTGTTAATAAAGTTTTTTAGTAAAGTAAAGTTTTTTGAAAGTTTTGATATTTTGATTTTTGAAAGTTGATTGAGTAAAGTAAAGTAACGTAATGTTTTGAAAGTTTTGAAAGTTTGTAACGTAGAGTAATTCCTTTTTGAAAGTTTTTGAATTGAAGTTCGACTCTAGGTTTGACTTTGGTCAAGCCTCGAGTCTGAACAGGTGTCTAGTTTTTGAATTTTTTTGATTTTTTTTTTAATGATCTTTCCCGCTGGCCTTCTGTCATGGAAATGGTAGGTGGCCTCACACACATTTTTTGAATGAGCTCTCACGGAGACATGTGTCTGTTGGCCAACTGGCTGGACAGAGTCGTGAATCTGTGAGACGGCTTTTTGGCTTGCAGCTAATTAGTTGACCAGATTCATGACTCTGCCCAGTTGGAAGGTCAACGATGATCAGGTGAAGAGAAAGGAAAGAGTTGTTGGAGGATGGAAGTGATGCTGGAGACCTTCAGTAATCAGGAGTTGGCATGCTGCTAACTGCCTGGCTGAAGAATCTCTAGTATCATTTTCAGTCTCTAGCTTCTCCAACCCGACTCTTCCCAGATTTCTCTGAGGACTCAAACATTTTTCATGCACACATTCACGTCACTTGCTTGCATCAGTATTTCTGACTTGAAAGGAAGAGCGGCCTGGAGACTTCTTATGTGTAGTGGTAGCTCCCGGAAGTGAAGGAGAAATCGTATGATTTTGATTGTATTTTTTTCTTTTTCGAACGCTTAATTGAACTTGTGGTGACTTCTCCGAAAATTTTGCATTGGCTTGAACTTTTAGAAAGAAGATTTTTATTCGAGGAGTTTGCTATCTCTTCCGAACGCCTGGATTTCCTCTTGTTAAATCTATATTTTCGTTAACTCGAGTTAGGAAGGCTTTACAAACTTCTCCGAACCCTTGATTTTTCTTGAATTCTTTTTGACAACTCCTCCGACCTTTCGGCTTTTTAAATTGGTATTTCGGTATCTCAATTTTTGGAGAGTCTGTTATCTTCCGGACTCTTGAATTTTTTTGATTTTCCTGACATTCCTTCCAAACCCTTGGAATAGTCTTGAAATCTTAACTGTACGATTGAAAGATGGCATCATGGTGGGGACCGTGAGATCACCCCCTTCCACGACAGATAGTGTGAATAGGTTGCCTGAACAGGGCTCTATCTGTCAAGATAGAGACTGGTCATTCGAACTGTCGGCTTCACCTTACCCAATATGATTTTACCGAATATACGGGAGCCGTTTCAAGAAAACCAAAGACGAACCCTGTAAATAACGAGCGTAATCAGCCCGCACAGACATTTGAGTTACCACCCCCATTGACTATGCCATCAGGTAGTCGAAAATCTCTATCACCTGGAATGTCAAATCCGCATTCCACGATCTTTTCCCAGCCAAACTCGCGACGAAATAGCCCACTGCCTTCTGGCAGTGGACAGAGCTCAGCAGCGACTGCAGCACTGCTGGCAGGTCTGCGCATACAGCTGCAGGACCTAGTTCGAGAAGGCCTCGGGCAGAGCTTGAATGCATTACGGACTGAATTGACAAGTAGCGTTAGACAGCAAATAGCAGCCGCAATGCCACCAATCGATTTTTGACGGCCACCTCCTTCTATGGGTGATCCCAGACCACCACCAGAGTTTGACGACGAGCGCAGGCAGTCGTTTAACCGACCGTCTTCAGCTTTTGGTCAGCCTAGACCGAATTTTAATCAGCCTCCACCAGCTTCATCTCATCGTATCCCGGCGAGTGTAGGACAACGACGATCAGGCAGTCCTATTAGAAGATGGAATCTGACATACAACGGAAATAACTCCGAGCTTTCCGTGGATGAATTTATTTTTCGAGTCGAAGCGCTCACGCACTCCGCTCTAGAAGGAGATATTGATCTCCTAGTTAGGAACATGCTCATGTTATTGACGGGACCAGCGAAGGACTGGTACTGATCACTATTGAGGCACAACCCTTTTCCAACTTGGAAATTTGTCAAGACTGGGTTGTCAATTGAATGGGGAGTGCCCAAGGATGATTTAAAAATCCGCTTGCAGCTGATGTCGCGATGTGAACTATTCGCCATTTACCACCATCATCTAGTGTTGCTGCGTGATCAGTTGCAGAACGCCATGCCAGACCAAGAATTCTTGGAAATCGTCAAATCTAACTTACTGCCTGAGATTCAGGGGAAGATATGCCTACATTCCACCGATAGGATAGGACAGTTAAGATCGCTCGTTACTCGAATTCAAGCCACGCAGCTACGAATTGCGACAGCTGGTAGTTGGAACCCATACCGGAACCAACGAGTACACGAGATTGACGACTTCCAGACTATAAAACCCGAACTGGCAGTAGCAACAGGCAGTGACCCCAGCTTATGTGACGTGTCAGCCATTGCGACCAAACACACAATTGTATGCTGGAATTGTGATCAGAAAGGTCACTACAACCAGGACTGCCTGCAAGTAAGACAGCAAGTGTTCTGCTACGGATGCGGGCGCAAGAACATTTTTAAGCCCAACTGCGGACACTGTGCACAGAAAAACGAGAGACAGGTCGGGAATCCCAACACCTTTTCTCGACCAGCGTCAACGTCCCGAGCACCAGTCGTAACGAACACTCCAGTTCAAACCTTGAACAAGGAGGAAGGTCCGCTCTATTAGCAGACTTTGACGAACCCCTGAATTGTCCACTGATATCATTCAGTGACGCTGATGATAACAGCAAACCACCTGATAGACGTAATGGCCGATCGATAGAGACGGAGAACCCGAAAATCTTCAAGCTCCCATTTCCACTTCTGGGGAGCCCATGACTTTATTAGACACTTCTTTATAAAAGTCTTTAATTTTCGATGTCCGGATAACACCTACAGCACCTTTAGCTGACAAGGTTACTGAGCAGGAGATTTGGCCTCACGGCATTTCTGTATTAAAACGGCCACCAAGTTCTGTTATGACGAGTGGGCGTCAGCCTCTTTTACATCCGCTGACGCCGTATCATACGCGTCTGCAGAGATACAACGCAGCAAGAGACCGAATCTTCTCCTCAGTAGCGGAGTTAGCTGAAATTATATGTCCTGACCTGGATTGTAGACCGAAAAAGAAAAGATCAACCGTTCTTTGGTGGGAATACTATCGACGGATGCGACTGGAAAGAAAAAAACTGGCACAGATTTCCGTGTCGATGCCAGACGACATTCGACCCTACGCCGAAGTAAAGATGCTCGGGCGAACTGAGACTAGATTACTTGATAGTGGTGCCACTGTCAGTATTTTAGGCCATGGAGCTCTAGAGAAGCTTGCAGAAGCAGAGGTTGAACGGAAGAGGTATCGTACACAGGTCCAAGTAGCAAATGGTGCCATGACGACTGCTCATGGTCATGTAGACTTGGATATCACTTTCCGTGGTAAGACCCAAAACGTGCGTGTTTACGCGGTTCCTGGGCTCACACAAGCACTATATCTAGGAATAGACTTCTGGCCCGTCTATTTGGGTTGGCTCCAGATGTCCTGGGTATAGTTGCAGAAGTGAATCCGAGTCTAGCAGCTACCTCTGACACCGATTGCCATATTCTTTCCAGTCTGGAACAACAACGCTTGGAAGCCACGAAACAGCTTTTCCCCTCTTTCCCCTCTTTACGAATGGGAAAAACATCTTTGGTCGCTCACAAGATTGAAACGAATGACGCCGCCCCGATAAAACTGCGCTTTAATCCGACTTCGCCGGCAGTACCAAGTTTAATGGATGCCGAATTAGAGCGAATGCTATCACTGGGTGTGATAGAGGAGAGCCAGAGTCCTTGGAGCTCTCCAGTTGTGCTAGAAAGGACGCCTGGAAATGTCCGGCTTTGTTTTGACGCCAGAAAGGTCAACCCTGTTACGAAGAAGGCTGCCTATCCGCTACCGCAGATAGACGCGCTTCCTTCGGCAAACTATATAACAAGCCTGGAGCTGAAAAACGCATTCTGGCAGATCCCACTAGAGACTGATTCCAGAGAGAAGACCGCTTTTACAGTACCTGGTCATCCTCTCTATCAGTACACAGTGATGCCATTCGGCCTATGCAACGCTCCACAAACGATGTGCCGCCGCATGGATAAAGTCATTCCTTTCGATCTTCGTGAGAACGTTCTTGTCTATCTAGACGATTTATTAATTCTGTCTTCAGACTTCGACACTCATCTCACATTGCTATCCCGTGAGGCGGATTGTTTGAGGAAAGCTGGCCTCACTATCAACGTCGAGAAGAGTATGATTTCCATCAAAGAGACCAAATACTTGGGTTTCATAGTCGGAAAGGGAGGTATGAGAACTGACCCTGACAAAATTTCAGCCATAGTTGACTATCCGTCACCTAAAGCCCGACGCCTGCTAGGTACGGCGGGATGGTATAGACGGTTCATCCCGAACTATGCTGATTTCACTGGCTCGATTACAGACACCTTGAAAAACCCTAGTCAGTTCTTTTAAAGCAAAAATTTACTTCTGCTCCGTTGCTAGTGAGCCCAGACTTCACCAAACCATTCGTTATCCAGTGCGATGCGAACTAACATGGTATTGGAGGAGTGCTGCTTCAACTAGATGACGATGGCCACGAGAAGCCAATAGCCTATGTCTCGAAAAAGTTGAACTCAGCACAAAGAAATTACACCGTCACAGAGCAAGAATGTTTAAGATAGTGACGGATCATGCGAGCTTCAAATGGCTGATGTCTCAAAAGGACCTCAGCGGTAGACCAGCGCGGTGGAGTTTGAAGCTTCAGGGCTCCGACTTCACTATTGAGCACCGAAAAGGAAGCCTGAATGTCGTCCCTGATGCGCTGTTACGCATTCATTCCGATAGACTGTCCACAACCAAAGATCCTGGCCCGGAAGTTGACCTATGTTCGCCATATTTCAACTCGTTGGAATATGAGGAACTGAGGCATAAGGTTAAAACGACTTCTGGTAAACTACCAGATCTTTGTGTCAGGGATTGCCTTCGTTTATATTCGGACTGTTCCGAGAACAGGCGATCCGATTCAGGAAGAAGAAGCTTGGAAGCTTTGGATTCCACGAGGACTTGTCGCCGACGTCATTTCAAGGGCTCATGATCCGCCACTAACTTCGCACGGAGGTATAGGGAAAATACTGGAACGTCCGCGAAGACATATGTACTGGCCACGAATGACAGTTGATGTCAGAAACTACGTAGGCGCCTGTGACGTGTGTAAGGAAACGAAGGCCCCCAATACTATTCAGAGACCACCTATGAGAGTTCAGTCTGTGACAGAACGACCATGGCAAAAGCTGTATATCGATTTTTTAGGTCCATATCCCCGGTCAGTGAAACGAAACGTCTGCATTCTAATATTTCTTGACCACTTTTCAAAATTTCCAATTCTCAAACCGATGAGAAAAGCATCTACACTCAATGTGTGCCAATTCATTGAGACGGAAGTGTTCCACGTGTTCGGAGTCCCGGAAACGATAGTCTCTGACAATGGAGTCCAGTTTTGCTGAACTCAGTTCACCAGATTACTGGATAAGTATGGGGTGAAGCACTAGCGAACGGCAGTTTACTCGCCACAAGCAAACGCCTCAGAGCGAGTAAACCGATCTCTATTAACAGGGATTAGGGCTTATATCCGGAAGGAACATACGAAATGGGATGAGAAACTAAGCCAAGTAGCTAGTTCCCTCAGGAGCTCTTTCCACCAAGCTACTGGTTTCTCTCCTTATCGAACACTCTTCGGTCAACAAATGATTGAACATGGCAGCTCCTATCCCACCTTGAGGACCCTTGGAAGTCTTAATGAGCCGGTGAGAGTAGATGCTGAGGACAAAATGAGATTGATCCGTGCGAGAGTGCAGGAGAATTTACACCATGCGTTCGAAAATGGTTGAAGAGCCTATAATCTCAGGGCGAAACCTCTCGACTTCAAATTTGGTCAAGAGGTATTTGGACGAATTTTGCCCAAAGCAACTTCCAATAGCAGACTAGTGCTTAACTGGGACGAAAATTTGTCAAGTGTCGAGTCAGAGCCAAGAAGGGTAACGCTTATTATGAGCTTGAAGATCTGCAGGGAAAACTGCTAGGAGTCTATCACGCCAAAGACATCAGGCAGTGATAACCATTCTGGAACGTCGTCTATTTATTATCATTTATTCCTGGTAGCCCTAATAAGGCATCCAGCCAGCTTCACTGGCCAACTACAGGATGCCAATGTGCCGCTTAGGATATTCCCAGCCTAACGGCCGGCAATGAGTCGGGAGTGTCCAGTGTATATAAATAAATTAAAAATCGAAAAGAAAAGATGTGGTTATGAAATATAGCAACCAGCGTCAGTTAAATGCTTATACTTAAATGTGCAAGGATTATTGAACAACTTTTGTGATATAGAAATATTACTAAATTCTGGGTGCTGTGATATTATGTTGTTGTCAGAAACACACTTAACGGATAAGGTTGAAAATAGTGAGGTATGCATTAATGGATATAAGATTGTGAGATGTGATTCACTATCTAGTCATACAGGTGGTGTTGCAGTGTTCATTAGGGAGCAGTGGCAGTATGAAGTGGTAAAAATTAATAGTTCTAATAACTTGTGGTATCTGGTTATTAATTGCTCAGTAGGAAACTACCGAATTAGTATAGTCACAATATATAGATCCCCAAGAGGATCAGAGCTACAGTTCTGTATTGACTTTGAGGAACTTATGGAAAGTTTGGCAGAATTGGCGGAGGATGTAGTAATTGCAGGTGACTTTAATATTGACTGGAACACAAACACAACGTATAAAAGGTATGTAGATACAATTTTAAAAGACATTGGATACAAACAAATAGTTCGGGAATATACCAGAATAACACAATGTTGAAAGACATTAATCGATTATGTGGCAACTAACATGACGAATATAGAAACTAAAGTCAGCACAAATTTTAAAGTCAGTGACCATGAAACCTTAGAAATAGACATAATCATAAAAAGTGAAGTAGATATAGAGGATAAAAATTAGTTGACATATTTAAGTATGAAAAAATTTCTTTTGGAAACGAGTTAATGAGTGCGGGAATATCCAAAGTAAAGGACATAGATCATGTAACCTTATTCGCGAGTGAATTAGACGTAATAATGGATAGAACTGTAAGTAAGTTCATAAAGAAAAAAGTAATATACAGTGATTAATGTAATTGGTTAACAGAGGAACTAAGGAACTTGAAGGAACAAAAAATTATTATGTATAAGAGAGCTAGACTGTTGAATAATAATGAAGAATGGAGTAAATACAGAAATATGCGAAACAAATACAAAACGAAAATATGCTTGACCAAAAATAAAGCAATAGCAGAAAGAATAAGTAATGCTGATGATTCGAAGCATATGTGGAAAGTAATCAAACAAACTGTGATAAGAAAAGAGACCAACAAAATCAAATGTATTAATTTTGGAGATCGTTTTATCACACACGCTAGGGAAATAGTTGACAACTTTAATAAGTATTTTATAGATAGTGTCATTGAAATTAATAGGTCTATAATGACGTGCGCGTATCAGGATAATATACAACCGACAAATAAGCGCTTTGAATTTCAAATGGTAGATTTACAAACAATTAAAGGAATTCTAAAAACATTAAATAAAAAGCCTGATTATAATCACGTTAGTGCAAAAATGATAACTGAAAATAATGAGCTGGTATTCGTAGTTACAAAACTTGTCAACAATTCATTGTCTAGAGGTGAATTCCAAAGTGTTGGAAGGAATCCTTAGTAATCCCGGTTGAAAAAGTAAAAAATTCAAAGATGTGCGAAGAGTATAGACCAATTAATATGCTACCATTAATAGAGAAAATACTAGAAAAAGTAGTCCAATTGCAGCTTGAAAGATATATGGAAGAGAACCAATTAATTTTGAAAACTCAATCAGGATTCCGTAAAACATATTCTTGTGAGACAGCATTAAATCTAATTATAAGTAGATGGAAGGAAAAAGTGGACAAGAAAATGTACCTCCTGGCAGTGTTCTTAGATTTAAAACGGGCCTTTGAAACGGCGGAACCCAATATTTTGTTAAAAAAATTAGATGCATATGGAATCAAAGGTAAGGCGATAAAATGGTTTAAAGATTACTTGTGTGAACGATGCCAAAGAACGAGGATTAATGGGACCCTGTCATCGGTTGACTACAATAAACTTGGAGTACCTCAAGGCTCTGTTCTTGGAACTTTATTGATCCTTATATACATAAACGACATAAATGATCCAATAAGTTTCTGTGAAATAAATTTATTTGCTGATGACGCACTAGTATATATTGAAGGTAAAAGTTTACAAGAGTGTAAAACAAAATTAGAACAGCACTTAGAACAATTGTGTCTGTGGTTCAGGAGAAACAATTTGAAGTTAAATGTGAACAAGACCAAACTTTTGACTGTTAATTTTAGAGATGTGTTTGAAATAAGAATTAATGGAGAAACAATTAAGAATGAAAGTGAAGTGAAATATCTAGGAGTGATAGTGGACAGAGATTTAAGTTTTAAAAGCCATATTGATTATATATGTAAAAAGATAGGTAAAAAAGTAAGTTTTTTTCGAAGGATTAGGAAACGACTCACCTTATTGTGCTCAATACAGATATATAATGCAATTATTAAACCTCACTTTGAGTACTGCTCGGCAATTCTATACTTAAGCACTCAAGGTATTATTGAGCGAATTCAAACGCTTCAAAACAAAGCAATGCGAATAATTTTGCGGTGTAATAGATACATGCTAGATGCATTAAAATGGTTGACTGTCAAGAAAAGAATAGATTTAAATGTACTTTTGTTCATATATAACATAAGGAACGATAAACTTTCCAACTACTTGAGTGATCTTGTGCAATATGTTGGCAACGTTCAACCTTATCCTTTAAGGAGTAACCAAAACTTTCGACTTCCCAGATGTAGAAGTGGAGCAGCGCAAAATTCATTAGGATATAGAGGATTCTCATTATTCAACGAGCTACCTGAAGAAACAAAGAGTGAAATTAGATTTAGTCAATTTAAAAGAAAATGTATTGAATTTATTAGAAGAAGAACTTGAGTGAAACACTTTTTTGGTCTGATAGTTATAGCATTTAATTGTTAACGAAAAGTATGTTCTATACTAATAAAATTATTATTATTGCCGCAGTGACCGGACGCGTCAATTTGAGCTCCGCGAAATATAACAAAACGCAGTGTAATAAGTGACAAAATAGGTAAGAAAGTGAACCCAAGAGCTACCGGCGATAGTATTTAAAAAAAAGCATCGTCCAAATTAATAATTTGTTGGAAAGAATCGTTTAAAAATCTTGTAAAAATTAAAAGAAAAACAGCAATTTCAGTGACAGTTATAGAATTAATTTAATTTCGGCCGTTGCCATGGCAACGTGGCAACCGTAAAAATTGTTAGTCTTGAAGTTCAAAAAGTAATATAAAATTGTATAATAATAAATAAAAGCCAAACTTAAAAATAACAAAAAATAAATAAATATCTTTAAAATAAAATAAAAGCAAATAAACCTCTGCCACGCTCTAAATGAGTGTGAGCAGCGATTCTGGGGGGACTGATGATCCTCTCAAATTGAAAGGATGGCGGAAGAAGAGCAGAAACGCTCCATCCTCCTCTTCCAAAACAAAGCAAGGGCCCACCGAAAAGGCCATTAAGGGCCCAATTGAAGAGGCCAGTAGCAGCAGTAAAGAAGTGCAGCCGCCTTCCTTGGAGAACGCTATTAGGAGGACAGACGTAGCTGCCCTGGAAGTATCTGAAGCATTGCCATCAAGAACTACGGCTATATCCGCAGCGTATGTAGCTGCAGCTTTGGTAAAAGCTAAGACGACGCCCTTGAGTCTGGGACAAAATCCTACGCTGAAGGATGTCGTAAACACAGCTTCGGCTTCAGCGACGAAGCCTACTGGTATAGCACCATTGAGGCCATCGCTTTCATCAGCGAAAGTGAATGCCTCCAAGATGCCGCTACCAGCAGTAGCACCACGATCCCCGGTGTTAGTTCCAGGGATATCTTATGCACAGGTAAGTGGCAATTCCAAGAGTCAGACAGCGATTGAAATTTTAGGAAAGGGCATCACTCCTCGTCCAGCCCCATTGCAAAATTCATTAGGATATAGAGGATTCTCATTATTCAACGAGCTACCTGAAGAAACAAAGAGTGAAATTAGATTTAGTCAATTTAAAAGAAAATGTATTGAATTTATTAGAAGAAGAACTTGAGTGAAACACTTTTTTGGTCTGATAGTTATAGCATTTAATTGTTAACGAAAAGTATGTTCTATACTAATAAAATTATTATTATTGCCGCAGTGACCGGACGCGTCAATTTGAGCTCCGCGAAATATAACAAAACGCAGTGTAATAAGTGACAAAATAGGTAAGAAAGTGAACCCAAGAGCTATCGGCGATAGTATTTAAAAAAAAGCATCGTCCAAATTAATAATTTGTTGTAAAGAATCGTTTAAAAATCTTGTAAAAATTAAAAGAAAAACAGCAATTTCAGTGACAGTTATAGAATTAATTTAATTTCGGCCGTTGCCATGGCAACGTGGCAATCGTAAAAATTGTTAGTCTTGAAGTTCAAAAAGTAATATAAAATTGTATAATAATAAATAAAAGCCAAACTTAAAAATAACAAAAAATAAATAAATATCTTTAAAATAAAATAAAAGCAAATAAACCTCTGCCACGCTCTAAATGAGTGTGAGCAGCGATTCTGGGGGGACTGATGATCCTCTCAAATTGAAAGGATGGCGGAAGAAGAGCAGAAACGCTCCGTCCTCCTCTTCCAAAACAAAGCAAGGGCCCACCGAAAAGGCCATTAAGGGTCCAATTGAAGAGGCCAGTAGCAGCAGTAAAGAAGTGCAGCCGCCTTCCTTGGAGAACGCTATTAGGAGGACAGACGTAGCTGCCCTGGAAGTATCTGAAGCATTGCCATCAAAAACTACGGCTATATCCGCAGCGTATGTAGCTGCAGCTTTGGTAAAAGCTAAGACGACGCCCTTGAGTCTGGGACAAAATCCTACGCTGAAGGATGTCGTAAACACAGCTTCGGCTTCAGCGACGAAGCCTACTGGTATAGCACCATTGAGGCCATCGCTTTCATCAGCGAAAGTGAATGCCTCCAAGATGCCGCTACCAGCAGTAGCACCACGATGCCCGGTGTTAGTTCCAGGGATATCTTATGCACAGGTAAGTGGCAATTCCAAGAGTCAGACCGCGATTGAAATTTTAGGAAAGGGCATCACTCCTCGTACAGCCCCATTGGACGCAGGTAAGCCTCCGCCTAAGACCGGTGCGGGTCTTCAGGCTTTTTTCGACGGGAGGTGGCAGGATGAGAGCTACGGTATGCAGCTCGAGCACATCAATAGATGTCCTCAGAGGGCATACCTGAAGGCGATCTTCCAGGTCATCTCTCGTGAGGAGCTATTCTCCATGGGAGTAATAGCTGGGGGAATGGTTGAGGTGTATACCACAACCCTCGGTAGTGCTACCAAGCTCATGCTTGCGGGCATCGAGGTGGATGGTAGACACCTTGTGCCAGTCCCACTCAGGGAAAAGCTCGCGAAGGTTGTTTTTTCACGGGTCCCAATGCGAGCCAGTCATGAAGACCACCTGAATTTCCTAGGGAGATTTGGGAAGGTTCATGGCAGTGTTCGTGCTATTCCTATTAAAATTTGGGACGAGGGTCTTGGGCGGGGTATTTTCGGTACCAGCCGGGAAGCGTCCATCACTCTAAATAAGGGGTGCACGCTTCCAAGAGGCTTTTACCTGAGCATATCCGGCTCGAAGCACTGGATAGACGTGAGCACCGAAGCAAGAGAAGCGGGAAGAAGGCTGAACCGAGGGTTCCCTCGAAGGAAACCACTGCTACAGTAGTGGCTCCGGAAAAAGAACTTTCTGCCAGCACTCAACCTGATATCTTGGATCAGCCAGTGACTAAGGTGCCTGAACTTGTCCCAGAGGCAAAAAACATTAAGGCTATAAACGGTGCCACGTCAGCACGTGAAAGCATGGCTACTTCTGACGAGGAGTCGACTAGCCATGTAGTCAAAAAAAAGAGGACGAGGAGGAAGAAAGTTGATCGGGTGATGCTGCCTCCTCCAGCAAAGCCAGTCGCATCAAAACGGCCCCACTCGGAGGAGGACGATAGTGGTGCTCGCGGCTCGAAGGTTGTTGTGAGAGATACGGAAGTGTCTCTCGAGCAGCTTTCGGACTGCGATATGACCGGTTTCGATGAGACTGGTCTCTCGAGCTTCAGTGGCTACGAGTCGTGTGGTAGCACCTTTTCGACTGGTAGCCAATTTGAAGTCTCGAAGGGTATGGAAACCCTTCCTAGGGAGAAGATCTCCAAGACTCTTGCCCGGCTCCTGTACAAGAAGAATTCAGGTAAAATCTGGAGTATTCTTGTGGAGGAGCTGGGGAGGCCGGAGTTGCTACATCGCGCTTCTACAGGAGACGAATTTTACACAAGACACATATACACAACTTGAGCGTTATGCTTATTTACACACTGGCTATGCAATGTTTGCCACACCTGCGCCTCGTCGAGGCTCATCATTGTATCCAACAAATTCACACTATCGTCTCCTGTCTATACAGATATCTTCCCAGGGTTCGCTTCTTCCTTGGACCTTGTCGTTCAAGACAAACATATCAAGGTAGTAAACGTGTACCTTCCTCATGACCAGGACATTACAAGACAAGTTCTTGATAGTGTTCAATCCTGTCTGGTGAATTTTAGTGGCGAAACTATCCTCGGAAGTGATTTCAACTGCACGCTAAATCCCTCAATGGATCGGCATTCCGGAGTTGAGTTCAACTCTGTCAATGCTACTCGGTTGAGGAATTTTGTCCGTGTTTTCAGACTCGTGGATATCTATCGTTGGATGCATCCTACGACTAGATCATACACGAGGGTCTCGCGAAATATCCATTGAAGTCTCGTAGGCTCCAGAATTGATAGACTTTACGTCTCACCTGGAATACTAGAACATTTCGTTGGTGTCACTCATGAAGTGTGTTCCGTCAGCGACCACCTTCTTGCAGTGGCAACCAGCACTCTAGTTGAAAGAAGAACTGCATACTGGATATTCAACAACTATTTGTTGAATTCCGAGCAGTTCATCAATAAATTCACTGAATTCTGGCACGATTGGCAAGAGAAGAAAGGTGACTTTCCTCTTCTTAGTCAATGGTGGGATGTTGGAAGCTCCAAATTCGATCTTTTAACGAAGCGAATTTCAACCGAAGTGGGTATCAAGCTTCTAGCTTGTCGGCCGAAGTATCTCGGGTGGCAGCTCTTCTCCCAACTCAGCCGGAGTTGATTCTTTATTTTAACAGAATAAAGGAACGCTTGGCAACACAAACTTACAAGCACAGCTTGGAGTTTGTGCTGCGCAGCCAATCACGCTGGCTGAGGGGAGGCGATTCTCCAACCGAGTACTTCTTTCAGGCAACTAGACGACGTACTGCTTCTTGTGAAGTCGAATCGATAGTTGATGAATCTGGACAATTCCTCAACGGACAACACCTATCAGAATTTATTCGAGACTATTACAGTAGTCTCTACTCTGAATCGACGTCGACAACATCCTCGACCACTCATGAATTTCTTGAGAATATTCCCACTTTCTCTGAAGACAGCAAGGAGCTCCTGGATACAGTAATCACATTGGAGGATATGATCGCTGCGACAAAGGATCTAAGGCGACACACTTCACCTGGTTATGACGGCTTGACTCCAGAATTCTTCATACGTTTCAGGGATTTATTAATTCCTGACCTTTTGGAAGTCTTCAATTCGGCGGTTGAGACACATTCAGACTTTCCTTCTAGTTGGAGGAGGTCTGTTATGCGATTGATTCCAAAGAAGGGAGATTTGCAGAGGATGGGGAACTGGAGGCCAGTAACCCTATGCAATGTTGACTACAAAATCGTCTGCAAAGCATTAGGGGCGATACTCCGCTCAGTGATTGCTTCGGTAATTCACAGGAACAGTCCTATTGTGTTTCTGGTCGTAGTATTTACGACAACATCGCGGTAGCCAAATATTTGTTTGCCTACCATGAACAGACAGGAACACAAATGGCCATGATTTCTCTTGACCAGCAAAAGGCTTTTGATAGCGTCTCGCACGAGTATCTCCTGACTGCTCTCCAGGCATTTGGGTTCCCGCCCAGGTGGCTCGATATCATCGGGAAACTGTATAGAGATTCAGCGATTTTGATTAAGCATCAAGGACAGGTTCTGGCTCCTATCTCGTTTCATCGAGGTATCAGACAGGGCTGTCCATTGTCAGGTATGCTTTATGATCTTTCGTTGGAGCCTCTACTGGTGAATCTTCATCGAATGCTCGGACAATATTCAGTGCATCTACCATATACTAATGTGAGGCCTCTTATGTTGGCATATGCGGATGACCTTTCTATTTTCGTGACAAGAGATGAAGCTTTTCCGGTCGCTCGTGCTGTTTTCGAACAGTACGAACGTATAGCGGGCGCTAAAATCAACCTAAGCAAGAGTCAAGGTTTGTGGTGCGGAAGGTGGAGAGATCGTATAGATACTCCACTGAACATCCAATGGACTAATACTTGCCTGAAGTATTTAGGTGTGTATATCGGACGCGAGAGTAAATCAAATAATAGCCGCATCGCTCTAGAGAAACTCTCTAGAGCTGTAAACTCATGGCGTAGTCGACTGTTTCCACTTTCCTTAATGGGAAGGTCAGTCGTGATAAACTATTTGATTACCTCGTCCATCGTTCACCTGCTAAAGTCTGAGACATTTGATGAAGGCTTCGTAGGTCTTCTTCAAGCAAAAGCGATAGACGCCTTTTGGTGCGGAAGACGATGGGTTGCTGAAAGCACGCTCTGTCTGCCAGTCAAGATAGGTGGATTGGGTCTCACTAACTTGGTTGTGAAATCAAGGTGTCTCCAAGTGCGTGCATTCCAACGAGTGTTTTGCCAGAGAGACACCTTGATTTCTCAACTGTGGGTGAATGTACTGGGTGGGAACGGCATAGGGGAGTATTACTACCTGCTTTCTGTTCGACCACCCTATCCTCGTGACTAGCCGCAGGATCTAACCTCAACGATTCAGACCTGGGGCAGAATCAGGCCAGCATTTCACCTCAAGTGGAATGCTCTACGGTACACGCAATTCGCATCGATTCCAATCAGGTTTAATCCTGAATTAATAGATTCAGTGTTCAGTAATGCTCGAGGTTTTGAAGCTGACACGCATACACTGACAGTTCTCGGAGATATTATTGATATCTCTGGAAACTGTCGAATAAACACGAACACTCCACAACTACACAACCTGGCGGCTTCTGCGCGGGAGAGATTTCGCCAACTTGGGACCAGTGACCCTGGCACTAAGTTGGAAGATGCTTTCGTTCTGGACAGACCGCCTCACACACCCTTCAGCACACTTGCAACACGTGTGCTCCGTGACGTGTTTATGTCAATAAGACTTCCGGAGTACACAGGATACAACGGATGGCGAATACACCTCGGGGTGAATGTGGGCGTGATGGGAGTAGTCTACAGTTATCCTTCTAGTTACAAAGATGCTGATGTAGCATTCAAATTGCTGCATCACAGTCTTATGCATCCTAATCAGTTGTCACATATCGACCGGCGGGTTCAGAGGATCTGCAGAGTTTGTTCTGGTGAAGGCACCTTCTTTTACAGGTTCTTCACTTGTCCAGCTTTGCAGAGTCTAATGGAACTTGTGCGCGATATGTGTCAGTTGATCCACCCGAATTTCGGCATTACTAGGACATCGTTTCTATGGGGACCAAAGGTTTGTAGTCGGGTGAATTGTTTGATTAGCTTTGTGTTGACACTGGCCAAATCTACAATTCACTTGTACTACATGAGAGCCGGAGATGGGAATCAGTACACTGACCCACAACACCACGCACAAGCACTTAAGCGCCACTTCGTTGACAGATTGAAGAGACGTTTACGTCTAGAATATCTGGCAACGAACGCAGACACATTCAACTGCACATGGCAGCCACTATCGTCAGTGCAGGACGGCGCTCTTGTCTTTCGCTGGTGATTTCAGGCCACAGCATTTGCAACTCTAGTCCACGGGGCTTCTCCTCGCTTTGGAACCGTTGCAAGTGCTGTGGGAAGGATAAGCGCTCCGTTAGAGATGCTCAGCTGGAGGGATGATGAGGGCAGTTTGTAGAGGTCTATGATACCACAGGCTGCTCTCGCGGGACTCTATTACGGTATCGCGTAAATTTTTTCGTTCGTTCGGCTATTATGTTTTTAATTCGGTTTCGGTTTCGGTACTAAATTTCAAAATTTTATTTTGAAAATTCGTTCGTTTAGGTCATTATTTTTATTAGATTATTTTGGAAATTGGAACTTCTTGGAACTGCCACTTACCCAATTGTCAAAATTGGGACTATTAAATTTTTGTACATCTTTTAGATCCTTTTCAAAATTCTAGTATCCGTTTATACAGTCTCTTTTGACAATTTTTTCTTGTTTGCTTTCCTTTTACTTGTGTCATTTTTCTTGTTTTTTAGTTTTTCTAATTGTTTTAATTGTTTAATTATCCCTATTGACCTTTTATAACTTTTAGATTAGCTAGTGACTTTTTGTTTACACTTTGTAGAGCCTTTTGCCACCCTATTTTTAATGAATTTTTAAAAGAGCCAATGAGCCAATAAATAAAAGAGACTTATTTACATAAAAAAAAAATTATTATTATACCTTTTGGACAATAGTAATTTTTTCCTTTTTCCCTGTTCCCTAGCATAGTAATGCTACACTACGTTAATCCTCCCCTACATGGTAACTCTGCGGCAGATAGCCTGACGTAGGAATTCCAATTGCTCATAAGTCCCTGCAATTTTAGGGTGACTGTCAGCATGTCACTACTTCGAAAACGCCTGGGAGACACACCATTGAACAATCGCCGGTCAGAGATCAGAGTGAGATGTTGTGCCGGGAGAGTTTAGCGATCAGTTCTTTAGGTTGCTGATCGGAAGGCTTCCTCAGCATCTCGGTGAAGGAAGGCAAAGAGACATCGACCGGCTGGATTTTTTAGGTTACCAGCTTGTCGATGTAACTTTGGCTTCCCACACGGAACACCGAGGTCTGATCAAAGACTGACGAGCCTTCAGGGATGTGTCCTCGATGCGTCATCAGTCAAGTATAGCCGACAGTCATAGGCAAATTCGAATGATGAGGAATACTGATAATGTTCTGCAGGCGCACAGAATGGGTGACGTGATCATAAGGGGCATCCCCAGCAGTCCCAATGAGAAGGTCGTTGACATTGTTAAAAATATTGCTTGTGTAATTAAGCATCCTATATCACCATTTTTCGATGCATTCCGATTGAAGTCTATGACGAAATCTTCTTCTAGCTTTTCTCCTATTGTTGTGCGCCTTTCAGGGCATGCTGAACAACGAGCGTTGTTGTCTGCCTTTCGTCACTGTGGGGATCTGAAGCTGTCGCAAATCGATGGATTCTCCACTGCTAGTCTCGTTTACATAAATGAAAGCCTGACCCCAGCTAACAGCTCATTACTGCGAGAGGCACTAAAACAGCGTCGACTGCAGAAAATTTCTACTGTCTTCACTAGGAATGGCTCTGTTTACGTCAAAAAAACACTGGATGGGCACCCAGTAAAAATATCGAATGTGGAGCAATTGCTTACTGGCCTCGACTAAAGGTTCCAAGTTATCATTATCCACGGATGGAGCTGATTAAATAGTATGCATTTTATTATTCTTCTATATCTTCTTTTACATTTTATTAATTTTCTTTGAATTATTTTTAACAACACTTCTTTTTTCTTTTTTTCTTTTTTTTTTAAGTATATACACTTTCTTGAATTATGATCAAACTATTAATTACCTCAGTTTACTTAGAAATTTCATGTAATTATTTATTAGTTAAGTTCTCCCTATTAGCCTCACTGCATGGATTGATATGGAATAGTACTCTTTTTTATATAGCAATTGAATTTGTTGGCTGGCTATGCATTTTCGGTTGTGCCCTTCTTGTGGTATACTATGGGTTCTCATAGTTTCGGTGGCCTGGACAGGGTGAGAACTCTGTTGAAGATTTTTTGTAACCAATCTGTGGGGTTGAACATATGCTCGATCAATGCGCGAAGCATTAGAAACAAAATTGGTGAATTCTGTGAGCTTTTTGCCGAGGTTGAGGTACACGTGATTTTAATAAGTGAAACCTGGTTAAATGGCAACATACCTTCGTCGCTGGTTAATATTGCTGGCTACAGATTATATCGGCATGATCGTAAAACACGTGTTGGGGGTGGAGTGGCAATCTATGTTAAGGAAACCCTTAAGGCGAAAATTATCTTTTCCTCTGTTAATAGTGACCTAGAGTTCATGGGTGTGGAAGTCTCTTCTGGATTGGAAAAATGTGTATTGGTTGCTGTGTATTGTCCTCCGACCAAATTTAGCTGTGAATGTGCATGTGAACTAGAAGAATGCCTATTAAGTGTCACGAAGCGTTGCACTAATGTACTGGTGGGAGGCGACTTTAACGTAAATTTTCTACGCAAGGACTCCATCGTTAATCAGTTTCTACATTTCTTCCAAACAATTCACCTTAATGCAATTAACTCCCAGCCCACCTTCATTAACGCAACAAATCCATCACTGCTTGACATTATCTTTGCATCGGATATGGGAAAAGTATTATTCTTCAATCAGATTTCCTCATTCAGTTCTTTGGATCATGATATTCTTTTCTTGACCTATGATTTTGCATTACATCGTGACTCAGCGGTGGAGTATTTCTACCGAGACTATAAGAATATTGATGTAGTGGCTTTGACTCACGAATGCAGGATACTTCCTTGGGATCGAATATATGAACGTGTGACAGTGAACCAACAAGTTGATATCTTCTCCTCCTTGCTCAGGTACTTGGCGGATAAGTACGTTCCTACCAAAATCAGGCGTATACCTGGAGCAGGCTGCCCATGGTTCTCGCCTAAGGTACGTTTACTTATTGCGGAGAGGGAATTTCTTTATCAGCGCTTCAGACGTTTAAAAACTAATCAAGCTCGAGTACTGTATAAGGCTGCTCGCAATAAAGCAACGGTCGCCATTAGAAATTCCAAGTGACGTTATTTCAGCGCTAAGTTTAGCTTAGACCAAAAACCCAAAGTACTTTGGCGCAATCTGCGGAAGGCTGGTGTATATGGCACTGATGGTGCATCTTGTAATTTAAACCCTGATGACCTGAATTCGCATTTTCTGGCTTCAAGTGTCTCACCTCTAAGCAACATTCCTAGCTCCGATGCTACTTGGGTCCCACAAATTAGCCATGACTGTTTTTACTTTCGAGGAATTGATTTAGAAGAGCTGATCTCTGCTATTTTCTCAGTTAAATCGGAGGCAACAGGACCTGATTCTCTACTACCACGCCTTATAAAACTACTACTTCCCTACATTGATAAGTACATTCTTCATATCATGAATACTTGTTTTACCTCTTCTACCTTTCCCAATGCCTGGAAAACTGCTATTGTCCTGCCAATCCCTAAGAAGGCTAAAGCTGAAACACCTAGTGACTTTCGTCCTATCAGTATCTTGTCATTCTTATCGAGTTCTAGAGAAGCTCATATATAGGCAAATACTAGGTTGGATTGATTGTAATCAGATATTGTCTCCTTGGCAGTCTGGTTTCCGTTTGTTTCGCAGTTGTGAAACTGCTATATTAAAGATATCAACAGATATAAGAATGGCCATGAACGACAATAATTTCAGTACGCTTGTCCTTTTTGACTTCTCTAAGGCATTTGATAGCGTTAGCCATGAATTCCTGCTTTGTAAACTTGCATCCGAATACAGATTCAGTGCAACCGCTATTTCCTTGATTAAAGAGTTCCTCTATGATCGACATCAGCTAGTTAAGGTGGATAATAACTTTTCGGCCTTGAAGGCCGTCTCATGTGGTGTACCACAGGGTTCTGTACTTGGTCCTCTACTTTTCAGCCTGTTTATTAATAACCTTCCTGATGTTATTGAAGATGCTAAAATTCACCTATATGCTGATGATGTACAGCTATACTTAAGTAAGCCTATTGGCCTCATTGAGGACTGCATCGAGCGTATTAATCAGGATCTTGGGAGGATTCATGAATGGTCTAGGCTGAATGGGTTACTGCTTAACCCTGCAAAGTCGCAGTGTATCTGTTTCTTTAACCGACCACTGGACGAAATTGACATACCTGATATAAGTCTGAATGGTTTTATATTGCCTGTGTACAATAAAGTTACAAGCTTGGGAATAGTACTGAGCTCAGACATGAAATGTTGCGATAATACTAAAGTCTTACTTAGCAAAGTCTATGCAGGTTTAAGAAGGCTATGGCTCTCGGCGAGTATTTTAGACACATCCGTTAGGCAGAGATTGGTGAAGACATTAATTATGCCTTACTTCTCTTTTGGAAATGCTATCTTCCCCAAATTAGATAGTGAATGCGCCCGGAGAGTCCAAGTAGCTTTCAATGATTGCATTCGATTCATTTTCGGCTTAAGAAGGTTTGACCATGTTTCACCTTACAGTAGTGCCCTACTTGGCTGCTCTCTAGATAACTACTTAAAGCGTAGAATTTTAATTATGCTCTTTGGCATATTAAACAGCAATGAGCCAGAGTATCTCCGAGAATTTTTCCAATTTATGGTATCCCCACGTAACCGTAATATTATTATTCCCCGTTTCAGCAGAACAGTCATGGAGAGTTCTTTTCCTGTTCAGGCTGGAATCTGCTCCCTTCTAACTTGCAGGGGGCTCGCACCGTTAATGCATTCAAAGCTATTATTAAAACTCATGTTCTGTAATCTTGTGAATACTTTTGAGCGCTTTTCTGAGTTTCAATCTGTGCAGTTTATTGCTAGTGTAGTAGTCTATCTATCTATTTTTATTGAATTCTTGAATTTTTCTATGTAGTTTCTCTTATTTTCTTAATTGCTTTTTCTCAGATTTTTGTAATTGTGTATTAATTATTAATTTTCTCTAATAGTTAAAATTGTTAATATTTGTTTAATCACCTCATTTATATATAACTATAACTCCTAGATTCCACTGTAATTTCTATATGTACGAACAAAAGATTTGTAAATCTTGTGTACCACTTCCTATAAATAAATTATTATTATTATTATTATTAATACTCATTGGGTCTTGGGTCGAGACACGCATTGAGCGCCCGCAGCGATGAGGCCTATGTTTAAGACCGGCCAGCTCAGTCGACCATTATTCAGCGTTGTCTGACCCAGGGGTGGCGCAGACCACTCTGCCCTGTTATGGTCGTAGCATATAGCAATATGCTACATGAAATACTGAAGCGTGTAAGCTGGCTGCTGTCAGCATAAAAATTGAACGCACCCCGACCGAGAGAAGTGCGTTTCCTCAAGCTCAAGATGACATGTTGATGTAAAAAAGAGAAGAAGAAGACAATTCTGTCTTGTGGAAACCTGTCAAAAGTGAAGGCGAGGTGCATTTGTGCAACCTAAACCAAATCTAGTGAATTCCCAATCTACAGAAAACATCGGAGAAAGCTCAACGCAGCCCGTAAGTCAAAACTTTTTATCCTTTACCAGTATTGAATTTTAACTGGAAAAAAATTTAAATTCTCCTCATTACTAGAAAAAAAAACCCGCATAAGTAAGAAAAACGTCGAGACTCCGACAGAACTGCATCTCGCGGTCTTAGCCGAGACTGTAGCTCAAAATATATAATTGAAAAGTCTCAACAAAAGTTGTGCAAATAATTCCGTAATTACGTCTGGATATTGAACATTTCACATCGGTCCGTATTGTAAATTGTGAGCAGGAAAGTTCCAAGAAAATTTTATCCTTGAATTGTGAACTGAATTTTCTGCAACGAGATCTTCAGAAGAAAGACTTCAACTTCTATTATATTGAAGTTGTTGGAATCACCTCCAAAAATTAATTCAGAGGCAGTGCTATCTCGGCTATGTTTGCCCGTTTTAACCACTTTAAATGAAGCTTGACAAATTTTGTGACGCACGGTACCAAATAAAACTTGAGCGACTCAGATAAGACTATAGCGTATCGCATTCTAAGAGAAATATGCAAGTTACATGAGCGTGATCCTCTGGTCTATCTAAAACGTTAGCGGAGCCTTATATTTTACATCAAGCGCTGGGAAATGGAGAAATTTGAAATAACACATCGGGCGTTGTTCAGCATTGAAACTATTGAAGAGTTCGGCAGAATTCAAGGCTATGTAACAGTATCTGACCTATTTGTGCCAGTTGTTAACAACTCCATAAAAGTTATAAATGAAATCCACGAACGAGTACCACAGAGTATGAGCTAAAGAACAATGTTTCCGAAGGGCTACTCATAATGGAGATATACTCATCAACATTTTCGAATCCTATTTGAAATCTACTGATGATGAATTAGTCGGATATATAGGTCCACTTTGGAGTTTTGAATATACGAAGGATTTCCATAACATTTGTGCTATGTATAGTGTGCAAAAAGCTATCAGATAATGAAATTTTAACGTCTCATTTTAGTATTGCTATGATTAAAAGGCCGCGTCAACACTTGTTGTGGTACGGAAATGATTGAGATAAGATCACCCATGCTAACATCAATAGACTTTAACGAATTTTTTTAAATTTTAATGCCTGAACTACAATTTCATTTAGCAGTAAGCAGTGGTATAGCAGAATAAAAACGGAGGCGCCTCTGCGTGGGATTCCCATCAATTAAAACATGTAAGTTGTTGCCATCTAGTTATATATATTTTTTCATTCAGATTTCAATAATCCCATTGATTACATTACATATCTACCTATATATTCGTTTTAGAACTATGTCTTTAATTAATTTTAAAATTTACTACGAACGAGTGTCGTTTATACAAATGAATCACGTGTAATGGTATATTCGTAGACTTATCTATGTGTTCACTCAAATTTAAATTGAAAATCTAATTGTATTGGCCCATAGATTTGGTCAGTCAGTTTTCGTAGAAGAATTCGTAGGGCATATTACTATTATTTCATTACGTAAATTTTGTGAAGGTATTGGGAATGAATAAACGCTTTTGATTATAACGTAACGTAATGTAAGGGAAATGTTCAAGATCTGGGTGACATTTACATTATTACACCTTATATTTTTAGTTTCTTTCCGTAACAATGTAATATTTCATGACACGACGCAGTTTTTGCTTTAACATTGTGCTTTGTATAGTATGCAAGAAGCTAGATCAGATAGTGAAATTTTAACGTCTCATTTAGTATTGCTATGATTAAAAGGGGCTTATGTGACAAATCATACTTTGACATTTCAATTCAGTTGACAGATCTTTAAGCCAAATAAATTTGGAAATGGAAGTGACAAATATATTAGCTTTAATGCAGGCTAAACGGCAACAAGTAATTGTAAATATAACAATAAGATCCTGGTTGAGTTGCAAAATGTATCGGCGGATGTGGTGTCTCAATTCACAATTTCGTGTGAAATGAAGAAAAGTGTGGTCGAAGGTTTGATAAAAAGTAACATAATTATAATGGAATAATTTTAACTGAATTTTATTTTTAAGGTGGAAAATTCAGAGTTTTGGGAAAAGGAAGTACCACGATTCGATGAGGAAAAATTCAAAACGTATTTTCGTGTGAACAGAAATACATTTGAATTCCTCACCTCCACATTGAGAAAAATTTCAAGGCAGAGCACCACTTGGCGTTGTGCAATTCCTCTTGCTAAAAGGGTAGCATCAGGGGAATATAGGACAATCGGCAGTTTATTTGGAGTCGGTAGAACGACAGTTGGAGAAATTTTCTTGGAGTTCGTCAATGAAATGTGGCAGGTCTTGCAACCTCAATACTTAAATGTTTACCCACCTTCGCAAGTGAAAGTTGAGGCAGTGGTAAAAGGATTTGAAAAATTGGGGTTCCCACAATGCTTCGGCACAATCGATGGTTGTCACATCGAAAATAACCCGCCAAAAGATGAGGCAGTCGATTTTTATAATTTCAAAGGGTGGCACTCAATAGTTCTGTTTGCGGCAGTGGATTATAGGTATCGCTTTACCTATATTAATGTTGGTATTCCTGGTCGCAGTAATGATTCGACAATATTCGAAAATTCATTGCTAAAAATTCAGCATACATTCAACAACCGAGTTATCGAAGGAGTTCGTGTGCCGGTCCTGTTGATCGGAGATTCCGCATTTCGACTATCAAGATAAGTCATGAAGCCTTTTCCATTTCATGGCAATCAATCCGAAGACGAAAAGCGTTTTAATGTGCATTTATCGAGGTGCAGACGAGTTGTTGAGAATGCATTTGGACATTTAAAGCGCGGTTTCGCAGTCTGGGAAAAGGTTTGGAGGTACACATTGACAACGCACCCTCAATTGTCAAAGCCTGTTGTATACTGCATAATATATGCAACGAGAATAATGACAATATAAACAAGAGTTGGTTAACGGAAATAGACAAGCAGCCGGGGAAATCACAGCCACACTGGGCTATCACAGGAGGAAATATGGAACCTTCAGGAAATGTCATTCGTAACGCTATTTTGGAATTATTTAGTAAGTATAAAAAAATATTTGGAAAGAAAATAAGTAGATATTTATTAAAAATGGTATATACATATACGTCTTCATATTTCTAATTTTTGGTTAGATAATTAACGAGTTGTTCTTGCAACTTATTACTTTCTTTTAATAGTTCATTTGTTTCTGCAATTTTTAGAATGTGTTGTGCATCAGCTTCTTTAGTTTCCGCACAAAATTTCTTGAACGCAATCGTGTCATTTTCCGCCAATTTAAAAAAACGCTCATTAAAGCTTTTTTTCTTTGCAGAGCGCGAATATGAGGAGTCCGGAGATGCGGCTACAGGTGGGGTTGACTTCAATGACATCTCGGATGATGAGGATGTTCCAGGAGTTGGAGATATCAGTTGAGTGAAGGACTGCGATGACGTTTCAGACTCAGTGCGGAGGAAAATACTTTCCTCATATTCAGCCGGGTTGGCATATGTCAATCTTCTAAGAAAAAATAAAAATAAAAAATAAATTAAAAAGTACACATAATAAAATACGTTTGTATTACCCAGTATATCTGACAAAATGGATTCCTCCATAAATTCTTTCCCTCGGTTACTTTTGTGGTGTCCGATAAATTCGTTCAATACTTCGATGCTAGATGGTGCTCCACCAGATGCTCCTCATTTTAGTAGTTCTGACCTATAAATTTGTTAAAAGCGTAGTGTAATAATATTCACTTCAACCACACAAACAGCACTACGAACCTGAATTTTTTTGTTAAATTTTTTACGCGATTTTTAATGCCTTCGACCGAGAGTTTTACCCCGTACGTGTTATCCAGTTCCTCTTGCATGCAATTGTATACATGGCTATTTCGTTTGTTTGCCCGAAGTCGAAGATCGACTTCATGATTCCTCCACACTTCAATGATAAACATTGTTTCTGCGGAGTTTAATACTTGCCTTTTTATTTTGTTTTTTCCTGCTTTGAACTCCATGTTGACAAAAACCTTTGCTTCTTCTTCTTCTTTTTCGCTTTCTTAGGGAAAGCATAAACATATTTTTGCTTATTGCACATTATCATATTATCATTAACAACTAGATAGCGTTGCGAAGCGTAAGAAGTACCGATGAATGGGGTATACCCAGTAATTTATTGAGGATATTGATATCTAGATATCGAGTCTATACCCACTAGTTTTTCTGGGTATATTGGGAGTATTTAATGACACACATGGTGTATAAACGGGATATTCCGAATATCTAGATATCGAAACCCCATGTCTGTCATAAGCATAAGGGTCCCTTCAGGACCGAATGTGTGCCGGCTTTTGTTTGTTTATAGGCACGACGAATTTTTTTTGATTATGGCTGACGGCAGCGGCAGGAACCTCCCCACACTCTCCGCTAATGAGCCGAGGCGAGCTAGCGTGCCGCCCTGCAGTGAACGCTGTCCGTCGAGTGATCTGTCAGCTCATACTGATAGTCTGGACCGAAGTATGAATAAGATAAAGTATTTCCAGCTCTATAAGCGGAAATTTTTGGGGTTTTGAAAATTATACATGTGTTCGTAATTTCTTTATTCACAGACGCCTGTAAAGAGCATGAGTAAAAAAAAACTGAGGGACAAAGATGAATAAAATATCCAACAGCTCTTCGCCTTAACCTTGATGCGCTAAAGCTGATAGCGTCAATTGTTTCTTTGAATTTTTTTTTTCAGCTCTGATAGGTTTTGACTGTTCGGTTAAGATTTTAGGTTTGCTTCTGCTGGTCATTTCGATTCATTAGATCCGCGCTATGTTTTTGTTAGATAATGGAGTGCTAATTTCTATGTGGGATGGAAAGTGTTCTATGAATACGTAATGTAATGTATGAATACGTAATGTAATGTATGAATACGTAATGTAATGTAATGTAATGTTATTAGAGTATTAGAAGAAGGCGCTTGAAACTGTAGATCATAATGTATTAATAGAAATATTAAGCGAATTGGGAATTAAAGGAAATGCAAACCAGTTTCTAAGAAATCATCTGCAAGGAAGACGCCCTCTGCTCTCTATACATCCAAAATTTAATGAAAGCTGGGTTGGTTGCGGAATATTATATATATGCTGACGATACGCTGGTGCTGTACAGTGGAAAGATGGCGATAGTTTACAGAGGGTAATAATACGATACAAAAGATGGCTATATGGAAATAAACTTACAAAATAATACATCGAAAACAAGCTACATGATTTTTCAACAGAGATGCAAGCAAAGCCATAAAAAATCATTAATCATCTGTCGATAGCGCAATCCATTTACCATAACTGTTGCTCCAGCCTCATTTTCGAAAATGTACGGTCCAATGACCCCGCGGGACCATAACCCGCACCAAACAGTCACACGTTGAGGATAGAGAGGCTTTTCAACAATAACTCTTGGGTTTTCCGAGCCCCAGATGCAACAATTTTGCTTGTTGACGAAGCCATCGAGGTGGAAATGGACCTCATCACTCAAGATAAGTTTTCGATGGAATTCCGGATCTTTTTCATGCATTTCAAGGACCCAATCAGCAAAGACTCGATGTTGTTGATGATCGGCCGGCTTAAGTTCTTGTGTTAACTGAACTTTATAAGCCTTAAGACCCAAATCTGTATGCAAAATATGGTGTAATGACGTTTGTGGAATGCCTAATTCCAAAGAACGACGAGGAATGAACAAACCTGGGTTTTCTTCAACACTTTCGGCTACAGCAGCAATATTCTCGGCTGTTCTTGAGCGACGTGCACGGGTTTTATTCTTCACTTCACTAACTTGTCCCGACAGCTCGAATTTTTCTACCAATTTCTGTATTGCGGTCCGACAAGGTGCTTCACGACGACCCAAAAATGTTCGAGTTTTACGAACCGTCTCTGCCACATTTTCACCATTTTTATAGTGAATTTTAATAATTTCAATGCGTTGTTGAATCCTGTATCGTTCCATTTTTATTAATGGCGTAGTTTCTACTTGTCAAATGTCATAAAATGGCAGCTCTAAAAGTGACATCTACCGAAATAGCGGGCTAATTAAAATAACACCTCTTATTGGAAAGCCCTTTATATTAAAGGTGTAAATATCATGTATAATAGATGTAAAGTAAATGCACAAATGTTTATCATTTATAAAATTTAAACTTTCCGAGTCTCATTTCACAAACTAGTCACTCTTTCGGGCTTTAAATTTTCACTAATTGTCATTGCAACCTATCTTATAAAATTAACAATTTTTAATTAATAAGATTTATTAGAAATTAATATATAAAAAATGCGATACAGCAACTATATTTGACAACTGTTTGGTTTGTTTTTTTTTTAACAGCTGATTAATCCCATCCCTTGGCCATTTTAACAGTGTTAGTTAGGTTTATTAAGAAACCGTGACCAGTTTATTTGTATTTGAGATTTCTTATAGGCTTTTACTCGATTTCCCGTGGCGAGTACAATTGTGTTGGAGTTTCTTTGATAGAATAAAGTATCATGGAACATCAATGTATAATTAAGCACAGGCAAATTACCTTGTTTTCATGGGCGGCTAATATTGTGTTGAGCGACACCGGCTTATCTATATACGAAAACCTGTGGCCAATGCATCTGTGTTGTAAATTTTCTTAGAAAACCCGTGGCCAATGCAGTTGTATTGCTCCAAATTGTAGTGTGGGAAATAATTTTGAAATGACACTTTCCCATGCATATAGTCACACTCTTTACACTTATGTGCCATTGTGTTTAAAGTTCTTATCTTTCATTCCTGCAAATGGCTCTTATGGGGTAATGGGCTTTCAAGAACTTAAAGCTCTACAAACACTTCCTTATAAAGCTTTTGAATGCCTGCATCTCTTTTACATTTCTGGCCCCCATTAATGTGGACTTTCTTTATTATTAGTCATTCTTCGGTCTGGACTTTACGTCCGAAGCCAATCACTCACTATAGTTCCATAACACCTTGATAAGGAACTACGCGAAGGACATTATTGTGATGGCACATCTAAGCCAAGGGAAGGAAAATTGCTTCCTTCCCTAAAAAGTTTTCGTCTGGGTTGGGCCTTTTGGCCGGATTACATTAACAACGCCGGCGTGGTCGTCTTTTTATGTCAAAAATATTTAGAGACAGTACTGCATGTATGAAATGCATTACATTACCCACGCCGGCGTCGACGTCGGCGTGGTCGTCGACCCATTTCTAATCCCTATTTTCACGCTGGCGCTCCATTGCTGCCAATATGCATGATCTAAATCTATTATGAAAAAAACATGAAAAAATGACATGATATATGAATTTCTGAAACTAAATTATTTTACATTAAAAAAATGTGACTTGAAAAGGAAATATCTTTTTTATTAGGTTTGTTCGATGAGAACACCGTGTAAATTTTCCCCTAGAATTTTCCCCAAAATTTACCCGGGGTTAAGTATAAATAAATTCTTTAAGAAGACTATCATTGAATGTCAAATTAGTTGTAGAAAATTAAGAAAACTTTACTTAAATACAACAATATGAAAGGGTTCGTGCTTTATTTACTTGTTATCTTTGACATAAGAGAACTGTCAGAGATTTTCTTTTACTTTTCCTTTTTTATTAGTGGACAAAACACGTCACGGCCAAGTGTCAAAATCTTAATGAGAATACCTTGTCTTCTATATACTTTCCCCCAAGTATTTCTCAAACGTAAAGCCCGGTATGCTAGAGCCAAGGAATTTTTGTTTCTATACAAAAACTGTGAAAAAAAAAGTCATTGAATTCTCAAGAAGTTTTTTCTTTGCCTATTCCTTGAAGTAGTATGCTTAGAATATAGAGCAAACAGAAATGGTGATAAGCGAGATTTTGCGTAATGAATTTTTGGTTGTGTTGGTAGTCCATTTTTACATGTATTTACACGCCATCCCTATTCTAAGCAACTTGTCAATTTGCAAAAAGTAAACAAAGGCTTTGAGCGGAGCATCTGTGGTAAAAAATGTTCTTTTTCTGCTTTATTTTGAAGCAATCACATAATTAATTAATATAATTCTTTGCTTCTATTAACAAAAAAGGTAATTTAGATAGTGCAGTTGCCTCAAATGGGATTCCCTAGTTTATAATCCAATTTATATTTGCAAGCACTGACCGAACTCTTCATTTCTGTTTTTTTAATAGATATGAAGATTTTAACAGGCACTAGTCACTATAAAACTTTGCACAAAATAAACTTCAACCTATTCACAAAACAAAAACAACATTTGACAATTCTGCACTCAGCTTTGACAAATCTTCATCCCAGCATCTCACTTACTCCTATGTATAACCTCCTGCTCTTGACAAATTACGCTCCTGGACACGAATTTTACACGATTCAAC
This sequence comes from Dioctria rufipes, assembly GCA_963924295.1. Classification (NCBI taxonomy): domain Eukaryota; kingdom Metazoa; phylum Arthropoda; class Insecta; order Diptera; family Asilidae; genus Dioctria; species Dioctria rufipes. The sequence continues at coordinate 134,392,913 of OZ002741.1, read as the reverse complement.
CATTCCTGTTTGCTCTATATTCTAAGGTAGTATGCTAGAGACAAGAAATTCCAACAGAAAAACTTTACTTTTCGATTGACAAAAAGATGTCGTTCCTGTCGAAAAATCCATTTAAGTCAATATTTCTGGAAGAAATAAGTACCGATACACTTATTTCTGGAAGGAATTTCGCCGTTGGTGGAATAATTGAAAAATTGAACGAAGGAACGGCGATTTTGCACTAGATTTGAAGCACTGCAGTTGTTATGGTACTATGTTGAGAGTGATGTACTGTCTTTTTTTTCTTTACCTGGACTATTCAACGCACTGGCCATACTTAGGTTATGCAACTAAGACCTTCAAGTCGTTAAGAATACTAACCTAATTGATTACATTATTAAAATTATTTGTCATTTCAAACCTAATGCCAAACTATTCAAAAATTATAACTCTCGTTGTTAATTACTCATAATCCGAGAATAAGTGTGATCAATAAAAATATCGGAGCTGCTGCTGCTGGGATTTTTGACGGGTTTTCTTGAATTTTCTCATGATAATAGGGAGAATATATTTATTAAATGAAAGTAGGAGAATAATAGTGATAAAAAAGGAATTTAAACTTACGTGCGGGGTTAATTTATTACTCGATGTCTTCGGAATTTTTTTCATTTCACTTTCTCGCATCCGTACTGTATGCGAATTTTACAAGATAGCGATTATCTTCTTCTTCTTTTTCTGTCTGTTGTGAACATGGCACCTGAGCGTGAGGAAATGCATTTCTCTCGGTGGGGTGCGTTCAGTTTGCGGTTTACTTTAAGGCCGGCATACATGCATCAGTATTTCAATGTAGCATATTGCGATATGCAATACGCTACGACCATAACAATGCAGAGTGGTCTACACCACCCGTGGTTCAGACAACGCTGAAAAATGGCCGACTGAGCTAGCCGGTCTTAAACGTAGGCCTCATCACTGCGGGCGCTCAATGTGTGTCGCGACCCACGACCCAATGCGTATTCCTCGTCACTCGTGCTATATTCGACCCATGACGCATCGAGGACACATTCTTGAAGTCTCGTCAGTCTTCGACCAGACCTCGACGTCCCTGTCTGTGCGGGAAGCCAAAGCCACATCGACAGGCTGGTAACCCAAAAAATCTAGCCGGTCGATGTCTCTATGCCTTTCCTCACCGAGATGCTGAGGAAGCCTCGCAATCAGCAACCTAAAGAACTGACAGCTATGCTTTCCCGGCGCAACATCTCGCTCTGATCTCAGACCGCGATTCTTCAAGGGTGTGCCTCCAAGGCGTCGTCGAAGTAGTGACATGCTGACTGCCGAATATGGGAATGGATTCCAACAGGTATATCACCCACCATTGACGGAGCAATTGGAGGGCTTCGCGATATCCTATAGTTTACCAGTGAAGCTGGCTGGATGCCTACTTAGGGCTACCAGGAATAAACTTGACAATAGATAGATGACACTTTGAGACTGGATATCACTGCCTGATGTCTTCGGCGTGATTGACTCCTAACAGTTTCCCCTGCAGATCTTCAAACTCGTATAGGGTGTTTCCTTTCTTGGCTCGAACCCGACATTTGACAAATTTTCGTCCCAGTTTAGCACTAGTCTGCTGTTGGAAATTGCTTTGGGCAAAATTCCGTTTAAATACCTCTTAACCAACTTTGTATTCGACAGGTTTCGCCCTGAGATTGTAGGCTCGTGAGCCCTGTTCGAATGCATGCTGTAAATTTTCCTGCACTCTCGCACGGATCAATCTCATCCTGTCTTCTGCACCTACTCTCAATGGCTCACTAAGAGTTCCGAGACTCCTCAAGATGGAATAGGAGCTGCCATGTTCTATCATTTGCTGACCGAATAGTATTCGATAGGGGGAGAAACCAGTAGCTTGAAGGAAAGAGCTCCTGAGGGAACTAGCTATTTGGCTTAGTTTCTCATCCCATCTCGTGATGATATATGCTCTAATCTCCGACAATAGAGACCTGTTTACTCGCTCTGAGGCGTTTGCTTGCGGCGAGTAAACTGCCGTTCGCATGTGCTTCACCCCATACTTTTCCAGTAATCTGGTGAACTGAGTCGAGCAAAACTGGACTCCATTCTCCGAGACGATCATTTCCGGGATTCCGAACACGTGGAACACTTCAGTCTCAATGAATTGGCACATATTGAGTGAAGACGCTCTTCTCATAAGCTTGAGAATCGGAAATTTTGAAAGGTGGTGAAGTACTATCAGAATGCAAACGTTTCCTTTTACTGACCGAGGATATGGACCTCGATCGATGGACAGCTTCTGCCATGGTCGTTCTGTCACAGACTGGACTCTCATAGGTGGTCGTAAAATAATATTGGGAGCTTTCGTTTCCTTTCACACGTCACAGGTGCCTACGTAATTTCTGACATCAACTGTCATTCGTGGCCAGTACAGATGACTTCGCAGATGTTCCAGTGTTTTCCCTATACCTCCGTGTGAAGCTAGTGGCGGATCATGAGCTCTTGAAATTACGTCGGCGACAAGCTCTCGTGGAATCCAAAGCTTCCAAGCTTCTTCTTCCTGAATAGGATCGCCTGTTCTCGGAACAGTCCGAATGTAAACGAAGCCATCCCTGACGCAAAGATCTGGTAGTTTGCCAGAAGTCGTTTTAACCTTATGCCTCAGCTCCTCATATTCCAACGAGTTGAAGTATGGCGAACTAAGGTCAGCTTTCGGGCCAGGATCTTCGTTTGTGTTCAGGCTGTCACAATGAATGCGTGACAGCGCATCAGCGACGACGTTCAGGCTTCCTTTTCTGTGCTCAATAGTGAAGTCGAAGCCCTGAAGCTTCAGAATCCACCGTGCAAGTCTACCGCTGAGATCCTTTTGAGACATCAGCCATTTCAAGCTCGCATGAACCGTCACTATCTTAAACGGCATAAGTTCTATGAAGGGCCGGAACTTCTGTACGCTCAAGATTGCAGCTAAGCATTCTTGCTCTGTGACAGTGTAATTCCTCTGTGCTGAGTTCAACTTTTTCGAGACATAGGCTATTGGCTTCTCGTCGCCATCATCATCTAGTTGAAGCAGCACTCCTCCAATACCTTGTTAGCTCGCATCGCACTGGATAACGAACGGTTTGATGAAGTCTGGGCTCACTAGCATCGGAGCAGAAGTAAGTTTTTGTTTAAGTAGATCAAGAGACGTCTGGGCTTCTGGTGTCCATTTGAACTGACTGGGGTTTTTCAAGGTGCCTGTAATGGGGGCAGTTAAATCAGCATAGTTCGGAATAAACCGTCTGTACCATCCCGCCATACCTAGTAGACGTCGGGCCTGCCGCACAGTTTAAGTGACGGATAGTAAACTATGGCTGAAATTTTTTCAGGGTCAGTTCGCATACAATGACAATGAATCCCAAGTACTTGGTCTCTTTGATACAAAACTTACTCTTCTCGACATTGATAGTGAGGCCAGCTTTCATCAAACAATCCGCTACACGGGCAAGATGAGTGTCGAAGTCTGATGACAGAATTAATAAATCGTCTAGATAGACGAGAACGTTCTCACGAAGATCGAAAGAAATCATTTTATCCATGAGGCGGCTCATAGTTTGTGGAGCGTTGCATAGGCCGAATGGCATCACTGTGTACTGATAGAGAGGATAACCAGGTACTGTGAAAGCGGTCTTCTCTCTGGAATCAGCGTCCAGTGGGATCTGCCAGAATGCGTCTTTCAGGTCCAGGCTCGTTATGTAGTTTGCCGGAGGAAGTCGACTCAGAAGTGCGTCTATCTGCGGAAGCGGATAGGCATCCTTCTTCGTAACATAGTTGACCTTCCTGGCATCAAAATAAAGCCCGACCTTTCCAAGCTTCCTTACTAGAACAACTGGAGAGCTCCAAGGACTCTGGCTCTCCTCTATCACACCCAGCGATAGCATTCGCTCTAATTCAGCATCCATCAAACTTTGTACTGCCGGCGAAATCGGATAAAAACGCTGTTTTATCGGGACAGCATCATTCGTTTCAATCTTGTGAGTGACCAGTGATGTTTTTCCCAGGCCCAACGAGGCGAAAGAGGGGAAAAGCTGTTTAGTGGCTTCTAAGCGTTGTTGCTCAAGACTAGAAAGAATATGGCAGTCGGTGTCAGAGGTAGCTGCTAGACTCGGATTCACTTCTGCAACTATACGCAGGACATCTGGAGCCAACCCAAATAGACGCCAGAAGTCTATTCTCAGATATGGTGCCTGTGTTAGCCCAGAAACCACATAAAAACGCACGTTTTTTGTCTTATCACGGAAATTGACATCCAAGTTCACATGACCATGCACAGTCGTCATGGCACCATTTGCTACTTGAACCTGTGTCCGATACTTCTTCCATTCGACATCTGTTCCTGCAAGCTTCTCTAGAGTTCCCTGACCTAGAATACTGACAGTGGCACCACTATCAAGTAATCCAGTCTCAGTTCGCCCGAGCATCTTTACTTCGGCGTACGGTCGAATGTCGTCTGGCATCGACACGGAAATCTGTGCCAATTTTTTTCTTTCCAACGTCATCCGTCGGCAGTATTCCCCCCAACGAACGGTAGATCTTTTCTTTTTTGGTCTCATATCCCAGTCAGGAAACATTATTTCGGCTAACTCCGCCACCGAGGAGAAGATTCGGTCTCTTGCTGCGTTGTATTTCTGCAGCCGCGTATGATACGGCGTCAGCGGATGTAAAACAGGCTCACGCCCACTCGTCATAACAGAGCTTGGTGGCCGTTTTAATATAGAAATGACATGAGGCCAAACCTCCTGCTCAATAACTTTGTCAGCTAAAAGTGCTGTTGGTCTTATCGGGACATCGAAAATTAAAGACTCTTCCAAAGAAATGTCTGATAATGTAATAGGCTCCCCAGAAGTGAAAATGGGAGCTTGAAGATCTGCGGAGAAGTCTATCAGATTCTCCGTCTCCCTCAATGAAATGCTCGTACTATCAGGTGTTTTACTGATCTCATCAGAATCACTGAATGATATTAGTGGACAATTCAGGGATTCGCCATTGTGGTCTGCTAATGGAGCGGACCTTCCTCCTTGTTCGATTCATTGATTGCTCGAGGTGTCGACGTTGGTCGGAAAGAGGTGGTGGTATTCCCGACCCATCTGAAGTTTTTCTGTTGACATTGACTGCAATCTGGTTTGAAGGTGTTCTTGCGTCCGCATCCATAGCAAAACACAACTTGTCGTTCCTGCCGGCAGTCTTGGTAAAAGTGACCGGGCTGGTCACAGTTCCAGCAGGTTACATTTTTAGGGGTTGAAATGGCAGATAGTAAAGCTTCCTCACTGCGTTCAGATGACGTGTTCAATTTAGCCTCCGTCGAATGATATCCATCCACCTCACAGACTCCTTGTACGCAATAAGCGTTCCAGCTACTTGCCGTCGCGATGCGCTGCTGCTTAGCTTGGATACGCGTAACAAGCGATCTCAGCTGTCCTATCGTTTCAGTGGGATGTAAACATATTTTTTTCCTGAATCTCCGGTAAGAGATTCGACTTGACAATCTCCAGAAATTCTTGGTCTGGCATAGAGTTCTGTAGCTGATCGCGTAGCAACCCTAAATGATGGTAATACATAGCGAACAGTTCACCAGGCTTTTGCTTTCTGGACATCAGTCGAAATCTAATTTTCAGATCGTCCTTGGACGTTCCCCATTCATTGTACAATCCCGTCTTGATAACTTCCCAAGTCGGAAATGGATTATGCCGTAATAGCGACCAGTACCAGTCCTTCGCTGGTCCTGTTAGTAGCGTAAGCATGTTTCTTACTAGCAAACCGAAATCCCCTTCTAGAGCGGAGTGCGTGAGCGCTTCAACTCTAAAAATAAATTCGTCGACAGAGAGTTCTGAGTTATTTCCATTATAGGTCAGGTTCCATCTCCTGATAGGACTGCCCGATCGTCATTGTCCTCCATTTGCAGGGACACGAATAGATGGTGGAGGGGGTTGAGGTGGTTGAGGTGGTATAAAGTTCGGTCTGGGCTGATTGGTAGGCTGACCAAAAGGCTGACCAAAAGGCTGACCAAAAGGTGGTTATGGTCTTGGAAACGATTGCCTGCTCCGATTGGGGCAATCGTTCGATGGCCCCTGATTGCTCCTAGACGAAGGAGGTCGTGCGAAATCCACTGGCGGCACTGTTTCCACTACTTGTTGTCGGATACTATCTCCTATCTCAGACCGCAAAACATTTAAGCCCTGGTTGAGACCTTTGTTTATCAGGTCCTCCATTCTTATGCTCAAGCCTGCTATCAGCGTATCAGTAGCAGCTGAAGTATTGTGGTCTTGAGCTTTACGGCTCGGACTGTCTTTTCTAGTAGCCGGGTTCAAAAAGGTCCTTGAATGCATTCCTGGAGACAAGGCATTCCTGGAGACAAGGATCGTCGATTCGAAGGTGATAAGTCAAAGTTAGGCAGTTCAAAGGTCGGCAATGAGTCGCGCCTGGCTGGCTTCATTTTTTTCGGTTTTTTTGGTAAGGCCCCAGTATAACCCGTGAGGTCCTGCGGCGTGAGGCGACGTGTACAGTTAAGACAAATGGAATGCTCGCCAACCCAGGTCTGGATACATGCCTCATGAAAGACATGTCCACACATGGTCATGACTGGTTTCTGTTCAGCTGACCAACTTATGTCTCTACAGATCGTGCATGCCTCATGCAACATAGTCACACCGTTCTGCCTAGGAGGTGGTGTCCCCTGTGTAGCCATTATAAATTTAGACGTAAATCAAGAAAAAAAATTCAAATCAGGGTTTGGAATAGTTATCCCAAAAAAATTCAAGAAATTTGAAAGTGCGGAAGAGACAAGCTCTTCACAATGTGATGATGGCTAAATACCATTTTAAAGTCGAAGGCTTGGGCGAAATACTAAAATTCAGACAAAAGTTTTCCCAAACGTTCGAAGAAGTTGAGATTCAAAACAACCAAAGACTTGAAAAGTTAATCAAGGCTTCTCAAATCGAGACAATGTAAATACTGATTTCAAAAATCCAAAGTTCGGAAGCAATATAAACTTTTTGAAAGAAATTTTCTTCTAGAAGTTCAGGAAAAGTGAAAATTCAAAGAGATTACAAAAATCGAATCAAGCGTTGCAAAAAAAGTTTTAACAAAAATCATACAATTTCTCCTTCACTTCCCGAAGCTAACTCCCAACATAAGATGTCTTCAGGTCGCTCTCTCTCTTTAAAGGTCAGAAACAGGATACAGGCAAGTGACGTGAGTAGTGCATGTAAATTTGGTTGGGTTCTCACAGAACTCTCGGAATCGTCAAGTTGGAGGTGTCAAAGGCTGAAAATGCTACTAGAGATTCTTCACCCAGGCAGTTAGCAGTATGCCAACTCCTGATTACTGAGGATCTCCAGCATCACTTTCATCCTCCGAGAACTCTCCCTCTCCTCTTCACCGGATCATCATGTCCAGCTAGTCCGCCAACCGGGCAGAGTCATGAACCTGGTCAACCATTTAGCTGGAAGCCAAAAAGTCGTCTCACAGACTCATAACTCTGTCCAGCCAGCCGGCCAACAGAACAGTTGTCCGTGAGAACACAATCAAGAAAATTTTTTGTGGAGCCACCTACCATTTCCATGGCAGAAGGCCAGCGGGAAAGATCAAATTCAGAAACATTTTAAAAACTTTCAAAAAAAAAAAAAAACAAATTCAACAAACTTTTTAGGCTTGAGGCTTGACCAAAGTCAAACCTAAAGCTGAACTTCTACTTTCAAAAAACTTTCAGAAAAACTTTACTTTACTTTAATCAAAAACTTTACAACGTTACGTTACTCTACAAAAATCAACTAATACAAACAATTAAACCCCGGTCTGCATACGACTTTCACTGATTATCGGTTACCGAGTCAGGTTATTTAGCTGACAGCCAAATGCCCATCTCTCGAAGTAATCACAATCCTCAGTAAAAGTCATACTTAGACCACCGAAGTCTAATTGAGGTGGCCCCACGTTAGGCGCCATTTTTGTTATGGCAGTTTAGAAGAAGAGTGACTAGCTTTGGGACGTGAAGTCCAGACTGCCAGCATGAGCTGACAGATCACTCGGTGAACAGCGTTGATACAGGGCGGCATGCTAGCACCTCGGCTATGTGGCGGAGAGTGTGGGGGCGTTCCCAACAAAAACCTGCCGCTGTCACCAACCATAGTACAAAAAAAATTCCTCATGCCTACATACAAAAACCAGGCACTCACTCAGTCCTGAAGGGACCTTTACGTCACTTACCTACATTCCAATGAAGGCGCAGATGATCTGCCTTCCTTGCCAAGCCCCATCTTCCCATTGACTTTGGGTGGCACAATTGTCCAAAGTCCCTTAGTTGACCTGTAAAGAGAGAGAGGGAGACTAGGCGAACCTAGCTGACCTTCATACTAGACGAGAGAGGGCGCCGGGAACGTGAAAGGAGAAATAAAATCTCCCAGTACTTCATTTTGACGTTATAATTCAAACACGTAATTTTAAAGGTTACACCGGAGCATGTACTTATTCTAAATGCCTAGACCTAAGTTAATTCTAATGAAGGTACTATAAATTGTATATATATATAAATTTTAATAATTAAAGAAAATCAATACTAAAAGTGTGTTTGACATGATGAAATTCGCACAAGAAAAATAATGTACAAAAACGAATAGGTAAATCCAGGTAAGTGCTATTTTAATAAAAAGTTCGATAATCACGATTGAAACGTACTAAGCCGTTGATCTATTATGTGGAACCCTGATTTCGCGATCTATTTGCTGAAAGCTTCAATTTGATTCCTTCTGTTTTCTTTTATTTTTTTTTTTAATTTTTTTTTTTTTTTTTGATTTTATCTTTTGTGTGAAGTTATTTTATATTTGAAATATACTTTAGTGTACTTTTTGACTTAGAGTTGGTGAGAGAGCTTTAGGTCTTGGTATTAGTTTCATTAATTCGTACCCATGGCAATGATTATTTTCAGGCCTCCAATGTTTTATCTTGTTAAAGTTTATTATTTTGATTTTATTTGTAATTCCTTTTTAGTTTTCAGGTATGTAAGAAGGTTACTGTACATCATCGAACTTTTTATAAGACCGCTCTAATGCTAATGCATCTTGTCTTAATCTTTATCCTAAAGGTTTTGTTTTTCTTTTACATATCTATTAATATATCACTAATACAATGGTAATTGAAAAGGCCAAACAAAGAGAACGCTTACGCTAAATGAAAAATGAGAAATGTACAAACTGGTAGTCGTTGGGGTGCTCGACAAAATATAATCGGTATTACTATAAAGCGTCACTCAGTCAATTATCTGGCAATGCAACTAACTAAGAAAAATGGAACATGTGAGCACAAGTAAATAATTGCTTAACTGATCGAAGACAACAACGATCTCTTAACCGATTCAATAAGACTAGTAAGGACCTGCAGAGTAATATTCAAAGAAAATAAATGTATCCGCTTCACTATGTGTATGAATATCAGGATTGGAAATTTAACTCGAAAAATTTTTAATTAAAAGGACTAGAGCTTTGGTAAATCTCAATTTTGTATTTCTAGGTAGACTCTAGGAGCAGTCGAGCTTTTGGGGGGGGGGGGCAAGCTAATTGTACGTGATGTACCAACACTAGTTTCCCTGATTTACTTCACTACTGAGATGTGACAATTATAGGCATTCTTCTAATATAAATTCTTTCTTAAAACCAAATCTAAGTTTTTAATAAGTTTTCTTGACTACATGTGACGTGTAATCTATGTCCATACATTCTCCGTTCTCTCAGATATAGGCCATCAGGTCAATACCTAGTTGCTTACATGTATCTCCCTAATATTAATGTTTTAATGCTGAATATTTCTCAAATTATTTGAATCGTAAAGGAAGGTTATGAGTCTCGTCGCACTATGGAACAATCTCTTGTCTAATTTCTAATCTGCCATTGAACTGTGTAACCTGGGTTCTCATCCACTGGCAGTAATTCGTTAAAAAGTCGCTATTTTCATGCTTAAGTATATTGTCAAAAATAAACATAACTTACGATATTCCTTCATATTTTATAAAATAGGGAATTTTACCGCTCAGGGAGTATCGCCTAGCACGAACACAACGTTTCCTTTGTTAGCTATTCGATTAGCGGCACCACGGAGTGTTGACAGATGTTTGGATTCCGACAGAGATACATCTGATGGTTTGCCTTTCGGATCTGTGGATACTGGAACATAATCCAATGACGACCGCTCCACTGATTCAGATCCTACATTAGTAGGTGGTATTATTGAATTCGATGTCGGGGAACTTGCTAAATTTAGTTGATCTGGTGGCAGATACCAGTAATTCCCTTGGATGAATCTTAATACGTTTATAGCTGTAGCAGTCGTCCTGGTTTTATGGGAAAAGATACTAAAGTTGTGCGCTTGGGACTTAGTTCTCGCAATTCCCCAGCTACGGCGTGTAAGCGGCAACTTTTCTGCTGCTGCTAGGATTTTTTCTTGAATTTTCTCCTGATAATAGGGAGAATATATTTATTAAACGAAAGTAGGAGAATAATAGTGATAAAAAAGGAATTTAAACTTACGTGCGGGGTTAATTCTTTACTCGATGTCTTCGGAATTTTTTTCATTTCACTTTCTCGCATCCGTACCGTGTGCGAATTTTACAAGATAGAGATTATCTTCTTCTTCTTTTTCTGTCTGCTGTCAACATGGCACCTGAGCGTGAGGAAATGCATTTCTCTCGGTCGGGTGTATTCAGTTTGCGGTTTACTTTAAGGCCGGCATACATGCATCAGTATTTCAATGTAGCAAATTGCTATATGAAATACGCTACGACCATAACAGGATGTCTTAAAATTTTCGAATTTGTGACTGGATGGTGTTCTAACCTCACAAATGAACACAATTTATCCTTGAATTTGGGCTGGATGACGCTTTATTTAATTGCGATGGATATTTTTAGGCAATTTGCAGGTAGTGCCGGTGACTGGATTGATAGCTGGATGCAGGGTAATCTGAAGGATGTTATAGATTTTTCAGGATCTCTGAGGCACCTGGAGTGCCCTGTGACTTTTTCAACCTTGTTTTTGTTTTTTTTTCTTTTACAATTTATAATTACACGCGTACTTTTCTTTTATACCAATATACTTTGCGAAACTTCCCTATTCCACGATTTTTAAGAAAAAAAATTTTAGAATCTCCAGCTTTTCCTCTCTGTCCCGTCTTTTTCCTTTTTATTGACAGCCCGCTCGAAGGAAGTCTTCTTCTTCCTTTCCTTTCGGGTGCGTTCAGCGCGCCTCGCTCTCCATCCATATAGAAAACAGTAGGCCGGGTGTACATGGTGTCTCTAGTCTCAGTGTAGCACACTGCTACATGCCGTAAGCAACGACCATTACACAGTTTTCCGAAATAATTTATTTCACAATGAGCAAATTATATACAATTGGGAATTATCCATTTCTTTATTTTCTCTATTATTTTTATATTTATTTTGAGATATCTACACACAATTGTCAAATAGAAATCGTCAAAATCTTCTTGACCAAATGTCAATTTTTCTTCAAGGAATAAGTGCATAAATTCCTTGACCTAATTCCTTGGTTCTAGCATACCGCCCTTAAAGAGTGCCAATATCCTCCCCTGCGTGGGCTATGGCTAAAAAGCTCACGTTGGGTGTGACAAACACCGCCATGTTATTAGAACCCAACTTACAGCGTTTTTACGGCGTTTTTGTCGTGTCGCTCATATTGTATTTTAGCCATAGCCCACACAGGGGAGGATATTGTAACTTTTACGGGTGAGAAGTACTCGGGGTAGGAAAAAGTCCGTGCTACCAAGCTTCGATCGGGAGTACGGGCAGCATACCAATACTACAGCAAGTGGGCCATTTTAAATTGCTAAATTTCTGGAATTTCTCATCGGACGGCTGTATAGATGTTTATTTGCGATTTGAGGTGATAATATAATAATTTAATAATCATTACAAGTTGTGAATTTGTGATACAGTAATTGTTTATATTGTTGCGAGCGTGGCCTTTTGGTTCGTTATTTAGTAGTTATACTATGTATGCACCAGACCAAATTTTTTTAGCTTCCAGGATTTCGCCACAGATGGCACCACCGTCGCTAGGTGGCTTGAGTCCATACTAATGTAGGTTTGTGTCTTGGCTGTATTGGTCACCTCACCCATAGATGGCACCGCCGTCGCTAGGTGGCTTGAGTCCATAATGTGGGTTTGTGTATTGATGGTACTGGTTTATGCCTTGGATGCACCATTGGCTCTTGACTGTACTGGATCCACCATCGGCTTTTGACTGTACTGGATTATGTCTTGGATGCACCATTGGGTCTTGGATACACCATTGTGAGGTTGCCTGAGCTGCATTTGCGGATACTAGGCATGCCTTGGTTTTGCTGTTTTCTTTAAGGGCGCCATACACCATCAGTTTTGCCGTGGTTTTAAAAACCACGTTTTAGTCGAGATAAAAACCTAAAACGTGGTCAAGAAAAAGCCCCACACACCATCCAACTTGACCACGTCTTGCCGTCATCTTGTAGTGTCCATTTACAGCAACAACATGTGACCAAACATTGTGATTATTTCATGAAAACCGGTTTTGACAGAAGCGCAGGAACAATTTATGAGAGTAAAACGTGAAAACTCCGCCACTTCTCATTTATTTACGAAAACGAAATATTTTCCATTCTGTTTCGTTGCATGCAATTTGCGTTTTCACATTTTTTATCTTTATTCATAAAAATTTTAAAGAGAGTTTGATTTTTTTTTTTTTATTTTTTTCTTTCTTTCTTCCTTTTCTTGCCGTGTACATTTAATTGTACAACACTCAGAAATGTCGCCTACTTCTTAGCTTATTATTAAGTTAACTTTGATTATGAACGAGCAAAACAGTAAAACCACGGCAAAACTGATGGTGTATGGCCTTGCCCACGTCTTGCCCACGTTTTGAGAAAGATATTTCTGGCATGACCTGAATTCTGGTTTTAGTAGATATCCGAACCTCAAAACGTGGGGTTCGCCATACACCATCAGTTTTGCCGTGGTTTTACAGTAAAACCACGGCAAAACTGATGGTGTATGGCCTGCTTAAGAGTCTTGTCTTAATCTTTATCCTAAAGGTTTTGTTTTTCTTTTACATATCTATTAATATATCACTAATACAATGGTAATTGAAAAGACCAAACAAAGAGAACGCTTACGCTAAATGAAAAATGAGAAATGTACAAACTGGTAGTCGTTGGGGTGCTCGACAAAATATAATCGGTATTACTATAAAGCGTCACTCAGTCATTTATCTGGCAATGCAACCAACTAAGAAAAATGGAACATGTGAGCACAAGTAAATAATTGCTTAACTGATCGAAGACAACAACGATCTCTTAACCGATTCAATAAGACTAGTAAGGACCTGCAGAGTAATATTCAAAGAAAATAAATGTATCCGCTTCACTATGTGTATGAATATCAGGATTGGAAATTTAACTCGAAAAATTTTTAATTAAAAGGACTAGAGCTTTGGTAAATCTCAATTTCGTATTTCTAGGTAGACTCTAGGAGCAGTCGAGCTTTTGGGGGGGGGGGGGGGGCAAGCTAATTGTACGTGATGTACCAACACTAGTTTCCCTGATTTACTTCACTACTGAGATGTGACAATTATAGGCATTCTCCTAATATAAATTCTTTCTTAAAACCAAATCTAAGTTTTTAATAAGTTTTCTTGACTACATGTGACGTGTAATCTATGTCCATACATTCTCCGTTCTCTCAGATATAGGCCATCAGGTCAATACCTAGTTGCTTACATGTATCTCCCTAATATTAATGTTTTAATGCTGAATATTTCTCAAATTATTTGAATCGTAAAGGAAGGTTATGAGTCTCGTCGCACTATGGAACAATCTCTCGTCTAATTTCTAATCTGCCATTGTACTGTGTAACCTGGGTTCTCATCCACTGGCAGTAATTCGTTAAAAAGTCGCTATTTTCATGCTTAAGTATATTGTCAAAAATAAACATAACTTACGATATTCCTTCATATTTTATAAAATAGGGAATTTTACCGCTCAGGGAGTATCGCCTAGCACGAACACAACGTTTCCTTTGTTAGCTATTCGATTAGCGGCACCACGGAGTGTTGACAGATGTTTGGATTCCGACAGAGATACATCTGATGGTTTGCCTTTCGGATCTGTGGATACTGGAACATAATCCAATGACGGCCGCTCCACTGATTCAGATCCTACATTAGTAGGTGGTATTATTGAATTCGATGTCGGGGAACTTGCTAAATTTAGTTGATCTGGTGGCAGATACCAGTAATTCCCTTGGATGAATCTTAATACGTTTATAGCTGTAGCAGTCGTCCTGGTTTTATGGGAAAAGATACTAAAGTTGTGCGCTTGGGACTTAGTTCTCGCAATTCCCCAGCTACGGCGTGTAAGCGGCAACTTTTCTGCTGCTGCTAGGATTTTTTCTTGAATTTTCTCCTGATAATAGGGAGAATATATTTATTAAACGAAAGTAGGAGAATAATAGTGATAAAAAAGGAATTTAAACTTACGTGCGGGGTTAATTCTTTACTCGATGTCTTCGGAATTTTTTTCATTTCACTTTCTCGCATCCGTACCGTGTGCGAATTTTACAAGATAGAGATTATCTTCTTCTTCTTTTTCTGTCTGCTGTCAACATGGCACCTGAGCGTGAGGAAATGCATTTCTCTCGGTCGGGTGTATTCAGTTTGCGGTTTACTTTAAGGCCGGCATACATGCATCAGTATTTCAATGTAGCAAATTGCTATATGAAATACGCTACGACCATAACAGGATGTCTTAAAGTTTTCGAATTTGTGACTGGATGGTGTTCTAACCTCACAAATGAACACAATTTATCCTTGAATTTGGGCTGGATGACGCTTTATTTAATTGCGATGGATATTTTTAGGCAATTTGCAGGTAGTGCCGGTGACTGGATTGATAGCTGGATGCAGGGTAATCTGAAGGATGTTATAGATTTTTCAGGATCTCTGAGGCACCTGGAGTGCCCTGTGACTTTTTCAACCTTGTTTTTGTTTTTTTTTTCTTTTACAATTTATAATTACACGCGTACTTTTCTTTTATACCAATATACTTTGCGAAACTTCCCTATTCCACGATTTTTAAGAAAAAAAATTTTAGAATCTCCAGCTTTTCCTCTCTGTCCCGTCTTTTTCCTTTTTATTGACAGCCCGCTCGAAGGAAGTCTTCTTCTTCCTTTCCTTTCGGGTGCGTTCAGCGCGCCTCGCTCTCCATCCATATAGAAAACAGTAGGCCGGGTGTACATGGTGTCTCTAGTCTCAGTGTAGCACACTGCTACATGCCGTAAGCAACGACCATTACACAGTTTTCCGAAATAATTTATTTCACAATGAGCAAATTATATACAATTGGGAATTATCCATTTCTTTATTTTCTCTATTATTTTTATATTTATTTTGAGATATCTACACACAATTGTCAAATAGAAATCGTCAAAATCTTCTTGACCAAATGTCAATTTTTCTTCAAGGAATAAGTGCATAAATTCCTTGACCTAATTCCTTGGTTCTAGCATACCGCCCTTAAAGAGTGCCAATATCCTCCCCTGCGTGGGCTATGGCTAAAAAGCTCACGTTGGGTGTGACAAACACCGCCATGTTATTAGAACCCAACTTACAGCGTTTTTACGGCGTTTTTGTCGTGTCGCTCATATTGTATTTTAGCCATAGCCCACACAGGGGAGGATATTGTAACTTTTACGAGTGAGAAGTACTCGGGGTAGGAAAAAGTCCGTGCTACCAAGCTTCGATCGGGAGTACGGGCAGCATACCAATACTACAGCAAGTGGGCCATTTTAAATTGCTAAATTTCTGAAATTTCTCATCGGACGGCTGTATAGATGTTTATTTGCGATTTGAGGTGATAATATAATAATTTAATAATCATTACAAGTTGTGAATTTGTGATACAGTAATTGTTTATATTGTTGCGAGCGTGGCCTTTTGGTTCGTTATTTAGTAGTTATACTATGTATGCACCAGACCACATTTTTTTAGCTTCCAGGATTTCGGCACAGATGGCACCACCGTCGCTAGGTGGCTTGAGTCCATACTAATGTAGGTTTGTGTCTTGGCTGTATTGGTCACCTCACCCATAGATGGCACCGCCGTCGCTAGGTGGCTTGAGTCCATAATGTGGGTTTGTGTATTGATGATACTGGTTTATGCCTTGGATGCACCATTGGCTCTTGACTGTACTGGATCCACCATCGGCTTTTGACTGTACTGGATTATGTCTTGGATACACCATTGGGTCTTGGATACACCATTGTGAGGTTGCCTGAGCTGCATTTGCGGATACTAGGCATGCCTTGGTTTTGCTGTTTTCTTTAAGGGCGCCATACACCATCAGTTTTGCCGTGGATTTAAAAACCACGTTTTAGTCGAGATAAAAACCTAAAACGTGGTCAAGAAAAAGCCCCACACACCATCCAACTTGACCACGTCTTGCCGTCATCTTGTAGTGTCCATTTACAGCAACAACGTGTGACCAAACATTGTGATTATTTCATGAAAACCGGTTTTGACAGAAGCGCAGGAACAATTTATGAGAGTAAAACGTGAAAACTCCGCCACTTCTCATTTATTTACGAAAACGAAATATTTTCCATTCTGTTTCGTTGCATGCAATTTGCGTTTTCACATTTTTTATCTTTATTCATAAAAATTTTAAAGAGAGTTTGATTTTTTTTTTATTATTTTTTTCTTTCTTTCTTCCTTTTCTTGCCGTGTACATTTAATTGTACAACACTCAGAAATGTCGCCTACTTCTTAGCTTATTATTAAGTTAACTTTGATTATGAACGAGCAAAACAGTAAAACCACGGCAAAACTGATGGTGTATGGCCTTGCCCACGTCTTGCCCACGTTTTGAGAAAGATATTTCTGGCATGACCTGAATTCTGGTGTTAGTAGATATCCGAACCTCAAAACGTGGGGTTCGCCATACACCATCAGTTTTGCCGTGGTTTTACAGTAAAACCACGGCAAAACTGATGGTGTATGGCCTGCTTAATAGTGGAAGTTTTAGATATCAGCATGACCTCGTGATGGCTTACTTGAAGATTTCTCAGGACGACATCACATTGATTTTTTTTGCTGTTCTGAAATCGCCTTGGTTTTTTGGTGTTTTCTGATATCACCTTGGTTTTGCGGAGCGGAAGTTGTAAATAAGTATCTAGATTTATTGTTGTTTTCTAGATAAATGGATATATGTAATGATGAAATAAAACAAATGATGGGAAACAAATTATTTTTTATTTATTATTATTATTATAAATATAATTATTGTTACTTCTTAATTAAATTCATTTTTTTTTTTTACTTTTTGCACTCTTAGTCTTCAATAATAAAATTTCCGATTTTTCGCACTACACTCATGTTTTTTTTCAACTTCGCCGATTTGCCTTCAATTTGGCGTAGCTCATTTTTCTTCTCAGCTTCTCTTAATCGCTGAAAATGTTATGGAGAGGTCATTATAGAAGCCTTCGCTTCTATATAGTGACCCTCTCAACATATTCAGCCCATGAATCACCTAGGAGTTATAGCAAATTAATATATTTATAAAATTATAATAAACAAATTACTCACAGCTTTGCGATGCTGCTGCTGACTCTGCTGCTGGCTCTGCTGCTGCTGGCTCTGCTGATGTTGTTGTTGTTGTTGCTGCTGTTGCTGTATTTGGAGAAAATAATTAATTATTAAAAAAATATTTTAATAAATTTCAGAGCAACTTACTTCTGACATCTTTACTTTTCGGAAATCGATTCAGAATGAGCTAAACTCTTTAGATAATTTGAACTTCTTCAATGCATATCTTGATAAAAAAATAATGCGTTTGCAAAATCTTGCAAATACTTCATTTTTTATAAAGCATCAATATATAATTTAATATCATCACACTTCTTGTAAAGAAATTCATATAATTTGCAGCTGCAATACAAATGATTCGAACTCTTATATAAACACTAGATATTATCATAATCAAATTCAGAACAACAGACCAATATTCTAATCTTTTTTCACGTAATTTTGCTATCAGCTCGGGTATAGTTTGCAGCTGCAATACAAATGATTTGAACTCTTATATAAATACTATATAATATCATAATCAAATTCGGAACAACAGACCAATCCTCTAATCTTTTTTTCACGTAATTTTGCTATCAGCTCGAGTAGAATAAAGTAAGCAAATTTAGGTAATATCAACACTTGATTATTTCAATAAAATCTTTCTACATTCCAACAATCTTTCTATATGTAATTTCATCATCTTAAGAGAATAAAGTAAACCAATTTAGGTAATATCAACACTTGATTTTCAGCTCCTCAATTTATATGTAGTCATGATTCCAAAACAAGTTTAATCCTGCTTTAAGCAAATTTGCAATATCAGCACATTAAGCTGAATGATTCATGTAATTTGATACCACACTTCCTGTAAGCAACCCAATTCCAAGAATTTTACTGATCGAAACGTTTCATTGGAATTCGTAAACATCCTGTTGTAAACAAATTTAAGCAATATCAGCAAATGATTCATGTTTATTCTACTGATCGAAACGTTTCATTGGAATTCGTAAACAAATTTTCACATCCTGCTGTAAACAACATTAAGCAATATCAGCAAATGATTCATGTTTATTCTTTTCATATAATTTGATACCACACTTCCTGTAGGAAGCCAAATATTTTATTGTTCCAAGAATTTTACCGATCGAAAGGTTTCATTGGAATGTAAATAAATTTTCACATTTTCATGTATGTAAACAATCTTATTTGCAAATTCGACCAGCAGAATAAAGTAATCAAATTAATTATAGTGATTTTCTTATCGTGTAATTCGATATCATCTCAGCCTGTAATCAAATTCGTTTTAATTCATCCTGTGCAATGATTATTGTAGCAGCAGGATCATTCATGTTTACAAACCGTTGCTATAAAAGCGCAAGCAAACTCTTGGGGAGCACCAGTCAATCTAAGTGATTCAAAGTGTTAGTGTTGAATAAAAAAATTAAAAATGTCTATCACAGTAATAAATGAAAGTTTTTCATTAATTAAGAAATTGCGATAAGATGTGTTGAAGTGTTTAAGTGATGCAAATTTTGTGAATAAAAACAATATTATTAAAGAGTGCAACAGAAACATTCGTAAATATCAAGCAGCATTTCGGAAGTGTAATAAGAATGCTATGAAACAACATTTGCACAGCTGTATTGCTCAAATTAAATCGTTGAGAGTGTTAATCAAATCTCCCCATCGAGGTGGAGGAATTAATCAACGAGTAATAAGAAGTGATTTTGGTAATTGGGAAGAAATAACAACAGCATTCGTAGGTAGAATTAGGGCAGGTGTTATCGTGAATATAAGCCACCTAGATCCTAAGCTGTTTATGCAAGATGCTTCCAAATTACTTGCTCGCAGCATTAAGAATACATTAAAACAACAATATAATATTAAAGTTGCTACATCGTTTTTCGGTGAGTTTATTAAAGAAACTGGCGATAATGAAGTTATTAAAGACATTAAGTACTTCCAAGCAAGAACTGTCCCAATCAGTGTGGAGGATAATTTGAATGAGTGGTATAAATTAAATATATATGACCCAATACTCACTCAGCTAGAAGAGTTACAAGAGAAAGATAGTGGTTGGGCACTGCACTCTGTAATACATTTAGCGGTGCATATCAACAAGTTTGAACCGATTCGGGGATCATTTTATATACCTCTGCCGAAGGAGATTGCTTTAAAGCAAGCTTGCATTAATGTGAAAAATAATGATGAAGCATGCCTCGCGTGGGCAATAACATCACCGCTATATCCTGCAAATGTTCACTCCGATAGGATCTCATCATATCCACATTATTCTACTGTACTTAATTTAACTGGAATAACATTCCCCATGACGCTTAAGCAAATAACGCAATTTGAAGGCCAGAACGATTTATCAATAAACGTGTTCATCCTAGAGAAAGAGGGTTTCTTCACCACAGTTCCAGTTAGACTTACAAAACACCGGATGGAGCGACATGTAAATCTCTTAATGCTGCAAGATGATTATGGCCAGGATGATGATGATGATGATGGTGATGATGATGATGATGATGATGATGATAATGATGATGATGATGATGATTATTATGATGCTGGCAGATATCATTTCTGCTGGATTAAAGATCTTTCTCGACTCATATCGAAGCAAACTTCAAAAAATACTCGTAAGAGGCATATATGCGACAGATGTTTGCTCTACTTTTACTCTGAAGAAAAATTAGCATCACACACTCCTGAATATGAGAAACAAAACGACTGTAGGATTATGTTTCCCTCAGAGGAAAAGAAATGGCTGGAATATAAGAATTATAACCATAAGAATCCAGTCCCGTTTTGTGTGTATGCAGATCTTGAGTCAATATTGAAGCCGATTCAGGGAAACGATCAAAATACACAGCGAATCCAGGAACATGAAGTTCACAGCATAGAGTTCTACTTCCACTGCAAACATGATGCTAAGCTCTCATATTACCAAGCATATCGAGGAAAGGACTGTCAAAAATGGTTTGCATTAGAATTGCAAAAGATTGCATCCATAGCTGTACAGGAGAAGCTAAACATCAGGCCAATGCAACCCCTGACTAAAGAGGAACGGCGTTCACATATGGAAAATACTTGCTGCCATATATGTGAAAAAACGTTTTCAGCCGATGAGGAATGAGTCCGGGATCATTGCCACTTAACAGGAAAATATCGAGGACCAGCGCATACTGCATGCAATCTCATCTATAAGGATTGCTCCATAGTTCCTGTCATTTTTCACAATTTATCTGGATATGATGCCCACTTCATAATTAAAGACATAGCTACATCTTTCCCAGGAAAAGTTGATCTCTTGCCAATAAACAAGGAAAGATATATCTCGTTCACCATGGACGGCAGCTACATAAAATTCCGATTCATCGATTCCTTCCGTTTTATGGCTGAATGTTTAGATAAGCTATCATCATTGCTGCCGATGGATAAATTAAACACCACAAGATCAGTATAGCAGGGATTGGATGATGACACTATCAAACTTCTTACACGCAGGGGTGTCTTCCCATATGATTTTATTGATGACTGGGATAAATTCGATTTCCGGAACTTGCCAACACACGAAGCGTTCTACAATAAACTGACTGACAGTGCTATATCTCTTGAGGGCTACAATCATGCTGAAGAGGTCTGACAAAAATTTGAAATACAAACACTTGGTGAATATTCACATCTATACCTTAAGACTGATGTTCTCCTATTGGTCGATGTGTTTGAGAACTTTCGAGAAGTGTGCATGAAGACATACAATTTAGATCCAGTACATTATTACACCATGCCAGGCCTAACCTGGGATGCTATGCTAAAATACACTAATGTGAAATTAGAGCTGATAACCGACGTAGATATACTGCTATTCATAGAGAGAGGCATTCGAGGTGGTATAAGTCAATGTTCGAATAGATATAGTAAAGCCAATAACAAATATATGGATGATTTTAAGCCTAAGGAGGAAGAGAAATACTTGATGTATTATGATGTGAATAACCTATATGGATGGGCCATGTCACAGCATTTACCAACCGAAGGATTCAAATAGGTTGATGTTCCCAATATTGACGTTTCCGAAATTCCTGATGATTCTCCAACTGGATACATATTCGAAGTCGACTTGGATTATCCTCAACATCTGCATGATAAGCATAAGGACTGACTGTTTTGCTCTGAGCATGCAGCACCACCTGGTGATGCTTCAACAACATTACATCCAAAAATTAAATATGTTATACACTACCGAAATTTGAAGCAATGCTTATCACATGGACTCATCCTGAATTCGACCAATCAGCTTGGCTTAAACCATATATTGACTTAAATACCACCAAACGGATTGCAGGCTACAAGCGACTATGAGAAGGACAGCTATAAGAAGATGAATAATGCAGCTTTTGGTAAGACCATGGAAAATGTAAGCAAATATAGCGATATCAAGCTTTGTGTAAAATGGGAAGGTCGCTATGGTGCAAAAGCTCGGATTGCGGCACCGAACTTCCACAGTGCAACGATATTTGATGAGAATTTAGTTGCTGTGGAATTAAGGCGACTCAAAATCTTATTCAATAAGCCACTCTATATAGGAATGGGTGTTATGGAAATTTCGAAAATATACCTGCACGATTTTCACTACAGTTTTATGCAGCGTGAGTATGGAGATAAATGTAAAGTCATGTATACTGTATACAGATTCTCTAATATATGAACTTGAAGAGAAAAATGCATATGTGTTTTTGGCTGAAAATATAATCAAATTTTATACAAGTGATTACCCAGAAGATAATGAATTCAATTTACCGCTCATGAATAAAAAGATTCCTGGGCTAATGAAGGATGAGCTGAATGAAACTGTAAAAAAAAGCGAAAGGAGTAAAGACTAATGTAGTCCAGAGGCATATCAATTTTGAAGACTACGTCGAATGTTTGAATAACAAGCGAATATTAACTGCTAATCAGAGCTCCATACGATCTCATCACCATAACGTATACACTATCAGTCAAAAAAAGATTGCATTGAGTCCCTATGATAATAAGCGTCATATATGATGGATACTCTACCATGGGGACTGTTTATTAAGCGACCGATTCTTTTATCAGCCGCTGTGAATGTTGATTTGTCAGGGTACAATACCGTGACACTGATGAAAGTGATGCTTAGGTACAATATCTATGCATCCAGCTAAAATGATGTATGGAGAAGAAAATAAAAACGCACTTTTCAATTTGACTTATTTTTCACTTATGACCCCATCGGGGTTCAGTTTATTGTTTATATAGATTATACAGCCATCGCACAGGTATGCTGACCATATTCCCACACTCAAAATCGAGTTGGGAACAAAACAGGAAATTATATAATATTTTTATGTTTTTAATTCACATTTTTATTTACGAGCAGAAATTTTCACCTGCGTAAGCATTTGTTGTTTTTAATGCAGAAATTTTCTCACCGCGAGTCGGGCGGCTCCGGTAACAAAAGCTTTTGCAGGTAAAAATTGTGTGCTCGTAATTAGATCTATGGAAAAACAACGTTTCAGCAGAATTTTATTATTTTGTGTGAATTACTTATGTTTGACTATCGTAAATATTTTAAATTATGAATATTGTATGATTTCTTTAAATGTGTCTCCGGCTATCGATGATGAGTCTAAACATCCTCCCCCTCGTTGGACTATTAGTTCAACCATCGTCTTCGTTTATGCTGACCGTAAACATCTGAGGGGTTGTTTGACGCGGTCTCGGAGTTGGTCTATTTACTTTATGGCGGTTGAGTCTTTTCTTCACATATCTGTATGATATGCTGACACCAATACTGGTTCCCAGAATTAGGGCTATGTATCCTAAGGCGAATTGATGAATATCTGTTGATTTTAAGTCCTTTGGTAGCTTTTGGGTCTCCTTTAGTTCGGTGATCCTTTGCTGTAATTGGGTAAATTCGGCCTGATGATTTTGAAATTGAATTGGTGTGTAGGATAGGTCCGCCAGTTGATCTGATGACATGAAATCCGTGAGATTTACAGTTGGCATGAATGAGGCTCGAAGTGTGCTGGGGTAGACATTGTGCGATTGGAGAGTAACAAGTTCTTGCTTCACTGCACAGTTGGCTTGAATTTTCAAAATTCCGGAACCTTCCAGGATTTGTTGAATTACATCTGTTCCACAGACTACGTTTATAGTGGTTTTATCCTTCATTGCGTAAATTCGTTGATTTGGATTATATAGTTGAATCCACTTGGGGATATTTTCAGCATTCATTGTTCGACAACTAGGTGATGGTGGCAGATGATTCATGAAGCTCATTTCGCAGGATGTGATATTTGCCCCCTTTCGGTAGATTGGATGTTTCTGTTTCTTGTTCGCTGAGTGGGTAGTATTGATCCCGGTGCAAGTTAACTACCATGAAATCAGTTGAAGGCTTGATAGCCACAATGGTGTTGTTTATTGCTACGGGAACGGGAATGATGCGGAATAATTCGAATTCTTCAAATGCGAACAACGGTAATTTTATTCTAAATATAGCATATCATGAAGTCATCCGGCCTTCTACTGTCATCAGGCTATAGAGTTTAAGCAGATTGTCACGTTGTCCAGGTAACCTGAGGCTGGATGGCAAGTGATCTTTTACCGTAGTCAAAGCTTCCTTTAATTGCTTCGGAGTGAGAAGTTGAGGGTTGATTTTTCCGTGGTGGGTATCCATCAATACATCAACAATGGCATTCTGTGCGTATCGAAAGCTTGAAGACATTAAAGTTATCTGTAAAGCTAGTGATGTGAACAGATCGGATAATTTCTGCTGATGTAGCGCTTCGGTAATATTGTGGACATAGTTTGTTATTTGATCAAGATGACCGTCTACTTCTTTAAATTGATTTTGGATACGGTCCTCATCTTTTTTCAGTATATTTGTAGTTGATTCAATTATGGAAGTCTGATTTTGACTAAATTTAACAGATGTTCTTCATTAATTCTGACTTTGTCAATAGTGAGAGCCATTTTTTCCGCATATTCGGAGTCGAGTACCCCGAACAGAGAGCTAGCCAAATTACCCACAATATTTAACGGTGCTCGTGCAATTCTATTCCGAGGTGTTGCGACTAGTAGCTCATTGCTGTTGCCAAGCTCCTCCTGTAGTAGTGTCGCCTGCCTTGTGATCACCGAGCAGTTGGTTTTGTCTACTAAACGGTCGCATGTGGTATGTAGCTTATGAATGCCGCCTTTTATAGATTGGTACTCCTTCCAATAGCCTTTCATGTCATAGTATACGACTAGGTCCCACTCATTGGAGATTAGATGGGTTGATCCTAGACTCTCGAAGTAGATTCCCGGCTGCGATACGAATGGTATTATTTCTACTGGTGGACTTCCAAGTACGGGCATAATAAGGCATGTTAGTAAAAATGCGCTCAATGCTGAGCTTTGAGATGATCGTCTTTTTTTGGCAGGAGTGGACTCAGGATGCTGATCTCTCTCACGGTCTCTTGACGGTCTTGATGGTTCTTCCGTACACGGGTTCGATTGTTGATTATCCTCAGTGTCTATTGGTAGTGGTGCTAGTTTGTGTATTGGCCTTATCATGATTCCAGACGTAGTTTTAACATCAGCAACTCACACAAGGCCGTCATTTCCCTTGACAATCTGAGTAATTCTTCCGATCTGCCATTTGAGAGGTGGCAAATTGTCTTCTTTTACGAGCACCATCATTCCGGGATGAGCATTCTGGGATGGCCGCTTCCACTTATGTCTGTGTTGCAAGTCGCATAGGTACTCATTTGACCATCTACGCCAAAATTCCTGTTTAACGTGTGAGACTAGCTTCCATCTTTGCACTAAACTCAATTTATGCTCGCTTGAATGTGGGTCGACGATTGCTGTTAGAGGCTCTCCGATAAGAAAATGTCTGGTGTTAATGCCGTCAAGTCGTTAGGATCTGCTGATAATGGAGCAATTGGCCTCGAATTTAAAATTGCCTCGATTTCAGTTGCTGCTGTTGACAACTCCTCGTAAGTCAGAGAGGCTGATGATAGCGATTTTTGTAGCAGAGTCTTTGCCGACTTTAT
Source organism: Dioctria rufipes (assembly GCA_963924295.1). Classification (NCBI taxonomy): domain Eukaryota; kingdom Metazoa; phylum Arthropoda; class Insecta; order Diptera; family Asilidae; genus Dioctria; species Dioctria rufipes. Next base: position 134,367,220 of record OZ002741.1, on the reverse strand, counting down.
TGCAGCTTCCCACAGACCACCAAAATGTGGGGCACGTGGTGGAATAAAATGAAATTCTATTCCTTTTTTGTGACATAATGACGAAATCTTTTCTTGAGCTTCACTGGGATATAATATGAGTTGGAGCTCCTCGATTCGATTTCTTGCTCCCACAAAATTGGTGGCGTTATCACAGTACAAATCCTTGCAATAACCTCGTCTGGCGATGAAACGTTTAAGTGCGCCAAGAAACCCATCCGTGGTTAAGTCACTGACAACTTCAAGGTGAGTTGCCTTTGTGGCAAAGCAGCAGAATACTGCCAAATAAGTCTTTTGAGGACGTTTTCCCCTTAACTTATAATGTGTCCAAATTGGACCACAGAAGTCTACTCCAGATCTTATGAACGGTCTTGCGGGTTGGACTCGGGCTGAAGGAAGGTTTCCCATGAGCTGGGTCAGTAGCTTAGGTTTCACTCTGTTGCAGCGAATGCAATTCTGTACAATTGATCTAGCAATTGTCTTTCCCTTGACTGGCCAGTACCTTTGTCGGGTGATTGCAAGTAGTGTTTGTGGACCAGCATGTAGATTGTTGATGTGGATGTCGGTCATTATTAACTTCGTTAAATGATGAGAATAAGGCAGGAGCATAGGATGTTTTGCATCGTACGACAAGCTAGAGTGCTCTAATCTGCCCCCTACTCTGATGATTCCAGTTTCGTGGTCAAGAAAAGGAGCTAGGCTACTTAAGGGGCTTCCATTATTAATGTTTCCAGTTTGATTCAATTGACTCAGGTCTTCTGTGAACCATGATTGATGGTACTGATGAATGGTGACCATATGTTGCTTGTAGTGAGTACGATTTTGGACCTTTTTCTCTCTAAATCAACACTCACCTTCGAATATTTGGGGGGCCAATATCCCTCTGATCCATGCAGGAACGGAGGGCCATAGAACCACATACTGCAATTTGCTAATTTTTCTGCAAGCATTCCGCGTGACACAATGTCGGCAGGATTATCACTGGACTTAACATGACGCCATTGCTCTACATCCGATAACCTTTGAATGCTGGCAACCCTGTTAGCCACAAAAGTGTTGTAAGATGAAGACTCAGAATAGATCCAAGCAAGCACAATTTCTGAGTCTGTCCAGAAGTATGTTGGTATGTTGTGCAGTCTTAGGTCTCTTGTAACCCGTTGAACTAACTGAGCAGATAATTTTGCGGCACATAATTCCAGCCGAGGAAGTGTTATAGTTTTGATGGGTGCTACCTTGGATCTTGCACATAATAGTCGTACAATTACAACACCATCTTGAGATGTCGACCTGATGTAGATCGCGGAGCCATATGCCTTTTCAGATGAGTCGGAAAAGGCATGGATCTGTGTAGACCGCGGCTGTTGATTTGAAAATACATGTCGCGGAACCTTTATATCATTAAGCGCCTTGAGGCCTTCACGAAATATGAGCCAGTTAGTGTGCATTTCTAGTGGTAAGGCTGCGTCCCAGTCCAGCTTAAGTGTCCACAGCTTTTGTATGAATAATTTTGCAGTCACTGTAACAGGATTTACCAATCCGAGGTGATCAAAAATGTGAGCAGTGTCCGATAATACTGATCGTTTTGTAACCCTTTTACTGTCACTCCATGTTGTGTTTATGGAAAACACATCAGATTTCGGAAGCCAAGTTAAACCGAGAGTCTTTATGTGACCTTCAGTTGCTTCAGTGAAGTCCAGTTGTAGCTCGATATCTTCTGCCGGAATTCCGTGCAGTAATTGCGGGTGGTTCGCGCACCATTTTCGGAGGTTGAAACCTCCTGATTGAAGAAGTTCTTTTAGCTGCCTTTGAATTTCCTTTGCTTCAGATAGACTGTTGGAACCAGTCATCACGTCATCAACATAAAAATCTCTTCTGAGAGTTTCCGATCCTAGTGGGAATCTTGCCTTTTCTGCTTCCGCTAGGGATTCTAAGCACTTTGTTGCTAGGAAAGGAGCAGCTGTCGTCCCGTATGTCACAGTTCGAAGTTTGTAATAATTTACGGGTTTATTTGGATCTTCCCTCCATAAAATGAGCTGGTACATTTGATCTTTATCATCTAAGCAAACTTGCCGATACATTTTCTCTATATCGGCAGTGAAAACGAATCTCGGTAGCCTGAATCGTAACAGAATGGAGAACAATTCGTCCTGGATAGTAGGCCCCTTGTACAAGATGTCGTTGAGTGAAATGTTTGATGACGTTTTCGCAGATGCGTCGAATACTACTCGGAGCTTCGTGGTACCGCTATCCGGTTTTTTGACGCAATGATGTGGTAAGAAATAGTGTGGCTTCCTTATTTCAAGAGGATCGACTTGGTCCATGTGGCCTAGCCTGATATATTCCCGAATAAAGTCAATATACTGTGCCTTGAGGATAGGTTGCCTGCCAAGTTTCCGCTCCAATGATAGGAATCTCTTAAGTGCAGCGGTTTTTGATTCCCCCCAGTGCCTTGGGATTCTGTGAGAAGGGCAGCCTTACTATGAACCTTCCATCTTGGGTTCTCTTCATATTTTGATTAAAATGATTTACGCATCGCTGTTCTGAAATTGTTATGTTGTTTTCTTCATATGCTGAATCAACTTCTTCCAACTTCCAGAATTTTTCTATTTGTTGTTCAGTCCTTTCATCCTCGCTACAAATGCCACATGTTAATGTATTTGGGGATTCTGCGTCAACCTTGCCAGATACCACCCATCCAAACACTGTATTCTGTAAGGTTGGTTAGTTGTCTGCCAACCTTATTTGACCAATTGACATGATTTGACAATATATTTCTGCTCCGATCAGAAAATCGACTCGACTTGGTCGGTGGAACTGCGGATCGGCCAATGTCACATTGCAGGGAATCGGCCAATCTGTAGTGTCTACTAATTGCGTTGGTTGATGAGAGGTGATCCTGGGTAAAACAAAGGCTTCCAGTCTGCTAGAAAACCCATTTGTTCTTGACTGTAATAGAACATTGACTCGTTTTTGTGTGTGTTGCTTGCTTTGTCCAACACCTTGAATTTGCATGAGCTCAGGCGTTTCGTTTAATACAAGCTCTTTAACCAATTTCTCTGTCACGAAATTTAGCTGCGATCCGGAGTCGAGAATGGCTCTACACTCCACGGTTTTGCCCTCATGATTAACGAGTTTGATAAGTACAGTGCCCAAGATGACGTAACCTCTCTTTTGGCGAGTACCGTGTATTGACAGTGTGGTTGCATTCTCTTTCAATATATTCTCTTGAGGCGAATTGACGACTGCTTCTTTGACCTTCAATTGTGTATTTGTGTATGATGGCTGGCTCTTCTTAGGAACTGGAGTTGACACCTTCTCTAGGTGCACCAAAGTGTTATGCATTTTTGAGCACTTAGAACATCCTCTTGAGGTACATTGCGATGCACAATGTCCAGGCTTGAGACAGTTCGTGCACAAGTTTATCTTTCTAAGGAAGGTCAGTCGACGGTATGGCTGTATTCGTAGAAATTCTTGACACGCGAACAGCGGATGATTCCCCTTACAAAGCATACATTGTTGAGTAACCTTGGCGATTGAAGTAAGTGATTTAGCTGAAAGTCTCCCTTGATACTTTTCGGGGCCTCTGGCTTTGCTTCCCAAAGCCTCTAATGATTGAAAACGAGTTTCCAAAAAATCTAGAAACTCCGTTATGGGCTGCAGCTTTTTAGGATGGGACAATGACTGCTCATACAATCCATGAGTGGTTTTATCCAACTTTCTAGTTAACAGATAAAACAGCAAAGGATCCCAATTGGTGGTATTGATTCCAAGGTTTTCTAGTCCCAATAGGCATTCTTGAGTGGTGTCATGAAGTGATTTGATTGCAGCTGAACTTTCGGACATTATGTTCTGTTGAGACAGCAGTTTATTCAATAATGCCGTGACTAATAGCCTATGGTTGTCATAGCGGTCTTTTAACATTGTCCAGGCAGCGACGTAATTCTCATCAGACAAGCTTAGATGGCGAACAAGTTTTTCAGCTTCCCCGGTTAAGTGTGATTTCAAATACCACATTTTTTGACAAGCCCCTATGGCTTGATTATGGACCATTTGATTAAAGAGGTCATAGAATTGCCGCCATTTTAAATAGTCCCCATCGAAATTGGGCAAGGTTATCTTTGGTAGCTTCATTATTGAACTAGATAACGTCGCGGTATTCGAAATAGCCGGGGACAACATGGATAACTTTTCTGAAAGTTGTATTATAGTTTCTTGTACAAGTTCCTCCAAGTTAAAGTAATCAGCAGAATTAAAACCGTGACTAGTTGGATCATCGGTAAGCTCGCAAATACTTTGATGAAACGTCTCAATTTGATTCCAATAGCGCGTAATAGTTGATGTTTTTGCTTCGCATGCCTGCTTCGAGATGTGCTGATTATTTTCGCTGAGCCTTGTCAAAAGTCGGCGCAGAGATTCGATTATTGCTTTCTGCTTCCTTACCATCTTGGTTACCTCTTCTGCTGCATTAATATTATTTTGAGATGGTTGAGATTCAGCATTGTTCTCTTCCCCTGTTTTGTGCACCTCCGTGGCTTGTGTACTGCCACCAGATTCTGGCCATTTCTCTAATCGTTCCATTATTTTTCTTAAGAACGTTAGATATTGTACTTGAACCTTCTCAAAGTAGTTTTTAGAGAAGTAGAGATTATCCTTGTTCTCAGCTTGCAATTTGCTGAGTTGATTGTCGTTCTTGACAAACTGGGTCCATTGCTCGTCAAGATTACGCTTATACTTGTTTGTGACTTCAGGAGTTCTACGAGCTATCTTTTCTTTGCCGAAGTTTTCGAAAAGCTGCTGAATGGCTTTTCCTATGCTACCTTGGGTTGCTACTAATTTATCTATTGTAGTAGCTTCTTCATGAAGTTCGGATAATTTCTCCTTAAATTGATTCGAATACCTTTCAAAAATTACTCTTATGGCTTCGTAGTAGTCTTTGGAGAAATAGGCATGCTGTAGTTGATCTCCATGTTGCTGTCTGATGTCGCTGTCTGTTTCCTCGAAGGAAACCCAGGCTTCTTCTAGCAACCCTAGCTTCTGCTGGTAATACGCAGAATTCTTGAGACTGAGAGGGTCAATTCTGTAACCTTCGATGATTGCCTGGATTTGCTTTCCAGTTTGCTCTTGTTGAGCGGCCAACTCCTCCATTGTGACGGCAAGTGACTCTATTCTGGATTCAGTACAGTGATGATAACCAACTCGCCTAGATCACGACTCCTTAGTTGAGAGGATTGGACCTTTTGTGCAATAATTGTTGATTTTTAGATTTACGTATCACAAGCGTATCGCCTGGATCACGTCTCTTCAGCGTGAAACGATTGAAGCCTTGATGCTATTGAGTGAGCGTATCACAAGCGTATCGCCTGGATCACGTCTCTTCAGCGTGAAACGATTGAAGCCTTGATACTATTGAGTGAACGTATCACAAGCGTATCGCCTGGATCACGTCGGGGTCACCAAAATGTTTATTAAGCGACCGATTCTTTTATCAGCCGCTGTGGATGTTGATTTGTCAGGGTACAATACCGTGACACTGATGAAAGTGATGCTTAGGTACAAAACCTACGCATCCAGCTAAAATGATGTATGGAGAAGAAAATAAAAACGCACTTTTCAATTTGACTTATTTTTCACTTATGACCCCATCGGGGTTCAGTTTATTGTTTATATAGATTATACAGCCATCGCACAGGTATGCTGACCATATTCACACACTCAAAATCGAGTTGGGAACAAAACAGGAAATTATATAATATTTTTATGTTTTTAATTCACATTTTTATTTACGAGCACAAATTTTCACCTGCGTAAGCATTTGTTGTTTTTAATGCAGAAATTTTCTCACCGCGAGTCGGGCGGCTCCGGTAACAAAAGCTTTTGCAGGTAAAAATTGTGTGCTCGTAATTAGATCTATGGAAAAACAACGTTTCAGCAGCATTTTATTATTTTGTGTGAATTACTTATGTTTGACTATCGTAAATATTTTAAATTATGAATATTGTATGATTTCTTTAAATGTGTCTCCGGCTATCGATGATGAGTCTAAACAGGGACATTACTCTATTTCATCAGATCAACAATTAGCAGCCGCAGAAAGAATCTAAGTCAAGTGTAAATAATAAATTTATTATAGTTTTAGTTTCATTTATTCAAGTAATTTGTTTTAAACATGTATAATTGTAAAATAAAAAAAGTATTGTAATTATAAATTTATTGTAATTGTATTATAGTTATAGTTGTTTTTCAAGAAATTATAAAACATCTTTGTTATTAATCCAAGAATTGTGTCTTAATGCAAATCCGAACCATTTAACGTAAGCTTTATCTCCACTCTTCTTTAAGATTTTCCCTACGAGATATAGGTTTGGGTGTTTAACTTTCAGCAGCTCCAGTTCATAAAAGCCTCCTGTGATTGGATTTCCTTAATCTTCTAGCCGATATGTGATGGGGTTTGTGTTTTGAACTTTAATAATTTTAAAAATATCAGCTGTCCAGTTTGGTGTATAGCCTTTCTCAAATATATGCTTGTATTTTCTGATGCGTACAAAATCTCCTACTTTATACTTTGCAGGAACAACAATCTTTATATGATTGTATACAGTTCAGAGCAGTTGCTTCGCATTGGAAGCGTTAATATCACGTGGTCTCATTTTCATAGTTCGAGGTATTCTTGAGTTGTATTCAGTGAGCAGCGACTCAAAATCTTATTCAATAAGCCTCTCTATATTGGAATGGCAGTTATGGAAATTTCAAAGATATGCCTCTACGATTTCCATTACAATTTTTGCAGCGTGAATTTGGAGATAAATGTAAAGTCATGTATACAGATACAGATTCTCTAATATATGAACTTGAAGAGAAAAATGCATATGAGTTCATAGTTGAAAATATACACAAATTTGATAAAAGTGATTACCCAGAAGATAACCAGTTCGATTTACCCCTCCTGGTCTAATGAAAGATGAGCTGAATTGGAAAATCATGAGCGAATATGTGGCTTGCGCTCGAAAATTTACAGTCTGCGTATAAACGACGGTAAAACTGTAAAGAAAGCAAAAGGAGTAAAGGCTAATGTAGTCCAGAAGCATATCAATTTCGAGGACTACGTCGAATGCTTGAATAACAAGCGAATATTAACTGCCAATCAGAGCTCCATACGATCCCATAACCATAGCGTGTACACTGTCAGTCAAAAGAAGATCGCATTGAGTCCTTATGATAATATGCGACATATTATGAGCAGAATGACGGATACTCTACCATGGGGGCATTACACCAATTCATCAGATAACCAAGTGGCAACCAAACAGGTAAACAGCTTTCCAAACAGCTCCGATAACAGCTTCACAGCTTTTCAAACAGCTCTTATAACAGGTAAACAGCTTTTCAAACAGCGCTGATAACAGCTTAACAGCTTTTAAACAGCTCTGGTAACAGCTTAACAGCTTTCCAAACAGCCCTGATAACAGCTTAACAGCTTTTCAAACAGCTCTGATAACAGCTTAACAGCTTTTATACAGCTCTGATATCAGCTTAACAGCTTTCCAAACAGCTCTGATAACAGCTTAACAGCTTTTCAGACAGCTCTAATAACAGCTTAACAGCTTTCCAAACAGCTCTGATAACAGCTTAACAGCTTTCCAAACAGCTTTTCAAACAGCTCTGGTAACAGCTTAACAGCTTTTCAAACAGCTCTTATAACAGGTAAACAGCTTTTCAAACAGCTCTGATAACAGCTTAACAGCTTTTAAACAGCTATGGTAACAGCTTAACAGCTTTCCAAACAGCCCTGATAACAGCTTAACAGCTTTTCAAACAGCTCTGATAACAGCTTAACAGCTTTTATACAGCTCTGATAACAGCTTAACAGCTTTCCAAACAGCTCTGATAACAGCTTAACAGCTTTTCAATCAGCTCTAATAACAGCTTAACAGCTTTCCAAACAGCTCTGATAACAGCTTAATAGCTTTGCAAATAGCTTTTCAAACAGCTCTGGTAACAGCTTAACAGCTTTTCAAACAGCTCTGATAACAGCTTAACAGCTTTGCAAACAGCTCTGATAATAGCTTAACAGCTTTCCAAACAGCTCTGATAACAGCTTAACAGCTTTTAAACAGGTCAAATAACAGCTTAACAGCTTTTAAACAGCTCTGATAACAGGTAAACAGCTTTCCAAACAGCTCTGATAACAGCTTAACAGCTTTTCAAACAGGTCTGATAATAGGCGAACAGCTTTAATCTACTCAGCACGTCCACAGGATTAGGTGTGCTTTCGTCTGAGTTACAACTTCGACTTATGAATATTTCGCATGTTTCATCCTTTTATAGTACAATGAAGGTATCAAATCCTTTACGGTATTGCCCCTTGTTTAATGAGCTATCCTTATCAATCATCAAGAATCCATATTCATCCTTCCAACATGTAGCACAGGCTCTTCCAAATTTAACAAACTTCATGTCTGTATTCACATGATCATTATAGATATGTTTCAAAGTCAAGTCATCTTGCACTCTTCTAACAAACTCTTTTAGGGGTTTAGTGATTGGCTTAAAGGTTTCTTCAAGTTGAGCTTCTGCTTCAATCCTTCCCATCTTTAAAGCTAGTACAATGAACGTATCAAATCTTTTACGGTAGCGTCCCTTGTACATACCCAGCTGCACACATCCACCCACGCCTTAGGTAACGTTTCCTCAGTCACCGAGTAGCCCAACCCAACATACCACAGGCACTCATACTAAAGTAAATAACTAACATCAAACTCAAGCTGACAGGTATACAGCCGCCGGTATAAATTCGCATGGGGTATTTCGCATCATTACTTAAGCCGCACACATTCTACCTAAGCCTTAGTACAGGTAACGTAGCCCAGTACAACACACCCCAGGCAATCCTAATCGTAGTATCAAATATTGCCACTAAAGGTCTCGGCCAACCTCGAGTACCCAGACACAGGAAAGGGCACTTCAAGTAAAATTGTATCCTCCAAGACCAGATCAAACTTAACCAGCAACCTCTACCAATAAAGTTTCCCACCCATTCACAAATGTTTAGAGCGACGATCTCCGAGATGAAAATAAGTGAACTCTAGAAACAATATCGTATAGCCATGCTATTTCCCTATGTTGGAGAGTGCTGAAAATAATCTCGTATCCCCAAAGTGGCAAAACCAAGGTGACGTCATGCTGATATCTACATCTTCTCCGCTAAGAAATTTATGCGCAACATTTTATGTGACGTCATGCAGATATCTACAACTTCTCCAGCTAAGAAATCTTCAAGCAAGAAAACAGCAGAACCAAGGCGACATCACGAGGTCATGCTGATATCTAAAACTTCCACTCTAAAGAAAACAGCAAAACCAAGGCATGCTGCTAGTACCGACCAGCAAAATCAATACGACGTCATCCTGATATCTACAATTTCCTTGCTAAGAAATCTTCAAGTAAGAAAACAGCAAAACCAAGGTGACGTCATGCTGATATCTACATCTTCTCCGCTAAGAAATTTATGCGCAACATTTTATGTGACGTCTTGCCGATATCTACAACTTCTCCAGCTAACAAATCTTCAAGCAAGAAAACAGCAGAACCAAGGCGACATCACGAGGTCATGCTGATATCTAAAACTTCCACTCTAAAGAAAATATCAAAATCAAGGCATGCTGCTAGTATCCGCAAATGCAGCCCAGGCAACCTCACAATGGTGTATCCAAGACCCAATGGTGCATCCAAGACATAATCCAGTACAGTCAAAAGCCGATGGTGGATCCAGTACAGTCAAGAGCCAATGGTGCATCCAAGGCATAAACCAGTACCATCAATACACAAACCCATATTATGGACTTAAGCCACCTAGCGACGGCGGTGCCATCTATGGGTGAGGTGACCAATACAGCCAAGACACAAACCTACATTAGTATGGCCTCAAGCCACCTAGCGACGGTGGCGCCATCTGTGGCGAAATCCTGGAAGCTAAAAAATTACATAGTATAACTACTTTATTTAAAACACAATATTTAATATACAAGTTCTTTATTTCACTTCTAATCTTATACAATTCACAAACTTTCAATTAATCAACTCAACTTTAATTATCGCTTAAAGGCTAAAACACAATTGCGACGACAGAGCGATAGAACGACAGACGACAGCGAAAAATTCGCTGCGAAACAGGCAGTCGAAAAATTTGGAACACAATTGCAACGACAAGCGATGAGCGACGATTGTGAAAGAAGAAGATATTGAAATTTCATTTGTTAAATGTTTCGAGCGTTTTAAAAAGAGATTTTTATGAAGAATATTTTATATTATATTGATTAAATGCAATGAACCAAAGTGTGGAAAAAAACTGAAAATGCGGAAATCAAGTAAATTAAACGCTTTAAAATATCCATCCAACCCTTGTCGTTTTTGTCCACTTGTCTTGCCTATCTTATAAACTATAAATTATTTTATGGATTTCGCATTTCCTCGATCAATTTTTCCTCAAAGCTCATTATTTTAAAATCTCCGCGGCGTGCTACCACCAAAAAAGACAAAAGTGAATGCCACAACCCTTTCATTCGATTAATTTTGTTGGTAGGACTGCAGCGACGACGGCAAAATTAGAAACTGATCAATCCCGGCGATAATGTAGTCGATCGCTCAACGTTGGTCGTCGCAATTTGGTGCATTCGCATAAGATGCTGTGTCTTTAGAAGTTTAACAGCGATATATCGTCGTCGTTTGTCGTCTGTCGTCGGAATTGTGTTTAAGCCTTAATACTGTACTTTCAATTATCGCAATCTAATTACAAAACTTTCGCACGGTTATTACTTTCGCTTGTTAGCACTGCAACGTCTAAGACAAGACTCTTGCTCTGGCGGTGACATCTGTTATATTTATACCCTAGAAACTCTCCAGATTATTCGGGAGTGTTCTATTCCAGAATCTTCTTGTCTATTCTATTCATTCTATTCCTGAACATTCTCGAAGATTCCTTCACCGATTCTCCAAACGTGAAGTTGTATACTCTCCATTGCCAGTTGATGTCACCAGTCGTCTCTTTCTATTGCACGTAACACTGCCCCCTTCTTAAATTTGTTCGTCCCGAACAACAGGTGGTTCACGGTCTTGATGCTCGTATTATGGACACAAGCGGTCCACATGAACAATTTTACGCTTGCCTCTTGTGCCACGCTGAATCCTGTATACCACGTCAATAATTCTAGTTACTACTGAATACGGTCCCTCCCACTGTTGTTGTATTTTTGGAGAACGTCCCTTATGTCGTTTCGGGTTGTAGAGTCAAACAAGATCACCTTCGTTAAATCCTGCGGAATTAGCACGTAAGTCATAGCGGGTCTTCATCCGATCAGTATTTGTTGCTAATTTCGTTCTCGTGGCCTCGTGTACATCAGCTAATTGTTGTCTAAGCTCCGATACGTAGTCTTCTGGTAACTTTTGTTCACTTCTGGGGGTACCAAATTTGAGGTCGCTAGGTAAACGCATCTCTCTTCCAAATATGACCTTAGCTGGGGTTTGTCCGGTAGTGTTATGAATGGCTGATCTATAAGCCATTAGGAATATAGGAATATGTCGATCCCAATCGCGTTGATGATATTCAACTACTTTCTTTAGATGTTCGATCAATGTTCTGTTGAAGCGCTCTACCATGCCATCAGATTGTTGGTGTAGAGGAGTTGTTCTGGTTTTTCTTATTCCCAACATTTTACACATCTCCTGGAAGTTCGCGATTCGAAGTTCCGTCCTTGGTCCGTATGAAGTTCGTGAGGCACTCCAAACCTACTGACCCAATTCGTTATTATTTGTTCCGCAACTGTGGTTGCCTCTTCATTAGGGATTGCATAAGCTTCAGGCCATTTACTGAAATAGTCAATGGCAACTAATATATAACGGTTACCGCCATCCGTTTCTGGAAAAGGTCCAGCGATGTCTACAGCTATCCTTTCAAAGGGGTCTCCGACATTGTACTTATGCATTTCTCCTCTGCTTCTGTGTTGCGGCCCTTTGCAAGCAGCACAAACAGTGCATCTGCGGCACCACTCCTCCACATCTTCTTGCATATGTAGCCAATAAAGCCTTTCCCGTATTTTGGAAATTGTTTTGTTCACTCCCAAATGTCTTCCAGAGGTTCCACCGTGCATTTCTTCTAGAACATCTTTGACGTTTGATGCTGGCACGACTATCTGCATTCTTAATGATTCGCCGTTAGGTGCTTCCCATTTGCGTTTTAATATACCACATTCAACATGAAGAGAGTTCCATTGAGCCCAGTAACTTTTCAGCTTCTCGCTCCGTTCCGAAATATCCTTCCAGTCTGGTCTTTCCATGTCTTCTTTCCAAGCGATAATATGTAGGTGAAATGTCCGGATCTTCTCGTTGTGCTGTTCTCAGGCCCTCGTTGTCCCAACCTGTAGATGGTTCCACGGTTACCAACTGTATAGTTGCTGTTGTTTCTTTTTCTTCCACCCGGGCGCAATGTTTGCATTCAAGTTTGCATGGACGTCGTGAAAGGGCGTCTGCATTTCCATGGATACGACCTCTTCGGTGTTGAATTTCAAAATCATAAGACTGGAGTCGCTCTATCCATCTCGCCACTTGTTCCTCAGGGTTCTTAAACTGTAGAAGCCATTTGAGTGCTGCATGGTCGGTACGAAGGATGAATTTCTGCCCGTAGAGATATTTATGAAAATGTTTTGTTGAACTTACAATGGCAAGTAGCTCTTTTCTTGTAGCACAATAATTTTTCTCTGACTTTGAAAGTGCTTTACTATAGTAAGCTACTGGAACTTCTTGAACATTCTCCTCCTGCGAAAGCACTGCACCAATACCTTCATTGCTGGCATCCGTATCTAATATAAATGTTTTTCATAGCTTTGGGTAGTGAAGTACTGGAGCTTCACAGAGCTGTTGCCTCAAATTTTCAAAACTTTCGTTGCATTTATCCGACCATATGAACGGCCTTCCCTTTTCTGTAAGTTGACGTAGGCTTCTTGCTATATCTGCAAAGCCTTTCACGAATCGCCTGTAGTAGGTAGCTAAACCAAGAAAACTCCGTAATTGATGTTTGTCCTTTAGAACTGGCCAATTTTTAATGGCTTCTATCTTCTCTGGATCGGTTCTTACTCCTTGTGATGAAACTATGTGCCCTAAATATTTAACTTCATTTTTGAATAGAGCACATTTACTCACACTGAGCTTCAATTTTGCATCTTTGAGTCTTTGAAGTACGCCGCGTAAGTTGTTTTTATGTTCCTTGAATGTCCTTCCGATTACTATTATGTCATCCAAGTAGACAGGACATGTTTTCCAGGTTAAACCACGTAGAACACATTCCATTAGTTGTTCGAATGTGGCTGGAGCATTACATAGCCCGAATGGCATAACTTTGAATTGCCACAAGCCACTGCCAACTGAGAAAGCAGTTTTCTCTCGGTCCTCGGGATGTATTTCCACTTGCCAGTAACCACTTTTCAAATCCAACGTGGAAAACCATTGTGCTCCGGAAAGGGTATCCAATGTGTCATCAATCCTCGGTAATGGATAGCTATCTTTTCTCCTCACGTTATTTAGTTGGCGTTAGTCTACACAGAATCGGATGCTGCCATCCTTTTTCCTAACCAGAACAACCGGCGATGTCCAAAGGCTGTTAGATTCCTCTATCATGCCTTGTTTTTTCATGGAGTTCACCATGTCTGACACTTCTGGTTGTTTGGCTAATGGCAATCTTCGTGGTGTCTGTCGAATGGGCCTGGAATCTCCTGTATCGATCCGATGCTGGACAAGATTTGTTTTACCATAATCATCATCTTTCATTGCAAATAATTCCGAAAATTCATCGATCACCTCTTGGCATCGTTGTGTTGTTGTTGACTTAAGGCACTAGACGAAAGAAGTTTCTGAAGCTGTTGGGTAGTAGCTGGTATAGGTTTTGTCTCCTTGACATTATTACCATTATCCAAATTGACGATTTGGTAAACGGGTTCACAATTTCCAATTATAGCACCTTCTTTTAATTGTACCTCATTTTCGGATGTGTTAAGCACTCTGAATGGTATTAATGTTGCACCTTCTACCTTCAATAAACTCTTGCCAACAATAATGCTCGATGTAACTTTTGTGGGGTTAGGCTCCACCAGATAGAATCGGCAAGTCCCGATATCATCAGTAAGCTTTGTCCATACTAGTATCTAGGAGCATGGCGAAAGAGTAATATTTTCGCAGACCATCTTCCTTACTTTCGCAGGATGATCTGCTCCTTCTCCTAGTTTCATAGGAATTTCTATGTTCCCATATTTGAGAATCTGCTCTCCGTCATCCAGATTTATTTTTTATGTGGCCATGAAGTCTATTCCAAGAATGCTTTCATCCATTATGTCTGAAACCAGGAAAGTGTGAGGAAATAGTAGTTCGCCTAGTTGAACATCTAAAGTTATTTCTCCAAACACCCGTGCTGCTGCTCCAGTTGCTGTTCTTAGTAGATATTTGGTGGTGTTGTGAAGCCATTTGTTCTTAACAAGATCTGTTCTAATAATTGATCTTGAAGCTGTAGTATCGATAGTGACTGCGCAGTCATTTTTTCCTACACTTCCATATATAACAAGACTGCTATTATTTCTCTGCAACTGGCCTACTTGAATGATGACTTCGGGGCTGTCGATTCCACCAACCAACTTCTGCCCCACAAATTTGGTTTTTACTAGTTTTCCGACTGCTCAACAGGAGAGCTGATGCGACTAGACGCGGCTTGATATCTAGTCTCTCCACGAATAACTTGTTCCCTGGCTTGACATCTTTGGCATTCTTCTTTCCCTTCTCCTTCAGGTGATTCCAACCGTCGACGTTTTCTGCAGTCTCTTTGAAGGTGCCCTGATCTATTACAATTCCAGCATCGAAGGACACTACGTGAAGGCGTGCTCTGTGATGATTGCACTCTGTTACAAGTACATTCTTCCACAGAAATTTTTCTTATTCGTACTGCACTCCGTTAAGCTTGTCTGGCGGATTCATACGCTAATGCATAGGCTACTGCTTCTGCAGTTGATTTCTTTCCTGCTAGCCTTAACGCTTGTTGTAAATTTTGATCTGCAATAGCGTTCACAAATGCCTCCGTCGCCACTTCATTAAGGAAATCCGCATTTACGCTGGAGTATGAAAGATTCGCGAATCTTTCCACATCAACCTGCAATTGTTGTAATGATTCGCCGTGCTTTTGAATCCTGTTGCGCAACTGTAGGCGAATACTTGCTGCATGTGTTCATCTCCGTAACGTAATTCTATCGCCTGTACTATAATAAAGTGTATTCACGTTGCTTTTCAATCGGTACAGTTTGTAAGAGTTCTGATGCAGGAGCTCGAAGTGCTAACACCAGAGCTATAGCTTTGTCTTCATCATTCCATCCATGTACCTCTGAAGCTGCCTCGAATTGTCTCTTGAATATATGCCATGAATTTTGTGCATCATTCTACTTGCGCCAGATATTTCAGCTGCTACGTTTAGAGGCTGACGATGCCTTATTCTTTCCAGATCTGCTTTAAAGCTGTCAAGCTGCTCGGTGACTTTTTGTTGAGCTTCCGCCACTTCCTGCTCGATTCCTTCAATTTTCAAATTCTGTTCGTCTAACGAGTTTTTCAGAAAAGTCTTCTGTTCCTCCAAACGAGTTTCTAGACAATTCTCCAGAGAGATCTTTTGTTCGTCCAAACGGGTTTCCAGAGATTTCTTTTGTCCTTCAAATGCATTCTTTTGCTCGTCCAAACGGGTTTCCATAGATTTCTTCTGCTCATCTAAACGGAATTATTCCAGAGAATTCTTTTGTTCAATGAAAGCATTCTTTTGTTCCTTGAGAGAATTCTTTTGTTCCTCGAGTGTTTTGTAGATAATACCATCGGTTGTATTTCTATGCTGAAAACAAAAATAATTATGTTGCTGGCGTTATGAAAAAACACAACAAAGTTTTGTGTGACGACTTTCAGTTTATTGGATAGGTTTTTATTTTTTACATCTGTTAAATTTGATGAAACACAAATTACTATTGACGTTGTTTGTGAAGGGGGGATATTGGAACAGTATCAATCTTTCCACATTGCTGTGTAAATCAGTACAATTTCCCAATATCTGTGTTCAGATTGTTCGCGACGTAATGTATCATTCGAGATACCATGTTGGGGTTCGCAAAATCTGAAAAAAAAGTTAGAAGGTATTCAACATATACCCGTTGATGCACCTTTGATGAATTAATTGCTGGGGGCTTCTAATTTGTTTACTTCGTGTTGCCTCTTAGAGTCCTGTAGAGAAACTGACGTCTTTTTGAGATTGCAACGCCTTTTTATAATACTTTTTTTGTGTCGATGCTTGCTGTGATTTTGCCAGATTCCACATGCCAAGTGAAACTGTTTATTCTTGTCTACTATGTTTTTTATTAATTTCCACATGCAAAGTGATTAGTAAGATGTGGAACTCAACCTTTACTAATTTCCACATACGAGGTGATTAGAAAAACATAAATTGTAAAATTGGTTCGAGTTCTCGCATTAGCTGCTGAAACATACTCCCACCCGTTGAACGACTATGTTCAACCTCAGTTATTTATTGTTGATCGCTGAGTTTTCGCTACTTGCATAAGACTTTATAACTTATCAACGATTATTCAACTTGTAAAGTCTTAATTGATGAAACATTTAAAAGATTCTAAATGCACAGTATATATATTTATTATTCAAAAAAAATTTTCTTCCACTATTTGTCATGTTTTTTGGTTCGTTTTCTTCTCTGGTGGTGATGGAAACCAATTCTTCCATCCTTATAGACATGTAATTTTACTTCATACCTATCTGGCAAATTGACTTTAAACTCCTTAGTTTTCGAATTTTGCATTTTTTCGAAATTAATTCGTTGTAACACCGTTTTTGTTATATATATGTTCTCGCCTTCCCTGGTGGTGAACTTCTGAATGGCGTTGTCCATTCGCATCTTTACTTCTTTTACAGTTTCTGAAGGACGCAAGATGCTCCATTTGGTGACATATTGTCCATTGATGTTGACCGGATACTGGTTGGCTTGGACCGATATTTCTTGGGGTCCTGAATCGGTCAGTTTTAGTGGTAAGGGTTGTGTCGGCTTCGTTTGTGCTGCACCGAGGACTTTGTTTCCCGGTTTTTTCCATGATGCTATTTTTTGACTTTCTGGTGGCGAAAATGAAATATTTTCGTCCAAAATCAAGATATCGTCTTCTTGCATTTTTTCTTATCTGCAATTAGACAACTAATTAAATAACATGTTTAACCAAGCATAAATAATAACAAAAAAATAACATGTGCTATAAATACACACAAAACTGATATGAGGAGGTATAGGCAATGTATGACCATACTCTTCATGACGTTTTTTTTCAAGTCATTGGCAAGGGACATATTTTTATAATAGGTCGCCGAAAACTATTTGTCCTCGTTCGTACTTGAACCACTCTAACCAAGCCATCTTTGCCTGGAAATACTTGCTCAATTCTACCTAAAGGCCAACATGTCGGTGCAGTACTTTCATCTTTGAGTAGTACTACGTCTCCAACCTTTATGTTTGCTTGGATTTCACACCACTTAGGCCTTTGATGTAACTTATGCAAATAGTCGTTTGACCATTTATTCCAAAATTGCTGTGTCATATATTGAGTGTGCTTCCATCGTTGTGCTGGGGTTACTTGTTTTTCAAATAATTTGGGTTCAGGAACAGCATTAAGTGCTTGCCCAATAATAAAATGCCCTGGCGTTAGTACCGAAAGATCTTCAACATTATTTCCAATTGGACATAGTGGACGTGAGTTTACACAAGCTTCAACTTGGATCAGCAATGTAGAATATTCTTCATATGTATATGTTGACTGACCAATTATTCGACGTAAATGATATTTGATGGAGTTAACCCCTGCCTCCCAGAGGCCCCCAAAATGAGGTGATGCTGGTGGGTTCAAATGCCATGTAATGTTCCTGGAACTCAGATATTGCCCTACTTCTGGCGATGCTTCCTTTACAGCTTGAGCAATATCTTTATTGCATGGGAAGATAATGGCGGATCATGCGCTCTTGAGATGACGCTGGTGACAAGCCCACGTGGGATCCAAAGCTTCCAGGCTTCATCCTCCTGGACTGGATCGCCTGTCCTTGGAATTGTTCGGATGTAAACGAAACCCCCTCTGACGCATAGATCTGGTAGCTTGTTTGAGGCCGATTTAACTCGCTGCCTCAACTCCTCATACTCCAATGTGTTAAAGTGTGGAGAGGTAAGGTCGACCTCAGGACCAGCCTCTTCTCCGGCAGTTAAACTGTCACAGTGTATTCGTGACAAGGCGTCAGGTACTACGTTGAGGCTTCCCTTCCGATGTTCTATGGTGAAGTCAAAGCCGTGAAGCTTCAGACTCCACCGAGCGAGCCTACCGCTGAGGTCCTTTTGGGACATCAGCCATTTCAAGCTAGCATGATCCGTCACGATCTTGAACGGCATTAGTTCTATAAACGGTCGGAACTTCTGGACACTTAGTACTGCTGCCAAACATTCTTGCTCAGTGACGGTGCAGTTACGTTGTGCCGAGTTTAATTTTTTTTAGATGTACGCAATAGGTCTTTCGTGGCCTTCGTTATCCAGCTGCATCAGTACTCCACCAATTCCTTGTTGGCTGGCGTCACATTGAATGACGAACGGCTTGGTGAAGTCTGGACTCACTAGCAATGGTTCAGATGTAAGCTTTAGTTTCCATTGTTCCAGGGACGTTTAAGCTGCCGGGGTCCACTTAAACTGACTAGGATTTTTCAGGGTGTCAGTTATCGAAGCAGTCAAGTCAGCGTAATTCGGTATGAAGCGTCGATACCAGCCTGCCATACCCAATAGGCGTCGAACCTGACGAACAGTTTTAGGGATAGGATATTCAACTATCGCTGCAACTTTGTCCGGGTCCGTTTTTATTCCACGTTCTCCGACTATGAAGCCCAAATACCTAGTCTCTTTTATGAAGAATTTGCTCTTCTCAACATTAATAGTGAGCCCAGCCTTCCTCAAGCAATCTGCTACTCTGGCTAACAACGCTAGGTGTGAATCGAAGTCTTGAGACAGAATTAGTAAGTCAGCTAGGTAGACCAGGACGTTGTCCCGGAGATCGAATGGGATGACTTTGTCCATAAGGCGGCACATAGTCTGAGGAGCAGTCCGAAGGGCATCACTGTGAAATGATAGAGTGGGTGACCAGGCACTGTAAAAGCGGTCTTCTCTCGGGACTCTTGGTATAGCGGAATCTGCCAGAATGCGTCCTTTAGGTCCGGACTTGTGATGTATTTTGCCGGAGGCAGTCGACCCAGAATTCCGTCTATCTGCGGTAGCGGATAGGCATCCTTCTTCGTGACTGTATTCACCTTCCTGGCGTCAAAACAGAGTCGGACCTTTCCTGGCTTCCTTACTAGGACTACTGGAGATCTCCATGGGCTCTGGCTCTCTTCTATCACTCCCAGTGACCACATTCGCTCCAATTCGGCGTCCATTAGACTTTGTACTGCTGGTGATATTGGGTAAAAACGTTGTTTTATCGGAAGTGCATCGCCAGTGTCGATCTTATGAGTAATTAGCGAAGTTTTGCCCAAACCTAAGGCTGAAAAAGATGGAAATAACTGTTTGGTGGCTTCAAGGCGTTTCGACTCTTGCTCCGAAAGAAGATGGCATTCAGTGTCTGAGGCCGCTAACAGACCTGGCTTCACCTCCGCAAGTGCCCCCAGGACATCTGGAGCTAACCTAAATAAGCGCCAGAAGTCTATCCCCAGGTACAGCGCTTGAGTGAGCCCCGGAACCACGTAGAAACGCACGTTCTGAGTCTCACTACGGAAAGTGACATCCAGGTCCACATGACCATGAACACTCGTCATGGCACCATTAATAATAATAATAATAATAAATTTTATTGCTGGCAAAGATACATAAGATTTTACAAATCTTAAAAGTGTACAATTAACGTAGGAAAAATTCTAAATATTAACAGTGCGTGTGTAAAATACAAGCTACCTCCACTTTAGTCTCGTACCTCTTCCATTGGACCTCCGCCTCCGACAACCTCTCAAGAGCTCCCCGGCCTAGGATACTGACAGTGGCACCACTGTCTAATAGTCCTGACACGGTTTGCCCGAGTAGGTGGACTTCAGCATACGGCCGAATGTCGTCTGGTACTGACACTGTAATGTGGGCCAACTTCTTTCTTTCGGCTTTGACACGCTTGTTATGTTCACGCCACCGCACAGTGGATTTTTTTCGGGCTGGATAATAGTACATCTTTGTAATTGTCACGTCCGAATGATCACTAGCGGACGAGAAGATCTTGTTTCTCACGGCGTGATAGTTCTCCAGACGCTCGTGATAGGGTGTCAACGGATACTGAGCCGGCTCACGGTCACTCGTCATCGCAGAGGTTGATGGCCGTCTCAGTATCTGATAGGTGGATGTCGGGGTCTCCTTTTCCGGAATTCCCGAGGGTTGAGTCGCAATTGGAGTTAGAGGAGTGTCGAGGATCATAGACACATCGGAAAGACTGTCTAGCACATGTTCGCCGTCATTAGTAATGAATTCCGAGGATGAATTCAGCGTTTCTACGTCTAATGTTGTAGGTTGTATCTCGAGATCTCGGATCTCGGCCTTCAGACTGGTAAAACTGTCTGGTGGAGTACTGTCGGGATTGTCTTCAAAGGATATCAGGTCCTGGGCTGTAGGTGGGCTTATTGAGGAGTTTGGTGGCTCTCCGTAACGGTGATCGGAGCGACAGCCGGCTGAGAAACTGGAGTTGGAGTCGACGGTGTCCGAGGATATCTCGTTGAATTCGGCCGGAAGCTGGTGTTGTTGCTCCCGACCCGTCTCATTTTTTCGTGGCACACGTTCTACACTTGGACTTGATTATGTTTTTCTGGCCGCATCCGTAACAGAAATAGCCTGTAGGAGTTTGCGGACAATCTGTGTAAAAGTGGCCTCTTTGGTCACAATTCCAGCACATAGAATCTGGCCTGCCAGGAGCTCTGGTGCTTAGTTCCGCCACTTCCAACTCTTGAGGGTTGGGGAAGGCGGGATTGTCTGATTCTAGGTTTAGGCTATTTAATTCATGGACCTGATAACGCGGATTTCTCCCTGAATTTATCGCGGTTGAAAAAGATATTCACGCCCGAGCTGGTTGACGAGATTATACGGTTGTGGGTGGCTTGAATCTACATTACCAACGCCCGCAATTGGCTTATTGAGTTCGTTGGATGTAAGCAGATCTGACACTGAATGGCCGGCAAAAGGTTAGTTTTGATAAGGTCGAGAAATTCTCGCTCCGACATGGGATTCTGCAGTTGATTTCGCAGATCCACCATTGCTTGAAGGTACAGGTTGAAATTTTCTCCAGTTTCCTGTCTCCTGTTCATCATCTGGCGCCGTATCCTAATATCGTCTTTAGGATCGCCCCATTCCGTTAATAGAGCAGCTCGAATTTGTCCCCAGTTAGGGGTAGGATTTATTCGTAATAATGACCAGTAACAATTGGTCGCTCTCTCATTGACCAGGGTGTGTATATGTCTGACCAAGAGATCAAAGTCGCCATACAGCGTAGTGTTAGTTAACGCTTCTACTCGAAAGATGAATTCTTCCACGGAGAGCCGAGAATTATCTCCGTCGTATGTCAATCTCCATCCCTTGATCGGGCTTGACGATCGTCTGGGCCACTGTTGAGTTGATTGACGAGAGGACCGCCCAAAGTTGTTCCCTTGCTCTTGCCCGGGAGACATTCGAGGCAAGGGTGGGGGTGGCATAGCCCTCGGGTCTTGTCCGGCGTTAGGCGCATTATGGTTGGGGCCTCTTTGGTTGAAGTAGCCAGGTATCCCTGCCCCTGGAGATAAAGATCGGGACAAATTTGGGACCACCGGGGGTGGACGGGTTAGATCTACTGGCGGTACCCCAGGCTGCGGAGGTTGGGCTTGAGCCCTCAATTCGGTCCGAAAGTCGGTGAGACAGCGAGACATTTCACCTTGAACAAGGTCGGCGATTTGTGCTTGGAGACCTGCTAGATCTAGGTATGTCTCTCTAGTCCCGTGATCGCCTCCGGCTGGGGCACTTTGTGGACTTACTCTAGGTATTCCTTCCTCGGACCTATTCGTTCGCGGACTAGGGGGGAGTGACAACGGTCGGGCGGGCGACGACGTTCTTGGATGTGTAATTGACGATAGAGTTTCATGTCCGTATGCTCGTGTGATCGGACGCTTGCCTATCATACCTGTATACGTGAAGTAATCGCCCTGGCTGAGAAACAGCCTACAATTTGGGTAGCTGGATTTTTCTGTGATCCTTTTCTGGATACATATTTTGTGGAACACGTGTCCGCAATAGGTGGACACAGCTCGAGACTTAACTGACCAGTCAGCATCTAGACAGATCGAGCATATCTCTAATGGGCCAACCTCCGGTGGAGTTCTTGCCGTAGCCATTTTGTCAAGGCTCCAAGCAATATTATTCTGTTCAGGAGAACCAATGTCGCTACACTCTATCCTCCAAATTCAAAAAGAATTCCTCGATCAGGGCGAACAAGTGACGTATTTAAATATGTATTCAAAAAAAATTCTTCTGCAATCAAGAAGAACAAGAGGTATCCTAGCAAAATTTTCTCCTATTAAGAAGAACAAAAGTCGTATGCAACGGTGTATTCAGAAAAAATTTCTTCTCTTAAGAAGAACAAAACTCATCCGCGAAGGTGTATTCCAAAAATTTCCTCTAGTACGAAGAATACAAGTCATCTGCATTCAAAAAAAAATATTTCTTCTATTACGAAGACAAAAGTCGTATGCCAATGTATTAAAAAAATTTCTTCTATTAAGAAGACAAAAGTCGTATGCCGATGTATATTGAAAAAAATTTTCTTCTATTAAGAAGACAAAAGTCATCCGCGAAAGTGTATTCAAAAATTTCCGAAGAATACAAGTCATCTGCGAATGTGCATTCAAAAAAAATTTTTCTTCTATTAAGAAGACAAAAGTCGTATGCCGATGTATATTAAAAAAAAAATTTCTTCTATTAAGAAGACAAAAGTCATCCGCGAAAGTGTATTCAAAAATTTCCTCTAGTACGAAGAATACAAGTCATCTGCGAATGTGCATTCAAATAAAAAAATTTCTTCTATTAAGAAGACAAAAGTCGTATGCCGATGTATATTCAAAAAATTTTCTTCTATTAAGCAGAACAAAACTCGTCTGCGAATGTGTATTCAAAAAAATTTTCTTCTATTAAGAAGACAAAAGCCATCCGCGAAAGTGTATTCAAAAATTTTCTTCTGCTACAAGAATCAAGTATCGTACGCAACCTCCAACAAAATCAAAATATTTTTCTTCTACTTTAGGAAAGCAGTTATCATAAAAATTTATCAGAATTTTCTACTGTCGAGACGAAGTAGTATCGCGAACGTAAAAATGCTCATCTACCGAGATGGGAAAGCAACAACAATTTTGTCAAAAAAATCGATCGCTTCTCTAACTCTCCCCCTCCGAAGCCCCCTCCTCCAAGGAACACCCCACTGGTATACAACATTATAGGACCCTTAGAAAAGTCGGTTATCGCTGTCAAAGACCGAGAACGCCACCAGAGACTCTTCAGCCAGGCAGCTAGCAGTATGCCAACTCCTGATCACTGAAGGTCTCCGGTGCCACTCCAACCCTCCAACAGCTCCTCCCTTCTTCTCTTCAGGTCAGGATCTCTTTCGGTAAGTGACGTACTGTGTGCTGAAGAAAAAGAAAAAGAAATGTGAGGTTCCCACAGAAATCTGGGAAGATTCAAGTTGGAGTTGTCAGAGGCCGAAAATGCTACTAGAGAGTCTTCAGCCAGGCAGCTAGCAGGATGCCAACTCCTGATTAGTGAAGATCTCCAGCATCAATTCCACCCTCCAAGAACTCCTCCTCTACTCCTCACCGGATCATCATGTCTAGCTAGTTCGCAGGCGGGGAGAGTCACGAATCTGGTCAACTAATTTGCTGGAAGCCAACCAGTTGTCTCGCAGGCTCCTAACTCTGTCCAACCAGTTGGCCACCAGAGACATGTCTCCGCAAGAGCTCACACAAAAGTTTTGGTGGGGCCACCTACCATTTCCATGGCAGAAGGCCAGAGGGAAAGATAATCAAAAATTTAAAAAAAAATCCAAAAGTGCAAACAAATATTTTTTCAAAAACTTAATAGACTTTAGGATGGACCGAAGTCCAACCTAAATCCGAACTTACAACCTTTCAAAAACCTTACTTTACTCTGCTCATTACAATTCCAAAAATGATCGTCTCTCTCTAAGTCTCAGTCCCCAGTAAAATTTATACTTAGACCACCGAAGGCTAACTGAGGTGGCCCCATGTTGGGCGCCATTTGTTATGGTTTTATTTAGAAGTGACTGATTGGTTAGGACGTGAAGTCCAGACTGCCAGCCTGAGCTGACAGGTCACTCGGTAACAGCGTTGATGTGCAGGGCGGCACGCTAGCTTGCCTCAGCTATTGGCGGAGAGTGTGGGGTGGGTACCACGAAATACCTGCCGCTGTCACCTTACCATAAACAAAAAGAAATCGTGCCTGTCGTCCTGAAACGGAGACAAAGGAAAAGCACACACTGATCCAGAAGGGATCGCGTACATCACTCACCTTAAGTTGATCCTACGGATCGGATGGACTGATCCGTTGCCGTCTCCGGCCTCCCATGACATCTCTGGCTTTAGATTTAGGATGTCCCTTACTACAGTCACCTGTTCCGAAGAGAGCGAAAAAAAAACTCGGGAGGGGAAAGAGAAGAGAAACAATCAGGGGGATTTGCTCAGTTCATACTTTATTTTCATGATTACTTAACAAAATGTTGTGGTTTTTTTTTCTTAATATCACCCCCGCAGACTTGAACGCGTCGGTTTGTGTGTAAACTTTTTTTTTTGTTCTTAAATTCACCCCCGAAGCATTAATGGGCTGGCTGATAATTCGGACCTCTTCTCCCGTGGGATGGCCCCCAATGGGATTTCCCTCTTTTTATTAATCGTTAAACTTTGATATAGATGTACATTTAGGTTCCGTGCCGATGAGTCTTCCAAAAGGCCTTCTGGACGCTCGGTTATTAGTCATTTGTCGATATCGATAAATAAAAATTTGTTCACTTCCAACGTCCGGCAATTGACCCGCTATTTCATTTAGTTCTTTAAGGACTATATCAAAATTTAAGGATTAGTCTAGAACTTCAGTGACGATAACAAAAAAGTTTTTTTTTTTTTTTTATTTCAGGCGTCCCCCAATTGGACAGAATTTGGTAAGTTTATAAAGCGATAGTTCTTCTTAATTAGTTATATTGAACAACATTATAAGTTCAATCGCCACATCCGTGAGAATAATAAATTTTTAATTGCTTTCATGTGATTCTCTAGTAAGACAACACTCGGTAAGTTTATAAACCGATAATTCTTTTGATATATTTATGTTGAATAACACTTTACTATAAGCTAGCACTTCTCGCAAAATTCATAAATTTTTAATTGATTTCAGGTGCTTCTCTCACAGGACAGCACTCGGTAAGTTCATAAGCCGATAATTCTTTTGATATGTTTGTATTGAATAATACGTTAATATAAACTAGCACTTCTCGCAAAATTCGTAACCTTTTAATTGGTTTCAGGTGCTTCTCTCACAGGACAGCACTCGGTAAGTTCATACCTATAATTTATTTTATACCTTTATCGACTAATACCTTAATCTTAATTTACACATCTCGCGAAGATTTATAACTGTTTCTTGATTTCAGGTGCTTCTCTAGCAGGACAGCACTCGGTAAGTTCATACCCTACAATTCGATGTATATATTTATTGAATAATATTTTCATTTGAAATGGCACATGTCGCGAAAATAACAAAATTTTTACTTGATTTCAGGTGCTTCTCTAGCAGGACAGCACTCGGTATGTTCATACCAATAATTCGTTGTATATATTTATTGAATAATATTTTAATTTCAAATGGCACATGTCGCGAAAATAACAAAATTTTTACTTGATTTCAGGTGCTTCTCTAACAGCACAGGACTCGGTACGTTCATACCCTACAATTCGTTGTATATATTTATTGAATAATATTTTAATTTCAAATGGCACATGTCACGAAAATAACAAAATTTTTACTTGATTTCAGGTGCTTCTCTAACAGGACAGCACTAGGTAAGTTCATAACCTACAATTCCTTTTATGTTTTTTTTTAATATTTTTTCTAAAAGTAATACGACACATTAATTTACGGTTGTGCGGGTGTTTTCCTACTACTCTGGTACTTATCTTTTTTGTGGCTATTCTTACAGGTGCTCCTCATGGGGAAATGGATTAACGGTGAGCATTCAAAATCACCTTCGGGATGCTTTCCACCTCTCACTGGCAGCATGCGGTTCTTTATTTTATTGTTTTTTCTTTTCCTTTTTTTGAACTCTTTCTTTTACTTAAATGAGACAACTTTTCCTACTTTTCCTGCATTCCGTTTTTACTCCCTTTCCTTGACACTTTTCGCCCTGACGTCCTTTCACTTGTTCAACAAAAATATGTCTTCTTACCGCTGCTCCAGACTTAACAAAAAAAACTCCACTACTCTTTTTCCGGCCGTTTCGTTGCCCGTTTTTCTCTCCGTTCCACGCATGTTCACAGCTGTTTCATTGACAGACTGACAAGTAGGTGGCGGGTGAGTTCGTAGTGGCGACCGTAGTATATACACGCGGCAGTATGCGGCTATTGCGGACACATGCGACCATAACATTCTTTATTTCACTTCTAATCTTATAAAATTCACAAACTTTCAATTAATCAACTCAACTTTAATTATCGCTTAATACCGTACTTTCAATTATCGCAATCTAATTACAACACGTTCGCACGTTTATTAGTTTCGCTTGTTAGCACTGCAACGTCTAAGACAAGACTCTTGCTTTGTCGTGACATCTGTTATATTTATACCCTAGAAACTCCCCAGATTATTCTGGAGTGTTCTATTCCAGAATCTTCTTGTCTATTCTATTCATTCTATTCCTGAACATTCTCAAAGATTCCTTCACCGATTCTCCAAACCTGAAGTTGTTTACTCTCCATTGCCAGTAGATGTCACCAGTTGTCTCTTTCTATTGCACGTAACAATATAATAAACTGTGACTTAAGGCTGAACCACAATAGAAGTAAACGTAAGTACGTTTATTTACGTAAAGCGAACGTGCCCTTTAATTTAACAGGCGTATACAAATTAACTTTAACTCGTGTGAGAGGAACTTTCGTTAAATTTAAAAGTCAAATTGCAGTCAGTAAAGGTGCGGTAAGAATTGCTCATTCCGTAAGAAAACGAAGTGTCAAACAGTTAAATTATTACTAAATGATTAAAAGTGCAATGTAAAACTTAAAATGGAATAAAAATGGTACTGTGAATTAATAGAAAGCACAAATCTTCAATTAAATCAACTTCCAATTGTTAATTTTTTCACTTTTACCACTTTTTAAAATTTAACACATAACATGTCATTCGGGCACTGCGAATTAATAGAAAGCACAAATCTTCAATTACATCAACTTCCATTTGTTAATTTTTTTCACTTTTACCACTTTTCAAAATTGAAAACATTAAATATAGCATTCTCACATTTATTTAAACCATTAACAAATGAGTTTAAACTTTAAGCAGATAGATTTAAACCATTAACAACTAATTTTAAACTCTTAACAAATAAATTTAAACCTTGAACAAATAATTTTAAACCCTTAGCAAATAAATTTAAACCTTGAACAAATGATCTTAAACCTTTAACAAATAAATTTAAATCGTTAACGAATGAGTTTGAACTCTTAGCAAATAAATTTAAACCTTTAGCAATTATATTTAAACTCTTTGTAAATTTATATTTAAAATATTTTATTTCACTTTAAGTAAGCACCCAAGTAACAATTTGTGCTATATAAAGGTTGAGAGAATGCCTATAAAGTTGCTTATAATGCGTAATTTTAAGCACTGTAGATGCGCCTTTCAGCTTTAAAAGGTTTGTATTTTTGCTGTTAAAGCGCCTTCGGTGCATCATTATAAAACCTATTTTAGTTTTATAAACGCTGTGTAGAGTCATTCGGGATGCCAGGGCCGGAGCTTTCATAGGTGCAAATGGAGCAGCTGCACCGGGCGCAAAATACTTGGGGCGCCATATAAATGAGAGCGGAAATGGGACAACACAAGAAAAATTTAAAATTTTATGTTAATTTTTTTAAAAAAAGAGGAATTATTTGATGAAAATGTATTTTGTATTCGAAAACATTCTTTCCACATATAGCAAAGAATGAGCTGAATCTTGTATACTATAATGTACAATTTTCTTAAGAATACAAGTTGAATCGGTACTCTTGAACTTAGAAGGAAATCTCTTAAGTTATTAAAACTATAGCTCTATATATAGCATTTACATATATACATACTTTTCCTTCAAACAAAAAGAGTCTTCTTGGAAAAATCTAAAATAAATCAACGAAGGAGCGTCCTTTTTCGTCATATTATACTACAGAGAGAAAGGGATCACATTCATACTCCAAATTGTCTACGGACACCACACCATTCATCAGAAACCATGCCATCCATCATATCTAATAATTATCTAAACTTGGTCTCTTAAGAGGAGATTTTCAATTCAAAAAAACTGCTTACAAATTATATTCTCTCAACAAAACACATCTATTCCTATTTTTCTATACTTCTGCTGCGTCTGCCTGGCATGAGCATACCAAACCAAACCTCATACCATATGGTGCATTATTTTCATTCGCACCAGCGGCGCCCTCATAAAGAGCTAAGCATGCACAGCTTTCTTCTTGATTCCAACGATATAGTTACGAACATTTCTCTACACATGAAAGTTCGTGTTGTGCTTATTACTTAGCGGTGGTGCACTAAAATATTCTGCTCCATGAAGAGAATGTATATCATCAGAATTGAGTATGATGTTTGACTGTTGGTTGACTAGAAACGTTCATACTTGTATGTTAACCGTAGCCTATGCAAATATGTAGCAATTTAACTTTGGATTCGTACGTTCGATGGCTTATGCATGCATATTGGATGGACATAAGTTTTATGCATACGTTTGTTATGAATGTATGAGAAATTAATAATTGTTTCTTAACGTAAATATATTCAGCAAACTTTTTATGTGCATTACGTTGATTATAATCGAACATTTTTCAATTTTACTTGCATGCGTGCATGAGTACGGGTGTTTTAAGTTTAACTCAACTATACTATATATAGCATACATATTGTCATTTCGCTTGTTTGTTTTTATATTAGTGCCACAAAATGAATTCCCAAAATTTAAAGAAAAAGTTATTGGGCAGTGATTACAGAAAAAAACGAAAGCGGTTGGAAGAATTAAATTTAAAACAATCGAAATATTTAAAAAGTTTTGTGCATACTATTGTAACTGATCCAAGTACAAGTGCTTCCACATCATCAGCCGGAGAAATTGAGGTAAATTCAGATATAAGTGCAAATATTCAGTTAGTTCAGCCAGCAGAGAATTTTAGTGTGGATGAGGGTGGTAATCAACATCTAACCAAGCGGTCTGTTTTTGAGTATGATTTCGGGGATTCTTATAAATGGCCCACTTTGAATGAGAAAGTGGTGCAATTATTAATAGAAAAAGGTCCAGTCCAAATAAAATCTTTTGATCTTCCTACCACTAAAAAAAGAAAATTTAGTTCTCAGTTTTACCAGAGGTCTATGAAGAACGGTGAGACAGTTTCTAGACCATGGTTAATATATTCAATTTTGCAAGATGCTGTATTTTGTTTCTGTTGTCTCCTTTTTTCAAAGAATAGAGAAAGTAACTCATTATCTAAGAAGGGTTATAGAGATTGGGGGCATTTATGTAGGCAATTGAAAGATCATGAAAATAGTATATTTTATATGTCTAGTTTCAAAACTTGGAAGGATTTAGAACTAGGCTTAAAAACAGGTAAAACCATAGACGCTGAATTGCAGAAGAAAATATCCAAGGAAATTGAGCATTGGCGAAATGTTCTAAAACGCCTCATAATTTTTGTTCTGTATTTAAGCTCACAGTCTTTAGCATTTAGGGGAAATTCTGATATTCTGTACGATAGTGACAATGGTAACTTCCTGAAGTTAGTAGAGGCAGTTAGTAAGTTTGATTTAGTTTTAGCAGAACATTTGCGTAGAATTCAAAATCAGGAAACGCAAAACAAATACCTTAGTAAGGATATTCAGAATGAATTAATAGAGTTATTATCTAATGCTGTGAGGAAAAGGATATTAGCTAAAATAAAAAACGCGAAGTATTTCTCGATTATTGTAGATTGTACACCAGACATTTCCAGCAAGGAGCAATTATCCTTAATTGTTAGAATAGTGGACTGCGAAAATAATAAAATAAATGTAAAAGAATATTTTTTAGGCTTCTTAATAGCAGAAGAAACCACGGGGGCAAGTTTAACTGAGCTGGTATTGAATGAGCTTGGAAAGTTATGCATACCTTTAGAAAACTGCAGAGGACAAGGCTATGATAATGGCGCCAATATGAAAGGGAAGCATTCCGGTATGCAGGCACGAATAAAATCCTTGGAGCCGAGAGCTTTTTACGTACCTTGCTCCTCCCATTCTATTAATTTAGTTATTATAGATGCCGTACATTGCTCCTCGATTGCAGTTTCGTTTTTCGATATAATTGAAAGCCTTTATGTGTATTTTTCCAGTTCTGTGGGTAGGTGGCGGATTTTAAAAAAATATTTAAAGACTTTAACCCTTAAGCCTCTATGTGAAACTAGGTGGGAGAGCAGAATAGATGCTATAAGACCTTTAGTAAACCGTTTAGAAGATGTGTATGAAGCTTTGGTCGAACTATCCCAAAGTGATGACCCAAAATCGAAGAACATGGCAGAAAATTTACGTAACAAAATAACGGATTTCAAGTTCATTTCTTGTATTGTGATATTTTATGAAATCTTAGAAAAAATAAATATAGCCAGTAAATACTTACAAAAACCCGATGTCTGTTTAAAAACCGCGGTGGAAATACTGAATTCTAAAAAAGGCTTCTTAGTAGAATTAAGAACTGACGAGAGCTTCCTGGCTTTTGTTGAAAAGGTTAAAATAATTGCAAATGCCCTGGAAGTTCCTTGCACTTTTCCACGATGCTCGGAATTACGGTCAAAGAGAACGAAGCCACATTTTTCTTACGAGGGAAGGGATGAACCAATATTAGATCTCCAACAGAGATTTAAAGTAGAATTTTATTTTAAAGTCTTAGATCGCGCTATTTCATCCATATCGGAGCGGTTCGAGCAAATTAAAGAGCATAATAGTATTTTCCAATTTATGTATGACATCGGAAAATTCAAAAGTGATATAACAGCAATATCGGTTCAAGATTGCTTGAAATTAGAGGGAAAATTATCATTTAATAATAGTACTGACATAAGTGGCTTGGAATTATTTGAGGAGATAAAAATGTTGGCCACATTAGTAAATGAAAATAGCTCACCGAAAGAAATAATAAATTTCATTTTTGAGAGAAAGCTCGAAACCCTTTTTCCAAATATCGTGGTAGCTTTAAAAATTGTATTAACTTTGCCTGTAACAGTAGCATCAGGGGAGCGTAGTTTCTCGAAACTTAAAATAATTAAAAATTATTTAAGATCTACAATGATCCAAGAAAGATTGGTAGGATTAGCAACAATATCTATAGAAAGAGAGCTAACTGAAGATTTGGACTGTGATGAATTAATTAATGATTTCGCGAAAATTAAGGCACGGCGAGTAAATTTTGTGGCACTTTAAGATTATGACGATGTAAATTTTATTTTATATGCATTGCATGATTTCTGAAGTTTTTTGTTTCTTTTATTTGTTATATTTATGAATTGTTAGTTTTATTTACATTTATATTTTATTCTATTATGTTTTTTTTATAAAATATAGAGAAATTTGTTGAGTTATTTTTAGTAATTTATTTCTTGGTCAGGCTTTCCACAAGAATTTTATCTGGGCATTTGCTTATCTTGCTTATTTTAGTAATTATCGGATAAATTGTTTTATTGATTTTCTAATTTGTTACAGTAATAAATAGTAGTAGCTAGCGAGGACTAGGTCTGCTGGGGAAACCTCGTAAAAAAAACGCATCGTATGCTCTACCTCTTTGGGTGATGTGGAAATGAACATAATGTTGAAATTTAAAAGTAAAATTTTTAAGTCCGTATTTACGTTTAACTTAAACTGATGTTTAGTACTATTATGTTGCTTTACCTCCGACGCCAATTCAGCCAAAAACTAGGTCTAATTTTCACTGTAAATATGGTGCATTCTGTATAGTTAAAGTTGCAGCAGACTATTTTAATATTCAATATAATATTTAATTGCTTTTTTACTAGTCAAAATGAGGCGCCAAAAAAAGTCTGCTCCGGGCGCCTCATTGGTCAGCTCCGGCCCTGCGGGATGCTATAATAAAGTTTCATATAAAACTGCAATAGGACTTGTATAATTATTCTATAAAGTTTTCATAAGAATATTATATAATAATATATAATAATTTTCACTTGTTTTCTCTTATTCTCTCACCTTCTTTTAGTGTTTCCGCCCGAGCTCGTATAATTCATTTATATATGCATTTGGTAATATTTATTTAATTAAAATTTTTATTTTATTTGAAACATAATAATTCTTACCTTGGACTCACTCGAACCTGGGCCTGCAGTTTCATAGACAACGACGTTGACCACTCAGCTATCTGATCCTAAACACTACTTGATGAAAATTCCAATATAAACTATTTCATTTACATATTATATTATATATATATATATATTATTATAATTTATATTCCTGAATATGCAAAAATGTCAGATGAAAATTTTCAACTATTAGTAACAAATCAAAAAGCTATGCACGGAATGTTAAGAAAAATTTTAAATGGAATATCAGGATTGAACTCTTAATTTGAACAATTAATTCAAAGTAACAACTCAGCTACGTTTAAAAAACTAACTTTAGAACCATCAAGCTCAAAATCTGCATTGAATAATACATTTCAACAAATAACGAAAGAAGAAGAATGTATTGAAGTAAATGCCAAATTAGAAAACGACGAATTTAAAAAGACATGTGTTGTGTTTTTTTATTTTTTTATTTTTATAACATTTCATATAAAAATTGTCTTATTTTTCTAGTTTTTAATATTTTGTTGTTGTACATAAATCATCTATGTTCAATATATGGTACCGATGGAGCGTGAATAAACAAAGCATATGATTGCTGTTTCTCCATATTGGACAAACTATTTGCACGAGCATTTTTAACAAAACCCTCATGGTCAGGAGCGTCTAGAGGAAATGACAGGAAAAGTGCAATGAAATTATACCGTAACATAATCGATTTGATGTATTCTGTCGTCTACAAGGCTGACCGGAATTTCACTTATGACACTTTAAATAAGTTCCTGCAAATACAATTGCGTAATAGCACATTACGGTAAATATGCGTCAATTTATGTTTACAATTATCCTCTTTTTCTTCATTAAACCATTTATATTTCACAGTGTGCACTTCACAATTTCCTTCTATATTTGAGATGCTATTTTCCATTATTCTTGTGATAACTGAGTATAACTATGATCAAGTGAACAATTTGTTTTTATTGACTTTCGGACATCACTAAGCTGCACAGAGCT
The DNA here is from genome assembly GCA_963924295.1 of Dioctria rufipes. Taxonomy (NCBI): domain Eukaryota; kingdom Metazoa; phylum Arthropoda; class Insecta; order Diptera; family Asilidae; genus Dioctria; species Dioctria rufipes. The sequence goes on along the minus strand of OZ002741.1, from coordinate 134,333,473 downwards.
ACCCGAACTATTTGCAAACTTTCTACAGTTTTGAGCACCTTTTGATATTCCACCAAGTTTTGAATGATGTTTCCGCAAGCATCTAAAATATTGTTGCGAGCGTGGCTTTTAGTTCGTTATTTAAAACACAATATTAAATACTTATTATTCAAGTTCTTTATTTCACTCTAATCATACAAAATTCATAAACTTTCTATTAATCAACTCAACTCTAATTATCGCTAATACTGTACTTTCAATTATCGCAATCTAATTACAACACTTTCACACGTTTATTACCTTCACTTGTTAACACTGCAACGTCTAAGACAAGACTCATATTCTCTCTGGCTATGACAACTGTTATATTTATACCCTAGAAACTCTCCAGATTATTCTCGATTGTTCTATTTTCCAGAAGCTTCTTGACTGTTCTATTCATTCTATTCCTGAACCTTCCTGTAAATACCATAATCAATTCTCCGAACCTGAAGTCGTTTACTCTCCATTGCCAGTACATAGATGTCACCAGTTGGCTCTTTCTATTGCACGTAACACTGCCCCCTTCTTAAATTTGTTCGTCCCGAACAACAGGTGGTCCACGGTCTTGATGCTTGTAATATTGACACAAGCGATCCAGATGAACGATTTTTCGTTTGCTTCTTGTACCACGTTGAATCCTGTATACTACGTGATTTATTCTAGTTACTACTGAATACGGTCCCTCCCAGTGTTGTTGTGAATTTGGAGAACGTCCCTTACGTCGGTTCGGGTTGTACAGCCAAACAAGATCACCTTCGCTAAATCCTGCTGAATTCGCACGTAAGTTATAGCGGGTCCTCATCCGATCAGTATTTGCCGCTAATTTTGTCCTCGTGGCTTCTTGTACATCAACTCTCCTATCCAATGTGACTCTGACATTACACTTATACATTTCCTTTCTGCTGCTATGTGGCGGCCCTTTGTAAGAAGCACATACAGTGCATCTGCGACACCAGTTCTCCACATCCTCCCACATATGTAGCCAATAAAACTTTTCTCGTATTTTAGAAATTGTTTTATTCACTCCCAAATATTTTTCAGATGTTCCACGATGTATTTTACCTAGAACTTCGTTGACCTTTGATACCGGCAAGACTATTTGCATTCGGAATGATTTACCGTTAGGTGCCTCCCATTTCCGTTTTAAAATACCGCATTCAACATGAAGAGAATTCCATTGAGCCCAGTAGCTTTTCAGATTTTCACTCATCCCTGAAATATCCTTCCATTCTGGTTTTTCTATATCTGCTTTCCAAGCAAGAATAGGCGATATGTCCGGATCTTCTCGTTGAGCTGTTCGCAAGTTCTCGATGTCCCAACCTGTTGATGGTTCCACAGTTACCAACTGCATACTTGCTGTTGTTTCTTTTTCTTCCACCCGGCCGCAATGTTTGCATTCAAGTTTGCATGGACGTTGTACAAAGGCTTCTGCATCTCCATGAATAAGTTCTTTCCTATGCTGCATCTCAAAGCCATAACGTTGGAGTCTAGTCGCTCTAAGAACAGCTTGCTCCCTAGTTCGCCAACTTGGACATTCTTCTCTCCCTTTATTTTCTGTTGATTCCCTTCGACGGCGCTTCCTGCAGTCGCTTTGAAGGTGTCCCAATTTATTACAATCCCAGCATCGAAGAACACTACGTGAAGGGTTGCTCAGTGATAACTGCAATCTATTGCAAGTCTGCTGCCCAGCTCGATATCTTTGCAATTCCACTCTCCTCTCTTCATCTAGGGATTCCACTCGTCGGCGTTTTCTGCAGTCCCTTTGTAGGTGTCCCGGTCTATTACAATTCCAGCATTGCAGAATACCACATGAAGGAGTGCTCTGTGATGGCTGCATTCTATTACAAGTACATTCGTTCACCGAAATTTCTCTCATTCGTACTGCACTCCGTGAAGCTTGTCTGGCGGATTCATACACTAATGCATAGGCTAGTGCTTCTGCTGTTGATTTCTTCCCTGCTATCCTTAATGCATGTTGTAAGTTTTGATCTGCAATAGCGTTCACAAATGCCTCCGTCGCCACTTCATTGAGAAAATCCGCATTCATGCTGGAGTATGAAAGATGCGCTAATCTTTCCACATCACCCTGCAATTGTTGTAGTGATTCGCCATGATTTTGAATCCTGTTGCGTAACTGTAGGCGATATACTTGCTGCATGTGTTCATATCCGTAACGTAATTCTATCGCCTGTACTAATGAAGAGTAATCACGTTGATTTTCAATTGGTACAGTTTGTAAGAGCTCTGACGCAGGAGCTCGAAGTGCTAACACCAGAGCTATAGCTTTGTCTTCATCATTCCATACATTTACCTCTGAAGCTGCCTCAAATTGTCTCTTGAAGATATGCCACGAATTTTATCCATCAAATATTGGAGGTTTCATTCTACCTGCGCCAGATATTTCAGCTGCTACGTTTAGAGGCTGACGATGCCTTAATCTTTCCAGATCTGCTTTACCGTTTTCAAGTAGCTCGGTGACACTTTGTTGAACTTCCGAAACTTTTTGTTGAAATTCGTGCTCAATTCCTTCAATTTTCAAATTTTGTTCTTCTAAAGAACTTTTTAGAAAATTTTTCTGATCCTCTAAACGAGTTTCTAGACAATTCTCCAGAGAACTCTTTTGTTCGTCCAAGCGGGTTTCCATAGATTTCTTCTGCTCATCTAACCGGGATTCCAAAGAATTCTTTTGTTCCTCAAAAGCATTCTTTTGCTCATCTAAATGGGATTCCAGAGAATTCTTCTGTTCCTCAAAAGCATTCTTTTGCTCATCTAAACGGTTTTCCAGAGAATTCTTTTGCTCATCTAAACGGCATTCCAGAGAATTCTTTTGTTCCTCATTGGAATTCTTCTGTTCATCAAAACGGGCTTCCATTTTGCTCATTAAAGTACTCAAAAGTTGTTCCATTTTCATCGCAGGCTCTTCTTCAGCTTCGGTTTCTTCCAAGTTATCTTCGAAAACAAATGTTTCGGGATTCTTTCCTTCCTCTATCAAAGCTTGTCTGAGTCGCTCGACTAGAACTTTCTTTGCACCTGTCGTTTGTAATGACCGGTTCCCTAACTCCACTTTCAAATCCTGCGTTCGAAGCTCCTAGAATTTTCGCCCCATTACTTTAGTAATTCACTTTAAGTTGAATATAAATTATTTTCCAGAACTTTCAAAATTTAACACAATTTCACAAAATTAATCACAGTTTGAATTTTTAAGTCAATTGCCACCACTTTATTTCGCGAATTTATTTCACTTCTGACACCAGTTGTTGCGAGCGTGGCTTTTAGTTTGTTATTTAAAACACAATATTGTTATGAGCAATAGAAAGAGACAACTGGTGACATCTACTGGCAATGGAGAAGTAAACGACTTTAGGTTCGGAGAATTGATTATGGTATCTACAGGAAGGTTCAGGAATAGAATGAATAGAATGAATAGAACAGTCAAGAAGCTTCTGGAAAATAGAACACTCGAGAATAAGCTGGAGAGTTTCTAGGGTATAAATATAACAGTTGTCATAGCCAGAATAAGAGTCTTGTCTTAGACGTTGCAGTGTTAACAAGCGAAAGTAATAACGTGCGGAAGTGTTGTAATTAGATTGCGATAATTGAAAGTACAGTATTAAGCGATAATTAAAGTGTAGTTGATTAATTCAAAGTTTGTGAATTGTTAAGATTAGAGTTAAATAAAGAACTTGTATATTAAATATTTAATATTGTGTTTTAAATAACGAACCAAAAAGCCACGCTCGCAACAACTGGTGTCAGAAGTGAAATAAATTCGCGAAATAAAGTGGTGGCAATTGACTTTAAAATTCAAAGTGTGATTAATTTTGTGAAATTGTGTTAAATTTTGAAAGTTCTGGAAAATAATTTATATTCAACTTAAAGTGAATTACTAAAGTAATGGGGCGAAAATTCGAGGAGCTTCGAACGCAGGATTTGAAAGTGGAGTTAGGGAACCGGTCATTACAAACGACAGGTGCAAAGAAAGTTCTAGTCGAGCGACTCAGACAAGCTTTGATAGAGAAAGGAAAGAATCCTGAAACATTTGTTTTCGAAGAGAACTTGGAAGAAACCGAAGTTGAAGAAGAGCCTACAATGAAAATGGAACAGCTTTTGAGTGCTTTTAAGGAGCAAAAGAATGCTTTTAAGGAGCAAAAGAATTCTTTGGAATCCCGGTTAGATGAGCAGAAGAAATCTATGGAAACTCGCTTGGACGAACAAAAGAGTTCTCTGGAGAATTGTCTAGAAACTCGTTTGGAGGATCAGAAAAGTTTTCTAAAAAGTTCTTTAGAAGAACAAAATTTGAAAAATGAAGGATTTGAGCACGAATTTCAACAAAAGGTTTCGGAAGTTCAAGAAAATGTCACCGAGCAACTTGAAAACGTTAAAGCAGATCTTGAAAGAATAAAGCATCCTCTAAACGTAGCATCTGAAATATCCGGTTCAGGTAGAATGAAGCCTCCAATATTTGATGGACAAAATTCGTGGCATATCTTCAAGAGACAATTTGAGGCAGCTTCAGAGGTAAATGGATGGAATGATGAAGACAAAGCTATAGCTCTGGTGTTAGCACTTCGAGGTCCTGCGTCAGAGCTCTTACAAACTGTACCGATTTAAAATCAATGTGATTACTCTTCATTAGTACAGGCGATAGAATTACGTTACGGAGATGAACACATGCAGCAAATATATCGCCTACAGTTACGCAACAGGATTCAAGATCATGGCAAATCACTACAACAATTGCAGGGTGATGTGGAAAGATTAGCGCATCTTTCATACTCCAGCATGAATGCGGATTTTCTCAATGAAGTGGCGACGGAGGCATTTGTGAACGCTATTGCAGATCAAAACTTACAACATGCATTAAGGATAGCAGGGAAGAAATCAATAGCAGAATCACTAGCCTATGCATTAGTGTATGAATCCGCCAGACAAGCTTCACGGAGTGGAGTACGAATGAGAGAAATTTCGGTGAACGAATGTACTTGTAATAGAATGCAGCCATCACAGAGCACTCCTTCACGTGGTATTCTGCAATGCTGGAATTGTAATAGACCGGGACACCTACAAAGGGACTGCAGAAAACGCCGACGAGTGGAATCCCTAGATGAAGAGAGGAGAGTGGAATTGCAAAGATATCGAGCTGGGCAGCAGACTTGCAATAGATTGCAGTTATCACTGAGCAACACTTCACGTAGTGTTCTTCGATGCTGGGATTGTAATAAATTGGGACACCTTCAAAGCGATTGCAGGAAGCGCCGTCGAAGGGAATCAACAGAAAAGAAAGGAAGAGAGGAATGTCCAAGTTGGCGAACTAGAGAGCAAGCTATTCTTGGAGCGACTAGACTGCAACCTAATGGCTTAGAGATGCAACATAGGAAAGGACTTATCCATGGAAATGCAGAAGCCTTTGTACAACGTCCATACAAACTTGAATGCAAACATTGCGGCCGGGTGGAAGAAAAAGAAAGAACAGCAACTATACAGTTGGTAACTGTGGAACCATCAACAGGTTGGGACATAGAGAACTCGCGAACAGCGCAACGAGAAGATCCGGACATTTCACCTATTCTCGCTTGGAAAGAAGATATGGAAAGACCAGACTGGAAGGATATTTCGGAACGGAGTGAGAAGCTGAAAAGTTACTGGGCTCAATGGAACTCTCTTCATGTTGAATGTGGTATATTAAAACGCAAATGGGAAGCACCTAACGGCGAATATTTCCGAATGCAGATAGTCGTGCCAGCATCAAACGTCAAAGATGTTCTAGAAGAAATGCACGGTGGAACCTCTGGAGGACATTTGGGAGTGAACAAAACAATTTCAAAAATACGGGAAAGGTTTTATTGGCTACATATGCAAGAAGATGTGGAGGAGTGGTGCCGCAGATGCACTGTTTGTGCTGCTTGCAAAGGGCCGCATCACAGAAGCAGAGGACAAATGCATAAGTATAACGTCGGAACCCCCTTTGAAAGGATAGCTGTAGACATCGCTGGACCTTTTCCAGAAACGGATGGCGGTAACCGTTATATTTTAGTTGCCTTTGACTATTTCAGTAAATGGCCTGAAGCTTATGCAATCCCTAATCACGAGGCAGCCACAGTTGCGGAACAAATAATAACGAATTGGGTCAGTACGGAACTTCGAATCGCGGACTCTCCAGGAGATGTGTAAAATGTTGGGAATAAGAAAAACTAGAACAACTCCTCTACATCCACAATATGATGGCATGGTAGAGCGCTTCAACAGAACATTGATCGAGCATCTAAAGAAAGTAGTTGACTATCATCAACGCGATTGGGATCGACACATTCCTATATTCCTAATGGCTTATAGATCAGCTATTCATAGTACTACCGGACAAACCCCAGCTAAGGTCATATTCGGAAGAGAGATGCGTTTACCTAGCGACCTCAAATTCGGTACCCCCAGAGGTGAACAAAAGTTACCAGAAGACTACGTATCGGAGCTCAAACAACAATTAGCTGATGTGCACGAGGCCACGAGGACGAAATTAGCAACAAATACTGATCGGATGAAGACCCGCTATGACCTACGTGCTAATTCCGCAGGATTTAATGAAGGTGATCTTGTTTGGCTCTACAATCCGAGACGAAGTAAGCGACGTTCTCCAAAATTGCAACAACACTGGGAAGGACCGTATTCAGTAGTAACTAGAATTAATGACGTGGTATACAGGATTCAGCGTGGCACAAGAGGCAAGCATAAAATTGTTCATTTGGACCGCTTGTGTCAATACTACGAGCATCAAGACCGTGTACCACCTGTTGTTCGGGACGAACAAATTTAAGAAGGGGGCAGTGTTACGAGCAATAGAAAGAGACAACTGGTGACATCTACTGGCAATGGAGAAGTAAACGACTTTAGGTTCGGAGAATTGATTATGGTATCTACAGGAAGGTTCAGGAATAGAATGAATAGAATGAATAGAACAGTCAAGAAGCTTCTGGAAAATAGAACACTCAAGAATAATCTGGGGAGTTTCTAGGGTATAAATATAACAGTTGTCATAGCCAGAATAAGAGTCTTGTCTTAGACGTTGCAGTGTTAACAAGCGCAAGTAATAACGTGCGGAAGTGTTGTAATTAGATTGCGATAATTGAAAGTACAGTATTAAGCGATAATTAAAGTGTAGTTGATTAATTGAAAGTTTGTGAATTGTTAAGATTAGAGTTAAATAAAGAACTTGTATATTAAATATTTAATATTGTGTTTTAAATAACGAACCAAAAAGCCACGCTCGCAACAATATTAAATACTTATTATACAAGTTCTTTATTTCACTCTAATCATACAAAATTCATAAACTTTCTATTAATCAACTCAACTCTAATTATCGCTAATACTGTACTTTCAATTATCGCAATCTAATTACAACACTTTCGCACGTTTATTACTTTCACTTGTTAACACTGCAACGTCTAAGACAAGACTCATATTCTCTCTGGCTATGACAACTGTTATATTTATACTCTAGAAACTCTCCAGATTATTCTCGATTGTTCTATTTTCCAGAAGCTTCTTGACTGTTCTATTCATTCTATTCCTGAACCTTCCTGTACCATAATACCATAATCAATTCTTGTACCATAATACCATAATCAATTCTCCGAACCTGAAGTCGTTTACTCTCCATTGCCAGTACATAGATGTCACCAGTTGTCTCTTTCTATTGCACGTAACAATATGTTCCACTGCGCTTAAATTTCTTCCAATTTTCAATATCCATATTTGAAAGAGTAATTTGGTTGAACTAAGCTAAACAGTACGTCCTTTTACATATTTTGAGCTTAAGCCTTTATGAAACAACAAACTAAGCACTATAAATTGACATGTTATAGTTTTATAAGAATAGCACGGTAAACTCTTATAGTGCTATTTTTATAAAGCCCTAAGCTTTATAAAATTATAAAGCTTAGGGCTTTGTAAAAACAACACTATAAGCACTTATAGTGTTATACTTAAAAAGCGCAAAGCTTTATAATTTTATAAAGCTTAACGCTTTAAAACAGTAGCATTATAAAAGCTTACAGTGCTATTATTATACAGCTTTCAGCTTTATAAAATTATAAAGCTTATGCCTTAATAAAAGCAGCATTTTAAGCGCTCTAAGTGCTATTTTTATAAAGCCTAGAGCTTTGTAGCTTATAATGCAGAATTTCCTTTAATAAAGTCTTTATAAAGCTACTTTTTCAATTATAAAGCCTACAGCACTAAAAATTGTTACTTGAGCAATTCATACAATTTTTCTTTTTCGAATTTTTGGGTGTGTATATAATATATATGCATACATATCTTATATATTTATATCTGCAATACTTTTGGCTTTTCAGTGCAACGGTTGACCATCCACTGCCTTTGGAATAAGCAAAACCATATCCATTATATAGTTGGAACAGTCATTAGGTGTGATTTGTTGAAGGCTATCTTCGATCACTGAGACAAGATTATGTTCTCTACTCATGTCACCTAAAACTGAACGCGCATGTGCCTTCATTTTTGAAAACGATTTTTCGATAGGGTTTAACATAGGCGAGTAAGGAGGCAAATATTTTAGTGTTAAATTCGTTTGAGATAACACATCGCGAACTTGTTGTGTCTTGTATTTTTTTATCAAGACAGTACAGTTAGAATGTACTAGTTGAAATTTGCAGTGATGAGTTAGTCTTACATTGAGGGTGCGATTTCTTCTTTTCTGGTTACTATTAGTTGAACAAAACGTAAAACTGGTTTTATTGCTTATTCTACAATTACGAGTGAGAACAGAGTAATACTGTAGTGTTTAGTTATTACACCCACACATAAAATCAACATATTACACACACACACAGTCAACGTACGTTCGGCTTGACGCTAGCTTCAATCAATCAGTCAGTCTACTGTAGATCGCCGCCGTAATTGTAAACCGCCGCAGTACTTTTATAGTCATGTAATCCGCATTATAATTATATTTAATTTAGTTCTTTAAATAAGTAGAGTTATGTAGAGTTATGAGCAATAATAAACTTCGTGAATTATATTCGCATTCTTTCTAATCATATAACCCTACAAACATAACATATTGGCGACGAGGTATAAACGGAACACGCATAGCACACGCATAGCGGAATTAGCGGATACTTCTTTGTTAGTGCTTGATTCACTTAGTGATTTTTTTTACGTGCGAAAAAGGCAAAGAACTAAATCAATGAGATGGATCAATTAGCATCCGTAATTGAGAAATTGTGTAAGTCTCAAAATGAACTATTAACAAAAATGATCGCGGACCAACAGGAGTGGAGAAAAAGTCAAGATAGTAGCTCACAAAATGCAGTTGGAAGCTCGCAAAATATTCCACCATTTCATGCTTATAACAAAGAAAAAGGGAGTTGGTCTACATATGTGCAGCAACTTCAGCAACACTTTACTGCGTATAGTGTTTCATGTACTGACAAAAAAAGAGCTTATTTTTTATCATGGTTGGGTGCAGAAACCTATGAACTTCTAGAAAAATTGTATGGCTCAAAAAAGTTGACGGAACAGACATATGATGATTTGATAAAAAAATTATCAGTAAATTTCGAAGTCAAAGCGCATGTCTGCACAGCCCGTTATGAATTTTTTAGATGCCACATGAAGCCAACACAAACATATTCGGAATGGGTGGCTGACCTTCGTGGACACGCACGTGATTGTCCATTTGTCTGCTCAGGTGTCGATTGCAAACAGGAATACACAGACGAAATGATCAGAGATATTATAATTTTACACACGCCGCATGAGTCTGTACGCATAGCAGCTCTACAGAAGCCTAATCCAACACTCCAAGAAGTAGTAGTAATTGCAGAAGCCTATGAAGCAACACAGAAATCGATGCAAGTATTAAGAATTGGAATGCCGGCGAATTCGGTTGATATTAATGTCAACGAAATTAAAGCAACAAAGCCGTACAAACACAATAACAGTTCTGCATGGGGAAATAGAAGTAGAAATAAGCTAAAACAAATGAATAGTAATCTCATCAAATCATGTTCTGGCTGCGGCACACATCACAGCAGATCTCAGTGTAGATTTTTAAATGCTATTTGTCGGAAATGTAATAAAAAAGGTCACATCGCGCCTGTGTGTAACACCATTAGAAGCAGCTCTCGTTCTCGCTATACTAGGCGTGACTATGTAAATAGTGTAGAGCAAATTTTTTCAGTTAATCATGAAACAATTCGGGAATGTAAAAACAAATTTTTTGTTAAATTATTCATTAACAATCGCGAAATGACTTTTCTTCTGGACACCGGTGCTAGTGCGTCGATAGTTGGCTTACCCGGATTTAGTGAATTAAATTGTCCGATTTATTGTCAGCAAGACCGCAAATTAACATCGTATGGGTCAAATACAGTGCCAATTTTAGGAGAAACAACTGTCGCAGTGGAATTTAATGGCATCAAAAAAGAACTGCCTTTACTCATAGCTGATACAGAACATGGTGACAATATTTTTGGTATGGATTGGGCAAAAATTTTTGGAATCCGCATTAGTTTTGACATTGCCGATAGTGTACAAAGTTTACAAAGCCTGCCAGTAGCAGACATTGATGCTGTGTTTTCTAAATTTCCGGATTTAATGTCATCATCATTGGGTCATTGTACCTCAGTCAAAGCCACTTTGTATTTAAAATCGTCCGCTAAACCGAAATTTTTCAAAGCTAGGCCCATACCATACGCTCAGTTAGAGCTGTTCAAGCAAGAAGCCCGACGGTTGGAAGAAGCCAATATTTGGAAACCTATCAGATTCAACGAATGGGCGGCACCCATCGTCATAGTACCAAAACAAAATAATAAACTACGAATTTGTGGTGACTTTAAAGTTACTATTAACCCTCACTTAGAGGTTGATCAGCATCCAATTCCCCGACCAGAGGATTTGTTTCATAAATTAGCCGGAGGCAAGTATTTCAGTAAATTAGATATGTCTGATGCTTATTTACAGATAGAATTAGAAGATGAATCTAAAAAGCTAGCCGTAGTCAATACTCCACTAGGACTTTATCAATACCAGCGTCTTCCATTTGGTATTGCCAGCGCACCTGCAATTTACCAGCGAACATTAGAACTAATTTTATCTGGCCTCAATTGCACAATTTATTTTGATGACATCATAGTTACTGGCCGAAATCATCAAGAACACTTACAAAATTTAGAAGCCGTTTTACAACGTCTATCAGAAAATGGTCTACGTATTAACCGCAGCAAATGTTCATTTTTTCAACCAACAGTAGAATACCTGGGCCACATTATTAGCTCAAAGGGAGTTCATCCGTCTGAAAAGAGAATTCGCGCAATCGAAAGCATGCCCAGGCCTAAAACTTTAAAGGAGTTAGAAGCATTCATGGGTAAAATAAATTATTATAGTAAATTTATTCAAAATCTTGCACAAACAGCCGCCCCATTAAATGCTCTTCGAAAGAAAGACATACATTTTCATTGGAATTATCCTCAAGAACAAGCTTTTCAAAGCCTCAAACTGCAAATAGTAAACGCAACACTTTTGGCTCATTTTCAGCCGACATTGCCAATTGTTTTAGCAACAGATGCATCCTCACACGGGATTGGTGCGGTAATTTCTCATATTAACTTAGATGGCTCTGAACAGCCAATTGCATATGCATCTAAAACATTAAATAACCATCAGTTTAATTACAGCCAAATTGAGAAGGAAGCGTTTGCCATAATCTATGGAGTAACCAAATTTCGACAATATTTGTATGGCAGGGAGTTTATCCTGGTTACTGATCATAAGCCACTAACGACTCTTTTCAGTCCAGATAAAGGATTACCGCAGATGACCACTGGCCGATTAACGAGATGGGCCCTAATTTTAATGAGCTATAAATATAAAATTCGATTTAAGCCGACAGCCAAGCATGCTAATGCAGATGCATTATCACGCCTTCCAATTGGTCCAGACAAGGAATTTGATGTGAGTGAAGAGGCTTGTCACGAACTTAGCCTAGAGATAAACGAGCAAATTGGATGCTTCCCAGTGAACGCCCGAGAGATTTCACGAGAAACAAAAAATGATGCCACGCTTAGCAAAGTCTATTTCTACATACTGAATGGGTGGCCAGACATACTGTCTACCACGGAAAGCCATCTTCAACCTTATTTTCAACGAAGGATGTCGTTAACAACGCACGGAGATGTCATACTGTTAGAAACAGAGTATATACGAGTAGTAGTTCCTCATAAATTGCAGAGCCGAGTTCTTCGCATGCTTCACCAAGGACATTGGGGAATTGTACGTACCAAACAACTTGCGCGAAAATATTGCTGGTGGCCAAAAATTGATGCCAGCATTGAGTCTGCTGTTAAAGCCTGTGATATATGTCAGTCATCAGTTGCAGAAAAGCCCTGGGAGGATTTTGCTGGTCCATTTTTGCAACAAATGTGGTTAATTTGTGTAGATGCTTTATCGAAATTTCCATTCGTCATTCCGATGAAGCAAGCAACAACAGGAACAACTATACAAACTTTGACGAAGTTGTTCGCACTAGAAGGATTACCCGAAGTTATTGTGAGTGACAACGGAACCCAATTTTCCACTCAAGAGTTTCAGAATTTCTGCTATCATAATGATATTCAGCACCTTCGAACAGCGCCTTTCCACCCATGTTCTAACGGAGAAGCCGAACGCTTTGTTCGTACTTTCAAAAGTAATTTGCAGAAAATACTTAAGGAAGGAGAGGATACCGATACAGCTTTATCGCAGTGTTTGATGTCTTATAGAACAACACCCCATCCACATTCTGGCAGAACACCTGCAGAAATCCTGCATGGTCGTGAGCATCGCACGATTCTTTCACAAATCGTTCCTGCCAAAGCAATTCGAAGGCAGATCAAGCAACCTAAAGCCAAGTTTCATCCGCGACAACAGGTTTATGCAAGAAATTATTCCAGAGGTCCACGATGGATTCAAGGCATCTTAATTTCAAAAAAGGGGTCCAGACTGTACATAGTTCGAACAGAGAGAGGTACCTGGACAAGACATCAAAACCAGCTACGATCCAGAGTAAACAAAACCAATGCATCTAATGCATCTGAACAACAGTTCTTATCAGCTCGTCATCTATTCGAAGCTTTAACTGAATCAAAAGAAGGTAATATAAATCCACCTAACAATGATTCCTCCGCCTCCTCCAGAACAATATCGAAGCCACTAGAAGACCCAAGGATTTCAATTCAACCCAAGCCTGAGCAATTTAGCCCAAGACGTTCAGCGCGCCAACGCAGGGCTGTGGTACATTTCCAGTCGACTTAATAGTGATACATCAAATGGCGAAGAGGAAGTGTAGTGTTTAGTTATTACACCCACACATAAAATCAACATATTACACACACACACAGTCAACGTACGTTCGGCTTGACGCTAGCTTCAATCAATCAGTCAGTCTACTGTAGATCGCCGCCGTGATTGTAAACCGCCGCAGTACTTTTATAGTCATGTAATCCGCATTATAATTATATTTAATTTAGTTCTTTAAATAAGTAGAGTTATGTAGAGTTATGAGCAATAATAAACTTCGTGAATTATATTCGCATTCTTTCTAATCATATAACCCTACAAACATAACAAATACATTTTGAGAAATTTTTTGGATTCAGTATTCAATGCCCATTTGATGCAGTTGCACAGCGATAGAGTGAAGTAAGTACAGTAAAGATTTCTTACCAGCGAGCCAAATAATAGATTATCATTGTAAAGTTTTTTAGATTTTCGGCATCTATAATACCATGAGTAGCAGTGAAGATTTTAGTGGAGGCAGCTCTGATGAATAGCGGCTATCTACGCAAGAAGAAGAGCCTGTAGATTATGGAGCTTCAAGGGAATCTAGAGGTATTATAGGTGTAGGTCATAAACAAAAAAACTCGGAAAATGTGCATACTGTGTCCTGGATAATAACCCATTTAGAATTTTAAGTTGATTAAAATTATGATATTATACATGCCTTAAGACGAAAGTATAAAAATTGTGCTAACAAATTTTCAGCCAACACTAGCGCGCATGTTGAAGCGCGTGATGTTTCCCACGAACAGCACAATGACCAACAACAAGAACAACAGCGTCGGCGGGGCTCAAGAGGGAAATATTGCCGCACGAATTTGAATGCAAAAGAGCTTTTCGTAACGTATTATGAAGAGGGTATGTCAGTGGCTGAATCTGCCCGCAGGACTAAAATCAGCATAAATACTGCTAAAAGTATCATTCGAGCTTATAAAAAAGATGGGAAAGTGCCCAAAGACCGTCGTGGTGGAAAAAAACCACGAAAGTTAACAGAGGAAGTATTGGTGCATATAGAGCAATATGTTCAGAGTACTCCCGGAATGACAACTCGAGCTATCCAACAAAATTTATTCTGTCACAAAAACATTTCTTTGTCCTTAACTACCATCGGAAATGCCCTTCGTGATCTGAAAATCACGCTAAAAATAGGTTACATTGAAAATGAGCAGATGAATTCACCGCGAACAATACAGTTGAGGCAAACATACGCGCGGGATTTCACAGAGTGGGCTTCGGAGACCAGAGATAAATGATATTTATTGATGAGTGTGGTTTTAATCTTCATCTTAGAAGATATCAAGCCCGCTCAAGAAGGGGCACCCGTGCCCGGGTTATAGTTCCAGCAGTACGTGGTAGAAACGTCACACTTATTGCTGCGATAAGTAACCAAGGAATATTGCATTACAAGATCATTGTAAATTCCACTTGCAATTCCGATAGGTTTTCTCTATTTCTGCGGGAACTTGCTGAAAAACTGGAAAGAAATCCATTGCTTAGTGACGCTTTTTTAATTTTGAATAATACGAGAATAAACAAAACACAACAAGTTCGCGATGTGTTATCTCAAAGGAATTTAACACTAAAATATTTGCCTCCTTACTCGCCTATGTTAAACCCTATCGAAAAATCGTTTTCTAAAATGAAGGCACATGCGAGTCCAGTTTTAGGTGATATGAGTAGAGAACATAATCTTGTCACAGTGATCGAAGATAGCCTTCAACAAATCACACCTAATGACTGTTCCAACTATATAATGGATATGGTTTTGCTTATTCCAAAGGCAGTGGATGGTCAACCGTTGCACTGAAAAGCCAAAAGTATTGCAGATATAAATATATAAGATATGTATGCATATATATTATATACACACCCAAAAATTCGAAAAAAAAAATTGTATGAATTGCTTACTTATGGCCGGTTTCACAGTCGAGGTTTAGTTTAACCAAGGTTTAGTTTAAACCATCCTCCAAGTTTAAACGTAGTTTAAACCAAATCGGGTTTCACAGTGCATTCTGTTAGTAACGTTGGTAGTACTGATTAAATTGTGAACTAAATTAGTTATCGCCACCATTGTGAAGCAATTTTCTATCAATCAATCTGTCAATTGGAAAAGTAAACAGACCAGAAAGCAAAAAATAAAAAATATGTAGCTATATTTGCTAATTTTAAATATGCCAACATTCAAAAAGGCTGCAAACTTTAGCATAGCAAGAATAGATTCGAAGACAAAGTGGCAAAGTTCTTTACTTAAACCGAACCTAGCATAAAAAACAGCGTCATCCCACTCATTAAAAGGATTTGGCCAATTTCTAATTACTTTCAGTCGTGGACAGAGTTATAAACTTAATCGAAAAAAGACTTCTTCATCGCTAGAAATTTCTAAATCTAAATCCATGATAAAATT
This sequence comes from Dioctria rufipes, assembly GCA_963924295.1. Taxonomy (NCBI): domain Eukaryota; kingdom Metazoa; phylum Arthropoda; class Insecta; order Diptera; family Asilidae; genus Dioctria; species Dioctria rufipes. The sequence continues at coordinate 134,317,713 of OZ002741.1, read as the reverse complement.
GTTCTCTTGATACAAAGAAACAATGCTCCTGTCAAAATAAAATGTCACACTTTTATCTTGGGTTTAAACCAAACTGTGAAACTCGTTCGTCGAGTTTAAACTAAATATTTGGTTTAAACTCAGACTGTGAAACTGGCCATTAAAGTGAAATAAAATATTTTAAATATAAATTTACAAATAGTTTAAATATAATTGCTAAAGGTTTAAATTTATTTGCTAAGAGTTCAAACTCATTCGTTAACGGTTTAAATTTATTTGTTAAAGGTTTAAGATCATTTGTTCAAGGTTTAAATTTATTTGCTAAGGGTTTAAAATTATTTGTTCAAGGTTTAAATTTATTTGTTAAAAGTTTAAAATTAGTTGTTAATGGTTTAAATCTATCTGATTAAAGTTTAAACTCATTTGTTACTTGTTTAAATAAATATGAGAATGCTATATCAAGATAATAACTCTTACGGAATGTGATATAAATTTAGGCTAAAAGTATCAATTTTTTGTAAGTAAACCTCAGTCTCGTTTAATTTTGTAAAGTTATTTACTTCTATTGTGGTTCAGCCTTTAATTGAACATGGACACAATTAATTTCGGTAATCATATAACGAACTACGCGAAGGACATTATTGTTATGGCCACACGTCTAAGCCCAGGGATTCCTTCCTTCCCTAAAAGTTTTCGTCTGGGTTGGGCCCAAGGTATATAGAAGAAACAAGGTATGCCCATTAAAATTTTGACATATTACAGCAGATCAAACAGCTGATAGTCTGTGACGTACTTCAGTGAATGAATAAAAAAGAAAAAGGAAATCTGACAGTGGCAGTACAAGCGCAAAGAATTTTGACACATTACAGATGATGCCCTGTGACGTACTTCAGTGAATGAAGAAAAAGGGAAAAAGAGTTTTAACAAAAATGGCGGAACGTGGTTCGAGTCGGGAATACCTTGTCTTCTATATACCTTGGGTTGGGCCTTATGGCCGGATTACATTAACAACGCCGACGCCGGCGTATTTAGAGACAGTACTGCATGTATAAAATGCATTACATTACCCACGCCGGCGTCGTCGTCGGCGTGGTCGTCAACCCATCTCTAAAGGTAAAAACCCAATGAACGCGGCAGGCGTCGCGTCCCTTTGACAGTTCAATAGAATATACGTGGTTAAGTTCGTGCTGGCCACTGACTTATAACAATGGACTGAGCGTATTACCATTTTCCTATAGGAAAGAATGGCACAAGTTTTACACTTCTCTCTATCGCCCTATGGCAGAGCTGGAGCTACCAACACAAAATATTGCTTACTGAACGTTTACTTATGCCATTTGATGTTGTTATGTTAGCTGCAGATGCAATCATCGCAGAAAGAATAAGGTAAAGATAGTGTTTACCATGCGCCGTCTCTCTTGCCCATACGCAGGATTCAGTTAAGAATAACTTTTGAAAATTAAAGTCGGTATTAGTTTAATTTCTTATAAGAGTGCTTATAAGCGATTAAAATATCACTTGGATAAAAGAAAATAATTTTTTTTATTTTAATTCGATTTACGGGTGTAAAATTTCATCTGATTGGTTGAGTTTTACATTATTTTATGTAGTAACCGTTTCAAAGGGTGCTCTATCGGTGATATACAGAAACACAATATTTTTTGTGCCACATGAAATAGCAAATCGCTCGCTCCATTGTTATAAGTCAATGGCAGCCATGCTCAAATCCTACATGGGTCTGCCGCGGAGAATTGTCAAAGCGACGCGACGCCTGCCGCTTTCATTGGGTTTTCGCCTTAATCCCTATTTTAACGCTGGCGCTCCATTGCTGCCAATATGCAAGATCTAAATCTATTATGAAAAAACATGAAAAAATGAAATGATATTTGAATTTCTGAAAATAAATGATTTTATATTAAAAAAATGTCACTTGAAGGAAAAGGAAATATCGTTTTTATTAGGTTTGTTCGATGAAAACACCGTGTAAATTTTCCCCTACAATTTCCCCAAATTTACCCGGGGTTTTGTGCACTCATCGAACAAGTTTTTTAACACCGGTTAAATCTAATGTAATGACATTTGTCTGACAGTTCTCTTGAATATAATTAATTGTAAATAGTTATTTATAAAATGGGTGAATACAAATAAAATTTGCTCTAGCTATTTTTCTATTTCTTTTATTCTAATTTTTGCTTATTTCCCCTCAAGAAGTAATTTATATATCCGAAAAAAAAAAATCGCAAGTGAAAGTTTTCAAGTGACAACTGTCAAACCATTACCCCGAGAAATTTTTAATGTAAGCACGGGGTAGCCCAGGTTTTTCAAAAAACAAGATAGTCTAGCCCGGTGTAGCCCGGGGTTTACCCGGGGTTTTCATCAAACAGATGTATTAGGTTTGTTCGATGAAAACACCGTGTAAAAACACCGTGTAATCTTTCCCCTACAATTTTCCCCAAATTTACCCGGGGTTTTGTGCATTCATCGAACAAGTTTTTAAAACACCGGGTAAATCTAATGTAATGACATTTCTCTGACAGTTCTCCTGAGCATAATTTAAATAATAATTTCTAGTGATTTGTCAAAATTTATTTATAAAATAAGTGAAATAATTAAAAATTTAAGAATAAATAAATATTAAAATGCACAAAAAATATTTCTCAGTTTTTTCTTAGTTAGATATTCTTTTATTAGCTTTTTCACATCGACATTATCGCCTTTTCTGTAACTTCACTTTGAAAAAATGACAATTGGTTCATCTGTGACCAGATATAGCTCCATCATTTCTGCACTATTTTCACTTTGATCATCAGATGTTTTGTCACTAGGTATAAAATTAATAGTTTGGATGATCAAAATCTACAGCAATGATTTTCTCTATCCCGTTGGTTTCTTCTCGAGCACTATTGATCCCCTTTCCTGACATCTCATTTAAGAATTTAGAGAATTTCTTATATGTTGTTTGCTTGGTAGCTGCAGGGATAACGTGAAGTCTATAAAAATTACTTGTTAATAATTGGCAAAGAAACATTTTACGATCAAATTTCTTACTAGAAAGGCAGACCTCAAGATTTCATCCATGTCCTTCGACTTTAATCACCTCCTCAAATATTTCCTTATAATTTTCATTCGAATTTCCTATGTGCATATTATCGATGGGTATTTTGTCATCTAATTTCCTATCCATCTTCCTTATATAATCTGAATTTGGTATGAGCTCCACGATTTTTCACTTTTATATACAGCACGACCGCAATCACCGAACAAATTACATGTGACAGTTCACAAATGACAACTGTCAAACGTTTACCCCTACAAATTTTTAGTGCAAGTTCGGGGCACGAAATCAGAAACACCGGGCTTTCATCGAACAAGTTTCAGAAACCCCGTGTAAGCCCAGGGTTTTCAAAAAACAAGATAGTACAGCCCGGTGTAGCCCGGGGCTTACCCGGTGTTTTCATCGAACAAACCTATTATTATTTAACATTTTATTGGAGATTACAAGCAAATAATTCAACTGTAAAATGTTTCGGAAATTAATGTATGGCGGTGCCGCCCAGTGCTAATGTAACTTGCCCGGCGTTTTGTTCGCCGTTTGACGACGACGACCACGCTGGCGTCGGCGTTTCTAAAGGCGGAATTACAATGGACGCAACGGAACGCAACTGAACGAAGAGAAATATCAAATTTACGCAGTAAAACGGACGTCGAGGTTAGCTGCTTACAATGGACGCATCATTAATTGAAAGTGACAGTGACGTTTGACCCAAAATTTATAAACAAATATGGATAAAATCAAAAAGCTCTTTTCATTCCATTTCCACCCTGCTTATTACACACTTACCGCAGCACAGTTTTGCTTGCCAGAACAAAATAAACAATCCCAAAGCTAATTTGAGGTTATGTTTATCCGTTCAGTTGCGTTAATTACAGATTTTATTAAACTTGCTGCGTACGACTGCGTTTTCGTCCGTCCACTGTGCGCAACTCCATTTGAAAAGCATACAAAGAAACCCGGTTTGACATTTCTCTCCGTTCAGTTGCGCTCCGTTGCGTTCATTGTAATTCCGCCTTAATGTAATCCAGCCATTAGCCTTTACTGGATTTCCAAATTTTCCCGTTTACTACTGCAGCGTACATTCTGTAGTGTAGTTGAGATGCAAAGCTTCATTGGTTTGGGATACGGGCCGAGGGGTGGAATTAAAATTAAAGACAGCATTGTTTCAGAAGTTTAGGATTTAGTTTTCTGTAAAATGGATGAAATCGATGATTTTTTTGATTTTTCTAAGCCTTTTGAGCGTAAAGTAATTTCTGGAGGTTATATAAATGGTCGAGTTGTGGCAGATGATTTTACAAATGAAATTTTAAAACGGGAAAATATCAATGAGGATTATGCGAAGCTATTCATAGAAGCTGAAAAACAACAACTTTTGAAGGTATGTATGGAAAAATGCGGAAGAAATTAAATAATAGTATTGCATTAGGATTTTGAAAATCCTGGCGCTTCTACTTCCAAAGCAATGTCTGCTTTGGACGAGTGTGATGATTTTGAGGACTCTGACGAGATTAAACCTAAACTTGCGAGACGTGAGGATTCAGTATACGATAAATATACTTTTGATGGAAATTTTAACATGGAACTTCCAATTGCTGATAGCCGAAGTAAAATTTTGACATCTATACAAGATAATAGAGTGGTTATCTTGCAAGGTGACACTGGTTGCGGCAAAACCACCCAGGTAAGCGGTTAAAAATTTGGTACTATTTATTTTAATTTGATTTTGTATAGGTACCGCAATATATTCTTGATGATTGTTATAGACGGAAAGAATATTGCAATATAGTTTGTACCCAACCCAGACGAATTGCAGCCATAAGCATTGCTCAGAGAGTTTGCTCTGAAAGAAAGTGGCAGCTTGGGAGTATTGTTGGCTATCAGGTAAAAATCAAATTTTAATTTTTGAGTTATTCAAAAAGATGATTTTTCCAATCGCTATATATTCTGTATAATTTACTTAATTTAAACTTGTGTTCTTGATTGGAATTTTGAAAAAAAAAAAAAAAACAGCCAAACGTACACTGATGTCGCGGTCACTGAGTACGCTTAGACCGGAGCTATTTAGGATTAGTTTTACGTAAGTCTACGACTTGTGCTTGGCCCAGTCGTTTGATTTGGATGATCGTGTGAAGCGAATGTCGGAACTTGAGTTGAGAGAGCATGCGTGAAATTGCCGATACTATTACTTATTACTTTGCTATAGAATTGAATTAGACAAAATCGGATATTAACTTTTGCCTCCACTTGCTACGAATTTAATTCTTTTCTATAGTAAAATTGTCATGTTCCTTTGTACACACGCTCAAGCAAATCTTGCGCTTGTAGCTGTAGCATGGCCCAGTCGGTTGATTCGCAAGCAAAACTTTTGAATTTGCTATAGGATTGAACTAGACAAAATCGGATATTAACTTTTGCCTACACTCGCAACGAATTTTATTCAAATTTTAATTCATTTCTATAGTCGGGAGGTTTGCTTGTACAAAATAGTTTCTCAGACATCATTCGTGGCAGACTTCAGTCTCAACTCAAGCTCGGACTTGCGCTACACACGCTCATGCAGATCGTACGACGACCATGCATGGCTTTGTCGTATGATTTGCTTCAGCGTGTGTAGCGGCCTTTAAAGCTTTGACAGTTGTGAAATTTATCAAATTTGCTTACTAGTTCACGAGGAAAATGAGAAGTCTTATATTGAGTTTGTTTGTACAACTCATTCACAAGAGAAGAGCATAGAAAAAAATTTCCAAATTTCTACATTTTTTATCATTCGGAATACTTTTTTTGACCAGTTCGCATTTTTTTCCTCCTAATTCAACTCATTTTCATTAAAACTAAATAAAAATTATCTCTATGAACAAGTTTGAAAACACTTCCATGTGGTATATTTTTAAATTTCTTAGGTCAATATAGGATTAAAGTAGGACTAGTATTTCATAATACAGCATGCTTACACCACTGCATATTAGTTCCACGTAAGTCGACTTACGTAAAACTAGTCCTAAATGGCACGGTCTAAATAGGCTCAAATAGGCTCACTTTGCGGAGCGTAGCCATAGTGTTGTAATGTCAAATCGACTACGGCCCACTATCCTCCTGACCCACTAACATAACATGTCTATAAATGGACTGCTCGTTTAAGACAGCGGCTCGGGATTTCCTGAACATGACCTAATCCTAATCTGATTTGTCTTTCATTATATACAATGCTATATTTTACTAGGCGGTGCTTTGTCCTAAGTGCTGATACTTGTAAATTCATGTTATTTTGCTACAATGCGGAGCTACTGTGTTGTTTGCTACATTTCACTAGATTATACTATATTCTAAGTGCCTAGCGCTATGCTATGGGTACTCAAATAAATTGATGTTTATGTTTAAAAAATGCATGAAAGCAAATGGCACCACTTTTATATTCTTTTCTTTTCGTGAGAGCATTATTTCGCACTGAACTGTAACGATTGGTAACGAGAAATTGCTAAGGTTCAGCGGTATCTCTAATCCTAATTATAACGCTACCGCTCCATTGCTACCAATATGCGAGAAAGGAAAAAACATGACAAATGAAACGATATTTGATTTTCTGAAAATAAATGATTTTGTATTCAAGAAAAGGATAACTATTTATAAAAATGTGGATTTAAAGGAAAAGAAAATAATTTTATTTATTACATATTATTTAACAAATTTACTGCAAACCGGCAGAGTTTACAAGCAAATGAATAACACTAAAGGTCAGTTTAATTTTCTGTATGGCGCTTGCCCGGGGTGTGGAGTGAACGATACAGTGCAGAAAGCTGGCTCACTTCTATATTACTAACTCTTTTGGTGTAATCTGCAAGTACCAACTGAAAGAGATCTGTAAACAACAAATAAATAAGTGGCTTCGACAACCAAATGTTTTTCAATTAATTACACTGTGTTACAAAAAAAGATAAACTCGATATACTTTTGATGAGACATACTGTAGGTTGTAGGTCTAGTTGAACTGAAAGTATTGGCATACTAGAAATTTCTCATACACCCTCAAAATCTCATTTTAGACCGAAAAATCCACTAATCGGTAGGTCCATGTATATAATAATTTAAAACTCCGCCATTTTTTATTCGATGTCAATTAGATAGGCCTTTCTAACCATATGTTCCTTATTCCGTTGTGATGAAAAGTCACGAAGTTACAGTCGAAAACATTTCGAAATTTACCATTTTTTACACATTTTTTCACTTTGACAACAATTTGACGGATTATTTTGCTCTACAATATTTTTGTTCTGTTAATCTCACTAAGCCAATTCGATTCCGCGTCTAATGAGCTTTTGTTATCTAAAATCGGTTGAAATTTGACTCCGTTGTTGTGGTATTAAGATGAGTGATTGGCTTGGACGTGAAGTCCAGACTCACAGATTACTCGGTAGACAGCGTTGATATGCAGGGCGGAGAGTGAGTGGAGGTTCCACGAAAACCTGCCGCTGCTACCTGCCATAAAAAAAAAAAAAAATCGTGCCTAACCAAAAGTCGTCACACACATCCGGTCCAGGGGCCGGATTCTGTAACACGGATAATTTGGGAATTTTGGGAGATGAGAATTACGTTTTCTTAGAATTCTTAATTCCCTAATTCTCCATTCGCAATTCACTAACATGGTTGGAGAATTAAGGAAAACGTAAGAGATGTGAAAAAGTGCGAATCGCCTGGGACGATTAAGGGTATCAATTTTTGTTGTAGAGGGTTGGACTTTTTTTCATATGTGAGGTACATCTGTCTATTACCTTCCACTGTCGAAATAAATTTAAATTTCTTTTTTGTTGGAGTAGTTTTTGAGGGATGTAGGAGGGTAGGTTTTCTCGAGTTTTTCTGGGATAACGAGAGAATGGAGAGTAGAAGGAGAATGTATGTGGTATAAAAAAAAATGGGAGCTCAGGGCGAACAAGATAGGTTTAGGAAAAGGGGCGGGAAGAGTGCGGGGTAGAAATGGGAGCTGATTAAGGGAAATTAAAAAAAAAATTAAGACAATATCAGGAGCTGCAATAATTCGGAGGGGTAAGCTCAGGATCTCTAAGCCCAATAAAAAAAAGTAAGAATTCACTTTGGTAATTAGCCATGCATGGATATTATAGGCTATATTTTATTTCGATTAACGGTAATTTGCAGATTTGAGCGGCTTCGGCGGTAAATTTTGCTATCGCAATATTCACGGGCGCCTAACTCTATGTGGGAGGGCTGCAGAGTATTGGAATTTCTTTGATAGATTAAGGGTTTAGAGTACAAAAATATGGGTGAACAATTTTTGGAGCAGGGTGTTTTGGGGGTTGGGGGTCGTACCACCCCTCATAGGGGGTTACTCAAACTACGTCATGTTTGGTACCAAATTAAAGAGGGAGGAGAGAGTAATCGAGTGGTGTAGTTTGTCTTTGAGCGTTTTAACGTGATAGCTGACTTTTGATCGCCGAAAAACGATTTTTTTACACTACGGTCATATACACCCCAGTTTCCATATTTTGCATATATTTCTTCCGTTCTTTGTTTCACATCCATTAGTACTCCGTTGTGAACATTTTTGTCATAGGAAGTAAATTTCCAGGACTTAACAGTTCTTCGCAATGATGAGATGAAAATATGTCAATTTTTGTACCAAAAACGGCTAATTTTTCACCTTAAAAAGGACTGCTACACTTCTTTTACAGTTATTTCCAAAACGGTTTCTCGTATTCAAAAATTATTAACATACTTAATTAGGGGACAAAATGTAGATGCGATTTCATCCTACACACAAGCTTTACCGTGTATATTTAAAAATTTTACAGCATCTCTTCTGTACTGGACGACGACCAAATTGATCAATTTCGCGTGATTTGTAACTTTTAGCGGGTACTTTGAGAGACAAAATCCTTGTTCCTTTGTTAGTATTGCATGGATTTAAATAATTTGTTTTTTACAATACAGCCAAGATACGCAGTGAATACATAACTAAATTTGAAATTCCTAGGTACCTAGATACCTTCACAAAACGCAACAAAAGCAGACAATACAATTTTTCCAATTACTTTTCCACTTGCAAAACACCGGAGAATTAACAAGTGGAATGGAGAATTTGGGAATTCCGTACTCACTTCTCAAATTCGCTCTCAGTTCAGAATTTTTCGTCTTACTTTCACTTCTCAAATTCTCCGGTGTTTGCTTCTGGAAAAGTAAGACGAACTGGTAAGTCCTGGAAATTTACTTCCTATGACAAAAATGTTCACAACGGAGTACTAATGGATGTGAAACAAAAAACGGAAGAAATATATGCAAAATATGGAAACTGTGGTGTATATGACCGTAGTGTAAAAAAATAGTTTTTCGGCGGTCAAAAGTCAGCTATCACGTTAAAACAATCAAAGACAAACTACACCACTCGATTACCCTCTCCTCCCTCTTTAATTTGGTACCAAACATGACGTAGTTTTAGCAACCCTCTATGAGGGGTGGTACGACCCCCGACCCCCAAAACACCCTGCTCCAAAAATTGTTCACCCATATTTTTGTACTCTAAACCCTTAATCTATCAAAGAAATTCTAATACTCTACAGCCCTCCCAAATAGAGTTAGGCGCCCGTAAATATTTCGATAGCAAAATTTACCGCCGAGGCCGCTCATATCTTCAAATTACCGTTAATCGAAATAAAATATAGCCCATAATACCTATGCATGCCTAATTACCAAAGTGAATTCTTACTTTTTTTTTTATTGGGCTTAGAGATCCTGAGCTTACCCCTGCGAATAATTGCAGCTCCTGATATTGTCTTAATTTTTTTAATTTCCCTTAATCAGCTCCCATTTCTACCCCGCACTCTCCCCGCCCCTTTTCCTAAACCTATCTTGTTCGCGCTGAGCTCCCATTATTTTTTGATACCACGTACATTCTCCTTCCACTCTCCATTCTCTCGTTATCCCAGAAAAACTCGAGAAAACCTACCCTCCTACATCCCTCAAAAACTAACCCAACAAAAAAGAAATTTTAAATTTATTTCGACAGTGGAAGGTAATAGACAGATGTACCTCACATATGAAAAAAAGTCCAGCCCTCTACAACAAAAATTGATACCCTTAATCGTCCCAGGCGATTCGCACTTTTTCACATTTCTTACGTTTTCCCTAATTCTCCAACCATGTTAGTGAATTGGGAATGGAGAATTAGGGAATTAAAAATTCTAAGAAAACGCAATTCTCATCTCCCAAATTCCCAAAGTCTCCGTGCTACAGAATCCGGCCCCAGAAGGGACTTTCACACTACTTACCCATACTTGAAGGCACAGGTGACGTACCTTCGGTTGCCTTGCCCCATCCACCCATACGTCACTGAGGGCAGCAATTTAATTTCAGTGTCCCTGTACTGACCTGAAAATAGAGTAGAGCGGACCTAGTTGACCCCCATAATAAGCTCCGTCCGGGAGAGTTAAGGACAAGTAAAAACTCGGCACATTATCACGTTATAAAAGATTCTATTTAATTGACCAGAATACATTTCCTCTCGCTTCAACCAAGCCTATCGCTCGCTAGAGATGTGGACATCTGCTCTAATTGGTTTAATAATATACATCTATAATTCAATGGTATGGAATACTGGTTTCTCAAAAGTAAACGCAGGAATATATCTGAACTTAACTAAATCAGTAGCTATGATTATCATTTAATTGAAACTGACACTTCACAAAAGAGGATATATATAGGGGCTGTGTTCAACTTTTGGCTAGAGCCGACTAGAGCTGGCTATAGCCAGACTGAGGTCGTTCAGTTGTTGGCTATAGCCAATTTTGACCCAAAAATAAGAGCTATAAATGATGAAAATCATATATGTATATGTGAGCTCAATTGTCAGAATTTATTGTTCAACTCTTGGCTGTATCCGGCTATAGCCAAATTGGTTAGTGCTTTGGAGGTGAAGCCAAAGTAGCTTGACGTTTGTATGTTTAGTTGTTGATGTCAAATAAACAAAAAAAATGTCTCAATTTTATTACTGTGTGGATACCAAAAGTGAAATTATATACGAAAATAATGTGCCATTATTAACAGACAAGGACGGTAATGTTGAACATTTGCGATGTGATTAAATTATTTATTAATATAGGTCTCACTTATTTTATAGGAAATCAATCCAATCTTATTATAGTTGCTATTGCAACTAATTTACTTTTATTACTCGACATAATTCTTACAATGAAATTCAAACAATTTATGGAAGTTTGGCATTTACTCACACAAATAAGAGCCCTAGCTACAGCCATTCTGGCTATAGCCAGCTGTAGCCAGAAGTTGAACACAGCCATGTTCGACTTCAATACAACAAAATGCGATCATGATTAAATGACATGGAAACATGATTCTCAAAAATAAAAGTAGGTAATATATCTGAACTTAACTAAATCAGTAATTTAAAATATCGTTTAATTGAACTAGTACGTCACAAAAGAAGGTATATATACTTTCGACTTAAAGTCAACATAAGTGTTTATATGTAATACGCTTGCTTGCCTATAGGATACCGGTGTACCAACTCATGCGATTGATACTAACGAATGATTAACACTGATAATATCCTAGCACATTAACTGATTAAATCAACTATGATGACCTTATCTATATTTACAAAGTAGGAAATTCTACCGATTCTCACGTTTGTCTTCAGTTTCTTTCAGCACTTCTCTGAGGATACATTTCTTCTCACTCTTTGATACGTATAAAAAAGGAACCACAGGAGTCGAGGGGAGAAATAATTACAACTTAGGCTAATTAGTTCACCTTGTCAAAATGAACTGGGTCTTCTTGCATGGTAGTGTCGATATATATACAGGCTTGTATTTTAATATGCTATCATTCAATGTTTTCACATAAAGAGCAATATAGCCAACCATTTTTATATAAAGAGTAATAAAATCAAATATATTTGAACATAATATGTATGCAACGCAACTTACGTACGGCTCGTTTCCTCTAAGGAGCGGTTGTGCTGTCTCTAGAAAGAAATATAATTTTTTTGATTTGTAAAATGTAAAATTCCGAACGATCTTATTATGTTCTCGTGACGATGATTAGCCTCTGACAGCTCTCCTTGCTTCCCTTTTTATACCAATGCAAACAATGTGCTTAAAGAAGTTCCTTAGTACTACTTAATTATGGGTCCACGCTCCAATGTACTGAATATCTAACCTGTTTCTTTTATCAAATCACTAATCATCCGGTGCCCTCCTACTATAGGTTGAGCGAGGCAACACAAGCGTTTTGTAACATTAAACAAAAAGAACACAATCGTATACAATCAGTATAGGTCTTATTAGGTTCTGATGCGTGGGTTCTGTAGTATGGTGATTGTTGTCATCCTATCGTTTTAGCCAGGGCTGCTTATTGAACATGACCACTGTTAAAAATGTCAGCCTGTCCTGTTTGAATTTAATTGTTGTGTCCTGAAGTAGGACTGTGATGGTCGACATCATTCGGAGCCTTTCACACAGCGATAATGATACTGCCCCATGCTTGTACGAAGCAGTGTATGACTCCGGGAAACAAAAAGATTCATTAAATGCTCGAATTAGAGAGAGTTGGTCCTTGGCGCTTGCTTCTTATTTTAAGTTCCTAGCTGGGGTTCGCTTCGGGATGCCGGCAATTGATTGAACAATGAAAATTTCCGGCGCGTGGTCTCTGCTCATAACCTCCCAAGAATGGAGTGGCCGCTCGTCCCTAATTCTATTTCCTCAATTTAGTTGCACAATGCTTGTCGGATGAGCTTCCCCATTCAGCGTAATCTTTGTTCATCGAAAACTAAAAATATTAAATAAAAAAATGCCGCCTGTTTGGAAATCCTCACGAGAATTAAGTTGAGTAAACTTTTCTTCAGTCTCGTTCTCCTTCCGACTTTTTCGCCTTTCCACAACCGAATTTCTCTAATACCGTACTTTTCACACAAACTTTCCCTAACCAACGATTTTTTTTTATATTCAAACTAGACATCTTCTCGTGTTGCTCGATTTCCCTCCAGAATCAGACAGACCTCCCTACATTATCGCCCTTCTTCAGTCCAGAACTTCTTCTTCTCTCGAGTCCCGGTCTCGGTGCGTATTGCTCTCCATTCATCGATAGTAGGTCGAGCATAAATGATGCATCTAGTCTCAGTATAGCATGACATGCAGTACACTATGACCATAACAGCGTTATCGAATTTTTGCTCATTAAGCAGCTATATTTTCGTATAATATTGAAACTACAGAGAAAGTTGAAGAAGCACTGAGCTTAAACCGCGAAAACTGTGAAAACGTGAAAAAATACAAATAACCACTAAAAAAAAAAGTTTGAAAATGGGACAAATCTATAGGCTATACTAAGTTTGTCATGATGCTCGAGCAAAATGGATTGGACACCCACGCATAATATTAAGGGCCTCTCCGAATCAAAGTCTTCGTCTTGTTATTACAGCTCGTGACGTAACACAGCAAGCTCAGCGAATAGGTGTTTTCGATGAAAACTCCGGGTAAGCGTAGGGCCACCTCTAACTTAAAATTTCTGGGGGTAATGGTTTGACATTTGTTACGTGAGAACTGTCACTTGCAATTTGTTGCTGATTAGGGCATATAAATTACTTCTTCAACAAAAATAAGCAAAAATTAGAAGAAAAGAAATACATAAATAGCTAGAGCATATTTTATTTGTCTTCAACCGTTTTATAAATAACCTTTTGCAATTAAATATACTCAAGAGAAATGTCATTCCACTAGTTTTACTACAATGGGTGCGTTCAGTGACACGATAGCGTCTTGTAGCATAGTAAACATTGTCAAAAGAATTACTTTGACAGTTAATTACTACGCTACCCACTTTGCCACGGTGAACGAAAGAAAGCGGAGCGTAGTCTAGTAAAAATTTTGAATTTTTTGAATTCGAGTTTTTTAACATAAAATAAAAAAATATGTTCGAAAATGTAATAAGAGGTGTTATTTTGATATTCAAAGAAAAATACCATTTTTTGAGATAAATGATCGGATCTTTAATTTCATTATAAAGAGGAAGGTATGCCGTTAATAATGGAAAATAACATCAGTCAAATGACCACCACGACCACGCCTACAGGACCATATCCTTTTCATGAAATTTTCCATAACCAAATCGCAAAGTGGCTGTTGGCGTAGACCTTCTCTTTCACGTGGCCCCAAAGGAAGAAGTCGCGAGGTGTTAAGTCACAAGATCTCGGTGCCCAATTGTGATCACCTCTTCGAGAGATAACACGGTCCGGAAACTTTTCCCGTAAAAGATCAATGGTTTCGTTGTTTGTATGGCACGTAGCGCCGTCTTGTTGAAAGTAAACGTTGTCCAGGTCAATACCATTCAATTCCGGCCATAAAAAATCATTAATCATCTGTCGATAGCGCAATCCATTCACCGTAACTGTTGCTCCAGCCTCATTTTCGAAAAAGTAAGGTTCAATGACCCCGCGGGACCATAAACCGCACCAAACAGTCACACTTTGAGGATAGAGAGGCTTTTCAACAATAACTCTTGGGTTTTCCGAGCCCCAGATGCGACAATTTTTCTTGTTGACGAAGCCATCGAGGTGGAAATGGGCCTCATCACTCAAGATGAGTTTTCGATGGAATTCCGGATCATTTTCATGCATTTCAAGGACCCAATCAGCAGAGACTCGACGTTGTTGATGATCAGCCGGCTTGAGTTCTTGTGTTAACTGAACTTTATAAGCCTTAAGACCCAAATCTTTATGCAAAATACGGTGTAATGACGTTTGTGGAATGCCTAATTCCAAAGAACGAGGAATGGACAAACCTGGGTTTTCTTCAACACTTTCGGCTACAGCAGCAATATTCTCGGCTGTTCTTGAGCGACGTGCACGGGTTTTATTCTTCACATCACTAACTTGTCCCGACAGCTCGAATTTTTCTACCAATTTCTGTATTGTGGTCCGACAAGGTGCTTCACGACGACCCAAAAATGTTCGAGTTTTACGAACCGTCTCTGCCACATTTTCACCATTTTTATATTGAATTTTAATAATTTCAATGCCTTGTTGAATCGTGTATCGTTCCATTTTTATTAATGGCGTAGTTTCTACTTGTCAAATGTCAAAAAATGACAGCTCCAAAAGTGACATCTACCGAAATAGCGGGCTAATTAAAATAACACCTTATTAGAAAACCCTTTACAATACAATGATCCTAGAAGATTTAATATTGCGATTTTATTATAATTTCCCAATCTGGCAAACTATCTCCTAACCTAACAAAGATTTTATTTAGCGAATCCATTCCTTTATACTTAAAGGCTTTAAATATAGTGTAAATTCCTGGCGGATTACATAAATCATACATACAAAAATTTGTGAAATTTATTAAAGAAATAATAAACACAACCAACAGAATCGTTCTATGTAGGGCATGAAGAGAACAAAACTAGTCCATCCTACTAGTACTAGGCAAAACAATAAAATAAAAACTGCGATGCTTTGTGGTTGACCTATTAATGCCGTTTTATCATAAAGGCAGCCAATAGATATGTTATCATTCCAACAATCTTAACGAAGATTTTTTCATTTAAAATAAAATTAGATAGCCTTTATAACTAGGTATATAAAATAATACGTTTAACTTTGGGAAGACCATTTAATTGCCTTTATTTACATAATTTACTAACAATCATTGTGAAAAATATAATAAATGCTCGACTGTATAAGCTAACCTATAAAATTGCCATGTTATTGTCGTTCTTGCATCCGTATCCATGGTAACACATCACTTCGCTACATTTCACTACCCAAAATACAATAGTAAAAGGTAGCGCACTAAAAGTCACTCTCAGTGAACTCAGTGAACGCAGAAGAAAGTGAAAGGAAGTGTTTCGGTATCGTTTATCTGTCATTTTTCGTGCTCAGTGAACGCTCGAAAGCTTTTGGTGGTGAAAAAAAGTCACTTTTTGCACGCTTTTTTCTGTCGGTGTACGCACCCAATGTATATAGAATACAAGATGCTTAAATGCTTAGCTTGATCGCGACAGCAAGCGAATAAACATAACCTCACAATATGTTGTCTATTTAAATAAGTCAACTCGACTCATGACTGTTATCAAGCTAGCCAGGTGTTCAAACTGTTATACAAAGTACCAAAGTTCGGTGGCATAGACATGAATTCGGGTAGAGCTTGACTCGATGTTACGTAACTAGATGTAATAAGAAGACGAAGACTTTGATTCGCACAGACCCTAAAAGTTATTTTGATTTTTACATGTGCGTCTATCTGTCCGTCCTCACGATAACTTGAGAACGCATTCACTGAGAGAGCTGAAATTGTGCATACGGGCTTTTAAAAAAAAAAGTAAATTTAACTTCGAACATAGGACAAATCGGGTAACTCCTTCGTAGGGTTGCCATACAAAAATTTCGGTTTGGACACCTGCCTGAGAACGCGTAAACGTAGAGAGCTGAAATTTGGTACATGGTGTTTTCATAGCAATAGTAAATAAAATTTAAACAAGTAAAAAAGCTAGAATTGGTCTAAGACCAATTCTTATGATACCCTAGATGAATGCCCGTATTAAATTTCGTATGGTCACCGGTCTATTCAAGTATCGATTTTGAAGTTGTTTTTCGCATATATTTCTAGAACAGAAAAAATGGTTATAACCAATTTTATAGGATTTCGTATTCTGCAGAAGTTTTTAATACAATAAAAATGTCGGACTGATCGTTTTCAAAGTATACGTAAAAAACCGAAATTTTTGTATGGCAACACCAAGAAGGAGTTGCCCGATTTAGTCCATTTTTGACATTTTATTTGCTAATGTAGTAAAAACATCATGTACGAAATTTCAGCTCTCTACGTCGATGCATTCTCAGGCAGTGTCCAAATATATAGCAGAAAACGAAATTTTTATATTTCAACCCCACGAAGGAGTTACCCGATTTGTCTCATTTTCGAATTTAATTTTACTTTTTATACCCTAGATGAAATCATAAGTTTGTCATTCCGTTTGTAACACCTCGAAGTAATGATGGTAGAGCAAAGTCCGTGTACAAAATTTCAGCTCTCTTAGTATACGCGTTCTCGAGTTATCGTGCGCACAGACGGACGGACGGACGGACATGCAAAAATCGAAATAACTTTTAATATTATGATAGGGGGGTGTCCAATCCATTTTGCTCTACCATCATTATTTCGAGGTGTTACAAACGCAATGACAAACTTAGTATACCCCTAGGATTTCATCTAGGGTATAAAAACGTGCTGTTCACATATCATAGGATTACACTAACAAACATTAGAATTCCTGCGAAAAACAATGCGACAATTTCTGAAAATCGTGTTTTCATAAAAACGCGGGAACATTTTATGAGCGTAAAATCAGAAAACTCCGCCCATTCTCTCTTATTTACGAAAATAAATCATTTCCCATTCCATTTCGTTGCATGTAATCTTCGCTTTCACATTTTTTGTCTTATTCGTAAAATGTTCAAAGAGGGTTTGATTTTTTTTTCTGCCTTCCTTTCTTTTCTCGCCGTGTACATTTAAATGGAAAATAATGGGAACACTCTTCTGTGTCCTTTCTTTTATTTAGTTATTCTTTGACAAGTTGTTTGGTTCATTTCTCCCCACATGTGTGGTGAAATGAACCAAGAAGGGGGATATATGAGCCAAGTGCAAATTTTAATAGAAAAATAGCAAATAAGTTAAAGTTAAACTTTTTTATTATAAAATAAATAACAAAACATAACAATTCAGTTAATGAAATAAAAAAGGAAAATAGGAACGTTTCAATTAAATGGGTTAACGCATGTTAAAATGTGAGAAGGACACGGACAGTTGATAGCGGCCTTGTTGCCGCCTTGTTGTTCCTAATGGAAGCGGTGGTGGTAACACTCATTTGATGTCTCGTATCGGTTCCAACGCCATATCAGGAACAGTCAACAATCAACTTCTGCTATCGCCCACAAGCAATGGTGCATTTCTACCCAGTAGCACTTTATTTATTCAAATAATTTTTTTTAACAAAACTTTTAAATTTACTAAATTTGTTACTTTTATTTAAATTAGGGCTTCATGTTATGAACACTATGTTGGCATTATAAATAATTTGTTAGTTACCAGTCAGCTAAACACAAATATATATGGAGCACTCAAAAATAGTTTCTACGTGATAAACTTAACTCATTAACTAACACGCCTGCGCTTGAGCACAGTTTGTGGACGACTGAAATAAATGAAGCAGTTGTAAGACTGTTTCCACTTTGTCTTTATTACATATCTCTGCCTATTCGCATTTAAGTTATACGGCCTTGGTTCATCTTACCCCACGGTCCATTTCTACCCACCTTCCTACTGTTAAAACAATTAGTCCAAACGTTTTAAATGTACTGAAAAGTTCTTCGGAATATAAAATCCTATGAAATTTGTTATAATAATTTTTACTGTCAGAAGAATTGTTCCAGAAATAGATGCGAAAGTGTCGGAGGCGCGCTTTCGCCAGCATACATATGTATATGTGTCCCCGACGTACAAATTATAATAATATGTGTGTTACAAAACTTGAACTCTCAAAAGAACTTCTTACCTGTTGTTATTTTTAAATTAATCGGCTATTTTTCTTTTATAAGTCCACAATGGCGGTGGCCGGATTAGTAGGTTTTGTTGTCTCTCTGCTGCACCTTTTCGAGGTTAATTAATTAAAACTTTTTGGTTCCAGATTTCGGAAATAGCCACTTTACTCACTTTATTTCGTTTTTTAAAACTAATCTTTTTCCGCTGTGCTTCACAATGCTTGCTTTGAGGACAGCCCTGCAGTTAACTACAGATAAGCATACAGATTTCCAAGGCAAAGGGAAAAAGTCAGGCATTATTTGCCTCAGCCGACAGACCATAGCTGACAAACAGCTTTTTTCCCAAGTAGAAAAATTTCCTTCCATCACAATTGTTGAAGAGCCAAAGCATTTTGACATTCCCTCTTTCATTTCATATACCACCCCGCCGCATGCCGAAATGGTTTGGCTCAGGTGTTAGTATGCTGGCTGTGATTTTGTGCATATACACTGCGTTGCAAAGTTATAAACGCACCATGCAATAGTGCGGCAGTAGAGTGTGACGGCAAAACACATTTGCCTTCTTGTTATAGCTAACACTGAGAAAAATTTTGTCGTTAGAACGGTACTCGTGGAGTAATTCGATAAAAAGTTGTGAGAATGAGCAAAATGGGTGTTGCATTAATATAGATGCACTTAACTTTATTTAATTTAAAAATAATGACATTGCACACAAATTAATAAGTAATTTTTATTAATAATCAGTAGCTCCACCGTTGTTCGCCACGCTGATCAGAAGGCTCTTTAGTATTCATTTCTTGAAGCTGGTGCGAAATTCCATGGCATCTTTATAAACTGTTAAAATTCTAATGGTTTCCGACGAAATAAATTGACTTAAAGACATTTGCGTATGTTTTTATAGATCACCCTGTAACTTTGAATGTTACACCCTATGATGATGATTTGTTAGATAGGTAATCGTTGAACCTTTTCAATGGTCTATAAATTTTCCCCTCCTCTTCTCCGTTTTGAAGTTATGGCTCAACAAAGTTAAAATTTCGGAATTTTAACTCATTTTTTTTTATTTAACTACTATTTTTATCAAAAAATATGTCATCAACACCAATTTTTCGTACTGGATTTAAGAAGCCCAAAAGCTACACCATAATTTCATCTTCCATATAGTTGTTAACCTCATCAAACTGAGGTTGTGACGAAGAAATATGTTGCGTTTGATTATATCGATCTTCTAAAACAGTTTTCCAGTCAATACTTAAAATATCATCTTCATTTTGACAATGAGAAAACTGGGGTGAAAAAAGTAATTTCATTGAAATAATTTTTGCAAACAATGCTCCAAACTCAAATAAAGATCGATTACTTTTATTGCAATTTCTGCTTCTAATATGTGAAAAAAAGTTTTCAAGTGGATCCTGATTTAACTTTTGCATATGAAGAAATTGAACATCTTTGTAAGATGAAAACAGAGAGTCCTTTAAAGACAAAACTGATTTGATTGTCAATGCTAATAATTTGGAACAATGTGATTGATTTCTTGACATTTTTCTACTCATCATTAGGGCATTCCGTAGGAATCGACCCTGGACAGGAAACATAATACAAAACTTCTTTAAAATTGCCGATTAGGCTTCTAAAGATAAAGAAACACGCATACTTTGTTAATGTGTTAGATCTGTTATGACCATAATCGATAACGCCATCTATATTATCTTTGTATTTATTATATACCATATTTTATTGAATACTCATTTCATCGAAAATAAAAACATCCTTTTCTCGGGTTGGGAAACCTGCGATCACTCACTAATTTCTATTAGGACTGAAGCATCAGTTCTAGGCAATAGGCTTTTAATTTTAGTCCAATTATGTAACTACGAAATTGATGGTAAATGCAGTTCCAAATTTCCTTAAAAATCTATAACTGGCAGATGACCGGAAATATATAACATACATTGAGTCAACCAAAAAACATTTATTTTTAGAAGGTATGTATTAGCTTTTGACATCTTAATCCATTGCGAACAAACACCTTCATCTTCGTGTTCATTCTGTGTTGAATTAAATAGCTCATATTATTTAGAGCTCTTATCTAATTCATCTAATGTGTAATCAATATTACTCATATAACTCTAATTTTCGGGCTTAGGAAAAAGGAAAAATCGCCTTCCCTGAAATGTATAATGAAGCATTGGTTTTGATCGAAGACATGTGCATACTCATCTCGAATGAACCATTCATAAATTTGGGAATGCCGTCACCTAATCGATCAGCAAACGACTTACTAATGATTTAGCTTCATTTGCTACGGCAAATGAATAGTTGATGTCAAACGAACAAAAAGCCAGTTATGATAGAGTTATGTTTGCGATTGCAGCAAAACAAAGAGGTTTTTTCTTTTTAGACGCCCCAGATAGAACTGGTAAAACGTTTTTGATTTCGCTCATCCTTGCAAAAGTTCTCAGATCTCAAGGTAACATTGTGTTAACAATTGTTTCATCTGGTATCAATGCAACTTTATTGAATGGTGGAAAAACAGCCCATTCGGCTCTAAAGCTACTATGCATACACAACAATGAAAATGCAGTATGTAACATCAAAAAACACTCAGGCATGATTAAAGTACTGCAAAAATGTCATTATTATCTGGGATGAATGTAAAATTAATGGCCCATAAACATTCACTGGAAGCATTAAATAGAAGCCTAAAAGATTTTAAATAGCAATTAAAGATTATTTGGTGGTGTTCTAATTTAATTGTCAGGTGATTTCAGACAAACATTACCGGTTCTTCCATGTTCAACGGTATGCATTTATCAACGCATGCTTAAAATAATCAATGTGGCGAAATGTCCATACATTGCAATTCACAATAAGCATGCGTGTTACACTAGAAAACGATTTATGAGCTGAAGTATTTTCCAAATAATTGTACAAGTACACGGAAAAATTCTACAACATTGTTGATTCGAAAAATGCATTAATAGAAAGTGTATACCCAAATACAATTATCGTAACCATCAATGGCTCAGTGAACGAGAGATTTTGGCTGCTAATGTCGAGGTTGACGAAATCAACTTCAAAATACAAGAAACATTGCTGGCGAATTAATTTCGTTTAAATGCATCCAGACTTTGCAATGGAACGAGATTAGTTATAAAAAAAATTATGGGAAATGTCATTTAAACAACCATATTAAACGGAAAATTCAGAGGAGACAATGTTTTACTGCCGCCACACCGATGTACCAATTCAGTTCAAAGTTTGCAGTTTCCTATTCGTTTGGCATTTGTGACCATAATATGCAGACTGGATCTAGAAACGCCATGTTTTTATCACGGAAAATTATTGGAAAACCATCAAATCTTTTTCTTTATGCATCTGATGGACTACAAAACATATTGTTCATGATTTAGTGTTATGGTAAACACAAAATTAAAATAGAAAAAGCTCTTTATTGTACAACCTTAAATTAAGCCTAATACAATAAAGGTTATTTAAGCCCACGGCTACTAGGCCATCTGGGCTCTATCAGTCTTATTGTCCAGTGGTTCCCATTCTTTTATTATTTATTATTGTATCCTTTCTAATGTGGCAATTATTTTATTTTATTATTATTATTTTTTCCCTTAACAATTAGAGCAATTCATTTCTTTTGCAAAACTTTATCTATAACTGATGTTTCTAAGATTAAACTTAACACCTAGAGATATTTGTTTCTTTTACTATATTTAAACTAGTACAATTCCAAAATTTGTAACTTCTACACTACTTGTTTCTAAAAATCCCTTCTCTTTATATATATATATTTTTGTTTTTTTTAGTATATTTATACTAAAAGCTCGCTCCCGCAAAATGTTTTTGTCCATGCTTATTTTAATTAAATTCATATAATAAGCACCTTTTAAGTTTTTATTGCCTCTTATCTTTCCTTTTCCCTTACCTGGTGGGTTGTTATACCCTAGATGAAATCTATAGGGTATACTAAGTTCGTCATTCCGTTTGTAACACCTCGAAATAATGATGGTAGAGCAAAATGGATTGGACACCCATTCATAATATTAAAAGTTATTTCGATTTTTGCATGTCCGTCCGTCCGTCCGTCTGTCCGTCTGTGCGCACGATAACTCGAGAACGCGTATACTTAGAGGGCTGAAATTTTGTACACAGACTTTAAAAAAAAAAAGTAAAATTAATTTCGAAAATGAGCCAAATCGAGCAACTCCTTCGAGGGGTTGCCATATAAAAATTTCGTTTTCCGCTATATATTTGGACACTGCCTGAGAACGCGTCGACGTAGAGAGCTGAAATTTCGCACAGTAGCAAATAAAATGTCAAAAATTGACTGAATCGGGCAACTCCTTCTTGTTGTTGCCATATAAAAATTTCGGTTTTTTACGTATACTTTGAAAACGATCAGTCCAAGACATTTTTATTGTACTAAGAACTTCTGCAGAATACGAAATCCTATAAAATTGGTTATTACCATTTTTCCTGTGCGACAAACTGTTCTAGAAATATATGCGAAAAACAACTTCAAAATCAATACTTGAATAGAACGGTGACCATACGAAATTTAATTCGGGCATTCATCTAGGGTATCATAAGAATTGGTCTTAGACCAATTCTAGCTTTTTTACTTTTTTTTTTAAAGTCCGTGTACAAAATTTCAGCTCTCTAAGTATACGCGTTCTCGAGTTATCGTGCGCACGGACGTACGGACAAGCACAAATCGAAATAACTTTTAATATTATGAATGGGTGTCCACCATTTTGCTCTACCATCATTATTTCGAGGTGTTACAAACGGAATGACAAACTTAGTATACTCCTATGATTTCATCTAGGTTTTTTTTAAAGTCCGTGTACAAAATTTCAGCTCTCTTAGTATACGCGTTCTCGAGTTATCGTGCGCACAGACGGACGGACGGACGGACATGCAAAAATCGAAATAACTTTTAATATTATGATAGATGGGTGTCCAATCCATTTTGCTCTACCATCATTATTTCGAGGTGTTACAAACGCAATGACAAACTTAGTATACCCCTAGGATTTCATCTAGGGTATAAAAACGTGCTGTTCACATATCATAGGATTACACTAACAAACATTAGAATTCCTGCGAAAAACAATGCGACAATTTCTGAAAATCGTGTTTTCATAAAAACGCGGGAACATTTTATGAGCGTAAAATCAGAAAACTCCGCCCATTCTCTCTTATTTACGAAAATAAATCATTTGCCATTCCATTTCGTTGCATGTAATCTTCGCTTTCACATTTTTTGTCTTATTCGTAAAATGTTCAAAGAGGGTTTGATTTTTTTTTCTGCCTTCCTTTCTTTTCTCGCCGTGTACATTTAAATGGAAAATAATGGGAACACTCTTCTGTGTCCTTTCTTTTATTTAGTTATTCTTTGACAAGTTGTTTGGTTCATTTCTCCCCACATGTGTGGTGAAATGAACCAAGAAGGGGGATATATGAGCCAAGTGCAAGTTTTTATAGAAAAATAGCAAATAAGTTAAAGTTAAACTTTTTTATTATAAAATAAATAACAAAACATAACAATTCACGTTTCAATTAAATGGGTTAACGCATGCTAAAATGTGAGAAGGACACGGACAGTTGATAGCGGCCTTGTTGCCGCCTTGTTGTTCCTAATGGAAGCGGTGGTGGTAACACTCATTTGATGTCTCGTATCGGTTCCAACGCCATATCAGGAACAGTCAACAATCAACTTCTGCTATCGCCCACAAGCAATGGTGCATTTCTACCCAGTAGCACTTTATTTATTCAAATAATTTTTTTTAACAAAACTTTTAAATTTACTAAATTTGTTACTTTTATTTAAATTAGGGCTTCATGTTATGAACACTATGTTGGCATTATAAATAATTTGTTAGTTACCAGTCAGCTAAACACAAATATATATGGAGCACTCAAAAATAGTTTCTACGTGGTAAACTTAACTCATTAACTAACACGCCTGCGCTCGAGCACAGTTTGTGGACGACTGAAATAAATGAAGCAGTTGTAAGACTGTTTCCACTTTGTCTTTATTACATATCTCTGCCTATTCGCATTTAAGTTATACGGCCTTGGTTCATCTTACCCCACGGTCCATTTCTACCCACCTTCCTACTGTTAAAACAATTAGTCCAAACGTTTTAAATGTACTGAAAAGTTCTTCGGAATATAAAATTCTATGAAATTTGTTATAATAATTTTTACTGTCAGAAGAATTGTTCCAGAAATAGATGCGAAAGTGTCGGAGGCGCGCTTTCGCCAGCATACATATGTATATGTGTCCCCGACGTACAAATTATAATAATATGTGTGTTACAAAACTTGAACTCTCAAAAGAACTTCTTACCTGTTGTTATTTTTAAATTAATCGGCTATTTTTCTTTTATAAGTCAGGCATTATTTGCCTCAGCCGACAGACCATAGCTGACAAACAGCTTTTTTCCCAAGTAGAAAAATTTCCTTCCATCACAATTGTTGAAGAGCCAAAGCATTTTGACATTCCCTCTTTCATTTCATATACCACCCCGCCGCATGCCGAAATGGTTTGGCTCAGGTGTTAGTATGCTGGCTGTGATTTTGTGCATATACACTGCGTTGCAAAGTTATAAACGCACCATGCAATAGTGCGGCAGTAGAGTGTGACGGCAAAACACATTTGCCTTCTTGTTATAGCTAACACTGAGAAAAATTTTGTCGTTAGAACGGTACTCGTGGAGTAATTCGATAAAAAGTTGTGAGAATGAGCAAAATGGGTGTTGCATTAATATAGATGCACTTAACTTTATTTAATTTAAAAATAATGACATTGCACCGTTGTTCGCCACGCTGATCAGAAGGCTCTTTAGTATTCATTTCTTGAAGCTGGTGCGAAATTCCATGGCATCTTTATAAACTGTTAAAATTCTAATGGTTTCCGACGATATAAATTGACTTAAAGACATTTGCGTATGTTTTTATAGATCACCCTGTAACTTTGAATGTTACACCCTATGATGATGATTTGTTAGATAGGTAATCGTTGAACCTTTTCAATGGTCTATAAATTTTCCCCTCCTCTTCTCCGTTTTGAAGTTATGGCTCAACAAAGTTAAAATTTCGGAATTTTAACTCATTTTTTTTTATTTAACTACTATTTTTATCAAAAAATATGTCATCAACACCAATTTTTCGTACTGGATTTAAGAAGCCCAAAAGCTACACCATAATTTCATCTTCCATATAGTTGTTAACCTCATCAAACTGAGGTTGTGACGAAGAAATATGTTGCGTTTGATTATATCGATCTTCTAAAACAGTTTTCCAGTCAATACTTAAAATATCATCTTCATTTTGACAATGAGAAAACTGGGGTGAAAAAAGTAATTTCATTGAAATAATTTTTGCAAACAATGCTCCAAACTCAAATAAAGATCGATTACTTTTATTGCAATTTCTGCTTCTAATATGTGAAAAAAAGTTTTCAAGTGGATCCTGATTTAACTTTTGCATATGAAGAAATTGAACATCTTTGTAAGATGAAAACAGAGAGTCCTTTAAAGACAAAACTGATTTGATTGTCAATGCTAATAATTTGGAACAATGTGATTGATTTCTTGACATTTTTCTACTCATCATTAGGGCATTCCGTAGGAATCGACCCTGGACAGGAAACATAATACAAAACTTCTTTAAAATTGCCGATTAGGCTTCTAAAGATAAAGAAACACGCATACTTTGTTAATGTGTTAGATCTGTTATGACCATAATCGATAAAGCCATCTATATTATCTTTGTATTTATTATATACCATATTTTATTGAATACTCATTTCATCGAAAATAAAAACATCCTTTTCTCGGGTTGGGAAACCTGCGATCACTCACTAATTTCTATTAGGACTGAAGCATCAGCTCTAGGCAATAGGCTTTTAATTTTAGTCCAATTATGTAACTACGAAATTGATGGTAAATGCAGTTCCAAATTTCCTTAAAAATCTATAACTGGCAGATGACCGGAGTCAACCAAAAAACATTTATTTTTAGAAGGTATGTATTAGCTTTTGACATCTTAATCCATTGCGAACAAACACCTTCATCTTCGTGTTCATTCTGTGTTGAATTAAATAGCTCATATTATTTAGAGCTCTTATCTAATTCATCTAATGTGTAATCAATATTACTCATATAACTCTAATTTTCGGGCTTAGGAAAAAGGAAAAATCGCCTTCCCTGAAATGTATAATGAAGCATTGGTTTTGATCGAAGACATGTGCATACTCATCTCGAATGAACCATTCATAAATTTGGGAATGCCGTCACCTAATCGATCAGCAAACGACTTACTAATGATTTAGCTTCATTTGCTACGGCAAATGAATAGTTGATGTCAAACGAACAAAAAGCCAGTTATGATAGAGTTATGTTTGCGATTGCAGCAAAACAAAGAGGTTTTTTCTTTTTAGACGCCCCAGATAGAACTGGTAAAACGTTTTTGATTTCGCTCATCCTTGCAAAAGTTCTCAGATCTCAAGGTAACATTGTGTTAACAATTGTTTCATCTGGTATCAATGCAACTTTATTGAATGGTGGAAAAACAGCCCATTCGGCTCTAAAGCTACTATGCATACACTACAATGAAAATGCAGTATGTAACATCAAAAAACACTCAGGCATGATTAAAGTACTGCAAAAATGTCATTATTATCTGGGATGAATGTAAAATTAATGGCCCATAAACATTCACTGGAAGCATTAAATAGAAGCCTAAAAGATTTTAAATAGCAATTAAAGATTATTTGGTGGTGTTCTAATTTAATTGTCAGGTGATTTCAGACAAACATTACCGGTTCTTCCATGTTCAACGGTATGCATTTATCAACGCATGCTTAAAATAATCAATGTGGCGAAATGTCCATACATTGCAATTCACAATAAGCATGCGTGTTACACTAGAAAACGATTTATGAGCTGAAGTATTTTCCAAATAATTGTACAAGTACACGGAAAAATTCTACAACATTGTTGATTCGAAAAATGCATTAATAGAAAGTGTATACCCAAATACAATTATCGTAACCATCAATGGCTCAGTGAACGAGAGATTTTGGCTGCTAATGTCGAGGTTGACGAAATCAACTTCAAAATACAAGAAACATTGCTGGCGAATTAATTTCGTTTAAATGCATCCAGACTTTGCAATGGAACGAGATTAGTTATAAAAAAAATTATGGGAAATGTCATTTAAACAACCATATTAAACGGAAAATTCAGAGGAGACAATGTTTTACTGCCGCCACACCGATGTACCAATTCAGTTCAAAGTTTGCAGTTTCCTATTCGTTTGGCATTTGTGACCATAATATGCAGACTGGATCTAGAAACGCCATGTTTTTATCACGGAAAATTATTGGAAAACCATCAAATCTTTTTCTTTATGCATCTGATGGACTACAAAACATATTGTTCATGATTTAGTGTTATGGTAAACACAAAATTAAAATAGAAAAAGCTCTTTATTGTACAACCTTAAATTAAGCCTAATACAATAAAGGTTATTTAAGCCCACGGCTACTAGGCCATCTGGGCTCTATCAGTCTTATTGTCCAGTGGTTCCCATTCTTTTATTATTTATTATTGTATCCTTTCTAATGTGGCAATTATTTTATTTTATTATTATTATTTTTTCCCTTAACAATTAGAGCAATTCATTTCTTTTGCAAAACTTTATCTATAACTGATGTTTCTAAGATTAAACTTAACACCTAGAGATATTTGTTTCTTTTACTATATTTAAACTAGTACAATTCCAAAATTTGTAACTTCTACACTACTTGTTTCTAAAAATCCCTTCTCTTTATATATATATATTTTTGTTTTTTTTAGTATATTTATACTAAAAGCTCGCTCCCGCAAAATGTTTTTGTCCATGCTTATTTTAATTAAATTCATATAATAAGCACCTTTTAAGTTTTTATTGCCTCTTATCTTTCCTTTTCCCTTACCTGGTGGGTTGTTATACCCTAGATGAAATCTATAGGGTATACTAAGTTCGTCATTCCGTTTGTAACACCTCGAAATAATGATGGTAGAGCAAAATGGATTGGACACCCATTCATAATATTAAAAGTTATTTCGATTTTTGCATGTCCGTCCGTCCGTCCGTCTGTCCGTCTGTGCGCACGATAACTCGAGAACGCGTATACTTAGAGGGCTGAAATTTTGTACACAGACTTTAAAAAAAAAAAGTAAAATTAATTTCGAAAATGAGCCAAATCGAGCAACTCCTTCGAGGGGTTGCCATATAAAAATTTCGTTTTCCGCTATATATTTGGACACTGCCTGAGAACGCGTCGACGTAGAGAGCTGAAATTTCGCACAGTAGCAAATAAAATGTCAAAAATTGACTAAATCGGGCAACTCCTTCTTGTTGTTGCCATATAAAAATTTCGGTTTTTTACGTATACTTTGAAAACGATCAGTCCAAGACATTTTTATTGTACTAAGAACTTCTGCAGAATACGAAATCCTATAAAATTGGTTATTACCATTTTTCCTGTGCGACAAACTGTTCTAGAAATATATGCGAAAAACAACTTCAAAATCAATACTTGAATAGAACGGTGACCATACGAAATTTAATTCGGGCATTCATCTAGGGTATCATAAGAATTGGTCTTAGACCAATTCTAGCTTTTTTACTTTTTTTTTTAAAGTCCGTGTACAAAATTTCAGCTCTCTAAGTATACGCGTTCTCGAGTTATCGTGCGCACGGACGTACGGACAAGCACAAATCGAAATAACTTTTAATATTATGAATGGGTGTCCACCATTTTGCTCTACCATCATTATTTCGAGGTGTTACAAACGGAATGACAAACTTAGTATACTCCTATGATTTCATCTAGGTTTTTTTTAAAGTCCGTGTACAAAATTTCAGCTCTCTTAGTATACGCGTTCTCGAGTTATCGTGCGCACAGACGGACGGACGGACGGACATGCAAAAATCGAAATAACTTTTAATATTATGATAGATGGGTGTCCAATCCATTTTGCTCTACCATCATTATTTCGAGGTGTTACAAACGCAATGACAAACTTAGTATACCCCTAGGATTTCATCTAGGGTATAAAAACGTGCTGTTCACATATCATAGGATTACACTAACAAACATTAGAATTCCTGCGAAAAACAATGCGACAATTTCTGAAAATCGTGTTTTCATAAAAACGCGGGAACATTTTATGAGCGTAAAATCAGAAAACTCCGCCCATTCTCTCTTATTTACGAAAATAAATCATTTGCCATTCCATTTCGTTGCATGTAATCTTCGCTTTCACATTTTTTGTCTTATTCGTAAAATGTTCAAAGAGGGTTTGATTTTTTTTTCTGCCTTCCTTTCTTTTCTCGCCGTGTACATTTAAATGGAAAATAATGGGAACACTCTTCTGTGTCCTTTCTTTTATTTAGTTATTCTTTGACAAGTTGTTTGGTTCATTTCTCCCCACATGTGTGGTGAAATGAACCAAGAAGGGGGATATATGAGCCAAGTGCAAGTTTTTATAGAAAAATAGCAAATAAGTTAAAGTTAAACTTTTTTATTATAAAATAAATAACAAAACATAACAATTCACGTTTCAATTAAATGGGTTAACGCATGCTAAAATGTGAGAAGGACACGGACAGTTGATAGCGGCCTTGTTGCCGCCTTGTTGTTCCTAATGGAAGCGGTGGTGGTAACACTCATTTGATGTCTCGTATCGGTTCCAACGCCATATCAGGAACAGTCAACAATCAACTTCTGCTATCGCCCACAAGCAATGGTGCATTTCTACCCAGTAGCACTTTATTTATTCAAATAATTTTTTTTAACAAAACTTTTAAATTTACTAAATTTGTTACTTTTATTTAAATTAGGGCTTCATGTTATGAACACTATGTTGGCATTATAAATAATTTGTTAGTTACCAGTCAGCTAAACACAAATATATATGGAGCACTCAAAAATAGTTTCTACGTGGTAAACTTAACTCATTAACTAACACGCCTGCGCTCGAGCACAGTTTGTGGACGACTGAAATAAATGAAGCAGTTGTAAGACTGTTTCCACTTTGTCTTTATTACATATCTCTGCCTATTCGCATTTAAGTTATACGGCCTTGGTTCATCTTACCCCACGGTCCATTTCTACCCACCTTCCTACTGTTAAAACAATTAGTCCAAACGTTTTAAATGTACTGAAAAGTTCTTCGGAATATAAAATTCTATGAAATTTGTTATAATAATTTTTACTGTCAGAAGAATTGTTCCAGAAATAGATGCGAAAGTGTCGGAGGCGCGCTTTCGCCAGCATACATATGTATATGTGTCCCCGACGTACAAATTATAATAATATGTGTGTTACAAAACTTGAACTCTCAAAAGAACTTCTTACCTGTTGTTATTTTTAAATTAATCGGCTATTTTTCTTTTATAAGTCAGGCATTATTTGCCTCAGCCGACAGACCATAGCTGACAAACAGCTTTTTTCCCAAGTAGAAAAATTTCCTTCCATCACAATTGTTGAAGAGCCAAAGCATTTTGACATTCCCTCTTTCATTTCATATACCACCCCGCCGCATGCCGAAATGGTTTGGCTCAGGTGTTAGTATGCTGGCTGTGATTTTGTGCATATACACTGCGTTGCAAAGTTATAAACGCACCATGCAATAGTGCGGCAGTAGAGTGTGACGGCAAAACACATTTGCCTTCTTGTTATAGCTAACACTGAGAAAAATTTTGTCGTTAGAACGGTACTCGTGGAGTAATTCGATAAAAAGTTGTGAGAATGAGCAAAATGGGTGTTGCATTAATATAGATGCACTTAACTTTATTTAATTTAAAAATAATGACATTGCACCGTTGTTCGCCACGCTGATCAGAAGGCTCTTTAGTATTCATTTCTTGAAGCTGGTGCGAAATTCCATGGCATCTTTATAAACTGTTAAAATTCTAATGGTTTCCGACGATATAAATTGACTTAAAGACATTTGCGTATGTTTTTATAGATCACCCTGTAACTTTGAATGTTACACCCTATGATGATGATTTGTTAGATAGGTAATCGTTGAACCTTTTCAATGGTCTATAAATTTTCCCCTCCTCTTCTCCGTTTTGAAGTTATGGCTCAACAAAGTTAAAATTTCGGAATTTTAACTCATTTTTTTTTATTTAACTACTATTTTTATCAAAAAATATGTCATCAACACCAATTTTTCGTACTGGATTTAAGAAGCCCAAAAGCTACACCATAATTTCATCTTCCATATAGTTGTTAACCTCATCAAACTGAGGTTGTGACGAAGAAATATGTTGCGTTTGATTATATCGATCTTCTAAAACAGTTTTCCAGTCAATACTTAAAATATCATCTTCATTTTGACAATGAGAAAACTGGGGTGAAAAAAGTAATTTCATTGAAATAATTTTTGCAAACAATGCTCCAAACTCAAATAAAGATCGATTACTTTTATTGCAATTTCTGCTTCTAATATGTGAAAAAAAGTTTTCAAGTGGATCCTGATTTAACTTTTGCATATGAAGAAATTGAACATCTTTGTAAGATGAAAACAGAGAGTCCTTTAAAGACAAAACTGATTTGATTGTCAATGCTAATAATTTGGAACAATGTGATTGATTTCTTGACATTTTTCTACTCATCATTAGGGCATTCCGTAGGAATCGACCCTGGACAGGAAACATAATACAAAACTTCTTTAAAATTGCCGATTAGGCTTCTAAAGATAAAGAAACACGCATACTTTGTTAATGTGTTAGATCTGTTATGACCATAATCGATAAAGCCATCTATATTATCTTTGTATTTATTATATACCATATTTTATTGAATACTCATTTCATCGAAAATAAAAACATCCTTTTCTCGGGTTGGGAAACCTGCGATCACTCACTAATTTCTATTAGGACTGAAGCATCAGCTCTAGGCAATAGGCTTTTAATTTTAGTCCAATTATGTAACTACGAAATTGATGGTAAATGCAGTTCCAAATTTCCTTAAAAATCTATAACTGGCAGATGACCGGAGTCAACCAAAAAACATTTATTTTTAGAAGGTATGTATTAGCTTTTGACATCTTAATCCATTGCGAACAAACACCTTCATCTTCGTGTTCATTCTGTGTTGAATTAAATAGCTCATATTATTTAGAGCTCTTATCTAATTCATCTAATGTGTAATCAATATTACTCATATAACTCTAATTTTCGGGCTTAGGAAAAAGGAAAAATCGCCTTCCCTGAAATGTATAATGAAGCATTGGTTTTGATCGAAGACATGTGCATACTCATCTCGAATGAACCATTCATAAATTTGGGAATGCCGTCACCTAATCGATCAGCAAATGACTTACTAATGATTTAGCTTCATTTGCTACGGCAAATGAATAGTTGATGTCAAACGAACAAAAAGCCAGTTATGATAGAGTTATGTTTGCGATTGCAGCAAAACAAAGAGGTTTTTTCTTTTTAGACGCCCCAGATAGAACTGGTAAAACGTTTTTGATTTCGCTCATCCTTGCAAAAGTTCTCAGATCTCAAGGTAACATTGTGTTAACAATTGTTTCATCTGGTATCAATGCAACTTTATTGAATGGTGGAAAAACAGCCCATTCGGCTCTAAAGCTACTATGCATACACAACAATGAAAATGCAGTATGTAACATCAAAAAACACTCAGGCATGATTAAAGTACTGCAAAAATGTCATTATTATCTGGGATGAATGTAAAATTAATGGCCCATAAACATTCACTGGAAGCATTAAATAGAAGCCTAAAAGATTTTAAATAGCAATTAAAGATTATTTGGTGGTGTTCTAATTTAATTGTCAGGTGATTTCAGACAAACATTACCGGTTCTTCCATGTTCAACGGTATGCATTTATCAACGCATGCTTAAAATAATCAATGTGGCGAAATGTCCATACATTGCAATTCACAATAAGCATGCGTGTTACACTAGAAAACGATTTATGAGCTGAAGTATTTTCCAAATAATTGTACAAGTACACGGAAAAATTCTACAACATTGTTGATTCGAAAAATGCATTAATAGAAAGTGTATACCCAAATACAATTATCGTAACCATCAATGGCTCAGTGAACGAGAGATTTTGGCTGCTAATGTCGAGGTTGACGAAATCAACTTCAAAATACAAGAAACATTGCTGGCGAATTAATTTCGTTTAAATGCATCCAGACTTTGCAATGGAACGAGATTAGTTATAAAAAAAATTATGGGAAATGTCATTTAAACAACCATATTAAACGGAAAATTCAGAGGAGACAATGTTTTACTGCCGCCACACCGATGTACCAATTCAGTTCAAAGTTTGCAGTTTCCTATTCGTTTGGCATTTGTGACCATAATATGCAGACTGGATCTAGAAACGCCATGTTTTTATCACGGAAAATTATTGGAAAACCATCAAATCTTTTTCTTTATGCATCTGATGGACTACAAAACATATTGTTCATGATTTAGTGTTATGGTAAACACAAAATTAAAATAGAAAAAGCTCTTTATTGTACAACCTTAAATTAAGCCTAATACAATAAAGGTTATTTAAGCCCACGGCTACTAGGCCATCTGGGCTCTATCAGTCTTATTGTCCAGTGGTTCCCATTCTTTTATTATTTATTATTGTATCCTTTCTAATGTGGCAATTATTTTATTTTATTATTATTATTTTTTCCCTTAACAATTAGAGCAATTCATTTCTTTTGCAAAACTTTATCTATAACTGATGTTTCTAAGATTAAACTTAACACCTAGAGATATTTGTTTCTTTTACTATATTTAAACTAGTACAATTCCAAAATTTGTAACTTCTACACTACTTGTTTCTAAAAATCCCTTCTCTTTATATATATATATTTTTGTTTTTTTTAGTATATTTATACTAAAAGCTCGCTCCCGCAAAATGTTTTTCTCCATGCTTATTTTAATTAAATTCATATAATAAGCACCTTTTAAGTTTTTATTGCCTCTTGTCTTTCCTTTTCCCTTACCTGGTGGGTTGTTATACCCTAGATGAAATCTATAGGGTATACTAAGTTCGTCATTCCGTTTGTAACACCTCGAAATAATGATGGTAGATCAAAATGGATTGGACACCCATTCATAATATTAAAAGTTATTTCGATTTTTGCATGTCCGTCCGTCCGTCCGTCTGTCCGTCTGTGCGCACGATAACTCGAGAACGCGTATACTTAGAGAGCTGAAATTTTGTACACAGACTTTAAAAAAAAAAAGTAAAATTAATTTCGAAATTGAGCCAAATCGAGCAACTCCTTCGTGGGGTTGCCATATAAAAATTTCGTTTTCCGCTATATATTTGGACACTGCCTGAGAACGCGTCGACGTAGAGAGCTGAAATTTCGCACAGTAGCAAATAAAATGTCAAAAATTGACTAAATCGGGCAACTCCTTCTTGTTGTTGCCATATAAAAATTTCGGTTTTTTACGTATACTTTGAAAACGATCAGTCCAAGACATTTTTATTGTACTAAGAACTTCTGCAGAATACGAAATCCTATAAAATTGGTTATTACCATTTTTCCTGTGCGACAAACTGTTCTAGAAATATATGCGAAAAACAACTTCAAAATCAATACTTGAATAGAACGGTGACCATACGAAATTTAATACGGGCATTCATCTAGGGTATCATAAGAATTGGTCTTAGACCAATTCTAGCTTTTTTACTTTTTTTTTTTAAAGTCCGTGTACAAAATTTCAGCTCTCTAAGTATACGCGTTCTCGAGTTATCGTGCGCACGGACGTACGGACAAGCACAAATCGAAATAACTTTTAATATTATGAATGGGTGTCCACCATTTTGCTCTACCATCATTATTTCGAGGTGTTACAAACGGAATGACAAACTTAGTATACTCCTATGATTTCATCTAGGTTTTTTTTAAAGTCCGTGTACAAAATTTCAGCTCTCTTAGTATACGCGTTCTCGAGTTATCGTGCGCACAGACGGACGGACGGACGGACATGCAAAAATCGAAATAACTTTTAATATTATGATAGGGGGGTGTCCAATCCATTTTGCTCTACCATCATTATTTCGAGGTGTTACAAACGCAATGACAAACTTAGTATACCCCTAGGATTTCATCTAGGGTATAAAAACGTGCTGTTCACATATCATAGGATTACACTAACAAACATTAGAATTCCTGCGAAAAACAATGCGACAATTTCTGAAAATCGTGTTTTCATAAAAACGCGGGAACATTTTATGAGCGTAAAATCAGAAAACTCCGCCCATTCTCTCTTATTTACGAAAATAAATCATTTGCCATTCCATTTCGTTGCATGTAATCTTCGCTTTCACATTTTTTGTCTTATTCGTAAAATGTTCAAAGAGGGTTTGATTTTTTTTTCTGCCTTCCTTTCTTTTCTCGCCGTGTACATTTAAATGGAAAATAATGGGAACACTCTTCTGTGTCCTTTCTTTTATTTAGTTATTCTTTGACAAGTTGTTTGGTTCATTTCTCCCCACATGTGTGGTGAAACGAACCAAGAAGGGGGATATATGAGCCAAGTGCAAGTTTTTATAGAAAAATAGCAAATAAGTTAAAGTTAAACTTTTTTATTATAAAATAAATAACAAAACATAACAATTCACGTTTCAATTAAATGGGTTAACGCATGCTAAAATGTGAGAAGGACACGGACAGTTGATAGCGGCCTTGTTGCCGCCTTGTTGTTCCTAATGGAAGCGGTGGTGGTAACACTCATTTGATGTCTCGTATCGGTTCCAACGCCATATCAGGAACAGTCAACAATCAACTTCTGCTATCGCCCACAAGCAATGGTGCATTTCTACCCAGTAGCACTTTATTTATTCAAATAATTTTTTTTAACAAAACTTTTAAATTTACTAAATTTGTTACTTTTATTTAAATTAGGGCTTCATGTTATGAACACTATGTTGGCATTATAAATAATTTGTTAGTTACCAGTCAGCTAAACACAAATATATATGGAGCACTCAAAAATAGTTTCTACGTGGTAAACTTAACTCATTAACTAACACGCCTGCGCTCGAGCACAGTTTGTGGACGACTGAAATAAATGAAGCAGTTGTAAGACTGTTTCCACTTTGTCTTTATTACATATCTCTGCCTATTCGCATTTAAGTTATACGGCCTTGGTTCATCTTACCCCACGGTCCATTTCTACCCACCTTCCTACTGTTAAAACAATTAGTCCAAACGTTTTAAATGTACTGAAAAGTTCTTCGGAATATAAAATTCTATGAAATTTGTTATAATAATTTTTACTGTCAGAAGAATTGTTCCAGAAATAGATGCGAAAGTGTCGGAGGCGCGCTTTCGCCAGCATACATATGTATATGTGTCCCCGACGTACAAATTATAATAATATGTGTGTTACAAAACTTGAACTCTCAAAAGAACTTCTTACCTGTTGTTATTTTTAAATTAATCGGCTATTTTTCTTTTATAAGTCAGGCATTATTTGCCTCAGCCGACAGACCATAGCT
Source organism: Dioctria rufipes (assembly GCA_963924295.1). Taxonomy (NCBI): domain Eukaryota; kingdom Metazoa; phylum Arthropoda; class Insecta; order Diptera; family Asilidae; genus Dioctria; species Dioctria rufipes. The sequence goes on along the minus strand of OZ002741.1, from coordinate 134,280,541 downwards.
GACAAACAGCTTTTTTCCCAAGTAGAAAAATTTCCTTCCATCACAATTGTTGAAGAGCCAAAGCATTTTGACATTCCCTCTTTCATTTCATATACCACCCCGCCGCATGCCGAAATGGTTTGGCTCAGGTGTTAGTATGCTGGCTGTGATTTTGTGCATATACACTGCGTTGCAAAGTTATAAACGCACCATGCAATAGTGCGGCAGTAGAGTGTGACGGCAAAACACATTTGCCTTCTTGTTATAGCTAACACTGAGAAAAATTTTGTCGTTAGAACGGTACTCGTGGAGTAATTCGATAAAAAGTTGTGAGAATGAGCAAAATGGGTGTTGCATTAATATAGATGCACTTAACTTTATTTAATTTAAAAATAATGACATTGCACACAAATTAATAAGTAATTTTTATTAATAATCAGTAGCTCCACCGTTGTTCGCCACGCTGATCAGAAGGCTCTTTAGTATTCATTTCTTGAAGCTGGTGCGAAATTCCATGGCATCTTTATAAACTGTTAAAATTCTAATGGTTTCCGACGATATAAATTGACTTAAAGACATTTGCGTATGTTTTTATAGATCACCCTGTAACTTTGAATGTTACACCCTATGATGATGATTTGTTAGATAGGTAATCGTTGAACCTTTTCAATGGTCTATAAATTTTCCCCTCCTCTTCTCCGTTTTGAAGTTATGGCTCAACAAAGTTAAAATTTCGGAATTTTAACTCATTTTTTTGTATTTAACTACTATTTTTATCAAAAAATATGTCATCAACACCAATTTTTCGTACTGGATTTAAGAAGCCCAAAAGCTACACCATAATTTCATCTTCCATATAGTTGTTAACCTCATCAAACTGAGGTTGTGACGAAGAAATATGTTGCGTTTGATTATATCGATCTTCTAAAACAGTTTTCCAGTCAATACTTAAAATATCATCTTCATTTTGACAATGAGAAAACTGGGGTGAAAAAAGTAATTTCATTGAAATAATTTTTGCAAACAATGCTCCAAACTCAAATAAAGATCGATTACTTTTATTGCAATTTCTGCTTCTAATATGTGAAAAAAAGTTTTCAAGTGGATCCTGATTTAACTTTTGCATATGAAGAAATTGAACATCTTTGTAAGATGAAAACAGAGAGTCCTTTAAAGACAAAACTGATTTGATTGTCAATGCTAATAATTTGGAACAATGTGATTGATTTCTTGACATTTTTCTACTCATCATTAGGGCATTCCGTAGGAATCGACCCTGGACAGGAAACATAATACAAAACTTCTTTAAAATTGCCGATTAGGCTTCTAAAGATAAAGAAACACGCATACTTTGTTAATGTGTTAGATCTGTTATGACCATAATCGATAAAGCCATCTATATTATCTTTGTATTTATTATATACCATATTTTATTGAATACTCATTTCATCGAAAATAAAAACATCCTTTTCTCGGGTTGGGAAACCTGCGATCACTCACTAATTTCTATTAGGACTGAAGCATCAGCTCTAGGCAATAGGCTTTTAATTTTAGTCCAATTATGTAACTACGAAATTGATGGTAAATGCAGTTCCAAATTTCCTTAAAAATCTATAACTGGCAGATGACCGGAAATATATAACATACATTGAGTCAACCAAAAAACATTTATTTTTAGAAGGTATGTATTAGCTTTTGACATCTTAATCCATTGCGAACAAACACCTTCATCTTCGTGTTCATTCTGTGTTGAATTAAATAGCTCATATTATTTAGAGCTCTTATCTAATTCATCTAATGTGTAATCAATATTACTCATATAACTCTAATTTTCGGGCTTAGGAAAAAGGAAAAATCGCCTTCCCTGAAATGTATAATGAAGCATTGGTTTTGATCGAAGACATGTGCATACTCATCTCGAATGAACCATTCATAAATTTGGGAATGCCGTCACCTAATCGATCAGCAAACGACTTACTAATGATTTAGCTTCATTTGCTACGGCAAATGAATAGTCGATGTCAAACGAACAAAAAGCCAGTTATGATAGAGTTATGTTTGCGATTGCAGCAAAACAAAGAGGTTTTTTCTTTTTAGACGCCCCAGATAGAACTGGTAAAACGTTTTTGATTTCGCTCATCCTTGCAAAAGTTCTCAGATCTCAAGGTAACATTGTGTTAACAATTGTTTCATCTGGTATCAATGCAACTTTATTGAATGGTGGAAAAACAGCCCATTCGGCTCTAAAGCTACTATGCATACACAACAATGAAAATGCAGTATGTAACATCAAAAAACACTCAGGCATGATTAAAGTACTGCAAAAATGTCATTATTATCTGGGATGAATGTAAAATTAATGGCCCATAAACATTCACTGGAAGCATTAAATAGAAGCCTAAAAGATTTTAAATAGCAATTAAAGATTATTTGGTGGTGTTCTAATTTAATTGTCAGGTGATTTCAGACAAACATTACCGGTTCTTCCATGTTCAACGGTATGCATTTATCAACGCATGCTTAAAATAATCAATGTGGCGAAATGTCCATACATTGCAATTCACAATAAGCATGCGTGTTACACTAGAAAACGATTTATGAGCTGAAGTATTTTCCAAATAATTGTACAAGTACACGGAAAAATTCTACAACATTGTTGATTCGAAAAATGCATTAATAGAAAGTGTATACCCAAATACAATTATCGTAACCATCAATGGCTCAGTGAACGAGAGATTTTGGCTGCTAATGTCGAGGTTGACGAAATCAACTTCAAAATACAAGAAACATTGCTGGCGAATTAATTTCGTTTAAATGCATCCAGACTTTGCAATGGAACGAGATTAGTTATAAAAAAAATTATGGGAAATGTCATTTAAACAACCATATTAAACGGAAAATTCAGAGGAGACAATGTTTTACTGCCGCCACACCGATGTACCAATTCAGTTCAAAGTTTGCAGTTTCCTATTCGTTTGGCATTTGTGACCATAATATGGATCTAGAAACGCCATGTTTTTATCACGGAAAATTATTGGAAAACCATCAAATCTTTTTCTTTATGCATCTGATGGACTACAAAACATATTGTTCATGATTTAGTGTTATGGTAAACACAAAATTAAAATAGAAAAAGCTCTTTATTGTACAACCTTAAATTAAGCCTAATACAATAAAGGTTATTTAAGCCCACGGCTACTAGGCCATCTGGGCTCTATCAGTCTTATTGTCCAGTGGTTCCCATTCTTTTATTATTTATTATTGTATCCTTTCTAATGTGGCAATTATTTTATTTTATTATTATTATTTTTTCCCTTAACAATTAGAGCAATTCATTTCTTTTGCAAAACTTTATCTATAACTGATGTTTCTAAGATTAAACTTAACACCTAGAGATATTTGTTTCTTTTACTATATTTAAACTAGTACAATTCCAAAATTTGTAACTTCCACACTACTTGTTTCTAAAAATCCCTTCTCTTTATATATATATATTTTTGTTTTTTTTAGTATATTTATACTAAAAGCTCGTTCCCGCAAAATGTTTTTGTCCATGCTTATTTTAATTAAATTCATATAATAAGCACCTTTTAAGTTTTTATTGCCTCTTATCTTTCCTTTTCCCTTACCTGGTGGGTTGTTATACCCTAGATGAAATCTATAGGGTATACTAAGTTCGTCATTCCGTTTGTAACACCTCGAAATAATGATGGTAGAGCAAAATGGATTGGACACCCATTCATAATATTAAAAGTTATTTCGATTTTTGCATGTCCGTCCGTCCGTCCGTCTGTCCGTCTGTGCGCACGATAACTCGAGAACGCGTATACTTAGAGAGCTGAAATTTTGTACACAGACTTTAAAAAAAAAAAGTAAAATTAATTTCGAAAATGAGCCAAATCGAGCAACTCCTTCGAGGGGTTGCCATATAAAAATTTCGTTTTCCGCTATATATTTGGACACTGCCTGAGAACGCGTCGACGTAGAGAGCTGAAATTTCGGACAGTAGCAAATAAAATGTCAAAAATTGACTAAATCGGGCAACTCCTTCTTGTTGTTGCCATATAAAAATTTCGGTTTTTTACGTATACTTTGAAAACGATCAGTCCAAGACATTTTTATTGTACTAAGAACTTCTGCAGAATACGAAATCCTATAAAATTGGTTATTACCATTTTTCCTGTGCGACAAACTGTTCTAGAAATATATGCGAAAAACAACTTCAAAATCAGTACTTGAATAGAACGGTGACCATACGAAATTTAATACGGGCATTCATCTAGGGTATCATAAGAATTGGTCTTAGACCAATTCTAGCTTTTTTACTTTTTTTTTTTAAAGTCCGTGTTCAAAATTTCAGCTCTCTAAGTATACGCGTTCTCGAGTTATCGTGCGCAGGGACGTACGGACATGCACAAATCGAAATAACTTTTAATATTATGAATGGGTGTCCACCATTTTGCTCTACCATCATTATTTCGAGGTGTTACAAACGGAATGACAAACTTAGTATACCCCTATGATTTCATCTAGGTTTTTTTTAAAGTCCGTGTACAAAATTTCAGCTCTTAGTATACGCGTTCTCGAGTTATCGTGCGCACAGACGGACGGACGGACGGACATGCAAAAATCGAAATAACTTTTAATATTATGATAGGGGGGTGTCCAATCCATTTTGCTCTACCATCATTATTTCGAGGTGTTACAAACGCAATGACAAACTTAGTATACCCCTAGGATTTCATCTAGGGTATAAAAACGTGCTGTTCACATATCATAGGATTACACTAACAAACATTAGAATTCCTGCGAAAAACAATGCGACAATTTCTGAAAATCGTGTTTTCATAAAAACGCGGGAACATTTTATGAGCGTAAAATCAGAAAACTCCGCCCATTCTCTCTTATTTACGAAAATAAATCATTTGCCATTCCATTTCGTTGCATGTAATCTTCGCTTTCACATTTTTTGTCTTATTCGTAAAATGTTCAAAGAGGGTTTGAATTTTTTTTTCTGCCTTCCTTTCTTTTCTCGCCGTGTACATTTAAATGGAAAATAATGGGAACACTCTTCTGTGTCCTTTCTTTTATTTAGTTATTCTTTGACAAGTTGTTTGGTTCATTTCTCCCCACATGTGTGGTGAAATGAACCAAGAAGGGGGATATATGAGCCAAGTGCAAATTTTAATAGAAAAATAGCAAATAAGTTAAAGTTAAACTTTTTTATTATAAAATAAATAACAAAACATAACAATTCAGTTAATGAAATAAAAAAGGAAAATAGGAACGTTTCAATTAAATGGGTTAACGCATGTTAAAATGTGAGAAGGACACGGACAGTTGATAGCGGCCTTGTTGCCGCCTTGTTGTTCCTAATGGAAGCGGTGGTGGTAACACTCATTTGATGTCTCGTATCGGTTCCAACGCCATATCAGGAACAGTCAACAATCAACTTCTGCTATCGCCCACAAGCAATGGTGCATTTCTACCCAGTAGCACTTTATTTATTCAAATAATTTTTTTTAACAAAACTTTTAAATTTACTAAATTTGTTACTTTTATTTAAATTAGGGCTTCATGTTATGAACACTATGTTGGCATTATAAATAATTTGTTAGTTACCAGTCAGCTAAACACAAATATATATGGAGCACTCAAAAATAGTTTCTACGTGGTAAACTTAACTCATTAACTAACACGCCTGCGCTCGAGCACAGTTTGTGGACGACTGAAATAAATGAAGCAGTTGTAAGACTGTTTCCACTTTGTCTTTATTACATATCTCTGCCTATTCGCATTTAAGTTATACGGCCTTGGTTCATCTTACCCCACGGTCCATTTCTACCCACCTTCCTACTGTTAAAACAATTAGTCCAAACGTTTTAAATGTACTGAAAAGTTCTTCGGAATATAAAATCCTATGAAATTTGTTATAATAATTTTTACTGTCAGAAGAATTGTTCCAGAAATAGATGCGAAAGTGTCGGAGGCGCGCTTTCGCCAGCATACATATGTATATGTGTCCCCGACGTACAAATTATAATAATATGTGTGTTACAAAACTTGAACTCTCAAAAGAACTTCTTACCTGTTGTTATTTTTAAATTAATCGGCTATTTTTCTTTTATAAGTCAGGCATTATTTGCCTCAGCCGACAGACCATAGCTGCCAAACAGCTTTTTTCGCAAGTAGAAAAATTTCCTTCCATCACAATTGTTGAAGAGCCAAAGCATTTTGACATTCCCTCTTTCATTTCATATACCACCCCGCCGCATGCCGAAATGGTTTGACTCAGGTGTTGGTATGCTGGCTGTGATTTTGTGCATATACACTGCGTTGCAAAGTTATAAACGCACCATGCAATAGTGCGGCAGTAGAGTGTGACGGCAAAACACATTTGCCTTCTTGTTATAGCTAACACTGAGAAAAATTTTGTCGTTAGAACGGTACTCGTGGAGTAATTCGATAAAAAGTTGTGAGAATGAGCAAAATGGGTGTTGCATTAATATAGATGCACTTAACTTTATTTAATTTAAAAATAATGACATTGCACACAAATTAATAAGTAATTTTTATTAATAATCAGTAGCTCCACCGTTGTTCGCCACGCTGATCAGAAGGCTCTTTAGTATTCATTTCTTGAAGCTGGTGCGAAATTCCATGGCATCTTTATAAACTGTTAAAATTCTAATGGTTTCCGACGAAATAAATTGACTTAAAGTCATTTGCGTATGTTTTTATAGATCACCCTATAACTTTGAATGTTACACCCTATGATGATGATTTGTTAGATAGGTAATCGTTGAACCTTTCCAATGGTCTATAAATTTTCCCCTCCTCTTCTCCGTTTTGAAGTTATGGCTCAACAAAGTTAAAATTTCGGAATTTTAACTCATTTTTTTTTTATTTAACTACTATTTTTATCAAAAAATATGTCATCAACACCAATTTTTCGTACTGGATTTAAGAAGCCCAAAAGCTACACCATAATTTCATCTTCCATATAGTTGTTAACCTCATCAGACTGAGGTTGTGACGAAGAAATATGTTGCGTTTGATTATATCGATCTTCTAAAACAGTTTTCCAGTCAATACTTAAAATATCATCTTCATTTCGACAATGAGAAAACTGGGGTGAAAAAAGTAATTTCATTGAAATAATTTTTGCAAACAATGCTCCAAACTCAAATAAAGATCGATTACTTTTATTGCAATTTCTGCTTCTAATATGTGAAAAAAAGTTTTCAAGTGGATCCTGATTTAACTTTTGCATATGAAGAAATTGAACATCTTTGTAAGATGAAAACAGAGAGTCCTTTAAAGACAAAACTGATTTGATTGTCAATGCTAATAATTTGGAACAATGTGATTGATTTCTTGACATTTTTCTACTCATCATTAGGGCATTCCGTAGGAATCGACCCTGGACAGGAAACATAATACAAAACTTCTTTAAAATTGCCGATTAGGCTTCTAAAGATAAAGAAACACGCATACTTTGTTAATGTGTTAGATCTGTTATGACCATAATCGATAAAGCCATCTATATTATCTTTGTATTTATTATATACCATATTTTATTGAATACTCATTTCATCGAAAATAAAAACATCCTTTTCTCGGGTTGGGAAACCTGCGATCACTCACTAATTTCTATTAGGACTGAAGCATCAGCTCTAGGCAATAGGCTTTTAATTTTAGTCCAATTATGTAACTACGAAATTGATGGTAAATGCAGTTCCAAATTTCCTTAAAAATCTATAACTGGCAGATGACCGGAAATATATAACATACATTGAGTCAACCAAAAAACATTTATTTTTAGAAGGTATGTATTAGCTTTTGACATCTTAATCCATTGCGAACAAACACCTTCATCTTCGTGTTCATTCTGTGTTGAATTAAATAGCTCATATTATTTAGAGCTCTTATCTAATTCATCTAATGTGTAATCAATATTACTCATATAACTCTAATTTTCGGGCTTAGGAAAAAGGAAAAATCGCCTTCCCTGAAATGTATAATGAAGCATTGGTTTTGATCGAAGACATGTGCATACTCATCTCGAATGAACCATTCATAAATTTGGGAATGCCGTCACCTAATCGATCAGCAAACGACTTACTAATGATTTAGCTTCATTTGCTACGGCAAATGAATAGTCGATGTCAAACGAACAAAAAGCCAGTTATGATAGAGTTATGTTTGCGATTGCAGCAAAACAAAGAGGTTTTTTCTTTTTAGACGCCCCAGATAGAACTGGTAAAACGTTTTTGATTTCGCTCATCCTTGCAAAAGTTCTCAGATCTCAAGGTAACATTGTGTTAACAATTGTTTCATCTGGTATCAATGCAACTTTATTGAATGGTGGAAAAACAGCCCATTCGGCTCTAAAGCTACTATGCATACACAACAATGAAAATGCAGTATGTAACATCAAAAAACACTCAGGCATGATTAAAGTACTGCAAAAATGTCATTATTATCTGGGATGAATGTAAAATTAATGGCCCATAAACATTCACTGGAAGCATTAAATAGAAGCCTAAAAGATTTTAAATAGCAATTAAAGATTATTTGGTGGTGTTCTAATTTAATTGTCAGGTGATTTCAGACAAACATTACCGGTTCTTCCATGTTCAACGGTATGCATTTATCAACGCATGCTTAAAATAATCAATGTGGCGAAATGTCCATACATTGCAATTCACAATAAGCATGCGTGTTACACTAGAAAACGATTTATGAGCTGAAGTATTTTCCAAATAATTGTACAAGTACACGGAAAAATTCTACAACATTGTTGATTCGAAAAATGCATTAATAGAAAGTGTATACCCAAATACAATTATCGTAACCATCAATGGCTCAGTGAACGAGAGATTTTGGCTGCTAATGTCGAGGTTGACGAAATCAACTTCAAAATACAAGAAACATTGCTGGCGAATTAATTTCGTTTAAATGCATCCAGACTTTGCAATGGAACGAGATTAGTTATAAAAAAAATTATGGGAAATGTCATTTAAACAACCATATTAAACGGAAAATTCAGAGGAGACAATGTTTTACTGCCGCCACACCGATGTACCAATTCAGTTCAAAGTTTGCAGTTTCCTATTCGTTTGGCATTTGTGACCATAATATGGATCTAGAAACGCCATGTTTTTATCACGGAAAATTATTGGAAAACCATCAAATCTTTTTCTTTATGCATCTGATGGACTACAAAACATATTGTTCATGATTTAGTGTTATGGTAAACACAAAATTAAAATAGAAAAAGCTCTTTATTGTACAACCTTAAATTAAGCCTAATACAATAAAGGTTATTTAAGCCCACGGCTACTAGGCCATCTGGGCTCTATCAGTCTTATTGTCCAGTGGTTCCCATTCTTTTATTATTTATTATTGTATCCTTTCTAATGTGGCAATTATTTTATTTTATTATTATTATTTTTTCCCTTAACAATTAGAGCAATTCATTTCTTTTGCAAAACTTTATCTATAACTGATGTTTCTAAGATTAAACTTAACACCTAGAGATATTTGTTTCTTTTACTATATTTAAACTAGTACAATTCCAAAATTTGTAACTTCCACACTACTTGTTTCTAAAAATCCCTTCTCTTTATATATATATATTTTTGTTTTTTTTAGTATATTTATACTAAAAGCTCGTTCCCGCAAAATGTTTTTGTCCATGCTTATTTTAATTAAATTCATATAATAAGCACCTTTTAAGTTTTTATTGCCTCTTATCTTTCCTTTTCCCTTACCTGGTGGGTTGTTATACCCTAGATGAAATCTATAGGGTATACTAAGTTCGTCATTCCGTTTGTAACACCTCGAAATAATGATGGTAGAGCAAAATGGATTGGACACCCATTCATAATATTAAAAGTTATTTCGATTTTTGCATGTCCGTCCGTCCGTCCGTCTGTCCGTCTGTGCGCACGATAACTCGAGAACGCGTATACTTAGAGAGCTGAAATTTTGTACACAGACTTTAAAAAAAAAAAGTAAAATTAATTTCGAAAATGAGCCAAATCGAGCAACTCCTTCGAGGGGTTGCCATATAAAAATTTCGTTTTCCGCTATATATTTGGACACTGCCTGAGAACGCGTCGACGTAGAGAGCTGAAATTTCGGACAGTAGCAAATAAAATGTCAAAAATTGACTAAATCGGGCAACTCCTTCTTGTTGTTGCCATATAAAAATTTCGGTTTTTTACGTATACTTTGAAAACGATCAGTCCAAGACATTTTTATTGTACTAAGAACTTCTGCAGAATACGAAATCCTATAAAATTGGTTATTACCATTTTTCCTGTGCGACAAACTGTTCTAGAAATATATGCGAAAAACAACTTCAAAATCAGTACTTGAATAGAACGGTGACCATACGAAATTTAATACGGGCATTCATCTAGGGTATCATAAGAATTGGTCTTAGACCAATTCTAGCTTTTTTACTTTTTTTTTTTAAAGTCCGTGTTCAAAATTTCAGCTCTCTAAGTATACGCGTTCTCGAGTTATCGTGCGCAGGGACGTACGGACATGCACAAATCGAAATAACTTTTAATATTATGAATGGGTGTCCACCATTTTGCTCTACCATCATTATTTCGAGGTGTTACAAACGGAATGACAAACTTAGTATACCCCTATGATTTCATCTAGGTTTTTTTTAAAGTCCGTGTACAAAATTTCAGCTCTTAGTATACGCGTTCTCGAGTTATCGTGCGCACAGACGGACGGACGGACGGACATGCAAAAATCGAAATAACTTTTAATATTATGATAGGGGGGTGTCCAATCCATTTTGCTCTACCATCATTATTTCGAGGTGTTACAAACGCAATGACAAACTTAGTATACCCCTAGGATTTCATCTAGGGTATAAAAACGTGCTGTTCACATATCATAGGATTACACTAACAAACATTAGAATTCCTGCGAAAAACAATGCGACAATTTCTGAAAATCGTGTTTTCATAAAAACGCGGGAACATTTTATGAGCGTAAAATCAGAAAACTCCGCCCATTCTCTCTTATTTACGAAAATAAATCATTTGCCATTCCATTTCGTTGCATGTAATCTTCGCTTTCACATTTTTTGTCTTATTCGTAAAATGTTCAAAGAGGGTTTGAATTTTTTTTTCTGCCTTCCTTTCTTTTCTCGCCGTGTACATTTAAATGGAAAATAATGGGAACACTCTTCTGTGTCCTTTCTTTTATTTAGTTATTCTTTGACAAGTTGTTTGGTTCATTTCTCCCCACATGTGTGGTGAAATGAACCAAGAAGGGGGATATATGAGCCAAGTGCAAATTTTAATAGAAAAATAGCAAATAAGTTAAAGTTAAACTTTTTTATTATAAAATAAATAACAAAACATAACAATTCAGTTAATGAAATAAAAAAGGAAAATAGGAACGTTTCAATTAAATGGGTTAACGCATGTTAAAATGTGAGAAGGACACGGACAGTTGATAGCGGCCTTGTTGCCGCCTTGTTGTTCCTAATGGAAGCGGTGGTGGTAACACTCATTTGATGTCTCGTATCGGTTCCAACGCCATATCAGGAACAGTCAACAATCAACTTCTGCTATCGCCCACAAGCAATGGTGCATTTCTACCCAGTAGCACTTTATTTATTCAAATAATTTTTTTTAACAAAACTTTTAAATTTACTAAATTTGTTACTTTTATTTAAATTAGGGCTTCATGTTATGAACACTATGTTGGCATTATAAATAATTTGTTAGTTACCAGTCAGCTAAACACAAATATATATGGAGCACTCAAAAATAGTTTCTACGTGGTAAACTTAACTCATTAACTAACACGCCTGCGCTCGAGCACAGTTTGTGGACGACTGAAATAAATGAAGCAGTTGTAAGACTGTTTCCACTTTGTCTTTATTACATATCTCTGCCTATTCGCATTTAAGTTATACGGCCTTTGTTATGGTCGTAGCATATTGCATATAGCACTATGCCACCACGGACTGAAGCGTGTATGCCCGGCTTGTTGTCGACTACAGCATGAAACCAAAACGCGCCCCGACCGAGAGAAATGCTTCCTCAAGCTCGGTGTCATGTTCAGTGACAGAAAGAAGAAGAAGCTTCTCTAATTTTTTTTGAAGTCTCGACTTTGAACAAGGTGTGTGGTAAAACGGGGAGATAAGTAGTGTTCACCGGATAATTTCATCGGGAAAAAATCGAAAAATCTGTTTTGCATCGCGAACGAAACAAGAGTTGAATTCTCATCAGAGGATCTTCTGATGATGATGAGCAAACTACCGAAGTATTGCCTTAGAAAATTGGGAACACGCCGAAATTTAAGTTCTGATAAAGTAAGTATAAATATTTAAAACCAAACCTTTGGAAAAAGTATTTTGGGCAAAATTAAGTGCCGCCAGAATCGAAGTCCTATAAAATAAGACAGCTACTATATAAAAAATTTCTTCTTCCTTACAAGTGATCCAGTAAAACGGTCCTAGCAGGTTTTTATGCAAATTTTTGAAACAGCCTTAATGCGCTGATAATTGAGCTGTAGCAAGGGTGATCAAATTATCCGATACACCGTGCGAGAATCACTTGGTGCTGATCACTGCATTGCTGAGACAATGAGCTGCACTCCAGAAGGAATTAAAAATAGTATTCAGCTTTAAACTCCAGAACGCCAGCCATCATCTCTGCATATTACCATGTATTATGGCACGAAAATCCGTGGATTACAGTGGGAGAATTAACCTTGCTTCTTAAAAATTCGATCGCACTTAATTTGTTTAGCGGTTAACTAAAACGTATCATATTGATTATTTACTCCAAGGAAAAAATTTGATTTTAACTTACTACTCAGGTTAGTTGCTGTCACTTATTAGAATAGTTGCATGATTTTTAGAAATTTTAGTATTCTTAAAGAGTGAAATTTTCTTATCAGGGTTATCACACATGCTACAATGGTTTCAGAGTAAAATGTAGAAGATTGTGTTGATTATACCAGCAGTAGCTGTCTCAGTCTCGTCATAACCACTAGACAAATCTAGATAAGACCACTAAATGAAAAAAAATTATTCATAGAAAGTGGCACATTTAAAATTACATGATTACAAGAAAGTCATTCGCGCATTTTCCATATCATGTTCTAAAAGAAAAAGAAATGTTTTAATTATAAAAAGAAAAGAAAATTTGAATCATTACAAATGACACACATAAGTAATGCAACGAAAAAGGGTTAAAATTTATTACGTCCTTAGGACTCAACTGTGCTAATATTAATTTTTAACAAAGTTCTTTTTGACTATTGATTAGAGAAACAGAATGAATATCTTAATTTTTAATTAAATATGTAAGGGTAATTCTTGAGAAACACAAAAAAAAAGAAAGAGAAATTCTAATGAATTAATGCATTATAGTGCTTTAAGGTTATGTCTAACAGCATTTCGTAGACGGTTCTTTATTTTAAAAAAAAAAAAAATTTTGACGTTACAAATTGCTTAAACGAATTGAATATTGATGAAAAACGATTAAAATAAACTTTAGTTAATTATTGCTTTAAAAAAAAAAAAAAAAAAAAAAAGAAAAGAAAAATCGTCACCTTGCGTCTGTGTCGTGTTCCTTCGAATTCGAATTCCAAAGAACATCATCTTCGTAGGAAGGCGATAAAACGTCTTCTCGTCAAATTGTGTTAAATCGCCATATAATAAAAAGTTAACTAAGCATAGAAAAAAAAAATCAATAAGAAAAATACTAACAAAAGGAAAAGAAGACGACTGAAATTACTATTAGTACTTAATTAATCAGGCAAGTCAAACAATATATAGAATATGAAAATGTGTGAAGTCTGCGTAAGAATGTATCCCTGCCGTTTAGTCACATTTATCTCCTGTATAAAAGTTTCAGATCAATAGTTGTCCAATTTTGAAAATATTTGTAAGGTAGAAATACGTAAAGAGCAGAGGGCTATTATAAAATGAAAAATTGTAGTATTTAAAGAAATATGGTGGAATTAAATTAAGACACCAATCAAATTTACCCTACTAGATAAATTATTTTATTTATAATTTTTAGAATTTCCATTTCTTTAATGCTGATATTTTGTGGTATTACATATGAGTTTTAGTAACACTAAAGTTAGTAAGGAGCTTCACGTTGGATATGGATAAAGTATTGATTCTGGTTTTAACTAGAACGAGGTTCAATTTTACATAAGTAACTATTTCGTAATTTCCGGGCGTTCTTTCCCTTCTTTATAATAGCCCCTCATAGTTATATCGATATTAAGGTGAATAGTGGTATCAACTAGTATAGTAGAGTATACTTATAATTGTCATAGATTATCGCGCATACTTTCTGTAAAGTCACTAAGTAGATAACCAATAAGCGAGTATTAATTATACAAACTGAATTTTTATAACGTAATCATGAATTACTAAACGCTTTTATTTCTCCTTTCACCTTCCCGGAGCCCTATAACATGAAGGTCGTCTAGGTCCGCTAGTCTCTCTCTTTACAGGTCAGCCGAAGGGACTTTGCAGAAAGTGCCGAGCAGAGTCATAGGGAGGATGGGGCAAGGCCATGAAGGCAGAACATCTGCGCCTTCCACAGTAAGTAGGTAAGTGACGTAAGGGTCCCTTCAGGACCGAGTGTGTGTCGGCTCTTTTGTATGCAGGCATGAAATTTTTTTGATTATGGATGATGACAGCGGCAGGTATTTTCGGGAACTCCCCCACACTCTCCGCCACCCTTAGCCGAGGTGCTAGCATGCCGCCCTGTGCTATCGTTGTCATCAGGCGATCTGTCAGCTCATGCTGGCAGTTTGGACTTAACGTCCTGGTCAAGTCGCCTTCACATACTTCCATAACAAAATGGCGCCCAACGTGGGGCCACCTCAGTTAGACTTCGGTGGTCTAAATATAAATTTTACTGGGGACTGAGACTTTGAGAGAGATGATCATCTGGTGTCTGCCAGTTGATTGACCTCAGGTCTCACATCCAGTAGAAGATATGGGTGGACCTGAGTCTAATTGGTTTTGTTGAAAATTTTTTTTTGTAAAGTAACGTAATATTTTGAAAGTTTTATTGGAAGTCTTTGATATTTTGAATTTTTGGATTAAAGTAAAGTAACGTTTTTTGAATTTAATGAAAGTTTTTTGGAAGTTGAAATCCGGCTTTAGGTTTGACTTCGGTCAAGCCTCAAGCCTGAACAGTTGTTGATTTTTTTTGAAAGTTTTTGGAAATGTTTTTGGATGATCTTTCCCGCTGGCCTTCTGCCATGGAAATGGTAGGTGGCCTCACGAAATTTTCGTTTGAGCTCTTGTGGGGACATGTCTCTGTTGGGCAACTGGCTAGACAGAGTTATGAATCTGCGAGACAACTTCTTGGCTTCCAGCTAATTAGTTGACCAGACTCATGACTCTGCCCGGCTAGCGAACTAGCTGGACACGACGATTCGGTGAGGAGAAGAGAACGAGTTCTCGGAGGATGGGATTGATGCTGGAGATCTTCAGTGATCAGGAGTTGGCATACTGCTAACTGCCTGGCTGAAGAATCTCTGGCAGCATTCTCAGTCTTTGATACCTCCGACTTTACTCTTCCCAGATTTCTGCAAGAGCTCTGACTTTTTCAATGCACACACTCACGTCACTTGCCTGTATCCTGTTTTTGACCTTGGGGGAGAGAGAGCGACCTGACCTCTTATGTGGGAGTTAGCTTCGGGAGGTGAGGGAGCAATGTTTTGATCGAATTGTTCTTATCTCGTTTTTTTTCAATTTTGAAACGCTGTAATTGTTTTGCTCGTACAGAATTTTTGCATATTCTTCGTACGTTTGGGAAGATATTTCCTTGAATTCTAGTATCTCATCCCAACTTGTAAATTTCTAAAGTTAGTAAATGTATGAAATAACTCGGAAGTCCCTTAATGGTACATAGAACTCTCCTGGTTATAGTAATTATTTGGAAAACAAAACGTATATTTAGGAGCACATTTTGAATTTTGTAGTTAAGAAATTTTTATATTATTTAGCGGTTCAGTAGTCCGTCTTTCGTAGGAATACTCAAAATTTTTTTTACACCCGAAGGCTTTTGTTGCTTACCTCATATACCTATGGTATACCAGCAGTGAATTGTTATAATACTAGTATGTGACGGGTGTATGAAATGTCTTAGTGATAAGAATTATCTGCTCGAATTTCGTTAGGCATTTTCGTTTATTTTTCGTTTATCGACACAACACGTGTCAACAAATTTAGTAGCTCGTCAGCTTATATCCTGTTCGAGTCTGTTAATCTCGATTTTTAACTTTTTAACAAAATTTTTCTCTGACATTCTTCGTCGAATCTTCGGTCTGCAAAACGTTTTCAATTTTTACTCACTATGGCTACAGTAAGAACGCCACCGCCTGCGACAAACAGTATGTCAATGCTACCCGAACCATGCTCCATCTGTCGTGATGCAAGCTGGTCAGCCGAAAGGAAGCCTGTAATAACCGTATGTGAGCACATTTTTCACCAAGCATGCCTGCAGCATTGGATAGGTGAACATGCTAGTTGTCCTAACTGCCGATGTCCTATTACACAACAGGACTTCCGAGAATACAATGGTGCAATACCGAAGCCACCGAAGAATTTGAAGCCGGTGAAGTCTACTAAGCACGATGTGCCGAACGTAGATTTGCCTAGTTTCGACCTACCACTACCTAATAGACGCTCGTTATCTCCAGGAATGCACGATTTGCATTCCCGGACGTTCACTAATCACAACTCACGGCAAGACAGTCCATTACCACCAGCTCAAGGCCACACCTCAGCTGCTACGGGTGCGCTGTTGGCAGGCTTACGCTTACAAATGCAGGACCTGGTACGTGAAGGTCTCGAACACAGCCTCAGTACATTACGGTCTGAGTTAGTAGATAGTGTCCGTCAGCAAGTAGCAGCCATGGTGCCACCAATAGATTTTTCACGTCCTCCTCCGGCTATGGGAAATCCCAGACCATCTGACGATTTTCCCAATGTGCATAGACAATCCTTTAATCGACCTCCATCCGCGTTTGGTCAGCCTCTAAATCAGCCCGCACCAAACCCTGTACCACCACCACCTATTCGTGTTCCTGCAGGCATAGGACAGCGACGTTCTGGCAGCCCTATCCGCAGGTGGAATATCTCTTACAGCGGTGACAGTTCTCGGCTCACAGTCGATGAATTTGTATTCCGAGTAGAAGCCTTGACTTATTCGGCTTTGGAGGGAGACTTCGACTTACTGGTGCGTCACATGACTACTCTGCTTTCTGGACCAGCAATGGACTGGTACTGGTCTCTCCTGAGGCAAAATTCCACGCCGTCATGGGAGTATGTGAAAGCAGCTCTATTAGCTGAATGGGGAGTACCCAAAGACGACCTTAAGGTCAAAGTCCAGCTCATGCTGCGCAAGCAGAAAGGAGGAGAGTCATTTGCCACTTACTACCAGCATCTAGTACAGTTACGAGACCAACTGCAGAACCCGTTGCCAGACGTTGAATTTCTGGAAATAGTCAAGTCAAACTTACTGCCGGAAATACAAAATAAAATTTGCTTGCATCCTACCAACACCATCCACCAGCTCAGGATTCTGGTAAATCAAATCCAAGCGACGCAGCTGCGCATCGCAACAGCAAGTAGTTGGAACGCTTATCGCGGACAAAGAGTTAGTGAGGTGGATGGAGATCATTTGACCGAGGCTGACTTGAATATATCACCTGGACGTAGCGACGAAGTCTCACTATCTGCCATTTCAACCCCTAAAAATGTAACCTGCTGGAATTGTGACCAGTCTGGACACTTTTACCAAGATTGCCGGCAGGAACGACAAACTGTATTCTGTTACGGATGTGGACGGAAGAACACCTTCAAGCCAGATTGCATTCAATGTCAACAGAAAAACTTCAGACGGGTCGGGAATACCAACACCTCTTTCCGACCAGCGTCGACATCACGAGCAATCAATGCATCGAACACTCCAGTGCAAGCTTTGAACAAGGAGGAAGGTCCGCTCCATTAACAGACACTATCGAAAACTCCCTGATATGTCCTCTGATATCATTCAGTGACTCTGATGATATCAGCAAAACACCTGATAGTACGATTACGTCTTTGATAGAGGCGGAGAACTTGATGGATTTCTCTGCAGATCTCCAAGCTCCCATTTCCACTTCTGGGGAGCCCGTGACATTGCTAGACACTTCATTAGAAGAGTCTTTAATCTTCGATGTCCCGTTGACACCTATAGCACGTGTAGCCGACAAGGTTACTGAGCAGGAGATTTGGCCTCCTGCCATTTCTATCTTAAAACGGCCACCAAGCTCTGATATGACGAGTGGGCGTGAGCCAGTTTTACATCCGCTGACGCCGTATCATACGCGTCTGCAGAGATACAGAGCAGCAAGAGACCGAATTTTCTCCTCAGTAGCAGAGTTAGCTGAGATTATGTTTCCCGACCGGGATATGAGACCGAAAAGGAAAAGATCAACCGTTCGTTGGCGAGAATACTGTCGACGAATGAAACTGGAAAGGAAAAAACTAGCACAGATTTCCGTGTCGATGCCAGACGACATTCGACCGTACGCAGAAGTAAAGCTGCTCGGGCGAACTGAGACTGGATTACTTGATAGTGGTGCCACTGTCAGTATTCTAGGCCAGGGAGCTCTCGAGAAGCTTGCTGAAGCAGAGGTTGAATGGAAGAAGTATCGGACACAGGTCCAAGTAGCTAATGGTGCCATGACGACTGTTCATGGTCATGTGAACTTGGACGTCACTTTCCGTGATAAGACCCAAAACGTGCGTTTTTACGTGGTTCCTGGGCTCACACAGGCACTATATCTGGGAATAGACTTCTGGCGCCTCTTTGGGTTAGCTCCGGATGTCCTAGGTATAGTCGCAGAAGTGAATCCAAGTGGAATAGCTACCTCTGACACCGATGGGCATATCCTTTCTAGTTTAGAACACCAACGCTTAGAGAGCACAAAACAGCTTTTCCCCTCTTTCGCCTCTTTAGGCCTGGGAAAAACATCATTGGTCACTCACAAGATTGATACGAATGACGCCGCCCCGATAAAACAGCGCTTTTATCCGATTTCCCCGGCAGTGCAAAGTTTGATGGATGCAGAATTAGAGCGAATGCTATCACTGGGTGTGATAGAGGAGAGCCAGAGTCCTTGGAGCTCTCCAGTCGTTCTGGTAAGGAAGCCTGGAAAGGTCCGGCTTTGTTTTGACGCCAGGAAGGTCAACTCGGTTACGAAGAAGGACGCCTATCCGCTACCGCAGATAGACGCACTTCTGAGTCGACTTCCTCCGGCAAACTACATAACGAGCCTGGACCTGAAAGATGCATTCTGGCAGATCCCACTGGACACTGATTCCAGAGAGAAGACCGCTTTCACAGTACCTGGTCATCCTCTCTATCAGTACACAGTGATGCCATTCGGCCTATGCAACGCTCCCCAAACGATGTGCCGCCTCATGGATAAAGTCATTCCTTTCGATCTTCGTGAGAACGTTCTCGTCTATTTAGACGATTTATTAATTCTATCATCTGACTTTGACACTCATCTCATGCTGCTAGCCAGGGTAGCGGATTGTTTGAGGAAAGCTGGCCTTACTATAAACGTCGAGAAGAGCAAGTTTTGTATCAAGGAGACTAAATACCTGGGATTCATTGTAGGAAGGGGAGGTATGAGAACTGACCCTGACAAAATATCAGCCATAGTTGACTATCCGTCACCTAAAACTGTTCGGCAAGCCCGACGCCTACTAGGTATGGCAGGATGGTACAGACGGTTTATTCCGAACTATGCTGATTTGACTGCATCCATTACAGACACTTTGAAAAACCCGAGTCAGTTCAAATGGACATCTGAAGCCCAGACGTCTCTTGATCTACTCAAACAAAAACTTACTTCGGCTCCGTTGCTAGTGAGTCCAGACTTCACCAAACCGTTCGTCATTCAGTGCGATGCGAGCCAACAAGGTATTGGAGGAGTGTTGCTTCAGCTAGATGACGATGGCCACGAGAAGCCAATAGCCTACGTCTCGAAAAAGTTGAACTCCGCTCAACGAAATTACACCGTCACAGAGCAAGAATGCCTAGCTGCAGTCTTGAGCGTACAGAAGTTCCGGCCCTTCATAGAGCTTATGCCGTTCAAGATAGTGACGGATCACGCGAGCTTGAAATGGCTGATGTCTCAAAAGGACCTCAGCGGAAGACTTGCTCGGTGGAGTTTGAAGCTTCAGGGCTTCGACTTCACTATTGAACACAGGAAAGGAAGCCTGAACGTAGTCCCTGATGCGCTGTCACGCATTCATTGTGACAGCATGAACACAAACGAAGATCCTGGCCCGGAAGTTGACCTTAGTTCGCCATATTTCAATTCGTTGGAATATGAAGAACTGAGGCATAAGGTTAAAACGACTTCTGGCAAACTACCAGATCTTTGCGTCAGGGATGGCTTCGTTTATATTCGGACTGTTCCGAGAACAGGCGATCCGATCCAGGAGGAAGAAGCGTGGAAGCTTTGGATTCCACGTGGGCTTGTCACCGACGTCATTTCGAGAGCGCATGATCCGCCGCTAGCTTCACACGGAGGAATAGGGAAAACCCTAGAACGTCTGCGAAGACATCTGTACTGGCCACGAATGACAGTTGATGTCAGAAATTACGTAGCCGCCTGTGACGTGTGTAAAGAAACGAAGGCTCCTAATACTATTTTGCGACCACCGATGAAAGTCCAGTCTGTGATAGAACGACCATGGCAAAAGCTGTACGTCGATTTCTTAGGTCCATATCCTCGGTCAGTTAAAGGAAACGTCTGCATTCTGATAGTTCTTGACCACTTTTCTAAATTCCCACTTCTCAAACCTATGAGAAAAGCGTCTACGCTCAATGTATGCCAATTCATTGAGACTGAAGTGTTTCACGTGTTCGGAGTTCCGGAGACCATAGTCTCTGACAATGGAGTCCAGTTTTGCTCGGCTCAGTTCGCCAGACTACTGGAAAAGTATGGGGTAAAGCATATGCGAACGGCAGTTTACTCGCCGCAAGCAAACGCCTCAGAGCGAGTAAACCGGTCTCTGTTGTCAGGGATTAGGGCCTATATCCAGAAGGAACACACCAGATGGGATGAGAAACTGAGCCAAATAGCTAGTTCCCTCCGGAGCTCTTTCCATCAAGCTACTGGTTTCTCTCCCTATCGAACACTCTTCGGTCAACAAATGATAGAACATGGCAGCTCCTATTCCATCTTGAGGAGCATTGGAACTCTTAATGAGCCACTGAGAGTAGACGCAGAAGATAAAATGAGATTGATCCGTGCGAGAGTGCAGGAAAATTTACAACACGCATTCGAACAGGGTTCAAAAGCCTACAATCTCAGGGCAAAACCCGTCGAGTTCAAAGTTGGTCAGGAGGTATTTAGAAGGACTTTTGCCCAAAGCAATTTCCAACAGCAGACTAGTGCTAAACTGGGACGAAAATTTGTTAAATGTCGGGTTAGAGCCAAGAAAGGAAACTCACTATACGAACTTGAAGATCTGCGGGGAAAACTGTTAGGTGTCTATCACGCTAAAGACATCAAGCAGTGATCATCAGTATGAAAACATCGTCGATACTTATTGTCGTCTATTCCTGGTAGCCCTAAGAAGGCATCCAGCCAGCTTAACTGGTAAACTATAGGATATCACGAAGCCCTCCTATTGCCCCGTCAATGGTGGGTGATATACCTGTTGGAATCCATTCCCATATTCGGCTGTCAACATGTCACTACTTCGACGACGCCTTGGAGACACACCCTTGAACAATCGCAGTCTGAGATCAGGGTGAGAGGTTGCGCCGGGAAAGCTTAGCGATCAGTTCTTTAGGTTACTGATCGCGGGGCTTCCTCAGCATCTCGGTGAAGGAAGGCAGAGAGGCATCGACCGGCTGGATTTTTTGGGTTACCAGCTTGTCGATGTAGCTTTGGCTTCCCCACACGGAGAAGGATGTCGAAGTCTGATCGAAGACTGACGAGACTTCAAGGATGTGTCCTCGACGTGTCATCGGAAGTAGAGTCTGAGGATGAGGAAAGCATAGGGTCGTGGGTCGTGACACACATTGAGCGCCCGCAGTGATGAGGCCTATGTGTAAGACCGGCTAGCTCAGTCGACCATTTTTCAGCGTCGTCTGAACCACGGGTGGCGCAGACCACTCTGCCCTGTTATGGTCGTAGCATATTGCATATAGCACTATGCCACCACGGACTGAAGCGTGTATGCCCGGCTTGTTGTCGACTACAGCATGAAACCAAAACGCGCCCCGACCGAGAGAAATGCTTCCTCAAGCTCGGTGTCATGTTCAGTGACAGAAAGAAGAAGAAGCTTCTCTAATTTTTTTTGAAGTCTCGACTTTGAACAAGGTGTGTGGTAAAACGGGGAGATAAGTAGTGTTCACCGGATAATTTCATCGGGAAAAAATCGAAAAATCTGTTTTGCATCGCGAACGAAACAAGAGTTGAATTCTCATCAGAGGATCTTCTGATGATGATGAGCAAACTACCGAAGTATTGCCTTAGAAAATTGGGAACACGCCGAAATTTAAGTTCTGATAAAGTAAGTATAAATATTTAAAACCAAACCTTTGGAAAAAGTATTTTGGGCAAAATTAAGTGCCGCCAGAATCGAAGTCCTATAAAATAAGACAGCTACTATATAAAAAATTTCTTCTTCCTTACAAGTGATCCAGTAAAACGGTCCTAGCAGGTTTTTATGCAAATTTTTGAAACAGCCTTAATGCGCTGATAATTGAGCTGTAGCAAGGGTGATCAAATTATCCGATACACCGTGCGAGAATCACTTGGTGCTGATCACTGCATTGCTGAGACAATGAGCTGCACTCCAGAAGGAATTAAAAATAGTATTCAGCTTTAAACTCCAGAACGCCAGCCATCATCTCTGCATATTACCATGTATTATGGCACGAAAATCCGTGGATTACAGTGGGAGAATTAACCTTGCTTCTTAAAAATTCGATCGCACTTAATTTGTTTAGCGGTTAACTAAAACGTATCATATTGATTATTTACTCCAAGGAAAAAATTTGATTTTAACTTACTACTCAGGTTAGTTGCTGTCACTTATTAGAATAGTTGCATGATTTTTAGAAATTTTAGTATTCTTAAAGAGTGAAATTTTCTTATCAGGGTTATCACACATGCTACAATGGTTTCAGAGTAAAATGTAGAAGATTGTGTTGATTATACCAGCAGTAGCTGTCTCAGTCTCGTCATAACCACTAGACAAATCTAGATAAGACCACTAAATGAAAAAAAATTATTCATAGAAAGTGGCACATTTAAAATTACATGATTACAAGAAAGTCATTCGCGCATTTTCCATATCATGTTCTAAAAGAAAAAGAAATGTTTTAATTATAAAAAGAAAAGAAAATTTGAATCATTACAAATGACACACATAAGTAATGCAACGAAAAAGGGTTAAAATTTATTACGTCCTTAGGACTCAACTGTGCTAATATTAATTTTTAACAAAGTTCTTTTTGACTATTGATTAGAGAAACAGAATGAATATCTTAATTTTTAATTAAATATGTAAGGGTAATTCTTGAGAAACACAAAAAAAAAGAAAGAGAAATTCTAATGAATTAATGCATTATAGTGCTTTAAGGTTATGTCTAACAGCATTTCGTAGACGGTTCTTTATTTTAAAAAAAAAAAAAATTTTGACGTTACAAATTGCTTAAACGAATTGAATATTGATGAAAAACGATTAAAATAAACTTTAGTTAATTATTGCTTTAAAAAAAAAAAAAAAAAAAAAAAGAAAAGAAAAATCGTCACCTTGCGTCTGTGTCGTGTTCCTTCGAATTCGAATTCCAAAGAACATCATCTTCGTAGGAAGGCGATAAAACGTCTTCTCGTCAAATTGTGTTAAATCGCCATATAATAAAAAGTTAACTAAGCATAGAAAAAAAAAATCAATAAGAAAAATACTAACAAAAGGAAAAGAAGACGACTGAAATTACTATTAGTACTTAATTAATCAGGCAAGTCAAACAATATATAGAATATGAAAATGTGTGAAGTCTGCGTAAGAATGTATCCCTGCCGTTTAGTCACATTTATCTCCTGTATAAAAGTTTCAGATCAATAGTTGTCCAATTTTGAAAATATTTGTAAGGTAGAAATACGTAAAGAGCAGAGGGCTATTATAAAATGAAAAATTGTAGTATTTAAAGAAATATGGTGGAATTAAATTAAGACACCAATCAAATTTACCCTACTAGATAAATTATTTTATTTATAATTTTTAGAATTTCCATTTCTTTAATGCTGATATTTTGTGGTATTACATATGAGTTTTAGTAACACTAAAGTTAGTAAGGAGCTTCACGTTGGATATGGATAAAGTATTGATTCTGGTTTTAACTAGAACGAGGTTCAATTTTACATAAGTAACTATTTCGTAATTTCCGGGCGTTCTTTCCCTTCTTTATAATAGCCCCTCATAGTTATATCGATATTAAGGTGAATAGTGGTATCAACTAGTATAGTAGAGTATACTTATAATTGTCATAGATTATCGCGCATACTTTCTGTAAAGTCACTAAGTAGATAACCAATAAGCGAGTATTAATTATACAAACTGAATTTTTATAACGTAATCATGAATTACTAAACGCTTTTATTTCTCCTTTCACCTTCCCGGAGCCCTATAACATGAAGGTCGTCTAGGTCCGCTAGTCTCTCTCTTTACAGGTCAGCCGAAGGGACTTTGCAGAAAGTGCCGAGCAGAGTCATAGGGAGGATGGGGCAAGGCCATGAAGGCAGAACATCTGCGCCTTCCACAGTAAGTAGGTAAGTGACGTAAGGGTCCCTTCAGGACCGAGTGTGTGTCGGCTCTTTTGTATGCAGGCATGAAATTTTTTTGATTATGGATGATGACAGCGGCAGGTATTTTCGGGAACTCCCCCACACTCTCCGCCACCCTTAGCCGAGGTGCTAGCATGCCGCCCTGTGCTATCGTTGTCATCAGGCGATCTGTCAGCTCATGCTGGCAGTTTGGACTTAACGTCCTGGTCAAGTCGCCTTCACATACTTCCATAACACCTTGGTTCATCTTACCCCACGGTCCATTTCTACCCACCTTCCTACTGTTAAAACAATTAGTCCAAACGTTTTAAATGTACTGAAAAGTTCTTCGGAATATAAAATCCTATGAAATTTGTTATAATAATTTTTACTGTCAGAAGAATTGTTCCAGAAATAGATGCGAAAGTGTCGGAGGCGCGCTTTCGCCAGCATACATATGTATATGTGTCCCCGACGTACAAATTATAATAATATGTGTGTTACAAAACTTGAACTCTCAAAAGAACTTCTTACCTGTTGTTATTTTTAAATTAATCGGCTATTTTTCTTTTATAAGTCAGGCATTATTTGCCTCAGCCGACAGACCATAGCTGCCAAACAGCTTTTTTCGCAAGTAGAAAAATTTCCTTCCATCACAATTGTTGAAGAGCCAAAGCATTTTGACATTCCCTCTTTCATTTCATATACCACCCCGCCGCATGCCGAAATGGTTTGGCTCAGGTGTTAGTATGCTGGCTGTGATTTTGTGCATATACACTGCGTTGCAAAGTTATAAACGCACCATGCAATAGTGCGGCAGTAGAGTGTGACGGCAAAACACATTTGCCTTCTTGTTATAGCTAACACTGAGAAAAATTTTGTCGTTAGAACGGTACTCGTGGAGTAATTCGATAAAAAGTTGTGAGAATGAGCAAAATGGGTGTTGCATTAATATAGATGCACTTAACTTTATTTAATTTAAAAATAATGACATTGCACACAAATTAATAAGTAATTTTTATTAATAATCAGTAGCTCCACCGTTGTTCGCCACGCTGATCAGAAGGCTCTTTAGTATTCATTTCTTGAAGCTGGTGCGAAATTCCATGGCATCTTTATAAACTGTTAAAATTCTAATGGTTTCCGACGAAATAAATTGACTTAAAGTCATTTGCGTATGTTTTTATAGATCACCCTATAACTTTGAATGTTACACCCTATGATGATGATTTGTTAGATAGGTAATCGTTGAACCTTTCCAATGGTCTATAAATTTTCCCCTCCTCTTCTCCGTTTTGAAGTTATGGCTCAACAAAGTTAAAATTTCGGAATTTTAACTCATTTTTTTTTTATTTAACTACTATTTTTATCAAAAAATATGTCATCAACACCAATTTTTCGTACTGGATTTAAGAAGCCCAAAAGCTACACCATAATTTCATCTTCCATATAGTTGTTAACCTCATCAGACTGAGGTTGTGACGAAGAAATATGTTGCGTTTGATTATATCGATCTTCTAAAACAGTTTTCCAGTCAATACTTAAAATATCATCTTCATTTTGACAATGAGAAAACTGGGGTGAAAAAAGTAATTTCATTGAAATAATTTTTGCAAACAATGCTCCAAACTCAAATAAAGATCGATTACTTTTATTGCAATTTCTGCTTCTAATATGTGAAAAAAAGTTTTCAAGTGGATCCTGATTTAACTTTTGCATATGAAGAAATTGAACATCTTTGTAAGATGAAAACAGAGAGTCCTTTAAAGACAAAACTGATTTGATTGTCAATGCTAATAATTTGGAACAATGTGATTGATTTCTTGACATTTTTCTACTCATCATTAGGGCATTCCGTAGGAATCGACCCTGGACAGGAAACATAATACAAAACTTCTTTAAAATTGCCGATTAGGCTTCTAAAGATAAAGAAACACGCATACTTTGTTAATGTGTTAGATCTGTTATGACCATAATCGATAAAGCCATCTATATTATCTTTGTATTTATTATATACCATATTTTATTGAATACTCATTTCATCGAAAATAAAAACATCCTTTTCTCGGGTTGGGAAACCTGCGATCACTCACTAATTTCTATTAGGACTGAAGCATCAGCTCTAGGCAATAGGCTTTTAATTTTAGTCCAATTATGTAACTACGAAATTGATGGTAAATGCAGTTCCAAATTTCCTTAAAAATCTATAACTGGCAGATGACCGGAAATATATAACATACATTGAGTCAACCAAAAAACATTTATTTTTAGAAGGTATGTATTAGCTTTTGACATCTTAATCCATTGCGAACAAACACCTTCATCTTCGTGTTCATTCTGTGTTGAATTAAATAGCTGATATTATTTAGAGCTCTTATCTAATTCATCTAATGTGTAATCAATATTACTCATATAACTCTAATTTTCGGGCTTAGGAAAAAGGAAAAATCGCCTTCCCTGAAATGTATAATGAAGCATTGGTTTTGATCGAAGACATGTGCATACTCATCTCGAATGAACCATTCATAAATTTGGGAATGCCGTCACCTAATCGATCAGCAAACGACTTACTAATGATTTAGCTTCATTTGCTACGGCAAATGAATAGTTGATGTCAAACGAACAAAAAGCCAGTTATGATAGAGTTATGTTTGCGATTGCAGCAAAACAAAGAGGTTTTTTCTTTTTAGACGCCCCAGATAGAACTGGTAAAACGTTTTTAATTTCGCTCATCCTTGCAAAAGTTCTCAGATCTCAAGGTAACATTGTGTTAACAATTGTTTCATCTGGTATCAATGCAACTTTATTGAATGGTGGAAAAACAGCCCATTCGGCTCTAAAGCTACTATGCATACACAACAATGAAAATGCAGTATGTAACATCAAAAAACACTCAGGCATGATTAAAGTACTGCAAAAATGTCATTATTATCTGGGATGAATGTAAAATTAATGGCCCATAAACATTCACTGGAAGCATTAAATAGAAGCCTAAAAGATTTTAAATAGCAATTAAAGATTATTTGGTGGTGTTCTAATTTAATTGTCAGGTGATTTCAGACAAACATTACCGGTTCTTCCATGTTCAACGGTATGCATTTATCAACGCATGCTTAAAATAATCAATGTGGCGAAATGTCCATACATTGCAATTCACAATAAGCATGCGTGTTACACTAGAAAACGATTTATGAGCTGAAGTATTTTCCAAATAATTGTACAAGTACACGGAAAAATTCTACAACATTGTTGATTCGAAAAATGCATTAATAGAAAGTGTATACCCAAATACAATTATCGTAACCATCAATGGCTCAGTGAACGAGAGATTTTGGCTGCTAATGTCGAGGTTGACGAAATCAACTTCAAAATACAAGAAACATTGCTGGCGAATTAATTTCGTTTAAATGCATCCAGACTTTGCAATGGAACGAGATTAGTTATAAAAAAATTATGGGAAATGTCATTTAAACAACCATATTAAACGGAAAATTCAGAGGAGACAATGTTTTACTGCCGCCAGACCGATGTACCAATTCAGTTCAAAGTTTGCAGTTTCCTATTCGTTTGGCATTTGTGACCATAATATGCGGACTGGATCTAGAAACGCCATGTTTTTATCACGGAAAATTATTGGAAAACCATCAAATCTTTTTCTTTATGCATCTGATGGACTACAAAACATATTGTTCATGATTTAGTGTTATGGTAAACACAAAATTAAAATAGAAAAAGCTCTTTATTGTACAACCTTAAATTAAGCCTAATACAATAAAGGTTATTTAAGCCCACGGCTACTAGGCCATCTGGGCTCTATCAGTCTTATTGTCCAGTGGTTCCCATTCTTTTATTATTTATTATTGTATCCTTTCTAATGTGGCAATTATTTTATTTTATTATTATTATTTTTTCCCTTAACAATTAGAGCAATTCATTTCTTTTGCAAAACTTTATCTATAACTGATGTTTCTAAGATTAAACTTAACACCTAGAGATATTTGTTTCTTTTACTATATTTAAACTAGTACAATTCCAAAATTTGTAACTTCCACACTACTTGTTTCTAAAAATCCCTTCTCTTTATATATATATATTTTTGTTTTTTTTAGTATATTTATACTAAAAGCTCGTTCCCGCAAAATGTTTTTGTCCATGCTTATTTTAATTAAATTCATATAATAAGCACCTTTTAAGTTTTTATTACCTCTTATCTTTCCTTTTCCCTTACCTGGTGGGTTGTTATACCCTAGATGAAATCTATAGGGTATACTAAGTTCGTCATTCCGTTTGTAACACCTCGAAATAATGATGGTAGAGCAAAATGGATTGGACACCGATTCATAATACATATTAAAAGTTGTTTTGATTTTTGCATGTTCGTCCGTCTGTTCGCACGATAACTCGAGAACACGTATACTTAGAGAGCTGAAATTTTGTACACGGACTTTAAAAAAAAAGTAAAATAAAGTTCGAAAATGAGACAAATCGGGCAACTCCTGCGTGGGGTTGCCATGTAAAAATTTCATTTTCCGCTGAGAGCTGAAATTTCGTACATGATGTTTTTACTATATTAGCAAATAAAATGTCAAAAATGTACTAAATCGGGCAACTTCTACTTGGTGTTGCCATATAAAAATTTCGGTGTTTTACGTATACTTTGAAAACGATCAGTCCAAGACATTTTTATTGTACTAAAAACTTCTGCAGAATACGAAATCCTATAAAATTTTGTTATAATAATTTTTTCTGTGCGACCGTTCAAACCGTTTCAAAATCAAACTTGAATAGATCGGTGACCATACGAAATTTAATGCGGGCATTCATCCTAGATTCTAGGGTATCATAAGAATTGGTCTTAGACCAATTCTAGCTTTTTTACTTGTTTTATATATATCTTCCTTTTTTGTGTAGTATTCCAATCTTTTCCCCATTTTTGTTCTTTTTGATTTATCCGTTCATTGCCTTTTTTTCCAGCGGTGGTTATATTGTTTGTAGCTGGTGGCTTTAGTATGTCCGTCTGGGTACATTCGGTGCGTTATAGCATAGATGGCACAAGAGCTAGATGTCGCATGCAGTACCAAAAAAGTATACAAATTTTATATGGCTGGGTGGTCCATTCCGGAATGGACCACAACATTTGAAATGATGTATACTTTGAGTGATTCATATTTTTTCGTATCTGAAGTGTTCAGGAAGTCGATCAAATGTATATAAAACTGCTTTTATAAAATCATTTGCATTCGTCACAATCTCAAAGATATTATGATCCATTTCAGAATGCACTACTCATTTCACATTGTGTATACTCTGCTTTAGTATGGCATGCGACATCTAGTTCTTGTGCCATCTATGGTTATAGTCTAGTCGTTAGTCCGTTGGAAGTTAGGAGTTGCTGAGTGCGGGGAGAATTGCGTTCGTATCTCCTCTGTCGTATTTCAGGAGGTCCGTTGGTATTGTCGTGATGTCTTGTTCGTTAAGTAGTCTCGTTAGCTCCCCGCACTCGAAAAATATGTGATGTGCTGTGAACGGTGATGCTCCGTCGCAGTGGTTACAGGTCGAGCCCGGCTGCCTTTTAAAAATATGTTCTTTGATGGCTAGGAAATATCCCAACCTGACTCTGGCCATTTCTATCATCAAGCGTCTGCGAAATTCGTTCATTTTAGGTTGGTGTCTCGCCAGGAAGTCGTGGGAGCCATTCCAGTAGAGTTGCTCGCAGACATCTCGTAGGTATTTGCAGTGCATAGCTTTTGTTAGGCAGTCCGCACTTTTGCTGCCGGGAATGCCTACATGGCCCGGATACCACGCGATCCAGATTTATCATTTTGGATGGTATTTCTGATGTTCTGGACTAGTGCGTTTTTATACCCTAGATGAAATCTAAAGGGTATACTAAGTTTGTCATTCCGTTTGTAACACCTCGAAATAATGATAGTAGAGCAAAATGGATTGAACACCCACGCAAAAAATTAAAAGTTATTTTAATTTTTGCATGTCCGTCTGTCCGTCCGTGCGCACGAACTCGAGAACGCGTGACTTAGAGAGCTGAAATTTTGTACACGGATTTTGAAAAAAAAATGTAAAATTAAGTTCGAAAGTGAGACAAATCGGGCAACTCCTTTGTGGGGCTGCCATACAAAAATTTCGTTTTCCAATTATATTTGAACACTGCCTGCGAACGCGTCGACGTAGAGAGCTGAAATTTGGTACGTGATGTTTTCATTGTACTAGCAAATAACGTTTCATATATGGACTAAATCGGGCAACTCCTTTTTGGTGTTGCCATATAAAAATTTAGGTTTTTTACAAATACTGCGAAAACGATCAGTCCAAGACATTTTTATTGTACTAAAAACTTCTTCAGAATACGAAATCCTATAAAATTGGTTATAATCATTTTTCCTTAAAAATCAAACTTGCACAGAAGGGTGACAATGCGAAATTTCATATGGGCATTCATCTAGGGTATCATAAGAACTGGTCTTAGACCAATTCTTGTTTTTTTTCTTGTTGTTAGATACATTCTGGATCGCTTTGATAGTCGACAAGCTATCAGAGAAGATTGCTGTGGTGCCCTTTTGGCTGGCTGCCCACTTGGCTGCCTCCCAGATGGCTGTTAGTTCGGCCGAGTAAACATTGCCCCATGCAGGTAGTTTGTAACAGATCTGCGTCTGTCCATTGGCACTCTCGGCAATGACTGCCATAGCTACAGAGCTCTCGAATTTGGAGGCGTCTGTGTAGATCACTGCGTGTGCGTTGATGTCATCATAGAGTTCTTCATGTAGTTTAGTAATTGTAATGTTTAGTGATTGTAAGTTTAGTGATTGTAATGTTGTTGACTTTGTTTGTCTTGATCCTTCAGGGAGGGAGGAGCTTGGGGGGATTTTTTTCAGGGATGAGGTGACATCCTCTACCGACCGATGTAGTTCCGACCTTGTTCGTGTAGCACGGTGTCGGTGGATGAACACGATGTCCACAATCAGGTCATGGAGAGGAGCTTGAAGATTGGAGGTTTGATGCAAGTTGGTCTCTTCTCGACGAAAAGGTAGGGAGACCCGCCTTTATAAGAAGGCTTACATGCGTTGTTTCGTTTCGTCGAGAAACTGCCAGATGCATAGCAAACGATGTTATCTGCGTAGATATGACAAAGAGTTCAGGCACTACGCTGAGCTGGGAAGACAGTGAGTGCCTGAAGGTGTTGAACAGATGCACGGAAAGCGGGGAGGCTTGCGACAAACCGTTTTCGATGGAGTAGAGGAGAAGTGCCCTCTAATCCTGACCTTTATTCGTCTGTCGCAGAAAGGATTCGACCAGCTTGATGTAGCTCGCGCTGGCCTTCCATTTAATGAGCTGCTTAATGACTGAGTGCTCAGGAGTTCTGTCGAAAGTTTTCTCTAGATCTATGGATAGCAAAACTGTTTGCTGGCCTCTAGATAATGCACATTTCAGGTTGTACTCCAGTTCTTGCAGAAGGTTTTGAGTCCCTCTGTCTGGTCTGTAGCTCCAAACTGTCGGAAGCAGCTTTTGTTCTAGGAGCCAACTTAATCTGTTTGCCATCAGCTTCTGAAGGATTTTGGAGGAGGTCTTAAGGAGAGACATCGGTCTGGTCTCGGAGGGGGATGAATAACGGATGTCCTCCTTGGGGATAGCACGGATCTCTGCTAGTTTGCACTCAGTCGGAAGCCTGCCGAGAGCTAGAGATCGATTACACAGTCCCGCCAATCTGTGGTGCCAGATTTCCGGAGCCTGCTTGATCATTCCGAAGGAGATGCTATCCAGACCTCGAGTGGATCCTCGAAAGGAGTTAAGCGTATGCTTAAGTTCCAGGAGGGAAAAGAGGATTTCAAGTTGGGATAGGGGAATGATATCAATTTCCGGGAGAATGCACTTCTCCAATTGAGCTTTCGTGGAGCAATAAAGTGCGGAGCGATCTGCGTCTGTTGAGTAACTGGTGCAGTGCTTAGCGGGGTGACCGCAAATTGCTCTGACCCTGCGCCAGTTCTCTTTCATGGTGGTTGAGGAGTCGATCCTGGTAGGATTGTTTTTTCGCA
Organism: Dioctria rufipes; assembly: GCA_963924295.1. NCBI lineage: Eukaryota > Metazoa > Arthropoda > Insecta > Diptera > Asilidae > Dioctria > Dioctria rufipes. The sequence goes on along the minus strand of OZ002741.1, from coordinate 134,247,641 downwards.
ATCTTGATTTCCCTTCTCATGAGGGAATTTGCTTTCGGTTTCGGTCGTGACAATGGGATGGAGTTATTGGCTGCCTGTCGAATTGATCTGGCGATGACCGCTGATTCCCTGTCTGGGTCCTGATTGGGGGGGGGGGGTTCTTTGAGGTAGTTCTTGATCATTTTAGCAAAGTTGGTCCAGTCCTCGACGTATCGTGGGATGTGCCGGATAGTCGAGATATCTCTCTCCATGGTTAAAAGAATGGAAGTAATCACTACCTCGGGGGTCCTTCACTGTATTCCACTTGATAGCTGTGGCCAGGGATGGGGAAACGAGGGAAAGGATAATGTGGGTGAGGGTGATTCTGGTGTTAAAGATTGTAGGGCTACCATTGTTCAGAATGACGAGTCCGCCGTCATTCAGCCACTTCGCTATGGTCCTGGTAGAACCCCACAGCGGATGATGCGCGTTGAATTGACTCGGGAATTGATCCACCAGGTGGTTTGTGAGGAACGGCGTGAAGTTGGCGAGGCGGGGGGCAAGGTCTCAGTTTTGGAGGTGCGTTTCTTGGATAGCCAGGATGGCGGGAGAAAAACCCTAGATTGTTGTAGTAACCGGAGACCTTCCATTGGAGGACAGTGAGGTCTCCATGGTGCTTCCGCAAAACCACTTGGGAATTGCGAATGGGTGGGAGTAAGGGGGGGGGGTGCGGATCAAGAAAAGGGGGTCATATGTCATTAATTCTAAAACAATCGCTAAGTTCGCGTCGTCCGTGCCACCTAAGGATGGTGGAGATGTTAGGTGAGTCTTTAGTGTGATGTGAGGAGAGGTATCCGTGTTGTCTTGAGGATAACTCACTTCACGAGTTTTACGCTTGGGTGTATATATCTTGACGGTTTTTTGCGCCAAGAGGTGGATGGCCAGAGTCTCACTAGAGGTGGGGAGAGCTCTCAATGATGCTCGTGCGGGCTGACGTGGTCCTGTTCTATTTTCTGAATGTGCGATTGTACGTGGTCCTTTTCTATTTTCTGAGATATGTGACTGACACGATCCCGTCCGCAATCCGGATCGTGTAAGTGGTAGCTTGATTTTAGATAAGTCAAAGACGGTTTCTTTAGTTTCTTTTATATATATTTAGGGTGCTCGAAACGGATCAGTAACTTGAAAATGCACAACTGAATTAATAATAATGCTCATCGAGCTCAACTTGAATCACAACAATATTAACGACTTAATATTACTACTAAATATTAATTAGTTCTAGTAAAATAAAGGACAGACGACAGAAATTCTTTTTAAAAAAAAAATACTCAACGCTAGGAAATATTTCGAGTGTTTTTTAGTTAGCAAAAGTTGACACTAATTTATTTTGATTCTCTATTTTCTTTTTAGATAATCAACGCCTACTTACTCCTAACCTTTTCCAACCTTCAAAGTTATTTTTGCTCAGTTTTTAGGTTCTTACAAATGTTCCACGTGAAGTTGCTTACGTTTGTGACTCCATATAGGTGTCTCGCTGTGATTGCTAATTGAAGACTGGCCATCATAGCCCGTTGTGAATGTAGCCACAAGTCTTAGTTTGTATCAAATCTGGTGACTAGGGATTGTTTTTTTTTTTTTTTATTGATTTGTTATGATAAGCAACTAGGCCTTTAGGCCCATTGTACAAAAACATGTTACTACAGTAAACAAAATGAGTGGCAGAATAATAAAAATAAACATGAAAAAAAAAATACTAAGATTAACTAATATGAAAATTTTAAATATGTCGACAAAGCGCACTCGATCGATATTCATCCCCGCTGTCCAGAAAGGTATTATGTAGAAAGTACTAGTACATAATTGAGAACTAAGGGTGCATGTGCACTACCTATTGTCAAGCCGAAGATGTTAAAGTGAGTAAATCAATGCGCGAAATAAGGACGTAGTACGAAGGGCAGAAAAAAATTGGACTAGATTTAATTAGAATAAAATGAATTAGATTAGGTTAGATTAGAATAGAATAGAATATAATATAATGGACTAAAATAGAAGAGCATAGGTTACCGGAGGGCAAGACCAGGACGACCAGTTAAAACTTCCAATTGAGTAGCATTCAAAAAATCTAGAAGGCGCGGAGTGAGCGAAATTCAATAAGTTCCAAATGGGAATAACACGAACAAAGAAGGAATTTTTCAGAACTTTGGATGAATGGCGCGGGATAATTAAATTAAATGGGAAACGAGGGGACTTAACCAACTTCAACCTGGAAAACAAATAATTCCGGAATACGAGATCGAATTAGTTTAAACAAAAAGATGAGGTTACGGAGTATAAGGTATCTGTCAAAAGTAGTATTAAGAAAGTCCACCGTGTACCCGCGCAAATCATGCACCCGCCATGGAAGATCGTGATAATTGAATTAAAGGACGTGCGTAGTCTGTCAATATTTCCTGCGGAAGTTCCAGTGTATAGCTCGGCCCCATAAACGAAGTGGGAAAATAACAGGGCGTGGGCAAGTTCTTCCTTACAGATGTTGTCAGGTACATGTTGATATTATAAAGTTTGCGAAGATCAAAACCTACCTTGCCGATTAAGGTATTAATGTGGGGCGAAAAGGATAAAGTCTCATATAAGATGAAGCCAAGGCTTGACACCCTGTCAAAATAGGGTATAATAACCCCATTAAGGGAGATGGGATCAAGAAGGTGCTTGATTGGATGACCAAAGAAGGCAATCGATTTCGACTTAACTGGGTTTACAGTACCTTGCCATATTATTAGACCCATTAGCATTTTCAGTTTAAGTTATAATAACTTGAAATGTTTGCAATATTTGGCCGTCTTTTTTTTTTAGTAATCACTTTCCCTGTCCCTTAGGAAATAAAATACAACAACAAATTTATTTAATAAATATTTATTAGATAAAAAATAAATACAGACACACGACGACGCATACTGACGCAATTTCTTCTTTTTTTAGGAAGATGAGTTAATCATGTTTTAAGCATTATTAGGTTATATGAAAAATTTATTGATCACATTTTTATGGTTTTTAGGTTCAAAACAGTTATAATACGCGATTATTCAAAATAAACGCACCGGGTATATATTCCACTTAACAGGAAATTTTTTGCCGTTATTCGAGTTGCTAGACAAAAATGTTAGCATTAAATTATTGCCAACACAACAAAGAATTAAAAACAACAATAAATAATCCATAAAAGCAGTTGTAAAATATCAAATTCAAGGTAAAATGAATGATTTGTTGACAATGGGTCTAATAATTTGGCAAGGTACTGTAGGGTTAATTTATTGCACAAAGACCAAGATGATACTGATGGAAGGTCGGCGTTGATATCTACAGCACATTTGTTATGGAACTATAATTAGTGATTTGCTTGGGACGTAAAGTCCCGACTGCCAGCATGAGCTGACAGATCACTCGACGGACAGCGTTGTGTGCAGGGCGGCACGCTAGTTCGCCTCAGCTATTGGCGGAGAGTGGGGAGGTTCCAAAAAAAAAACCTGCCGCTGCCGTCAGCCATAATCAAAAAAAATTTCGTGCCTATCAACACAAAAGCCGGCACACATTCGGTCCTGAAAGGACCCTTACGTCACTTACCTGTATACCATCGAAAGCGCAGATGCTCTGCCTTCTTTGCCTGCCCCATCCTCCCATCTGACTCTGCGGGGCATAATTCTTCAGAGTCCCTAGTTGACCTGTAGAGAGAGAGAGAGAGAGACTAGGCGAACCTAGACGACCTTCATGTGAGAGGCCTCCGGGATGTGAAGGGAAAAATAAAAACGTTTAGAACATCGTTACGGTATAATAGTTCATTAATGTATTCAAAATTTTCATTCCTTAAAGAAAATCCCCGTGTTCTTCCTTACAATTCTCTCTTACTTTGTTCTAAGGTATCCTGTACAATATTATGCTTCGTTTATCTATCGGGCACAGTATTACTTATTACATTAAAATATAAGAATCTAATCTAGACTTAGGAAAAAAAATAATATGTTCTGCTGACATACAACTAATTATGGGAATAATATATATATATCGGCGATATCATGTGTGAGACGTTGAATCAAATCATAATAATTTCCATCCAATTTAATTTCAATTTAAAATCCCAATAACTAAATTTAACGTGTCCTATTTCATTTCCCTTGAACGCTAAGTTACTGTTTAAGTGATTATCTTGCTCTGAATATGAGAAAGTACAATACAAAGATTTTATTCACGGCTATGATATTTCGGCTATTATTCAGTTAAAGAGAAAGATATTATTGAGCGTTTTCTCAAAGTAACTTAGAACAAAACAGTTAATACTTTAAGAAAATATTATAAAATTAGAAAATGTTATACAATTAGAAAGTATATAATATATATATATATATATATAATATAATACATATAGTTCCTTAATCAATCGTATTCTCTCCGGACAACCAATAAAGTTCAATGTGCCGAGATAGATAGGAAATTTTATATTGATGACGTGAACTAAAAGAATTTATGAAGTCAAAGATCCTTTTTTATGTTTGTAGCAGAGCCGCAAATTTCTTCAAAAGTCTGGTAATCTGTGTTTAATCTTTCTGACTTAAGTTTTCAAATAATAGTACTTATCTAAACTGACTAAAATTTATAGACAAAAACAAATTTACTGGATGCTCAGCTAAGGTTCCTAATGTTTTGTCAATTGCTAATCTGTTGTAAACTTTCGATTTAGTTTTCAAGGGTCACTTATAACTATGAATGTCGAGGAGATTAATTTTACTTAATCTGGGAAGATCAACAGAATATTGCAACAATATTCCAAGAAAGGTACACGTAAGAACGATAAAGTTAAAAGCAAACCAATCATGATTGCGTGCTTTAAAGACTAGTACGATTTATACTAAACATTTTGTTAATCGCCGCCATAAAATTCAGACTGATTCTCTTTATTATGAATTAGATTTGTAGCAACTGTATACTGGGCGAGAGTCTAATTGGAATGTCACAATCTGATCACTGACTTTTTGACAAAATTTTACGAGTGCTCCATAAATACATATAAGCAAGTCTCACCATTTGATTTTAACATCCTTTCAGGTCTAAACAAAACAAACTAAAGTGTCCAGTGCGCACAAATAGAAGAACAAACGCTCAAGGCACAAAAATACACGTATTTAGTGTCCTGGGTAATTGTCTGAAGCCTACTTACAATTCACTGAGTAGATTTTTACAAGTTTTGATTTACTTGTGAATTAATTTTTTGAATCAACTAGCATAGATCGTTATTCTAAATTATTTCGCGGTGTTTACTTGACAGATTGACAAATCACACTGTAATGTTCATGTGTTCAAAGAAAAATAGTACTTTTTTAGTATTGCTCTTATACGACACCTGCGATACTTAAGAACGTCATTTGAGACACTGAATTATAGCAGACGTGAACTTGTCAGATCAGTGAATATAGATATTTATAATTATAAAAGAAATTATGTATAAATGTATTGAATAGAACAGAAAATAATTAATTCCTTATTTCATATGATTTGATTGTCCGTCTCAGGAAGTTTTTCACAATAAAGAAAGAACACATCTTCAGGAAACAAAAATCACGTGAAGTGTAAAAATCTGAAAATTGATTCTTATAAATTCAAAAAAAAAATATTTTTTATCGTTGACTTAAAAAGGCGAATCTAAGCTACCCAATACTAAAGGTTTTCCTTTTTTTTTTCTTTTCTAAATATCCTGAATGTAAGGGTAAAAAAATGTATCTTTTAAACGAAATGTTTAACCAAACTTTATAAGCTAACATGTCCAGCGTCCGTATTCTTAAGAACAGGATGATATATGCCATCAAATTATATCTCCGCTTACTATGTGGCACTGGGAAGCTCCTATAACAATGTCTGAATGTGACGTCTACTTACATAATGATTAGGTAGTGATACTATGTGGATAAATCTAAGACAAATTTACCTCTTTTGGTTGATCGATGGATATGGCATAATTCTTTGAATTATCAAGAGGGACCTTTTCTGGATGTGGTTTCAGCATAGTCGTACGTCTTGTCAATCGGGCCGAAAGCTCTCGTTGAAACTAAGCTCTCAATATTATCTGGGCTCACTTTGGGAGACGATATCCTCTGCAGGATATATACTGGCACCATTTACAAAGCTGTATTTCATCAACATCACTGTAGTCCTGCCATGCAACGATTTTTAGTTGCTGGAATTTTCTTCGTCGCGAGAAGTCACACAGCTAAATCTGAATCGCACAACAATTTTTTTATTTGGATTGTGGGAATATCCACCAATTAATATGCTATTTAGTTGTCGGGTATATATTTTGTTCAGACTATGTTAGGGTGTATCCTGATAATCTTGATGGCGTTGCAAAATTTGGATTTTTCTGAGATTCGTTAGCACTCCACGATTGGGATGTTGGAAGAGAATGACAGAACAGATGTCGACCGTGTTCTTCTTCTTTTTTTTTTTTCGCATTACTCTCGGTCGGGGTGCGTTCAAGTTTTATGCTTGACGCAGCCGGCTTATACGCTTCAGTATTTCGTGTAGCATGTTGCTATATGCAATACGCTACGACCATAACACATTGACCCACAGATCCCAGTGGCAGAGAATAAAGTAGTTGCACATCATCTGCAAAGATGTGAACAACAGGGAACCTAACTGCAGCTGGGAGATCATTGCTAAATAGGGAAAATAAGATTGGACCCAAAGTAAACCCTTGAGGAACACCTTTGTGGAGGCCAACAAGATCAGCTGTACGATCCCCTGACATGACACACTGGCGTCTCAAGCTCAGAGTAGATCAGGTTACAGGCGGACCGGGAAAAGCGGAAAAGGCTCTGCAGCTGATGCCACAGAATAGTATGATCTAGGCTATTAAAGGCTTTGCTAAAGTCGAGTAATAAAAGTATGCTAGCCAGCTTGCGTTCCATGTTGAGCCTTACCGACTCAGTAATGTCCAGAAAGGCACTCGAGGTACTATGACCTTTGCGGAAGCCAGATTGCTTGGGGTATATAAGATGGGGGACAGCAGAGGCCGAAGATATTAGGTTCCTGATTAAAATTTCCCAAACTTTAGAGAGTGCGGGTAAAATGGTTACAGGCCTAAAATCCGAGGGCTGTGAAGCATTGGAGCACTTTGGAACAGCAATTACCTTGCCTGACTTCCAAGCTGTAGGGAATGCTGAAGTGGTGATAATGGTGTTAAATAGGTGAATGATATGACCAGAGAGGGCAGGAAAAACTAGCTTCAGAAATTTTAAGGGAATGCCATCCAGACCAACTGCATCCGATTTGACACACGAGAGGGCGTGTAAGACTTGAGAGATATCTACGTTGGAAAAGGAGTCCTCATGATGGGCGATGCTAATATTATTACTCAATGAAGAGGTAGATGTGGGATCAGCTTGCACTGAAGCAAAGAAGCTATTCATTACGTCAGGGTCCATGCCATGCTGCACAGAATTTGAGAGTCATAAAGCACACCAAGGTTACGAACTTTCGCCCAAAGAGCCTTAATGGAACACGATGTGCCAAATATTGTTATTCCCTGAGCCATCTTGGCTTTGAGAACCTCCTTGCGATATGTGTTCCGCAACTTCGTGAATAGTCCCGATCTCTCGAGCGTACATTGCTCAGAGTAAGCCCTAAATGCAAGGTCCCGAAGAGCCTTCGCTCTCTTGATGGCTGGAGTATGATACCAGTTGGATACAGTCGGTCTTTTTGAAAATGTTTTGAGAGGAACGTGTTGATTAAAAAGCTGAAGAACACGGCTGTAGGTCTACATTGTTAGTTAGATACATGCCAGAGAAATTTGTTGACAATGCACAGTCCAAGAGGGCCTCCACGTTAACGCCTTTATAATCACGATAGGAGAATTCTTCGGTGACCTGGGGAAGGGGAATGTCGAACTGGAACTGATTATGAAATTTAACCTGCTCGGCCGAACTCACCAGAAAGAAGTCTAGTAAGGACTTACTCGAGTGGAAAACATCAAAATGTGTAGGCACATTATTATGAATGATATATAGGCTATGACCAGCACAGAAATCCCTAGCTCTAGGCGGGGCATGCGAGTCAAGGAGATTATTATTGAAGTCTCCCCCAATAATGATGCTTTCATATCGCGGCGAAATACGAGATAGGACATCATCCATTTTTGAAAGATCACCATCGGGGAGATAACAGACACCTACAAGCACTTTGGCTAACCCGATTGCAAGCTCGCAAAAGATGTATTCACTACCATTAGTGAGATAACTTGACTTTTCAACTAGCTTAGCCTTAATCCTTCCCGAGATATGTATACCACACCTCCACCCCTGATAGCAGGTCTGTCGTTCCTAAAAAGTCTATAACCAGGTATCTCAACTGACTTAGAGGAAACATAGGGTTTGAGCCAAGTCTCACTCACACCAACAACATCGAGATAGCCGCCTTCAAGAATGCACTTAACTTCATCAAATTTTGCTGTTTGAAAGCCTGGTCTAATGCTCTGTCCATTAAAATGACCGAAATTTAAGCTAGTAAGAGTTGATCTAAGGAGTGAGTTATCATCTGCAACCTGTCCCAAATCATCAAGAGAACTCATACTGAGGATTCCAAAAAATCAAAACAGCAGTCAATGATAATCAACCGAGATGAGTTCGCCGTACATATGCAAACATAGGCAAGTGAAAAATCCATATACAATCATATAAACACCTAATTAAGCAAAAGAACTGTAATTAAAAGCATAAAATCCCAAAGAAAACTAAAAATAAAAGTAGTTCAAAATTCTAAGTAAATGATACTAACTACAAGCAGCAATAAAAAATTCAAAATTTAAAAAGAAAAACAATACATTGAAGAAAAAGAAGAGAGTATTATCAAAATAGAAAAAAGAAAACAGAAGAATAGCAAAAATGTGAACTAAAGTTAACTTATACTAAAAATGTAACTAAAATTAATGGATGTAAAAGCAAAACAATAGAAAAGTATAAATTACTTTGCGATGGACCTCTTACTTCTGGCCAAACCAGGGAATCTAATGCGCAGCAGCTTGATGTCTGAAAAACTCTCAACGGCGCCATCCATGTGAACAATTGAAGCAAGGCTTCCCTTTAATTTGAAGGACCTAATTTTACCCAGCTTAAGCAAGAACCTGGCAAAATTCCTCAAGGCTTCCTCTCCGTGGGAGCTGTGTTCATTTATGTAAAGTCTAGAGCTGAATCCCAGTTGTGGACAAACAGCAGCAAGATCTAACGCCTTCCCCTCTTTCATCATCCTGAAGTACTTATTCATTACGAGACCTCTTGTAGTCGTAGAACAAAACTTTATCAGCAGCTTCCTTTTATCGCCCTTTAACCAGCAACAGTGAGCCAAGTCCTTGCTGGAGCAGTCCACACCACAAGCTGCGGCAATCTCACAGGCAAAACGCCTAGTGGCTATTTTGTGTCAGTTCAACATTCTGACATTTCATAAATTTGAAAATAAGTTCTCGGATTTGAACTCGCGATATTGTGAAAAATAAATAATTAAACGTGATTTTTACGTAATAGTAGTGTGAAATATTCTTTTGTGAACGATATTTTGTGTAATAGAGACTTCGGAGTCTTAAATAACCGTAATGAAGTACGCTGTGCTGTGCTGCAGGAACGAACGGAGTTATTGTCGTGGGAAAGCATTCTTCAAGTAACTAAAAGCTATTACTTTACTAATTAATTATAGTGTTTCTAGCAAAATAAAAGTGAAATATTTATAAAAATAAACAGCCATGGCAAAAAATTTAACATTTTACCAATGCAATTACAATTGAATTGTCATTGGTGCCTAAATTATTCCAGACATACAAAGGCAACGCCAAGAAATATTATCTGAAAATAAGGCGGAGCTAAAAATTTGTTTATTTTACATAGGAATTTGGATTATAAAAAAATGTTCCCCTTCAGAATGTCAGAATTTCATTACTGCCATGACGAAACAAATTCAAACAGAGCACACTAATACATTTCGCCGAGTGGCTTACGTTTTCACCCGACATGCCGTTTTCTTAATAGTTATTTATTCAATTTATTCAATTCAATTAGTTAGTTATTGAGTGGTTTAACTCTCTCACAGTCTCGTCGTAATTTAGAGAGGCTATTTTAAAACTTCTATCCATAGTTACACTGTAAACAAATGAACTTATGAAAAATAAAAATTATTAATAATTATTACAAATACAGTTTTTTATTTATTTGTTAATTGATTCTAAGTCTATTTCGATTATAAAAAGAAGTGAATATTAATTACGTTAATTAAAATGAATTCCTTCTATATTAAAACCATATAAAACTTTCATAAAATCATCATCCATCATTCGAGCTCTCATACTTTCCATTTTGAGGTTTTGTAGAACGAATGTGACCTTTTCATGAATGTCAACATTTTCTGGAACTGCCTGAAATCATCAATATCAATTAAAAAAAATAAATAAAGCATTTATGGATTGGTCTCACAATATTCCTGAACAGTACAATTTATAATTCTTTTGCAATGTTTCTAATACAGAAACAGCACTGAGTATTTTATTTTTTCTTAAAAATGGTATCCACGTCAAACCGTCCCAGTCAATCACTCTCTACATACAACCATAACAGCTTATTTTCTTTATTCAAATAGACTGCAATTTTTCGTGCTTCTACACGCTTGATCATTGGCGCGGTCATTTCTTCTGTCCCGACTTTAACAAAATCAAACACATCGCGCCATCTACCGGAAAGAGCAGAACAACATCTGCCGGGACAGTTAGTTTAGCACATATATAGTATATATATAGTTATATATACTAGAAAATGTGAAGAATTTTGACCAATACACATGTTAAAAATTTTCGATGAAATAATAAGTAGTCCATTGGAGAAATACTTGAAGGAATCAAAGAAGCGGTAAATCTGCTCATAGAAGACTGACTCGAAGAATGAAATAAATTTAAACAAATTCATATTAGCAGTATTTCTGGACTTCAAAAGAGTCTTCAAAGAATTGACAGAGGAATTCTTATTCAAAAATTGCCTAAATATGGAGTGGTAGGAACAGCTTAATGGTTTGAGAGTTATTTAAATGCGAGACCACAAAGAACAAGAATAGGTGGTTTTCTATCAGAATCATAAGACATAACCAAGGATCAAATCTTGGAACAATTTGTTATACGACTACCGATGAAAGGTGCGACAAGGCTAGGATGACAAGAATAAGAACAGGGTTCACGGAAAGGCAAATGAGTTCCGCAATGAAACTATAGGGAAGGGATTTGGAAATGGGAATGCAGAAGGGAAACCAATCATGAACATGGATCTCCACTTGAAGTGAGGACAGGTGTTAGATGCTCAGAGGAGGAGAATTTGACCACCTGTATGTTCATGCAGTCATGATGAGCGAATAAGTAAAGTTAACTTGTGCACCAAATTCATAGCTTCAAGCCTAGTGTGCAGAATAGTTCTTAAATCTTAAAATTCAGTATAATAACTCTTATATATTGAAATTCAGTTAAGTTTAATTGATTGGAGGATGATATAACTTTGAAAAAGGAATCTAATCAAATAATTATCAATATATTACAAATACTCCTATGTATGTAGTATACGGTACCTTATCGAAAAAGTACGTATATAATTATTGCATGGGAGCATTACTGTATCCCTAAGTATTCAATCTTATACCAACGTACAAGTAGATTTGAAGTCTCCGTATAAAAAATTAACCAGAAGCTTCGTTTTAAAACGAGCTTAAGGTCCCCTGATAGAAAGCTCTTCAGAATTTTGTTGCTAGAAACTCGGCGTCATTATTTCAGCATCCTTTGTAGCGAATAAATTTTTTGTGCCAGCTTGTTGCTATGTTCTTCATGTTATTGTTTTTCCGTTAGGTTTATTTATTCAATTTAGACCAATATCTTTTACATTTAATTTATTACTGTATTACAAAGCTATGAAATTAAGTTCTAAAAATATTAATAAATTAGTTGTACATTGAAAACATAAATAAATTGTAATTTCAACATTTATGCGCTTTCATCGATTCTGGTTTAATGTCAGCTGAAGAGGTCAGAAAATTACTGCATCTGCTTCGTTAATTCCCGGAAAAAACAGTCGCACAGAAAGCGGAAAGTACCGGCTTCAACAACCGGACGAAGCAGTTATTTTTTATACTCTAGATGATGAAATCATTGAGTATTATGATACCATTCATTTGTAGTGGATACATAGAATAATGCTGGTAGAGAATAATGGATTGCACATCCGCGAATAATATTAAATGTTATTTTGATTTTTCAATCTTCGCCCGTCTGCACGATAACTCAAGAACGCATTTACTTAAACTGCTGAAAATTTGTACATGGCCCTTTTAATAAAGGTGTAGTTCTAAGTTCGATAGTAGGATAAATCAGGCAACATATTTGTAAAGGTGCCCTACAAAATTACACTCATTATATATTTGGATACTGATTGAAAATGGGTTGACGTCAGTGCTGAAATTTTATACGCGAATATCTTAAAAGTACTTTGTATATAATTTGAAAAATGGAGTAAATCGGGTAACTCATTCGTGAAATTAACACACAATAATTAAAAATTTGTATGTATACTGGGAAAACGGTCGGTCTCACCCACATATTTTTAATGCATTAAGAAGTTCTTCACAATCCAAAACCTCTAAAATTGGTTATAACCATTTTTACGTTTCTAGAAATTAAAGAGAATCCACTTTAACGAGTTAACTTCCCCAGAAGGGTGGCATATACACACATATGCAGCAATTCCATACGAAAATGACCAAAATTATCAATTTTCAGACTCGAGCCCTCTCCGATTTCCATGAAACTTTGAGAATTAATTAAGTATTAAAACATATTCGACTCATATTTTTTTGTTTATCCTGACGATCTGAAGTCTTGGATACAGATTAACTTAAAATTGAAGGTTTTCACTGTATACATGTTTTTAATTTGCTGATTACTTGGGATCGGGTTACTCGATTCTTTTGTGCGATATGTTAAGTTATTGGTATTAAATGTGGCTTTCTAAAACCACCGAAAGATAAAGACCCCTAAAAAATACTATCTTTGAAATGCTCCAACTCTTAGTTTAAGAGATACAATTTTTTTATTAACTTCTCTCCAAAATCTACATTATAAATAAAAATCAATTGCCGCATGTTTGTTATATCATCACTTGAGAACGGCTCGACCGATTTGGCTATTCTTTTTTTTTTTGTCTTCGTATTTTTTGGACAAGGTCTTTAGGGAAAGAAAATTGGAATCGGCAACTCCTTCTTGGTGTTGCCATACAAATTTTTGTGTTTTCACTACATATTTGGTAACTGCCTGACAACGCGAGAGCTGAGATTTTGTACACAGTATTGTCATAAAAATAGTAACTGCAATTTCAAAAACAGACTAATCTTGGTGTTGCCATATAAAAATTTCGGATTTTTACGATAAGTCCTATATGTTTTTATTGTACTGAGGAGTTCTTCAAAATATGAAATCCTATGAAATTAGTTATAATCATTTTTACCGTCCGACTAACTGTTCGAGAAATATGTATATGTGAAAAACCACTTAAAAACAAACTTTCACAGATGAGTGACCATACGAAATTACTACGAGTATTCATCTAGCAATATTTTAGCTTTTTTATTTGTTAATTTTTCTTTCAATATCCGTGTAATCCCAAGAGCTGGGTAAACGTATAAATAACATTTTGTGGACATATTTTACCGTAAAACTCATCAATCTTAATTTAGTAAAAGTATGAGCTGACAGATCACCTGACGGACAGCGTGACTGCAGGGCGGCACGCTAGTACGCCTCAACTATTGGCGGAGAGTGTGGGGGGGGGGGGGGCTTCCACAAAAAGACCTGCCGCTGCCGTCTGCCATATACTAAAAAATTCTTCGTGCCTACAATGAACAGCCAGCACCCACCCGGTCCTGAAGGGACCCTTACGTCACTTACCCGTATTTTGGTGGAAGGCGTAGATGTTTTACCTTCCTTTGCCGGCCCCATCCTCCCATTTGACTTTGAGGGGCACAATTATCCAAAGTCCCTTATTGACCTGTAAAGAGAGAGAGAGAGACTAGGCGAGCCTAGACGACCTTCACCCTATGTGCGAGGGCTCTGGGATGTGAAGGAAGAATTAAAAGTTCAGCTTCTCATAGTTACGTTATAATAGTTCTCGTTTAATACAAAATTTTGGTCTTCTCCTCACATGAAGTTTGCGAATACAAATCTCCTAGCTGTCCTGCATTCCGCGCTGGCAGTTTAACGTACTTACACTTAATCAAAAGAAGATAATCAGAATAATGACATTTGCCTACAGATATATATATATATGTAATGTACTCCATCAGATCAAAATAATATCGCAGAAACTTATGTAATCGTCACACGATTGGATATCCAATTGTCTATCTTGTTTTGTTTCCGTTCATGTCATTCTTAATATGAGGATCATATAATCCACTCAAACATTAGCGAATGTAATACCAAAGCGTTAGAAATAAAGCAAAAGAAAATATATATCTGGAGGAAGTCATAGTTCCTCACATGTGTGAGCGCTCATCTATAAAATGGCAAGTATGTAGCGAGCTGGAATTAGAACTACGGTCACCGTGTAATTGTAGCCTAAAGTAATAAGAATAACGTTGGTCATAAGCCTATCCCATAATTTCTAACTAAAATTTAAAAATTCAATTCCATCGAAATGGAAAAATGCCAAAAGTAGATTAACAGAATCTGAAGAGCACTAATAAATCAACCGTTTCTCGCAGGTAATTGTACCATTATATAAAAATTTAGCACTAATCCTAATTTCTCTACAGACTTAGTAGATAAGCCTTGGAAAACTAAAAACTTAATAATAAAAAAATTATTCTATGGGTCTTTTTCTTCACTAATTTTAACCCAGGAAATGAGAAGTAAAGAAGAACAAATTCAAAAAAAAATTTACAGATATTCAGTCAGACTATTCCTAATTTAATAGATATAGAGACAAATAATACTTAACTCCTTTATCTAATGTATGTTGCGGTATTACTACTTAGCATTTTAGAAAATTTCTGTTCATACCAGTTTAATCCTCTATGAGAAATCAGCTGTTCCAAAAGCACTAATCAAATATGTTTATTCTCATCAATACCGCAAATTCCTAAGATTCCATCTCTTTGGTCAACACTATGTATAAGTCCTGGTTTAAACCGCACAGATTTATTAACACCATTCTGCTCTTTTATTGTATTCTGGCGATAATAATGAAGATGATCCAATGATTTATCAGGTTTATTCATGGGATTTCCTCTAGCTCTTCTTCAGCCTTTTTTTTCTTTTGTTATAGGTCAAATATTTATTCCATGGTATCTGTTAAACACCACAGAATCTTTCCGATTTGAGAAGCAAGGGCAAAAGTGTTGGTAGTTTCAAAGCAATTAACCTGCTTTGGCGATGCTGCCTAAAATTTGAAAGATTGTTCAAAATCCTTTTCTAAAATTTTATTGAGAGGCTTTGCAGAATCTCTTACTGGTTCTGGTTCAATCTATTTACTTTTCTCAGCAAGCAATACAAGCGGATGAATTTTAGCTTCCTTTAAGAACACTGTATTTCTTGTTTATTCATCCAGCATCCTTCGGAAATTCCTAAAGTACTTTATTTATTGAATTTGCCACTACCAAAATTTATCGAAATTATTACCTTTTCGGGCACGATGTCGTTGAAAATTTTCGGTATTCAGTTTTTTATTCACTCGACTTCTTTCACGCGCTATTTTTGTCCGAGAAGTAAGACAGATTGATTGCCTTCTTCTTACTTACCTTTACCGTCAACATGTCACCCTGAGCTTAAGGAAACGCATTTCTCTCTGTCGGGTGCGTTCAGTTTTCATGCTGTAGTCGGCAGTAGGCCGGGCATATACGCTTCAGTATGACATGTAGCATATTGCTATATGCAATACGCTACGACCATAACAAAATCATCCAACAGTATTAATTTCTTGGAGCTGAGATTAATCAGAGGAGTTTAATTCAACTTCTTCATCAAGTTACATGTGGCAGCTGATTTGAGAAATATAGTTTGCGCAAAATATTTGTTTTACTATTTAAAATCATTTTTCAAAATGTTTTGGGATGTTCAGAAACATTCGAGACAAAATCAATTATTTATTTTTCCCGTACGGGAATCAAACCTACACTTGTTATAATCGGTCAATGATTGAATGGACATGCAAAAATCTAAATAACTTTTAATATTATGCGTGGGTGACCAATCCATTTTGCTCTACGATTATTATTTCGAGGTGTTACAAACGGAATGACAAACTTAGTATATCCTATAGATTTCATTTAGGGTATAAAAGCAACCGGCTCGTCCGGAGTTTGAAACCGGGACCTTGTATTTATGATTTGATTTAGAATCGTTAAAAATAAAAGTTCTTAAAATTCTTCTTTTCTCCATCATTAACCGATTCTAAAGTGTGGGTCGATTTCCGTCCGAAAAAGAAAAATTAATTTACAATTTTTTGTGCGCTTTCATCGTTACTGGTTAATGCCAGCTGAAAGCAAACGTGGCTTAGTAGGCTAGTTACAAGTTAATAAATGCAAGAGGGAAAATCATCTGTCTCGTTCGCTCAGTGGTAAGAGCAGTGGCCCTGCAAGTCGAAGGTCCTGGTTTAAACCCCGGACGAGGCGGTTGTTTTTCCCTCTTGTATTTATGATTTGATTAAGAATTCTTAAAATTCTTCTGTTATCCAAAATCAATTATTTGCTATTAGCTATGTTCTTTTGAGTCCGCAGAACAGGGCAGAACGAAAGATACATAAGAGAACGCCTCATACATTTTCATAGAAGATTTATAAATGAAGCGAACAGTACAAATAGTTCGCTTCAGTCGACAGAACAATTTGTTCTCTCCAGTAGATGGGAGTTCTAGAACAAGGTACACAAAAGAACACAGCTATTATGTAGGCAAGCATGGATGATATGATGATAAATTTTCCCTTTTGTTTATTAGCTTGAAACCTATAAGGTAATAACTTTTTTTTTTATATTGTCAAATCATTTCTGCAGTTTTTTTTGTTTGTTTTCTAATTTTTTTTTATTCTTGTCTTAAATTTTGCATTATCAGATCTTTAAAAATTTAAATTTTGGAATGGCAAAACGAACAAGTGCCTTCAATATTCTCCTCTGAATAAGATTAAAACCAAGAAGATATCTATCAAGAGCGAGCTCACAACTCTCATTTTTCGTTTCCATGGTCGTTTCCAAATCTGAACGTACATATGTATAGCATGTATAAATAACTTCTTTTTACCTAAATTTTTTTTTTCAAAGTGGATATCGCAAACAATAGGTGTTTTCAAATGTATGATGTGTTCATAAGACAACTGATAAGCCTTGATCCACTCTTCATATTTTTGACATTTTTTTTTTTTTTTTTTAATTGAAAATTCTCTGATTTTTCCTACAACCAGACGTTCTTATATGGAGGCTTAATAAGAAAATAAAATTTACAGAAATCCGTCAAAATTCGTATTTTTTATTTAACCTTTGAAAAAATATATTTATCAATATTTAACAAAAAAAAAAAGAAAATATGAAAAAGTATCCTTAATGGAAATAACACTTTAAAATTACATCTATTCACTAGAATACTTACTACGTACCTTAGCTGTACTGAAATTACAATGACTCTAAAAATTAATGGAAAACTATATTTCTGGAGCGATAATAGTTTAGAACAAGGGAAAGTAATTCATTTTGCCACTTTCGCATATAAAAAAGGCTATATACGGTGACAGTCATACACGCATAGATGAGGCTTAGTGCAGTTCACTGAATATGTCGTTCTTTGTCATGAGGCTTTGTCATTCATATTGAATGGGGGGGAGCAGAATGTACTATGAACAGAAAGAACTATGAATAGAAAAATGTTAAGAGACTCTTTAGGACCGGCGACAGAAAAGTTTCAAGCTCTGATTCTCTCATTTCGTACTTTCGCAACATTTGCAGCTGGTTAGATAATTCATTCTAAAAGTTGGTCACTCAAACTTTAAAAAGTATGGCTGGGCTTGGGATGAGAGATTTCATATCTACTTGTACGTTGTCGCTGCTTATACATATGCAAATGTAGAACTTTTAAAGCTTTTCATAATTTTTTTTTTGTGAATTATTTTGTATTCGGCCGAAAAATTTTTCATTTTTTTTTTTTCTTTTTGTTGATCTGAGGACTAGGGGTCAGGCGTATTTATCGTAACAGATAAAAACAACAGGTATTTACACATGGAAGATAACAACTGTTACTTACAACTTAAATACCTGTTATAAGAAATACTAAATATGAAATCGTAGCCTGTTTTAAGAAATACTATGCTTACGGATAATATGAAATCGTAGACAGTTATAAGAAATACTAGGCTTACAAACAACTGTTACGGATAATATGAAATCGTAACCTGTTATATATTTTTTCTTGGAAATTTTTTCTTCAAAATTTTTATGTATTTTTGGAGGCCGATAACATATATGAAAGCATTGTATCTGAAATCCCCCTGATGTAGGAAAGGCCTCAATTTATTCCTAGAAATTAACTGGAAATTTTTCCTTTAGAATTTTTATGTATTTTTGGAGGTCGACAACATATGTGAAAGCATTGTATCTGAAAATAACTTAGCCCAAAGTGAATAAAAATTCTGCCGAAACATTTTCTGTAAAGTTCTAAGAACAAATGAATGCGTATTGCTAATCTACGCGGTATGATGGTATGAAAAATTGACAAATTTAAAATAACAGGCTGTTATTTTATAACAGATTTTTGGAACTGTTAATTTTAGATAACAAGAATGCCGCATTCACAATGCAGAGTGGAGTAGAGTAGCGTAAAGTGGCAACTGCCATCCCTTTTTTCGCACGCAGTAGTGCATATGGCTATCTCTGTTTGGCTCAGAGTAACGCAGAGTGGAGCAGCGTGAAAATAGGTTCTATTCTAACTTCACGCTGCCATTTTCGAAAGCTTACAAATTCGAATTTCGAACTACTAGCATGTAGATGGCGCGGAAAAAAACTGCATAGATCTTTTTATCATAACAAACATGTTTTAATGTTATTTGCTGATATAATATTTTTTATGAATGCTAATAAAAAACAAGAGCTATTTTTTGTATACTTCATGATATAAAAACTAAAATAATTACGTTAAATTTTATCTAGTTTCGAAGCAATCTGATGGGGCCAACAGGTGTCTCCTGTTTAGTTTTTCGAATTTATTGCTTTGACAATGACAGTTGTTTACTTGGTTGATTTGTCGTGTTTGTGGCATTTTGCAATGAAAACTTTATTTAAATTGGAAATGGATGAAATAAAAATGTTCGAATTTATTGAAAAAGTTCATGTTGAAGAAGCCTTGTGAAACGTGACCCATTCGCATTTTAAGCAAGTCGACCACAAAAATGCGATATGGGTAAGAATAGGCGGAGAGCTTGGACTTTCAGGTGTGTGTGATTAACAATTCTAAGTTAGTTCAAAAATCTAAGAATACAATAATTAATTTTAGGTGATACTGCCTACAACCAATTCAGGTGGATTAGTAGTTTGTTGAATTGCTCCTTTGTCAGTCTGGTGTAGTTCTCAAAAGATTCTGCATCTGCCATCTGCATTTCTCGCACAAGATTACATGCATCTCCTTGGCTTTTTCGGCGACGATGAATATCACGAACCCACCATCGTCGTTTCCGCCTTGTCTCTTCCTCCTCAGCTATACCTGCACATTGTGCCATCAAAAGAATGCATCCCGATGTGCCAACAATTATTTCATTTGTACTCATTTTCATTCAAATAACTCCATCAATTTCTATTTTAACTCAAATGACAGTTCATTTCAAAGTTCGAAACTCACTCTGCGCTGTATTGTGAATAGCTTCGCTCTGTACTCAAAGCTCATTCTGCTCCCCTCTGCATTGTGAATGCGGCAGAACAGTTGTAACATGTATTCAATTTTACAATTTGACAATCTCAAAGAGGCCCCCTAGAGTTATTTTTCTGCAAAGAGTGTAATGTAGGGTTATGATGAAAAAGGGTAGGAGGACTTGCGTCCCCATTCGTCCTCGTCCTGCCTAAAATTTATTTAACTATTCTAAGTTGTTTTCTCCAACATAAACCCCCATTTAATCCTTGTTTTCTTGAATGGGTTTTCTTAATTAGTGACGAGAAGTGTTGTCCGCCTTGCCAGGCGGGCATCAATCGATATGGCCTTTATGGCTATATTCTGTATCCTAACGATGGATTAATGGGCCTGAACCTGACCGAAAGAATGATTTTTGTTGGTTTTGAGAATTTGAACACAAAGAAATAAAAATCTGTAAAATCTCACCCTTGTTCTACTAAAGCTCTACTCCCTTCGCAGTTAAACTTCAACTGCACTGATTTACTCCTCTTTTTCATTCCGCCTTCTGGAAATGTTCACTTTGTGTTGGGTGCTTTCTAGCGCTCTCTGATTTACCATTCTTTGATCACCACATGGCGCACGGTAAACTGCGCGTTTTGTTTTTGGAACTGATTTGTTTTTTGGAACTAGGGGTGTAAAATACCACCACTAGTTAATTGGTTTAATATAATTTGTGTACCACAAATGCCCGCTTACCTTTGCCTATCACATTTGAAGAGTAAACTTCATGCGATTCCGCGTTTTTAACGTATGCCAAATTTTCACAGGTTTCTTCTTCTTCCTTTCCTTCGAGAAGATTCTGTAGCCGTAAAGCACACTCGGACACGGTGATTGTCAGCAGTGAGCCATATTTATACCTCGATCATATGGCACAGTGCATTTCTATTGGACTAGCGCTGCCGTTGTTCCTAAACGTGTCATTACAATAACTTTACTACGCCACTATTCTATTCTTAATACCTATATATTAATGATATCGAAAAAGTGACGAAATATAGAAGACTAATTTTGTTTGCAGATGATACATTAATTTGTATTTCTGGCAATGACATACATCAGGCGAATTATGAATTAAAACAAGATTTGCATCTTTTAAGTGGTTAAGAATGAACAAGGTCCTGCTAAGCTTGCAAAAAACTAAATTAATGATCCTAATTACGAACTGTGACATTGAAATTAATATTGATGGAGAAGTAATAGAAAATGTGAACAAAATCAAATATTTGGGTGTCAGTCATAATAAACAGAAAGTTGAATTTTGAACAGCACGCATACTATATTTGCAAAAACTTGATTTCTTCAGAAGAATCAGACACAAGACTGCTATACAAATTTACAATAGCATAATTAGGCCCCATTTCGCTTATGGTCACGATATTGTTTCTGTGTAATCAAGCATTTTTAGATCAACTACAAATACTGAAAAAAAAAAACAAACGCTATGAGGTGTATACTAAAATGCAACAGATTTACACAAGTTAGACACATATTACAAGCATTGCAATGGTGAACTGTAAAAAGAATTGAATTGAATTGAAAATTGCTTTATTGTACAACCTTAGTATCTAAGCCTAATACAATAAAGTTGCTTGGCCCACGGCTACTAGGCCATCTGGGCTCTGCCGGACTTATAATCTAATATTCTTAATTTATTCTATGTTTCTTTTACTTGACTTAACCTACTTGTTTCCTCTTTTTTTTTTAATAGTTTATTATAATTCATTGTTTTACATTTACATTTCATTGCTTTACACATTTATAATTACAAATTCATTTTTTTTCCTTTTGCTTCCCCTTTTTTTCCTTTTTTTCCTTTTTTTTTTAAAAGGTTGAGATTCGTCTCTCCCCTACTTTTTTTTTTTATTATTAATATTTTATTGGGTGGGGTTAATGGTATTCCCGGTGTACTTGTGCTGTTCGTTCGGTTTGTTAAAGTCTGTTCGTTAGTCCGTTTGAGGTCAGGAGTTGTTTTAGTGCGGGGATAAATGTGTTAGTATCCTCTCTGGAGTAGTTCAGGAGGTCCGTTGGTCTAGTCGTGATTCCTCGTTCGTTAAGTAGTCTGGTCAGCTCCCCGCACTCAAAGAAGATGTGGTGAGCTGTGAGCTGAGGTGCTCCATCGCAGTGAATGCAGGTCGGACCTGGTTGCCTTCTAAATATGTGTTCCTTGATGGCTAGGAAATGCCCCAACCTGACTCTAGCCATCTCAATCATGTTGCGTCTGGGGTATTCGCACATTTGTAGTGGCTGGCCAGGAAATTGTTAGAGCCGTTCCAGGCTAGTAGCCTGCAGGATTCCCGCAGTCTTTTGCAATGCATGGCTGCCGCTCTGTATGCCGGTGGGTAGATGGTGGTGAGCTCGGTTGTGGCCGTGTGTTTTGCCAGGCGATCCGCGTTTTCATTGCCAGGAATGCCTACATGGCCCGGGCACCACGCGATCCATATTCTATCGCTTTGTATGAGCAACCTGATGCTTTGAATCAGCGCATTCCTGTTGTCTAGGTTTTGGATCGCTTTGATAGCCGAAAGGCTATCCGAAAAGATAGCCGTGGTGCCCGATTGGGTGGCTGCCCACTTGGCTGCTTCCCAGATAGCCGTCAGTTCGGCCGTGTACACATTGCACCATGTAGGGAGCTTATGGCAGATCTGCGTGTGATCGCTGGGGCTCTCGGCAATGACCGCAATGGAGACTGCGTTCTCAGATTTTGAGGCATCTGTATAGATTGCCACGTCTGCGCTGATATACTCGCAGAGTTCCATGTGGAGCTTAACCTTAGTATTGTTATCTCGGTCGTGGTATCTGTGTTCGTTTGATATGACCTTGCTTAGTTTGATCCTCCAGGGAGGGATGGGAGCGGTGGAGTGTGGTGGGTTCGGGTTGAGGGGAATAATTTTAAGGGGTGTGGGGAGGCCTTCGGCCGCCCGGTGTAGACCCGATCTAGTGCGTGTAGCACGGCGTCGGCCAGTCGACAGGATGTCCACGACCAAGGCGTGAAGAGGAGCTTGCCGGTTGTGCAAATTTTTAAGGAGCAGACTAGTTGCGAGCTGGTCTCTTCTCGATGAAAAGGAAGGGAGCCCCGCTTCTATGAGAAGACTGTTAATCGGCGTTGTGTGTAAAGCACCGATTGCCGTTCTTGCAGTGGTGCTTATTACCCTCTGCACTTTCGTTTCATTTCGTTTTGTGGAGAACCCGTATGTGGAGATCGCGTATTCAATCCTGCCCATGACGAGCTGTTTTGCTATCAGAGAGGCAGTTGGTAAAGGGGGGCCCGAGTTTCTTCTGCAGATTACTCTGAGGAGGTTATTTCTTTTGCTGACATCCTCTACTATTGTGTTAGCGTGTTTGCTCCAGTCCAGCGTCTTGGAGATGTGCAGACCCCGGATCTTAAGCACATTTTGTAGGGGGATAGAAGCTGTATCATATTGGACCTGTGTTTCCCTGCAACTCCGTCTTCTGCAAATGTGCAGAGCTTCCAGCTTGTTGTGGGCAACCTTGGCACCATTGAGTTCAGACCAAACTGAGATTTTCCTCAGGGTCTGAGTGAGGATGGAATTCACGAACGGCGGTTTGCCCGACGCATAACAGTTGATGTTATCTGCGTAGATGTGGAAGAGCAGGTCCGGAATCGCGCTGAGCTGAGAAGACAGAGAGTGCATGAAGGTGTTAAAAAGGTGTACGGAAAGTGGGGAGCCTTGCGGCAGACCGTTTTCAATGGAGAATGTAGAGGAGAAGTGTCCTCCAACCCCGACTTTGATTCTTCTGTCTTTCAGGAAGGAGTCGACCAGCTTGATGAAATTTGGACCTGCCTTCCACTCAACGAGCTGCTTGATGACGGTGTGCTTGGGAGTTCGGTCGAAGGCTTTCTCCAGGTCTATGGACAGCAAAACAGTGTGTTGGCCTCTAGATAAAGCGCATTTCAGGTTGTGCTCCAGTTCCTGCAAAAGGTTCTGAGTCCCTCTGCCTGGTCTGTAGCTCCAAACCGTCGGAAGTAGCTTTTGTTCTAGGAGCCAACTTAACCTGTTTGCCATCAGCTTCTCTAGGATTTTGGAGGAGGTCTTGAGGAGTGAGATCGGTCTGGTTTTGGAAGGGGTTGGACAGCGGATATTCCCCTTGGGGTAGCACGTATCTCTGCTAATTTCCACTCAGTCGGAAACTTGCCGAGAGCTAAGCATCGATTGCACAGTCCCGTCAATCTGTGGTGCCAGACTTCCGGTGCTTGCTTAATCATGCCGAAGGAGATGTTGTCCAGACCTGGAGTGGTACCTTGGAAGGAATTAAGCGTGCGCTTAAGTTCTAGGAGGGAGAAGGGGATTTCCAGTTGGGATGGGGGGGAGTGCTCGATCTCCTGGGGAATGCGTCTCTCCAGTTCGGCTTTCGTGGAGCGGTAAGAAGCTGAGCGATCTGAGTCAGAAGAGTAACTGGTGCAGTGCTTGGCGAGGTATACAGCCATTTGCTCTGGGTCAGAAACGATCGTACCGTCCACATTAGTATCTAGACTAGTTTTATCATTGAGTGTGGATGGGGTGTTGGTAGGAGAGGGGGGGCTGTGTATTTGGGCTGGGGTGGAGGAGGTGGTTTTGGTGTTTGAGAGTGCGGAGGGTTGTTCTAAGGAGACTGCTGTTCTAGTGGGTTGAGAGGAGCTCGAGGGAGTAGTCTGGTTTGTGCTATGCTTCGAATTTGGTTTAGTTGTGGGTTGGGATTGCATAGTTGTCTTCTTGGCAGCTTCCGCGAAGGAGACTCCTGACTTAGTTTTGTTGGGGCTGGTTTCTATGGGGGCCTGGCTACCATAAGTGGCATACCACTGCCTTCTTGCTTCATAGCGGGTGAGGTGGTTGTCCACCTGAAGCTTGACGATTTCTTTTTCCCTTGCGAAAGCCGGGCATCTTGAATCCAGAGTAGAATGGGCTCCGTACTGATTTCAGCTTATGCAGAAGACCTTTTCACAAATGTGAGAGGTGTCGCCGCAGTCAGGGCAGACGGGTGTAGCGTGACATCCGCTTTCATGATGTCGAAATTGGTAGCACTTTCTGCATCTCAGTGGGGCCGGGTACCATCTACGAACGGAGAGCCTTTCAAAGCAGCAGACGATGGAAGACGGGGGGGGGGGGGGGGGAAGCAGTCGAAGGTGAGTTGCAGAGCTCCTGTGGGGATTCGATCTGTGATGTCTTTCCCCTGTCTTGTCATCTTTCGAACCTCGGTGATCGATTTGTTTTTGTATTGCAGCCCTTCGAGGATTTCCTCCTCAGAGAGCGCCTTGAGGTTGGGAGCGAATGTAGTGCCTTTGGAAGAGTTAAGCTTACTATGATAGGACACCTTGGTCTCGTGTCCCATGATGACCTTTAGCTGCTTGACGACGAATGGGTTCAGGTCTGTGAGCTTTTTAGATGTGTCTGTTAGCTGAACGGTAACATATTTCGGGTCTGAGCCTGTAAAGATGTTAGCGGTAGAGCTCTGGAGTGAAGGAAAGTCTACATTTGTGCCATTTCTCCTAGCCTTCCGTCCAGGAGGGCGAACTGATTGGACGGCCCCTGATTGTTGTGCCCTATGCGGGCCGCGACCTTTTAGCCCACCTCAGTGTTAGTAGTGTGGCGGTTCGGTTCAGTTGAAATCGTTATGTGGGAGTGATCAGTTGTTTACTGTATTCGTGGCCGTTAGATAGTTAATTCTTTTATATTTGGGCGGAGGAGAGAACGTGTTATCCCAATTCACAAAGGGGGAGTAAATGTGAGCAATAGGCAAATCAATACAAAACAAACAAACAAAAAACCAAAAAATCTAAAAATCAAAAAAAAAAAAAAATCAAAAGAAAAAAGAATAAACTTAACTAATACTTCAAGGATATTCCTAGAGCTAACCACCACCTGAAAACTAAGAACTATCACTAAAACTAACTATGAATTGTAATTCAGAAAAAGAGATTAAAATAAAGAAAAAGCAATAATCGTAAAAAAGAAAAGAAAAAGAAAATAATAATTCAGAGAAGCGTTGATATTGAAGGTAGATCCACTTGGAAGTTGGTTGGCTTCTTGCCGGGTGTTGATTGAAGAGTAAAGGTGTTTGTGAACTAAGTTCAGTAGTCCAAGGTTTGAGAAGTTCCAAAGTTGAATCTTCCTGGTCGCTATGACCAAGCTTGGTTTATGGCTTAACTATTAGATAGCTTTTGTTTTTGTGTAGTGCCAGGATTGGCCACTGGCGCTTTGGGTGTGCGCCTCTGCTGCTAGAAACTGCAATTCGGAGTGGTACCTGTGATGCCACCTAGTTGTGGAAGTAGTCCCTGATTCAGCACTCCCAATTCAGGCTCAACTCAGAGCGGGCACGTGTTGTGATACTTTCTGTCACCGCAATTTGATGTCGGGAATGATGTGAATGAATATATATTTAAAACATCCGGCTTATTGTAATTAATCCGGGATTTTGAAGACTTCACTCGATGCACGATCACTTACTTTATAAAATTAAGAATATTTGTGTAAATATAACTTTACTTTTTACCACTTTTCCGCGATTTAAAAATGCGCACTATTACAGCGATCTGATCAGCAGCTCTTGACTGAGTGTGTAAAAAGAGAATTCATTTAATGTGTTTAAATCTATATTCAAGTAAAAGTACAATTGCCATCTCCATATGAAACTAATTCAATTTGCTAGGCGCAGAGGTGATTTATCGATTAGACAGCAGAAGTCTAGATCACAAAATTAGTATCGAGTTCGGGCAAAGTAAAGTTTAACGCTGTCTCCAAATATTTCACATTAAAATCGCTGGTAAAATTTTGACGTATGTTAATTTGGAGAAAACAAAACGAAAGATGTTTAAAAATTTCATCGCTGAAAAACTTCGAATTGTTTATAAAATTTAGATAAACGTTTTTACAATTTACAATTAAAAATGTACTTAATTAATCTGAAAATTGCCAAAAGAAATTAAATCTTTCAATTAATTAACAAAAACAATATGAAAATTGTCAAGAGAAATTAAATTCTTGAATAAATTAAAAAAAAAAAAAAAAAAAAAAAAAAACAATCTGTAATTGTCATAGAAACAGGAAATGTCAAAATTTTACCAGCATTTTAATGCTCCGTGCATTAAAATGTTCAGTAAAATAAGTGGAGACATACAAGGCGCCATCTATCTTAAAATAGAGAAATATTCATTTTTTACCAGTGAACTCCGTACTACACAAATCATCAGTAAAATTTTTGCTTACGATTTTACCAGCACTAAAATTTGTATGGAAGTGTCACATTTTACTCGAACTCGATACTAGGCTTTAGGGACTAAAATAGATTTATCAATTTTAAAAGGGGGTGTTTGGAATATTAAAGAGAAATAGTACCTAAATTTAAATGAGAACTATAGAATATATATTTTTGTTAATTTAAGGTTTATATGAACTAATTTATTTTATCGGCTACATGAAACATAGTCTAGTATCGAGTTCGGGCAAAGTAAAATTTAACGCGGTCTCCAAATTTTTCACATTAAAATCACTGGTAAAATTTTGACGTATGTTAATTTGGAGAAAACAAAGTGAAAAGCTTCAAATTGTTTATAAAGTTTAGATAAATGTTCCTACAACTTACAATTAAAAATTGACTTAATTAATCTGAAAATTGTTAAAAGAACTTAAATCTTTCAATAAATTAAGAATAAAATCTGAAAATTTTCAATTAAAATTAAATTCTTCAATAAGTTCAAAAAATAATCTGAAAATTGTTATAGAAACAGGAAATGTCATAATTTTACTAGCATTTTAATGCTACGTGCATTAAAATGTTCACTAAAATAAGTGGAGACATGCAAAGCGCCATCTACCTTAAGATAGCGAAATATTCACTTTTTACCAGTGAACTCCGTACTGCACTAGTAAAATTATTAGTAAGTTTTTTGCTTGCGATGTTACCAGCGTTAAACTTTATATGGAAATGTCATATTAACTCGATACCAGGCTTAAATGCTTACATAAACCTACCTCCACGCACTCGGTGACTTAGACCACATGGCGCCCTATCACCGAATAACTAAACAAGCTACATATACAGGGTGTCCCGTAAGTCGACGTCAAACCGGAACCGGGTGATAGACCAAATCGTAACAGTTACCAGAAAAATATAAAAAAAAATCTAAGTCATGTATTTTTCAAATTATAGGCATTTCTTTTGTTTTCGAGAAAATGTACACCTTGTGATGGTTTTTTAGCTCCTGTTGCTACAAATCTTTACTTTTTTTCAATTTTATTTTTCTTATGTAATCCTGATTAGTGCTTATGTAACCTGTTGCTGTAAGTTCTATGCCAGCTGCTCCAGCTTGGAAGAAAATGTCACATTTTGCCGAACCAACAATATAAAATTAATAATTCGTTGAACTTTAACTGACTGTACTGAAAAAAAAATGTACTACGCAAGTAACTTTAAAAGTTGACGCATTTAATAAAGATTTTAAAATGGTACAACACTTGCTACATTATTTCTTAGATTACGGAAAAAAAAATTTTTTTCTTCAAGAAACCCAGTTTCGAAAAATTTCTTTTCACCTACTAAAATTGATTCTAGTGTACCCAAAGCTTGCCTTAAGAGCGTAACTTTAAGATTCCAGCTTGAGTGAGACGGAGAGTTATTCCATGAAGTGTGAGTGAGACAAATAGTGACGCTTTCAAGTTAGAGATGCTAACTTTTTGTTAAATTTAGGACAAATTTTCCTTAATTTTAAAATTAAACACCAATTATTTGGATGCTAAGATTTATTATTTACAAAAGATGTTCAAACTGCCTTCCTTCAGCTTCAATACAAGCTCGACATCTTCTTAAAAAAGATCGGGTTATCAGACGGGCAATTCTTCCGTTGTTGACAAATTCAACTGCTTCCGTAATTCTTTGCCGAAGCTCAGCTAAATTTTCAATTGACTTCTTCTAAACTTTCTCTTTTACTGCTCCCCAGTAAAAGAAATCGAATGGACTTAGATCAGGTGAACGGGCTGGCCACGAGATCGTACCAGACCGCCCTATTCATCTGTCCGGATATTCTTCATTGAGATATTTTCTAACTGAAAGGGCAAAGTGCGCTGGGCAGCCGTCTTGCTGATACCACGGTTACATGAACCTACACAACTTACACGAGTGGCACGTAGAGAATCCCAATTTAATGAGACAAAATAGATCTCAATATCGTTTTAAAATAAACATGTGGACCGGAATTTTAAAAGGAAAAGTCATAGGACCTTTTGAGTTGTCAGAGGTCTTTAATGCTAAAGTTTATTTAGATTTTTTGCAAAACCATTTGCCTAATTTACTGGAAGACATGCCACTAAGTATTTACAGAGAGATGTGGTATCAGCAAGACGGCGCACACACTTAAATATTTGAATATATTTATACTTATAAACTTAAATTGGAAGCAAATAGTTTATTACATTTTACATTATTACATACATTGAAACATATTTGTTATGAAAATACTTGGATTACATCCTCAACAACTGCTCTGCACCAAACAACTATTTACGACTTATGATGTATTTACTGCTTTGATTTACCGTTCCAAAATTCACAAAAAGAAAAATTAATCCGCAAAAATGATTTTGCGGATTTATTTCCTATCTGATTTTGCGTACTTATTTCATAAAGCACTAAGTTCGCAAAGCTTAAATTGCAATAATTCCGCACAAAATGACACAACTCCGCAAAAACATTTCGCTAAACTTGCGGACTTATTGCATTTTTTGAGAGCGGAGTTAATTCATGGAGTCGGTTATTCAACTTGGATGTAATTTTATTCTGCAAAGGTCTTCTAGGGTCCGTGGTTTCCTTGGCGAAAAGATTAAGAGGTCGTTTTACTGCTCTCTGTTGTATGTTTCTAAAGCCTCCTTAAAAAACAGAGCTTCAATTGGAGATGTTCTGAAGGCTTCCATTGTTGTGCGGATTACGTTATTGTAGGACGTTTGATACCGTAATCCTCTTTTTCGTGCATTAGAGATTTTGTTATACGATAGGGGTTATTTGGAGGGACTGCTCGGCTTCTGGCTGCCAACGTTCTGGCCAGGTTGTTGGTTCTTTCCAGGCCCTCAGCCGTAATTCATGCCCGAGCATTCCTTTAAAATTTCGCGAGAAATGAGTCCACAGTATTAGCATGTTGTCTTTTGCCGTTCGTCGATAATACATCTGCTTGTTTGGCAGTTATTGTTTTCTGCAGACGTGCAGTAGCTAAGTTTGTTGCTGGGAGTCTTGCTCCGTTTTGTTCGGCTCAAATGTTGGCTTTGTTGAAGGTCCGTTCCAGTCATCTGTTCATCTCGTTGTCTTTGCTGTGACCTGTAAGGAGAAGGTTGTCTGCATAAATCAGGCTATTAATGTTCATTATCGGCTCAAGAATGGAGTACAGCGAGTCGATGTAAATTTTAAAAATGCTCGTAGAGAAGGGGGAAACTTGCGGAGCTCCGTTATCCAAAGTGTGGAGTGAGGAAATGAATCCATTGACCTTGATCGTCATTTTTCTGTCAGTAAGGAAGTTTGAGGTGAGCCGGATAAATTTGTCATCAACGCCTCAGACAAATAGACGTTTAGACACAATGTCTCTGCTCACCCGGTCGTAAGCCTTCTCTTAAGTCTGCCGACAGAACCACTGAATGGTGTTTTGATGATAAGCCCTCTGCTAGCTCGTTTTCAAGTTGGTAGAGTAGGGAAAGAGCTCTTCGTCCTAGTCTGAAAGCGTGCTGTATGTCCGAGAATGTGATATCTAGGATCAAGTTTAGCTTTCTT
The DNA here is from genome assembly GCA_963924295.1 of Dioctria rufipes. Taxonomy (NCBI): domain Eukaryota; kingdom Metazoa; phylum Arthropoda; class Insecta; order Diptera; family Asilidae; genus Dioctria; species Dioctria rufipes. The sequence goes on along the minus strand of OZ002741.1, from coordinate 134,216,962 downwards.
GTAGGTATCTTTTCCAGCACTTTTGATAGGTATGACAGCAAGGAGATAGGTCTGAAGTCGTTCGTGGTGTGAACTGAATTGGATCTCTTAGGGATGGGGACAATCATGGAAATCTTCAAATCCTGATGGAAGATCCCGTTGTCCAGGATATTGTTCATGAGTGAGATGTGTCTCCTCTTGAAAGAGACAGGGGATTCCCTAATCATGCGATATGAGATCCTGTCGGGTAGCTTAGGTTTCTTGTTGGATCAGGAGCATATGGTAGGTTAGATTGGGAGAGTCTTGTTTCTCGACAATAAAGTCCTGAGAGAAATTATTGTCAGACGAGTAGCTCGACTATGTTTGAGCAAACTCGCCGGCAATTTTCATGAAGAAGATGATGTTCCTGCTTGATGTCGTCAAGTTGGCAATGAGGTTTGGGCTCCTATTACCGGAGATGGATCTGACTTTTTTCCATGCGGCCGCGACATCAACGGTGGGCGTAATAGTATTTACGAAAAGAGCCCAGGATTTTCTTTTTGCCTTTTTGATCTCTTTCTTGGTGGTTGCCGACTCCCTACGATAGGTCTGCAGGTTCTCTGTCGTAGGATGCCATTGGAATGTTTTCCATGTCCTATCTTTGGCTCTTATTAGACAGAGGATGTCCTGATTCATCCAGCAGGGTTGGGTTTTCGGACTTAGAAGTTAGGAAGGGATGGAGTGTGCAGCGGCATTTTGGCTTTGAGGGAATTTTACCAGTTCCCTATTGGCAATTTTTTTGGAAGAAAAAAGCGGCCAAGCTTGATGTAGTGAGGGTCAGATCAATGTGTGTGAGGGTATTCCGGGTACTCAGATGTGTGGGAGATCCTTCGTTATGCACGACATACATTTCCTGTATCCAATCACCAATCAAATTTCCTCCGCGATTTGTGCGGGGGGAATCCCTGGTTGAGCTATGGGCATTGAAATCGTCTGCCACAATAGAGTATCCTGACCTACGGGTGAACAGGTTTCTTAGACTTTCTGGTTTGTCGTAGCCATCGTTTTCCAAACATATTGCTGATCGTGACCTGGGGGTTTGAGTGAATGGTTATGGAAAGGGAAAGATTGTTTGTATCCGTGCAGATTTCTGAAAAGGAAAGTGAATTGAGGACTAGAGTAGCTACTCATCCTCTCCTGGTCTCGTATGTTTTATTGTGATATAAGCATTTGTATTGTCCTACTCTGTCTGGTCCGTCACTGTCAAGAAGTTCCGTCTTCTGTAATAGTGTGATGTGAGGTGAGTAGCTGTATATATGGTTTTGCAGGTGGGGAGGTTTTATGGTGATGTGTCGTAGTAGGGTCGTTCCACAAATCACATTTTTGTAAATGCTGGGCTTTCTCTCGAGCGAAAGCTCGATAATTTTGAATCTTCGGGTATTTCTAAATGCAAAAATTTAGTGAGTAAATAAGAATGCTTCAGCTTCTCCAATTCAGTGACTTTAATGACAACTTTTTAAATCCTTCTTGGAACACATAACATATTCACAAAATTTACGTTAACTAAATAATTAAACGAATTAAATTTACGCTTTTAACAAAGGATTAACAAACAAATTATCAGTTTTGAATAAACAATTCTGTGATATACATTTAATACCATAAATACAAATTGCACAACAAAAAGCAATTTAATATAAAACACTAAAAAGCTATAAACACAAATTTCACAACAAATGTAAAACGCTAAAATTAATCAGCACAAATTTATTACAACACCATTCATAATCGAAAATAATTGATGATAATAATGACATACATTTATTTGCAACAAGCAAGCGATTGCACCACTGACCCAAACGATTCATCGTCAAGGGGTTTCACGCGTAAATGCATGTCATCATAATTTTATGCACATTGCTTACTCGCCCAGCGTCAGCATTTAGAATAGTAAGAATAGGGTACCATAGGTTACTAATTATGTATATATAGGCTAAGAACGATCAATAAAAAAATGCATTCAGTTCTCTTGATTTATCGAGAAAGTTACAAACCATCGTGTATTATTCCACATAGGAGTACTAAGCTGTACAGCTGCTCCTACTATTCATACCCCCATTTTATCTCGGAGTCTGAGCTGTTAATAGCCGCTCCAGTGGAGTCAAAGTCACACGACTGCTCCCAGGTTTTTCTTTAAAAATTAAAAGATACTACAATTCATACAATACTCTTTAGGTAAAAAAGAACCTGTTGACAAACAAAGTTCTGTTTTATAATATTTTTTTTTCCGTTCTTTTTTCTATTCGAACTCACATAAAAATTTGTTACTTATTTTTTTACATTAAATATCAGGGCCTACTGCCTACAAAAAATCGTGAACGTAACCATTTTTAAACATAAACAAAAAACAAGTAAAAAAGCTACAATTGGTCTAAGACCCATTCTTATGATACCCTAGATGAATGCCCGTATTAAATTTCGTATGGTCACCGATCTATTCAAGTATTGATTTTGAAGTTGTTTTTCGCATATATTTCTAGAACAGTTTGTCGCACAGAAAAAATGGTAATAACCAATTTTATAGGATTTAGTATTCTGCAGAAGTTCTTAGTACAATAAAAATGTCTTGGACTGTTTGTTTTCAAAGTATACGTAAAAAACCGAAATTTTTATATGGCAACACCAAGAAGGAGTTGCCCGATTTAGTTCATTTTTGACATTTTATTTGCTAATGTAGTAAAAACATCATGTACGAAATTTCAGCTCTCTACGTCGATGCGTTCTCAGGCAGTGTCCAAATATATAGCGGAAAACGAAATTTTTATATGGCAACCCCACGAAGGAGTTGCCCGATTTGTCTCATTTTCGAACTTAATTTTACTTTTTTTTTTAAAGTCTGTGTACAAAATTTCAGCTCTTTAAGTATACGCGTTCTCGAGTTATCGTGCGCACAGACGGACGGACGGACATGCAAAAATCGACATAACTTTCAATATTATGAATGGGTGTCCAATCCATTTTGCTCTACCATCATTATTTCGAGGTGTTACAAACGGAATGACAAACTTAGTATACCCCTATGATTTCATCTAGGGTATAAAAAGGAAACAACAAGTGTTGTAGTACTAGACTCAAGCTTTTTAGCTACAACGCAAAGCTTGATAGAATGGCCCAAATTGAGACTGGGACTTAGAGTGAGATGGTCATTTGGCACTTTGCTAATTGACTGACCTCAAATCTCATATCCAGTGAAAGTTATATGCAGACCTGGGTCTAATTGGCTTTTTTAGTTGAGAATTTTTTTTAGAGTAAAGTAATGTTTATGAAAGTTTTTGCTATTTTGATTTTTGTATTAAAGTAAAGTAAAGCAACGTATTTTTGAAAGTTTTTGAAAGCTTTTGTAAGTTCGGCTTTAGGTTTGACTTTGGTCAAGCCTCAAGTCTGAACGGTTGATTTTTTTTTTTTTTAATTTTTTTGGAATGATCTTTCTCGCTGGCCTTTCGCTATGGAAATAGTAGGTGGCCTCACACAAAATTTTTGTTTGAGCTCTCACGGAGACATGTCTCTGTTGGCCAACTGGCTGGACAGAGTTGTGAATCTGTGAGACGACTTTTTGGCTTGTAGCTAACCAGTTGACCAGATTCATGACTCTGCCCAGTTGGAAGGTTAGCTGGATATGACTATCAGGTGAAGAGGAAGGAAACAGTTGTTGGAGGATGGAAGTGATGCTGGAGACCTTCAGTAATCAGGAGTTGGCATACTGCTAACTGCCTGGCTGAAGAATCCCTAGTATCATTTTCAGTCTCTAGCTTCTCCAACCCGACTCTTCCCAGATTTCTGTGAGGACACAATATATTTTTTTCATGCACACATTCACGTCATTTGCCCTATCCTGACCTGATTAGAGAGGGTGGACTTTGAGACTTTTGTGTTTTGAGAGTTGGCTCTTGGAGAGTGAGGGAGAGACGGTATGAATTTTTCTTGTTGATTTTTGGAACGCTTGAGTTGACTTTTCGTAGCTTTTCTTATAAAAATTAGCATTTATATCTTTTGACTGGACGACGTGTCAGTACAAGTATTGAATTCGGAGTTTAGAATACTCCCAAATTTTGAAATTTCGCTATCTTTCCGAATATATTTAGAACTTTAGTAATTATGACCAGATTTTTTCTGAACTTTTGGTAAAAGAAAAAAAAATTTTTGTTTTTTGAAATTTTGGTATCCCTTCCGAACTTTTAGATTTTTTTAAATTGATAGCTCTATTATCTCGATTTTTTTTTTTGAAATCCTGTTATCCTTTCCGAACTCTTGGTGATTTTTTTTCCAAATCCTGTTATCCTTTCCGAACTCTTGGTTTTTTTTTCCAAGTTGACATTTCGGTTATCTCGAATGCAGCAGCGACATCACCTGCCTTTCCTTGCCTGGACTGCGTAAACTTTTCACGAAGGTTAAGACTATCTAGCCTGCATTCCTGAGTTATATTGAAACATATTGGTTTACGACTGAGCGGTTGAAGTTATATAATGGCTACAGTGCGAACACCACCCTTAGTAGCTAATGTACCGCTAAAGTTGCCCGAGAAGTGCTCCATCTGCCAGGAGGGAGACTGGTCAGGCAAGAGGAAGCCAGTTGAGACGATCTGTAGACATGTCTTTCACAAGGCGTTACTGCGGACGTGGATCGGACAGCAGGCAAACTGCCCAAACTGTAGACAGCAGCTTACTCCGTACGATTTTATTGAGTACACAGTTGCGGTCCCTAAGAGGACTTACACGAAGCCTGGCAATCAGGATACTCGACCGGCAGCACCAGTCTTCAACCTGCCACCACCTACGAGTCAACCAGCAAACCGCAGATCTCTGTCCCCAGGTTTACAGAATGTGCACTCTATGACCTTTTCACATCCGAGTTCTCGAGTGAACAGCCCGTTACCTAACGCTCAGGGTCAGAGCTCAGCAGCGACCGAAGCCTTGCTGGCAGGTCTGCGTATACAGCTGCAGGACTTAGTCCGCGAAGCCCTTGAGCAGAGCCTAAACACCTTGCGAACTGGCAACTAGCGTCAGGCAGCAAATCTCAGCTGCAATTCCACCAGTTGATTTTTCACGGCCATCTCCTTCCGTGGGTGAACCGAGACCATCGTCAGAGTTTCACGACGGTCGTAGGCAGTCGTTTAACAGACCGGCATTACCTCTTGGTCAGCCCAGTGGTCAGCCTAGACCAAACTTTAACCAGCCTCAACCAGCTCCATCTCATCGTATCCCGTCAGGACTAGGACCACGACGTTCTGGTAGTCCCATCCGGAGATGGAATATTTCATATAGTGGCGATAGTTCTCGACTTATTGTCGACGAATTTGTGTGACCAACTGCAAAGTCCTTTGGCAGACGTCGAATTTCTAGAAATAGTTAAGTCTAACCTATTGCCGGAGATTAAAAATAAAATCTGTTTACATCCCACTAACACCATACACCAACTACGGAGTCTTGTGACTCAAATACAGGCTACACAGCAGCGAATCGCGACAGCGTGCAGCTGGAACACCTATCGTAGCCTGAGAGTCCGCGAGGTGGATGAGTGTCGTCTGACAGATGTGGAACAGCATAGGCCAATCGATAACAGTGAGGAAGCCACCACAGTATCTGCTCTTACAGCACCTACTAACGTTATCTGTTGGAACTGTGACCAGACCGGTCATTTCTACCAAGACTGCCGGCAGGAAAGACAAGTCGTGTTCTGCTTTGGATGCGGACGCAAAAATGTCTTCAAGCTCGACTGTAGCCATTGCCGACAGAAAAACCTGAGACGGGTCGGGAATACCACCACCTTTTCTCGACCAGTGTCAACGTCACGCGTGACAACTGCAAGGAACACTCCAGTTCAAGCCTTGAACAAGGAGGAAGGTCCGCTCCATTAGCAGACCTTCACGACGAACTGCTGAATTGCCCACTGATATCATTCAGTGATTCTGATGATATCAGCAAACCCCCTGATAGTACAAATATTACGCTGATAGAGTTGGAGAGCTTGATAGACTTCTCCGCAGATCTTCAAGCTCCCATTTCCAGTTCTAGGGAGCCCATGACATTATTAGACACTTCTTTGGAAGAGTCTTTAATTTTCGATGTCCCAATAACACCGACAGCACCTTTAGCTGACAAGGTTGCTGAGCAGGAGATTCGGTGTCCTGGCATTTCTGTACTAGAACGGCCACCAAGCTCTGTTATGACGAGTGGGCGTGAGCCTGTTTCACACCCGCTAACGCTGTATCATACGCGTCTGCAGAATTATAATGCAGTAAGAGACCGAATCTCTCCTCAGTGGCGGAGTTAGCTGACATCATGTATCCTGACCTGGATTTTAGACCAAGAAGGAAACGATCGACCGTTCGTTGGCGGGAATACTGTCGACGGATGAGACAGGAAAGAAAGGAACTGGCACACATTTCCGTGTCGATGCCAGACGACATTCGACCGTATGCCGAAGTAAGACTACTCGGGCGAACTGAGACTGGATTACTTGATAGTGGTGCCACTGTCAGTATTCTAGGCCAGGGAGCTCTAGAGAAGCTTGCAGAAGCAGAGGTTGATTGGAAGCGGTATCGGACACAGGTACAAGTAGCGAATGGTGCCATGACGACTGTGCATGGTCATGTGAACTTGGACATCACTTTCCGTGATAAGACCCAAAACGTGCGTTTTTACGTGGTTCCTGGGCTCACACAAGCACTGTATCTAGGAATAGACTTCTGGCGTCTATTTGGGTTGGCTCCAGATGTCCTAGGTATAGTTGCAGAAGTGACACCAAGTTTACTAGCTACTCCTGACACCGACTGCCATGCTCTTTCCGGTCTAGATCAATAGCGTCTAGAAGCTACTAAACAGCTTTTCCCTTCTTTCGCCTCTTTAGGCCTGGGAAAAACATCTTTGGTCAGTCACAGGATTGAAACGAATGACGCGACTCCGATAAAACAGAGGTTTTATCCGATTTCACCGGCAGTACAGAGTTTGATGGATGCTGAATTAGAGCGAATGCTATCACTGGGTGTGATAGAGGAGAGCCAGAGTCCTTGGAGCTCTCCAGTTATACTAGTGCTGAAGCCTGGGAAGGTTCGGCTTTGTTTTGACGCCAGGAAAGTCAACACCGTTACGAAAAAGGACGCCTATCCGCTGCCGCAGATAGATGCGCTTCTAAGTCGACTTCCTCCGGCAAACTACATTACAAGCCTGGACCTGAAAGACGCATTCTGGCAGATCCCACTAGACGCTGATTCCAGAGAGAAGACCGCGTTTACAGTACCTGGTCATCCTCTCTATCAGTGCCATTCGGCCTTTGCAATGCTCCACAAACTATGTGCCGCCTCATGGATAAGGTCATTCCTTTCGATCTTCGTGAAAATGTTCTCGTCTACTTGGGCGATTTACTGATTCTGTCATCAGACTTTGACTCTCATCTCACATTGCTATCCCGTATAGCGGATTGTTTGAGGAAAGCTGGCCTCACTATCAACGTTGAGAAGAGTAAGTTTTGCATTAAGGAGACTAAATACTTGGGTTTTATAGTCGGGAAAGGAGGAATCAGGACTGACCCAAATAAGATCTCAGCCATAGTTGACTATCCGTCACCTAAAACTGTTCGGCAAGCCCGACGCGTACTAGGTATGGCGGGATGGTATAGACGGTTCATCCCGAACTATGCTGATTTAACTGCCTCCATAACTGACACCTTGAAGAACCCTAGTCAGTTCAAGTGGACACCTAAAGCCCAGACGTCTCTGGAGATGCTAAAACAAAAACTTACCTCTGCTCCGTTGTTAGTGAGTCCAGATTTCACCAAGCCGTTCATTATACAGTGCGATGCAAGCCAACAAGGTATTGGTGGAGTGCTGCTTCAACTAGATGACGATGACCACGAGAAGCCAATAGCCTACGTCTCGAAAAAGTTGAACTCAGCACAAAGAAATTATACAGTCACAGAGCAGGAATGCTTAGCTGCAATCTTAAGTTTACAGAAGCTCCGGCCCTTCATAGAACTTATGCCGTTTAAGATAGTGACTGATCATGCGAGCTTGAAATGGCTGATGTCTCAAAAGGGCCTCAGCGGTAGACTTGCTCGGTGGAGTTTGAAGCTTCAGGGTTGCAACTTCACTATTGAGCACCGAGAAGGAAGCCTGAATGTCGTCCCTGATGCGTTGTCACGCATTCATTGCGACAGCCTGTCCACAAACGAAGATCCTGGCCCGGAAGTTGACCATAGTTCGCAATATTTCAACTCGTTGCATAAGAACTTGTAAAGAGATGAGAAAGGAAAACAATTCCAGAGAGCTGGCAAAGCTGAGAACAAAGTGTTTAGTGGCGTTGGTATTTTTTAAAATAGGGGAACCTGGGTTCTACTAATAAAACTCGAACTTTGGCGATGGTGTCGCCACAGGAAGCTAATTCATCGACGGCACCCGGGTTGCACGAGAGTATAGCCTGCATATATGCGCTGGTATTCGCTGCAGCCACACCGACTTCAAGACTTCGTCAGAAGTTGCGAGGGCTGCATGTCTCCCATGGATATTTCATTGAGGAGCTGCCTGATATTTTGGTTCTCGCTACCCGTAAGGCGAGAAATCAACAACTCCTTAAGCCTTTTGTACTCGTCGTGAACTGGAGGATAACGTACCACGTCAATAATCAGACAACTAGCATCCACCTCTAAAATCCTTGAATATTCCATTGGAGGATGGTTAGCCCTCTGGTGGAGCTTGTCAGTGAAGATTGGCAGTTTTGGGTTATTGTTGGATGTTGGGATGTGGTTAAAGAGCTCCATCAGGGGAGACCATTATCATTAAAATTCGTCGTCTATGATGATTGATTCGGTTTCCGGCTTGTTATGCTCTGAGTTTAAGTGTATGGCTTGGGCATCTGGACTATCCACATCTATATTTAAAACTGAGTCTATAGCTTCAAATGTATCTTCTTGGTAGTCTGTAGCGCTCAGTACCTTATCAGTCAATAGTTGCTGAATGTAGTCATGCAATTTTGGGGTAAAATGGATATATTATTGGTTAACAATAAGTTAAGACCTGGGGTTGATGACTTGGAGTGGAGTCTACAAAATAGCTTGTAACGATTGCGACGCTATTTACGTTGGAAAAACTTAAAGATAGGTTGAAGGAATAGATTAACTCCAAAGCTTCTAATGTACATCAGCATTTAATGTATGTACAATAAGCATAAAATTGTAAATAATAATAAGATCTTGCATAGTCTACCAGCCGGGGGATTGTTAGATAAATATGAATTTAAAGAAATCCGAGTAGAAAAAGACTAAAGGCAGTTTCATGTTAAATGAACAGACGACTTCAAAAATTCGAGGTCTCTCTTAAGTCCGCTTTTGTTAGTTTCATATAGTTTTTCTCAATTCAATTTGTGCCTGTATGTATTTTTGCATTTTAGTATGTATTGGTAATGGTGCTTGGCTTGATAGCTTCAAAAGCTCTATGTATTAATTAATCCTCTGATCATGATCTAGTAGATCGAAACGCGTTAGGCTTAGCTTGAATTAAATTACATAAATAATTTTATATATATTTTGTGAAACGTAACAAGTGTTTTAGTTTTCCTTTATTTCTCTAGTCGATAGCTTTAACATTGATCTGGATCACTGGTTTCGGAGTTGGTATGTGTCACTAATGTGGTTTAGATCTCCAACTTGTCTGCTCTATTCTGTTGTTTATTCCAGGTCTTGACGATGACTGCGTCAATGAACTAATAAATTATTATTATTATTTTTATATCTTTTTTTAAAAGATTTGTGTTCTTTTTAGCTTCTAAATTAGTTGCCACATAATCGATAATTGTCTTATTCTAGTATATTCTCGGACTTTACCCATATCTCTTAAAATTGTTCCTAAATACCCTTTATACGTTGTGCTTGTATTCCAGTAAATATTAAAGTCACCTGCAATTACTAAATCTTCTTCCAAACTTTCCATAAGGTCCTCAAAGTCAACACAAAATTGCAACACCAACACCTGTGGAGATGTATATCACATCTTACAATCTTATATCCATTAATGGGTAAACGTTAATGCCCTATTCTCAACCTTATCCGTTAAGTGTGTTTCTGGCAACAATACAATATCGTAGTACCCAGAATTTAGTAATATTTGTATATGACAAAAGTTGTTCAATAATCCTTGTACATTTAATCGACGCTGATTGCTACATTCATAACATCTTTACTTTTCGATTTTTAATTGATTTATGTACACTGGACAATCACGACTCATTGTATTACGATTAGTATCTAATTATAGATTTAGTTTCTGCTTGGCTTTTTCGCACAATATTAACACAACTTATTTTCACATATTATGGCACCTTTTTACATCAAGAGCATCAAATGCTCTGCCAATATCTCAAACGATACTAATTTCATTTCCTTGCATCTTCGTAAAATTTTTGGGATCCATTTGCACCGGAGCATTATAATAGTTACCATATTACAAATTTCAAAAATTGTTAAAGTTACAGCATTTAGAGCGTAAAACCAAAAATAATATAACACAAGCTGTGTGCGCATGCATATATGGACTTGCAAAGAGATGAGAAAGGAAAACAATTCCAGAGAGCTTGCAAAGCTGAGAACAAAGTGTTCAGTGGCGTTGGTATTTTTTTAAATAGGGGAGTCTGGGTTCTACTAATGAAACCCGAACACATGTTATGGTCGTAGCATATTGCATATAGCATATAGCAATATGCTACACAAAGTACTGAAGCACCCCGACCGAGAGAAGTGCGTTTCCTCGAGCTCGGAGTGACATTCTGACGGTGGTGATAAAGAAGAAGAAGACAATCGATTTGTCTTACTTCTTGAGTAAAGTGACGCGCATGGAAGGTAGTTCCTGAAAGAAATTGGCATTAATAATTCTCCCCGACATCGTGCCCGAGAGGAATTAAACCCCGCACCAGGAGGAAGATTCGAAAAAATTCCGGCAGCAGCAACGTGACCGCTTCTACGCTGTAAATGAAAATTTGTAGATTTGAAGTGATTCAGATCAGGCGAGTGCGCTATCCAAGTGATGCTGCGCCTGGTTTTCGTTTGGAAGATTATTCTCCTTTACTGTTGCGTTTTCGATTGTAAGAATAGTGCGAGGACGACACCTGTTTATCATTCAATAAACTTTACATACAAAGGTCAGCAAGGGCCTTAGAGAATCCAATAGAAACCGGAATTATAAAGTCATTTAGTCGTTGGAAAGGACACGGCTTTATTGTGCCTCATTCAGGCAGTGAAGATACGTTGGTACACATTTCCGATATCGAAGGAGAATACATGCCAATGCCTGGAGATGAGGTGAAATATCGTCTGTGCTCAATACCCCCGAAATAAGGAAAACAGCAGGCCATTCATGTACAAATATTTCACTTGGTTCCAGAGAAGCATACAAAATGGGAAGATCCTTGCTCAGAATCAGGCCATGCTGTACACTAATATTCAAAGAATTCTTGGTTCTAAATGAAAGACCTTAATCAGAGAAGTGCTAGGATTTAAGTAGAGTGTTTTCGATGAAACTTGATTTCGGTGCAGTCCCAGTATTCAAGATAGAACGAGTTCTTTCTTCTTTTCGTATTTTTTTTCTAACTATGTCAAAATGTTTCTATAATTTTTACTTAAATCGTTTTCACTGCAGGCTAACAAGCATTTTTTCCAAACATACATAAGTTTATACTTACCTGTAAATTTGTTTGGTAGTGGTAGCCTTAAGGTTATAATTAAATATATATAATAAGCGTGTTAAGAAGACAAGGACGGTCGCGCAACATATTCTCGCTAACAATAAATAACAAACAATAGCAGTTTAGTAGTAGTAGTTATGACAGTTTTTGAAGTAATGTACATCGTCTGATTGATTGTTCATTCCGTGCGATGCGAATGTTTGGACTTTGTAATTTGAATTAATGCGTTCACGTGTCATGTAGGGGTGTTGCGTAAATACGAGTGCCGCCGGCCAGTTTTACTCGGACTCATAAGAAAAATTGTGATAGCGCATACTGAGACAGCAAGTCGAAGCCAATGAATTTAAATTTCATTCTTTTAACTAGATGCCGGATGCTGAAGCGCTTCATCACGCCGTGGATTTTTTAACCGTCAGTATTCTTGATATACATTGCACATATTTTTTTTGACATACGTATACACTTTGGCTTCTGGAGCGACTTGCATATGTAGATATTTTGTTTTAGTAAAAATTTTCATGTATCTATATAATTTCGATTTAATACTATATATATATATATATATATATATGGCTCAAGTTTTTGATATATTTACATGTATGTACCTTGAAATAATAGTACTTTTGATTTAATATTATATTTATGTGGCTCTAATTTCTGATATGCTTACCGGTATATACCTTCGAACTAGTGATATACTTGTACATATACGTATGTACCTTTGCTGGTAAATGAAGTACTACCTATCAGTAATTATAACGTGAACATGAACCGTTAAGAGTTTTAATTTCTCCTCTTACTTTCCTGGAGCCCTCTCGTATGAAGGTCGTCTAGGCTCGCCTAGTCTTTCTCCCTCTACAGGTCAATTAGGGACTCTGAATAATTATGCCCCTCAGAGTCAGATGGGAGGATGGGGCCGGCAAAGAAGGCAAAACATCTGCGCCTTCGATTGTATATAGGGTAGGTGACGTAAGGGTCCCTTCAGGACCGAATGTGTGCCGGCTTTTGTTTAGTAGGTACGAATTTTTTTGATTATGGCTGACGGCAGCGGCAGGTTTTTCGTGGAACCTCCTCACACTCTCCGCCAATGAGCCGAGGCGACCTAGCGTGCCGCCCTGCAGTGAACGCTGTCCGTCGAGTGATCTGTCAGCTCTTGCTGACAGTCTGGACTTTACGTCCGATGTCCATCACTCACTATAGTTACATAACACACAATTTTCTTCGTCCAACTTTAGCACAGGCTAGCATAGGCTGTGCGATATCTTTATGTTATAATATTTTTGGTAAAACTTTTATTTTCTTGGAAGCAGGCAGGTAGCGGTGATAACCTGCCGCGCTATACGGAGACAGGTGCGCTAGATCGCCAACTACTGTTATGGTATTATGATTGAAGTGATTGGTTTGGACGTGAAGTCCAGACTGCCAGCATGAGCTGATAACTCACTCGGTGAGAGCGTTGCTACAGGGCGGCACACTAGCTTGCCTCAGCTATGGGCGGAGAGTGTGGGGTGGGTACCACGAAATACCAGCCGCTGTCACGCTACCACACACTCGTCCTGAAGGGACCGCATACACCACTCACACGAAGACAATCCTAAGTATCATATGGCAAGATCCTCTTGCCGTCCGAGGCCTTCCATGACATCGCTGGCATCTTGATTAAGATGTCCCGTTTTTGATTACCTGTTGAAGAGAGGAGAGAAACTCAAGAGGGGGGGGGAAGGATTGAGAAAAGAAATCCGACTATTACAGATCCATATTCCTTAATTTATACAGTAACATTATAATTGAATACAAATTGTGTGCTCTTAAATTCACCCTGAAGCGTTATTGAATAGGTAGGCATTCCCTTCTTTTTTTTTTTTAATTAAATGTCTAAGAATTTGTATCAGAATTTGAATTAAATGAAATACGACAAGAGAGAACTTATAAAATTATAGCACTAATATTTCACAAGAAATCTTCAATTTCATAATTCTTTATTATATCCTTACTTTAAACGAACAGTACTTATACTAGCCTAATGTCGAAACAATGATTTTACTAATTTTAGCTACGTTTTCATGTACACACTGTAGACCGTATAAAAATTATAGTATCAATCGACAGCTGATCTATTACAAACCCGTTTTTGCACTTCTCACTGAAAACGAAGAAAACAATAACACTTGTGCGTTGCTTTCACGCGTATATTTAATAAATCTGCCAAATTATTTTGTATTTGTTTTTGTCTGTTTTCTTTGTTACATGCATTACATCATACGTATATACATAGTATGTGGCTCAGTTCCAGCTTTAGCCAATTGTACTACATTTTCAGCATAATGAGAGTCTGACCTTCAACATATGTAACTATGATGCGGTAATATTCTACAATCGATGATAAAACTGCTGACCAATGCACTGATAGCAAGCAGCTGTGTTGTTAACAAAACGAGCAACGATATTGCATGGCTCCATGCGAAGTAGCATATCTAGTCGATGCCGCAATTATGTACACAAACATCACCTTAATCAGCAATAAGCGGGAACTTTGCTGTGCGAAGTAATATGTTCCACTATTGATTGCTACTTTACTACAGGTACACCTGCCAGCCTCTTGCTTCCATGTACTTCCCCATGACAAAAACTAGCTCCCAGAGGAACTAGATCCGGTGTGTTCATTTAGGGCTCCCAACCAAAAAGCTATAGGACTTACATTTTACACCTCTAATTTATTTATTTTTTCTACCTACAGGTCTATAGAACTTGCCTATTTACAATAATATCTAATGTCCTATTTCCCCAACACTGCTGTGTGTTGTTACGGCATACTCCAGCTGTACGAGCAACCTTTCAACGATAGTGGGCTCGTTAGGTTGTGGGCACTATTACCTCGATGCTCCTTTGCTTTCCATATGCTGCTTTAATTTCACTGTTGTATTATTTCTAGTTGAACTGTTGTGATGTTTCTAACTGAACGAGCAACCTGAACTGCCGATGTACTGTGGGTGCTCACAGCTGTTTGACCTCGTCTCAGGTAAACCACACTCGTGCTACTATCAGTAAGCTGATAATACTTATGACTGAAGGTAGTTGTTTTGGCTGATTTGGAGTCTATCCGTGGGATAGACTGGATAGACTATGTCCTCTCTTAACTCGTGCGGCTGCTCTCTCCGGAATTTCTGGAATGTATTTCCAATAGAGATTTCCGGTAAAGCGAACTGTCGATTTACTGCTGAGCTTTTCATTTATAATGTTCATTGTTAATTTTGATCACTTTTATTGACACTTAAATTTTGTTTGTGTACCATTTCCATATTTATGATGGAGTTCTCCCAATTCATATATCGGGAGTCCACCCATACATAAAAGAGATACACTTGCTCTATTGAAGAACGTATTTTCTAAAACTGCCTAGCATTCTGCATGTTAGTTCTTTACACTTATTCGGCTATTGGTTTAAGATTTGCTGACCGTCATATAAGCATCACTTTAATATTCAACTATATATTTTATACACAGCAAAATCTTACAAACAATTTCAGTCCTTTTCATTTGGTGTGCTATGTCCTTCAGATTTAAACTTCTTTGAAACTCTCTGTTTGTGTGTCTGAGCACTAATAGTAGATCATGAGTAGGTAAGTAATGCCGGTTCGGGCCTAAAATCCTATGTTATTTCTTATGGAGGTCCTAATTTACTCTAATTTACTTTTGCAGCTATGTCGGTTCTGGCGCAAAATCCCATGCTATTTTGTATGCAGGTCCTAATTCACTTTTGCAGCTATCTCGCTCGCACACATCATCCGTCTCCGTCCCACTCCCACACATGATGAGGGGAGTGACGTCATTGGAGGACCCCTCACCCGCGGTGCATTACACACACTGGCCCACACACACACTCACACACTTGAATCTTAAGTATATGAAAATAGAAAATTATAGTTCATTAGAAATATAAATGTAGCAAGTACTAATGACAATTGACTAGGCAAAAATAGATTACCAGGTGATCAGAAACTATTATAGGCATACGCAAACTTTACTCAACATGTATAATTTGCATTACGCAAAACCTGCTTTACAGTTTAATTATTACCATTTTATCAAAGAAAACAAGCATTATTCACTTTTGCTTTTTCGTTGCTGGCGTAAGTAGTTGTTGTTTTTTATTAAACCACAAACAAGAATAAAAAAAAATGCATTGCGAAGGTTGACAGCACGCCTCATCTTTATGATCATGCTTAAAATTATGCGCTCCTGCTACTCCACATTTAGAGCCAGCCACTTCGTTCACCCAATTAAATTTGCATAAAAGCGCAAATTGCGACGGTGTTGCTAGCATAATTATCAATGATCTTTAATTATATGTATAGAAAGATAGAAAGATGAAAATACAAACAAAAGCAGTTTGTAAGAAAAACAAAAACTTTGCCGGTATGTAAACAGTTTATAATTTAGTAAACTTGAACTGCGAGCTAAAAGCCAAAGGTGACCCTAATTAATTTTATTGAAAAAATCGATGCATGCTTTGAATGCCAGATCTTTATGAGTACGTTTAAATTACGTGCTCCTGCTACAACACTTTAAAACCACTTCGTTCACCTAATTAAATTCGCATAATAGCGCAAATGTGAAGATCAACGATCTTTAATTATATGCGTAGAAAGGTAGGAAGGTGTAAATACAAACAAAGCAGTTTGCAAGAAAAAGAAAAAAAAATTGCAGGTATGTAAACAGTTTGACGATTTAGTAAACTTGACCTGTAAGGTTGGGCCATATTAATTTATTGAATGAACCAATGCTTTGAATATGATTATTTTATATATATTTAACAGGGGAAGTTATGATTAAGAATCCGAAACAGAATTTTCTTGAAGCGAATGGAAAATGTTGTGACTAACTAAACATGCAAATTCACATAGAGCAATTTTCACTCTTCGTAACCTTTATTTGTTTGCTATAGTTTATTGAGCTTTGTGTATGATAAAGCAGTTTGGTTTACAGCATCGAATGGGTTTTGCTAAAAAGTTATCAATCTACATATTTGTAGACAAATCGATAAATATGGTGGCATAAAGTGCTTCACTTGCCACTACATGTGTTAGAAAGTCGATTTTGACTGTACAATTGTATACACTTCAGAAGAGCTTGTTGCAAAAGATAAATTAAATCAAATAATATTATAGTTTCTGTTTGAAGAATTCGCAAAAAATAAAAAATTTCGCTCAGAAAAATCATGTTTATAATCTTTACGAAAATATGGGATTAAGTACCCCAAACTGAATTTTCT
This sequence comes from Dioctria rufipes, assembly GCA_963924295.1. Lineage (NCBI taxonomy): Eukaryota > Metazoa > Arthropoda > Insecta > Diptera > Asilidae > Dioctria > Dioctria rufipes. Next base: position 134,200,006 of record OZ002741.1, on the reverse strand, counting down.
TGAAGCGAATGAAAAATGTAGTATGAATTGCTTCTTCGTATTCTCTAACATAATATACTTAAGGTTTAATGAAATGTCTAATTTAAAATGAAAACAAAATATTATCTGTTTACATAGTACTATTATATGAAGAATTTAAAGATGCATTTATTAATTAACGTCATGAGCTGAATCAGAATAGAATGAGGTTCGGCCATATTAAATATATTGAATGAACCCATGCTTTCAGTGTGATTATTTTATATGTATTTAACTGGGGAAGATATAGGATAAACCCAACTCCAGTTGTTGATCCCTTAAAAATGGTAAATTTACCTCCTCTACCTGGGTTTAAATTGCACTCTGCCATATCGTGTAGATTAAAAATAAAAAAATTAGGAAAATTGCGAAAATAAATTGCAAAAAAATCATTAAATGTAAAAACAAATTGCAAAAAATCATAAAAACATGAAAAATTACAAAAAAAAACGTAAATATTTAAAAAATTCATAAAATTTCGAAAATAAATTGCAAAAATAAATGTAAAAACAAATTGCAAATAATCTTAAAAAAAAAACACGCAAATATTTCAAAAATATAATGCTCAACATTACATAAGTAAATCTAAACAGCAGAATGCATACCTCAAGTTTCAATTTGCTTTCAGTACCACCACGCAGATTAAACATAGAATGCTCGGCAATAAATAATTAAATTCAAATATGTACTGCATGTTTAAAAGATTACATTTGGATTAAAAATCCGGTCATCACGCTTTAATTTGCATTCCGCTAGCTCGCCTATTAAAATGGTAATATATTTTTAAAATAAAACGCAATTTTCAGCACGCTATAAATATTATTCTTTTATTTATCATATGGTGTTATAGCGTAAACAAATGAGCACGAGCTGCAATATAAACGAATCAGATTGCCGGTATATAAACAAGGGGCTAGTGCCGGTAAAAACAGGTTGATGATTTGGTAAACATGTCAGCTGTGATGAGGCTGCTGCTCTGTAAAACCATGAAATAATCTGGAATAAGAGATGATTTACTTTTTGTTTAAGAAAGTAGTTGCAAATGTCGTATGCATATGTACATATGTGGAGAATTAAAAAGAATAAACTTATTAACTTAATATAAATTTTATTTAAATCTTTTCATAAACACATTGCTTCTATGATTTACATTTAAAATGATATCACCTATTTGTGACAATTCTGATTTTAAATCTAAAAACTGCATACAGCGAAGCTCCATACAAACATGTGCCCAAGTTAATAAGCCTACGTTTTAAAAAGATTATCTCGGGGGTTAAAAACCATCAATCTGGTTTTTATTCTAGTAAAATATTGTGTTATTTAATTTCTAATAAAATATACTCGTATTCAATATATGCAACTCCTAACTGGCTAATGGATTTTTTATATATGAAAATATTAGCATACTACGGCCCTTGAAATATAGAGAACTTTTAGCATACTATGTCCTGTAAGATATATCCAAGTTTTTATAATACTATGGCCTTTAAAATATACCGAAATTTTTTTAGAATAATGCGACCTTAAAAATGTAGCATAAACCCGAGACTACTATGGCCTTTAAGATATAGCAAAATTTTTAGAATGATACGGCCTTTAAAAATGTAGCGAAATTTTTAGAACAATGCGACCTTAAAATTATAGCAAAAACTCTAGACTACTATGGCCTTTACGATATAACAAAAATTTTATCTGCGGAATTCACTGGATGCATAAACAAAATTTTGTCTTGAAATAATTTTAGATATTGAACCTGGTATCTCATTACGTTGATTTTGCCTCATCTCCTTGTATACTGCTTTGTGGATCTTAATTACAGGTTTCAGGTCACAGTGACCTGGTGCTGATTGACGGAATACTTCTGAATTTTTTGGATTCCCAATTTGTCGCTTTTATTTATCCCCTTCCGGATAATCTGCCTGGCAGCTTATAGCAATTTGCGGTTCCAGCGGATGATATTCCTCCATTATCAGAGGCATCCTCGTGATAACTCCTCCACTCGGTGAATATTTGTTCCCAATTTTTTTTTTGTTTCTATCATCTATCGTTGTTGTGCTTTTTGCAACTCAAAACTTGTTTTTACTTTTTCGTTCTTGTCAATCACACCACAAAAATTCCTTCTTTCACTTTCGCAAGTCACACCACGACCCCCTTTTTAATCTTCTTCTTCTTCCTTTTTTTTCTTTTCTTTTTCGGGTTCGTTCGGCACGTATAGCTAGCTCTCCATCCATATAGGAAACAGTCCGCGCCCATCTCATGCTGCTAGCTTCAGTGTAGCATACTGCTGCATGCAGTATGCTACGACCATAACAGGCCATAATATTTATATTGCTTCCTCCTATCCTCATTAAATTCTACGTTTCTAACTTCAAGCCCCACATTGTTGTGAGCTGTAGTCAAGGTTTTCTGAGAAAACTTTTCTCTCATGTTGCCATTAGAAATATGTCATCCAATTTAGCTACACTTTTCACTCTATGTCGTGAGGCTTTGTCAACATCATGTGCCAGTATTTCCCATTTGGAGTATTGGTCATTAACACCTGATGGGATGTTTTCTGACGTGTTATTTTAATATCCTCTGTCCTGGTCTGATACGGACTTTCTTCCTTACCATTGTCGGCGCCTTGTATCCACAGTTTGATGTTTACGCCGTTAACAATAGCTCTGTCGCTGAGGAAATCCATTCCAAGTATTCCGTCGACTGGAATTGAGTCCGTATCATAAATGGCGTTAAATTTGCAGGCATGCTGACTGTTGTCTATCTGCAACTTAGCCTCCTAAGTGCCTATGGAGTTCCTACCGGATCCGAACAGTCCTCTAACTCTAATTTTGTGTTGTGTCTGTATGGCTATCTATTAAGAGTCATTTCTTACATTCTAATGCTATATCCGATGGAACTACGATGATAAACTTGTTCTGTGAATTTAATTTTTCACTGATTTTTTCTGCTAAATATTTCTTCAGGCAGTTCTAGTGGTCCCGTATTCGATAAAATTGGCAGTAAAGCCCCTTCCCTGCTGGGTGGAATCTTCCATTAACGCTTTCTTTAATATCTGGGACGCTGACGTGAGGTATTCGGCAATAGGATGCTTCGTGCCTATATTACTGGCATTCAGAAGGATAGTTTCTGGCACTCCCTGACGAAGTGTCTATGCTATCCGCACTTGGAGCAATGGCGGGGTCTGTGATGAGGTGCAGATATATCTCCATTAAAGTCGTCGCTTCTCCATCCTTCTTGTGAAAAACCCTTATTGCTTGTACCCATAGCTGAAGTCTTATCGCTTCCTTTTTGTAAAATTCCGCTTCTTCACGCACGGTTTCTATTGAGTCGAACTTTCGTCCTGTTAGGTAAATCTGGATACCCTGATTCCTTACTCCAGCTTTAAATGTGGCGGTCGCATCCACTTCCAGTTCCGCATGTAGTCCTCTATCTTTACCTTACAACTAATTTGATCCACATGCTAACATTTCAGTGCGTAATTCACTAAAAATTTTTCGCGGCATGTAAACAAATCTTATTGTTTGCTGCAAAATTCCAAGTCCTTCGGTTCCTGGGGCCGGATTCTGTAGCACGGAGAATTTGGGAATTTGGGAGATGAGAATTGCGTTTTCTTAGAATTCTTAATTCCCTAATTCTCCATTCCCAATTCACTAACATGGTTGGAGGATTATGGAAAACGTAAGAAATGTGAAAAAGTGCGAATCGCCTGGGACGATTAGGGTATCAATTTTTGTTGTAGAGGGTTGGACTTTTTTTCATATGTGAGGTATATCTGCCTATTACCTTCCAATGTCGAAATAAATTTAAATTTCTTTTTTGTTGGGGTAGTTTTTGAGGGATGTAGGAGGGTAGGTTTTCTCGAGTTTTTCCGGGATAACGATAGAATGGAGAGTAGAAGGAGGATGTATGTGGTATCAAAAAAAATGGGAGCTCAGCGCGAACAAGATAGGTTTAAGAAAAGGGGCGGGGAGAGTGCGGGGTAGAAATGGGAGCTGATTGAGAGAAATTTAAAAAAAATTAAGACTTTGAGAGACAAAATCCTTGTTCCTCTGTTAGTATTGCATGGATTTCCATAATTTGTTTTTTACAATATAGCCAGGATACGCAGTGAATACATAACTCAATTTGAAATTCCTAGGTACCTAGATACCTTCACAAAACGCAACAAAAGCAGACAATACAATTTTTCCAATCACTTTTCCACTTGCAAAACACCGGAGAATTAGCAAGTGGAATGGAGATTTTGGGAATTCCGTACTCACTTATCAAATTCTCTCTTAGTTGAAAATTTTTCGTCTTACTTTCACTTCTCAAATTCGCCGGTGTTTGCTTGTGGAAAAGTAAGACGAAAAATTCTCAACTGAGAGGATTTGAGAAGCGAGTACGGAATTCCCGAATTCTCCATTCCACTTGTTCCGGTGTTTGCTTGTGAAAAAGTAAGACGAAAAATTCTCATCTGAGAGGATTTGAGAAGCGAGTACAGAATTCCCGAATTTTTCGTCTTACTTTCACTTCTCAAATTCTCCGGTGTTTGCTTGTGGAAAAGTAAGACGAAAAATTTTCAATTGAGAGAGAATTTGAGAGGTGCGACGGAATTCCCGAATTCTCCATTCCACTTGTTAATTCTCCGGTGTTTGCTTGTGAAAAAGTAAGACGAAAAGTAAGTAGAGAATTCCCAAATTCTACATTCCACTTGTTAATTCTCCGGTGTTTTGCAAGTGGAAAAGTAAGTGGAAAAATTGTATTGTCTGCTTTTGTTGCGTTTTGTGAAGGTATCTAGGTACTTAGGAATTTCAAATTGAGTAATGTATTCACTGCGTATCCTGGCTATATTGTAAAAAACAAATTATGGAAATCCATGCAATACTAATAGAGGAACAAGGATTTTGTCTCTCAAAGTACCCGCTACACGCGAAATTGATCAATTTGATCGTCGTCCAGTACAGAAGAGATGCTGTAAAATTTTTAAATATACACGGTAAAGCTTGTGTGTAGGATGAAATCGCATCTACATTTTGTCCCCTAATTAAATATGTAAATAATTTTTGAATCCGATAAACCGTTTTGGAAATAACTGTAAAAGAAGTGTAGCAGTCCTTTTTAAGGTGAAAAATTGGCCGTTTTTGGTACAAAAATTGACATATTTTCATCTCATCATTGCGAAGAACTGGTAAGTTCTGGAAATTTACTTCCCATGACAAAAATGTTCACAACGGAGTACTAATGGATGTGAAACAAAGAACGGAAGAAATATATGCAAAATATGGAAACTGGGGTGTATATGACCGTAGTGTAAAAAAATCGTTTTTCGGCGGTCAAAAGTCAGCTATCACGTTAAAACGATCAAAGACAAACTACACCACTCGATTACCCTCTCCTCCCTCTTTAATTTGGTACCAAACATGACGTAGTTTTAGCAACCCCCTATGAGGGGTGGTACAACCCCCAACCCCCAAAACACCCTGCCCTGAAAATTGTTCACCTATATTTTTGTTCTCTAAACCCTTAATCTATCAAAAAAATTCCAATATTGCGATAGCAAAATTTACCGCCGAGGCCGCTCAAATCTGCAAATAAGCGTTAATCGAAATAAAATATAGCCTATAATACCCATGCATGCCTAATTACCAAAGTGAATTCTTACTTTTTTTATATTGGGCTTAGAGATCCTGAGCTTACCCCTCTGAATTATTGCAGCTCCTGATATTGTCTTAATTTTTTTTAATTTCCCGTAATCAGCTCCCATTTCTACCCCGCACTCTCCCCGCCCCTTTTCCTAAACCTATCTTGTTCGCGCTGAGCTCCCATTTTTTTGATACCACATACATTCTCCTTCTACTCTCCATTCTCTCGTTATCCCGGAAAAACTCGAGAAAACCTACCCTCCTACGTCCCTCAAAATCTACCCAAGAAATTTAAATTTATTTCGACATTGGAAGGTAATAGGCAGATGTACCTCACATATGAAAAAAAGTCCAAAATTGATACCCTTAATCGTCCCAGGCGATTCACACTTTTTCACATTTCTTACGTTTTCCATAATCCTCCAACCATGTTAGTGAATTGGGAATGGAGAATTAGGGAATTAAGAATTCTAAGAAAACGCAATTCTCATCTCCCAAATTCTCCGTGCTACAGAATCCGGCCCCTGGAAACTTATCAGATAATAAGCGACATCCGTCAGCCGATTCTTTACACATTTCATAATAATACGTTTTTCTGCTGCTTTCAGTCGGTCATAAATATCTTTGCAACAACACAGACATCGATACACTTCCTTCGCTAACTTTGGAGATTTTCTCAGAAAACATTGGCACGTATTTTGGCAACATATCCATAATTTTATCATGCATCCGCCATGTTGTCTTTTAGCGTTGCGCCTAACTTGATGTTTGTTCCTATTGTTTCTTCCAGTTGCCCTTGCGCTTTGCTTTTTCTATAATCGAAGCTAATTCTTTAAGAAGCTCCTTAAATGCTCGACTCGGCACTTGTTTCTCTAATTCCTCTGTCACTATACACTTAATTCTCACTTTTCACAGGCCATTCCAATTACTTTGAGTACGATACGATACGCAAAACATCTCAGAAGTGTTTGCACAAAGATCTTTCTTAATTCATCTTTGTGGAACACTCCTCTACTATATACGACTTTTATGCCCAATCTACAATGCATGGTAAAACCACGTCGTCAAAACGATAAGGATTTTTGTGTTTGCTTCCCACTCTTGCATTTGAAAATATATTCTTGCAAAAATGTCCCTTCTCTCTCATTCATTTGACGACATGAGCACGAGCTTATATGTAGTAGTTAATCAGCAAAAACGATATAGTAATACCTCAGGTGTATTCAGCATGATTTAGAACCATGTAGGGGAATTTAGAACAAAACAGCTGTAAACTGGAACTTGTACTTTCAATCTTAAAAGAAATATTTTATATTATTTGACTTGTCCCAAGCAATTTCTTAGTTTACTAAATTTACTAAATTATAGTATAAATTATTGAGACCAAATACTTCCTTCGATGTAATTCTGCAATGAAATCGAGGAAACAATTACATTTATGATAATTGACAGGTAAACAGCTGTTTAATTTGGCAGCTTACCACTACTTACATATTTCGTGTATTTATATGCATTCTTCAGCAAACGATATCGTTTTGGCGATGTGGTTTAACCATGCATTGTAGATTGGGCATTAGTACCCGATTATCCTCGATTACAATCAATACCTCTACTAAAACGTGACGTTGAAGACCTTAATTGTCCACGAAAATAGAAAAAATGTTTTAAAATTATTACTTTTTTCTTATAATATGGAATTTCGCAATCAAACGCCATTCACTGACTCACACCCTTTTCGCTTTATCTTTAAAAAAAAAAAAAATCTAATACTTTTATTTTTCTGCAATACATATATATTAAAGAAAATATCTGTTAATACTTGAAAACTAGACACACTTGTAAAGAACTAGAGTAATCGAAAAATGTAATAAATGTACCGTTTTTTCATTGTTTAGTCATCGACAGACCCTTGATTATAGTTACATACCTAAACTGTGAAATTGCGTTGCAGCACCCGAACAAAAACCATTGGTCATTTCATAAATATTTGAGATATTTTTGGGTACAAACAACATTAGCGTATGTATGGTTGCTTCTGGATGTCTTGCGCATATGGTTTCCTTTTTAGCCTAATTTAGATAGTTTTATGAACATATTTTTTTTTGTTATTGTTTTTAATAACTTGTGTTTCTGTTATAACATGTTGAGTTTATTTCAAATATATGTACATACATAGGTTCAATTCGTCCAACACATCCTTAGAGAAATGTTTTGGAAAATTGAACAGATCTAAAAACGTTTTATCCGATATCACCTAAAAGTGATTTTGTGTATCTCGCAAGTTTCATATTCTTCATAAATTGACTCTATAGGTCATCATCATTATCATGAGTCAGGAAATATCTGGAAATTTATAAATTTCTATAGAATCTATAATCCTGTTTAATCAACTTGCACCACTTCCAAACATACTTGCCAACTTTCATGAAATTTTTAAAAAACCAAGGATTTATTATGAGCAAATACAAGATTGCTGGAACTCTTGATTTTTTACTCGTTGACACCGTTGAGATCCTAATTTAAAATTTTGGTACGTTTTAGTGGATAATATAAGGTAAAAAAATAAATAAATCAAAAGTACGTCTCTCAGGATATTCAAGGATAAAATCCTTATTCTAGATGTCATTTTTCGCATATATTTTCAAGATGCTATTCTTCGTAGATAGCTTGAAGTCCTATCTTTCAAATGAGCCATATTTCACTGTCACCGTTGAGATCCCAATTTAAAATTTTGGTTGTTTTAGTGGATAATATAAGGTAAAAAATAAAAAAAAAATAATAAGAAAATCAAAAGTACGTCTTCCGGATATTCAAGGTAAAGTACTTATTCTTGGTATCATTTTTCGCATATATTTTTAAGATGCTATTCTTATTAGATAGCTTGAAATCCTATCGTTGCTATTTTTTTCCGAAAATGGAAATTTTATTTTTAAAAACTAAGACCTTATGATAGCAACGACTTATTCCTGAGATTATTTTCTTCGGCTATATGATACATAAGCACTTCAGTTCATTATCTTTAAAGTGATATCAAAATCATTAAAATCAGTTACTTACGGAGTTTTAAAAGTACGTAACTCTACAACGATATTATATACATATATATATATGTATGTGTGTTAAAAAAATTGGTCAAACAGCAATGCAAGTGCAGATAAGCTGTTATTTTAAAATGAAATTCCGATTTTGTTTTTTTAATTTTCATTGTTTTGTTTAATTTTTTTTTCAATTTGTGTTTGTTTATGTATTAACAACTATATTAAATGATGCAGTTTATCAATACCAGTATTAACAACATTCATTTTCAGTCATTTTACCTGATAAAATTTCATGGCTTTCGCAATTTGACTTATTTTTCAATAAACTGCAAAGTGAACCTTTCGAGTAAACCGTAAATCGATGTGTAGCGATTACTAATGTCAAATAACTATTCATCTTCAATTGAGTCGTTTTTCAGCACACAGTACAGGGTTGTTATTATATTCTGTCAGTAAATAAAATACGTGTAACTTTTGAACAAATTAATTAATTTTATTTATTTGTTTGAAAGTAATAAAAAGGCTTATTAAAATTTAAAATATAGTACTTATAATTCAATTTGACTACCTTTGGACTTAATAACAGCTCTTAATCTCTTTGGGAACGAAGAGCAAGCGGCACGCACTACCTCTAATGGAATATAGTCCCAAACTTTCAACAAAACTTTTTTAAATTCACTAATATTTCTGACGTCGCAGTTGGTTAGACGTCCAAGCATATAACCCCATATGGAAAAGTCTAGTGGGCTCAAATCGGGGGAGGATGGAGGCCATTTGTCCTTTGGTATAAAATCTGGCAAATTTACTTTGCACCAATCTTGAACCACGTTTGCTGAATGAGCTGGTACTCCGTCTTGTTGAAACAAAAAGTAGTCTTCACCGAACAATCTTCTGGCATGAGGCAGCATATGATTTTGCAAAACATCCGTCAAATAATAACTGGAGTTAATTTTAACACCGTTATCAATGAATAGCAATGGCAATTTTACCCTGCTACAAATAGCTCCCCAAACCATTATGTGAGATGAAGATTGAAATTTTTCAATAACGCGTTTTTCTCTTGGAATGTCAGTGATATTAAATGCATAGCACCTATCGTTTTGCGAATTGAATGTTTCTTCTAAAACAAAAAGCTTTTCATCTGAAAAAATTATATCGGAATCAGCGTGCCATTCAAGCAAAATCTTGGAACGTTGATGTCGTTTTGCTTCCTGCATTTTCGTTATACCATGAATTTTTCTTTTTTTATATGGTTTCATTTTCAGATCCTTTATTAATATATTTCTGGCTGTTGATCGACTGATTCCATGTTGTTTAGCGATTTGATTTTGCGAACGATTACAATTTCTTCTAATTTTTTCTCGAACTTGTTTGATAACCGCTGGTGTACGAACCGTACGCTTTCTACCTGATCTTCGCCTATCTTTCACTGAACCAGTTTCTCGAAATCTTTTTATTGTACGAAAAACAAATCTATCGGCAATTCCCACTTTTCTGCACTCACGACAAATTGCCTTCGATTTCAAATTTCGCGAATATAACGCAATAACTAACGCACGCTTTCCTTCTAGATTAATTTTCTTCTGTTACAAATTACTGCGGAAATCGAACTGTCAAAATATTTCTCCCGCACTCTTGGATGACTTAATAAAAAATATTAGTTACCATTGTTTACTTACCGCAAAGGATTAATACGCAGTTTAATTTTACTGACAGAATATAATAACAACCCTGTATATCGAAAAAAGTGTTATAATTGCGAACGAAATCAATGTATGTGCAACTTCTTCGCTATATGTAACATTTCTTGAAAAATAGTATCAATGCTGTTAATAAATTTATTTCAAAACGCTCTGTGAGAAAAAAGAAAAAAAATTCCACAATTTGATGTTTCCCAATACTTTTTCTCACTTTCTCACTTTTTTCAACTTTACTATCGTTTTCTCAAAACTGGCTATTTGCTAATAACGAGTTATTTAAAAAAACCACAGAATTCTTTCTCTTATTCCTTCAAACCCCTATTTTCAACAAATTTATTAGTAAGAAAAGTAGTTATTCATATGGATTTATAACGTTTTGCTTCACTTAAATGGATTTATTGCATTATAAATGCAGTTATTTTAGGTATTACTACTTAATACGACAATTGAAATTATTTTTATACTGTGGTTTTCGGACGATTTGATATTGCCAGATTAGAATATTTCATATTTGTACATAGTACATATTTGAATTTAGGTCGTCGATTCTAGAATTCGGGTAATTGAATAACCGAATTTTGCGAACCCTTATCTAGAAATATATTTCAACTGTTTGTTTTTTTCTGTTTTATCTACCAGCACTATGCACACATACACGATTGGCCATAGTTGAGCTGGTAAATGCGCAGCTCTATCTAAAATGCATAGATGAAACTTAATTTGCAAGCATAATACAGTTGTTCCAATTCACTGTCCAAAAAAGTGACTGACTCTAAGTTGTGACAGGTCTAAATGGCTTGTCCCTCATTCTCGTATCCTTTTTCCCTTCCTGGAAGCCATGCAAATGCAGGAAACTTTCTGGTACTTTGGCTACCTAAAAAAAAACAAGTATTTTGAAAAGTTATTAATGTATTCTTATTATTTTATTTTATTATATTATTATCTATCTTCTGAATAGGTTGGACTACATGCAAATTCTTCCGAAGATACGCGCCTCCTGTACTGTACTACGGGTATACTACTTCAGAAACTTATAAAAAATAAACATATGACCAATTTCACCCATATACTACTGGACGAAGTACATGAGAGAGATCAAGACATGGATTTCCTTTTAATAATTATTAGGAGACTACTTACTACAAATTCTCAAAATGTCAAAGTTGTTTTGATGTCTGCTACAATAGATTCACCAATCTTGAACCACGTTTGCTGAATGAGCTGGTACTCCGTCTTGTTGAAACAAAAAGTAGTCTTCACCGAACAATCTTCTGGCATGAGGCAGCATATGATTTTGCAAAACATCCGTCAAATAATAACTGGAGTTAATTTTAACACCGTTATCAATGAATAGCAATGGCAATTTTACCCTGCTACAAATAGCTCCCCAAACCATTATGTGAGATGAAGATTGAAATTTTTCAATAACGCGTTTTTCTCTTGGAATGTCAGTGATATTAAATGCATAGCACCTATCGTTTTGCGAATTGAATGTTTCTTCTAAAACAAAAAGCTTTTCATCTGAAAAAATTATATCGGAATCAGCGTGCCATTCAAGCAAAATCTTGGAACGTTGATGTCGTTTTGCTTCCTGCATTTTCGTTATACCATGAATTTTTCTTTTTTTATATGGTTTCATTTTCAGATCCTTTATTAATATATTTCTGGCTGTTGATCGACTGATTCCATGTTGTTTAGCGATTTGATTTTGCGAACGATTACAATTTCTTCTAATTTTTTCTCGAACTTGTTTGATAACCGCTGGTGTACGAACCGTACGCTTTCTACCTGATCTTCGCCTATCTTTCACTGAACCAGTTTCTCGAAATCTTTTTATTGTACGAAAAACAAATCTATCGGCAATTCCCACTTTTCTGCACTCACGACAAATTGCCTTCGATTTCAAATTTCGCGAATATAACGCAATAACTAACGCACGCTTTCCTTCTAGATTAATTTTCTTCTGTTACAAATTACTGCGGAAATCGAACTGTCAAAATATTTCTCCCGCACTCTTGGATGACTTAATAAAAAATATTAGTTACCATTGTTTACTTACCGCAAAGGATTAATACGCAGTTTAATTTTACTGACAGAATATAATAACAACCCTGTATATCGAAAAAAGTGTTATAATTGCGAACGAAATCAATGTATGTGCAACTTCTTCGCTATATGTAACATTTCTTGAAAAATAGTATCAATGCTGTTAATAAATTTATTTCAAAACGCTCTGTGAGAAAAAAGAAAAAAAATTCCACAATTTGATGTTTCCCAATACTTTTTCTCACTTTCTCACTTTTTTCAACTTTACTATCGTTTTCTCAAAACTGGCTATTTGCTAATAACGAGTTATTTAAAAAAACCACAGAATTCTTTCTCTTATTCCTTCAAACCCCTATTTTCAACAAATTTATTAGTAAGAAAAGTAGTTATTCATATGGATTTATAACGTTTTGCTTCACTTAAATGGATTTATTGCATTATAAATGCAGTTATTTTAGGAATTACTACTTAATACGACAATTGAAATTATTTTTATACTGTGGTTTTCGGACGATTTGATATTGCCAGATTAGAATATTTCATATTTGTACATAGTACATATTTGAATTTAGGTCGTCGATTCTAGAATTCGGGTAATTGAATAACCGAATTTTGCGAACCCTTATCTAGAAATATATTTCAACTGTTTGTTTTTTTCTGTTTTATCTACCAGCACTATGCACACATACACGATTGGCCATAGTTGAGCTGGTAAATGCGCAGCTCTATCTAAAATGCATAGATGAAACTTAATTTGCAAGCATAATACAGTTGTTCCAATTCACTGTCCAAAAAAGTGACTGACTCTAAGTTGTGACAGGTCTAAATGGCTTGTCCCTCATTCTGGTATCCTTTTTCCCTTCCTGGAAGCCATGCAAATGCAGGAAACTTTCTGGTACTTTGGCTACCTAAAAAAAAACAAGTATTTTGAAAAGTTATTAATGTATTCTTATTATTTTATTTTATTATATTATTATCTATCTTCTGAATAGGTTGGACTACATGCAAATTCTTCCGAAGATACGCGCCTCCTGTACTGTACTACGGGTATACTACTTCAGAAACTTATAAAAAATAAACATATGACCAATTTCACCCATATACTACTGGACGAAGTACATGAGAGAGATCAAGACATGGATTTCCTTTTAATAATTATTAGGAGACTACTTACTACAAATTCTCAAAATGTCAAAGTTGTTTTGATGTCTGCTACAATAGATTCTAAAGAGGTAAGATTTGAAGGACTTACTGATACAACTTAAATTTACTCATTTGTACTTTTTAGTTTTCAGAATATTTTAAAATAGGACGAAACGGGGTATTGGTTCCCGCGCTTACTGTTAAAGTTGATACGCGTCGATTATATAATGTCAAAGACTTCTATCTAAATCAGTTGGATAGGCTTAAGAGTGTAAGATATAAAATAATTATTTGTTCATTCGAATCCATTTTTTCATAAATCGCAGAAATTTGATATAAATTATGATGAGCCAGGAATTTCCGACGAAATGTACAAGATTGCCTTAAAACTTATTGTCGTATTTGAAAAAATTGATAATGAAGGTGAAGATGTTCTACAAGCTGGTCAAAAACCATCAATTTTAATATTTCTTCCTGGTATTAATGAAATCGATCGAATGGAAAAGACTCTATTAAAGTTAATAGATCTGTAAGTATTGAAGTAGTTTTCAGTTTTATTTAGGAAAAAAACATACCTTTCAGCAATACCGAAATAAAATTGTTACCAATTCGCTTGCATTCTATGATATCCGCCGATGAGCAACAAAAAGTTTTTCGACATCCGCCTCCAGGACACAGAAAAATTATATTGTCAACCAACATTGCTGAAAGTTCAATAACTGTTCCTGATGTGAAATATGGTACAACATACATTGAAATATAATTTCAATATTATTTTGTTTATTACACACAGTTATTGACTTTTGTTTAACAAAGTCATTAGTGACTGATACCAGTACAAATTTGACAACCTTGCAACTTCATTGGGCAGCACGTAGTAATTGTCGACAGAGAGCTGGACGAGCCGGTCGTGTCATGAATGGAAGGGTGTACCGGCTTGTGTCGAAGTATTATTATGATGTAGGCTGAATCTAAATAAGTATTTTGTCGATGTAACCAATTCTATGTTTCAGAATGTTATGGAGGAATACGGGTCACCTGAAATGATCAGATGTCCATTGGAAAATATTGTTCTCAAAGCAAAATTACTAGAAATGGGTCCACCACATGCTATCCTTGCCTTAGCAATGAGCCCACCAAATTTGTCTGATATCAGGAATACTATACTAGTTTTAAAAGAAGCAGGAGCCCTATATAAAACTGTGAACGGACACTATGAGGCTTTTGATGGTGATATAACTTATATTGGGCGAATAATGGTTGCATTGCCCGTAGATATTCGTATTAGCCGTCTTATAATATTTGGTTACATGTTCAGTATATTAGAAGAAGCTGTAATAATAGGTAAGCTTCTATTTTTTGATAATTTGCCATAAGTTATTAAATACCTTTCAGCCGCGGGCCTAAATGTAAAAAGTATATTTGACTTCCCCTTTAATAATGGACTGGGCGCGTATTCTCAGAAATTGACATGGTCGGATGGTTCTGGAAGTGATTTGTTTGCCATTTTGAAAGCGTTTCGGGTAATTTAAGATTTCGTAAATTTATTTCGTAATAAATAATTTTTGTAGGTTTGGCGTAGCATGAAAGAACAAAAGAATTTTGATGATGAAGATACTGAGAAAATTTGGGCTAGGCGTTATTTCATTAATACAAGATCAATGAAAGAAATGAATTTACTTGTTCAAGAAATTAAAGATCGTCTTGCTCATATAGGAATTAGAGAAGAAACTGGTGTGAATCGGGTTAATTGGTTAGAGAAAGAGAAAACTATCGTTTTAAAAATTATTATTGCTGGTAAGTCTTTTTTATAAGATTTTAAATTTCAAAAATGTCAGTTGACGATTTTTTTTTTTCACTATAACAATAATTGATTACAGTTTAAATTTTATTATTACGAGGTTTTAAAAATTGTGAATCAATACCAATATCTACTTCCGTTCAAAGTTATTAATATTTTTATGCTATGCGAAAAAAGTCTGCTCTTGAAGCATATCTAGACAGATAGAAACTAGCAGACTACATTGAATTTAAACAAGAGTTACATTTCGCCTTTGTAATTTCTTCATCTTACAAAATTCATAGGTTCCACTAAACGAAGATTCTCAAGCATATATTCATTCTGCTAAAACGTCGTTTTAAGATTTTCCTTCAAACCGAAGAGGTATATGGCCTTGGGGAAAATCTAATGTATGCGGCTATTATCAATATTTGGTCAGAGTATTCGTATTATACACATTTTTTAATCTTACAAATATCGATATGGGCAAAATGCCGGGATCAAAGTATCATTTTTAGTACTAGGTAATTATTAGTAAGATTGCATACTTTAAACCATTTGTCAAAATCCTTAGTACTTTTGCAACGGAATTTATATTACATCTGACCCTCGATGTTATATATTGAAAAAGTAGACATCTAAAGTAAAACAATATTACACGCATATTAATATATTTTGATATTATAAGTATGTAGTTTTTCATAAATTTAGGCGAAAATACATAATAAATCGAGAAAACAAAAAATTAATTAGTATTACATATAAATCTGCAGTGCTGTCGGTCGTCGGCCCCTCTCGCCGTTGCAATTGAATTAATTCAATAAAGTTAGAGGTTATCCACTATATTGCAAAAGGTTTCCTCTTTAAACAATCCATGCTCGCTATTTTTATCGATGTTGAAGGTGCCTCTAACAATGTCCTTTTACATAAGTTCACTGAAACGCTAACAAAATTGAGAACCTCGTTTCAATCCAATCCCAATCCATCCCTATGTAATACACTAATACACGCTCCATAAAACGTTCCTGGAGAAAATTTTTCCTATTGCTACAACGGTCTGCCGTCTGCCATCATAACTGTCTTTAGCCCTCAATTCCGATTCTATTTCTTGCTTCATTCTGTTCTATTACATATATTGTGGGGCTTGTTCTCCTCTTTTGAAAGCTCAGAACTAAAGCATAAATATTTTCAAGTTCATTCAAATGAAAGCATGAACGCACAAGCAACCCCTTAATATTTCATTGTAATACATCCTATTCGAACTGAGCAGGCGAGATAACTGCGTACTACATAGTAGTTTTTTTTTTAGTTTTTTGTATCCTAAATTTACGCGATTGTTTTAAATTTTTTTTATTTTCAAAAATTTTTGTAACCGTGTAAAACTAAAAATTAGTATAATATAGTATAATATAAATGGATTGTTTCCTTATTTTTTCAGTCGTGTTAAACCGAAACCGTGCAAATCGAGTACCGTGCAAATCGAGGCTTAGGTCTATCTCAAATTGATATAAAATCGTGTTTTCTTCACCACATGACTCGACTTACGTCAAAGTTTTCCATTTGCCAAATTATAAATTTTAAAAGAAATCAAATTTTAGATAAAACCAATAATTTTATTTAATCCTAAAAATAATAAATGCCTATCTATTCAAATTCAGTAGAAAAAAAAATTATGTGGAAATCAAATATTAATAAGTAATCACCAAGTTTTAAAATGAAATTGCCCTGAATTCGGATGAGATGAAGAGAAACAACTCTGAGACAGATCCCAGTGAAACGACCAAAAAGAATATTAAAATTTTACAAAACAAGGTAAAAGTTATAATTGGTCTAAAAGACCAATAATATTATACCCTAGATGAAAATAAAAGTTAAATCCAGTCAGTTCACTACTTACGACGGGGTTCGGTTCCGCAACTTCGGACGTAAATTGAAATGGTCGTAAGTCGAATTTCATACAAAAATAAACAATATAATTATAACAAATTTATGTATGTACATCAAAATTAATAGCTTTTTTCTGATTTTTAATTCTTTACTACATCACAATTATCAGAAGTGTGCAAGATACATATTTTGTGGTATATAAACATAACTGATAAGTTTGTGTAATTTTTTTATGAAATTTTTTCCTCGGAAATGCGAATGGTCGAGGTGGTCGTTTCCCGAGAACTGACAAGTAAAACCCAAAGTTTCGTGTGGCAACACCAAGAACGGATTGCCCGATTTAGTTCATTTTTGAAATTTTATTTATTATTTTTATGAAAACGCCATCTACAAAATTTCAGCTTCCATGTCGACGTGTTCTCAACCAGTTTCCAAATATAGAGTGAAAAACCAAAGTGTTGTAGGTAACACCAAGAATGGTGAATTGCTATGAAAACACCATGTACCAAATTTCAGCTCTACGTCGACGCTTTCTGAGACAGTGCCCAAATATATAGTGAAAAACGAACCTTTTGTATGGCAATCCTACGAAGGAAATACCCGATTTGTTCCATTTTCGAATTAAATTTACTTGCTTTCAAAAAGCTCGTGTGCGGAATTTCAGTACTTTATGTGAACGCGCTCTCGAGTTATCATGAGGACGGACAGATAGACAGACGGACATGCAAAAATCAAAAAAAAATTGTAATATATGCGTGCGTGTCCAACCCATTTTGCTTTACCAGCACTATTTCTGTGCTTTACAAACGGAATGACAAACTTAGTATACCCTATGATTTCATCGAGGGTATAAAAGTACAAAAGAAAATTATCTGTAATGCTTCTGTGGCTTTCTTATCAATTACAAATCTATATTCAAAACTGTAGAGTTCTAAGAGTAAAAATTTATAAAAAAAGAAAAACCCAAAAGTATGCAAAATAAAGAACTTTTTGGCGAATTAGGTGCTGATAATTTCCTTGATATTTTTTTGCGTTATCTACATTTAGATGACTCCTATTGCAATGAGTCTCATAAAGATTGTCAATTAGCTAGTGTAGTGTAAAGGCTTTGGCTTGACGTGGTGCATTCCAGCCTTATCCATCGTGATATTATAAACGACAAATCAAGTGCGCTTTCGCCATTTTTCTCTTACAGCTGTCGTAGTTTTCCCTCGATGTTCGCTTTATTGTCCTCTTTGTTCCTTGGAGCTCATGTTTAGCCCTCAGTTCGATTACATAGCATCTTTTGTCCTCTTGATTAGATTAGATTTGTAAAGAGGTGTGTAGCCGTTAGCCGCGCTATCACTGCGACCTGAAAGATTTATTGTGAGTCCCCGTTGCATTTACTCCCTTTCTAGGTTCAGACTGTTAATAAAGTCTAGAACCCATCTGGGATTGAGCCACACGTAGGTTGCTGGAGGAAAAGCATGTTCGAGGTGGAGTTCTCTCCGCCTGGCCAATACTTTGCAGTTGCAGAGCAAGTGCTCCGAGGTTTCGTGAGCATCCTAACAGAAACGGTAGGATAAATCCCTGGTTGTTTAGGTGATACCTCAAGGGCAATGGCCTGAGAAGAGCTCAGTAATCATTTTGTGCTCTGTTCTTCTAAGGAGTAGGAGTTCTTATGTTTTTCCGCCAGAGGTGTCGATAAACTTTTTTGCCTGACGAAGTCTGTAGCCTTTATTCTCCCAGTCGTTTAGGGCAGGTCTGAGGTAATACTTTGAAGTGCCACAAAATGGGTCTGGTCCGACAAACTGAGTTTCCGCTCTTTTGGCTAGGCCATCAGAAATTTCCTTGCCTTTGTAGCCCTCATGTCCAGGTACCCACATGAGGATTACCTTATTTCTCCTTGATAGTTTTTGAGGGCTTGTATACATTCCCAGACTATCCCTGACTTCACAGTGTAGGGCTTTAAGGCCTTGAGGGCAGCTTGACTGTCCGAGACGATATTAATGGTTGAGCCATTTATGGCTCTTTTAATGCAGGTATCGGCCCATTCTGGAATGGCCAATACCTCGGCTTGGAATGCGGTAGGGGTAGAGCCCAGAACCGATATATGGCATTTGCAGCCGTATACGCCCAGTCTGACTCCATTGTTCGTTTTTGAACCGTCTGTATACCACACCATCCTTGTTGGAAGGACGTTTTAGTGGAACGCCATTGCTGTCGGTCTCTACAAAATCCACCCTGGGTGTGATTATATCAGATATTGTCGTCATTTGCTCGAAGCATATCTGTTTCTACTTTTACACTCTAATAGCACTTGAGATCGCTTCCTTTTTCATCTGCAAATGTAGGATGGAAGGTTTAGTAAGGCTTCCTTGGCTGCTGTAGGACAGGTTCTCATGGCACCAGTTATTCCTAGACAGACAAGCCGCTGGGTTTTTTTAAGTAGAGTCTCAGCCGTTTTTTGATTAGTTTTTGGCCACCATGCGAGGGCCGCATAGGCCACCATGGGTCTAACAACCGTGGTGTACATCCAGTACATGATTTTTGGCTTCCGACCCCATGCTCTCTGCCAATGAAGTGACAACACGTGTAGAGCGATCGCACCGTTGTATCCGTCACTCTGGACAGATGCGAACTCCAGGTAAGTTTCTTATCTAAATTAAATAAAAATAACACATTGACGCCGACGACGACGACAGTCGTCGCAGCTTTACCGTAGCGATCGGGCGAAGCCCATGATCATGCATACATGGTTAAAGCTGCGACGACTGTCGTCGTCGTCGTCAATGTGTTATTTTTATTTACCGTGTGCAAATTTCAAAGTCGTTGTCGTTGTCGTTTATTTTTTTTTTTTTTTAAGTTTTAATATAAGAAACCATATAAATAAAAAATTATTTAGTTATAAATTATGGCTAAGAAAGGTTATACGTATCCTGGATATAATTATCTGGGTCCAGGCAATGATATATGTAGTGAAGAAGAAGTCGTAAATTCGACAGATTCGACGAAGTTATTGCAGACGATAATATTAATCAACCTCAACCTGGACCAAGCAAGCGACCTGCCGATACCGGATCAGCCGACGACAACGCAACAACCGCCAAACAACTCAGACCTGAAGACCTTAGTTGAGGTTCAGATACAGGCGAAGTCTCTCCTCCGCTTACACCTGGTACAGCTAAAGCTCTTGAAGATATTCTTAGTAATATTGATACTGGTGATATTTCTGAAGCTGCTGTAGGGGTTCTGCAGAAGCATCCGCACATACACCAATGGATACGACAGAAAATATACAAGGTGGGTAGGGCCGTGGGCCCAATACGGGGGCGAGATCCGATGCGAGCGGATTACGTGGAACTGGAGGAGCGTCATCAACTTTACCAAATAAAACCTGGATTAGACCTAGTGAACCATCATCTGCGACAACGGTTACATTTAAAAAGAGTAGAATGTTAATTTCATATGGATATAGTACTGAAAATATTCAATTAGGTAGTCCAGATTATGTGGAAAATATTACTACACCATTGGCATTAATACCAGTTGATTTTTTACCATTTTATTTAAGTCATGCAGAATTTGCAGGACTTCCTTTTGGAGCATCAATTACAGAAGTATCTTGTACAGTTACACCGTTAGGAACAAGAACTGCATTTGATACGGGTACAACATTAAGTGGAACCGCAACATCAGAATATGTACCAATTGGTTTAATTTGTGAAGGTTTAAATAAACAATTTTATGGCCGAAATAAAGAATATACAGTTGATGATACAAATCCTATGAAACCAACAGATGTTAAACCTATAAATGCCAAAGAAATTGCTAATAAATATTACACACATTTAAGTAGCAATGCATTATGTGTACCACAATCAATCGAACAATATTATGTACACGAATGGAACCGTTCTGAAAATCCAGATAGATAAATCCAGCAACTGCACAAGTTTCTTATCTCAATAGTGCATGTTATTGGAAAATAGAATGTCAGTGTCGAGTTCAATTTGATGTTAATTCAGCATGCTCTAAAAACAACACAATTAGTTGGCCATTAGAAGTGACCTTCATCGAAAATGCAACGCAGTCATATACAGACGGCCAGACCTTGTTTGGTAACACAGATACGAAAAGTGGAAATGTGACTGGAAAAAATTATGACGATAGTGATAACGATGATGAATTTTATATAATGCACCAAAGTGCAACGCAATTAAAGCTGTAATAAATTTATATTTTATATTGAAATAAAAAATATTGCATGGCATTACAAATATTTATTCAATTATTTTATACAATTTTAATAATTGGTAATAACCAAAAGGATGGGGTTTCTTATTTAATTTTTTTAAATGTACACAATTTTTCCATGTATATTTATACATTCTAGTTCGAAAAGCTTCATCCTTGGGGAAAATATCATTATTTGATAGAATTATTACAGGTTTCGGGTAATGATGGCATCATTTTGATACTTCACTTTAGCATTAACCGTATCTCCACCAAGAATCATTTTTAAAGTCTCTATGGCTGCTGGCTCCATCATTGGTTCATTCCAAAGTATAATTCTTCTATCGACGCATTCCATCATAGGAAAATTGCAATAGCGGTTGAAATTTCCCATTTGCCCGAAATTAAGTAAAAAAGCTAGAATTGGTCTAAGACCAATTCTTATGATACCCTAGATGAATGCCGGCATTAAATTTCGTATGGTCACCGATCTATTCAAGTTTGATTTTGAAGTTGTTTTTCGCATATATTTCTAGAACGGTTTGATTATAACCAATTTTATAGGATTTCGTATTCTGCAGAAGTTTTTAGTACAATAAAAATGTCTTGGACTGATCGTTTTCAAAATATACGTAAAAAACCTAAATTTTTATATGTCAACATCAAGAAGGAGTTGCTTGATTTAGTCCATTTTTGACATTCTATTTGCTAATGTAGTAAGAACATCATGTACGAAATTTCAGCTCTCTACGACGACGCGTTCTCAGGCAATGTCCAAATATATAGCGGAAAACGAAATTTTTATATGGCTACCCCAAGAAGGAGTTGCCCGATTTGTCTCATTTTCGAACTTAATTTTACTTTTTTTTTTTAAAGTCTGTGTACAAAATTTCAGCTCTCTAAGTATACGCGTTCTCGAGTTATCGTGCGCACGGACGGACGGACGGACATGCAAAAATCAAAATAACTTTTAATATTATGAATGGGTGTCTAATCCATTTTGCTCTGCCATCATTATTTCGAGGTGTTACAAACGGAATGACAAACTTAGTATACCCTATAGATTTCATCTAGGGTATAAAAAATGAATAACAGCATCAAAAAAAAAAAGTTCTTTCCTGCATTTGGAGGCGATAGTATAAAAATAGAATTTTTCTTATGTACTAACTTATCAACAACGTTATACAAATTTTTTAAAAAATCGTGAATCTCTGTTTTACTATTTTCAAATTAAAATTTTAATAGATTTTCTAATATGCTTATTGACTTATCTACATCATAATAAATGCTGTGGTTCGCAACTTTCGAAATGCTTATAAATTTCTTTTGTACACATTTCATTATACATATTATTTACTATCCTAACACAATTTCTTATTATTACACTATTTAAATCATAAAACTTGTATTTTGATTGAAGCCAAGCACTACTACTAAAAATTTGGTTTAATGGCGACGTTGGTCTCCTCTTGAGAAAAAGGAAGATTTCATTTCCTTTTCCTCCCTTTCTAGCTTGGGTATCTTCTTGAGGTCTGTTGCTGCTAAATTCAGAAGGCGCCGCACTAATACTTCCTTCGGGTCCACAGGAGATGAAGTGATGAAGGTGCTCCGGTATGTCGCTTGTTGCCACCATTGGTTCTTCGGGACATGCTGGATCTTCCCAAACTCGTATATGTCCATCTTGATGACTGTATCCACATTCTCCCGGCGACTTCAAAGTGACAACAAAATCGCCGTCCTTTTTGGCTATACTTTGCTGTATTGAGCCAGTGCTGGAGGTTGTATTCGATGGTCGAAATAATTCTTCTATTGTATCGTCTTCCAAACCAATGCGTGTCATCTTCGAAGTACTTGGTGAACTTACATCTGCATGAGTTGTTGCTGTAAGCACAGTCGTGGATGGTGTGGATGTGGTCTCCATGACTAAAGATGATGAGGACTGATCCGGTAAAAATTCTATTAAGGAATTCAGAATCCACTCCGAATCGTCTTGCGGGATCGAGTGCCTCGTATATATCGTGCAATATACGGTTTCTCGGAGGATGTCTACGAAATCCGCTATTGAACAAGTTGATAATTCTATGTTGCGAATTTGGAGGTTCTCTGTTATACACGATATTGCGGATAACATTTGTTCCAATATCCGCTTGCACGAAATTTTCCTCTTCAATGACAGAATCGTCAATTTTTTCAACATTTCCGGTAGAATTAATAAAATCCCCTCGAACCAGACAAGCATCAGCGTCCCCAAAATTGTACATGAGTTGTCTGCATTCGGTTCCTGCGATTGTAGAATTTCTTCTATAGTCATCAATTTCAATTTCCTGGAATTTGCTATCACTAAATTGGTTTCCTCTGGTCTCTTCCTCTTTATCGGTGTTTTCTTCTTGGTTAATTTTACTGATGTCTGGGGAGTAGCTGTAGCTGCAACTGCTTCCAATTGAATCTCGCCTTGTTTCAACGCTTGTTGATTCGTTGGAATTTCCTGAAATTCGTCTTCGTTTCCTTCGCCAAACATTGTCATCTTCGCCGGAGGAGTCAGCTCCAACGCTTCCTCGTCGCTGTTTTTTCGAAACTTTAACAAACTTATCACTTTTTTCGTTTTTGGTAATGGCATCTTGATCACTTCCAAAATATATATATGAACAACACTCTGAATTTAAACTAACTGATCTGCTTCTACACTGCATTTAAATTTCATTTAACAAACAAACCGCTTTTATAGCAAAAATTATCTCTAACAACTTTCATATTTTTCTGTAAAAATAATTGACGACGACAATCAATAAACACACAGGGTAAATAAAAATAACACATTGACGACGACGACGACGACAGTCATCGCAGCTTTAACCATGTATGCATGATCATGGGCTTCGCCCGATCGCAGATATTTGACTTCGTCTGAAAATATCAATTCCGTGTTATCAAGAAGAGGAGCCGTTAGTCAAAGCTTCGATTTTCTTGTAAACGGAACGATAACTGTTTTATTGGGGTTTATGCCAAGGTCTTTGTTTAAACACCACGTGCGGACTTTTGAGAGGGCATTTTGCATGAGGTCGGAAATGACTTGATCATGCTTGCCCCGTATTGTGACATCTAGGTCATACGCGTAGCCTTGTACATTAAAAACCGAACTGGTCAGTTCCTCTAGCAGATCATCAATCACGATCGATCACAGGAGTGGAGAGAGCGGTGATCGTGACTGAACAGTTCCCTAGAGTTGTGGTTATCCTCCTGCTACTAAGCATGGAGTCTATCCAGTTTACCGTGGAGGGCTCAAACCCCTTATCCTTGGCAGCTGATTTATTGCATCGAAGGAGGTTTTTTATATTCCCAGATGCCAGAGAGCTTAGCTCTGTTGAATAGTTTTCTGACTTCTTTTCTTTTCAAGCTCAGTTCTTTTGTTTCAGAGGGCAGCTGTGTTCGAATGAAATCATTACAGCTGTTTGGAGCTGCGTAGTGGCTGAGTCCATATGCTAATGCTACTGCCGGGAGAGTCAACTACAGCCTTAAAGTGTTGTGGATAGAGTTCTCAGTTAGTTAATTTAGGGATTCGGTACCCTTGACAGTGTGGCGTCTATATCGAACCTGATATGTCTGTGATCGGACATGAAAATCTCGTTCGATACATGCCTCCTGCTTATTTTTGTACTTATGAACATACTGGCAAGTGTTGGGTTTAGGACCTCTTGTCTAATAAAGGTTGGCTTATTACCTCGATTTAGTATCTCTAAATTGCTACACAATATAAAATCGTAAACGAAGAATTGCTTTAATCTACGTTTGCAGTAGTTAATGAGCCGTTTTAGCTCGGGGGGAGGTAATGTATCTGCTTCTCTGGGAAAGTAGGCTGAGGTTACTAACTAACTAATGAAGTTTAAATTAGTGTTGAGCAGCAATGCTGTCCTAGTATATTCATGCCCCTTACTGTAAATTAACTTAATGATTTTATGGGAAATCCTTTGATGTGGCCTTGATGTACCCAGGGCTCCTGACTGAGCGCCAGACTAAGCTTCTCCTCGATAAATCTCCTGCTAAGCACGTCTGATGCTGTTTTGACATGATGGAGATTTATCTGGAGACAACTTACATAGGTGCTCTCTGAACATGTTGGTTGATTGTTTCCAAATTGAATTGTTGTTTGATTGATGTGGCAACAAAATGAAAATGTTGCACTCCAACAGTTCTTTATTTAAATGAATATATAAATATATGTATGTACATCTATATGTATCTTAAATTCTTGACAGGATAAAATTAATAAAATGTGGTTAATTTTATTGTTTTAAAAATTTTATTTTTTATTTAAAATACTTCAGAATATTTTTAGTATTTTTTTAGAAGTGTAAAAGCAAACTTTTATTTAAAAATTATTTTACAGTTTTGCCCTCTGGCGTTTAAATTAAAACTTTTATAATTTGCTCTCTGGCGTTTAAATTAATACTATTTTTTTTATTATAGTTTGCCCTCTAGTGTTTAAATTATTAGTAAACAAGTTTGCCCTCTGGCGATTAACTTATAACTTTTATAATTTGCTCTCTGGCGTTTAAATTAATACTATTTTTTTTATTATAGTTTGCCCTCTAGTGTTTAAATTATTAATAAACAAGTTTGCCCTCTAGTGTTTAAATTATTAATAAACAAGTTTGCCCTCTGGCGATTCACTTATAACTAAAATATCCTTGACACAAATTCTATATTTTTTAAAAACAATACATTCCAAAAAGTCTTGATGTGTATTTTCTAAAAATGTATACAGTAGTGTGTATCTGTGTTCAAAGTTTTTTTTCTTCAAAGTGTTTTCCTTTAAACGTCAAATTTGAATTTTTTTTTATTTTATTTACAGTCAGCGCAAATATTACTCTGACAAACAAAAATTATATTTTATTCTATTTTTAATTATAAACAAAAATAAAAATTATTTTGTAGCTTCCGCTACATCAACACCCCCCTCAGTGAAAGCGTAAAAAAAAAAAAATTACAAATTGAACCAAACTTTTTCTTGGTGAGGTGGTCTGTCATTATATCTTGGTTATTTATATTCATGTCCACAAAAGCCGGTTTTAGACGATCGATAGAAATCGTGGTCTCTCTTCCGTTGTAGTCGACCAGAAACGTTTTGTCATTTCTTTTAATAACTTTAAAAGGTCCCTCGTATGGGTTACTTAATGATGGTTTTGAACGATCTATCCTCACGAAAACGAATTTTTAGATTTTTAGATCTTTAGGTACAAATATTTTGTTATTTTGTTTTCTAGTACTAGTTGGTACAATATTTTGAATGTGGTTTCTCAGTTTATTAATAAAATTTGATGGATCCAATGTTGGTTTTGGAGTATCTATAAAGAATTCTCCTGGGATGCCCATAAACTAAATCAGCTGGACAGCAATTGAGATCCTCTTTTATCGTGGTTCTAAAACCTAAAAGAATCGCTGGTATTTGCAAAACCCAGTTATTATGAGTCATTTTTGCTCTTAATGATGCTTTCAGTTGCCTATGGAAACGCTCTATCATTCCATTGGATTGTGGATGATAAGGTGTAGAACGGATTCTGTGTGCTCCTAATAATTTTGAAAATTCATCAAATAATTTTGATTCGAATTGAGCACGTTGATCCGTCGTTATTTCAAGAGGGATTCCAAATCGTGAAATGTATTGTGTGTATAATGTTTTAACTATTGTACTAGCTGTAGTATCCGTTATCGGGTATGCTTTGGGCCATCTTGTGAGTCTGTCTATGATAGTTAATACGTTAAATTCTTCTGAAGGCGGTAATGGGCCGATTATATCCACGTGAATGTGTTCAAATCTGCCTTTTGGCATTTTGAATTGGCCAATTTCTGATTTCGTATGTTTGTAAATTTTTGACTTCTGGCAAGATAAACATGATTTTGCCCACAAATTTACGTCCTTATTCATACTAGGCCAAAAGTATCTTGTTGCAATTAATTTTCTAGTTGCTCTTATACCAGGATGTGATAGAGTATGAATAATTTCGAAAATATTTCGTCTTAAAAGCTTAGGAATAAATGGTCGAGAGGTATTTAGCGAAATATCGCACCAAATTTTGTGGAAACCTCTAATTCCGTTTCTATTAATTTAAACTTAGAATTTGTAATAGTTCCTTGAATGGAAATTAAGTGTTTTAATTCTTCATCGTTTTCTTGGTTTTTGGCGATGATTTCTAAGTCTATTTTATTTTTATTTATTTCGTAGATATTTTCATCATTTTCATCAGTGATTACTACTCATGATAATGAATCTGCTACAACGTTTGATTTTCCTTTAATATGTTTGATGTTTGAAGTGAATTGTGTTATGAAATCTAACTGTCTGGCTTGTCTGGGACTTCTCTCTGTCTTGGTCCAGTTTGCGGACGTTAATGGTTTGTGGTCGGTCAGAATAGTGAAATCTC
Organism: Dioctria rufipes; assembly: GCA_963924295.1. Lineage (NCBI taxonomy): Eukaryota > Metazoa > Arthropoda > Insecta > Diptera > Asilidae > Dioctria > Dioctria rufipes. Next base: position 134,172,133 of record OZ002741.1, on the reverse strand, counting down.
GACCTTCTAAGAAATGTCTGAAATTCTTAATGACTAAATAGATTGCTAAAAGTTCTTTGTCAAAGGTTGAATACGTTGTTACGGCTGGAGTTAATTTCTTCGAGAAAAAGGCTAAAGGTTCCCAATGGTTTTCATTGTATTGTTCTAAAACTCCCCCTGTTGGTACGTCTCACGCGTCGACTGTTAAAATAAACTTGGCGTTTTCTAGTGCTTGTACTAAAAGTGTGGAGGTAGAAAGAGCTTCCTTAATTTTTTTTAAATTGGTTTCGCAATCTTCTGGCCAATTAACATTTTTATTATTTTTGGGTTTTTTTTTTAGTAATTTTGTTAAATTTATATATATTGGATTTAACAATTCAGATAGATGTGGAATGAATCTATGGTAGTAGATTACCATTCCTATGAATTGCTGAATTTGTCTGATTGAATTAGGAGAAGGAAAATCTTGAATTATTTTAATTCTGTTCTCAGATGGGAGAATTCCTTCTTTAGTGATTTTATGGCTCAAAAAACCTAAAAAGTTTACTCCAAAAATGCATTGTGCGGGATTGATGTTTATACCGAACTCTTCTAACCGTGTAAAAACTTTTTCTAAGTGTGATTCATGCTCCTTTTTGTTTTACTTGCTATTAAAATATCATCTATGTAGGTGAAAACAAAATCTAGTTCCTTTAACACGTGGTCCATGAAACGTTGGAATGTCTGTGCTGCGTTTCTAAGACCAAAAGTCATTCTAGTGAATTCGAATAAACCGAAAGGTGTAGTAATGGCTGTTTTGAAAATGTCATCAGGGGATACTGGAATGTGGTGATATGCCCTTACTAAATCAATTTTTGAAAATATTGAAGAACCATTTAAATTCAATGAAAAATTTTGAATGTGTGGGATCGGGTATCTATCGGGTGTAGTATTTGTATTTAAGCGTCTGTAATCTCCGCAAGGTCGCCAATCGGTTGGATCTTTCTTTGATACCATATGTAATGGAGAAGAAACTGGTGATGAAGAAGGGCGACATAAACCTAATTTAACCATATGCTCGAATTCTAATTTTGCGATTTTTAATTTTTGTATATCGAGTCTTCTTCGTCTCGAGAAAGGAAGTTGTCCTTTTGTAGAAATGTGATGTACTATATTTTGACGTACAGGAGCATCGTAACAAGGTGCTTGAGTTAATGATGGAAATTTTTGTAAAATTTTGCCGTATTCATTATCGAAATCGTAATGACGTGGTGAAAGGGGTATTCGAGTTTATCGTAATTCCATTTACAACGATTGACGTGTTTCCATCAATTAACTTTTTATTTTTAATATCAACTAATAAATTGAATTTTTCGAGAAAATCTGCCCCATTAATGGGTTTATTTACTCCCGCTATAATGAACGCATACGTTAGATCTCGTCTTAATCCGAAATCTACTTTCAACAATTTTGTGCCATATGTATTAATTGTTGAACCGTTTGCTGCTGTTAAAATTAGATTTGGGTTATTTTTGAATTTACTAAAATAAGCGTTAGAAAGATCCGCCCCAGTGTCAATTAAAAATTTGAATTTATTTTCTTTGTCTAAAAGAAAAAGTCTTTTTGAAATAATATTATTTGACATACTGGACGCTGAGGGGACAATTAGTTTTTTGGATTAAATTTGTTGATGAAAGTGCATGGAGAAATGCATTTGGTAGCTTTTTCTCCACACTTAAAGTGGTACCAACAAAATTGTTTATAACAATAAAGTTTTGAATTACTTTGTGAACGACTTCATGATCTGTATCTGAAATCATTTTTAGAAAAATTGTTGTTATGATTATTATTACTCATTGTAAAATTGCGAAATAAATTTTCTAAATTCTGTAATTTGTTTTCTAAAATTGTTATTTTATTTAATAATTGTACATCGTATTAATTGCTGAAAAGTTTTTTTGGGGTAATGGTAAATCGAAAGTTTTATTTACTGATGAAACATATTGTAACTTTGTAACGTCAAAAATTTTATCTGCAAGTCCCAATAAATTGTTATGGAATTATGTTGAGAGTGAATGGTTAGGACGTGAAGTCCAAACTGTCAGCATGAGCTGACAGATCACTCGATGACAGCGATAGCACAGGGCGGCATGCTAGCACCTCGGCTAAGGGTGGCGGAGAGTGTAGGGAGGTTCCCGAAAATACCTGCCGCTGTCTCCACCCATAATCAAAAAAAATTCTTCATGCCTACATAAACGAGCCAGCACACACTCGGTCCTGAAGGGACCCTTACGTCACTTACCTATGTTCCATTGAAGGCGCAGATGGCATGCCTTCCTGCCAAGCCCCATCCTCCCATCGGCTTTGGGTGGCACAATCGTCCAAAGTCCCTTGTTGATCTGTAATGAGAGAGAGAGAGACTAGGCGAACCTAGACGACCTTTATCCCAATTGCGAGGGCTCCGGGATAGTGAAAGGAAAAATAAAAGCTCAGCCAATCATGTTCACGTTATAATTGAAACTATTATATAATACTTCAGTTAAAATAAAATCTTGCTTCTTGCTATTTCCGTCGTTCTACAGTGTATCGATATTTACTTATAAAGTACTTCATTATTCTCTATTTCCAATAAAAAGTATTCTATCTTTAATGAAACAAAAATACGTCGTCATTCCAAATTTTATAATAAACTGTGATGCTGGACGTGAACGTATAGATACATCTGTGTTTTCTCCTCTTTTTTTTCAATAAAAATTTAATTTCCCTTTTGTTTGTTTTTTTTTTGTTTTTTTTTTAACTCCTTATGTCTAAGTATTTCATTTATTATTCTACATAGGTTCGAGCCAACGGCACACCTTACAGCCTAGAGACTGTTTACGTACGAACTTAACAGCGCGATAATTCAAGGAGCTCCTCTCATCTCATGCCAAAAAAAAATAATATACTAATAAGCAATTTTCTCTTAGGAAATTATAAATTCTCAAAATGGTTTCAAGATCACTAGTTATTCAGATAGCTAGAAAAGGTAGCGTGTGCCACTTGACTTATATAACAGTTTTGTATGAATAAAAATATGAAAGGAAAGAAAACTTAATTGGAAATGATAAAATTCTAGCGACATTCTTGACGATATAACCTATAAGGAAAACTTCCTATAGCGTAACTAGTGCCTTTTTGCACCACTACTCAAGCCGGGAACATAAAATTTTTCTTTTACAGGTTTACACCAACTTCCGATACTAAATTTAATCAATGTGTACTGATTACACTATGCCGAAAGTGAATTCGAAACAAAATTAATTTCGTGCTAATAATTAGCATAAAAGGAAATTAAAATTAATCTAAGTATCGTCATACGTTCTTGACAAAAATCATTCTCTGATATCTGTACGTAAATTGAAATTTTGTGTAGAGGAGAATTACACTCACGTAAACAAATCGTGTAAAAAAAAAAAGGATCTACCTATACGTAAGACGTAAAAGAAACTTCAAATCTCCTAAATTGGAACTGAATGGGCTGTACGGACTGATTAGGTCGTTACTGCTTCTTTTCTATCTAAATTAAACTTAATCAGTTCAAGCCAAAGGGAGTCAATAATACAGAACGCAGTAATTAAAGGTAAACACTGATTAGTTTAAGTTTCTTCTACTTTTACAATGATATTTTAAATTAAGTTCCATACCAGTTCTGTTTTATTATATATTGACACTTCTTTCTCTTTCGGACTGAATTGACAACAGACCTAAGTACAAGCGTCTGAAAACACTGCTATTCATAATTTGTTAGCAGGTCTATGATCTATTTTATTTTTCTGCCACTTTGTTACCAATAATTTACCTATTGCCTTAGCTTCTGATCAACTCATACAAATTTGAAGCAATGAATTAAATTAATTTTAAACGAAATAATAACATGCAGTCGGTTCACAATATTTCTTATATCTTATGGACCGAAATAAAAAACTTGAATGAATATAGCTTACTCTGCGGAACTGCTTACCACATTGGTGAACTTATCGGAAAATTTCTCTCGAACTCTTCAAGAAACGTGAGTATATTATCGTATGTTCCTCGATCCTTATATTCTTTGTTGTATAAAACGTCCTGTAGAGTCTCTTGTGACGAATAGGACACTCGAAATTCGTTCCAGCACCGCATTCAAAAACGTTGGTGCCTATTTAGACCATGAGGACGGGCATGTGAGCTACCTCAACGTGGGCGAGTAAATGCACCCCATTCACTGGGCCCGCTGCCACTTTCAAGTTGTAAAATTAATAAATGCACTACCTAAACTAAGACTGCTGGATATTAATCTTAAATTTCTAATTTAGAAATGTTACCGTTTGTAGAAGTGAGTGGTGAGCAGACTGCAGCTGCAATGATATTTGTTATGGTGGCGATTGTGCTATACCTGTTCACCCTGCCTTCTGCTCGTAAATTTGCATCAGGTGCAGAGGCAGTTGCTACCGCTGCTGCAATTTCAGCTGCATATGCTATTCAGCTGGTAGTTATAGTGCGCGAAAATTTTTCTCCTGGTGATGAGGAGAATATTTTTACAAATTAATAATAGGTTCTTGCAGGGATAAATATTATTTCGAACTTACATGAGGGGTAGATTTCCACCGATGCCGTTGAAAATTTACGATTTTTGTTGTCTTCACCTTATTCACGTCCTTTCACTTTCACGTTTTGACAAGACAAAACGATTGTCTTCTTCTTACTTGTCTTCAACGACATGTCACTTGAGCTTGAGTAAAGCACTACTCCCAGTCAAGGTGCGTTCGCTTTCCGCTATGGACAGTAGCCGACATACACGCTACAGTACGTGTAGCATATTGCTATATGCAATACGCTACGACCATAACAAAATCTTCTATATTTACTTTGCTTGAAGCAACCAATGCTATGTTTATGTTTGCAAGAAGTTTTCTCATCCATAGTTTCTTAATTAATTCTGCTCCAAATGTTGTGGAAGTACCAGCAAGGGTTTTCATAAACCTGTAGAATTTTGAAGGTCTTTTATCTCCTATTTCTGAGGCACATAGAAGTTGTTCTAATCTTTTCTCTTCTGAATCGCTGAATCTTTGAATTAGAGTTGTTTTAAGATTCTCGTATTTATCTGTAGTTGGGGGTACTTGAAGAATATCTAAAACGTTCATAATCGTCTCCAACGGAAGGGCTTGCACTATATGGCCGTATTTCGTTTCGTCAGTTCTAATTCCTTTATCTCTGAATTCAGCCTCTGCTCGTATAAACCAAGCTTCTGGACATGGTGTCCAAAAGGTTGGTAGCTTGACAGAAGCTGCTGCTACATAACTCTGTTGTTGAGTATTTAATTTGTCTCCTGGCATTTTTGGATAATAGTTTTAGAGCACAAAAAAAAATATATATATATAAAAATCTTATGAAAAAGAAAATCTCACTAATTCACAATATCACTCGCGATACTAAGATGAAAAATATTTTTATTTCATGGGACCAAAAACACTCTGAAACGTACGAACTTTAAAAACCGATATATTTTGTACTAAATTTGTACTTTTGTTATGTTTTGCTATGTTGTAATTGTGTCTTTGTGTACTTTCACAAAAATTAAAATATATTAAATATAATATAAGAAAAGAAAAAAATATTTTTAAAATATCCTATCAGCTAAAGCTAGGAACTTACAAAATCTAATTTAAATCTAAATTTAAACTTATTATGTTCTTTTCTTCTTGTTCTGTAGTTGACAGATATGAATTGTTCTTTCTTCTTTAATTGATTCTTTAGTCTTTAATCTTCTTTCTTCTTTAATTGATTCTTTATTCTTTCTTCTGTTAGTTTTATTTTCTTCGTTTCTTATTTATTGAAGTCTTCTTAAAGATCTTTTCGTCTTAAATTATTCTATTATTCTAGAAAGAGGTACCTTACTACTGGAGGGGGGATACCTTAACTAGAATTATAGAATCGTTGAATCGTCGGGTTGTCTTGGAGTTTGAGGTCTATGGATTGACCTGTTGTTCGGGGTCAACGGGTTGTGCAGTTGTTCGGGGTCAACGGGTTTTCCAGTTGTTTTTTTATTCGGGGTTAACGGGTTTTCCAGTTGTTTTTTGTTCGGGGTCAACGGGTTTCCAGTTGTTTTTTGTTCGGGGTCACCAATTGAACATTTGGTTGATTGTTTACAAATTGAATTGTTGTTTGATTGATGTGGCAACTAAATAAAAATGTTGCACTCCAACAGTTCTTTATTTAAATGAATATATAAATATATATATATATACATCTATATGTATCTTAAATTCTTGACAGGATAAAATTAATAAAATGTGGTTAATTTTATTGTTTTAAAAATTTTATTTTTTATTTAAAATACTTCAGAATATTTTTAGTATTTTTTTAGAAGTGTAAAAGCAAACTTTTATTTAAAAATTATTTTACAGTTTTGCCCTCTGGCGTTTAAATTAAAACTTTTATAATTTGCTCTCTGGCGTTTAAATTAATACTATTTTTTTTATTATAGTTTGCCCTCTAGTGTTTAAATTATTAGTAAACAAGTTTGCCCTATGGCGATTAACTTATAACTTTTATAATTTGCTCTCTGGCGTTTAAATTAATACTATTATTTTTTATTATAGTTTGCCCTCTAGTGTTTAAATTATTAATAAACAAGTTTGCCCTCTAGTGTTAAAATTATTATGCCCTCTGGCGATTCACTTATAACTAAAATATCCTTGACACAAATTCTATATTTTTTAAAAACAATACATTCCAAAAAGTCTTGATGTGTATTTTCTAAAAATGTATACAGTAGTTTGTATCTGTGTTCAAAGTTTTTTCTTCAAAGTGTTTTCCTTTAAACGTCAAATTTGAATTTTTTTTATTTTATATACAGTCAGCGCAAATATTACTCTGACAAACAAAAATTATATTTTATTCTATTTTTAATTATAAACAAAAATAAAAATTATTTTGTAGCTTCCGCTACACTCTCTAGCCATGACTGGAAGGAACATGAAGGATTCTAAGCGATCCTTTGTCTTGCCCGGCGTGGCACGGACGGGAGTGTTTTTTTTTCTAGTGTCCACTGACTTCTTTCCAGAAGCCTTTGGCTTTGCAGTCCCGACTGTTTTTCCAGGGCCCGCTTTTGCCTGGACTACGAGTTTAGGCTTGCTGACTCCCGATGTCGAAGGCTGATGATCGCAAACCAGATTTTTGGTTTGGCTTGAGCCCTCCGCAGCCTCCGACACAGCCTATACTGCACCACCCTTGGAATCTTGTTCTTCCTTGTTTACTATTCTTTTTGGGGGTTTAAATATTATTATTCGCAAACTTTTCTTTTCTTTTATTTTAATTCGCTTCTGCAGATCATTAAAGTTCTTTTTAAATTCTTCTATGTCTACTTTTTTAAATATTTCTTCTTCTTAAGCTAGCAATCTTAAGAATTTCTTTGTCAATCATCGCGTGAGTTACGTTACCTCACCTTAATACAGGAAACCGATACTCAATTACAAGTCTAGACAGTCTCGACATAAATAAAATTCCTATACGAACCTGATCCATTCCTCATATTTTCCACATTTTCCCATATTCCCAGACTTACCTGCAAAATAAACAGAAAAAGACAAATTAATAAAAAGCTCAACAAAACTTAACGTGGGAACAATGATTAGGTAAGCAGTTTTAATTATGAGAATTTTTAGAATTAAAGAAACCAGAATTCAGTCTTAAGACCGCCGTGATTTAGTTCGTGACTTTTTAAAAGAAAAGCTCCAATAAAGAAAATATAATTGTGTTAGCTTACAATAAAGGAAAACAAAGAATACATAATTGTGTTGGTTTACTCTAAAGAGAAACCAGAGATTAGTGATAATTGAAAATTTGTAATAATCAAAGATTATAAATTAATAATTTTGTAAATATATAAACATAGTTGTTCAGTTTACAGTGAAGATTGTGTTTTTCATTTTCCGAAATCTATCCTCAGTTTTTTTTTGTTACGAATCCTAAAGGAAAAAGTTAATTCGTGAGTCAGCTTCTCCAATATCGATCCTAAGTTAGATTCGGATTATCGCAGTACTCGATTGCAACTTCCTTTTTTGATATGAGTATACTCTTCTTTTTATTATACTTTCTTTTTTGGACGCCCTCATTTATTTTTATGAATTTTAATTGTTTTACATTTCTTATTTCGGAGGTTGAGGTGCATTCGTAGATGAAAAGTTGGCCTGGCGATTCATTGACACTTTCAATATCTTCAAGTTTTTCGTATGCTTCTGATTCTTTTGCTTCTTTTGATCTATTCCTCGTTGTTATCTTAATTTGCGCTGTTGGTATCATTTCTTTAAGCATATCCGAGTTAAGCTTTATTTTGGATAGTGCGTCTGCATCTGTATTCAGTAAACCCTTTTTATATATTATGTCGAAGTCATATTCAGATAGTTCTAAACGGAGTCTTGTCATCTTTGATGATGGATCTTTGTGTGTAACCAAACTTACTAGAGGTCTGTGATCAGTCACGACTGTGAATTTTCTTCCATAACGGTATGGTCTGAAGTGTTTTATTGCCCAGTGAATTCCTAGAAGCTTCTTTTCTTCAATTCATGTTTATCTAGAGTTCTTCTTGCGTAGGAAATAGGTAGGTCTTTGCCTATCTCTCCTTGAGACAAAATTGCGCCTAATGTTAATGTTTCTGTTTCAAGGTGTCGAAAGCTTTTTGACATTCCTATGTCCAGATGGCTGTGTCCTTGAGGGCTAAAAGATTTAAGGGTTTGGCTTGGATGCAATATTGGGTACGAATCTTCTGTAGTAGTTACAGAAGGCCGTAAATCTTTTTGCTTCATCTGCATTTGTGGGTTTTGGATAATTGGTCACCGTATCGAATTTTGTGGGGTACTGTTTTTACTCCCATGTTAGTGATTAGGTGGCCTAAGTAAACCACTTCTGATTGCAAGAAGTTTCTGTTGTGGTGTTGCAAGCTGCATTCAAAGATTATTATGTCGTCGACATACACAAAGGTCTCGGCACCTAAACCTGCTAGAGCTACTGTAAGCATTCTTTGGAAGCTGTTAGTGGAAAACTTTAATCCAAAAGGTAGTCTTTGGAATTGGTAGTGATCTTTGTTGGTCGAAAAGGCAGTTACACGTCGTGATTGTGGGTGGAATCCGATCTGGTAAAAAGAACTTGTTAGGTCTAGGGTTGAGAAGTATTTTGCTCTCCCCAGATTGTCTAGGATGTCTTCGAGTCAATGGGAATTTGTCATCCATTATCTTTTTGTTCAATTGTAGAAAATCGACTACCATCCTCCATTTATTTTCATCTTTAGTTCCTTTTTTTGGAACTACTAGTAAAAGGGCGTTGTAAAGGCTTGTCGAGGGTTCTATAATATCTTCTTCCAGTAACTGATCTGCCTGTTTATTTATTTGATCGCTTTGCACTTGTGCCAAGCGGTACTTCTTTATGTAGATTGGATTATGATCTGTCATACTTATCTTTTGTGTGTAGAAGTTATTCATTGTTAGTGTGTCACCCGTTAGATGGAATATATCTGAATAGTTTCTGCATATTTCGAATAGTGAGTCTTTTGCTTTTCTGTCTAGGTTATTTATGTTTAATTCCTTTTTTAGTTTTTCGAAACGTTTTTCGTTATCGTTATCTATTGATTTCACCTTCCTTATGAAGTGGTATTCTGTGAGAGGCATAATTCTTAGTTGCGGTAGTTTGATACTGATGTCCTGCTCTAGTGTATTGAGCAGTTAGACGTGAACGATTCCTTTTGTTGGTATTATGGCATTTGCAATAAAAATTCCATCCTGGAGTTCTTGGCTCAAAACTATGCTGTCTTCTTTTACTTTAATGTCCATCGCTTGATACATTTGCTATCTTGCTGGAATTGTGATGGTTTTTACTTCTGGGATCTCAGTCATGATCGGTATCTCGATGTTATTAATTTGTGTGCAAATTGTTAAAATGAATTGTTCGCAGTCCAATTTCCATCCGAATTTGGTCAAGAAGTCTAGACCAATAAATCCATCAGTTGAGATTGGAAAATTGTCTTCTACGACATGCAATTTGTGTTCTATTATGTTGCCTTCAACCTCAAATTTTATATTTATTGTTCCAATTGTTTTAATTTCACCTTCTGTTATGCCTGTTATTCTGCAGGATTCTTCTCTTAATTCTAAGTGATCTATTAAGCTATTTTTCTTAATTACTGATATATCCGCTTCTGTATCTATGAACTATGATGCATCCCTTGATGTTGCATCGCCTTTGAGATTTACCAAGTTGGTCAGGTTCTTGACCGTGAATTTATGCATCTTTATGCATTGCTCGTTTGATATTCGTTGTCCCCTGAAAGTTGTGTTCCGGGGACTCCTTGTCCTTTTCCCGAATTCAACACATTTATTCGTCTAAATGGACGGCTCTGATTCCGTGTTTCTGGAATTCTATTTGCTCTATTTTATGTGCGTGAATTGTTAAATTGTATTGCATTTTGATTTTAGCTTTGTCTTGATGGATTGTAGTTGCTCCTTCTTGATTGATTTCGGTAATTCGTGTTGTATTGATTCCCTTGTGAGTTTCTGTTAACTTGAAAGCTATGTCCTCTTCTGTTGATGTTTGAGTGAAAGCTTTGATAGCGATTGTAGTTTGTGAATCGCGCTGGGTGTGAGGAGAATCTTAGGATGTTTCCTGATTGTCTGTTATCAGCGTCAATCTCTGTTGCCAGCTGTACAGCGGATGATAATGTTTTGGGTTGGGCGGCAAATACTGTGGATCTGAATGGTTCTCTTAAGCCTGACTAAAAAGCATTTAATGCTAACTGATCATTTAATTTAGCAATTATTTGCCGGTTTTCCTCTCCTTGTTCGATTATCTGAATGTTGTTTAGTTCTGCTGCCAGTGATTCGATCTTGTTTGCGAAGTCTTGTACTTGTCTTTCACCTTGGTAGCTTTTAGCTAACTCACCTTGAATCTTAAGAGGATTTTTATTAGATTTGAATATCGTCTGGAATAGTGTCCGAAGTTCTGACAGAGTTTTTGGTGTTGGTTGTTTTGTTACGTACTTTTTGTGAAATTCTTGTCTTAATCATAAAGTTAATTAACTTTTTCTTTTTCTGGCCTCTATAGAATCGTGAAAGAATTCTATTAAGTTTATGAAGTTTGTGAGATTTTTCGGATCTTCATCAAACTCAGTTACGATTTTGATCGTTGTTGTCATGTCAAACAAAGCCATGTTGCTGAATTCAGCACTTTCAGAGTTCTTGGTAGTTTTACTCCTTAAATCACTATTTGTGTCTGTCTCGTCGTTGTCTTCTTCTTCTGTTTTGTTCTTGATGAGTGTTGCTACTTGTTCGTATGTTACCTGAAATTTATCTATTATTGGCTGACTGATCTGTTTGTCTTCCATTGACAGTTAACTGTATCTCTCTCTGAATTCAGCTTAGCTTTTAATTCATCTGTTTTATTTCTTTTTGTTAACAGATATATTCTTACCTAGCCTATAAATCTACTAAATCATCAATACATTGCAATACAAATTATTGACCTGGAGTAGCGCAATCAACAAATCACAAATCCATCCAAAAATTTGCCGCAATGCACATTTCGAGCTTTTCAAGCATTCGGGTTCATTGAGGGCAGTGCAATGTATGAATGGTGTGAAATGCCGTGTCAGCTAACTGACGTGTGCTGCACTGAAGTGCATTGCCTTTACAAGTTCACAAGATTCACTATTCAATTTATGAACGAAAATATGTGTGAATCATAATGAATGGAATTATTGAACTTGAATGCTTGTTTATGCTTGTTATACCCTAGATGAAATCATAGGGGTATACTAAGTTTGTCATTCCGTTTGTAACACCTCGAAATAATGATGGTAGAGCAAAATGGATTGGACACCCATTCATAATATTAAAAGTTATTTCGATTTTTGCATGTCCATCCGTCCGTCCGTCCGTCTGTCCGTCTGTGCGCACGATAACTCGAGAACGCGTATACTTAAAGAGTTGAAATTTTGTACACGGACTTTAAAAAAAAAAGTAAAATTAAGTTCGAAAATGAGACAAATCGGGCAACTCCTTCGTGGGGTTTCCATATAAAAATTTCGTTTTCCGCTATATATTTGGACACTGCCTGAGAACGCATCGACGTAGAGAGCTGAAATTTCGTACATGATGTTTTTACTACATTAGCAAATAAAATGTCAAAAATGAACTAAATCGGGCAACTCCTTCTTGGTGTTGCCATATAAAAATTTCGGTTTTTTACGTATACTTTGAAAACAAACAGTCCAAGACATTTTTATTGTACTAAGAACTTCTGCAGAATACTAAATCCTATAAAATTGGTTATTACCATTTTTTCTGTGCGACAAACTGTTCTAGAAATATATGCGAAAAACAACTTCAAAATCAATACTTGAATAGATCGGTGACCATACGGCATTCATCTAGGGTATCATAAGAATTGGTCTTAGACCAATTCTAGCTTTTTTACTTGTTTTTCTTTTTCTTTTGTATGTGCATCTATGAAATGTTTGATGCGCTACAGCCCAGACTTCTTCTTCTTCCTCTTGTCAGTCTTTTTTCTGCCTTCACTCCAAATGGGTTAGATAGAATAGCCAGTTGTCCAAACGTGGCAGTACCGTCGCCGTGTGGGATCGTACTAGGGAAGAAATCACATGCATGCTGCCTCGTGTATCTTCGACCATAACAGTATCTAAGTGCAAATTTCGAATCGATTGATGTTTGCTCACGTTTATTGAAAGTATCGATTCTTTCATTGGGAAATTCCAGAAATTTATTAAAAGGGGTGGGGGTGGGGAATGTGTCGCTAGCGGTTTCTTCAGGTATCAGAATTAGGTTGGGCATTCTGAAAAAACAAAAACAATGTTTTTTTTTGTGCAAAAAACAATTATTGGTTTTTTTTTCAAGAAAAATTTGAAAAATACTTAAATTTAAAAAAAAAAAAACTCATCTCATTAAAACAAGATCATAACTTAACCACACCCGTTTCTTTTGATGGAGCATTAATTTCTGATTCACCGTCACTAAACATTCTTGGCATTAACATTTCCAGTAAGTTAAACTGGACAGATCACATCTTCTCTGTTGCCAAAGCAGCATCGAAATGTCTTGGATTTCTGAAAAGGTGTTATGGTCGTAGCGTATTGTATATAGCAATATGCTACACGTACTGTAGCGTGTATGTCGGCTGCTGTCCATAGCGGAAAGCGAACGCACCTTGACTGGGAGTAGTGCTTTACTCAAGCTCAAGTGACATGTCGTTGAAGACAAGTAAGAAGAAGACAATCGTTTTGTCTTGTCAAAAACGTGAAAGTGAAAGGACGTGAAAAGTTGAAGACAACCAGATCGTAAAATTTCAACGGCATCGGTGGAAATCCATCCCTCATGAGAAAATTTTTCGTACACTTCCAGCGACATGTTCCAAAATATCTCGACAGTAAGTACACTGTAAGTACATCGGCCATCTGGGCGAATTGTTACACCACTAACACAATTTCAGGCAAAACCCTGTTGAACTCATGGATGCCTGTTTTATGACGATTCATGTATAAGTTTCTACCGCTCGAAGAGTTGGCAGCCGTAGTGCGAACTGGATTGCTTGTTCAAGATTCGTCCATGATTCTACACCATTTAGTACAGTATATTCACCAGCAACAGCTGCAACAAATAAAACTGGGAGCAAAATCAGCATTTAAAATAGTACTCGGACATAGCATGTAGATAAAACAAAAGAATCTCTACCTGGAGAATCAAATAATCTCTTCTACCAAGAATCTCTAGAACAAGCAACCAAAAATGTTAGGAAGTAAACGCCGAAATAGTAATGGAACTCCAGAACATCTCTTTACAGAAGGGTAAATTGCAGCGGCAATACAGCTAAGTACCATTAGCAAGTAATTTAATAATAGAATAATAAAGAAAAAAAAAAGCACAAAAGCACGGAACCAATTATTAAATGTGCAGCAAAGATCATTTTAAATAAATATAGCTTAAGATTTTTTTTGGTAAATCATAGCAAATATACAAATAGCATTTTCGGGAGTTCAAATTATCACTCTGCGTACACAGGCTGCACCTGTTATTATAAAGAAAAATATACATACATGCATTCATTGTCTCAAAATCGAGAAAATAATGAAAAGCTTTAAAGATTTTTCTTCATTTATATCGGCATATTAGGTATTATCTTGAATCATTGAATACAGTAATGCTCACATGAAATACGTTCATACGTTCTTGTTAAAATTAGATACTTACCTCAAAGGTATGTCATCTTACACTCAATTAAAATTAACTAGATTTTAATATTTAAGAGTGATTCTACACACAAAGCAAGATAAGGTTGGGGATTTGTGCGCACAAGTTACTTCTTCTTTACTTACTTCGAATCTTTTAATTACTTCGAATCTTTTAACAGCTAACAATATATTCTCATTCATTTTCCGTCTCGCATCGTACGTATATGTTAGATTATCACCTCACATCGCGGCATATTTTTGAGACTATGAAACAAATAAAACTGGGAGCAAAATCAGCATTTAAAATAGTACTCGGACATAGCATGTAGATAAAACAAAAGAATCTCTACCTGGAGAATCAAATAATCTCTTCTACCAAGAATCTCTAGAACAAGCAACCAAAAATGTTAGGAAGTAAACGCCGAAATAGTAATGGAACTCCAGAACATCTCTTTACAGAAGGGTAAATTGCAGCGGCAATACAGCTAAGTACCATTAGCAAGTAATTTAATAATAGAATAATAAAGAAAAAAAAAAGCACAAAAGCACGGAACCAATTATTAAATGTGCAGCAAAGATCATTTTAAATAAATATAGCTTAAGATTTTTTTTGGTAAATCATAGCAAATATACAAATAGCATTTTCGGGAGTTCAAATTATCACTCTGCGTACACAGGCTGCACCTGTTATTATAAAGAAAAATATACATACATGCATTCATTGTCTCAAAATCGAGAAAATAATGAAAAGCTTTAAAGATTTTTCTTCATTTATATCGGCATATTAGGTATTATCTTGAATCATTGAATACAGTAATGCTCACATGAAATACGTTCATACGTTCTTGTTAAAATTAGATACTTACCTCAAAGGTATGTCATCTTACACTCAATTAAAATTAACTAGATTTTAATATTTAAGAGTGATTCTACACACAAAGCAAGATAAGGTTGGGGATTTGTGCGCACAAGTTACTTCTTCTTTACTTACTTCGAATCTTTTAATTACTTCGAATCTTTTAACAGCTAACAATATATTCTCATTCATTTTCCGTCTCGCATCGTACGTATATGTTAGATTATCACCTCACATCGCGGCATATTTTTGAGACTATGAAACTGGCATACACATTTATATAAAAGAATTTTAATATTTAATTTCTCTCGTTTAGTTAAGGGTAGATAAGAAGAAAAAATGCATTATCATTCAAACATTTATGTACATACATTTTGAAACATTTCTTACGATAAGTTAGTCTGAAATTAAAAGCCGAAATTTATGAATTATGGCTGCAGGGCAAGATCGAGATATTTTTATATGGAATTATTTTCTTTAAATGATATTTATCTTTGCTCTATTATTATCCTAGGAAGTTCATTAATCTTAGCTTTATTTATTTTAATGTGAAAAGCAAAATTAAACATATGCTATGAGTCTTGCCATGAACGTTGCGGCGATTTAAAATTAAACTAATTATAGGAATCAATAGCATTTTTGTAAGAAGGAAACACTTGCGATTATAACGTGAACATGATTGGCTGAGTTTTTACTTTTCCTTCACATCCCGGATCCCTCTATCGCATCAGACCGGGGGTCGTCTAGGCTTGCCTAGTCTCTCTCTTTCTATAGGTCAACAAAGGGACTTTGGACGATTGTGCCACCCAAAGTCGATGGGAGGATGGGGCTTGGCAGGAAGGCACGTCATCTGCGCCTTCAATGGAGCATAGGTAAGTGACGTAAGGGTCCCTTCAGGACCGAGTGTGTGCTGGCTCGTTCAAGTAGGCATGAAGATTTTTTTTTGATTATGGGTGGTGACAGCGGCAGGTATTTTCGGGAACCTCCCCACACTCTCCGCCACCCTTAGCCGAGGTGCTAGCATGCCGCCCTGTGCAATCGCTGTCATCGAGTGATCTGTCAGCTTAGGCTGGCAGTTTGGACTTCACGTCCTGACCAATCACTCTCAACATACTTCCATAACAAAGGTTTAAGGAATATTTCAGTCCGTCAAATCTAGCGCTCCTCTACAAGTCCTACATTAGACCTAGAATGGAGTACAACTCCCATATATGGGCCGGGGCTGGTCGCACAGCCTTAGATTCATTGGATATTGTCCAAAAGAGAGCCTTCATGCTCATTGGCGATTTGGCAATAACTTGTCGCTCCTTTATCGCTATATGCATGGTCAATGTTCTGATGAAATATCTAGTCTAATCCCTTGTAGAATGATTCATGCACGCAATACTCGCGCTGCAAACCGCGCACATCCTTTAACCCTTCAAATTAATTTTGACCGTACAGTAAAATTTCGTGATGCTTTTTTATCCCGAACAGTGCGAATGTGGAATAGCTTACCATCTTCTGTTTTTCCTCCGGCATACAATCTGCGGAAGTTTAAGGGCGACATACATCGGCACCTCCGCCACTCTCCTCATATCCCCTAATCATAGGGTATCCCCTGAGCTTGGCTTAATAATATATATAAAAAAAGACTAAATTTCTTTATTTATATTTATACATATCAAGTTAGCGGCCTACTATATATCCCTTTACAGTTTGCAAAGTATATTTTCGCTGAACTTAGCGCAAACCCTACAATTGTGGTGTGTCCATACAAGGCGGTTGGCCACGGTCGCCAATCCGCCACAACACTCCCCCGCCAGCGAAACCGCTGGTTTAGCGATACATCTATTTGCGCGGAGGTTGCGTGGTTCGTCCAATTCTGGTAGTTTGCTGTCGTACAATTGGGTTTCCATCCGGGAGAAACCTAACACCTCGAAAGTTACGTGCGTTAGGTGGTGTGGTAAGTGGAATATCCAGGTGTGTTTGAGGTGAGACTAGTGTTTCTGGGATTGTAAGGTCACGTGTGTAATTAGTGACTCGGTTGTTGATTGAATTTTCGGGCACTGATTAAGCCGGCTCTTCACCACTTATTGGTGGGAACGTTCTGTGAGTCGCTAACTTGGTCTTGCTGTGCCTGAAGAATCTCGTTGTTCGTTTTGCTAAAGCATGGCTTCAATCTCTCCAAGGAAACGTTGATCTCGTTGTTTTTTACTTATAGCGCGAAGTATTTCTCTTTCCTGGTAAGGAGGTTGGAGAGAAGCTCGAACCGAGTCTGTTCGTAAAAACTCGTGCGAGCAATTATCGAGGTTTTTGAATTTAAAACAAGATTGTCGAGAATGGTTTGAGGCCTGAACGGGTTTAAGGTCCGAGAAAAGAAGACTTGTTGAGCTTTGCAGGATATCCCCTCGCAGCCGTAAGCCTTCACCGTAGACTAGCTCTGCTGAAGTGTCTTGAAATTTCCTCTCTGAAAGCTGTTCGGAGTCCCAATAGCGCCAAAGGCAGAATTTTTGACCAGGATTTGTCCTTGTAAGCCATTATTGTTGCTTTTAATGATCTGTGCCGTTGGCTTGGGGTTTATAAGCTGTGGTTCTATTACGCTCGAGGCCCAGTAGCTTGGAAAGCTCTGCAAAGAGTACTGACTCGAGTTGAGGTCCGTGATCCGTGACAATTGTACGTGGAACTCCGAAACGGGATACCTAGCTCTGGCAGAGAGCTTCCGCTACTGTTTCAGCGTTGATGCATTCAAGGGGAACAGTCTCAGGCCATCTGGTGAATCTGTCTATGATCGTTAGGCAGTGTTTGAAACCATTGGATGGGGCATAGAACCGATGATGTCGACATGTATGTCTTGGAGTTGTCTTGACATGCCTTGACACTTTGCTCTGTAGGCATGCTAAACAAGCGCGGGCCTAGGAGTTTACATCCTTATTTATGGAAGGCCAAAAATACCGGTAGGTAATTTTGTTTGACGTACGAATGCCAGGGTGAGCGAGATTATGGACGGAATCGAACACTTGCTTTCTAAATTTGTGAGGAATGAAAGGTCTGGCTCCGATATGAGAATCCTCACAGAATAGCTGCTTATTTTTGCTTATTTCTCGAATTTAAATTGGGAATATTGTACCAGTTTGTCTAATTCATCGTCCTCAGTAGTAAACTGCCCAACGAAATCTAAATGTCGTAACTGCCTTGGGGAAGCTTTGTCCGGATTTTGCCTGAATGTTAATGTTAGACGTTTGTGATCAGAGTACAGTGTAAAAGTTCTTCCTTCTAAATGGTAACGACAATATTTGATGCCCTGATAGGCAGCGAGTAGCTCTCTATCGTAAGCACTATAATTGCGCTGGGCGTTGTTCAACTTGACAGAATAAAAACTGAGTGGATTCTCGACTTTTTCGTGGAGTGCGGCTCCTATGGCTGAGTCTGATGCATCCACGTATAATGCAAGCTCTGTCGAAAGGACGGGAAAGGCCGGGAGGGTTGTTTGAGACAGCTGGGATTTTACCTCCTCGAAGGCTTTGATGGCTTCCGTAGACCAGTTGATGATCTGTTCTCCCTTCTTCTTAGGACCTGTTAAATAATTGTTAAGGAGACTCTGATGACTGACTGGCCGCATGCAGAAGAAATCGGCGATAAAAATTTAACATGCCTAGAAAACGACGTAGGTCTTTTACAGTTTTAGGTGTCTTAATGTTTTAAATGACTGCAACGCGCTCAGGAGAAGGTTTTATTCCTTCAACTGTAACCAGATGACGTAAGAATTTAAACTGGAATTGTAAAAACATGCACTTGTTGACATTTAATATTAGACCGAATTCCGCTAACCGCGTGAAAAATCCTTCAAATGGGTTAAATGTTCTAATTTAGATTGGGAAGTGATTAAAATGTCGTCGAGTTAGACGAAGCAGAACGAGAAAATTCTTGGAGCACGGTGTTAATAAACTTCTGAAAAGATTGTGCTGCATTGCATAGGCCAAAGGTCATCCGCGTGAACTCGAAGAGTCCAAATGGTGTGCATATAGCAGTTTTGGGAATGTTCTCGGATTCAATTGGGATTTGGTGATAGGCCTTAACCAGATCTAATGTCGAAAAGAATTTACAGTCTTGCAAGTGATAGACAAAATCATGTATAAGTGGAATGGGATAGCGGTCGGGGACAGTACGAGCGTTTAAAAGCCTGTAGTCTCCACAAGGCCTCCATTTGCCATTTTTCTTTTTGACGAGATGTAATGACAAGGACCAACTACTGATTGAAGGCCTGCAAATTCCCTGTTTTAAAAAAAAGTCAAATTCCTTTCCGGCTGCTGGCTGTTTTTCGGGTGAGAGACGACGTACCCTGGACGCAATGGATGGTGTGTTACCTTATGTGTCACTTGCTTGATGAAACCAGTTTCCACGGTGATGGAATGGTGTTCATGCAACAGATTCTGAATCTCGACCGAGACTTCTGGGTTTATTAAAACTGAAAGTGTTGAATTTTGACAAGTTACGCGTTGTCCAGAAGATTTCAGAGAGGTCAAAGGATCAATGAGTGACTTTTCTTTGACATTGACCAGTAAACCATAATGAGCTAGAAAATCTGGGCCTAAGATGGGTCTAGATATGTTCGCAATGATGAATTGCCAAGGGAAGGCACGACGGAGTCCTAAATCCAATGTGAGGACTTTTCTACCAAACGTGTGAATGACAGAAGAATTTGCCGCGACTAGACATAAATCAGACTTAGCATGTCGATCGGCTGATGTAGCCTTGACGATCAGCCCTAGTATCAATTAAAAAATGTTTTCTTGAAGATTTGTCATAAAGGTACAGACGGCTATTTAGACGGCCACCCGTCGTCAATGGCGGAGGGCCATTTAGTTTGTTGAAGAAGAAATAACTGAATTGGCACTAGCATTTTGAGGTTTAAAGGAGCAAGGTGGAATGCATTTTCTTGCCGCGTGAACGTATGTTTTATGGTACCAGCAGACGTTACGTTGTTGTCCAAACTGTAAACGTGGTGATGGCGATCTCCGTCTGAACTTACTTCTAGACTGGAAGCTATTAGCACCTTGAGGGTTTTTGTTTGGTCAAACTCCGAACTTCTTCGGTTAACAAAGAAAGAGCGGAATTATGGCTTTCGGCAAAATGTGATATTTTCTTCCAAACTGGAACAGTTGGCTTAGAATTTAAAGCAACAGGTTACATAAGCACTATTCGGGATTACATAAGAAAAATAAAATTGAAAAAAAGTAAAGATTTGTAGCAACAGGAGCTAAAAAACTATCACAGGGTGTACATTTTCTCGAAAACAAAAGAAATGCCTATAATTTGAAAAATACATGACTTAGATTTTTATTTATATTTTTCTGGTAACTGTTATGATTTGGTCTATTACCCGATTCAGACTTGACGTCGACTTACGGGACACCCTGTATATCCCTTTCCAGTTTGCAAAGTATATTTTCGCTGAACTTAGCGCAAACCCTACAATTGTGATGTGCCCGTACAAGGTGGCTCGCCACGCGTTGCAAATCCGGCACAGATTGATATTCTGCGAATTTACCCAATATATTAGAAATACCTTTTTGCGAGGAATCATCTACTTGGGATAAATATTGAGTCATTTGAAGATATTCATTATCCGCTAAAGCTTCAAAATTAGGGTCAACAGAATTATGAAATCTGGGGTCCAGCATGTATGTGACTAGATGGATTGCCTGTACACAAAACTTTCGGCCGTTTTCTACAAATTTTAAAATATTATTCTTTTGATCTTTAAACTCAAAACAGTCATCCGGAAATGTAATAGTTTTAATTTTAATTTTAATTGTCTTAAAAGCCAAATAATAAAGGCTTAAAAGTTTCGCGAATTGCTAAAAATGATTGAACTGTTAAAATTTCACCAGCCCCTAGATTTACTTGGAAGTTTTAAAGTTGAAGATTGACTCCCGTACTTCTCTTTTTGTTTTTCAAAAACTGACAGATGTACATGTCTTTTATTTATATATTTTATTATTTTTTTACACTGCTGAAAAAGTTTGTTGAAATATTTTATTTTTATAATGCCACCAAATAGTAAATTCATGCTGTGGGCAACACATCTATGACCAATTAATACATACGTCTCATATAAGCAAAATTGACATTTGTATGAATATGATCGAAACGGTGGAAATGTGTTTCCACTTTTATATTTTATTGCTTTCCTCAGAAAACTTTATGCACCCTGGGTCAACATAGCTACTTTTCCATTTCCGAAGTTCAAATCCTCTACGATTGAATTGCTTTTCCAGGAAGTTTCGTATAGCCGTAGACTCTTCAGTGCTTCCTGAAAGTAAGTCGTCCATGTAGAAGTTACTTTGGATCACATGCCAGATTTTGATCAGCTTCTGTGCATTCGTTAATTATTTGCGGAAGTGCTTTGGTAACAAGAAATGAGCGAAAGAAGTTCCATAGGTGACTGAGGATAACTAATAATCTTTTATTATGCTACATGTATTGTCTCTCCAAACAATGCGCTGATAGCTCGAGGGCGTTCATTTTAATTTGGCGATACATTTTAGCAATGTCTGCTAAATAGCTACTTTACAACCTTCAAATTTAATAACAATGAGAATAGTTCACGGTGAGCAGTAGGTCCCACTCCTGATATACCGTTGAGAGAGGTTTTAGATGTCCTTTTACGAGAAGTATTGAATACAATCCGTACTTAGGTAGTGGAACTGGATTTTTTTACCACTGCGTGATGTTGGCTTACTTACCTTGCGTGTAAGGAAATACCAGGGGTCTCTCCTTCATATGCCCGACAGCCTGGTATTCGTAGATAAGTTTCCTGCTCGCTATAAACTTGTAGGTCCTTTTTGGCGTTGCTCCAGGGAGAGTAAGCACGAAATTGCAGTGGGTCTTGATTTTTCAAGTATTTCCGTTATCTCTTTAAATGGGAGTCGCGCAACAAACGTAAGCGTGTTTGATAAAATGTTCTTCACACAATCTTTCTTCATCGTTGATAAATAGATATCTTCAAGTTCCCAAAGCTGCTTGAGGATTTCATCGATGTTATTATGTATAGTTGCATATGTCGAAGCTACCGACTTTGTAAAATTAATTAAAAGATACTAAGATGTTGAAATAACCGTATCTACGGCTAGTTCAGATAATAAATATGTATACATATACCTGTAAAATATAAATTCCTCATCAGGGCCACATTTATACTTTTGGAGGCCCTAGGCGCAAAATCATTATGAGGCCCCAAGTAAATAAGTCTATTTTAGTTAATAAAATATAAATAATGTACCTACATGTGTTTTTTTTTTAGTTTATTGAAAATAAAAGTCGACCACATTTCAATTTTAAATAAAAAATAAAATAATAACTAAAATTGTCTTTTCTGGCTTTTGTTTTAGCAAACATGTTTATAATATCATCATAATTAATCGAGTCTATTACATCTGATTCAAGACATAGAAATAGGCATCGTAAAAATATTTTTAAAATTGTTTCTACGTTCGGAAAAGTTTACCTTAACCCGATCGTTTATAAATTTATACATATTTTGAATTATAAAATTTTCTTCCTTTATCATTATTAAAAACTGCTTAGCTTCATCAATAAATTTTTTCTGAGCCAATAACAGTACCAAAATTTTATTAAATTTTCTTAATACCAGCCTAGTACTTGTCTTATTTGATTATGAGCCAACCTCGCACGTATTTTGTGTACGTTTTTTCCGTGATGTGCATAAACACGGTAATAAAGCAGAAAATACAGGCCCAAAGGCACAAATGCCGATTACGCACGGTCATGCAATTGCGAATGTGATAGAATCTTAGAAATAAAAATAGAAAAATAAGGAATAGCGATAAGTTAATACAAATCCACAATTCTATTTAATATTCTCACTCTACTGTCGTTAAAAGTATGTAGATAGAGGGAGGGGGAAAAGCTGATACGCCAATAGACGCTCAGATACATGCATTTTATGCAATCTAGTCGTTCCTTAGAATATATAACAAACAGGAATGCTGACAAGCTAAATGAAGTGAAGCCGACCGATCGTTATGAACTACCTTCGCAAGATATTATTAGCGGTTTTCGGCTTCACTCCTGTACACGAATTTTATACCATACCCGCATTTCTGTAGAAAAAGATAAGGTACAGGGTATTTTGTGAAAAAACTAGCTTTCTTTCTTAATCACCCTGTAACTCCGAAAAGGTTGATGTGGCCACCCGCTGCCATAGGTACAATTTTTTTTTTTTTTGGCTAGGTGAGTACTATCAACTCCTGCTCTATTGACCACATGGAGGAAGCACCCTGTATATATTATGTATTTCCATAGATGGCACAAGAGCTAGATGTCGCATGCAGTACCAAAAAAGTATACAAAATTTATATGGCTGGGTGGTCCATTCCAGAATGGACCACAATATTTGAAATGATGTATACATTGAGTGATTTATATTTTTTCGTATCTGAAGTGTTGAAGAAGTCGATCAAATGTATACAAAACTTATTATAAAACCACTTGCTTTCGGCATGCTCTAAAACATGTTATGATCCATTCCAGAATGCACTACCCAATTCACAATCTGTATACTCTGCTCTAGTAGGCCATGCGACATGTAGTTCTTGTACCATCTATGGTATTTCTCATCAAGACCTTTAGAGCAAGTTATGCTTTAAGGTATATATCAAGGACGTGAAGGGAAATTAAGGTAGCACTTATACCTAAAGAGGGGAGGGCATTCACCCGCACTACCCAAATCCTATCGTCCGATCAGTCTAACTTCATTTCTCCTCAAAACAATGGAGAAAGTATTAAGCAACCATATTAGGAGCGGTGTACTCAAGCGGTCAACGTTGCACCCAAACCAACATGCTTACCAAGTAGGGAAGTCTACCACAACTGGCCTACATAGTCTTGTCCTATGACTATAAAAGGCGGTAGAGGATAAAGAGACAGCACTTTGCGCATTCCTAGACATCGAAGGAGCATTTAATAATAACTCCTGTGAAGCCATTGAGAATGCAGCTCCCAAAAAAGGAATCGAACCTTCCTTGAATGCCCAAGGTGGGGTTCTTTCCTCTCTACTATGGTCGCTGGTTGTCGATGATCTCCTACAGGAGCGGCTATGATAATCAGGGCTATGCAGATGACCTGATCATTACAATTAGGGGCAAACATGATCGGATAATCTCTGATCTAATGCAGAATGCCCTAAAAATAGTTCGGGACTAGTGCCAAACAATGGGACTTCGAGCCAATCCTGGTAAGACTAATAGTTATTCTCTTCACGAGAAAGAGGAAATGTCTCTCTTGAGGGAACAGTAGTGGAATTCTCGAAAGAGGTCAAATATTTAGGTATTACTTTAGATAGCAGCCCCACTCATAAAGAGTACTGGATAAGGCCACAGTGGCAACATGAGCATGCCGCATGCTTTTTGTCAATGCTTGGGGTTTTAAACCAAAAATGACTATGTGGTCATGTATGTACATCTATTATAAGACTTATGGTCACATATACCTCACTCATTTGATGGTCAAAAATAAAACAAAAAAGACGGCTCAAGATGTTTTGAAAAAACTACAAAGGCTTGCATGTCTAGGAGTAACTGATGCAATGCGTACCTGCCGAACTGCGGCCTTAGAGGCTATGATGGACCTACTAACTTTACATTTACATGTTTGGAAGGAGGCCATCCTCAGCAGAATTAGGTTGCAAAGGGCAAACCTCCTGAGTACAAGCAATTTGGTTGGCCACCTGAAAGTCCTCCAGGATTTCATAGAGGACTCGATGCCCAACCCAATTTCAGACGCTATGCCGAAACGCCACAACTTTAGAACACCATTTAAGGTAATCTTGGGGGACCGTCAACAGTGGCACACTGGGAATCTATCCTTTAAAAAAGGATCTCTTAAATGGTACAAAGATGGGTCCAAAATGAAAGGTAAAGCAGGCGCGGAGATATATGGATCAAAGTGCCATTCACAATGGGACTGGGGTCCTCAGCAGCCATTGTTTAAGCAGAAATACACGCCTCAAAATTATTCACAAGAATATGCGTAGAGCCAAAATATACATAATATCAGACAACCAAGCAGCACTTAAAGCATTAAACTCTTTTACCTTTGAGTCCAAACTGGTTTGGGACTGTCTTAATGTCTTGAAGCTTAATGTCTTGAAGCAACTGTCCGAAACAAACAGGATGACGCTGATTTGGGTACCAGGACATGAAGGCATTACAAGTAACGAGACTGCGGACCGCCTTGCAAAGGAAGGAGGCAAATATCTTTTTATTGGCCCTGAGCCTGTCCTTGGACACACAAAAGATTACCTTTCAGTTCAGATCAGGCTTTGGGAGGACAGAACTAAAAAAGCACATTGGGAAAATACCCCGGGGCTGAGACAAGCGAAGAAGTTTATTAAGTATTCGCAACAGAGGACAAAAGCATTCCTCACACTCATAACAGGTCTATTTACTGGGCACTGCCCACTTAGATACCATCTTAAAAAGATGGGTAAGGTCGATGATGAGACCTGTTGCTTCTGTATGGAAGACGATGAAGCCGATGAAGACATCTGGGAAAGGCATTCACACTGCCAGAGGACATCATAGCCTTTATTAGAGACCTTAAGTTCGAATGGGCACCTTAGGACATTTAGGAGTAATGTAAGTAAGTAAGTAAGTAAGTAATTTTATTTAGCATTTTTAATATTTAACATTAATTATTACATTTATGAATCACTTAGAATTTTCTTTGATGTAGTCTACTATTTCTCTTTTAAATATTTTAATATTTTGAACATTCCTAATGTTACATGGCAATTCATTAAATTCTTTAAAGCCTTTATAGATAAGTGAGTTTTGCGAGTTAGCATCTGTAAACCCTGGAAGTTTAAACTGATTGACATTTCTCAATGCATATGGTTGACATTCACCTACGTAACTTATATGTCTACTTAAGTAATTTGGAACAACATTGTGTTTTAATTTATATACAAATGTTAACATGTTCATTATTAACCTTTGGCCTACACTTAACCATTTTAATGCTTGTAACATAAAATTTACACTCGTATATCTATCACAATTCAAAATGCAACGCATTGCCTTATTTTGGAGTCTTTATAGTTGAGTCAATTGTTCCTGGTTACACAAAAAAAGAACTGTAGCGCAGAATTCGAAGTGCGGTTTAATAATCACGTTGTATATGTTTATTGCTGACTCTAGTGATAAATTTCGTCGGATTCTTCGCATAAAACCGGTTTTTTTTTGCAATCTTTTTACACATATATAAAATGTGATCACTAAATTTCAGCTTGTAATCCATAACCACACCTAAGTATTTCATTTTATACACTTGCTCGATATTCGAGTTATCTACTACTAAATTAAGATTATATTGATCCTTTAAGCACATGCACTTAGTTTTTGTCGCATTCAATTTCAACTTGTTTGCTCTTAGCCATTCACTCACGCTTTCTAAATCTTCTTGCATAACATTTCTTCCTTCTTCAATTGTGTCATTTACTATAAACAACAAAGCATCATCCGCAAACAATGCCACTTGTGCATGTTTTAAAACTCGTTTTAGATCGTTTATGTAGATCACGAACAGTAATGTTCCCAACACAGACCCCTGAGGAACTCCGAGGTTAACTTGCAAAGATCCGGACTCCTGGCCGTTTACTTTGGTTTTTTGCCGCCTATTAGTTAGAAAATCCTTGAACCACAGCCACTCAGTATTTCTTACTCCACATTTCTGCAATTTTAGCAGTAGTATGTCTCTGTCTATTGTCTCGAAAGCACGTTGCAAATCTATAAATACACATATTACCTTTTTTTCCTTGCTAATTGTCTTTCAGTACGCTAAGGACCATATTAATAGCAGTTTCGCATGAATGATTCCTTCGAAAACCAGACTGATTTTCTACTATCAATTTATTCCTTTCAAGGTACGTCTCAAATTGTCTATAGACACTTTTCTCCAACACTTTCTCTCCAAATAGCATAGTATTAATTGGTCTAAACTCTACACAATTCTTCCCATTTTTTACTTTTTGAATTGGTGTAACTATGAATTCTTTCATATATCTGGAAACTGTCCACATTCCAACGATTTGTTGATTATATCAAGTAGTGATCGGCCTGACTTCGTCAATGAATCTAATATCATCTGTTTATTAAGTAAGTTATTGACTTTCTTGTTATTCATTTGACGTATAGTGTTTTCAAGGTCATCTAGAGTTAGTCTCACAAATCTAAATCTTGTTTCTACTTCGTTTACTAGGTTCTCATATTGCACATACATCTATCACACTTTTTACGAAAAATTCATTAAACTTATTCGCTAAATTCAAATTACCTTCCTCTAAGCTTTACCGTGTGTATTTTAAATTTTTACAGCCTCTTTTCTGTACTGGAAGACGACCAAATTGATCATTTTCGCGTGATTTATAATTTTTATTGGGTACCTTGAAACACAAAATCCATGTTTCTCTGTCAGTATTGCATGAATTTCCATAATTTTTGTTTTAAATATAGCCAGGATATGCAGTGAATACATAACTCAATTTGAAATTCCTAGGTACCTAGATACCTTCAAAAAACACAACAAAAGCAGACAATACAATTTTTCCACTTACCTTTCCACTTGCAAAATACCAGAGAATTTGAGAACTAAGTAGAGAATTCCCGAATTCTCTATTCCACTTGTTAGTATAATAATGACATAATTGTTTCATTTAATTGATCAGGCTGCACCTGCGGTGCATGATCCGATTAAAGGTTTTTGACGATTGAGTTCTCTTTGCAGAACTGTCTCTGTTTGCTCCATTTATTGCAATATTTGAATTTTCTTTAGGCTGTAGTGGTATGGATCGTCATAATTGCAAAATTTGCGAAATGCTGCTTTTAATTTATTTAATCTTGTTGAAATGTTTACAATGTCTGTAGTTTCTTAAATTATGCAAGAATAATTTATTCTTGATATACTACATAGAACCCTCAACACTAACTCTTTTTTGTTTCAAACTGTAAATCAGCCATATCTAGATTGTATTAAAAATGGATAATCCTTTGTTTCTTTATACTCTGAAAATTCAAGAAAATGATCATTGTTTTTGCAGGTGCATTTTACCCACACTATTTTCTACGCAGTGAAGGCGGAAGTGCGGACTCTGAGCGTATGGCATTTCAAGCATTGGGTGGCCATGATCCGTGTAATACAGTTTATTTCTCCGCATTCGATTCTAAATATATTGGTCAGCTGTACGTGCATTCAATCAAAGACTTATTTAAGCAGGCTGCAATTGCCTCGAAAAATATTGAAGTACGATTTGAAGGTGGTTCACAGAAAATTTTCATTACATTTACAAGTGAAGTGGAAGTTGAATACGGCGAAGGTAACAACTTAGTTCTTTCGGTTCCCGGACGTGTAAGACCTGAAGTTTATAAAGCCATCAAAATGAGACAATTACGATGTCCAACATCGATTAAAGTTATGAAGTAATTAATATATTTCTGATATTAAGAATCATTGAAAAATGTATAATATTATAAATAATATCTTGTAGCCCTCGCGATGCAGTTAACTATGCGGAAATTAAGGAATTAGGTGTAATGGATGAGGGAAAATGGATTCCAAAGAAAAAACATATTAAGAATCCAGAAATGGTAGTTATTCCTTCAATGTATGTACACTCAGTAAGAGGCAAAATCACTCATGTAAGTCTTAATCTAAGGGTTCTGGGCAAGAACTGGGTATCTTCTTTTAAAATTATCAAAAAAGAATGTAAATAGTGCAAAAGTAAAATTTATCGAAGATCCCCACACAGTTTGTGTATTTTAACTCTTGGGGCATTAATAACTGTCCCACTTTTTGCTTAGCTTTTTATGCATGGTGGGATATATTTTAACCTACCTTGAAAAGTCGAAGTTACTCATATTTTATAAAAAAATGTCTTTCAGTTGGCAATGCAATGAACCAATGGTAAATCCATTAACAAGTGAAAACAAAAATATTGATATTATAATAATAATAATAGTAATATTTTATATTAAATATTTGAAATGAACGTTTTTTTCATTTTTTATATTAAAATAAAATCTGTGTAACTTGAGTTTTTATTCTCTTTAAAATCGTGTGCCTCAAAGATATTGATGAGAGAGAGATGCCCAGGAACGTGTGACAACTTTACACATGCAGTAATTTATGTATACAGGGTGTTTCCCACTAGGAGGTCAATAGAGCAGGAGGTGGTAGTACTCACCTAGACGAACCAAAAATTGTGTGGCAGTTGGGGGGGGGGGAGCAATATCAACCGTTTAGGGGTTACAGGTGATTAAGAAAAAAACCAGTTTTTCGCAAAACACCCTGTATCTTTAAAAACTACGGCGTACGGTCACAGTTAAGAGCTCATTGTATGCAGAACTTCATGGCCTTTCCAACAGCTGCTCAACCAGCCCCATATCCCTCTCCCATCAAGAATTATGGTTGTCTCTAAACTAAAAATTTCGGATTTTCTTACCTTTTTTTTTTATTTAACCTCTGCACAATGGTTGTTAGCATAATTTTTTTTATGAATACTGTAAACTGTAGACTCTCCTCTTTAATTTAATCTATTACACCCTATGTGTTAACTGCAGCCGTTATAACCTATTCAGGTTACACCGAAATAAGACGATATTTTTTTTTATGACGTACTAAGGGAACAAATTATCGTTGAGAATAGGTTTGAAAATAGGTTAGAGCTAATAACTCTTAAAGGCTTCAGATAGCACATTGGATGTAATAGGTCACATTAAGACGAGAGTCTACAGTTTACAGTTTCTATAAAAAAATTTATGTTAACGACCTTTTTGCAAAAATAATAGAGGCTAAATTTAGAGAAAAAGGTAAGAAAATCCTACATTTTTAGTTTAGACAACCATAATTCTTGATGGGAGAGGGGTATATGGGCTGGTTGAGCAGTCGTTGGAAAAGGCCATGAATACAATGAGCTCTTAAATGTGATCGTACGCCCTGTAGTTTTTAAGATGCAGGGTGTTTTGTAAAAACTAGCTTTTTTTCTTTTCTTAATCACCCTGAAATTCCTAAACGGTTTATATTGCCCCCCCCCCCCCTGCCATACAATTTTTGGTTCGTCTAGGTGAGTACTATCAACTCCTGCTCTATTGACCTGCCAGTGGGAAACACCCTGTATAAAATAATATATATGGCTGTCTCGCAATAAGTTTTTAACAATTTATATCTGTATTTTAAAAACGATTATGTGTTTTGGTTATTGGGTAGATCGAACATTGTGATAAATTTTGGTTCCAACCACTGTCGGAGGAAGAACGACTCAAGGAAATTACACGTGATCTAAATGGCCCAAATACAGACATTTGTCCATTCCATAATCCTTCGGAAGTATTTAGAGGAATGATTGTCGCAGCTCCGTTTGCAGATTCCAAAGGATCTCAACTTTATCACAGGGCCAGAATTATTAGCTTGGTTGATAGATATCAACATTCAGTGTCTTTTCGTGTAAGTAGTAGTATGTATCATATGTTTATAGGCTTGTACGTATAATCTTTTAGGTTTCGTTTCTTGATTATGGCAATCATGAAGTGATGGACTTCAAAAAATTCCGTAAATTTGGTACCCGATCTAATCGACTTAAAGATTTCCCACCTCGAGTTTTTGAATGCTGTTTGGCGGAAGTGCAGCCTTCATCTATAAATTGTCCCAATGGAAAGTGGCCGGAAGAAGCGATGGACCTAATGCAGAATTTGGCGGATGAAGGAATCGTTGAAATTGAGGTGAATGATTCATAAACAACATGTTTATATGTGAATATTATAAAGTACTTTGATTTATAGGTATTTTCTGTTGTGAATGGAATAACCTCTGTAATATTGAAGATGGATGGAGAAAGCTTTAATAATATGCTTGTTG
The DNA here is from genome assembly GCA_963924295.1 of Dioctria rufipes. Lineage (NCBI taxonomy): Eukaryota > Metazoa > Arthropoda > Insecta > Diptera > Asilidae > Dioctria > Dioctria rufipes. The sequence continues at coordinate 134,141,159 of OZ002741.1, read as the reverse complement.
GAAAAGGTTATGCCCAGCATTCTGAGGAAAACTATATGTCAAAGGTTAGTATAATTTCGAATATTATCTCTCTCCTGGTTCATTTCTATGCTACAAAAATAGAATTATAATAAAATTATTAAGGAACTATGCTGCGACATTAATAATTTCATATATTAACTTAACACACACCAATGTATATAAAGGGTTTTCCAATAAGAGGTGTTATTTTGATAGTTATTTTGATATTCAAAGAAAAATGCCATTTTTTGAGATAAATGATTATTATAAAGAGCAAGATATGCCGTTAATAATGGAAAATAACATCAGCCAAATGACCACCACGACCACGCCTACAGGACCATATCCTTTTCATGAAATTTTCCATAACCAAATCGCAAAGTGGCTGCCCTATGTCCTCGATAGCCTCACGAATTCCATCTTTGAGGTCTTGAATCGACGCTGGGCTGTTGGCGTAGAACTTCTCTTTCACGTGGCCCCAAAGGAAGAAGTCGCAAGGTGTTAAGTCACAAGATCTCGGTGGCCAATTGTGATCTCCTCTTCGAGAGATAACACGGTCCGGAAACTTTTCCCGTAAAGGATCAATGGTTTCGTTGCTTGTATGGCACGTAGCGCCGTCTTGTTGAAATTAAACGTTGTCCAGATCAATACCATCCAATTCCGGCCATAAAAAATCATTAATCATCTGTCGATAGCGCAATCCATTCACCGTAACTGTTGCTCCAGCCTCATTTTCGAAAAAGTAAGGTCCAATGACCCCGCGGGACCATAAACCGCACCAAACAGTCACACGTTGAGGATAGAAAGGCTTTTCAACAACAACTCTTGGGTTTTCCGAGCCTCAGATGCGACAATTTTGCTTGTTGACGAAGCCATCGAGGTGGAAATGGGCCTCATCACTCAAAATGAGTTTTCGATGGAATTCCGGATCATTTTCATGCATTTTAAGGACCAATCAGCAAAGACTCGACGTTGTTGATGATCGGCCGGCTTGAGTTCTTGTGTTAACTGAACTTTATAAGCCTTAAGACCCAAATCTTTATGCAAAATACGGTGTAATGAATGCCTAATTCCAAAGAACGACGAGGAATGGACAAACCTGGGTTTTCTTCAACACTTTCGGCTACAGCAGCAATATTCTCGGCTGTTCTTGAGCGACGTGCACGGGTTTTATTCTTTTCACATCACTAACTTGTCCCGACAGCTCGAATTTTTCTACCAATTTCTGTATTGTGGTCCGACAAGGTGCTTCACGACGATCCAAAAATGTTCGAGTTTTACGAATTATCTCTGCCACATTTTCACCATTTTTATAGTGAATTTTAATAATTTCAATGCGTTGTTGAATCGTGTATCGTTCCATATTTATTAATGGCGTATTTTCTACGTGTAAAATGTCAAAAAATGACAGCTCCAAAAGTGACATCTACCGAAATAGCGGGCTAATTAAAATAACACCTCTTATTGGAAAACCCTTTAGAAGTCAAGGTCTTCCCATTAAAATTTTGACACATTGCAGCTGAGAGCCTGTGACGTAATTCTGTAACTAATGTATATACATTTTTGAAGGAAAAACAGAGGAGAGAGAGAGAGTATTGTGTTCTCTGTATCGTGCTTTCTTATACATTTGCACGATAATTTGTCACTAATGGCGGAGTGTGGTTCGTAATGAGAATACCTTGTATTCTATATACCTTGACATATACGTTTCTACCTTTTCAAAATTGTTCATATATGTAAATATCTACATAATCCCGTATCCGAAAAATTTGTCTACTAGCAACTCATTCCAAGAAAATTCATCCATGAAATACATCCAACAATAATTCTTCGGGAAATTAGTCTAATGACAACTTATATATAGCATAATTCGTCTAACGAAAATAAATTGCCTTGGACAAATTGTTGTACGTAAAAAATGGATAAGTTAATTTTCCATAGTTGAATTGTATAGGATCAATTCTTCTTGGATAATTTATGTTTGGTAAATTGTTATCAAACCACATCCTACTAACAATGCTTTTGAACTGCATTTATGAATAATAAAAATATTAGAAATAAGTATAGTTCTCGGTATAAATGTAACATTTATTCTTAATTAGGCTGATCACGATGCTCGTATGCGAAAGCAAAAGCTTGCAGACTTTTACGATGATGAGGACATGATGCATAATGAAGAATATCTGAGATCAATTCAAGGTGAAGAAGATGTAAGTTGTGAATCACCGCCTATAGAAAAATGTCGGATCAAGCTAGATTTAAGAGGCCCTTATAGTCCACTGGAATCCAAAGTTTATGCGGCTATGCGAATTGGAGCTTGGAAGAGCGTATCAATAGAGCCACAATCCGTAAACTCAGTTTTATTAGATACTGACCCTCAAGATAGTCGTGAAAGGCTTTTAGTTGCCGCTACAGTAACGGAAAATATTGGTAATAACACCCTAACAGCAAGAGCCACAACTTTAATGCCAAATATACACGGATTCGCCCCTCTTATGGGTCTTATCTTTTGTCCAACTATGGAGATTAGAAGGGATATGCATAAAACAAAATACGTGAACATTTTAGCAGGACTTGGATTTGATAAGAACAAGAAAGCTCTGTTCGAGGAACACGATATAGTGTTCAACTTGGATGTCGAAATTCTTCCAAACGATTTGGAATTGGTAAGTAGTTTGATTTTTATTGTAGCGTACATAAAATTTTTGTTTTATAGATCAACCAAATTAGATATTCCATGGACACGATGATATACACTGAACCAGGAGAGGAACGTCCAAGGATCATTAAGAATAATAAAGCTGAGCTGGCGGCTAAGATAAAGAATCTGATTATTAAGTAGCCTAATTATGACAAATTGGTGACACTAAGAATGTATACATTAATGTCGATATTATTTCACAGGCTTTTGGAAAGACCACGAAAGTACATCGAAATTCATCATGACAATAAGGAACATATCTGGAACCAGATACATGAGGAAGATTTGCTTGAGACAACCAGTGTTTACGGCCAGCGGTCAGTTTTTCCATTTCATTCCGGCTTTCGTTTATATAATCAACCTTTCGAGCGAACACAAACGCTACGAACTCATTGTACTGAATTGCATAAGCTCGCTCAGCAGTAATTTTGATATTTTCTTCAATGTGTATTGTTATAAAATTTACCCCATTATTTTATTTTTAGTGATATTAATATTAAAAATATGGCCTGCCAGCTTTGTGAGAAATCTCTGGATACCGTTATACAGCTCCGTATTCATCTATTATCTCAACTCCACCGTGACAGGGAATATCAAATTGGATTCCAGAAATCGGAGTGAAGTATTATTGCAGTTTTTTTTTATTTACTCACTAGTTATAGTGTCTTCAAATTTTTACTTTCTGATGTAGTGTTGAATTAGGTTTGCCTATAAATGAATATTTTTGCTTTATTTAACTGAAGAAAATACGAAATAAAAGTGTCGAATATATCAATGTTTGGTATTTTTAATTAAGTCAGGGTTGTAAATTTTTCTTCAATACCGAACTGAGTTCTCAAATTCCAATTATCTTTATGTTATTTAGCAAATAACTAAAAGTTCGTCTTATCAGACTGGGTAGAGGAGGATAAGTTTCTAATAATATTTTTCTTGTATTACACATCCAGTTAGAAAAAAGGTTCGCCGTGCCTGTAACGTAGCAATAAATTTAAGAACATCACATTGAGATACAATGAATAGTAATATATTTTGAAGTACGGAGACTCGTTGAACTTCTATGTTAAATTCTTATTGATTTTTCGTTCAATTGGCAAATTCATTGAAAATTTTCTAATGAATTTCAGTCTAAACGACAATAAACATTTTCATCGTAAGCAGACTCCTGCATATTTGTTTCTTCTGAGAATCATATGATATCCATTATCCTATATAAGAAATTTGCTTCTGTTGTGTATCCAATTGATTGAATAAGTAAATCAATTGGTTCCACTATAGCAGTACCCGGTATAAAAAAACCTTTCCCACGGATAATGCTAACGCTGCGAAAAAACGCCGACGCTCCGACTCATGATACTTGAGAGTGCGTGATAATAATATGCTAGGATTGCATTTTTTGGATAAGACGACCGTGCGAGAAACTGAAATGAAATTAAAGAAGCAGTATTTTTCTCTTTGCGGGTCAGTTTAGTGATTGTGCATTTCTTTAGTCGGTTCTAAACAAGATAGGAAATAAATGAAAAATAAAATAAAACAGTTTTAAGATTCTGTTTACTCACTGATGAATACCTGTTTATGTGTATACTGCTGCCTTATAGCATAGATGGCACAAGAATAGATGTCGCATAGAATACCAGAGAAAAGTATACAGATTTTAAGTGGCTAGTCTATTCCGGAATGGACCAAATGTTTCAAACGCGCTGAGAACAAATGTTGCTTTAACAGCAGTTTTGTATACATTTGGTCGACTGCCTCAACATGGTAGATTCGGGAAGATATGAATCACTCGATGTGTCTATTATCATTTCTCTTTTCATGTTGCTGTAAATGATGCACAGCACAACATATTCGATGCAGTGGGTGGGGCGTAAACGCACTCAAAGCAATGTTTATTCAATAGATTCAGGCATCGGTCGCTGTGAGGACTGCAGACGAGTACAATCTACGAATAGAGAAGTAAAGGAAGGGAACCACCAAGGAAAGTTCGTGTACGTGAATGAAGCATTTTAATTGTGTGCAAATATGTAAAAGCCGTTAGAAAAGGTCTGGGCGAATTATAAATTTTGAGGAAATTTTGTTTAGTTCGATAGGGGAATATTAAAATTATAGTGATTGATTTAGTGATCAGCAGTGATTCAATTAAGTGCTCGTGTTGTGTAAAAATTACAAATAAAAATTTTATTCAGGTAAAATTTGCCGACGGCAATTGATAATTCGAAACGCGGTCGTGTTATTTTCCTCGTAATTGCCGACGGGTTTTTCCGACCGGTTAATTTACGTACTTGTTTAGACAGAAATGTGTAATGAGATAGGACTCATAAAAATTGCGTCAGCGTTTGTTGGAAATATTGATTTAAATAAGTGCATACACAAAAATTTGGTGTATGTTTAATATAATGAGAAAGGTCTCAAATAAAGAAAAACAATCAGTGATAGTGCGTTTAAATAAAAAGATAAAGGATAATAAAATCAAAGAGAAAAGAAGAGTGTTGGTGTGGAAAATTCGAAAACTTTGTAAGGACAAAGAAGAAAAGTGTGAAGATTGGCGAAAAATGTCAGTGATTAAAGAACATTTAAGCTTGGACGATAAGACTAATTTCGACATGGAACTAAAAATTCTGTCAAGATCCTTCGTCCGTTGTTTTAAGCAGACGTGTAATGCGAAGGAGCTTTACGAAGACGAGCTTACAAGGGAATTAAAGGTGTTCAGGGACCCGGTACCGAGCCAAATATTAAATGAACCACCAAGCAAAGGATTTGATCCTGAAAACCAGCAGGACGGATTTACGGATGCTGATGAGTACGAAATAGATGAGAATAAAGTTATTGATGGTGGGGATAAGAATGTGGATAATGACAGTGACGATCCTGGTAGTGACGAAAGCTACAAAATCGTTCTGAACAAGAGGAGACCAAAGACACAGCTGTCGTATAAAGCAGAGAAAAAGGGCAAGCAGCCACAACAGGGCCGCAAAGAGGATCAAGAGGCATCTGGGAATTACTACAGACTGATCCAGCCAGCGGAGAAACCGAAGACCAAGGCAGCCAGCAGTAAGACAGATGCAGCATCAACTGAGCAAAAGACCACAAAGCCACCACCAATCATCTGCTACAATTTAAACGTAGCAAAAATTTTCGAAAAGTTTGAGAAGTTGTAGAAGCGCCCCAAGTTCTTCTTGAAAAATAACAGCAGAATGAAGTCAACGTTGAAACCAGCCACTGAAGCGGACCATAAGACTATCTTTGATTTAGTGAAGGAAATCAAGGTGGATTGGTTCACTTTCCCGTCCAAGCACAACAGAAAGCCGACCTCAGTGCTTAAGGGGGAAAACGCACCGAGAAATTTCGAAATTTTCGATTTTTTTTGTTTGACTTTTCTTCAAGCTTAAGAATGTCTGGTGAAAGCCGCATGCAAAAATTCGAAAAAATGACGGAGTTATGCCGAGCGGCCGAACGAAATTCAGGTAGAAAAACGCCGTCGTCTTCTATTGTAACATCGTCTACGTAACCGGGCGTTATATCGAAAGTTTTCGTTCGGAATTAATATATTCGGTGAAAAATGGATAAAAAAGGTTCTCGAAAATCTCAGAACCATTTTAAGTATCGGTTGAAGTGGAGTGGATGATTCTATGTAAGTTGAAGAATTTTGCGATTTATTCATTGCTCAACTTTCAAACGCGTATTTCTCGAAATCATATTTTTGAAGTCGGTACGCAAGATGTCTCGAAAACTAATGAACCGATTGCAATTATCTTTTTTTGTGCTTATTCTACACATAATTATCTAGTCTGTCATATTGATTTTTTTTTAGTGGCTTAGTTTTTTTTTAATCGGCGAAATAAGGTCGAATTTTTCTCTAAAAATCGCTATGTAAATTCAAATGTCCGCCATTTTGTCAAAAATCGCATATGACAAAGACTAGATTATACTGTCCAGTTTAAATCTTTTTGTTTTTTTTTTTTATTTGGATGATTACAGATGAAGCAGCATTGCATACCGCGGAGGGCCTGTTTTTTGCGGTACTTTACGGACCAGAGGATTACTCGGCGAATATTTTATTATTTGTCAATAAAAAAATTTATGTATTCTTAAAAATGTGTTTTATCATTTAAAAAAGAATTGGTTTGATTACTGCTATAGATTACCTTCAGAAAAATGGCTTTTTTTTCGCGCTTCTCGGTGCGTTTTCCCCCTTAAGGGGATATAGTGCAGTTTGGACCGAAAAGAAGTAGCAGCAGCCTTGGAGAAGGAGTTGCCAGGAATAAAGGTGGCTAAGGTGTCGCACTTGGTGACTCCCGCTATGAGGAAAAGCGGACGCCTAGTGGATTCCTATGTGATAAGCTTCGAGGCTGAAACTGATGTCAACCGGGTTATCAAAGTTGACAGTTCTTCATCAAGGCGTCCACTAGGAAGGATTTTAGAGCATTTCTATTTCGCAGTGCAAGAACTCTCAGAAATATGGGCGTGTAGCCAGTAATTGCGGAACTGCATACAGATGTGTAAAATACAACGTCAGTCATGGACCAGAAGCCTGCACCAGAGACGCATCGAAAGATAAACAGTATTGCACCAACTGCAAGCAGGAGGGACACCCGGCGAACTGCAGAGGCTGCTTGAAGTATAAGGAGCTTATTGAGAGGAAGAAAGCAGCGGTTCTGACAAAGATTCAGAGGGAGGAATTAATCAGGGAGTCTGCACGGAACTATGTGAAGCCCGGTAAGTCTTTTGCACAAATCCTTTCTTCCAATATTTCAGCTACGCACATAGGAAGGAAGAACCAGGAAGCCGTCCCCAGGCCCCAGATTGCAAACAAGCAAAAACCCTCTGCACCCACTGCCTTGGGAACAGACACGTTCTGCAATCAGGAGGCAAAATCACTCTTTGGTTGTGATCTATTCGGCCTTGTGGCCAAAATCAACGCTTTCCTTCCTAGCTATAGGAAGCTGACTTCTATTCCGGAAAGACAAAGCGCTTATCTGTAACTCGCGTTTTCGCTATGCGGAAGCAGAAATCAAGCGAACTGAAGACGATTGCCCTCAATGTCAACTCCCTTGTGTCTCACGGGAAACGAGTTTCCCTAAATCTTTTTTTGGAGGAACACTGTCTCCATTTCATGTTTCTTTCAGAGATAAATCTAAAGGCAAGACAGTGTCTTTAGAAAATTGTCTCTGCTCAGAAATGATGCAGGTGAGGGTAAGCGGGGCACCGCTATTCTCATTAAGAAAAATCTCCACTTCGAACCCACCCAGATTAACCTCTCCAACTTTGAGAGTACGTCTCTTAAGATAAACCTAGATTCCGGTGAAACTCTTCTACTTGTTTCACTCTACATTCCGTGTCATACTCCAGTCTCCCGAGTGCGTAGTGATTTGATCGCGCTGAACGCCTTTTCCCAACAATTCACATATACGATTGTTGGAGGCGATTTCAATGCTAAACACAGCTTATGGAACGATCCCACGGCCAACTTAGCTGGAACGACCACAGCTAAATGGTTGGAAGTTAATCTCTACAACCACAATTTTATTGCTGTCTCCCAGGACACACCAACCTTCCCCAGAAGGGGCTCTTTTCTAAATTTTTTCCTCGTTTCTGACAATCTCATAAACATTCTCCTCCAAATTAGAAATCTCACCTGCCAGGCCCATATTTCTGATTCTGACCATTTGGTAGTAGAATTAAAAATAGCTCTACAGAGAGAATTCTCCGCGAGCACACTATTGCTCCGGAAATTTCGTCGCTGACCAATGTCGACTGGCCACAGTTTAAGGATAGACTAAATAGCCTACTCCACAATCTGTGTAATACAGAAATAGACTTCTACGTTGAATTGCTGACAATTGCTCTTCAGGACAATATAGCGTTTTTCTCCACTACCTTCCTCCCAGAATCCAAGAGCTGTACAAGTATAGGCAAAAGTTAAAGAAAACTTTGAAAAGAATTTACCGGCGAAATCTGAATACACAGAACCCGGAATATTCATCTTTACTCTCCCAAATTAGGTGTCTGTCGACAATCATTGACAAGCAAATCCGTAACTTCGTCGATGAACAATTTCGCGAGAGGTTGAAAGCTATTAAGCCGGGTCCGCCAGCTTTTAGCGAAATCAACAAAATATGTAGTTGGAAATCTCAAGTCCCTGAAAAACTACTCGATGGCAACAACTGTTTAAATTCTCCTGAAAAGAAGAGCAGCGCCTTCGCCAACTACTTTGAGAACCTTCAAAAGCTCGCCTCCAACTCATCTCTCTAACTTTCATAGGCAAGTCCTAACTGAAGTGGACAATTTTGAGACACAAAATACCTCACCAATCGCAGAACTTAGCCTTGAAACACAGCTGGAAATCCAAATTACTAGCAAATAGTCACAAGTCCGCTTCATCTAGCCGCCCTTATTCGGTCACTCAACAATAAAAGTCGAGTGGCCCAGATGGTATACCGAACTTCATCATCCGAAAGTTACCACCGTTGGCAATCGAAATGCTAACAATAATCTTCAACAATTTTTACTTCCCCAACAGCTGGAAAGTTTCAAAGATAATACCAAATCCGAAGAAGGCGTCTTCAAAAAGCATCTCGGAATTCAGACCGATTTCACTAATCTCCAACTTGGGAAAACTTCTGGAGAGATTAGTGAAACAACACATTCATGACACTTGCGTGGAGAAGGAAATGGAGCAGCATCAGCAATTTGGATTCAACGCTATGCACTCTACTCTGCACCCACTATTGAAATTCCACACTGATGTGATCCAAGCTCTTAATAAAAAACTCATACTGTTGCCTGTTTTCTTGATGTTGAGAAGGCCTTCGACTCCATCTGGAGAGAAGGTCTTATCTCTAAACTGATCGGATTTCAGTTCCCACCCTACCTCATTCGGACGATAAATAGCTTCATATCCCAGAGACAATTCTTTGTGGAAATAAGGAATTGCATATCCGGGCATAAGGACATAAAAGCGGGCGTCCCGCAAGGCTTAGTACTCGGGCCATTCCTCTTCAATCTGTTCACGTTTGACCAACCGCACAATAATGGAGGAGTCACGACTCTTCTCTACGCGGATGGCTCATTGACGTATGCGCACTCCAATTCCCCCAAATTGGCGACAAGGAAAGTAGGTGATCATATTGCCAAGCTTTACGATTACTATCGTAAATGGGGCATAAAGATCAATGTCCCTAAATCAAGTTTACTCTGCATCAGAACTGCACGTTCGCGCAGAGGCGTATGTTAAAACGCAAGAAACATTGAAATCACTATCAATAATGAAGTGATAAAACCCATTAAGAGCGTCAAATACCTGGTATAAATTTCAATGGACGTTTTAAGTTCAACCCTCACGCAAAAGCAGTTGCTAGAAAAGCAAACTGCACTCAGCATGGTCGGTCCTATAATGAGATATAGGAATGGACTTACTCTGAGCACGAAACTGCTGATGTACAAGCAGCTCATTAGGCCCACCTTAACGTACTCGTTTCCCATATGGCACACCATTTTGTCAACCTATATGGAGATCCTTGCGAGATTTGAGAGGAAAACGCTCTAAATTCGCACCGAACGTCCTGTGGAAAGCATTATCGCAACCAGGTCCTGTACGAGAAAGCTGGTATTTCTCCGATACAGGACTATCTGGTTGGTGTAATGAAGAATCCCCAATTACCCAAATCCAATTGTTTATGAACTAACCAACTTTCCCCACTTACCCACTAACAAATATTTATCACCTTTTTGCATTTCAACTTGTCATGAAAAATACTACTGCGAAGGAATTTTTACCCATTTTCAGGGAGAAAGGAGGCAATCACCGGGGCTAGGAGAGGAAGACAGGAGGAGGATTGCAGCCTGAAGGACAGGATAGATGCAACCTTCTACAGACAATACCCGCAACTGTGAGCTGGCAAACACCACCAGGATAGAAAGGCAGAGGCAACCTGGAGATTTATATATAAGTTACGTAGCTGGTACTTAACTTAGTTAAGTATTAGATTTTCGAATTATATTTGGTTAATTATAACTAGGTGGCGCTAGCCGTAGTTTAGAAGTAAGTCATATGTTAGTTATAATTCATATATTTAGAAAATAAGAAAACTCAGGGAATAGGTTTAGATAAGAAAAATATTGTTAGGTTAAGTGTTAAATTTTATTTAGCGCAAATAAAAAACTTGAAACTTGAAGGGGAATATTAAGTTGGCGCAGAGACGTCAAGCAATCGCGGGTGACCTGGCAAAACCGCCTATCGCCAATTTTTAGAGAAAATACCTTATTGTCACCTTATGGTCGTAGCTTACTGCATGTACCAGTATGCTACACTGAGACTAGATGCATCATGTATATTCGGCCTACTGTCGATGAACGGAGAGTAATACGCACCGAGACCGGGATTCGAGAGAAGAAGAAGTTTTTGACGGACTGAAGAAGGGCGATAATGTATGCAGGTCTGTCTGATTCTGGTGGGAAGCCGAGCAACACGAACAGACGTCTAGTTTGAATATACAAAAAATAGCTGGTTAGGGAAAGTTTGTGCGAAAAGTTCGGTATTAGAGAAATTCGGTTGTGTAAAGAAAAAAAAAGAAACGAAAAAGTCGGAAGGAGAATGAGACTGAAGAAAAGTTTACTTCACTCGAGACGAAAGAAGGCTCCTTTAATTCTCGTGAGCAATTCTAAAAAGGCTGTATTTTTTTAATTTAATATCTTTAGTTTTCGATGAACAAAAATTACGCTGAACGGGGAAGCTAATCCGACAAGCATTGTGCAACTAAGTTGAGGAAATAGAGTTAGGGACGAGCGGCCACTCCATTCTTGGGAGGTTATGAGCAGAGACCACGCGCCGTAAATTTTCATTGTTCAATCAATTGCCGGCATCCCGAAGCGAACCGCAACTAAGAACTTAAAATAAGAAGCAAGCGACAAGGACCAACTTTCTCTAATTCGAGCATTTATTGAATCTTTTTGTTTCGTACAAACATGGGGCAATATCATTGTGCCGTCAGCATGCCCGAACTTATTGCTGTGTGAAAGTCTCCGATTGATGTCGACCATCACAGTCCTGCTTCAGGACACAACAATTAAATTCAAACAGGACAGGCTGTGTAACACCCTGAACGCCAAGACGTACTCTATAGAATCAGTTTGTATGCGTCCTGGTGTACATAGGTCGGAGGTATTCGATAATCGGGAGAACCGACAATTTACCCTAAAACGTTCTGAACGCCATGTCCGGCGGAAGGAATCTTCCGGGTTGAATTGGCGATGCTCTTCCTTACTTCTCCGCATTGTCTGGCAAATTGCTTCACCTGTGAGGACCATGTTTAATTACTCGGCGGTAACGACGAACGTCTGCCTACCCCTAAGCCACCTCCTTTTAAGTGGCCGGGTAAGGCTCGTCGGGGGGGGGGGGGTTTCTAACTAATCTGAGGTAAGGTATCCGTTCCTAGCGGTGACGATTCTCCTAGCTCTCCATACTCTCAAGGGCCCATTGAGCCGCCTTCCGCCTCCAGCCAATGCAACTTCCCCATGCGAGGTTCCTGACATGACGATGGGACAGGGGACGGGTGTACCACGCCTGAAAAAATTTATCTATATAATTTGTATTTCTATTATTATAAAAAAAAAGACAAGACCCCCACCCTTATTATCGTTGTCACTTTAAGTGAGAAATGGCGTTACGACACAAAAATGGTATTATGGTTGTCGTTTAAAGTGACATTTGTCGAAAACATACGACTTTGGACGTATTACTGTTGTCGTATTAAGTAGACAAATGCCGATGTAAGTGACAATTTTACTCACTTGGTTTTCGTAAGTGACAGATGTTAGATTTGTGTAAGAAAAAGGAAAATGCAAGCAGAAAATGATAAATTTTATAATGGCTTTCTAAGTTGTTCATTAAAACATAAAATTCAATAGATTTTTATAAATTAAATTATTTTTTTTGTAATTGTAGTGTAAAGATTACAAAAAAAAAAAAACAATTTGAAGTCATGATAGATTTTATGGTGAAGCATCCTGTTATAGCTAAAGGGCTAAAATACATCGCGTTTATATATTTTTTTTTCTTTTAAACACTTTCAAAAATAACAACAATACCACGAAATAAGACAAACCTCACTTTTATCTACACCCTGACGCATGCCCTGATGCTACCTGTCCCTTTCAAGTGACAACTATAATACGGCTTTGAAGAAAAATGTCACGTCACACCGTTCGACAACGATAATACGAAAAGTGAAGTGAAGTGAGAGTGACTGCGAAGCTTGTCACTTTGGTGAGTCGACAACTGTAATAAGGGTGCCCGATTCCTTTAATTCTAACTTAATATAACCAATTTACTTCAGCCCAATTGGGGAATAGTGTTAAGAACAAGGATTATATGTGTTATATCACATATGATATAACTGTACGCGCCTCCTCGATGATAAGGAGTCTAGTTAACAATTATCACTAGCAATTTACCGTTCTCTATTTACTTCAAGCAGCCGAATACAATCTACGATTGTCAATCGGAAAGATTATACTCATCAGCTGATAACAGAGCTGCTATAACTAGTACAATATTCTGTTCATTATAATACAGGGATCCGCCAGCAGAATCCTACTAATCTAGCGCTAACTTAACACAATGTAAAAGGTTCTTTCCCTATTTCCGTCCGGTGACTAAGAAGTGCTTGCCATAGGAAGTGAGTTAACCTACGTGCCCACTATTAAGATATATAAATGCAATTTTTTTTTTCCAGGAGCGAATGAACTGTCTTTATATTCACACGTATGTTATCATGTAATTAGAACTAAGTAAACAATGTAATTAAATTTCCCAATAAAGAAAAAGGAACTACAATCTTAAACTAATTAAGCAATATAATTAAATTTTTCAATAAAGAATGAAATCTTGAGCTAAATAGTCAATATGAACCAAAAATATTCAATATAGTAAATTTTAACCAGTGCGCTTACATACCAACAATCCAAATGCATTTGTTTGTGGCGTACCTGTCTGGGGAAAAATGGAAGAACGTCACATTGCCTTAACACTAGTTGCCTTAACTATATCTCATATATCTTACGAGGTCGACTTAAATTTTATAGAGCTTGCTAGCCGCGTATATTATAACAGCTTGTCCCGCTGGTTAGGTCTCGATGCGATTGAGGTTATACTACGAGAACTCCTTGCACGTGTTCCACAACTTCTATTATCCTCCCGTTTCCTTCCAATTATCTTAGTCTATCTCAGACTGACGTTTTTGTTTTCTTCTTTCTTTCAAAAAGGTCGGAGGCGTGATCTTCCAACCTGCGCCCCGACGTGATTGCTTTATTTTTCCTATTCCTTCTTATTATGTACTTCTGCATAATCTCCTAAAGCGTTGTTGGGGTTCCCGTTCAGGTCGTCTCTTCTTATTTTGGCCCCCTTTTCCTTTTCTTCGCCTTACGCCCGCTTCGATTGCCTTTTTTTTCTTTCTACTTCCTGCCGGTTCCTCGTCAGGTCTTCCTTCCTTTTTTGCGTTTTAGTAGAACTTTCTACTTTTATTTTAAATCACGCACCACTGATTATCTTTCCTTTCACCGTAGGGCTTTTTTCCAGTGGTCCACAAATGGTGACCTGCGTGGTGTCCGGCTCGAGTACAATCCAAGAAGAGATCGCGTGGCTACTTACTGTTAATCAGCTCCGTTAGATTATCTCTCGACACGCGTAACGCTAAGTACGTCCGGGATAATAGCCAGCACTCTAATGATACGGCGAGAATTTCTCGATACCGTTTTATCAGCTCGAATGACGTTGCCTGACGTGTACGTTACCATGCTTTATCATTAGGATTTTTTTGCGAATGAGTGACACTTGGGGTGCGGCCATGAGTTTACGACTGTGGGTTGCGTTTACAGGGTTGCCTAGAATTTATCATTTTCGATTAACGTATGGGACTTGACCACCTAGTAGAATCCCTTGATGACGGTAGTGGGTGCACTCGTTACCATACAGGCTCGGACCCCTACTGCCAAGTCTTCCGGCCGAGGCTGAAGCTCTAAGACAAGTATATATAAGTTAACACGCAATCACATAACTTTCCCATAGAAAAATAGGAGCATCGTATTACATCCTCACGATGCAATACAACGGCGGCACGTTGCAGTTCATTAACATGGAATCGTCGTTCTCACGCTAAATATGTCGAATCAACGTTTTTAGTAATTAGGAAAATAAATTGTAAAAGGTTTTTGCTTTCGATTGTCATTACGCAGTTAGTTGTATTTTTGATTTCATGTAATTCGGTTAAAATAAACTTAGTAGTTTTAAAATAAAATTTTATTGTTTTAAATTATTTTTTTTTTAAATTTCCTAAGTCGAATTCATTAACTGGCGCCCGAGCAGGGACCGTTGAGATTTTAAGTAATTAAAAAGTCCAAACTGTTTACAAGTGATATTTGAAGAATTTAATCAGAAATTAAAACAGTTTTGTGTAGTGCAAGTGTAACCATCACAGCAGCTCACTAATCGATTCTTAAGAAATTACTTTCATCTCTAGTGGCAAGTAAAAAGGGATAAAATCCTTCGAAATTTCAACAACTACAAATTGGGAAACGAGGCCCCGGAGTCATCCACACCAGGAACAAAACGGAGTTGATAAGTAGGAGAAATAAAGGATAAACACGCCAAATTTTTCAACAATACATATCAACAGCCGCCCAATTGGTTGCGAAAAAGACCACAAACGGTACCAATATAATAGGACGAGGCAATTTTGAGCACCTGTCGTCGTTATTCATACAACTCCCAAATGTTAACCATACATTTGTTAATTTTAATGTAAGTTGATAAGATTTTACTTCTATTATTCTTTTTTTTGTGTGAAATTTATATGAAAAAAGGAAAGTGAATATTGAAGAAAATTAATTTTTTTTTATATAAAGAAATAGAAAGAAAAAAAGGAAAGTGAATATTGAAGAAAAATTAAATCTTTTTTTATGAAGAAATACAAAGTAAAAGAAAGCGAATATTGAAAAAAAAAAATCCCAATTTTTTTTTTGTAAAAGGTAAAGTGAATATTGGATAAATATTACCAACAAAACTCAGTAGTATAATAAGGAAAAAATCATAACTTTACTTTTGCGTTGAAAATTTCAAAATAAAGTGAATAGTAATATATTACAAGATTTTAAGTTCAGTGAAAAGGAAATATTTTTTTAAAAACAATTATCAATTTTAGGCCAGAAACCCGAAACTTTAAATTCAAAGTTTTATTATTCTTATTCCTCATTTTTTATTGCCCGAATCAATATTTCACGAATTTGTGATCGAATAGTGAATTTTTTTTTAAACAAAATAAAGTAAGCACTTATAGAATTTCAAAACATTCTCTACTTCCAATCTACGCAAATCCAGCATAATTCTTATGAAAAATTAATCAATTCTTAACGATTTGTACAAAATTTTAAGGCTTCGCCGAGTGCATCATTTATCCATTTTTTTGATAAACTGAACGAACGAGGACATAACAGTGAAAGACACGTGGTTAGTTGAATTATAAGCATTTAAGCGATTTCCTTCAAAATTTTTTTTTTTTTGCAATTGGACTAACACCTCAGTTTCTATCGTGAATAGTGCCCTGAGAATCATTTAACGCGAGTAGAGCCACAGGCCAAGAAATTCAAAGAAATGAACGGCAAGACATCCTAAAGCCCTCCTTGTTAGGACAACCCGAGAATTTAGCTAACACCCCAACGAGTTCCACAAAAACTCTTGATCTAAGTACACTTAAAGATATGATTACTGAAATAATTAGGTCGGAAACACAAGGACTCTATAATCAAATTTCTTCTCCTAGTACGAGTTATAGTAATGATGTAGACCAAACGATCGATCCCAAACATCTTACAAATCTAAACGACATGGATAAGATACCCGACGTCGTTAAAAGTCTGCGAGAATTCTCAGGTACACCGGGAGAATACGGTTCCTGGAAAAAAAGTGTTGATAGAATCCTAAAAATTTACGATAGTTTGAGAGGAACACCAAAATATTATGGAATTCTTAGCGTCATACGAAATAAAATTACGGGAAATGCGGATACAGCCTTAGAGTCTTACAATACCCCACTAAATTGGGAAAAAATTTCGAAGTGTTTAGCACTTCACTACGCCGACAAAAGAGACCTTGGTACACTTGAGTACCAAATGACCACGCTGGTCCAGAAAAACACCACCACCCCAGAGTTTTATCAGCAGGTCTATTACCACCTATCCTTAATACTGAATAAGCTATCCTCCATGGAAATGAGTCAGGAATCTCTTAACGTCATGACTCAAGCCTATCGGGAAAAAGCATTAGATACTTTCGTCAGAGGTCTGAAAGGAGATCTACCTCGACTCCTTAGTATGAAAGGACCAGAGGATTTGCCTGAAGCTCTACACCTATGTCTGAAGCTTGAAAATGTACATTACCGCGTCCAACATAGTCATGGCAGCATTCGAGGCCAACAACCTCCCTTACCTCCACCTATTACTCCTAGGAGAGCTTTCGTGCAGCCCCAGGAAAGGAAGAGTTTTTATCCACAACTACTCCATAATCCACAAGCAGCGCAAGGTTTCCCGAAACCTCTCTTCCATCCTCGACAGCAAACTCAACAACCCCCAAGATTACCTTACAGAAATCACTATCAGAGGATCGAACCGATGGATATCGACCATTCTATCCATTCCAAGCAAGCTAACTACCAAAATAGACCTCAAATGCAAAACTACGCAAACAAGAGACCATATTCCCAACAAATACAGCAGCCATATAAGGTCCAAAGAATTTATCATTCCGAGCAAGTGGCAGAAGACCCCGAATTGGCATATTACCATGAGCAATTGCCCGCTTACGATTCACAATATGATCAAACACTTGTAGAATACACCGATTCGCAGAATCTCACGCAGCCACCTGAGCCTGCAGATTCTGAAGATGATTCAAATTCTCAGGAACTAACCGAACATCTCGACGATATCCATTTTTTAGACTAAGAAGCTCTTCGCTTCCCTACTTGGAACATGCGGCGAAGAGCGGAAAGACATTCAAATTTCTAATAGACACAGGCTCCAATAAAAATTACATACAATCCTGTTACGTAAGAAATCCTATCCCCAATGAAAAACCATTTTTAGCTAACTCCGTAGCTGGTAGCGTCAAAATCACTCATCATGCATTAATAGATCTTTTCGGACCGAATCGCAAACTGAAATTCTTCATTCTTCCCTGTTTAAAATCTTTCGATGGAATAATAGGTAATGACAGCCTCAAACAACTTGGAGCAACCATTCATACGAACAAGGGGTTTATGACAATTCACCCAAACCTAAATATCCCTTTAAAGCAACATATCTCCGATTCCGTAAATAACATCAATCTCCGAACATCCCACCTAAATACAGAACAAAAGGAAAAATTGAATAGATTAATCAATAGTTGCCATAACCTTTTCTCCGAACCAGATGAAAAACTAACTTTCACTACAACAGTTAAGGGAGAAATCCGCACAAATAATACCGATCCAGTCTACTCAAAGTCCTACTCTTACCCTTTATGCCTTAAAGACGAAGTAGAAAAACAAGTCAAACAATTATTAGATGATGGCATTATAAGACCATCTAAGTCACCTTACAATTCACCAGTTTGGATCGTCCCGAAAAAGGACGACGCGTCTGGGAAAAAGAAATACAGACTAGTTATCGACTACAGAAAACTTAATACAGTTACGATTCCAGACAAATATCCCATCCCAGAAATACAAGACGTTTTAGCAAACCTGGGAAATAACAAGTACTTCACGGTGATCGATTTAAAGAGCGGTTTCCATCAGATTCCATTAAAGGAATCAGATATAGAAAAAACAGCATTTTCGATTAACCACGGCAAATACGAATTTACGCGGTTACCCTTTGGTCTCAAAAACGCTCCCTCCATCTTTCAACGGGCTCTAGATGACATCCTCCGCGAGCATATTGGAAAACGTTGTCATGTTTACATAGATGACATTATCATATTCGGAAAGACAGAGGAAGAGCACTTTAAAAACCTGGAATTAGTCTTTAATACATTAGAGACAGCAAATATGAAAATACAGCTAGACAAATCAGAGTTCCTTCAGGACCAAGTGGAATTTTTAGGCTTCGTAATTTCCAAAAATGGAATAAAAACTAATCCCAAAAAAATAAAGGCAATATCAGACTTTCCACTCCCTAAAACTGTCAAAGATCTTCGATCCTTCCTTGGACTAGCAGGTTACTATCGACGCTTCGTCAAGGATTACGCTAAACTTGCAAAACCCTTGACTGCGCTTTTAAGAGGGGAAGATGGACATGTGTCCAAACAACTCTCAAAATCAAAAGCAATCCAACTAAACGACAAAGCGGTCGAGGCCTTCAATAAGGTCAAGAATTCCCTCCTTTCAGAAGATGTATTACTTTCCTTCCCGAACTTTGATAAGGAATTCGAGCTTACCACAGATGCATCCAATTTCGCGCTAGGAGCAGTCCTCGCTCAAGATGGAAAGCCAATTACATTCTTGTCTAGAACTCTTAACAAAACAGAGGAAAACTACGCAGCAAATGAAAAAGAAATGCTTGCAATAATTTGGTCGCTCAATTCCCTTCGAAACTTCCTTTACGGATCCAGGAAAGTAAAAATATTTACAGACCACCAACCCCTGACATACGCCCTAAGTAATAAAAATAATAACTCCAAGATGAAACGATGGAAAGCTATTCTAGAAGAGTATAATTACGAGTTAAAATATAAACCGGGTAAAACTAATGTCGTCGCAGACGCCCTATCCAGAATCCCAAAAAATTCGCAAGTAAACACTTTGTCTGTCAGTCAACATAGCGACGAAAGCTCCTCACACGATCTAATCCCGTCAGTCGAAACACCTGTTAACGTCTTTCGAAACCAAATGATACTTAAACGAGGAGACAGTAGCAGTTATCAAATCATTAATCCTTTCCCAAATTACACCAGACATATCTTTATCCAGCCCTATTATTCGGAGACCGACATAATAAACATATTCAAAAGGTACCTTAACCCAAACACTATTAACGGACTTCAAACAGAAGAACTAATTATGGGAAAAATACAAGAAATTTATCCAGCTCACTTCCGAAATTATAAGATACGTTACACGCAAACGATGGTACAAGACATCACCGATGAAAATGACCAAGAAGAAAAAATACTCTCTGTTCATCGTAGAGCACATCGCAACGCTGAAGAGAACAGAGAACAAATACTAGAGAAATACTATTTCCCCAGAATGGCAAAAAAAATCAGGCACCTAGTAAAACGCTGTACCACGTGTAAAGAAAATAAATATGATCGGCATCCCAATAATCAAATAATAAAACCCACACCGATTCCAAACTATCCAGGCCATACCCTTCATATCGACATCTATTCAACCGAGAACAAATTAGTTTTAACCGCGATCGACAAATTCACTAAATTAGCTTTCTGCAAGCCTATAAAATCTAGAGCAATAGAGGATATAAAACAACCTTTGAGAGACATCCTTTTTTTCTTCAGTGTCCCAGAAGTAGTCGTTATCGACAACGAAAAATCTCTAAATTCTCATTCTATAGTATCAATGATGGAAGACTCCTTGAAAATCAAAATTTTTAAGACTCCACCATATAAAAGCGAGGTGAACGGTCAAATCGAAAGATTTCACTCTACCCTTTCCGAAATAATGAGATGTCTCAAGTCAGATGACGTGGAAAGGACATTTGAAGAGTTATTAGAGAGATCAGTCAACGAATATAATCATTCAATACATTCTAGTACAGGGAAAAAACCGGTAGAACTTTATTATGGTAGAATCCCAAATGTAGACCCCGAACAATTTGAAAGTATCAGGCTTAGTAATATAGAAAAATTAAAGAGTAAACAGGCTAAAGACATGAAATATCACAACAAAAAACGAAAACCGATAAAAACTTACGAACTTGGTCAAATTATCTACGTCAGACATAACAAAAGATTAGGCTCCAAACTCACTGTCCGATACAAACCAGAAATAGTCAAGGAAAACAAAAATACAACCGTCTTAACCGAATCAGGAAAAATTATTCATAAAAGCAATATTAGGAACTAAAACATACCCTATTCTTTACAGGGGTGCTTTAAGCACTATTCCCGCCGAAGTTCAAATATTAGACTACACGAACTCTCAAGTCATCTCCATCAGCACCGGTACAGCTAAAATTCATGAAGGAAATTTCAAACTTATCCACGTGATAGAATTAGATAAATATCAAAAATTCATTGACAACATACAAACAATACTTGACAACCAAATTACGGACAGGAATCCTTTATATCTTTACTTGAGACACGAATTAACACAATTACAGACACTACTTGACGGCATTAAAATTCATAAAACTAAACGATCATTAGACTTTATTGGTAGCGCATGGAAATGGATTGCGGGTAATCCTGACCATGAGGATTTTGAAATAATAAAGAACAAAATTAATAATGTTTTAGAAAATAATAACAGACAGGTAATAATAAATCAACTTTATAATGAAAGATTAAATAATATTACGAAAATAGCCAACGAAATTAGAAATATGATAATGAAAGAAAGTCCAATTAATGATCAGCTAAGCCTAAGTATCCAATACAAAATTAGAATAATTAAAGAAGAAATCGTAAATATCAAATACGGAATACATTGGGCTAAATTAGGAATCATAAATTCACTCATTTTATCAAATATGGAAATAAAATTAGCAATTAATAAATTAGAAGAAGAAAGTTTGCCTTTTGCAACGCCAGAAGAAGCATTAGACTTCGCAAATGTCAAAATAATAACGAATAACTCTTTCCTACTTTACATAGTTTATATTCCGATGACAAACCTAGAAACTTATGAAAAATTATTAATAAAACCAGTCAAAAGAAATAGCATAATAAATGAGATTGAATTTAAAGAAATTTTAAAGAACCAGGATAAGGTTTATGGAATAAAAGATAAGTGTAAAACCTTTAATTCCTTATCAATTTGCAAACAAGACGACCTTGTAGATATAAGTTCTTCGACGTGCCTACCAAATATGCTCAAAAGCCGTCCTTCAACTTGTAACCAGTCAAATAACCAACATATTCCAACGATCGAGGAGATAGCGGATGGTCTCATACTACTAAACCAATTCAATGGCAGTATCCACATAGAGGACGAAAACCATAATCTCACCGGCACATACCTAGTCAAATTCCACAATACTAGCTTATCAATCAACGGTAGAACCTACATTTCCAAAGAACAAGCAGCAATTCAAATCCTTCCGGCTATTCTACAACCAACCCCTTTTGAGAAGCGGTTTAAAGAAGTAGTATCGTTACAAATGATGAAGGACATCCAAATTAATAACACCAAACAATTCGAACTTCTGCAAAACGAGAGAAATACTTACCAACTCACCAGTTACGGCATCAGCTTGACCACCATAGTTATTATAACAGTTCTCGTGGTAATCATACTTAGAAATAAAGGATCTATCGCCATAGTTAAAAGAAATCACGCAGTTAAGAGCAATGCATCAACCATACAACATTCAGACGAAGACACCATCTCGAATCAATCATATCACGGAAGCATCCAGATCGAAAACCTAGCATCGGAAACAACAACAAAGGTACCAACATCCAAAAGGAAGTTTTACGAAACGCCATTCTTCTAAGGAAAAGGACAACAGCAACAAAATCAAATGAGGACATTCGAATTTAAAAGGGGAAGAGTTAACACGCAATCACATAACTTTCCCATAGAAAAATAGGAGCATCGTATTACATCCTCACGATGCAATACAACGGCGGCACGTTGCAGTTCATTAACATGGAATCGTCGTTCTCACGCTAAATATGTCGAATCAACGTTTTTAGTAATTAGGAAAATAAATTGTAAAAGGTTTTTGCTTTCGATTGTCATTACGCAGTTAGTTGTATTTTTGATTTCATGTAATTCGGTTAAAATAAACTTAGTAGTTTTAAAATAAAATTTTATTGTTTTAAATTATTTTTTTTTTAAATTTCCTAAGTCGAATTCATTAACTTATATAAGGAATTCTCCCCCTTTTTTTTCTACAAGGTTACGGGATTCCTTCGGGCAGGCCTTCCTATTATTCCCTGATACTACTGTCGGCTGGTTAACAACGCTCTTGCTACTTCTACTGGAGTTAAGGGAGTTGATCCCAATGCTAACCTTGTCATGCGGATAACCTAGGAGAGACTATGCTGTACTGCACCGTAGCAGAGTTCTAATTTTACGGAGACGGTTTACAATTGGAATTACTGCAGCGGCTTGACTAACCACGCGTCGTCAAGCAAGGGGATAGGTTGAGGTGAAGCTATTGATAGCAGACATATCGACCGCTATGCTGGGAGTGTCCTAAGCGGCACATTGAAATCCTATGGATACCAGTTAAGCTGGCCGGATGCCTTCTTACGGCTACCGGAAGAGTAATAGAGTTCCTTACCATTTTCTCTAACTCGTGGAGACATTCTAACTTAACTTTGCTATCCGCCCTGAAGGTTTTTAGCGGGAAAAACCCCTATTCGCTTCCCTTCCAGGTTTTCTACCTCATAGCAGGAGGACTCTACTGCACGTACTACGCGAAACTTAACGTACTTGTTATCTAATTTAGCATTATAATTTTTGCTGAAGTCAATCTGTGCAAAGTTCCTCCTATACACTTCTTGTCCCGCCGAGTAGTTCCTTGCCTTGCCGAATTTGTTCAACGATGGCCTGAGGGCTACTCACCGGAATTTCATCGCACTCAATTGCGTCCAGCCTACGCAGAAGGTTGTAGGTGAGGGCAGTGAATTTTGAGAACTGATCGAGTACAATTATAAGCATGGTATTTCCAAACTTAGATTGGGGATATGGGCCGAGGAGGTCAATATTTACATACTGCTAAGGAAGTTGTGGAATAACCGGCTCGCCCATAGGTGGAAGAAGGCATTCGTTCGGCGGTTTACATTCCTTGCACGTTTGGCAGGCATTTACATAATCGCGAGTGTGTTGTGCCATTCGAGGCCAATAGAATATTCGTTGAAGCTTTTCTGTGGACTTGGAGCTGCCACAATGTGCTGCAAGTAGAGAGGCGTGGGCCTCTTGAATTAGGGACACGGTTAGCTCAGTAGGAACTCTCAGATTCCATCGTGGTGTCTCTCCTACGGGATATATAGTCGTACTTACGTCTTTCTTATAAATCACGCCATTTAACACTCGCAAATCCGGGAAACGACCTTGATTATCCTCGATTACCTTTCGTTTTTCTGCATACTCACCCTCCTTAAACGCTGGGTGGTCTAGGTCTAGGGCTCCTGATGGAGAGAAGCTTGCTATTTCTTCGACATCTACCCGAGATAACGCATCCGCTACCACATTCTCGGAGCCCTTGCGGTGAATTCGAATCCCTGTAATTTCTAACCTTGTCATGCGGATAACCTAGGAGAGACTATGCTGTACTACAGCGTAGCAGAGTTCTAATTTTACGGAGACGGTTTACAATTGGAATTACTGCAGCGGCTTGACCAACCACGCGTCGTCAAGCAAGGGGATAGGTCGAGGTGAAGCTATTGATAGCAGACATATCGACCGCTATGCTGGTAGTGTCCTAAGCGGCACATTGAAATCCTATGGATACCAGTTAAGCTGGCCGGATGCCTTCTTACGGCTACCGGAAGAGTAATAGAGTTCCTTACCATTTTCTCTAACTCGTGGAGACATTCTAACTTAACTTTGCTATCCGGCCTGAAGGCTTTTAGCGTGAAAAACCCCTATTCGCTTCACTTCCAGGTTTTCTACCTCATAGCAGGAGGATTCTACTGCACGTACTACGCGAAACTTAACGTACTTTTTATCTAGTTTAGCATAATTTTTGCTGAAGTCAATCTGTGCAAAGTTCCTCCTATACACTTCTTGTCCCGCCGAGTAGTTCCTTGCCTTGCAACGCAGGTTGTATCTTTTTTAATGACGCTGTTGTGCGTTCTTCAAGTTAGAAACTACCTGGGGCCGAATTTGTTCAACGATGGCCTGAGGGCTACTCACCGGAATTTCACCGCACTCAATTGCGTCCAGCCTACGCAGAAGGTTGTAGGTGAGGGCAGTGAATTTTGAGAACTGATCGAGTACAATTATAAGCATGGTATTTCCAAACTTAGATTGGGGATATGGGCCGAGGAGGTCAATATTTACAAACTGCTAAGGAAGTTGTGGAATAACCGGCTCGCCCATAGGTGGAAGAAGGCATTCGTTCGGCGGTTTACATTCCTTGCACGTTTGGCAGGCATTTACATAATCGCGAGTGTGTTGTGCCATTCGAGGCCAATAGAATATTTGTTGAAGCTTTTCTGTGGACTTGGAGCTGCCACAATGTGCTGCAAGTGGAGAGGCGTGGGCCTCTTGAATTAGGGGCACGGTTAGCTCAGTAGGAACCCTCAGATTCCATCGTGGTGTCTCTCCTACGGGATATATAGTCGTACTTACGTCTTTCTTATAAATCACGCCATTTAACACTCGCAAATCCGGGAAACGACCTGGATTATCCTCGATTACCTTTCGTTTTTCTGCATACTCACCCTCCTTAAACGTTGGGTGGTCTAGGTCTAGGGCTCCTGATGGAGAGAAGCTTTCTATTTCTTCGACATCTACCCGAGATAACGCATCCGCTACCACATTCTCGGAGCCCTTTCGGTGAATTCGAATCCCTGTAATTTCAGCCTCCACCTTGCCAGTCGACCAGGCAACTCCTTTTGTGTAATAAGCCATTTCAGGCTAGCGTGGTTGGTAATTATGGAAAAGCGACAGCCCTGGACGGAATTCAATTACACTTAATATCGCGGCTAGGCACTCAAGTTCGGTCACACTGTAGTTCTTCTGGGCCGAGTTAATCTTCTGGCTCATGAAGGGTGGTCGCCCCCTTTTTCATCTTCCTGGTAGGCATCGCATTGAATGATAAATCGCTTCTCGAAATCTGGATTGGAAAGCACCGGAGCTTGAGTGAGACAGGTCTTAATCTTATTAAAGGCGATTTCGACAGCTTCAGACCAGAGACTCGTAGCCTGCGTAATTGGCGATAAATCTTCGGTACCAACCAGCAAGTCCCAAGAATCGTCGGACTGTCGCACCGTTTTCGGACGTGGGAAGTCCTGTATGGCAGACATTTTTTCTAGGTCGGTTTGGATTCTCTTCCTGCTTCCCAGGCATTTAGTGCTCTTTCGGCAAAATCTACTTTTTTCCACTTTATGTTCAAGCCGGCTTTCCGTAAACACTCCTGAACCTTGCTTAACACTTCTAGATGGATCTCAAGCTCGTCTGATAAAATTAAGAGATCATCTAGGTAAACAAAGACATCATCATGCAGGTTGTACGGAATAACACTGTTCATTAACTTAGACATTGTTTTGGGGGAGTTGATCAAGCCAAAAGGCATAACCACGAATTGGAACAATCCCCTGCCAGGGACGACGAATGCTGTTTTGTCTCGCGAGGTCTTTTCGAGTTCTATTTGCCAGAAGGCTTGAGATGTGCTTCGTGCTCTTTACGCGACCGAAGATACCATTAATTTGTGGCAAAGGATACGCAACCTTGCGTGTCACTTCATTAACCTTACGCGAGTCTAAACATACCCGGATTTTACCACTTGGTTTCTTTACCATAACCAGCGGAGAAGACCACTCACTCTCGCTTTCCTCAATAACTCCCAGCTCCAACATTCGATTTATCTCCTCATCCAAAAGCTTTTGCATCGGGGGCGAAAGGGGGTAGTGTCTTTGACGAATAGGCTTACTATCGCCTACATCAATCACATGTTTTAAAAGGGACGTCCTGCCCAGACCTTCTTTACTGTACGAAGGGAATGAGGCTATGACTTCGTCTAAACGCTGTCTCTGCTCGAGATTTAATTGATGACTCTTGTCGTCCGAAGGTGGACTTGTCTGGATTTCTGAGATGACCGAGGGAAATATGTTGAAAGCGGACCAGAAGTCTACACCCAATATTATCGGACGCCGTATTTTAGGAATGATAAACAATTTTATTTCTTGATATCGATCATTGAATTCTACTGGCAAGTATACGAGCCCCAGTACCTCTTGTTTATTTCCATCGGCTGTCTGAACAGCGACTGAGGGACGCGACCATGGTACCTTAATTTGAGCCAACATGTCGAGTGCGCCATCGCCCAGGCAGCTGATGCTGGCACCACTGTCGAGTAAGCCATACGTTTGTTTACCTTTCAATTGTATTCGCGCGATCGGTCTCCCGTCCCCTTCTGTTTCAATCGTTGTCTCAAGCAATCGTTTTTCCATGGCTTTGCGTCCCTGGTGGTATGCGCGAGCTCTAGTCCTTCGCCGGACATCCGGTGTTACTAATGGGTGCGTTCCTGGGTTACGTTTTGGGTCTGAGTTGGCGTGGTTGGCCGCTTCAGCGCGGAGTACTTTGCGGAGGGGTATGTTGAAATTTTGGCAGGTTTAGATATCCCCTCCTGTCTAGACCCGCCCTCTGGTTTCCCTTTATGCAACGAATGTAGTTGGGTTTTATGATATTCTTTGCTCCACAGGTATAGCAAAATATTTCACGATACTCAGCTGGACAATCTACATGCGGTGCCCTATGTCGTCGCAATTCCAACAGATAAGGTAAGTATTTTTTTCAGGAGCAGCCATCGGTTGCATCAGCGCAATTTCCTTATTAGCACTGGCAACAGGTTGACACGGTAATTCACGGAGATCACTCTCAATATAATTCATTTCATAGATATGTTGTCGACGACTTCGGACTTGGTCGTCGGCGGTCTCGCCCACTTCAAGCCATAGCTTTTCAATTCTTCGACAGATACGATGTAGCTCATCTATGCTGTCGTGTCCCAAAAGCAATCAATCGACGACAACCTAATAATTAACCGTGAAAACAATAAAAAGTCATGAATTACTTTGTAATTACAAATCTTTATTCACTTTGAATAACTGACATATCTTAATATTTATAACAATATTTGTACATATATGCCGATATGTATGACACCGCACTAAGAACTTGTAATTCTACCTTACGGTAACTTAACACCTAACTTGGAAAGCACGGGACTCTGAACTGAACACTTTACGGATAAAAAATACTACAGGCACTCGACAGACCAGTCATTGGTCTTCGGAAGTAAGCTTTCTTTGCTCACAACGCGGATGTAAACAAACGACAACAGCCTTGTCGTTTGTTCTACTGGTTGCAGCTCCTGAGTCGCTCAGTAGTAAGCAATAGCTTTACATAACAATTACCATGCGAGGTTAATTGTTATCGTAATCGTCGATTGCTCCACTAAGCGCTCATCGCAGCCAGCTGTTGAGCTAGTCAGCGAAATAACCGACAGTTGCAAACAGTACCATGGGAAGTTACTGTTTAGCAATTGCTAATTAATTCACTAAAATGCGCCCTTGGCTGCTGGAATAATCTTGCTTATATTGGGCCATAACATCCCTCCCCGCAGGGAACTAGATCTGAAGAGTGTAACAATCTTAAAATTGAAAATATTTCGGTTCTCGTTCAGTTCAGATTCTTTTCCATACTTACTAATTAAATTCTCTTATTTTTTTCGCTTTACATTTTTTCTTTTCTTTCTAACATTTCATATTTTCGATTAGCATTATCTTTGCTTAATTCCATATTTTCTCTATATTTCATTTCTTACATTTTTTTTCATTTGACATTTTTACATTTTTTTTTTCATTTTAATCTCTCTATTTTCTTCTCATATATACTTTATTAAAATTTCATGACTAATTAATTCACATGGACCTTAATATATAATCTTACTTATTTCTTATCTAATGTTTAATTTCTTTCTTATTTATTGAACTAATTAAAAAAAAAAATATTCATAATTACATATTCACATGTTTGTACATTTTTTGTCATTTCGTTTTTTTGTTTTTTTTTTACTATTGTGCGGGTCTCACAAACATACTATGCTTATATTATATATAGAGTTACATACCCTAGTTATGAATATACGAATTCCTAAGGTTGCTGTATACTTAGACAAGTTACAAATCATCACTCTTGTTCTGTTGAGCAGCGATGATGAATGAAATTTTACTCCAGAGCTCCTCACGTTCCGCATCAGCCTGTGCTCGTGATGCATTAAATACGTCGAATGTTGATTTAATTAAAGTCGCCTGCTTCTTCAGAAGGTGAAAGGTCCGATTCTCCCTCCCATCAAAATCGTTAAGTCTGCTATTAATGTCATGTGAGTCGGTCTGATCCATTGTTCCAAAAAGTGTCT
Source organism: Dioctria rufipes (assembly GCA_963924295.1). Taxonomy (NCBI): domain Eukaryota; kingdom Metazoa; phylum Arthropoda; class Insecta; order Diptera; family Asilidae; genus Dioctria; species Dioctria rufipes. The sequence goes on along the minus strand of OZ002741.1, from coordinate 134,112,145 downwards.
TAAAAAGGGACCCCACTCTATAAAAAAATAGCGTTTCGTACGATGGGATGCTTCCCCCCTGCATATGATGGCTAAGCTCTTCACTCTGTCGTTCAATTTTGGACACCCAAGTTCTTATTTCCTTAGTTGCCACTTCGCATCTGGTACCTACTCCGATGTGCCTGATCCTGGTACATAATTCTCTGCTTAAACTGCTGCAATTTTTTGCAAACTCCAACTCTTTTGTTAAATCCGGCATTTCCAGTTTAGTTAGAATCGTCCAATAGTAAGCCGTACACTAACACTTTTTTCCACGCGGCAATTGACGCGCCACGCAATCTGTCGGTTTTCGCCATCGTGTGTGGTCAACATCACACGCCAGATTTTCCTACATTCCACTTGACATTCCATTTCGCAGTTTTTCCTTTGATCTTACACACATGGCAAATTAAAAAAGTGGCCTTTGGAGTGTCATTTGGAGTGCTTTTGACTTTAATAAAAATGGGTGAACAAATAAAAAATTCTAAAGAATTTATTATAAATTTCCTGGAAATTTATAAAAAGCATCCGGCTTTATGGAAAATTAAAGTCACAAGATTATAAAAATCGTAATCTTAATAATAAAGGCTACGAAGAACTTTTAACGTTATATAAATCGTATTATACTCTGGCCGATAAAAACAGTGTTTTGAAGAAAATACAATCCTTAAGGGGAGCATTCCGAAAGGAGTTGAAAAAAGTGGAATCTTCCAAAAGAAGTGGGAAGTCTACAGATGAAATCTACGTACCAAGTTTATGGTACTATGATTTACTGCTGTTCACTTTAGAACATGAACTCCCAACGAGCAGTGTGGACAGCATCGATGAAGATATATCATTTCTGTTAGATGAAATTGAATCTGCTGACAAGGACACCTATATTGAAGAAGAAAATTCAAATTCAAATACTCAAGTAAGTTAAATTAAAATTTCATGTTTATTCAAAATATAATATTAGTTTAATTAACTTTTTCCATATTTTAACATATTGTCCTGCCATGGAACTTTGCCATTATTATTAAAGTACTCTGAGTATTTTTCCCTGCTGGTAACACAATCGAAATTGGACCCAGATCCAGCTCTAGAAGTAGTCTGTAATGATGTAAACGAATAAGGGTCAACAGTTCTCTATGCCCCATTTTGATGCACTTCATGTGTAATAGGATTTTCTGAATCAAATGTTTTTTTTGACACATATTTACTTTTCGACTGCATCAAGTAATTATGTAATACACAAATAGCACAAATTATGTGTTTAGTATTCTCAATTTTAACATTGATTGATGTATGCAATATTCTAAATTTAGTTGAAATTAGTCCAAATGTATTTTCAACTACATTGCGAGCCCTCGATAAACGATAATTAAATATTCTTCTTTCATAATTTAAATTTGCTTTCGAAAATGGTTTTAACATATTTGAATGTAATGAAAAAGCTTCATCACCAATTAACACAAAATTTAATTTTTCCAAGTTTTCCTCATTTGTAGGAAAATTAATGGTCCCATTCGTAATCTTCTCATATAGAGTAGTATATTCAAAAACTCCACCATCTGAAATTCTCCCATTTTTACCAACATCAATGTATATGAATTCATGATTAGCATTTACGAGGGCCATTAATAAAATGCTATAAAAATTTTTGTAATTATAGTACAATGCTCCACTTTTTGGAGGTGCAGTAATTCTAATATGTTTTCCATCCATTGCACCTCCGCAATTTGGCATTTGCCATTTCTTCTCAAACTGTTTTGCTATTTCAGTCCATTCTTGTGTGGATGCTGGAAACTAAAAATAAAAATATTTTTGTATTATGCTACAGATAATTCCAACAACGGCGTCTAAAAGCACGGATCTTTTATCATCTATATCGAGTACTCCTTCAGCAAATAAAAAACTTAAAAGAAATATAGAAGGAAAGGAGCAAACTGACTTTCTCAGAACTTGCACCGAAGTACTACGCGGAAGCAGAACCGAAAAAGATCAATATGATATCTTGGGGCAATATGTGGCATCAAAAATGAAATGTCTTCAGAGTGAGCACCAAAAAATATTTGCAGAAGGTTTAATAATTCAAGCTCTTCAAAAAGCAGCATTAAATAAATTATCAGAGAATTCTTCAATAACAGAAACGCCATCAGGTTCGCAAATAATTTCTGTAACCCCAACACCATCAACACCACAGGATTTTTACACTGAAGATGCATCAAACATATTTATGCAATAATTTGTTCACAAGAATTAAATGAAATAAATTATTTTAAATAAATGAACCGTATCTAAAGTTAGCTTTAAACTTACATATACATACCTTCATATATGTATTTCTTTCGAATCACTTTATAAATCGATACACAGACTTCAGGTATAATTTGACCCAGAGCTTGAGGTGATATTCTTGCTGAGAATTTTAGGCACTCGTAAGAACGACCTGTAGCCAAAAACCTTAACGTTGCTACAAGACGTTCTTCTGGAGGGATACTCTTTCTCATGTTAGTATCATCTTTTTGAATATACGGTCTTATTTCTTCCAGTAGATTTCCAAAGTCATGTGCATCCATTCTTAAATAGTTATATAAATCAGTCGGACTATTTGTTTTCAACTCCTTTAGTAATTTCATGTCACTAAATTCATTTCTGTTAGCCAGCCATTTTTTTTGCCAAAGCCTTTTAGTTTTAACTTTTTTCTGCATTTTTTTACTAGCTAGCAACATCATTGCACAAACTACTAAATTCTCCGTCATTTTAAAAGCACAGAAATATTATGAAATTTAATTCAATTTCGTTATACTGCTGAGTTTCCGTTAGAGTGTGATGTGGAATGTTTAAAAAACAGACACTCCACACGCCGAGCCAAATGTATACATTTTGTTGTTGTTTTCCAAAAGTTCTTAACTGCCACGCAATTCAACATATTAACATTTGTAATGTGTGGGCAAAGAGCTTTTTCCAAAACGCCACGCAAAGTGGCAGTTTTTCTGACACGCCAACCGACAGTTTTTTCGAACGAAAAAACTCTTAGTGTGTGGCTTACTAATGTTTGCTGTAGAAGTTCACCTTTCCCACATTCTCGAGTTTGATGCTGTAGTCGGCATTCTCTGCATACAGTGATGTCACACTAACTAATTACTTTCCATTTTGGCTCTCCTACTTCTTACCTGTATTACTTAATCTACTGGCAACCTTCCTAATATCTAAAATAAAAGCTTCTCCTAATTAGTTCTTCTTTTTCTTTTCTTTTTCTTTATTCCTTTCTTCTTTACTACAAGTATAGATTCTTTGAAAACTTCTTATTCTTAATTTTAAATCTCTTTTTTATTGTTTCCTTCTTCTTTTTGTTTTTAAAACTCTTAACTTTGTATTTTAATAGTTTAATTCTTCTTTCTCGTTTTATAATCTCTCTTACTGTGTCCTTTACTCGTTGAAATTTTTTTTACCAAACCTTACCTCATTTAAGATACCCTTCTTTACCTGTTACTGCATTCGAATACCTGACCTCTTATCTGAATACTTCTGCTTACAATATGATACCTGTAAAATAATGGTGGTTAATAATTAATTAACTAGGTAAGATGAAGTGGAATTGATCATTCAACAAATTTTCTTAAACGGTTAGTGTGAATCCGCTTAAGTTTTTTGCCCTGAAGGACCGTTACATTCTTCGGGCTGTGTACATGTATGATCTCATAAGGTCCTTTAAAAATTGCTGATAATTTTCCTGCGCGGGCTGGATCCCTGACCAAGACCTTATCGCCGACATGTAACCACTCTGGTCTGGTCTTCTTATTGTAGTAATTATTTGACGTAACCTTATTCTTTTGCAGATTCTCCGTTGCCAGCTCAAATGACTTTTGCAGCTTAAAACGTAGTTCTGCATGATATCTGTCGGCATTGTATAATGGTTCTGGTTTGGTTTGTAACCTGCTGGGAATTCGCGATGCAAACCCGAAAAGTGTTTCTATAGGTGTGAGTTGAGTTTAATACCTGTATGTATTGTATTGGTATACGCATGAGCCGCCGTTCTTAAATATTCATCCCATGCTTGTGGTTCCCGGTCCACGAAACTCCTCAAATAGCTTGCCAAAGTAGAATGTTGTCTCTCTACCGCATTCGACTGTGGATGATATGCCGTGGTTTGCAATTTTGTTACGTTTAGCATCTTGCAGAAGGCTTTCATAATTTCTCCTGTGAAATTCGCCCCCTGATTGGTTACCAATTGTTTCGGCAGCGAGTAACGCCTCAGAATCTGTTCAAACAAAGCTCGGGCAACAGTATTTGCCTCTTGATCTGGTATAGCCACGAAGTCAACAAATCTCGTAAGATCATCCATTAATGATAGGATATATTTGTTGCCATTGTGACTTACGGGTAGAGGTCCCACCAAATCGACATTAACCTTGTCAAACGGTTTCTCTGAAATTTCCGTCACTACCATAGGCATCTTAATGATTCGCGCGTGCTTGTTTTTCTGACATTTTACACACTGTCGAACATATCTTGCGATCTCGCTCTTTATCCCCTTCCAGCGGTAGAAACGCTTTATTCTGTCGAACGTTTTAGTTCGTCCAAAATGTCCTCCGAACCTAGAGTCATGATAATCTTTCAAGATCATCTGTACTTCCTTCGGGTACGAAATTAATTTTGGCTCTGGCTGTCTTATTGTTCTTCCGGCAATCAACTCACACTCGCTCATCACGTCCCAGTCGTCTTCGGAGTCCCGATTTTGATTTTTGGTTTAATGCCATTTTCCTCCGGGCTTGAGCTCGAGTTACTGCAAAACATGGAAACTCTGTAGTCTTTTCTTCGTCTCTACCATTAGAGAATTCGGCTCAATGCATCCGCATTACTATTCTGCTTGCCAGTTTTATAAATAATCTCAAAGTCATATTCAGACAATTTCTGATGAAATCTCACCATACGGGCAGTGGTATCCTTTACCTGAAATATTCCGCGTAAAGGCTGGTGGTCGGATATAACTTAAAAATGTCTACCTAACAGATAACATTTGTAATTACGCACAGCCCAACGATGGCCAACATCTCTCGTTCGGTGGTAGAATAATTCCTCTCAGCAGGATTGAAAGTACGGCTGTCATAGCTAGCGGCTTTCCCTCTTGTTCTAAGACTGTCCCTAAGGACTCTCCACTTGCATCTGTAATTAATGTGAATTCCTTACTAAAATCAGGGTAACCCAAGGCAGATGGCCTAGTTAAAGCCTCTTTTATAATACTAAAAGATTGGTCGCATTCAGAGTCCCAATTAAATTGTACCCCTTTTCTCAGCAATTTCGTAATTTTAGTCATGATTTTAGAATTTTCGGTAATAGTTAGCTAGTCCCAAGGACGACTGTACTTGACGAATAGTTCGTGGTCTTGGAAAATCACGCACTACTTTAACTAACCTTTCATCCGGCCTTACTCCCTTCTCTAAGCATACTTGGCTTAAGTACACAACTTCCATCTTCAAAAATTGGCATTTCGAAGGCTGAAGTTTTAAATTGTGTTCCCTAAAACGCTGAAATACCTCTCACAGCTTCTCGTGGTGTTCATCCAAATTTGCAAAGGTTACTACATCATCTAGATAAACGAAGCATTTTATTCCTTGAAGCCCTGTCAAAATCCCGTTAAATAACGACTGAAAGAATGGGGGAGCAGCTTTTAGTCCAAATGGCAATCGCTTATACTGAAAGTGATTGAAATTGGTACTGAATGCTGTTTTCTCCCTATCTGCTGGATCAATTAGTACTTGGTGGTACCCGTTAGCTAGATCTAACGTGGAGAAGTACCTGGAATGACCCAATCTGTCCAATATATCTTCTATTCGTGAGAGAGGATATGCGTAAGGGATGGACACTTTGTTCAGTTCTCGAAATTTGACGCACAGTCTAAACTTCCGATTACCAGCTTCATCCATTCCCTTTTTAGGGATAAGTGGAACTGGAAAATTGAATGGACTTTTACTGGGTTCTATGATATCTTTTTCTAGAAACTTTGCTAGCTGTTTCTGGCATTCTTCCCTGTGAGCTTCTGGCATCCGGTATTGTTTTTTATGTATAGGGCTGGTGTTAGCCATTAGTGGCAATTTGAAAGTTTTCGTCGGCGTATTCGTTAGCTTATTTGCAGGTAAATAAAAAATATCGCTATATTCATAGCAAAGTTGAGCAACGGACTCACAAAGGCCTGTCCATTCCTTGGTTTAATTATAGTGTTCCCACAGTATACTCCTGGTCTGATTTCCACCGCCATGCATGCCAACTCTTCTTGACTGGCCACATCTATCTTTACCAATTGTTCTGTCCTGGCTTCTAGCCTGAAAGTTGAACCTGAATTATGTCTGGTATTGCCCGAAAATGGTGACTTCCTCATCTGTGGGTGGCTCCGATGGTCCTCCGGTATCTTGTGTCCAAAGTTAAGAAGTCCCACCTCCTTGCGAGGATTCCCTATCTTCACCATCGCCCTCTGCCATCTGTGACTCACCCCACATTTCCTGAGGCCACTTTAAGGATGCTTCTGTTTTAACACTTTTAATCTTTTGTTCAGTTCCCATGCGAGGGGCTATTGGCAAAGTGCGTCCTTCACATCCGCCTAACTGTGGCTCTATACTCGTGTGATTTACCTGAATCATTTCTTCTATCTTGATTATCCACTTATCTAATTCAGTCTCGTTTTTCGCTGGATTCTTATTCTCCTTTTTATTGCTACTATTCACTCTACCTAGGTACCTGTTTATACTGTCCACAGCTCCATTTGCTTTACTCACAATCTCTTTCAATGCTGCCATCCGCTCTTGAATCCCATTTTTTACTTCCTCGGCTGAGGTGACCAAGACTTTATTAATCCCCGGTATACTTGTGCTTTTTTCCGTACCCTTCTTCAAGACAATTGTCTCAACACGTTCATTTCCTGTTATGTTTCGGAAGAGTGGATTTTATTTCACAGCTCTTGCCTCGCCTTGTATCCCCAGTATCCCATCGTTTGGTATTGAGTCTGTGTCTTCAATCGTGTGGAATTCACAGGACCGTATGACTATGAGTATGTATGGATGTATTTCTTTTTATCCGACTTATCTTAATTAGGCTACTAGTCGCTCCAGTATCCACAAGTAATCTTAATATATCTGCCACTCCTATGTCTGCTCCTACTTTAATTATGTTATTACTTAACGGGCTTAATTCTATTGTACTGGTTTCCTTTATTTGAGTTTTCGAAAATTCTGACTTTGCTAATGGAAGGCAGCTGTGGATGGATTCCCCAGCTGCCGCTCTCCGTTTCCAAACTGCCGACTATTTTGCTCTGCTAAGTACTTCCGCAGACAGTTTTCAGTGAAGTGAGCGGAAGTTCTGCAAAACTGGCAGTATAAAACTTCCCTTTCTCCTCAAGATTCATTTCTTCCGCTTGTGGCTACATTCGCGAGTCTCACTAGCTGCTTCCTACATTCCATCGCTACATGACCATAGCCTCGGCATCTGGTGCAGAATGAACGCTGTCGTTCCCCACTACATTCCTTTGCTTAGAACCTCTTTGACTGCTTCTGGGAGGGTTTGCTCGCTATTCTCTTACATTTGACTGAGATGGCTTCCCTGGCTCTTTCTTGGCCAACCTGAGCTCCCATGTATTCTGAGGGAGTCCACCGTTACTCTTAAATATCTCCCCGAAGTAGAAGACGTTTTGCATCCTTCTCGAAGTAAGTCGCTTCCTCACGCACTCTCTCCAGAGACTCGAACTCTCGAACTTCGTTCCTGTCAGATGTACCTGAGTAGCATGAAGGTTGCCACTGCATCAGACTCTAACTCCGCTATTAGTCCTGCGTCTTTGTCCGGGTACTTTGCTGATACGACTGTCTTGATCTGGCTCAACAGTTCCTTCAATCGGTCGGCAAATTCTCTGATGTCTTCACCTGATCTTTGTCTGCAGGCCACCATCTCCGTTCGCAGTTCACTAAATGACTTCTTCGGCATATAAGCTGTTTTGATTATCAATTGCAGAGCTTCAAAATTAGTTGGTTCCTCTGAACTTACCAGATAGTAAGCATCATCCGTCAACCGATACTTCACACATTTCATAAAAATGTTCTGCTCTTCAGGCTTCAGTCGGTCGTACAAATCCTTGCTTAAGCTTAAGAATCTGTACATCTCTTTCACCAGTTTTGGAGATCGGTCTACGGAAAACATGGTCTTAAAACTATTACTTCCTTATAATATGAAAAAAAATTTAACTATCATACGCCTCTCACTACCAAAAAATTACCTCAAAATTAAACAATTTATACTTTTTCTTATTCTTTTAACTCTCGTTAATTTTTCTTTAACACGTCTACACAAGACTGGTCATTTTTTCGCAATTTCCACTTCAAAGTATACCATCAATAAGCAGCAAAAATTTAATCCCTTCCAACAACCTAACATTTAGAATACCTGATTACACAAACCATAACCACAACAACACTATGTTTGCTATGTCGCTACACAACAAAATTTAACTTTTTATATCTAAAACGTTCTAATAATGAAAGTAGATAAATAAAAAAAAAGGAGCATCTAAAAAAGCATAACTCCCACACTTAAAAAATGGAGCAGCTAAAAAGCCTAACTCCCAAAAATAATAAAAATGGAGTAGCTAATAAGCGTAACTCCCAAAAATAAAAAAAATGGAGTAGGTAAAAAGCATAACTCCCAAAAATAATAATAAAAAAAAACTCAATTTTAAAATTCACCATACCTTTTCTAGTTCAGCACATTTATTCTTTTCATGTAATTTGATACCACACTTCCTGTTTCAAGAATTCTACCGATCGAAACGTTTCATTGGAATTCGCATAAAGTAAACAAATTTTCACATTTTCTTTTTATCTTGAAATGCATTCATGTAAACAATCTCTATCATATTTGCAAATTCGACCAGCAGAATAAAGTAATCAAATTAATTTGAATGATTTTGATTTTTAATTTGAATGTTTTTTTTCTTGTTTATCGTGTAATTCGATATCATCTCAGACTGTAAGCAAATTCATTGGAATTCATCCTGTGCAATGATTATTGTAGCAGCAGGATCATTCATGTTTACAAACCGTTCTTGGGGAGCATAAGTCAGTTTTAGTGAATCTCAGTGATAGTTTAAAAACATACAAAAAAATAAAAATGATTACCGCGCTAGTAAATAAAAGTTCTGAAATAATTAAAAACTTGCGGAAGGAGTGTGTTGAAGTGTTTAACAAATTCAGAGAATAAAGACTAAGTAGTTACGCTATACAGGTTCTGGCGCACTTTTTCCATACAAAAAGTGTCCGGAAATTTCAAACTATTTTGGTGGCTCTGGACTGGGTTCTGGGCCACTGAGGGGGATTCCGTCTAGTGGTATACGTCACAGGGCATGCTTGGAGAATTCCTTTCCTACCGTCTGGCTGACCAGGAGATTGCATTAACTTTTTAGTAATAATTTTTTTTTGCCCATGGTGTGCTGTGCCTAAATGTAGGCTTTTTATTATGATTTTGGTGTTTTCAATGTTGCACCTTAATGTAGGCTTTTGGTTTTGAACTAATATTAGTAATAATTAAAGTTAATAGTAGGACATTTTTGTTCATGCCAATGGATTCTAGAGCGTTGTGGCGGAGATATTAAGGGGGATAAAATTTTCATCAGAAATCCTCTACGAGCTCTGGTTTTCGAGATATTAGCGATTTGACCTTTTCAGATATAGTTAATATTATTAATAATTCAAGCTACCTAGGATAGTTTTGTTGATGCCAATAGATTCTAGAAGGTGTTAGAGGGGTAGGAGGTTAGAGGGGGAATAAAATTTTTGTTAGAAATCCTCTACGGGCTATGGTTTTCGAGATATTAGTGATTTTACCTTTTTAGATATAGTTAATGTTAGTAATAATTCAAGTTTATTTTGCTCATGGGGCGCTGCACCTAAATACAGGCTTTTTATTATGATTTTTTCTTGAGCGTCTAAATGTAGGCTTTTGGTTTTGAACTAATATTAGTAATAATTAAAGTTAATAGTAGGACATTTTTGTTCATGCCAATGGATTCTAGAGCGTTGGGGTGGTGTTATTAAGGGGGATAAAATTTTCATCAGAAATCCTCTACGAGCTCTGGTTTTCGAGATATTAGCGATTTGACCTTTTCAGATATAGTTAATATTATTAATAATTCAAGCTACCTAGGATAGTTTTGTTGATGCCAATAGATTCTAGAAGGTGTTAGAGTGGTAGGAGGTTAGAGGGGGAATAAAACTTTTGTTAGAAATCCTCTACGGGCTATGGTTTTCGAGATATTAGTGATTTTACCTTTTTAGATATAGTTAATGTTAGTAATAATTCAAGTTTATTTTGCTCATGGGGCGCTGCACCTAAATATAGGCTTTTTATTAAGATTTTTTCTTGAGCGTCTAAATGCAGGCTTTTGGTTTTGAACTAATATTAGTAATAATTAAAGTTAATAGTAGGACATTTTTGTTCATGCCAATGGATTCTAGAGCGTTGGGGTGGTGTTATTAAGGGGGATAAAATTTTCATCAGAAATCCTCTACGAGCTCTGGTTTTCGAGATATTAGCGATTTGACCTTTTCAGATATAGTTAATATTATTAATAATTCAAGCTACCTAGGATAGTTTTGTTGATGCCAATAGATTCTAGAAGGTGTTAGAGGGGTAGGAGGTTAGAGGGGGAATAAAATTTTTGTTAGAAATCCTCTACGGGCTATGGTTTTCGAGATATTAGTGATTTTACCTTTTTAGATATAGTTAATGTTAGTAATAATTCAAGTTTATTTTGCTCATGGGGCGCTGCACCTAAATATAGGCTTTTTATTAAGATTTTTTCTTGAGCGTCTAAATGCAGGCTTTTGGTTTTGAACTAATATTAGTAATAATTAAAGTTAATAGTAGGACATTTTTGTTCATGCCAATGGATTCTAGAGCGTTGGGGTGGTGTTATTAAGGGGGATAAAATTTTCATCAGAAATCCTCTACGAGCTCTGGTTTTCGAGATATTAGCGATTTGACCTTTTCAGATATAGTTAATATTATTAATAATTCAAGCTACCTAGGATAGTTTTGTTGATGCCAATAGATTCTTGAAGGTGTTAGAGGGGTAGGAGGTTAGAGGGGGAATAAAATTTTTGTTAGAAATCCTCTACGGGCTATAGTTTTCGAGATATTAGCGATTTGGTTTTGAATTAATATTACTAATAATTCAAGTTACCCTGGGGGGAGTTGTAGATATCAGCATGACGTCATCTTGGATTTGCTGTTTTCTTACTTGAATATTTCTTAGTGAGGAATTTGTAGATATCAAAAGTTCCGGATCACTTTCTATGTGGGTTCTGGGGCAGTGATATTCTGGGTATCAAATATTAAATGTTTACCAAACATTAGGCATGCTCCCCTGTTTATGATGTAATTTGATATCACCGCTGTAAACAAATTCGCATTTAAGCTGAATGAGTCATGCACACCTGTATAAACTTCCTGTTTAAAAAATTCGCATTTTAGCTGAATGAGTCATGCACATCTGTGTAAACAAATTTAAGCAATATCAGCACATTTATTCTTTTCACGTAATTTGATATCACACTTCCTGTAGGCAGCCAAAAATTTTATTTTATTGTTCCAAGAATTTTACCGATCGAAACGTTTCATTGGAATTCGCATAAAGTAAACAAATTTTCAAATTTTCTTTTTATCTTGAAATGCATTCATGTAAACAATCTCATTCGTATTTGCAAATTCAACCAACAGATTAGAGTAATCAAATTAATATGGATGATTTATGTGTTTTTTTGTGTTTTATTGTTTATTCGATATCATTTCCGCCTATAAGCAAATTCATTGGAATTCATCCTGTGCAATGATTATTGCAGCAGCAGGATCATTCATGTTCACAAACTGTTGCTATAAAAGCCCAAGCAATCTCTGGGGGAGCATCAGTCAGTTTTAGTGAGTCTCCGTGATAGTACATAAAAAATAAAAATGTCTTCGATGTTAGTAAATAAAAGTTTTTCAATAATTGAAAATTTGCGAAAAGATGTGATGGAGTGTTTAAAAAATTCAGTGAATAAAGACTATATTGTTAAAAAGTGCAATAGAAACTTGCATAAATTTCAAGTTGCATTTCGGAAGTGCAATAAGAGTGCTAGGAAACGCCATTTTGAGAGCTGTCTCGAGCAAATTAAAGCATTGAGAGCACTATTGAGAACTCCCCGTCGAGGTGGAGGAATTACTCGCGTAAGAAGAAGTGATTTTGTAAAGTGGGAGGAAATAAAGACAGCGTTCGCAGACAGAATTCGACAAGGTGTTATTGCAAATTTAAAACATATCGATCCGAAGCTATTTATGCAAGACGCCGCCAAATTATTTACACGTCGTGTTAAAAATACCTTAAAACATATTTTAATATTAAAGTTTCTACAACGTTTTGTGGTGAATTTGTTAAAGAAACTGGTGACAATGTAATTATAAAAGACATTAAATACTTCCAAGCGAGAACTGCTCCAATTAGTGCAGATGATAATTTAGAGGACTGGTTTAAATCAAACATTTTGGATCCAATTAACACTCAGCTGGAAGAATTCCAGGAAAAAGACAGTGGCTGGGCACTGCACTCTATAATACATCTAGCAGTACACATCAACAAGTTTGAACAACTCCGAGGATCTTCGTATATACCTCTACCGAAGGAGATTGCATCAAAGAAAGCTTGCATTAATTTGAAAAATAATGGTGAAGCATGCTTCGCATGGGCCGTAACATCAGCGCTATATCCTACAACTGTCAGCTCCGATAGGACCTCATCATATCCACATTATTCTACTGTGCTAAATTTAACTGGGATAACATTTCCCATGACACTTAAGCAAATTACGCAATTTGAAGGCCAGAACGAGATATCAGTAAACGTGTTCATCCTAGAGAAAGAGCGTTTCTTCACCACAGTTCCAGTTAGACTTACAAAACACAGGATGGAGCGACATGTAAATCTCTTAATGCTACAAGATGACTATGACCAGGCTGATGATGATATGGATGATGATGATGGCAGATATCATTTCTGTTGGATTAAAGATCTTTCGCGCCTTGTATCAAAACAAACTTCAAAATGTAACTATAGAGTGTATATATGCGACAGATGTTTGCTTTACTTTTACTCTGTTGAAAAATTAACATCACACACTCCTGAATGCGAGAAACAAAACGACTGTAGGATTATGTTTCCCTCAGAGGAAAAGAAATGGTTGGAATTTAAGAATTATAACCATAAGAATCCAGTCCCGTTTTGTGTGTATGCTGATCTTGAATCAATATTGAAGCCGATTCAGGGAAACGAACAAAATACCCAGCGAATCCAGGAACATGAAGTTCACAGCATCGGATTCTATTTCCACTGCAAGCATGATGCTAAGCTCTCATATTACAGAGCATATCGAGGAAAGGACTGTCAACAATGGTTTGCATTAGAATTGCAAAAAATTGTCTCCATAGCTGTACAGGAAAAGCTGAACATCAGGCCAATGCAGCCCCTGACTAAAGAAGAATGGCGTTCACATATGGAAAATACTTGCTGCCATATATGTGAAAAAACGTTTGCAGCCGATGAGGAACGAGTCCGGGATCATTGCCACTTAACAGGTAAATACTGAGAATCATAATTCAATTCATTTTTTTCATAAATTCTTTTAACAGGAAAATACCGAGGGCCAGCGCATAATGCATGCAATCTGATGTATCAAGATTGTCCCATAGTTCCAGTCATTTTTCACAACTTATCTGGATATGATGCTCACTTCATTATTAAGGATATAGCTACATCTATTCCTGGGAAAGTGGATCTCCTACCAATAAATAAAGAAAGATATATCTCGTTCACCAAGCACGTTGAAGGCAGTCATATCAAATTCAGATTCATCGATTCCTTCCGTTTTATGGCAGAATCATTAGATAAGCTATCATCATTGCTACCAATGGATAAATTAAATATTACAAGAGCTGTATGGCGGGAATTGGATGATGATGATTTTAAACTACTTACGCGCAAAGGTGTCTTCCCATACGACTTCGTTGACGATTGGGCAAAATTGGGTTTCCAACACTTACCGGCACAGGAGCAATTCTATAATAAAATGACTGACAGTGATATATCCGCTGAGGACTACAATCATGCTGAAAAGGTCTGGCAGACATTTGAAATACAGACACTTGGCGAATATTCTGATCTATACCTGAAAACTGATGTCCTCCTATTGGCTGATGTCTTCGAGAACTTTCGAGAAGTATGTATGAAGACGTACAATTTGGATCCAGCACATTATTACACCATGCCAGGTCTAACATGGGATGCTATGCTAAAATACACCAAAGTGAAACTAGAGCTGATAACCGACGTAGATATACTGCTTTTCATAGAGAGAGGTATTCGAGGTGGTATAAGTCAATGCTCGAACAGATATAGCAAAGCAAATAATAAATATATGGATGATTTTAAGCCTGATGAGAAAGAGAAATACCTGATGTATTATGATGTAAATAACCTTTATGGATGGGCCATGTCACAGCATTTACCAACCGGAGGATTCAAATGGGTTGATGCTCCTAATATCAATGTTTTCAAGATTCCTGATGATTCACCAATTGGATACATATTCGAAGTAGACTTGGACTATCCTCAACATCTACATGATAAGCATAAGGATTTACCGTTTTGCTCTGAGCATGCAGCACCACCTGGAGCAAAATTAGAAAAGCTTTTGACAACATTACATCCTAAAACTAAATATGTTATACACTACCGAAATTTGAAGCAATGCTTATCACATGGTCTCATCCTGAAAAAAGTGCACCGGGTTCTTCAATTCAACCAATCAGCTTGGCTTAAACCATATATTGACTTAAATACTACCAAACGGAAGCAGGCTACCAGCGATCATGAGAAGGACAGCTATAAGAAGATGAATAATGCAGCTTTTGGTAAAACCATGGAAAATGTTCGCAAGTATAGCGATATAAAGCTTTGCGTAAAGTGGGAAGGTCGCTATGGTGCCAAAGCTCGGATTGCGGCACCCAACTTTCACAGTGCAACGATATTTGATGAGAATTTAGTTGCTGTGGAATTAAGGCGACTCAAAATCTTATTCAATAAGCCCCTCTATATTGGAATGGCAGTTTTGGAAATTTCAAAGATATGCCTCTATGATTTCCACTACAGTTTTATGCAGCGTGAATTTGGAGATAAATGCAAAGTCATGTATACAGATACAGATTCTCTAATATATGAACTTGAAGAGAAAAATGCATATGAGTTTATGGCCGAAAATATAAACAAATTTGATACAAGTGATTACCCAGAAGATAATCAATTCAATTTACCGCTCGTGAATAAAAAGATTCCTGGTCTAATGAAGGATGAGCTGAATGGGAAAATCATGAGCGAATTTGCAGGCTTGCGCTCGAAAATGTACAGTCTACGTATAAACGATGGTAAAACTGTAAAGAAAGCAAAAGGAGTAAAGACTAATGTAGTCCAGAGGCATATCAATTTCGAAGACTACGTCGAATGTTTGAATAACAAGCGAGTATTAACTGCTAATCAGAGCTCCATACGATCGCATAACCATAATGTCTACACGATCAGCCAAAAGAAGATTGCATTGAATCCATATGATAACAAGCGGTATATTATGAGTGGGACAGCGGATACTCTACCATGGGGACATTACTCTATTCAATCAGAACAGCAAGGAGCAGACGCAGAAAAAACATATAATCTAAGGCTAGTCTAAGATATGTATTGTAAATAAAAATTGTATTATAGCTAAAATACCATTTAATGAAATAGTTTGTTTTAATTGTATTATAGTCTAAGATGATGTACACTATTGTAAAATAAAGGAAAATATTATAATTATAGGGTAACCGATTTAAGGAAGCCTAATATAGAATGATACCTTAAGAATTAAATGTTAATCTAGAATGATACCTTAAGAATTAAATGTTAATATTTTTCAATTTATAATAAATCAATAATAATATTTTATATATGGTATTCTTTTATTCAATTTCCCTACTATGTCCAGAGCTCCCGAATAATATTTGCCCACTACCGTGAGCTCCTAATCGGGCGGTTGAGCGTTTTACCCAGAATGTTAGGATGACTTGAGAAAAAAACTTTTACACGTGGACTCGACCTTGACCCCGGCATCACCTTTGAAACCGGAAGGGCGTCGGATCCTTGACCTTCATCCGGAAGTGTATTATATATAAGTGTATAATCAAGCACATCACAGGGGATTCCATATTGCTTTTCAAAACAGGTCTGATAACTGCTTAAAAGCTGTTAAGCTGTTATCAGAGCTGTTTGAAAAGCTGTTAAGCTGTTATCAGAGCTGTTTGAAAAGCTGTTAAGCTGTTGTCAGAGCTGTTTAAAAGCTGTTAAGCTGTTATCAGAGCTGTTTAAAAGCTGTTAAGCTGTTATCAGAGCTGTTTGAAAAGCTGTTAAGCTGTTATCAGACCTGTTTAAAAAGCTGTTAAGCTGTTATCAGACCTGTTTAAGAAGCTGTTAAGCTGTTATCAGACCTGCTTAAAAAGCTGTTAAGCTGTTATCAGACCTGTTTAAAAGCTGTTAAGCTGTTATCAGACCTGTTTAAAAGCTGTTAAGCTGTTATCAGACCTGTTTTATAAGCTGTTAAGCTGTTATCAGACCTGTTTGAAAAGCTGTTAAGCTGTTATCAGACCTGTTTGAAAAGCTGTTAAGCTGTTATCGGACCTGTTTAAAAAGCTGTTAAGCTGTTATCAGAGCTGTTTGAAAAGCTGTTAAGCTGTTATCAGACCTGTTTAAAAAGCTGTTAAGCTGTTATCAGACCTGTTTAAGAAGCTGTTAAGCTGTTATCAGACCTGTTTAAGAAGCTGTTAAGCTGTTATCAGACCTGTTTAAAAAGCTGATAAGCTGTTATCAGACCTGTTTAAAAGCTGTTAAGCTGTTATCAGACCTGTTTAAAAGCTGTTAAGCTGTTATCAGACCTGTTTTATAAGCTGTTAAGCTGTTATCAGACCTGTTTGAAAAGCTGTTAAGCTGTTATCAGACCTGTTTGAAAAGCTGTTAAGCTGTTATCGGACCTATTTAAAAAGCTGCTAAGCTGTTATCAGACCTGTTTAAAAAGCTGTTAAGCTGTTATCAGACCTGTTTAAGAAGCTGTTAAGCTGTTATCAGACCTGTTTAAAAAGCTGTTAAGCTGTTATCAGACCTGTTTAAAAGCTGTTAAGCTGTTATCAGACCTGTTTAAAAAGCTGTTAAGCTGTTATCAGACCTGGTTAAGCAGTTATCAGACCTGTTTTGAAAAGCAATATGGAATCCCCTGTGATGTGCTTGATTATACAATTATATATAATACACTTCCGGATGAAGGTCAAGGATCCGACGCCCTTCCGGTTTCAAAGGTGATGCCGGGGGTCAAGGTCGAGTCCACGTGTAAAAGTTTTTTCTCAAGTCATCCTAACATTCTGGGTAAAACGCTCAACCGCCCGATTAGGAGCTCACGGTAGTGGGCAAATATTATTCGGGAGCTCTGGACATAGTAGGGAAATTGAATAAAAGAATACCATATATAAAATATTATTATTGATTTATTATAAATTGAAAAATATTAACATTTAATTCTTAAGGTATCATTCTAGATTAACATTTAATTCTTAAGGTATCATTCTATATTAGGCTTCCTTAAATCGGTTACCCTATAATTATAATATTTTCCTTTATTTTACAATAGTGTACATCATCTTAGACTATAATACAATTAAAACAAACTATTTCATTAAATGGTATTTTAGCTATAATACAATTTTTATTTACAATACATATCTTAGACTAGCCTTAGATTATATGTTTTTTCTGCGTCTGCTCCTTGCTGTTCTGATTGAATAGAGTAATGTCCCCATGGTAGAGTATCCGCTGTCCCACTCATAATATACCGCTTGTTATCATATGGATTCAATGCAATCTTCTTTTGGCTGATCGTGTAGACATTATGGTTATGCGATCGTATGGAGCTCTGATTAGCAGTTAATACTCGCTTGTTATTCAAACATTCGACGAAGTCTTCGAAATTGATATGCCTCTGGACTACATTAGTCTTTACTCCTTTTGCTTTCTTTACAGTTTTACCATCGTTTATACGTAGACTGTACATTTTCGAGCGCAAGCCTGCAAATTCGCTCATGATTTTCCCATTCAGCTCATCCTTCATTAGACCAGGAATCTTTTTATTCACGAGCGGTAAATTGAATTGATTATCTTCTGGGTAATCACTTGTATCAAATTTGTTTATATTTTCGGCCATAAACTCATATGCATTTTTCTCTTCAAGTTCATATATTAGAGAATCTGTATCTGTATACATGACTTTGCATTTATCTCCAAATTCACGCTGCATAAAACTGTAGTGGAAATCATAGAGGCATATCTTTGAAATTTCCAAAACTGCCATTCCAATATAGAGGGGCTTATTGAATAATTTTTTGAGTCGCCTTAATTCCACAGCAACTAAATTCTCATCAAATATCGTTGCACTGTGAAAGTTGGGTGCCGCAATCCGAGCTTTGGCACCATAGCGACCTTCCCACTTTACGCAAAGCTTTATATCGCTATACTTGCGAACATTTTCCATGGTTTTACCAAAAGCTGCATTATTCATCTTCTTATAGCTGTCCTTCTCATGATCGCTGGTAGCCTGCTTCCGTTTGGTAGTATTTAAGTCAATATATGGTTTAAGCCAAGCTGATTGGTTGAATTGAAGAACCCGGTGCACTTTTTTCAGGATGAGACCATGTGATAAGCATTGCTTCAAATTTCGGTAGTGTATAACATATTTAGTTTTAGGATGTAATGTTGTCAAAAGCTTTTCTAATTTTGCTCCAGGTGGTGCTGCATGCTCAGAGCAAAACGGTAAATCCTTATGCTTATCATGTAGATGTTGAGGATAGTCCAAGTCTACTTCGAATATGTATCCAATTGGTGAATCATCAGGAATCTTGAAAACATTGATATTGGGAGCATCAACCCATTTGAATCCTCCGGTTGGTAAATGCTGTGACATGGCCCATCCATAAAGGTTATTTACATCATAATACATCAGGTATTTCTCTTTCTCATCAGGCTTAAAATCATCCATATATTTATTATTTGCTTTGCTATATCTGTTCGAGCATTGACTTATACCACCTCGAATACCTCTCTCTATGAAAAGCAGTATATCTACGTCGGTTATCAGCTCTAGTTTCACTTTGGTGTATTTTAGCATAGCATCCCATGTTAGACCTGGCATGGTGTAATAATGTGCTGGATCCAAATTGTACGTCTTCATACATACTTCTCGAAAGTTCTCGAAGACATCAGCCAATAGGAGGACATCAGTTTTCAGGTATAGATCAGAATATTCGCCAAGTGTCTGTATTTCAAATGTCTGCCAGACCTTTTCAGCATGATTGTAGTCCTCAGCGGATATATCACTGTCAGTCATTTTATTATAGAATTGCTCCTGTGCCGGTAAGTGTTGGAAACCCAATTTTGCTCAATCGTCAACGAAGTCGTATGGGAAGACACCTTTGCGCGTAAGTAGTTTAAAATCATCATCATCCAATTCCCACCATACAGCTCTTGTAATATTTAATTTATCCATTGGTAGCAATGATGATAGCTTATCTAATGATTCTGCCATAAAACGGAAGGAATCGATGAATCTGAATTTGATATGACTGCCTTCAACGTGCTTGGTGAACGAGATATATCTTTCTTTATTTATTGGTAGGAGATCCACTTTCCCAGGAATAGATGTAGCTATATCCTTAATAATGAAGTGAGCATCATATCCAGATAAGTTGTGAAAAATGACTGGAACTATGGGACAATCTTGATACATCAGATTGCATGCATTATGCGCTGGCCCTCGGTATTTTCCTGTTAAAAGAATTTATGAAAAAAATGAATTGAATTATGATTCTCAGTATTTACCTGTTAAGTGGCAATGATCCCGGACTCGTTCCTCATCGGCTGCAAACGTTTTTTCACATATATGGCAGCAAGTATTTTCCATATGTGAACGCCATTCTTCTTTAGTCAGGGGCTGCATTGGCCTGATGTTCAGCTTTTCCTGTACAGCTATGGAGACAATTTTTTGCAATTCTAATGCAAACCATTGTTGACAGTCCTTTCCTCGATATGCTCTGTAATATGAGAGCTTAGCATCATGCTTGCAGTGGAAATAGAATCCGATGCTGTGAACTTCATGTTCCTGGATTCGCTGGGTATTTTGTTCGTTTCCCTGAATCGGCTTCAATATTGATTCAAGATCAGCATACACACAAAACGGGACTGGATTCTTATGGTTATAATTCTTAAATTCCAACCATTTCTTTTCCTCTGAGGGAAACATAATCCTACAGTCGTTTTGTTTCTCGCATTCAGGAGTGTGTGATGTTAATTTTTCAGCAGAGTAAAAGTAGAGCAAACATCTGTCGCATATATACACTCTATAGTTACATTTTGAAGTTTGTTTTGATACAAGGCGCGAAAGATCTTTAATCCAACAGAAATGATATCTGCCATCATCATCATCCATATCATCATCAGCCTGGTCATAGTCATCTTGTAGCATTAAGAGATTTACATGTCGCTCCATCCTGTGTTTTGTAAGTCTAACTGGAACTGTGGTGAAGAAACGCTCTTTCTCTAGGATGAACACGTTTACTGATATCTCGTTCTGGCCTTCAAATTGCGTAATTTGCTTAAGTGTCATGGGAAATGTTATCCCAGTTAAATTTAGCACAGTAGAATAATGTGGATATGATGAGGTCCTATCGGAGCTGACAGTTGTAGGATATAGCGCTGATGTTACGGCCCATGCGAAGCATGCTTCACCATTATTTTTCAAATTAATGCAAGCTTTCTTTGATGCAATCTCCTTCGGTAGAGGTATATACGAAGATCCTCGGAGTTGTTCAAACTTGTTGATGTGTACTGCTAGATGTATTATAGAGTGCAGTGCCCAGCCACTGTCTTTTTCCTGGAATTCTTCCAGCTGAGTGTTAATTGGATCCAAAATGTTTGATTTAAACCAGTCCTCTAAATTATCATCTGCACTAATTGGAGCAGTTCTCGCTTGGAAGTATTTAATGTCTTTTATAATTTCATTGTCACCAGTTTCTTTAACAAATTCACCACAAAACGTTGTAGAAACTTTAATATTAAAATAATGTTTTAAGGTATTTTTAACACGACGTGTAAATAATTTGGCGGCGTCTTGCATAAATAGCTTCGGATCGATATGTTTTAAATTTGCAATAACACCTTGTCGAATTCTGTCTGCGAACGCTGTCTTTATTTCCTCCCACTTTACAAAATCACTTCTTCTTACGCGAGTAATTCCTCCACCTCGACGGGGAGTTCTCAATAGTGCTCTCAATGCTTTAATTTGCTCGAGACAGCTCTCAAAATGGCGTTTCCTAGCACTCTTATTGCACTTCCGAAATGCAACTTGAAATTTATGCAAGTTTCTATTGCACTTTTTAACAATATAGTCTTTATTCACTGAATTTTTTAAACACTCCATCACATCTTTTCGCAAATTTTCAATTATTGAAAAACTTTTATTTACTAACATCGAAGACATTTTTATTTTTTATGTACTATCACGGAGACTCACTAAAACTGACTGATGCTCCCCCAGAGATTGCTTGGGCTTTTATAGCAACAGTTTGTGAACATGAATGATCCTGCTGCTGCAATAATCATTGCACAGGATGAATTCCAATGAATTTGCTTACAGGCGGAAATGATATCGAATAAACAATAAAACACAAAAAAACACATAAATCATCCATATTAATTTGATTACTCTAATCTGTTGGTTGAATTTGCAAATACGAATGAGATTGTTTACATGAATGCATTTCAAGATAAAAAGAAAATTTGAAAATTTGTTTACTTTATGCGAATTCCAATGAAACGTTTCGATCGGTAAAATTCTTGGAACAATAAAATAAAATTTTTGGCTGCCTACAGGAAGTGTGATATCAAATTACGTGAAAAGAATAAATGTGCTGATATTGCTTAAATTTGTTTACACAGATGTGCATGACTCATTCAGCTAAAATGCGAATTTTTTAAACAGGAAGTTTATACAGGTGTGCATGACTCATTCAGCTTAAATGCGAATTTGTTTACAGCGGTGATATCAAATTACATCATAAACAGGGGAGCATGCCTAATGTTTGGTAAACATTTAATATTTGATACCCAGAATATCACTGCCCCAGAACCCACATAGAAAGTGATCCGGAACTTTTGATATCTACAAATTCCTCACTAAGAAATATTCAAGTAAGAAAACAGCAAATCCAAGATGACGTCATGCTGATATCTACAACTCCCCCAGGGTAACTTGAATTATTAGTAATATTAATTCAAAACCAAATCGCTAATATCTCGAAAACTATAGCCCGTAGAGGATTTCTAACAAAAATTTTATTCCCCCTCTAACCTCCTACCCCTCTAACACCTTCAAGAATCTATTGGCATCAACAAAACTATCCTAGGTAGCTTGAATTATTAATAATATTAACTATATCTGAAAAGGTCAAATCGCTAATATCTCGAAAACCAGAGCTCGTAGAGGATTTCTGATGAAAATTTTATCCCCCTTAATATCCCCACCCCAACGCTCTAGAATCCATTGGCATGAACAAAAATGTCCTACTATTAACTTTAATTATTACTAATATTAGTTCAAAACCAAAAGCCTGCATTTAGACGCTCAAGAAAAAATCTTAATAAAAAGCCTATATTTAGGTGCAGCGCCCCATGAGCAAAATAAACTTGAATTATTACTAACATTAACTATATCTAAAAAGGTAAAATCACTAATATCTCGAAAACCATAGCCCGTAGAGGATTTCTAACAAAAGTTTTATTCCCCCTCTAACCTCCTACCACTCTAACACCTTCTAGAATCTATTGGCATCAACAAAACTATCCTAGGTAGCTTGAATTATTAATAATATTAACTATATCTGAAAAGGTCAAATCGCTAATATCTCGAAAACCAGAGCTCGTAGAGGATTTCTGATGAAAATTTTATCCCCCTTAATAACACCACCCCAACGCTCTAGAATCCATTGGCATGAACAAAAATGTCCTACTATTAACTTTAATTATTACTAATATTAGTTCAAAACCAAAAGCCTACATTTAGACGCTCAAGAAAAAATCATAATAAAAAGCCTATATTTAGGTGCAGCGCCCCATGAGCAAAATAAACTTGAATTATTACTAACATTAACTATATCTAAAAAGGTAAAATCACTAATATCTCGAAAACCATAGCCCGTAGAGGATTTCTAACAAAAATTTTATTCCCCCTCTAACCTCCTACCCCTCTAACACCTTCTAGAATCTATTGGCATCAACAAAACTATCCTAGGTAGCTTGAATTATCAATAATATTAACTACATCTGAAAAGGTCAAATCGCTAATATCTCGAAAACCAGAGCTCGTAGAGGATTTCTGATGAAAATTTTATCCCCCTTAATATCCCCGCCACAACGCTCTAGAATCCATTGGCATGAACAAAAATGTCCTACTATTAACTTTAATTATTACTAATATTAGTTCAAAACCAAAAGCCTACATTAAGGTGCAACATTGAAAACACCAAAATCATAATAAAAAGCCTACATTTAGGCACAGCATACCATGGGCAAAAAAAAATAAAACTTGAATTATTACTAAAAAGTTAATGCAATCTCCTGGTCAGCCAGACGGTAGGAAAGGAATTCTCCAAGCATGCCCTGTGACGTATACCACTAGACGGAATCCCCCTCAGTGGCCCAGAACCCAGTCCAGAGCCACCAAAATAGTTTGAAATTTCCGGACACTTTTTGTATGGAAAAAGTGCGCCAGAACCTGTATAGCGTAACTACTAGACTATATTGTTAAAAAGTGCAATACAAACATGCATAAATTTCTAGTTGCATTTCGGGAATGTAATAAGAGTGCTAGGAAACGACATTTCGCGAGCAGACTCGAGCAAATTAAAGCATTGAGAGCGCTATTGAGAACTCCCCGTCGAGGTGGAGGAATCACACAGCGCGTAAGAAGAAGTGATTTTGTAAAGTGGGAAGAAATAAATACAGCGTTCGCAGGTAGAATTCGGCAATGTCTTATCTTAAATATAAAACATCTCAATCCGAAGCTATTTATGTAAGACGCTGCCAAATCATTTACGCGTCGTGTTAAAATTACCTTAAAACATTATTTTAATATTAAAGTTTCTACAACGTTTTGCGGTGAATTTGTTAAAGAAACTGGTGACAATGAAATTATAAAAGACATTAAGTATTTCCAAGCGAGAACTGCTCCAATTAGTGCAGATGATGATTTGAATGAGTGGTATAAATTAAATATTAAAGACCCAATACTCACTCAGCTAGAAGAGTTTGAAGAGAAAGATAGTGGTTGGGCACTGCATTCTGTAATACATTTTGCGGTGCATATCAACAAGTTTGAGCCGATTCGAGGATCGTTTTATATACCTCTACCAAAGGAGATTGTGTCAAAGAAAGCTTGCATCAATGTACAAAATAGTGATGAAGCATGCTTCGCATGGGCCGTACCATCAGCGCTATACCCAACAAATGCTAATTCTGAAAGGATTTCATCATATCCACATTATTCTACTGTGCTAAATTTAACTGGAATAACATTTCCCATGACGCTTAAGCAAATTACGCAATTTGAAGACCAGAACGATTTATCAATAAACGTATTCATCCTTGAGAAAGAGCGTTCCTTCACCACAGCTCCAGTTAGACTTACTAAACACAGGATGGAGCGACATATAAATCTCTTAATATTACAATATGACTATGACTAGGCTGATGATCATATGGATGACGATGATGCTGACGATGCTGGCAGATATCATTTCTGTTGGATTAAAGAGTTTTCCTGACTCATATCGACGCAAACTTCGAAACATATTCATAGAGAGTATATATGCGAAAGATGTTTGCTCTACTTTTACTCTGAAGAAAAATTAACATCCCACACTCCTGAATGCGAGAAAGAAAACGACTGTAGAATTATGTTTCCCACAGAGGAAAAGAAATGGCTGGAATATAAGAACTATAACCATAATAATCTAGTCTCGTTTTGTGTGTATGCTGATCTTGAATCGACATTGAAGCCAATTCAGGGAAACGATCAAAATACACAGCGAATCCAGGAGCATGAAGTTCATAGCATAGGAATCTATTTCCACTGCAAACATGATGCTAAGCTCTCATAGTACAGAGCATATCGAGGCAAGAATTGCCAACAATTGTTTGCATTAGAATTACATAAAATTGCATCCATAGCTGTACAGGAAAAGCTGAACATCAGGCCAATGCAACCCCTGACTAAAGAGGAACGGCATTCACATATGGACAATACTTGCTACCATATGCGAAAAAATATTTGCAGCCGATGAGGGACGAGTCCGGGATCATTGTCACTTAACTAGTAAACACTGCGGATCATAATTCCATTCATTTTTTCATAATTTCTGTTAAAAGCAAAATACCGAAGGCCAGCGCACAAAGAGTGTAATATAATGTATCAAGATTGTTCCATAATTCCAGTTATTTTTCCAAATTTTCTGGATATGATGCCCACTTCATTATAAAGGATATAGCTACAACCTTCCCAGGAACAGTTGATCTCTTACCAATAAACAAGGAAAGATATATATCGTTCACCAAGCACATGGAGGGCAGCCACATAAAATTCATTCATCGATTCCTTCCGTTTTATGGCTGAATCTTTTGATAAGCTATCATCATTGCTGAAATTGGATAAATTAAACACTACAAGATCAGAATGGCAGGGATTGGATGATGACACTATCAAACTTCTTACACGCAAAGGTGTCTTCCCATATGATTTTATTGATGACTGGGATAAATTGGATTTCCGGCACTTGCCAACATAGGAAGCGTTCTACAATAAACTGACTGACAGTGCTTTATCTCCTGATGACTACAATCATGCAATCATGAAATACAAACACTTGGTGAATATTCAGATCCATACCTTAAGACTGTTGTTCCCCTATCGGCTGATGAGTTTGAGAAATTTCGAGAAGTGTGCACGAAGACTTACAATTTAGATCCAGCACATTATTAGTAGTTACGCTATAAGAGTTCTGGCCCACTGTGTTAGTTTCTAGGATTTCGCCACAGATGGCGCAACCGTCGCTAGGTGGTTTGAGCCCATACTAAATGTGGGATTGTGCCTTTACTGTACTGGTTTATGTCTTGGATGCGCCATTGGGTCTTGGCTGTACTGGTTTATGTCTTGGATGCCCCATTGAGTCTTGACTGCGCCCTAGCGGTATTAGCCGGTACTACCAGCATGCACCGGTACTACGGTTTTCTTGGATGTGTAGTGCACATAAATGTGGGCTTTTTTATTATGATTTTGCTGTTTCCAAGTGTTGCGCCTAAATGTAGGCTTCGGTTTTGAACTAATATTAGTAATGATTAAAGTTAACGCTAGGAAATGTTTGTTCATGCCAATGGATTCTAGAATAGGGGGGAATGAAATTTTCATCAGAAATCCTCTACGGGCTGTGGTTTTCGAGATATTAGCATATTAATAATTGTAGCTTTTCTGTTCATGCCAATGGATTCTGGTGTGGGGTGGGGGTGTTAGTTCTAGAGGGACGAAATTTGTATCAGAGATCTTCTACTGACACGCCATTTCTTGAGTAAGGTTATCTAGCATTAACTGGAACTATCAGCATGCCTTGCCGTTTTCTTTTATTAGCGGGGAAGTTTTAGATATCAGCATGACGTCATCTTGGTTTTGCTGCACCTAAATAAGTTTTCTCTTAGCGGGGAAATTGTAGATATCAGCATCAATCGAATTTCACAACACCTTGGCTTGATGTTTTCTTAGCAAATTATTATAGAGTCTAGGGTATGTGTATTGAAAAGTCTTATGTTTTATAAACATTTGTTTTTATTTCCAATAAAATTTCTTATTACAAAAGTATTTCTTATAGCACATTGTCCAATATGAGCTTAATCTCTATTAGTTTTCCACAGTTGTATTCATCTTCGATGTTGATAATGATTTCACCCTCTCCAACTATCTTCTGCATCCAATGAAATTTTTCAGCTCCCTTTATATATATGCTTTTGTTTCGAAGCAGTGGTTCAACTATAGTGTACAGCTTGTGATACGGTATGTAGCCATCATCCCAGCGAAATCCATGAAAATTGTGTTGAAGCCATTTTACTTATCTCTTCTTTGCTGAAGTCAAATCTTTGTATCTGAACGGGCGTGAAATATAAAGTGCTGCATCTGGTTTTCATTGGTTAAAATTGCCAGTTCTTTAGTGATAAGTTCATTGAAGTTTGTTTTGAATCCTTGAACGTCTACGATGACACTCATCGTGTTAATTTAACTGTCTAACTTCACTTGTCAGCGGACTGTATTCCACTATTCGATCGTGTAGAAGCAGACAATATGTTGTTGTATTAGCCCGTATATTTTCAGATGTCCTGAATTCTAGCCTTATGTCAACAGGTCCAGTCATTTTGATGTGAGCAATCAATGACAGCGATTGGAGCATCGGTTTTGAACTTCTCCCATAGTATGATTGTGTAAACTCTATATACATGTCATACAGCAAAGCGTATCTATTCAGATCAAATTTCAAATTCAAATCATCATAGGGATATGATCCTGAGTTCAAATGAAATGTAACATCGGTGAGTTTGCAGTGATTAAACTTGCTAGCAACTTTGGTTTTATCATTCCTTCGATTCATTTGTAATGCTAAGATAATAAATCGAGGTTTCTCCAGTTGAGTGGAAGTCTTAACTAATCAGGTTTGATGCATGGATTCAGGTAGTACTGGATACTCATATATGTCCCAGCTGCGGAATGGTATTTGTATCGGGCGACCTCTTCTGATAATTTTAAATAGTTGCAGCCTTTCATCATCGGATACTGTAACATGCGGAATGCTCCATTAAAGTTTGGTAATTACAATTTTCACCTCATCTGTGGGTGATATAATGGCATTATGGTCTGCCCTGCTCCGGATCAATATGAGTTCATGTTTGGAATATATAAGAATTTTCTTGGTTTAAGCCAAGCTGATTGGTTGAATTGAAGAACCCGGTGCACTTTTTTCAGGATGAGGCCGTGTGATAAGCATTGCTTCAAATTTCCGTAGTGTATAACATATTTAGTTTTAGAATGTAATGTTGTCAAAAGCTTTTCTAATTTTGCTCCAGGTGGTGCTGCATGCTAAGAGCAAAACGTTAAGTCCTCATGCTTATCATGTAGATGTTGAGGATAATCCAGATCGACTTCGAATATGAATCGAGTTGGAGAATCATCAGGAATTTTGAAAACTTCAATATTGGGAGCAACAACCCATTTGAATCCTCCGGCTTTTAAATACTGTGACATGGCCCTAACATAAAGATTATTCACATCATAATACATCAGGTATTTCTCTTTCTCGTCAGGCTTAAAATCATCCATATATTAATTATTTGCTTTACTATATCTGTTCGAGCATTGATTTATAACACCTCGAATGGTTCTCTCTATGAATAGCAGTATACCTACATCGGTTATCAGCTCTAGTTTCACTTTGGTGTATTTTAGCATAGCATTTTAGGCATGGCATGTTGTAATAATGTGCTGGATCTAAATTGTAAGTCTTCATATACACTTCTCGAAAGTTCTCAAACACATCGGCCAATAGGAGAACATTAGTCTTATGGTATAGATCTGTATATTCACCAAGTGTTTGTATTTCAAATGTCTGCCAAACCTTTTCAGCATGACTGTAGTCATCAGGAGATATAGCACTGTCAGTCAGTTTATTGTAGGACGGTTCCTGTGTTGGCAAGTTCCGGAAATATAATTTATCCCTGTCATCAATAAAATCATATGGGAAGACACCTTTGCGTGTATGAAGTTTGATAGTGTCATCATTCAATCCCTGCCATTCTGATCTTGTTGTATTTAATTTATCCATCGACAGCAATGATGATAGCTTATCTAAAGATTCTGCCATAAAAGGGAAGGAATCGATGAATCTGAATTTTATGTGGCTGCCCTCCATGTGCTAGGTGAACGAAATGTATCTTTCCTTGTTTATTGGTAAGAGATCAGCTTTTCCTGGGAAAGATGTTGCTATTTCATTAATAATAAATTTAGCATCATATCCAGATAAATTGTGAAAAATGACTGGAACTATGGAACAATCTTGATACATGAGATTACACGCATTGTGCGCTGGCCCTCGGTATTTTCCTGATATTAATCTGTAGGATATGATGTCTTAGATGAGTAGTGGAAGTTATAATTGAAAATTTCTTTTGCTAAAAAACAAAACAATTATAACGTAAGTGTGGATTAAAAATCTTTTATAAACAAGAGGGATCATGCTATGATATTCGATATCTAAAAATAGATCACGGCTGCTTCGAATGTTAAGAAACATGAAGTAATAGAAATTAAAGTCTTATCAGAAAATTTTCGATGTAGGTGTGTGTATGTGTGTGTGTATTGAAGATTCTTAGGTTTTATGAAAAATTGTTTTTTTTTATTTTCAATAAAATTTCTTTTTGGGTAGGTTAAATTTAGAGCTGTGATCACCTATGATATCAATGTGGGGTGATACTAATATAGTATGATATGTTGACTTAGATGAGTTATGAAAGTTGTATGGGTATAGTAAAAGACTTTTCATCAAATTTTTGGTGATAAGGTGTAATGGCATGACCAGCGTTGCAACACGAAATCTTTCTAGAGGAACTTGTTAGCCTAGCCTAAAAGTGGTTTGAGCACCCACATCTGAAAAAAATTACATATTATAATTAGCTTGATAGTGGATTAATTAAAAGTATTAACGAGCTATCATATTAATGTAGAATGATATGCCGACTTAGATGAGTAATATAAATTAGTAAAACTTTCGGTGGCCAGGTGTAATGAGCTTGAAATATTATATAACTTCTTGCGTAAACAAATACATTCGAATAAAATAAACAAATTGATTTATTTTTTTCTTGTGTCTAGGGCTGGTGAGTATAGGAAGGTAGTAGAGTTATTTACCCTTATATCATAGTTCACATGAAGCTGATAAGAATATGATAATATTATCTTCATACTAATAGATTGAGGACATATTTGCTAACCATTACGTTGAGCGTGGGTTTAATAAAAGTTTTGATGAAAGAAGGTGGTGTTATAGTATGATATGTTGTCTTAGATGAGTAGTTAAAGTTATCAGCAATATTGATTCATATTTATCTCTCTAAAGCATCATCCGAATGGTGATGTATGAAGGAAGAAAAAATTGATAATTCTTCAAGTACATATAGTGAAAACCGTGGTGGATGTTGAGAGTGGGTACTGTAAGTTGTGTATATATTAATTGTGTTTCATATTAATCTAGTAGGATTAAATCTTAAGTTTTAAACTTTTTAACTTCCAAGCAGGCATTTCTTTCTTTAAGTTGGCTCGGTGGTTAGATAAGAACGGGTTAACTTCATCTTTATAATATAATCTTGTGGTGGGCATAGGAAGGTAGCAGAGTTTTTTTTATAAATAAAGCAGTTACGCTGTTATGAGATTTGATTGACTCCTATATCTAAAAAATGTTTCATGTGAAGCTTATAAGAATATGATAATTTTATTTTCATACCATTGGGGCAGGCACATTGTTTTCTTACCATTAAGTTGAGGGTGGGTTAATTTAAAAGCTTTGATGAAAGAAGGATGTGTTACGATACTAATGTAGTATGATATGTTGTCTGAGGTGAGTAGTGGACGTTGTATGGGAGCAGTGAGTAAGCAGTAAAAACCTAATCAGCAATCTCGCTTAATATTTATCTCCTCGAAAGTATCATCCGAATGGTGTTGTATGAAGGAAAAAATAGTTGAGCATTCACCAAGTCCATAGTGATGACCATGGTGGGGTTGAGAGTGGGTACTGTAAGCTGTGTATAAGTTAAAAGTTTTAATGGGTGAATGGATGGTATTTGGTATTTATCTCCTCGAAATGGTGTTGGATGAGTATCAGGAAGGACGAAAAAAAAACTTGACAATTCTTCAAGTTTAATAGTGTAAGGTTTCTTCCTTCTTATTATTTGTCGCCAAGGGCCGATGAATATCTTGAAGATATAATAACGTTTATATTAATGTGGAGATACAAATGGTAGAGCCATATGAAGCTTCTATACATTTGTATCTAGACCAAGTAAGAGCCAAAAAGCTCTAAGTCTGGTATTAATATAAATGGTGATCTAAATCACGAGAGCTGCGGACAGCTCAAATGATGTCACCTTAAGTGGCTTAGAGCTAAAGAGCTCTAGTGCAATTAAGGTAGAAGTATGAGAGCCAGAAAGCTCTATTTACCTTGGTCAATATCCATGTTGGAGCTAAGGGAGCTCTAATGAATAAAATACCAGTGTGGAGTGTAAATTAACTCTGATTTATTTCCAATAGTACACGCTTTTTATATAATTAAATTATCGCTTACTTCATCAATATTGCTTGAGAAAATTACGTTCTCACCGATCGATCACCTGGAATCGGTCACACACAGAAAGCGCCGAGTAAGCTTTTCGCAATACTCAAAGTTCTTAAAGCAATATGTTCAATGCTTGCTTAATGATGAGTTCACTGGCATGGCTATATCGCTTTGTCATGTAAACAAGCTATAATTGTAAATTCTTTTGCTTTCTTTGTTTTTGTGCTTGTTTACTTTAATTTCATTCGTGCCGTGTGCTATGCTTCGCATAGCATATTGCCTTTCTTTTATTGTTGACCTTTTGCTGTGTGGATATTTATGTGTTGTAGGTCGCTTAACTTGCGCTCTACAATAGTGAAGAACATGATGTTGAGAGTGGGTATTTGGAATGATATAATTCGAAATCTTACCATGAAATCATTAGGCTACGAATGGATTAAATTAAAAGTTTTGAATAAAAGAAGGTGGTGTTATTATATTAATATAGTATAATATGTTGTCTTAGATGAGTACTAGAGAGCTGTGGGTAATACGTGCGGAATATGTTGTAGGTGAGCATTGGAAATTCAAAATGTAAGATTCCCAATTCGTTTACTGAAGAAAACAACAACAACAACTGTAAATAACATATAGCAAATCAATTTCTTACACAATATTTATTCACATCAAATTCATTACTTTTGTCAGCTGTGGATATGTATGCGGGAAGCACTGAGCTGAATTAATCTAATGTTGTGTAGTATAAAATAAAAGCTTTCATGGGTGATATGTGGATAGAACCGATATATGTCATGCACCAGATTGGTCGTATTACATACAGCTCTGTACCATAAAATTATAAGAATTAATACTTTTTAATTTTTAATAAATGATTTTTTATATATGGCCTTCTTTTTATCCAAATTTCCATACTAAGTCCAGAAGTCCCGAATAATATTCGACCACTACAACGGGTGGCGGTGGTGGTTATTATGGGTGGTGGTGGGGGTGGTGGTATTGGCGGTGGTGGTGGTGGGTGCCTTGTCATGCATGGCGCTTTGAAACGGATATTTGGCGCGTGGCCTCGGAGGTTTCAATTTGACCCTGACCTCTGACGTCACCATAACCTATGAGACCAAGTGAGGTCAGATAATAGCTTAACAGCTTTTCAAACAGGTCTGATAACAGCTTAACAGCCTTTCAAATAGGTCTGATAACAGCTCAACAGCTTAACAGCTTTTAAAACAGCTTTTAAACAGCTCTGATAACAGCTTAACAGCTTCTAACTGGTCCATCCGCCGAATCATCCCTTGATCAAGGGCAGCTTATATAGTGCTCACCAAATTTTGACTCGACTTTTTCAATATCTTCATATAATATTAAAAAGTTGTAGCATTCTTGAATTTGTTTCTTACGCTCATCGAGTAAGATGTTATTATGTATATTCTCTTAAAAAATCCTCAACATCCATCTTAACAGTTCATCATTCGGGAATACACTAACCACTAATCAAATTCTCATGCAATTTAATTCAATAGAATAAAAAGAATAACATATATAAAATATCATTATCGATTTATTATAAATTAAAAAAATATTAACATTTAATTCTTAGTGTATCATTCTATTGTTGGGCTTCCTTATTTGAATATATCTATAACTATAATATATTCTTTATTTTCCAATAATGTATATCTTAGACTATAATACGATTAAAACAATTACATCAATAAATGGAACTATCACTATATGTAATACATGCTTTTATTTACAATACACTAGACTTAGGAGTAGTTAAACTATGACAGTACCAGATTTTTAAGCCTCCAGGATTTCACCACAGATGGCGCCACCATCGCTAGGTATTTTGAGTTCATACTAATGTAGGTGTGCGTCTTGGCTGTATTGGTTTGTGCCTTGGATACACCATTGTGTCTTGGGTGCACCATTGAGTCTCGACTGAGCCCTAGCGGGATTAACCGGTACTACCGGGAAGTGTCATTTGGTCTTGGCTGCGCCTTAATGGCATTATCCGGTACTACCAGCATGCTCCCCATTGTGCATTGGATGCACTATTGTGTCTTGGATGCGCCATTGAGTCTCGACGCGCCCTAACGGGATTAACCGGTACTACCGGGATGTGTCATTTGGTCTTGGCTGCGCCCTAGTGGCCTTAGCCGGTACTACCAGCATGCTCCCGTACTACGGTTTTCTTAGATAGATATGTGGTGCACCTAAATGTAGGATTTTTATCATGATTTTCTTGAGCGCCTAAATGTAGGCTTTTGGTTTTGAACTGATAATTAAAGTTAATAGTAGGAAATTTTTGTTCATGCCAATGGATTCTAGATGGGTGGTATGGGGGGGGGGATAATAAAGATAGGGTGGGGTGAAATTTTCGTCAGAAATCCTCTACGGGCTCTGGTTTTCGAGATATTAGCGTATTAATATTTCAAGTTATTTTTGCACATGGAAATGGATTCTTGGCGGTCTGGGGTGGGAGGTGGAACGAAATTTTCATCAGAAATCCTCTGCGGGCTTTGGTTTTTGAGATATTAGCGACATTTGCTCAAACAATTAGCTAATTGGCAATTATATAATTACTAATTGGCAATTAGCAGCTTGGTTGGTCATTAACTAATTGGCGATTAGTAATGTGGTGTGATGCGTAATTCTCATTAGCAGGGAAGTTGAAGCATCATTTGAATTTCACAACATGACATCACCATGAAGAGATTCTAGAAGAGAGTTCTGGGTGTCAAACATTAAATGTTGCACCTAGGCTGTTTTTTTCTTCTATTAGCGGGGAAGTTGTAGATATCACGTATGACGTCATCATGATTTTCGTTGTTTTAAAATGCTGCAAGTGTTCTTAGCGGGGAAGTTGTAGATATCAGCAACATTCGAATTTCACAACATGACATCACCTTGGCTTGATGTTTTCGCAGCAAATTAATATTATTGGATTTAGGGGGGTGCTTATATTGAAAAGTCACAGTTGCTCTTTCGAGTGCAAACACCGCTTCCCTAGCGGCATTAGCCCGTACTTCATATGTTGTTCACCTCGAGGGAAAGTAAGGTTCCCTAACGGCATTAGCAGGTACTACCACCATGCCTTGGTTTTTCTGTTTTCTTGCTTGACGATTTATTAGTGGGGAAGTTGTAGATATCAGAATGACGTCATCTTGGTTTTGCTGTTTCCAAGTGTTGCACCTAAATAAGTTTGCTCTTTCGAGTGCAAACACCATTTCTTGAGCTTGGTCCCCTGGTGGCATTAGCCGGTACTACATATACTGTTCATCTCGAGCTTGGGGATACGAGATCACTTTTGAAAAGTCACAGTTGCTCTTTCGAGTGCAAACACCATTTCTTGAGTAAGGTTCCCTAGCGGCATTAGCCTGTACTTCATATGTTGTTCACCTCGAGGAAAAGTAAGGTTTCCTAGCGGCATTAGCGGGTACTACCACCCTGTTTTCATGCTTGATGATTTATTAGTGGGGAATTTGTACATATCAGAATGATGTCATCCTGGTTTTGCTGTCTTCAAGTGCCGCGCCTAAATAAGTTTTCTTAGTGGGGAAGTTGTAAATATCATTCGCATTTCACAACATGATATCACCTTGGCTTGATGTTTTCTTAGCAAATTATTATTATTATTGGGTCTTGGGGGGTGCGTACATTGAAAAGTCACAGTTGCTCTTTCGAGTGCAAGCACCATTTCTTGAGCAAGGTCCCCTGGTGGCATTAGACGGTACTGCATATGTTGTTCATCTCGCGCTTGGGGATACGAGATCACTTTGGGGATACGAGATCACTTTTAGCACTCTCCAGTGTAGGGAAATAGCATAGGTTTTCGATTTTGTTTCTGGAGTTCAATTATTTTTCATCTCGGAGACCGTAGCTCTAAATATTTGTGAAGGGGTGCTAAGCTTTATTGGTGGAGGTTGCTGGTTAAGTTTTATCTAGTCTTGGAGGCTACAATTTGACCTTGAGCTGCCCCTCCTATGTCTGGGGACTGGAGGTTGGCTAAGAGCTTTAGTGCCAATATCTGATACTATGAATAGAATTGTCTGGGGTGTGTGGATTGGGCTACGTTACCTGTACCAAGCCTTGGGTAGAATGTGTGCGGCTTATGTGTATTAAGTAATGATGTGAAATACCCTAAGCGAATTTATATCGGGACTGTATACTTGACAGCTTGAGTTTGGTTTCAGTTGTATACTTTAGTATGAGTGGCTGTGGTATGTTGGGCTGGGCTACTTGGTGGCTGAGGAAACGTTACCTAAGGCGTGGGAGGATGTGTGCAGCTGTGTATTTATGTGGATAAGAAATGTTGTGATATTCCTTAAGTGAATTAGTGTAATTAGTATTAGTAATAATTCAAGTTAACTCTAGAATATTTTTGATCATGCCAGTAGATTTTAGAAGGTGTCAGTGGAGATCTTGGTTCTAGGGGTGGATAAAAATTTCATTAGAAATCCTCCACAGGCTATGGGTTTCGAGATATTAGCGATCTTGTCTTTTCAGATATAATTGATATTAGTAGTTTACACACATAAAAAACAACAACAACAACTATAACCTAAGTTGTGGATTAAAGATTTGATGATATTAATCTGTAGGTGTCCTTTATAAACAATATTATACCATGTGATCATATATCTCAAAATAGATCAGGCGAAGCTGATTGGGGTGAATGTAGGTAGATATGTTGACTTAGATAAGTAATGGAGATTAGTAAATGCCTGATTTTACTCTTCAGGTGCAACGCTTCTAATTTGATTCCTTGCATAAACAAATTCCCACAGTCCAGTGAAAACCAAGATTTCA
This sequence comes from Dioctria rufipes, assembly GCA_963924295.1. Taxonomy (NCBI): domain Eukaryota; kingdom Metazoa; phylum Arthropoda; class Insecta; order Diptera; family Asilidae; genus Dioctria; species Dioctria rufipes. The sequence continues at coordinate 134,075,728 of OZ002741.1, read as the reverse complement.
AAAACTTTGCCTTATGCCTTTAGACCACGTTATGGCATTTTTTCCTTGACCTTGACCCGGAAGTGTGTGTCTTGGAGGTTGCAACCTTAATTTCCCATAATCAACTATGCTGCAGGGGGTTCTATATAACTTTTTCAAAACAGGTCTGATAACAGCTTAACAGCTTTTCAAACAGCTCTGATAACAGCTTAACAGCTTTTCGAACAGCTCTGGTAATAGCTTAACAGCTTTTCGAACAGGTCTGATAACAGCTTAACAGCTTTTCAAACAGCTCTGATAACAGTTTAACAGCTTTTCAAACAGCTCTTATAACAGGTAATCTGCTTTTCAAACAGCTCTGATAACAGCTTAACAGCTTTCCAAACAGCTCTGATAACAGCTTAACAGCTTATAAGCAGCTTAAGAGTTTTTAAATAGCTTTGATAACAGCTTAACAGCTTTCTCCAAACAGCTCTGATAACAGCTTAACAGCTTTTAAACAGCTCTGATAACAGCTTAACAGCTTTTCAAGCAGGTCTGATATTCAAACAGAATTCTCACCACCAACCAGAGAGGAATCCCCCTCTGACGCTGCTGACTAGATGGAATCTAGTACCAAGACCAGATACATCCGATATCAAAAAGTTGCCCAAGAGCAGACTATGCTAGAATCAAAGATCAAGTTAGTTAGGCCCACCACACCAATATTAAGAAGATAAAATTACCATATTCTTATCGAAGCTGAATCATGGTCAAATTGTAGCCCCTAAGACTCGACACTGTTGGTTTCAAAAGGTTACCCAAGAGCAGACACTTTCGGTTAAGGTTAAGGTGACGTCAGAGGTCAAGGACAAATTGCTGCCTTCAAGACTACGTGTCAAATACATATAAATAATAATATCATAACTTGTTTTTCAGTTGATGTTTTGCTCTTTACCCAAACAGACCGCTGTTGGCAAGCTAACTACGTAATAATTTCAAAATGAGTTCTAAGGATACTACAAACCTTCTAAAGCTTACGGACGAAAGTCGTAAAGAATATTCATATAAGGCTCAGTCTGCAACTATGAAATCGATGCTTTCTAGAAATAAAGAAGAAAGTTTTTCATCTAAAAACGAGTCGGCTGTCCCCTACCAACAGCTCGAAAAATCAGGATATTCCAGCAAAAATCGCAAAAAGTAAAGACGGAGAGATGTTATTTATGAAAATGGTGCTCATGGAATTTTCTACAGCCATCTTGGTCTAAAGGCATAAGGAATATTCTTTATAAGGATCAGTTTTTGAAATCTTGGTTTTCCTGAACTAAAGAAAAAAACTTTCGATTTAAGCTATAATGTAATTAAAAGAAATTATTTCAATAAATGGCATTATAACCATAATACAATTTTTATTTACAATGTAAAGGTATCACTTTTGATCTATATCATGAAGCTTTCTTAATCATAATATGTGATTTTTTCAGATGTGGCTGCTCAAACCACACACGATCATGCCATTACACATTATCACTAAAAATTTGGTGAAAAGTCTCTTACTGTATCCATACAAATTTCACTACTCATCTAAGTCAACACATCATACTCTATTAGTATCATCCTACATTGATATTATAGCTCATTAAAGCTTTACATTTAACCCAACCAAAAAGAAATTTTATTGACAGTAAAAAAACAATTTTTCATAAACTTAAGGCTTTTCGATACACACACACAAATACACACACACACACACACCTACATCGAAAGTTTTCTGATACGGTTTTAATTTCCATTACTTCATATTTCTTAACATCCCAAGCAGCCGTGATCTATTTTTAGATATCGAATATCATAGCATGATCACTCTTGTTTATAAAAGTTTTTTAATCCACAACTTACGTTATAGTTGTTGCTGTATTTTTTTCAGCAAAAAGAAATTTTCAATTATAACTTCCACTACTCTAAGACATCAGTAGTTGTTCTATGGGGATTCTGGACCACTTTTTCCAACAAAAAGTGTCCGGAAATTTCAAAATATTTTGATGGATCACTGTGGGTTCTGCGGAGGGGGGAGGGTAGTAGGGGAAGGGGCTGAAGTCGGTTTTGCACTGAAAAGTTGACATCATCTTGCAGTTTTCTGAGCAATTTTGAGGTGGTTCTGAGGCCGCTTTTGTACTGAAAATTAACATTATACTGTGACAGTACCAGATCACTTTTTCCATACAAAAAGTGCAAGGTAGATTCCAACTATTTTGCTGGCTCTGGACCGGGTTCTGGGCCACTGAGGGGGATTCCGTCTAGTGGTATACGTCACAGGGTATGCCTGGAGAATTCCTTTCCTACCGTATGGCTGACCAGGAGATGACGCCAACTTTTTGTTTGATCTGGTCTTGGAGGCTACAATTTGACCTTTGACCTTTCCTGTGTCTGGGTGCTGGAGGTTGTCTGAGAGCTTTAGTGACAATATCTGATACTATGACTAGGATTGTCTGGGGTATGTTGGACTGGGCTACGTTACCTGTACCAAGGCTTGGGTGGAATGTGTGTGGCTTAAGTAATGATATGAAATACCCTATGCGAATTTATATCGGGGCTATATACTTGTCAGCTTGCGTTTGGTGTTAGTTGTTTACTTTTGTATGAGTGCCTGTGGTATATTGGGCTGGGCTAAGGAAACATTACCCAAGGCGAGGGTGGATGTGTGCAGCTGTGTATTTATGTGGATAAGAAATGTTGTGAAATTCCCTAAGTGAATTAGTGTAATTAGTATTATTAATAATTCAAGTTAACTTTCGAATATTTTTGTTCATGCCAATAAATGCTAGAAGGTGTCAGTGGAGATCTTAGTCCTGGAGGTTGACAAAATTTTCATCAGAAATCCTCTACGGGCTATGGGTTTCGAAATATTAGCGATCTTATCTTTGCAGGTATAATTAATAGTAGTAATAATTCAAGTTAACCCTAGGATATTTTTTGTTTATGCCAATAGTATTAGTACTAGGAGGGTAAAATTTTCATCAGAAATCCTCTACGGGCTATGGTTCAAGATATCACCGATCTTACCTTCTCAGGTGTAATTAATATTAGTAGCTGAAAAAAAACAACTATAGCCTAAGTTGTGGATTAAAGATTTGATGATATTAATCTGTAGGTGCCTTTTATAAACATGATTGCACCATGTAGCCATATATCTAAAAATAGATCAAGCGAAGCTGGTTGGAGTGAATGTAGGTAGATCCTTTCGCCTTTCGCCTTTCGCAATTCGCCTTTAGCATTTTGAAATACAAATTTATAATTTCGAATTTTCCATTTCGCATTTTCAATTTCAAGATATGTAATGAAAATTAGTAAATGCTTCTAATTTGATGCCTTGCATAAACAAATTCGTACAGTACAGTAAAATAAACAAATTCGCAGTCGAATAATGTAAACAAATTCGGACAGCGGCCGAGTAAAGTAAACAAATTGAGCGATTTATGACAGATTCCTAATTTCTTTAGTGGAAAACAACAACTGATATTAATCTGTAGGATATGATGTCTTAGATGAGTAGTGGAAGTTATAATTGAATATTTATTTTGCTAAAAAAAAAACAACAACAACTATAACGTAAGTTGTGGATTAAAAATCTTTTATAAACAAGAGGGAACATGCTATGATATTCGATATCTAAAAATAGATCACGGCTGCTTCGGATGTTAAGAAACATGAAGTAATAGAAATTAAAGCCTTATCAGAAAATTTTCGATGTAGGTGTTTGTATGTGTATGTATTGAAAATTCTTAGGTTATATGAAAAATTGTTTTTTAATTTCAATAAAATTTCTTTTTTGGGCAGGTTAAATTTAAAGTTTTGATTACCTATGATATCAATGTGAGGTGATACTAATATAGTATGATAGGTTGACTTAGATGAGTAGTGAAAATTGTATGGGTATAGTAAACGACTTTTCATCAAATTTTTGGTGATAAGGTGTAATGGCATGACCAGTGTTGCAACACGAAATCTTTCTAGAGTACCTTGTTAGCCTAGCCTGAAAGTGATTGACAGCCACATCTGAAAAAATTGCATATTATCATTAGCTTGAGAGTGGGTTAATTAAAAGCATTAAAGAGCTATCATATTAATGTAGGATGATATGCCGACTTAGATGAGTAATACAAATTTTCGGTGACCAGGTGTAATGAGCTTGAAATATAATATAACTTCTTGCGTAGTTAAACAAATGCATTCGAATAAAATAAACAAATTGATTTATGTTTTTTTTTGTGTCTAGGGCTGGTGAGCATAGGAAGCTGGCAGAGTTATTAACCATGATATCATAGTTCACATGTCGCTCTAACATAAATCTGTGTTCATATTTTAGGTGGGCATGATAGCTTGAAATTATCTTATGGATGGCTAGATAAGAACTTGTTAATTTCATATGGTGGTGAGCATATGAAGGTAGCAGGGTTTTTTATAAATCAAGCAGTTACGCTGTTATGAGATTTGATTGATATCTATATCTAAAAAATAGTTCACATGAAGCTGATAAGAATATGATATTTTTATCTTCATACTATTGGGGCAGGTGCACTGTTTACTTAACCTTAAGTTGAGAGTGGGTCAAATTAAAAGCTTTGATAGAAGAACGCTGTGTTATAATATTAATGTGGTATGATATGTTGTCTGAGGTGAGTAGTGGAAGTTGTATGGGAGCTATGAATAAGCAGTAAAATCCTAATCAGCAATCTCGCTGGATATTTGATAATTCTCCAAGTTCATAGTGATGCTCGTGGTGGGGGGTTGAGAGTAGGTACTGTAAGCTATGTATTACGTTAAAAGTTTTGATGGATGGTATTTTATATTTATCTCCTCGAAATAGTGTTGTATGAGTATCAAAATGGTCGAAAAAAAGTTGATAATGCTTCAACTTCAATAATGTAGACCCCGATGTTGAGAGTGGGTATTTGGAATGATATTGTTACGTGCAATAGAAAGAGACAACTGGTGACATCTACTGGCAATGAAGAAGTAAACGACTTTAGGTTCGGAGAATTGATTATGGTATCTACAGGAAGCTTCAGGAATAGAATGAATAGAACAGTCAAGAAGCTTCTGGAAAATAGAACACTATTTTGTGAAATTGTGTTAAATTGTGAAAGTTCTGGAAAATAATTTATATTCAACTTAAAGTGAATTACTAAAGTAATGGGGCGAAAATTCGAGGAGCTTCGAACGCAGGATTTGAAAGTGGAGTTAGGGAACCGGTCATTACAAACGACAGGTGCAAAGAAAGTTCTAGTCGGACGACTCAGACAAGCTTTGATAGAGGAAGGAAAGAATCCTGAAACATTTGTTTTCGAAGATAACTTGGAAGAAACCGAAGTTGAAGAAGAGCCTACAATGAAAATGGAACAGCTTTTGAGTGCTTTAATGAGCAAAATGGAAGCCCGTTTTGACGAACAAAAGAATTCTCTCGAGGAACAAAAGAATTCTCTCGAGGAACAAAAGAATTCTCTCGAGGAACAAAAGAATTCTCTCGAGGAACAAAAGAATGTTCTGAAATCCCGTTTAGATGAGCAAAAGAAATCTGTGGAAGCTCGTTTTGATGAAAAGAAGAATTCCAATGAGGAACAAAAGAATTCTCTCGAGGAGCAAAAGAATTCTCTGGAATCCCGTTTAGATGAGCAGAAGAAATCTGTGGAAACCCGTCTGGACGAGCAAAAGAATGCTTTTGAGGAACAAAAGAATTCTCTGCAGAATTGTCTAGAAACTTGTTTGGAGGAACAGAAGAACTTTCTGAAAGGTTCATTAGACGAACAAAATGTTAAAATTGAGGAAATCCAGCAGGAAGTGTTGGAAGTTCGAAAACAAGTGTCGGGAGTACAACAAAATGTTACAGAACAGCTTGACAGTTTTAAAGCAGATCTGGAAAGAATAAGGCATCGTCAGCCTCTAAACGTAGCAGCTGAAATATCTGGCGCAGGTAGAATGAAACCTCCAATATTTGATGGACAAAATTCATGGCATATCTTCAAGAGACAATTCGAGGCAGCTTCAGAGGTAAATGGATGGAATGATGAAGACAAAGCTATAGCTCTGGTGTTAGCACTTCGAGCTCCTGCGTCAGAACTCTTACAAGCTGTACCGATTGAAAATCAACGTGATTACTCTTCATTAGTACAGGCGATAGAATTACGTTACGGAGATGAGCACATGCAGCAAGTATATCGCCTACAGTTGCGCAACAGGATTCAAAAGCATAGCGAATCACTACAACAATTGCAGGCTGATGTGGAAAGATTAGCGCATCTTTCATACTCCAGCGTGAATGCGGATTTCCTTAATGAAGTGGCTACGGAGGCATTTGTGAACGCTATTGCAGATCAAAATTTACAACAAGCGTTAAGGCTAGCAGGAAAGAAATCAGCAGCAGAAGCACTAGCCTATGCATTAGCGTATGAATCCGCCAGACAAGCTTCACGGAGTGCAGTACGAGTAAGAGAAATTTCAGTGGAAGAATGTACTTGTAACAGAGTGCAATCATCACAGAGCCCGCCTTCACGTGGTGTCCTTCGATGCTGGAATTGTAATAGATCAGGGCACCTTCAAAGAGACTGCAGAAAACGTCGACGAGTGGAATCACCTGAAGAAGGGAAAGAAGAATGCCAAAGATGTCGAGCCAGGGAACAAGCTATTCGTGGAGAGACTAGATATCAAGCAGCGACTAGTTGCATCAGCTCTCCTGTTGAGCAGTCGGAAAACTAGTAAAAACCAACTTTGTGGGGCAGAAGTTGGTTGGTGGAATCGGGAGCCCCGAAGTCATCATTCAAGTAGGCCAGTTGCAGAGAAATAATAGCAGTCTTGTTATATATGGAAGTGTAGGAAAGCCAACGATGCCAAAGAGGTGATCGATGAATTTTCGGAACTATTTGCAATGAATGATGATGACTATGGTAAAACAAATCTTGTCCAGCATCGGATCGATACAGGAGAGTCCAGACCCATTCGACAGACACCACGAAGTTTGAGATTAGCCAAACAACCAGAAGTTGCAGACATGATGAACTCTATGAAGAAACAAGGCATAATAGAGGAGTCTAACAGCCCTTGGACATCGCCGGTTGTTCTGGTTAGGAAAAAGGATGGCAGCACCCGATTCTGTGTAGATTACCGCCAACTAAATAACGTGACGAGAAAAGATAGCTATCCATTACCAAGGATTGATGACACGTTGGATACCCTTTCCGGAGCGCAATGGTTTTCCACGCTGGATTTAAAGAGTGGTTACTGGCAAGTGGAAATACATCCCGAGGACCGAGAGAAAACTGCTTTCTCAGTTGGCAGTGGCTTATGGCAATTCAAAGTAATGCCATTTGGGTTATGTAATGCTCCAGCCACATTCGAACGACTAATGGAATGTGTTCTACGTGGTTTAACCTGGAAAACATGTCTTGTCTACTTGGATGACATAACAGTAATCGGAAGGACATTCAAGGAACATAAAAACAACTTACGGGACGTACTTCAAAGACTCAAAGATGCAAAATTGAAGCTCAGTGCGAGTAAATGTGCTCTATTCAAAGATAAAGTTAAATATTTAGGGCACATAGTTTCATCACAAGGAGTAAGAACCGATCCAGAGAAGATAGAAGCCGTCAAAAATTGGCCAGTTCCAAAGGACAAACATCAATTACGGAGTTTTCTTGGTTTAGCTACCTACTACAGGCGATTCGTGAAAGGTTTTGCAGATATAGCAAGAAGCCTACATCAACTTACAGAAAAGGGAAGGCCGTTCATATGGTCGGATAAATGCAACGAAAGTTTTGAAAATTTGAAGCAACAGCTCTGTGAAGCTCCAGTACTTCACTATCCAAAGCTGGGAAAAACATTTATATTAGACACGGATGCCAGCAATGAAGGTATTGGTGCAGTGTTGAAAATATTCAAACCATCTACATCTACATTACGGCTCGAGAAAATCAGTTGCGATCATCAAGCCGGCCAGTACGCATATAACCGAGAACCATACGCCTCAATATTTAGATTTAATAGAGTTATTGTTAGGTTAAACGTGTCTTTTCTTTTAATTGCTACGCATTTTATTCCTTCTTTTTATCCCGCTGAGTTTATTTTTGACATTGGTGCCGAAACCTGGGAAGTGTAAAGTAATAATTACGTAGGCATAATCTAACGGGAAGAAAAGGAACGCCGGTATAACGTTGCTCGTAATATCGCTGATTAAAAATGGATATCGCTACGCGCGCGACCTAGCGAGGACAATTAACTAAATTGTATAAGAACGTGTCCGAATATTTACAGTCGCCTGAATCGCAAGTTAAACCTCAAAACGCGGAAAAGTTTGATACCATAGAAGAAGAGCTCGTGGTGTTCTTGGAACGGATAACGGCAACAAGAGATAGTCTCAATAAAGCTAATAACGTAGTTCAACCTTCAATTAAGGCAGAGGATATGTCCAAAGAATGTGAGTCTGTTGCAGACTATGACGATAAAGCCATATCCATGATAGCTCGGGTAAAGCAACGCCTCGCTAAATTGAGATCAATTCAAAACACGACGATGGAGGGTGATCAGCAAAATCAGCAAAATCCTCTTGCCACCAACCATAGCTCAGTAAAATTGCCAAAGCTTAACCTCAGGAAGTTTTCCGGTGACTTGAAAGAATGGTTGCCATTTTGGGAGCAGTTGCGCACGTCAGTGCATGAAAACTTAAATTTGAACGGAGCCGAAAAGTTCAACTATTTGCAGTCGCTCTTAGCTGGACAAGCTGCGGAATCTATTACCGGTCTCACACCAACACAATCCCTCTACGATACGGCCATAACCTTGTTGAAAGATGAATACGGAGACAATGATAAAATTGTAGACAAGACCATGCGACAGCTGATGGCTCTATCTCCAGTGCATTCCCGCTATGATGTAATTGCTTTACGCCGCCTGTACAACTCTGTCATAACAAGCACCAGATCACTCACCGCAATTGGTATTCCAACTTCTCATTATTCAATAATGCTTAGAAGTGTGCTGCTTAAATGTATGCCGTCCGAGTTGAGAATCGAGTTTCATCGTATAAGTGCTGATGTAGTGGACAAAGCAGAGTCGTCATCATCAACAAAGGATATCGAATCTGGTTCAAGTGATAGTGTATGCTCTGTTAGTCTAATCGGTAATAAGCAATTTACGCCAATATTGAAATTTTTAAAGAGAGAAGTAGAATCGCTAGAAAAAGCAAATGAAGCTCGACCCCTTTATAAACAATCCAGTCCCAAAATGATGAAAACAGCAACTGGTTTAATACTCCCGAGTGAAGTGAAGACTTACTGTTGTTTTTGTAAATTAAATTCGCATAAGTCCGAGAATTGTACCGCTAATCTATCAATTTCTGAACGAAAGGAAAAACTCAAACGAGAAGGCCGCTGTTTTAGGTGCACTAGACGGGGTCATAATTCTAAAACGTGTCGCAATAAAGTGATTCGTTGCAATACGTGTACTGGCAATCATGCCACTTCATTATGCGATCCCAGCTACAGCCGCAAATCATCAGACCAACGTTTACAAAAATGCGATCAAAACAATGCAGCGGTCGTAAAACAAACAACAAATTTGTGTTCTTCCTCCCGACAGTCATCTGATGTGTACCTACAAACTGCGTGCGCATTTCTTTCATCAGGAGAGAAAGCAAAATCGACATATTTCGTAAGAGTTGTTTTTGACGGATGCAGTCAACGGTCTTATATTAGGGAAGAAGTTTCAAAGAGACTAAATTTGGAAATTGTAGATACTGTCGCCATAAGCATTTTGCCATTTGGGAGCACAGAAGCACCTCCGCAACGAGTCTGCAATAGAGTAAGAGTTATCGTTAAAAGCCAACATTACAATGAATTCGTGACAATCGAGGCAGTAGAAACACCAGACATTTGTTTGGACACCTTGCCGGTACCTAATTTAACCTGTGCAGATTTTTCTAATTTTATTCTTGCAGATTCAAGAGAAAATGGTGACCCTGAAGGTGGAATTTCTCTTCTGATTGGCGCCGACTATTATTGGAGTTTCGTTCATCATAACCAAATTAAAAAATTATCGCCGCGTTTAACAGCAATAAAAACCATTCTGGGGTGGACCATACAAGGGCCAGCAGCTGACGAACAACATGATGAGGGAGTAGGCCAGATCACAACAACAATGGCATTGCAAGTAAGTTTATATACAGATAATCAAATTAAACAATTTTGGGATCTTGAGAGTATCGGCATAGATAATCCAAGTGCGGTAGAATCTGATAATGTCGACATAGATAAGTACATAAAAAAAGGGGACAAAGGTATGAAGCATCTCTTTTGTGGCGAAATGATAAAATAGAATTAAGTGATAATCGGAGCAATGCACTTATACGACTCGATGGTTTAGTAAAGAAATTAAAACGTAATACTGGAAGACTACAGGAATATGACTCAGCTATGTGGGAGTTAATAAATTCTGGATTTGCGGAAAGGGTAAACTCGAATTTCAAAACTGCTTCGCGAACGTTTTATATGCCTCATCGTCCCGTCTATAAAGCAGAAAGCGTAACTACTAGAACGAGAATAGTTTTTGATGCGTCAGCGCGGGTACAAGACAATCTATCTCTGAATGATAATTTGTTTGCAGGACCAAATCTTCTACCCGATATTCTGTCTGTGCTATTGAATTTTCGTATTGGCAGGATTGGTTTAGTAGCCGACATCGAGAAGGCATTCTTGCAGATTTCGGTAGCAGAACAGGATCGCGATGCTCTTCGTTTCCTTTGGTTTCATCGCAAGGTAGATAATTTGAGTGAGCTCCCTATTTACAGTGAATTTCGAATGACTCGTGTACCTTTTGGAGTTACTTGTAGTCCTTTTCTCTTAACATCCACATTAAAGAAGCATATAGAGAATGAGTCGCTTTCATACCCAAATACATGCCGAATACTGCAAAGATCTTTCTATATGGATGATTTAATCTTGAATGTAGACAATAACGAGACTGCTTTCGAAATTTACATTAATGCTTGCGATATATTGAAACGTGCCTCCATGACTTTAAGGAAGTGGAACTCAAATAGCGAGGAGCTACTATCCAGAATTCAACGGGATCTCACCATGAGCAATATTCAAAAGGTCTTGGGTATAATGTGGTTTTGCTCAACTGATGAAATAACTGTCGATTTGCGTCAGGTAACGCAGTCGGTGCCAACGGAAAACGTTACGAAGAGAATTATACTCCAGTTTGTTGCTCGCATATACGATCCACTAGGTATACTTGGACCCTTCGTGGTAAGATTGAAGATACTGTTTCAAGAAACTTGGAAATCGAAGCTTGAATGGAATGAGCCTCTACCTCTCCAACTATTAACAACCTGGAATTCCTGCATCGCCGATATGCAAGTGCTGAATAATGTGGTGCTACCCAGATGTGTGTTCACTAGTTCTAACCGTTCAAACGTGCAGCTTCATATATTTGCGGATGCTAGTCTCAGTGCCTACGGAGTAGTTGCCTACATGAGAAGCTTGAACGAGGATGGCAACATTAGCGTAAGGTATCTTATTTGGAAGAATAGAGTTGCACCCATAAAATCGTCTGGTGATTCCGAGCTCACTTTACCGAAGCTAGAATTGACTGCTGCCTTAATAGCATCGCGCCTCTTGAGTTTCCTGCAGAAGAATCTTGACGTAACCTGGGATTGTGCATTCTTGTGGTCAGACTCAAACATCGCGCTCCACTGGATAAACGGAGATATAAGAAGATTTAAACCCTACGTTGTGCATCGTGTGACTGAAATCAGGAATTTGACGGAGCATGCTACATGGAAACATTGTCCCGGAGATCAAAATCCTGCCGACCTGTTGACACGTGGGATAAGTGCAGTTAAACTGGTCAATGCATCAGTGTGGCTCCATGGGCCACCTTGGTTATCAAACAGGATTGAGGATTGGCATTGGCCCCAAACGAACTGCAGACTTAACGATACGTCGACTATAACCTGCCTTACGGCTGCAGATGAAGAATGCAAGGAAGTTAAGGAGGCAGTAGTTCCACCTGTTGATATTACAAAATTTAGTAATTACCGAAAACTTCTCCGAGTAACTGCATACGTGCTACGTTTCATTTTTTATCGAAGGGATTCACACAGCAGTCTTCATATATTAGCTAATGAGCTGCGGAAGGCCGAGTTAGTTTGGATTAGGCTCGTACAACGACAGTTTTATAATGCAGAAATAAAAGCGTTGCAAGGTGGAAAGTCGATATCTTCATCTAGTATTTATTCTTTAGATCCTGTTTTAGATGAAAAGGGTTTGCTACGAGTTAAAACTCGACTACAAGAAGCGAGTATGGGATATGATGCCGAATTTCCAGTAATCATACCAAAAAATTGTTATTTCTCCAAGCTTATTGTTTTAGACGCTCACGAGCGAGTACTACACGGGGGAGTCAACACTACATTAGTACGCATTAGAGAGAAATTCTGGATTCTGAGAGCTCGTCAGCTGGTGAAATCAACGTTAGCGAAATGCAGAGTTTGCAAACGACTTAAAAGAAAACCTGCTTTTCAGCCTTTTGCACCTCTACCTAGAAGTAGATTGAATGCGTCACGGCCATTTGAGACAACGGGCATAGACTTTGCTGGCCCTCTTTATGTAAAGTTATCAGACGGAGATACCGCTACATGTAAGGTGTACATTTTATTATTTACGTGCGCCACCGTTCGTGCCATTCACCTTGAGCTAGTACCTAGCTTGAACAACGATTCCTGTATTCTAGCCATAAGGCGCTTCATATCGCGCAGGGGTACTCCTGAAAGATTCATCTCCGATAATGCTTTGACTTTCAAAAGAGCATCAAAGGACCTCAAACTACTTGGAGATGTAGTATACTCAGATCAATTGCAAGGTTTTATTGGTAACCATGGGATAGAATGGAGTTTCATAGCTGAGCGTGCCCCTTGGTGGGGTGGCTTTTGGGAGCGCCTAGTTAAAAGCGTTAAGGAGATACTACGGGTCACAGTTGGACGATCTACGCTCACTTCAGAGCAACTACATACGTTTTTGACTGAGGCTGAATGCATGGTCAACTCTCGACCTTTATCGTACATAAGTGATGATCCCTTAGATCTTTCCCCTCTGACACCCGCACATTTTTTACTTGGATATTTTTCAACGCCACTTCAAGTTGACACTTCAAAGATGCAAGCTAATGATCTTCGTTCTGTGTGGAAAACGCGACTCCGCTCAACACATATCTTTATCAAACGCTGGAGAACAGAATACTTACAGCAACTCAGGTCCGCGCATCATTCAGCGAGACCTCCATCAACAAATCTCAATGTAGGTGACGTTGTTCTTCTACACGACTCATCTTTGCCGCGTGTTCTTTGGAAGCTAGCTAGAGTTGAGTTCACTTTTCCTGGAAGAGATGGGAGGATTCGTGCTTGTGAGGTTCGCTTAGCCAATGGATCTAAGTTTCGAAGAGCTGTACAACTTCTGTATCTCTTGGAATTATCAAACAATATAGCGGATTCGCTGGGCGGAGGATGTTGAAAATATTCAAACCATCTACATCTACATTACGCACACGTACATCTAATGCACTGCTATATAATTTAGGCTCGAGAAAATCAGTTGCGATCATCAAGCCGGCCAGTACGCATATAACCGAGAACCATACGCCTCAATATTTAGATTTAATAAAGTTATTGTTAGGTTAAACGTGTCTTTTCTTTTAATTGCTACGCATTTTATTCCTTCTTTTTATCCCGCTGAGTTTATTTTTGACATGCAGTGCTTTCGCAGGAGGAGAATGGTCAAGAAGTTCCAGTAGCTTACTATAGCAAAGCACTTTCAAAGTCCGAGAAAAATTATTGTGCTACAAGAAAAGAGCTACTTGCCATTGTAAGTTCAACGAAACATTTTCATAAATACCTCTACGGGCAGAAATTCATCCTTCGCACCGACCATGCAGCGCTTAAATGGTTTCTGCGGTTTAAGAACCCTGAGGGACAAGTGGCGAGATGGATAGAGCGACTCCAGTCTTATGATTTTGAGATCCAACACCGAAGAGGTCGTATCCATGGAAATGCAGATGCTCTTTCACGACGTCCATGCAAACTTGAATATAAACATTGCGCCCGGGTGGAAGAAAAAGAAACAACAGCAACTATACAGTTGGTAACCGTGGAACCATCTTCAGGATGGGACAACGAGGACCTGAGAACAGCACAACGAGAAGATCCGGACATTTCACCTATTCTCGCTTGGAAAAGAGATATGGAAATACCAGACTGGAAGGATATTTCGGAACGGAGTGAGAAGCTGAAAAGTTGCTGGGCTCAATGGAACTCTCTTCATGTTGAATGTGGTATATTAAAACGCAAATGGGAAGCACCTAACGGCGAATCATTAAGAATGCAGATAGTCGTGCCAGCATCAAACGTCAAAGATGTTCTAGAAGAAATGCACGGTGGAACCTCTGGAGGATATTTGGGAGTGAACAAAACAATTTCCAAAATACGGGAAAGGTTTTATTGGCTACATATGCAAGAAGATGTGGAGGAGTGGTGCCGCAGATGCACTGTTTGTGCTGCTTGCAAAGGGCCGCAACACAGAAGCAGAGGAGAAATGCATAAGTATAACGTCGGAGCACCCTTTGAAAGGATAGCTGTAGACATCGCTGGACCTTTTCCTGAAACGGATGGCGGTAACCGTTATATTTTAGTTGCCATTGACTATTTCAGTAAATGGCCTGAAGCTTATGCAATCCCTAATCAAGAGGCAACCACAGTTGCGGAACAAATAATAACGAATTGGGTCAGTAGGTTTGGTGTGCCTCACGAACTTCATTCGGACCAAGGACGGAACTTCGAATCGCGGACTTTCCAGGAGATGTGTAAAATGTTGGGAATAAGAAAAACTAGAACAACTCCTCTACACCCACAATCTGATGGCATGGTAGAGCGCTTCAACAGAACATTGATCGAGCATCTAAAGAAAGTAGTTGACTATCATCAACGCGATTGGGATCGACACATTCCTATATTCCTAATGGGTTATAGATCAGCCATTCATAGTACTACCGGACAAACCCCAGCCAAAGTCATATTCGGAAGAGAGATGCGTTTACCTAGCGACCTCAAATTCGGTACCCCCAGAGGTGAACAAAAGTTACCAGAAGACTACGTATCGGAGCTCAAACAACAATTAGCTGATGTGCACGAGGCCACAAGGACGAAATTAGCAACAAATACTGATCGGATGAAGACCCGCTATGACCTACGTGCTAATTCCGAAGGATTTAATGAAGGTGATCTTGTTTGGCTCTACAATCCGAGACGACGTAAGGGACGTTCTCCAAAATTACAACAACACTGGGAAGGACCGTATTCAGTAGTAACTAGAATTAATGACGTGGTATACAGGATTCAGCGCGGCACAAGAGGCAAGCATAAAATCGTTCATTTGGACCGCTTGTGTCAATACTACGAGCATCAAGACCGTGGACCACCTGTTGTTCGGGACGAACAAATTTAAGAAGGGGGCAGTGTTACGTGCAATAGAAAGAGACAACTGGTGACATCTACTGGCAATGAAGAAGTAAACGACTTTAGGTGCGGAGAATTGATTATGGTATCTACAGGAAGGTTCAGGAATAGAATGAATAGAACAGTCAAGAAGCTTCTGGAAAATAGAACACTCGAGAATAACCTGGAGAGTTTCTAGGGTATAAATATAACAGTTGTCATAGCCAGAATAAGAGTCTTGTCTTAGACGTTGCAGTGTTAACAAGTGAAAGTAATAAACGTGCGGAAGTGTTGTAATTAGATTGCGATAATTGAAAGTACAGTATTAGCGATAATTAGAGTTGAGTTGATTACTAGAAAGTTTGTGAATTGTATGATTAGAGTGAAATAAAGAACTTGTATAATAAGTATTTAAAATTGTTTAAATAACGAACCAAAGGCCACGCTCGCAACAATATAATTCTAGTAGGATATGGAAGTATTATTTATTCATCTTTAAATCTTACCAAGTCTGAAAAAATTACATAATATGATTAAGAAAGCTTCATGATATATATCAAGAAGAAGAAAAAACTGATAATTCTTCAAGCCTATAGTGAAGACCGTGGTGGAGGGTCTTCACTATAGGCTTGAAGAACTATCAGTTTTTTCTTCGTTCATACAACACCATTCGTATGGTGCTTTAGAGAGATAAATATGAGGCGATATTGCTGATAACTTCCACTACTCATCTAAGACAACATATCATACTACGTTAATATCATAATACCGCCTTCTTTCATCAGAAATTTTAATTAAACCCACGCTCAACGTAATGGTTAGAAAATATGTGCTCAATCTGGAAGATAAAATTATCATATTCTTATCAGCTTAATGTGAACTATGATATCATGGTTAATAACTCTGCCAGCTTCCTATGCTTACCAACCCTAGACACAAAAAAAAAATATAAATCAATTTGTTTATTTTATTCGAATGTATTTGTTTAACTACGCAAGAAGTCATATTATATTTCAAGCTCATTACACCTGGTCACCGAAAATTTTACTAATTGATATTACTCATCTAAGTCGGCATATCATCCTACATTAATATGATAGCTCGTTAATGCTTTTAATTAACGCACTCACAAGCTAATGATAATATGCAATTTTTTCAGATGTGGCTGCTCAATCACTTTCAGGCTAGGCTAACAAGGTACTCTAGAAAGATTTCGTGCTGCAACACTGGTCATGCCATTACACCTTATCACCAAAAATTTGATGAAAAGTCGTTTACTATACCCATACAATTTTCACTACTCATCTAAGTCAACCTATCATACTATATTAGTATCACCTCACATTGATATCATAGGTAATCAAAACTTTATATTTAACCTGCCCAAAAAAGAAATTTTATTGAAATTAAAAAACAATTTTTCATATAACCTAAGAATTTTCAATACATACACATACAAACACCTACATCGAAAATTTTCTGATAAGGCTTTAATTTCTATTACTTCATGTTTCTTAACATCCGAAGCAGCCGTGATCTATTTTTAGATATCGAATATCATAGCATGTTCCCTCTTGTTTATAAAAGATTTTTAATCCACAACTTACGTTATAGTTGTTGTTGTGTTTTTGTAGCAAAATAAATATTCAATTATAACTTCCAATACTCATCTAAGACATCATATCCTACAGATTAATATCAGTTGTTGTTTTCAACTAAAGAAATTAGGAATCTGTCATAAATCGCTCAATTTGTTTACTTTACTCGGCCGCTGTCCGAATTTGTTTACATTATTCGACTGCGAATTTGTTTATTTTACTGTACTGTACGAATTTGTTTATGCAAGGAATCAAATTAGAAGCATTACACCTGAAGAGCAAAATTAAGCATTTACTAATTTCCATTACATATCTAAGTCAACATATCTACCTACATTCACCCCAACCAGCTTCGCTTGATCTATTTTTAGATATATGGCTACATGGTGCAATCAAGTTTTCAAAAAGCACCTACAGATTAATATCATCAAATCTTTAATCCATAACTTAGGTTATAGTTGTTTTTTTCAGCTACTAATATCAATTACACCTGAGAAGGTAAGATCGGTGATATCTTGAACCATAGCCCGTAGAGGATTTCTGATGAAAATTTTACCCTCCTAGTACTAATACTATTGGCATAAACAAAAAATATCCTAGGGTTAACTTGAATTATTACTACTATTAATTATACCTGCAAAGATAAGATCGCTAATTTTTCGAAACCCATAGCCCGTAGAGGATTTCTGATGAAAATTTTGTCAACCTCCAGGACTAAGATCTCCACTGACACCTTCTAGCATCTATTGGCATGAACAAAAATATTCGAGAGTTAACTTGAATTATTAATAATACTAATTACACTAATTCACTTAGGGAATTTCACAACATTTCTTATCCAAATAAATACACAGCTGCACACATCCACCCTCGCCTTGGGTAATGTTTCCTTAGCCCAGCCCAATATACCACAGGCACTCATACTAAAGTGAACAACTAACACCAAACTCAAGCTAACAAGTATATAGCCCCGATATAAATTCGCATAGGGTATTTCATATCATTACTTAAGCCACACACATTCAACCCAAGCCTTGGTACAGGTAACGTAGCCCAGTCCAACATACCCCAGACAATCCTAGCCATCGTATCAGATATTGTCACTAAAGCTCTCAGACAACCTCCAGCACCCAGACACAGGAAAAGTCAAAGGTCAAATTGTAGCCTCCAAGACCAGATCAAACAAAAAGTTGGCGTCATCTCCTGGTCAGCCATACGGTAGGAAAGGAATTCTCCAGGCATACCCTGTGACGTATACCACTAGACGGAATCCCCCTCAGTGGCCCAGAACCCGGTCCAGAGCCAGCAAAATAGTTGGAATCTACCTTGCACTTTTTGTATGGAAAAAGTGATCTGGTACTGTCACAGTATAATGTTAATTTTCAGTACAAAAGCGGCCTCAGAACCACCTCAAAATTGCTCAGAAAACTGCAAGATGATGTCAACTTTTCAGTGCAAAACCGACCTCAGCCCCTTCCCCTACTACCCCCCCCCCTCCGCAGAACCCACAGTGATCCATCAAAATAGTTTGAAATTTCCGGACACTTTTTGTATGGAAAAAGTGGTCCAGAATCCCCATAGAACAACTACTGACATCATATCCTACAGATTCATATCAATTGTTGATGTTGTTTTCAGCTAAAGAAATTGGGAATCGTACATAAATCGCTCAGTTTGTTTACTTTACTCGGTCGCTGTGCGAATTTGTTTACATTATTGGAATTTGTTTACTTTACTGGACTGTTCGAATTTGTTTATGCAAGCAATCAAATTAGAAGCATTGCACCTGAAGAGTAAAATCAGGCATTTACTAATCTCCATTACTTATCTAAGTCAACATATCTACCTACATTCACCCCAATCAGCTTCGCCTGAGCTATTTTTAGATATATGATCACATGGTATAATCTTGTTTATAAAGGACACCTACAGATTAATATCATCAAATCTTTAATCCAGTTGTTGTTGTTGTTTTTAATGTTTGTAAGCTACTAATATTAATTATACCTGAAAAGGCAAGATCGCTAATATCTCGACACCCATAGCCTGTGGAGGATTTCTAATGAAATTTTTATCCACCCCTAGAACTAAGATCTCCACTGACACCTTCTAAAATCTATTGGCATGATCAAAAATATTCTAGAGTTAACTTGAATTATTACTAATACTAATTACACTAATTCACTTAAGGAATATCACAACATTATGCACATAAATACACAGCTGCACACATCCTCCCACGCCTTATGTAACGTTTCCTCAGCCACCAAGTAGCCCAGCCCAACATACCACAGCCACTCACGCTAAATTATACGAGTGAAACCAAACTCAAGCTGTCAGGTATACAGTCCCGATATAAATTCGCTTAGGGTATTCACATCATTACTTAATACACATAAGCCGCACACATTCTACCCAAGGCTTGGTACAGGTAACGTAGCCCAATCCAGACACCCCAGACAATCCTATTCATAGTATCAGATATTGCCACTAAAGCTCTTAGCCAGCCTCCAGTACCCAGACACAGGAGGGGGCAGCTCAAGGTCAAATTATAGCCTCCAAGACCAGATAAAACTTAACCAGCAACCTCCACCAATAAAGCTTCGCACCCCTTCACAAATATTTAGAGCTACGATCTCCGAGATGAAAAATAATTGAACTCTAGAAACAAAATCGAAAACCTATGCTATTTCCCTATACTGGAGAGTGCTAAAAGTGATCTCGTATCCCCAAAGTGATCTCGTATCCCCAAGCGCGAGATCAACAACATATGTAGTACCGTCTAATGCCACCAGGGGACCTTTCTCAAGAAATGGTGCTTGCAATCGAAAGAGCAACTGTGACTTTTCAATGTTCGCACCCTCCAAGACCCAATAATAATAATAATTTGCTAAGAAAACATCAAGCCAAGGTGATATCATGTTGTGAAATGCGAATGATATTTACAACTTCCCCGCTAAGAAAAGTTATTTAGGCGCGGCACTTGAAGACAGCAAAACCAGGATGACGTCATTCTGATATCTACAAATTCCCCACTAATAAATCATTAAGCATGAAAACAGGGTGGTAGTACCCGCTAATGCCGCTAGGAAACCTTAGTTTCCCTCGAGGTGAACAACATATGAAGTACAGGCTAATGCCGCTAGGGAACTTTACTCAAGAAATGGTGTTTGCACTCGATAGAGCAACTGTGACTTTTCAAAAGTGATCTCGTATCCCCAAGCTCGAGATGAACAGCATATGTAGTACTGGCTAATGCCACCAGGGGTCTTAGCTCAAGAAATGGTGTTTGCACTCGAAAGAGCAAACTTATTTAGGTGCAACACTTGGAAACAGCAAAACCAAGATGACGTCATTCTGATATCTACAACTTCCCCACTAATAAATCGTCAAGTAAGCAAACAGAAAAACCAAGGCATGGTGGTAGTACCTGCTAATGCCGTTAGGGAACCTTACTTTCCCTCGAGGTGAACAACATATGAAGTACGGGCTAATGCCGCTAGGGAAGCGGTGTTTGCACTCGAAAGAGCAACTGTGACTTTTCAATATAAGCACCCCCTAAATCCAATAATATTAATTTGCTGCGAAAACATCAAGCCAAGGTGATGTCATGTTGTGAAATTCGAATGTTGCTGATATCTACAACTTCCCCGCTAAGAACACTTGCAGCATTTGAAAACAACGAAAACCATGATGACGTCATACGTGATATCTACAACTTCCCCGCTAATAGAAGAAAAAAAAAACAGCCTAGGTGCAACATTTAATGTTTGACACCCAGAACTCTCTTCTAGAATCTCTTCATGGTGATGTCATGTTGTGAAATTCGAATGATGCTTCAACTTCCCTGCTAATGAGAATTACGCAGCACACCACATTACTAATTGCCAATTAGCTAATGACCAACCAAGCTGCTAATTGCCAATTAGTAATTATATAATTGCCAATTAGCTAAATGTTTGAACAAATGTCGCTAATATCTGAAAAACCAAAGCCCGTAGAGGATTTCTGATGAAAATTTCGTTGAACCTCCCACCCCACGCCGCCAAGAATCCATTTCCATGAGCAAAAATAACTTGAAATATTAATACGCTAATATCTCGAAAACCAGAGCCCGTAGAGGATTTCTGACGAAAATTTCATTACCCCCCCCCCCCCACCCTATCTTTATTATCCCCCCCATACCACCCATCTAGAATCCATTGGCATGAACAAAAATTTCCTAAAGCCTACATTTAGGCGCTCAAGAAAAATCATGATAAAAATCCTACATTTAGGTGCACCACATATCTATCTAAGAAAACCGTAGTACGGGAGCATGCTGGTAGTACCGGCTAAGGCCACTAGGGCGCAGCCAAGACCAAATGACACATCCCGGTAGTACCGGTTAATCCCGCTAGGGCGCGTCGAGAATCAATGGCGCATCCAAGACACAATAGTGCATCCAAGGCACAATGGGGAGCATGCTGGTAGTACCGGATAATGCCACTAAGGCGCAGCCAAGACCAAATGACACTTCCCGGTAGTACCGGTTAATCCAGCTAGGGCTCAGTCGAGACTCAATGGTGCACCCAAGACACAATGGTGTATCCAAGGTACAAACCAATACAGCCAAGACGCACACCTACATTAGTATGTACTCAAACCACCTAGCGATGTGGTGAAATCCTGGAGGTTTAAAAAAGTGATCTGGTACTATCATAGTTTAACTACTCTTAGGTCATATGTTTTGTGCGGCTGGTCCTTGTTGCTATGATGGAATTCAGTAATGTTTCATATGGTAGAGTATTCGTTGTGCTACTAGCATTTAATTCTACGGTTGGGCTTCCTTAATTCAATATAAATTTTTTGTTTCTCACATTCAGGAATATGTGTTGCTTATGCTTTACAGAATAAAAATATAACAAACATCTATCGTATTTATACAATCTAGCCTTCTGTTTTGAAGTTTGTTTCCATGCAAGCCGCGAAAGGTATTTAATCCAGCAGAAATGAAACCTGGTACTTTCATCATCATTATCATCATCATCATCATCATCACCATCATCAGCTGCAGCATCATCATCATCATCATCATCATCCTGCTCATAGTTATTTTGTATCATTAAAAGATTCACATGTCGCTTCATATTGTGTTTCGTTGGTCTAACTAGAACAGTGGTGAAGGAACGCTCTTTCTTTAGGATGAATACGTTCATTGATATATCGTTCTGGTCTTCAAATTATTTAATTTCCTTAAGCGTCATAGGAAATGTTATTCCAGTTAAATTTAGCACAGTAGAATAATGTGGATATGATGAGTTCCTATTGGAGTGAACATTTGCAGGATATAGCGCTCATGTTACGGTCCAAGCGAAGCATGCTTCATCACTATTTTTTACATTGATGCAAGCTTGCTTTAAAGCAATCTCCTTCGGTAGAGGTATATACGAAAAACTGAACGCACCCGACCGAGAGAAATGCACTTCCTCACGCTCAAGTGACATGTTGACGTGACAGAAAGGAGGAAGAAGACACCCTTTTCTGAATGTCAAGATCGAAGCAACGAAAGAGTGGAGTGGTCCAGGAAAATAGTTAAACATCAGTGTGTAAATAAAATTAGTAAGTAGATTTCGGATAATTTTTAATTCCTATACGGTTATATTTTCAACCAAACTAATTAGTTTTTGTACCTCGCGCATTTTTCAGCAGACACCCAAAGAATTTTCTAGCCGAAATCAAAGGAGATTGACGCGGGAATTAATGAGTGTAAAGCACATTAGTCGCACATCTCGTATATATATATCTCAGTTACCATCAAAAAGAAAAGTGCGGTACTCAATATACATATATAAAGGGGGAAATAATTCGACAATAGCAAGTTCATCCCATCACAGAACACCCAGTGGTCGGAGACATGTACACCTCGACTTTCGGACATAAAATTCCCAGTAAGAGATCACACCTCCTGACCAGTTTTTAGTTAGAACACATTCTGTGGAAACGGAAGACATTCCAGAAACTCTTTTATTAGGGTTAAAATGGAATTAAATATCGTCGGGAATGTGGTCAAGAGTTTTAACGTCACCGTGACCAAAAAGAAACCTGTAAACAGATGTACCTGTGGCAGTATTTATATGTTTTAACTAGGAAAGCTTATCAACAGCACCCGAAATTGAAGCAATCTGTTTGATGTCGATCTGTGTTTTGTATGGCGAACGGAAAACGTCTAATAGGATCCAAGAATTGATGCGGTCTTACTTAATTTTACTGAAAGATTATCTCTCTCGCTCAGTTTGTGTTAGATCAGTTCAACCGGGTAGCAGCTAAGTTCCTATCTTAAGATGTAAAGAAGCGATATACAGGTTATAAGTAAATTTAAATTCTAACAACTGTGTGGGCCTACGAAGTACGGATTTACGTCAATGTTAATCTTAAATTTTGAATTAGAGTCCATTGGTATATTGGAACGTCCTGGAGGCGTCTCTACGATGGATCCACAGCATTAACTCCACGTAAGTGTTCCTTTTTGATCTTTTTCTCTTTTTGCAAATTTGTTTGAATATATAACGTGTACTTCTCGGCACGTGAAAATTTTTGTTTAGCATATACATGCAGCACTATTGAAATTTATTTAATTACATAAAGTGAGACTTCCTACTATTTTGAGAACAAATTTTAGTTTGACATACACAATCAGTAGGGGTGAAACTTAGTTAAGTACATAATGTAGATTTTTTTTTAAAACACTTTAAGAATACTCGGTTGACACATCAGAGTTTTGATTGCCTAATTAGTCTGAATACATATGACTTCACCTACTAGAATTAATAGATCGGGGAATCGCGTTTTTTTTTGTTTTTTATCAACGACATCTACCCCATTGGGCGTGATGATTCCAGCAAACTTTAAATAATAGAATTAGGTCAGTCAATGCCTAGAGGCGTATTATTTAGAGTAAAGTTGATCTTAATGCATAGGAAATTTTGAATGAATTGAAGCTGCGCCTAAGACAGCTTAATGTAAAATGCTAACCTCTATCGTTTTTTTTTAAGTTCGATCTCATATGAGATTTAAAGGAAAGCTCGCAATTGATTTTCCCATGTATTATACTAGATATGTATATACTTACCTCTAATATACCATAGAATTCATAGGGAGATAATCTTACCCTTTTTACTAAATTTTACAGCTGAAGTTTTTTTCCATTTCAAAATATGTCTGTAGCTTGTTCATAAGTTAAGATTATAATAAAGTGAGTTTCTGTTGTAACGATTACGACGTGCTGATTTTCGAATTAATTTCTTCCTTCACTATCCCAGAGGCCCTCGCACATAAGATGGAGGTTGTCTAGGCTCGCCTATTCACTCTCTCTCCCTCTTTATAGGTCAACAAGGGACTTTGGACAATTGTGCCCCCCAAAGTTAAATGGGAGGATGGGGCCAGCAAAGGAAGGTAAAACATCTACGCCTTCCACCAAAATACAGGTAAGTGACGTAAGTGTCCCTTCAGGACCGAGTGGGTGGCGGTTTTTGGTGTTAGGTGGGCACGAATTTTTTTGATTATGGCTGACGGCAGCGGCAGGTGTTTTGTGGAACCCCCCACACTCTGCGCCAATAGTTGAAGCGAACTAGCGTGCCGCCCTGCAGCCAACGCTGTCCGTCGAGTGATCTGTCAGCACATGCTGGCAGTCGGGACTTAACGTCTGAAAGTAGTCACTCTACATAGTTCCATAACAAAATTGGCGCCCAACGCGGGGCCACCTCAATTAGACTTCGGTGGTCTAAATGTAACATTTGCTGAGGATTGTGATTACTTCGAGATATGGGCATTTGGCTGTTAGCTAAATAGCCTGACTCGGTAATCGCATAATCAGTGGAAGTTATATGCGGACCTGGGTTTAATTGTTTATTATTAGTTGATTTTCTGTAGAGTAACGTAAAGTTTTTAAAGTTTTGATATTTTGATTTTTGATTGATTTTGTAACGATTGAAGTAAAGTAACGTTTTGAAAGTTTTTGAAAGTTTATAAAGTAAAGTAACGTTTTGGAAGTTTTGAATTGTAAGTTCGACTTTAGGTTTGACTTCGGTCAGGCCTCAAGTCTGAACAGCAGATTTTTTTTGAAATGTTTTTGGATGATGTTTAAGCATTAAACATTAAAAAAAAATAATCAGCAAATTCAGAAGTCAATAACTTTATTGAAGGAAAAAAAATGCAGCACAAATTCAATTTAATTAGGTAAATTTCATGCACTTTTGCTGCATCAGCAACACCTGCAGACAAATAACAATTTCGTGAGATCGAATTTCACGCATGAAATTTGTTGTCAATTAAATTTGTTAAATTGAATTTGTTGATTCTGCATTAAAATTTGTATATAAATATCGATCTTTGTAAATTGAATTTTAGAATAAAGTTTTTATTAAATGAAAGCGTTGTTCTGTTGTTCTGGGTTTAATTAGGAAGCCTTCTTATGCCAACCAAATCTGAACTGTGTAGGAATCCTTCACGGCTCAAACAAAATTGGTGACCCCGACGTGATATTAATCGCTACTTGTGTAACATGAGTAGTGCTATATCACGCACCACAAGCAGTCCAGACTCTCTTTTGGCATCCATTTGAGAGCTCAATAGTCAAATCTCGCTTTCTTAAGAAACTGGATCTTCCTTCGTGCCAACTTACAGCCGAAGGATAAATCAAGGAATACTTCTGGAGCTTTCCTTGTGTCAACAGGCAACACAATAGCCAACAGCACCCGGATTTCATTTGCAGCTCCAGCAAGTTGAAGCAATTACTACATAAGTAGTATACTGTGTCACGCAGTAGTATACTTCTTGTAGTCGACATTCCCTCTGGCATTCCAGAGTTCAGCAGTCGCCCTTTCAAGAAGCTAGATCTTCCGTTGTGGCTACTTACAGCAAAAGAGTACATCAAGAAATAGCTCAGGAGCTCACTTTGTGTCAACAGGCGACACAATAGCCAGCAGTATCCGGACTCCGCTTGCATCCATAAGCAACCACAATCAGCTCACCATTCTACGATTCATACGATAAGTTTGTTTTGTGTTCCAAATGACAGATATTGCAGCACTCGCGTCAGCTCAATCAGAGCTTGGCCGTGCCATCAACCAACTCTTCGATAACTTTAAAAAGGAGAGGATTGAGCGGAGAACCAAGGAAGGCACTTTGAAGTACCAGACATCCCTGAATGAATTCATCACTCAATTCAATAAAAGACATCAAGAGCTAGAATGCATCCAGCAAGTACATCCAGATCATGCGTACTTCACACAAGCATACCATACACAAGTCCAAGAAATCTGCAAGGACTTCCTAGGTAAAATAGACCAGAGACTGAGGGAGTGTTCCGCGGATGCACTACAGTCAAGTGCTCCAGCGACCACACCCACTGACGCTAATCAAGATGACTCAGCCAAGACTCTAAGGATGCACGCCGCAACAATAAAGGCGTTGGACAGATTGATAAACTCAATTAGAGAAGAGTTTAATGCACCTCGTTCAAGGGCTTACTATAATCAGAAGCTTAAGTCGATCAATGACTACTGGGCTCAAATAACTTGTCTCCATCAAGAAGTAATAGCAGAATTGCTCGACTCTACGAAGGCACAAGAAGAATATAGAAGCATTGAAGATAAATATCAAAACCTGGCGATTGAACTACAGGAAAGACTAGATGAACAATCCATAGCGTGTAGTAATAGCATGAATGTAAAGCTTCCTAAGATAGCTCTTCCGAACTTCGATGGAACGAATACACAATGGAAACCATTTATGGATCTTTTCACTCAGCTAATACATCATCAGTCTATAGGCGCAGCAGAAAAAATGTACTACCTGAAAGCTCATCTTACCGGTGAACCAAGCCGGTTGATAAGACATCTACATGCCACGGAACAAAACTTCACCGTGGCTTGGAAGATACTGACAGACAGGTACAATAACTCCAGAAGTATAATAACTGCACTTCTAAATGAACTGCTGTCACAAAGTACGTTGACAGTTGAATCTGGAGCTGGAATAAAGCGGATACATGATGTCAGTAAAGAATGCCTTCTATCACTGCAGAACATGGGGGTTAAGATCAAAGAATGGAGTGCCATATTGATCCATATATTACTTCAGAAGCTAGACAAAGAATCCCGGAAATTATACGAACAATCTCTCCAGCGTCCTCGTGAAATCCAAAACGTAGATGACTTCTTCAAGTTCTTAGAATCCAGATTTCAGATGCTGGAGGCAATGCACACGAAAGACGAGCGCAAAAGGCCTGTTACATTTGTGACATCAACGCCAAGAACTCAGTGTCCCGTCTGTAAAGCAGAGCATAAAATTTACAGATGCAACAAGTTCCTGAATTCATCACTTGACAATAAGTTCCAGCTGGTGAAGCAATTCAAGCTATGCCCTAACTGCCTGAAACCTGGACATCAGATTCAAGGATGTACTTCAGGAAATTGCACATATTGCAGGGGCTGACACAACATTCTGCTTCACAATTCATTCCGCGACAAGCAAGAGACCGCCAAGCCCAATCATACAATACGACAGAATAACACGACACTGCAGTCAATTACTCCTTCAAAATTAATACAGCAGACTTCGAACAAAGCTACCACCAGTCTTAAGGCATCAGCCAAATCACAAGTCTTACTGGCAACAGCTGTAGTGGACATCGTCAATGCAACAGGAGGTCTGGTTCCATGTCGAATACTGCTTGATTCAGCGTCTCAATTACATTTCATCCGGGACAGTTTTGTTCAACTGCTGGGTTTAAAGAGACAGAAAATTAGCATTCCGATTATTGGCATCGGTGGACACGAAACCATTGCCAAACACGAGACTAAATTAGCCTTACACTCTAGAGCAAATGATTTTACTACAACACTTACAGCTGTTGTACTGCCGAAGATCAGCGACTATCAGCCAGCAACATATGTGTGTACCTCAAGATGGGAAATTCCAGCCAACATCCAGTTGGCAGATCCCGATTTCTATCAGCCTCAAGCAATCGACATGCTGATAGGAGCTGACTTGTATTATGATCTCTTACAAGGTGGCCAGATTAGAGTATCCAACAATCTGCCTCTCCTACAAAACACCCGCTTGGGCTGGATTGTAGCAGGGAGAACACCAAATACGTCGTCCATCAGTCGCTTCCAATGCAGTATTGTAACTCAGCCTTCAGTGGCATCTCTGGAGAAACAATTAGTCAAATTTTGGGAATTAGACCAACATGATGCACCATCAAACCGGATGACAAAGGAAGAATACGAATGCGAGCAGCACTTTCAAGAGACATTTCAACGTTCTCCATCAGGTCAACTCATTGTCCAGCTACCATTTCGCGAGCCACCACATAAGTTGGGATCCTCAATTGAGATGGCAACAAAACGATTCTATTGTCTAGAACGCAAATTAGACAAAAATCAAGAGCTGAAACGACAATATCAGGCCTTCATGCGAGAATACGAGCACCTGGGGCACATGCAAGCAATACACAAGGAACTCATCCCATCCGAGAATTATTACTTACCACATCACTGCGTTGTTAAGCCTGAGAGTTCGAGCACGAAACTGCGTGTAGTTTTCGATGCGTCAGCAAAGACTACAACTGGCAAATCTCTCAACGACATCCTCAAGATTGGACCAACTGTACAATCAGACTTGTTTTCCATTCTAATAAGATTTAGAATGCACAAATATGTGATGACCGCAGATATATGCAAGATGTATCGGCAAATTCAAGTGGATCCCGAGCAAAGAAAATATCAACTTATTCTCTGGCGCGAACATTAAGACAGGCCTATTCAGACATACCAGCTCAAAACAGTGACATATGGCACGGCTTCAGCACCATTTCTCGCTGCAAGGTGTCTTAATCAATTAGCACTTTTGGAAGTCGACACCTTTCCTCGAGCAGCTAAGGTCATACGAACTGATAAATTTCGAACTAAGAAGGTTCTGTTCAAATCACCCAGATATATTGCGTACCATTCCTGAAGAATTAAGAGAAAAACTACTACTGCTCCAAGGAGACGAAGTCGTGAAAACCCTAGGAATGATTTGGCAACCAAAAGATGGTGTCTTTCAATTTAAAACAACACACCATGAGTCAGATAAGACTACCAAGCGAACAGTTCTGTCAGATATCACTCGTATTTTTGACCCGCTTGGACTAATTGGACCTGTGACAGTTCTTGGCAAACTATTTGTACAGGATCTATGGAAATCAAACATTTCGTGGGATGATGAACTTCCAATACAGTTAAAAAAAAGGTGGCAACTCTTTCAGTGCCAATTGAAAGAGCTCAGTTGTCTCAAAATCTCAAGACACGTATCATTCACCGATCCAGTGGAGCTTCAATTGCACGCCTTTTCTGATAGCAGTGAATCGGCATATGGTGCATGCTGTTATATCAGGACGGTAGATGACTTCGGCCAAATACGAGTTCAATTGTTGTGTTCAAAGTCAAGATTAGCACCCCTAAAGTCGACAACGCTAGCAAGACTAGAACTGTGCGCTGCTGTCCTCTTAGCAGAATTGGTGGAGCGGATACGTCAATGTTTACCGAAGAATTTATCAAAGGTTTACTACTACACGGATTCAACAATCGTTCTTTCATGGATTGCTGCACCGTCCTACACTTGGAGCACCTTTGTCGCAAATAGGGTGGAAAAAATCCAACAATTAACGACCGAACATCAGTGGCATCATTTAGAAGGTACCCAAAATCCTGCTGACATCATCTCTCGGGGCATGCTTCCAGCTAGACTACACCAATCAAAACTATGGTTCAAGGGCCCAGATTTCTTATTTGAACCAGCATCAAGGTGGCCTAACAAAAAATTTCAACCACTGCAAGAGGTGCCTGAAGCTCGAGAAAGAAAATTCGCATTTTCAACAAGGTTAAAGACAGACAATTATACGGACATAATTGCATCTGTCAACCATAAGAACTCCTTCACGAGGCTTCAACGAATCTTCGGTTACTGCATACGTTTCTGGGAAAATTGCAGACTACCAAGGGAGCGTAGATCAACAGGCCTTCTAACGATAACAGAACTGGACATGGCGCAAAATGGCCTAGTCAGAAATGTACAACGCATAACGTTTAGCAAAGAGTTTCAAAATCTCAAGGATAACAAATCGCTCGACACCAACAGTTCAATCCAATCATTGAACCCATTTCTGGACGAAGCAACTAGCGTCATCAGAGTTGGTGGCCGATTAAAACATTCCCAACTGAACGCAGAGGCAAAACATCAAATGTTACTTCCAAGGAATCATATACTCAGCGAGTTGTTGCTTAATCATCTTCACAGAAAGCACATGCATGCAGCTCCACAGACCTTAACAGCAATCGCAAGACAAAGATTCTGGATCATAGACATCAGGACACTAGCACGACAGATAGTGCACAGGTGCATTCGCTGTTTTAAATGCAAACCACAGAGCATCAATCAAATCATGGCCGATCTACCAGCCAGAAGAGTAACTCCTGCACAACCATTTCACACCACAGGAGTTGATTTTTGTGGACCGATTGTCATTCACCACAAGCTAAGACGAGCCGTCTCAGACAAAGCATATATCGCAGTCTTTGTTTGCTTCGCAACAAAGGCGGTTCATCTAGAAATCGTCAGCAATTTAAGCTCTATCGCCTTTATAAATGCCCTAAAGCGATTCATTTCGCGAAGAGGACTTTGCGCGACAATTTTCTGTGATAATGCAACCAATTTTGTTGGTGCTAAATCCGGATTAAAGGAGCTTGATGACTTATTCAAATCACAGGAATTGAAGGAGTCCATACACGAACTTTGCTCACAAAATCGTATAGACTGGAAGCCAATACCTCCACGTTCACCGCATTTTGGAGGTCTCTGGGAAGCAGCAGTAAAATCTGCGAAGAAGCATCTTATACGGCAAACTGGAAATGCGAGCCTGACGCAGGAAGAATTGCATACAGTCATCACTCAAATCGAAGCTATTCTAAACTCACGGCCTTTAACGCCCATGTCATCTGATCCAAACGACTTGAACGCTCTGACCCCAGGGCACTTCCTGATAGGCAGGCCACTAACAGCCTTTGCAGAACCAGATGTAAGTGCCCTAAATATAAACAGTCTTACAAGATTTAGACGACTGCACCATATCCAACAATCATTCTGGAAGAGATGGTCATTAGAATATCTACAGGAGCTTCAACTAAGATACAAGTGGAAAAACAAACAACATGACTTAAAGAAGGGCACCCTAGTACTGTTAAAGGATATGAACTTACCCCCTCTTAAATGGGCTCTTGGTCGCATTATAGACACATTTAATGGACCGGATAATCACACCAGGGTTGTGAATGTAAAAACAGCATCTGGCATTTTTAAAAGAGCGATCCACAACCTGTGTCCACTACCAATTGAAGAGTACAACAATAACCATCAGAACGAAGATTGAAACAGTCAACAAGTTACCGAAACAATAACAAACGGAGCTACATGCCTCCTACTGCAAGGACCACCAAGAACTAAGCCCGCGGCAACAGATGACATCACTGCCAGTCCTCCTGCCAAAAGGCGAAACCTGAGCTCTGGCAAGAAAGTCAATCATCCATTAAAAGGCAGATTCTTACCTATAAACCCAAACTGGTCAAATTGGCTAACATTCTCAAAACAGGCAAAAACCACACAACCAAGCATAACGGCAGAAGGGAGCAAGGGTTTTGCGCAACAAACTCAAGGTTTAAGTAATCCACAACGAGGTAATTCGATGGCTGTCAGTTTTCTCCTGCTAACATCTTTGGTGCTGCCAATATTCGGAGCACCTTTTAATGAGCCAGTGGAGATAGCACCATTCACAGATAATCCTGGGTTATTCTTCGAATCTATAGGCCAGGCTCAAATAATAAACAGTGAATGGAACTTGCTGGTTTATTATAACCTAACAAATTACTGGGCCGAATTTCAAGGAATAAGGAGTTGTATAGCGGCACTAGACCACCTTTGCAATGCAACAACAATCAGAAAGAATCATTGCCTAGAGATACTAAATCAGTTCGAGCATCAGCTTAGAGAACTAGAGGAAGCAAGTGACCTTTTATATAAACGAAGTGGTGGCCACAAAATGGTAAAAAGAGCACCTCTCAATATAATCGGAAATATTGCAAGCAAACTCTTTGGAGTACTCGACTCCGAGTACGCTGAATATATAACGGGTGAAATTGAAAAAAACACGGATGAATGAGAATTACCTCATGCAATTACTAAAAAATCAAACATCAGTTCTGGAATCTACTACAAGTATTATGAAAGGCAGGGAAGAATCCATTCAACAGCAGTTCAACTCCATAAAGAATCACATCGAAGCTTTACATAAGTACATAGGTAATGCCCAATACGAACAACAAAGTGCACAAACTTTCAACTCATTATCCATACTAACCACGCTAGTCCTGCAAAATTTTCACAGAATTCAAGGAGCATTACTTGATGTTTTAACGGATCTTCATCACGACAAAATTAATCCTCTTTTGCTCTCTCCTATCCAGCTACAAGAACAAATCGCACAAATTAAAGAGCACCTTCCTTCCATGTTAACAATTCCTGGAAATGGACTACACTACACTACAACAAGATGAATACTTTCAACTCTTTAAAGTAATCCCAATTCCTACACTCCACAAAGGTAGCTTTATCTTAATTGAACCATCTACCGAATATCTCATCGTTAATCTACCGAGAGACCGATACTATCCCTTAATGCAATTCGAACTAGACAAATGCAAAACCTTAGACGATGAACGATATCTATGTGCTCAAAATCATCCGATCTACAACTTAAAATCCAGTGTGAGCCACTGTGAAATGGAGCTACTAAATCATCACCAAAAATTATCACCAACGTGTCGATTCCGAACCACAAAGCTCTCGAAGATATGGATTCAGCTTCACACACCTAACAACTGGCTATTTCATTGGATGCGGAAACTACACTCAATATTGTCTGTGGAACCGAAGTCCTACTCAAAACGCTTAACGGAAGTGGAATCTTAAGGCTACGACCAGAGTGCGCAGTCAAACAGACTTCCATGACGATTAGCGGACACGGCCGGTATCAAAGTAACCTTACCTCCGCACTTATCCCACGGATAAACATCAGTGCTTTGATAGAAGACCACCTGAGTTTAACACAAAGGACACCGCAACTAGCCTCATCCGAATTTCATCTGCAATCTAATGCACGAGAAATGATGGAACTTACCTCTAGAATCAAGGGCCTCAAGGCAGCTTCAACCTTTCCCGAATAATTTAACGTCCATGATGTACATCACTATACCATAACCTATCTATCAGTGACGGCTTTGCTAGCAATCTTCACCTACTTAATGTATTTGCGGTGTAAGAAAACCAATACCTTTAAACTACCAGGAGCATCGCAAGGGGAGCAGCATCAACCTATCCCAAGAAAACGCAAGGGCCTGGACCAGAAATTTGTGTTGGACACCAACTCAAGGGGGGAGGATGTTTAAGCATTAAACATTAAAAAAAAATAATCAGCAAATTCAGAAGTCAATAACTTTATTGAAGGAAAAAAAAATGCAGCACAAATTCAATTTAATTAGGTAAATTTCATGCACTTTTGCTGCATCAGCAACACCTGCAGACAAATAACAATTTGGTGAGATAGAATTTCACGCATGAAATTTGTTGTCAATTAAATTTGTTAAATTGAATTTGTTGATTCTGCATTAAAATTTGTATATAAATATCGATCTTTGTATATAGAATTTTAGAATAAAGTTTTTATTAAATGAAAGCGTTGTTCTGTTGTTCTGGGTTTAATTAGGAAGCCTTCTTAAACCAACCAAATCTGAACTGTGTAGGAATCCTTCACGGCTCAAACAAGTTTTGAATTGTAAGTTCGACTTTAGGTTTGACTTCGGTCAGGCCTCAAGTCTGAACAGCAGATTTTTTTTGAAATGTTTTTGGATGATCTTTCCCGCTGGCCTTCTGCCATGGAAATGGTGGGTAGCCTCACGAAATTTTTCGTTTGTGCTCTTGCGGAGACGTATCTCTGTTGGCCAACTGGCTGGAATCTGCGAGACGACTGTTTGGCTTCCAGCTAATTAGTTGACCAGACGCATGACTCTGCCCAGCTAGTGAACCAGCTGGACATGATGATCCGGTGAAGAGGAGAGAGAGAGTCATCGGAGGATGGGATTGATGCTGGAGACCTTCAGTAATAAGGAGTTGGCATGCTGCTAACTGCCTGACTGAAGAATCTCTAGTAACATTCTCAGTCTTTGATACCTCCGACTTTACTTTTCCCAGATTCTACAAGAGCTCAGATTTTTTTTCAACGCACACACTCACGTCGCTTGCTAGTATATCTGGCCCGTAAGGAGAGAGAGCGACCTGAAGACATCTTATGTTGCGAGTTGGCTTCGGGAAGTGAGGGAGAAATGTTTTGGTAGAATTTTTTTTACGCTATATTGAACGTTTGATCTCGTTGATTTTTCACAGTTTTTTTGGAACGCTGAACTAAACTGCTAGAAAGGAAACTTTATTCAATGAGTTGCTACCGTTTCTGAACTTGGGTTATTGTCACTAGCATTTATATTGTCTCGATTCGAGAATACTCAGCGAACTTTTCGAAGCTTTGATTATTTTTAAAAATTTTTGCAACTTCTTCGAACGGTTGGGAAAATTTTTGTTTGAATTGTAGTATCTCGTCCCAACCTTTGAAAATTTTTCTTGATATTTCGTTATCTTCGTCTTAAAGAGCCTGTTAGGTTCCGCACTTTGAAATTTTTTTGGATTTTTGACATCTCTTTCAACTCCTTGGGTTGAAAATTTTCTTTTCCTGACTTACAACAAGTTGCAATGGCTACACAGAGGACACCACCTCCTGGGCAGAACGGTGTGACTATGTTGCGTGAGCCATGCACGATCTGTAGAGACATTAGTTGGTCAGCTGAACAGAAACCAGTCATGACCACGTGTGGACATGTCTTTCATGAGGCATGTATCCAGACGTCGCCTCACGCCACAGGACCTCACGGGTTATACTGGGGCCTTACCAAAAGAACCGAAAAAGATAAAGCCCGCGAAACCGACCAGGCGCGACTCATTGCCGACCTTTGAACTGCCTAACTTTGACTTATCACCTTTGAATCGACGATCCTTGTCTCCAGGAATGCCTGACGTGCATTCAAGGACCTTTTTGAGCCCGGGTACTAGAAAAGACAGTCCGAGGTGTACAGCTCAAGACCACAACACTTCAGCTGCTACTGATGCGCTGATAGCGGGCTTGAGCATAAAAATGGAGGACCTGATAAACAAAGGTCTCAACCAGGGCTTAAATGTTTGGCGGTCTGAGATAGGAGATAGTATCCGACAACAAGTAGTGGAAACAGTGCCGCCAGTGGATTTCGCACGACCTCCTTCTTCTAGGAGCAATCAGGGGCCATCGAACGATTGCCCCAATCGGAGCAGGCAATCGTTTCCAAGACCATAACCACCTTTTGGTCAGCCTTTTGGTCAGCCTACCAATCAGCCCAGACCGAACTTTATACCACCTCAACCACCTCAACCCCCTCCACCATCTATTCGTGTCCCTGCAAATGGAGGACAATGACGATCGGGCAGTCCTATCAGGAGATGGAACCTGACCTATAATGGAAATAACTCAGAACTCTCTGTCGACGAATTCATTTTTAGAGTTGAAGCGCTCACGCACTCCGCTCTAGAAGGGGATTTCGGTTTGCTAGTAAGAAACATGCTTACGCTACTAACAGGACCAGCGAAGGACTGGTACTGGTCGCTATTTCGGCATAATCCATTTCCGACCTGGGAAGTCATCAAGACGGGATTGTACACTGAATGGCGAACGCCGAAGGACGATCTGAAAACTAGATTTCGACTGATGTCCAGAAAGCAAAAGCCTGGTGAACTGTTCGCTATGTATCACCATCATTTAGGGTTGCTACGGGATCAGCTACAGAACTCTATGCCAGACCAAGAGTTTCTGGAGATTGTCAAGTCGAATCTCTTACCGGAGATTCAGGAAAAAATATGTTTACATCCCACTGAAACTATAGGACAGCTGAGATCGCTTGTTACACGTATCCAAGCTACGCAGCAGCGCATCGCGACGGCAAGTAGCTGGAACGCTTATCGCGTACAAAGAGTCAGTGAGGTGGATGGATGTCATTCGATGGAGGCTGAATTGAACACGTCACCTGAACGCAGTGAGAAAGCTTTACTATCTGCCATTTCAACCCCTAAAAATGTAACCTGCTGGAACTGTGACCAGCCCGGTCACTTTTACCAAGACTGCCGGCAGGAACGACAAGTTGTGTTTTGCTATGGATGCGGATGCAAGAACACCTTGAAACCAGATTGCAGTCTATGCCAACAGAAAAACTTCAGACGGGTCGGGAATACCACCACCTTTTCCGACCAATGTCGACACCTCGAGCAATCAATGCATCGAACAAGGAGGAAGGTCCGCTCCATTAGCAGACCACAATGACGAACCCTTGCAATGTCCCCTGATATCATTCAGTGACTCTGATGATATCAGTAAAACACCTGATAGTACGAATATTTTATTGACTGAGACGGAGAACTTAATGGACTTCTCCGCAGATCTTGAAGTTCCCATTTCCACTTCTGGGGAGCCTATGACATTCTTAGACACTTCTTTGGAAGAGTCTTTAATTTTCGATGTCCCAATAACACCGACAGCACCTTTAGCTGACAAGGTTGCTGAGCAGGAGATTCGGTGTCCTGGCATTTCTGTACTAAAACGGCCACCAAGCTCTGTTATGACGAGTGGGCGTGAGCCTGTTTTACATACGCTGACGCCGTATCATACGCGCCTGCAGAAATACAACGTAGCAAGAGACCGAATCTTCTCCTCCGTGGCGGAGTTAGCTGAAATCATGTCTCCTGACCTGGTTATTGGACCAAAGAAGAAACGATCAACTGTTCGTTGGAAGGAATACTGTCCACGGATGAGACTGGAAAGGAAAAAATTGGCACAGATTTCTGTGTCAATGCCAGACGACATTCGATCGTATGCCGAAGTAAGACTACTCGGGCGAACTGAGACTGGATTACTTGATAGTGGTGCCACTGTCAGTATTCTGGGCCAGGGAGCTCTAGAGAAGCTTGCAGAAGCAGACGTCGAATGGAAGAAGTATCGGACACAGGTTCAAGTAGCGCATGGTGCCATGACGACTGTGCATGGTCATGTGGACTTGGACGTCACTTTCCGTCATAAGATCCAAAACGTGCGTTTTTACGTGGTTCCTGGGCTCACACAAGCACTATATCTAGGAATAGACTTCTGGCGTCTATTTGGGTTGGCTCCAGATATCCTAAGTATAGTTGCAGAAGTGACACCAAGTTTACTAGCTACTTCTGACACCGACCGCCACGTTCTTCCCAGTCTAGATTAACAGCGCCTAGAAGCTACGAAACAGCTATTCGCTTCTTTCGCCTCTTTAGGCCTGGGAAAAACATCATTGGTCACTCACAAGATTGAAACAAATGACGCAGGACTGATAAAGCAGCGCTTTTATCCGATTTCGCCGGCGGTACAAGGTTTAATGGATGCTGAATTAGAGCGAATGCTGTCGCTGGGTTTGATAGAGGAGAGCCAGAGTCCTTGGAGCTCTCCAGTTGTTCTGGTAAGGAAGCCTGGAAAGGTCCGGCTTTGTTTTGACGCCAGGAAGGTCAACTCTGTTACGAATAAAGATGCCTATCCGCTCCCGCAGATAGACGCACTTCTGAGTCGACTTCCTCCGGCAAACTACATAACGAGCCTGGACCTGAAAGATGCATTCTGGCAGATCCCACTAGACACTGATTCCAGAGAGAAGACCGCTTTTACAGTACCTGGTCATCCAATCTATCAGTACACGGTGATGCCATTCGGCCTATGCAACGCTCCACAAACTATGTGTCGCCTCATGGATAAAGTCATTCCTTTCGATCTTCGTGAGAACGTTCTCGTCTATCTAGACGATTTATTAATTCTGTCTTCAGACTTCGACCCTCATCTCACGTTGCTATCCCGTGTAGCGGATTGTTTGAGGAAAGCTGGCCTTACTATCAATGTCGAGACGAGTAAGTTTTGCATCAAGGAGACCAAATACTTGGGCTTTATTGTCGGGAAAGGAGGGATAAGAACTGACCCTGACAAAATTTCAGCCATAGTTGACTATTCGTCACCTAAAACTGTTCGGCAAGCCCGACGCTTACTGGGTATGGCGGGGTGGTATAGACGGTTCATCCCGAACTATGCTGACTTAACTGCCTCCATTACAGACACCTTGAAAAACCCTAGTTAGTTCAAATGGACACCTGAAGCCCAGACGTATCTTGATCTTCTCAAACAAAAACTTACTTCTGCTCCGTTGTTAGTGAGTCCAGACTTCACCAAACCATTCGTTATATAGTGCGATGCGAGCCAACAAGGATTGGTGGGGTGCTGATTCAATTAGATGACGATGGCCACGAGAAGCCAATAGCCTATGTCTCGAAAAAGTTGAACTCGGCGCAACGAAATTACATCGTCACAGAGCAAGAATGCTTAGCTGCAATCTTGAGCGTACAGAAGTTCCGGCCCTTCATTGAACTCATGCCGTTTAAGATAGTGACTGATCATGCGAGCTTGAAGTGGCTGATGTCTCAAAAGGACCTCAGCGGTAGACTTGCACGGTGGAGTGTGAAGCTTCAGGGCTTCGACTTCACTATTAAGCACAAAAAAGGAAGCCTGAACGTCGTCCCTGATGCGCTGTCACGCATCTATTGTGACAGCCTGTCCACAAACGAGGATCCTGGCCCGGAAGTTGACCTGAGTTCGCCATATGTCAACTCGTTGGAATATGAGGAACTGAGGCGTAAGGTTAAAACGACTGCTGGTAAACTACCTGATATTTGCGCCAGGGATGGCTTCGTTTACGTTCGGACAGTTCCGAGAACAGGCGATCCGATTCAGGAGCAAGAGGCTTGAAAGCTTTGGATTCCACGAGGGCTTGTCACCGACGTCATTTCAAGGGCTCATGATCCGCCACTGGCTTCACACGCAGGTATAGGGAAAACACTGGAACTTCTGCGAAGACACTTGTACTGGCCACGAATGACAGTTGATGTCAGAAACAACGTAGGCGCCTGTGACGTGTGTAAGGAAACGAAGGCTCCCAATACCAGTCTTAGCCCACCTATGAAAGTCCAGTCTGTGACAGAACGACCATGGCAAAAGCTGTATATCGATTTTCTGGGTCCATATCCTCGGTCAGTGAATGGAAACGTCTGCATTCTGATAGTTCTTGACCACTTTTCAAAATTTCCAATCCTCAAACCTATGAGAAAAGCATCTACACTCAATGTGTGCCAATTCATTGAGACGGAAGTGTTCCACGTGTTCGGCGTCCCGGAAACGATCGTCTCTGACAATGGAGTCCAATTTTGCTCGACTCAGTTTACCAGATTGCTGGACAAGTATGGGGTGAAGCACTTGCGAACGGCAGTTTACTCGCCGCAAGCAAACGCCTCAGAGCGAGTAAACAGGTCTCTATTGTCAGGGATTAGACCGTATATTCGGAAGAAACATACGAAATGGGATGAGAAACTGAGCCAAATAGCTAGTTCCCTCAGGAGCTCTCTCCATCAAGCTACTGCTTTCTCTCCTTATCGAACACTTTTCGGTCAACAAATGATTGAACATAGCAGCTCCTATTCCATCTTGAGGAGCCTTGGAACTCTTAATGAGCCATTGAGAGTGGACGCAGAAGACAAAATGAGATTGATCCGTGCGAGAGTGCAGGAAAACTTACAACACGCATTCGAACAGGGTTCACGAGCCTACAATCTCAGGGCGAAACCTGTCGAGTTCAAAGTTGGTCAAGAGGTATTTAGACGGAATTTTGCCCAGAGCAATTTCCAACAGTTAACTGTCGGTGGGAAACGTCGTCTCTGTATTGTCACTTATCCCTGGTAGCCCTAATAAGGCATCCAGCCATCTTCACTGGCAAACTACAGGATATCAATGTGCCGCTTAGGCCATCCCCAGCCTAGCGGCCGGCATACTTTTTGGACAATAGGACATTTTTTCCCTTTTTTCCCTACTCCCTAGCATAGTAATGCTACTCTATTTAAATCCCCTCCCATATGGTAACCCTACGACAGATAGCCTGTCGTAGGAATTCCAGTTGTTTGAATGCCTCCGAAAATTTTAGGACGAGTGTCAGCATGTCACTACTTCGACGACGCCTTGGAGACACACCATTGAACAATCACCAGTCTGAGATC
Source organism: Dioctria rufipes (assembly GCA_963924295.1). Taxonomy (NCBI): domain Eukaryota; kingdom Metazoa; phylum Arthropoda; class Insecta; order Diptera; family Asilidae; genus Dioctria; species Dioctria rufipes. The sequence continues at coordinate 134,035,318 of OZ002741.1, read as the reverse complement.
AGGGTGAGATGTTGCGCCGGGAAAGCTTAGCTATCAGTTCTTTAGGTTACTGATCGCAAGGCTTCCTCAGCATCTCGGTGAAGGAGGGCAGAGAGACCTCGACCGGCTGGATTTTTTGGGTTACCAGCTTGTCGATGTACCTTTGGCTTCCCACACGGAGTAGGACATCGAGGTCTGATCAAGGACTGACGAGTCTTCGGGGATGTGTCCTCGAAGCGTCATCGGTCAAGTAGAGCAACGTGAGTAGAGGCCGAGTGATGAGGAATACGCATTGGGTCGTGGGTCGAGACACACATTGAGCGCCCGCAGCGATGAGGCCTATGTTTATTGCATATAGCAATATGCTACACTGAAAATTACTGAAGCGAGTATGTCCGGCCTGCTGTCGACTACAGCGGAAAAACTGAACGCACCCGACCGAGAGAAATGCACTTCCTCACGCTCAAGTGACATGGTGACGTGACAGAAAGGAAGAAGGAGACACCCTTTTCTGAATGTCAAGATCGCGCATTTTTCAGCAGACACCCAAAGAATTTTCTAGCCGAAATCAAAGGAGATTAACGCGGGAATTAATGAGTGTAAAGCACATTAGTCGCACATCTCGTATATATATATCTCAGTTACCATCAAAAAGAAAGGTGCGGTACTCAATATACATATATAAAGGGGGAAATTCGACAATAGCAAGTTCACCCCATCACAGAACACCCAGTGGTCGGAGACATGTACACCTCTATTTTTGGACATAAAATTCCCAGTAAGAGATCACACCTCCTGACCAGTTTTTAGTTAGAACACATAATGTCGAAACCGAAGACATTCCAGAAACTCTTTTATTAGGGTTTAAATGGAATTAAATATCGTCGGGAATGTGGTCAAGAGTTCTAACGTCACCGTGAACAAAAAGAAACCTGTAAACCGATGTACCTGTTGCAGTATTTATATGTTTTAACTAGGAAAGCTTATCAACAGCACCCGAAATTGAAGCAATCTGTTCGATGTCGATATGTGTTTTGTATGGCGAACGGAAAACATCTAATAGGATCCAAGAATTGATGCGGTCTTACTTAATTCTACTGAAAGATTATCTCTCGCGCTCAGTTTGTGTTAGATCAGTTCAACCGGGTAGCAGCTAAGTTCCTATCTTAAGATGTAAAGAAGCGATATACAGGTTATAAGTAAATTTAAATTCTAACAACTGTGTGGGCCTACGAAGTACGCATTTACGTCAATGTTAATCTTAAATTTTGAATTAGAGTCCAGTGGTATATTGGAACGTCCTGGAGGCGTCTCTACGATAGATCCACAGCATTAACTCCACGTAAGTGTTCCTTTTTGATCTTTTTCTCTTTCTGCAAATTTGTTTGAATATATAACGTGTACTTCTCGGCACTTGAAAATTTTTGTTTGGCATATACATGCAGTATTATTGAAGTTTATTTAAGTACCTAAAATATACTTCTTAATACTTTAAGGAGAAAATTTTCGTTTAGTATAGACATATAGTCATAGTGAAATTTATTTAATTACATAAAGTATACGCCTTAATACTTTAAGGAGAAAATTTTTGTTTAGCATATACATGCAGCACTATTGAAATTTATTTAATTACATAAAGTGAGACTTCCTACTATTTTGAGAAGAAATTTTAGTTTGACATACACAATCAGTAGGGGTGAAAATTAGTTAAGTACATAATGTAGATTTTTTTTTGAAAACACATCAGAGTTTTGATTGCCTAATTAGTCTGAATACATATGAGTTCACCTACTAGAATTAATAGATCGGGGAATCGCATTTTGTTTTGTTTTTTATCAACGACATCGACCCCATTGGGCGTGATGATTCCAGCAAACTTTAAATAATAGAATTAGGTCAGTCAATGCCTAGAGGCGTATTATTTAGAGTAAAGTTGATCTTAATGTATAGGAAATTTTGAATGAATTGAAGCTGCGCCTAAGACAGCTTAATGTAAAATGCTAACCTCTATCGCTTTTTTTAAGTTCGATCTCATATGAGATTTAAAGGAAAGCTCGCAATTGATTTTCCCATGTAATTATCTTCATTATCCCAGACGCCCTCGCACATAAGATGGAGGTCGTCTAGGCTCGCCTAGTCTTTCCCTCTCTCTCTTTCTCTTTATAGGTCAACAAAGGACTTTGGACAATTGTGCCAACCAAAGTCAAATGGGAGGATGGGGCCGGCAAAGGAAAGTAAAACATCTACGCCTTCCACCAGGTAAGTCACGTAAGGGTCCCTTCAGGACCGAGTGGGTGCCGGCTTTTGGTGTTGGGTAGGCACGAATTTTTTTGATTATGGATGACGGCAGCGGCAGGTCTTTTGTGGACCACCCCCCCCCTCCCACACTCTCCGCCAATAGTGGAGGCGAACTAGCGTGCCGCCCTGCAGCCATCGCTGTCCATCGAGTGATCTGTCAGCTCATGCTGGCAGTCGGGACTTAACGTCTGAAAGTAGTCACTCTACATAGTTCCATAACAAACTTTGTATTAACTTTAATATAGAGATGACGTTTTAAAGTATTCTTAATACGGTGTATAAATAAATCACCAGCATCCTGTATAAATAGCTGTATGGTTTATATTTACAATAATTCCAGTTCTAATTCTGTCTGTGAAAACTGATCTTATTTCCTCCCACTTTAAAAAATCACTTTTTCTTACACGTTGATTGATTTTGCCACCTCGACTGGTGGCTTTCAATAACACTCTCGGCGATTAGTCTGTCCAATACAGCTCCCCATATGCCGTTACTTGTTGCTCTGATGGAATTAAGTAATGTTGCCCAATGGTATAGTATCCGTTGTGTGAATCTATTAATGATACAAAATAACTATGAGCAGGATGATGATGATGATAATGATAATGATGATGATGATGATGATGGTGATGATGATGATGATGATGATGATGATGATGATGATGATGATGATGATGATGATGATGATGATGATGATGATGAAAGTAATAACAGGTTTCATTTCTGCTGGATTGAAAATCTTTCACGGTTTGCATGGAAACAAACTTCAAAACATAAGGTTAGATAGTATATATGCGATAAATGTTTGTTATATTTTTATTCTGATAAAGAATTAGCATCACATATTCCTGAATGTTAGAAAGAAAAAATTAATATTGAATTAAGGAAGCCCAACCATAAAATTAAATGTTACTAGCACAACGGATACTCTACCATTGGGAAACATTACTTAATTCCGTCAGAGCAACAAGTAGCAGCCGCAGAAAACATATGATCTAAGTCTAGTGTATTGTAAATAAAAAAATGTATTACATATATTTATAGCTCCATTTATTAAAGTAAGTAAGAATAATTATGGGCTTGATGAATTATCAGTTTTTCTTCCTTCATACAACACCATTTGGATGATACTTTAGACAGATAAATATGAAGCGATCTTGCTGATATGGTTTTTATTCCTTACTCACAGCTCCCAAACAACTTCCATTACTCATCTAAGACAAGATATCTTATTACATTGATATCACAACACCACCTTCTTTCATCAAAAATTTAATTAAACCCAATCTCAACCTAATGATAAGAAAATAATGTGATCACCCCAATAGTATGAAGATAAAATTATCATATTCTTATCAGCTTCATGTGAACTATGATATCGGGGTCAATCAAATCTCATAACAGCGGGACTGATTCAGAAATTTTATTGAAATTAAAAAACAATTAGTCATAAAATTTAAGACTTTTCAATACAAACTCCTAGATACAAAAAAACATTAATCGCTCAATTTGTCTGCTTTACTCGGACGTATTTGTTTACTCAAGATATCAAATTACCAGCCGCCTGGCCGCCTTTTCTAATGCTTTAATTTCCATTACTTCTAATGATTTCATATGTCGTACCATCCCAAGCTGCCGTGATCTCTTTTTACACATCGAATATCATAACATGATCATATAAAAGACACCTACAGACCACAACTGACGTTATAGTTGTTGTTGTTTTTTTCAGCAAAAGAAATTTCCAATTATAACTTCTACTACTCATCCAAGACATCATATCCTACAGATTAATATCAGTTGTTGTTTTCAGCTAAAGAAATTGGGAATCTTACATTAAAAAACATAAATCGCTCAATTTGTTTACTTTACTTGGCTGCTGTGCGTATTTGTTTACATTATTTGACTGCGAATTTGTTTACTTTACTAGACTGTGCGAATTTGTTTATGCAAGGAATCAAATTAGAAGCATTCCACCTGCAGAGCAAAATTAGGCATTTACTAATTTCCATTACTTATCTAAGTGAACATATCTACCAACATTCGCTCCAATCAGTTTTGCCTGATCTATCTTTAATCCACAACTTCGATTACAGTTGTTGTTATTTTTGCTTTTCAGCTACTAATATTAAATATACCTGAGAAGGTGAGATCGCTCATATCTCGAACTATAGCGCGTAGAGGATTTGTGATGAAAATTTTACCCCTAGTACTAAACCTATTGACATGAACAAAAATATGAATTAGTATTAATACTTATTAAACTAATTTTCTTAGGGAATTTCACATTTATTATATACATAAATACACAGCTGCACACATCCACCCACGCCTTAGATAACGTTTCCTCAGCCACCAAGTAGCTCAGCCCAACATACCACAGGCACTCATACTAAAGTAAATAACTAAAACCAAACTTAAGCTGACAAGTATACAGCCCGAAATAAATTCGGTTAGGGTATTTCACATCATTACTTAATACACATTCTACTCAAGACTTGGTACAGGTAACATAGCCCAGTCCAAGACACCTCAGGCAGTCCTAGTCCTAGTAGCAGATGTTGCCATTAAGGCTTTCAGCCAACCTCCAGTACCCAGACACAGGAGGGGGCACCTCAAGGTCAAATTGTAGCCTCCAAGGCCAGATCAAACTTAACCAGCAACCTCCACCAATAAAGATTCCCACCACTTCACAAATATTTAGAGCTACCCCAAGTAGCAATTTTTATCACTGTTACACTGGTTTTCATCACTCCTATATTACCGTAGTAAATCTAACGTAAATCTTACAATTTTGGCGATGTTAATGTAAATGTGATAACCAATGTATAGATGACGTTATTTTGATGTATTTGTTACAATAATGTCACCAATATGGCATTGAGTTACATTTTACGTATTACTTACACTAACGTTGCAGATGTTTCAAAATGTGACATTAATGAAGCAATACGTACCATAATGTTATTGTAAGTAGTACGACATTGAGGTTACCGTCAAAGATATTACGTTAGCCTTTCGCAGTTTGTTATTACTATGTAACTTTGAGGTAGATTTAACTTTAGAGTTAAATTTGCCTTAATATTACTTTTCCCCCATATGTTGACAGATCCATACCTGCGAGATATAATGGATTCGCAAAAAGTTATTGTCGTGCCCCAAAAGCAATCAATAAACAAATCCAATAATTAAAAACGACACTCGAATTTCTTTTAACACAGTTTCTTTATTATTATAACCCAAACTGACCTATCTTAATACTTTTAAAACAATCTAACCCGAACCGAACTGTAACTTGATATCTAAAAACCAAAGTTGAATCGCGACTGAACACTGAACGGCACTCGCCAGACCAGTCATTGGACTTTTATGCACCAATATTCGGAAGTAAACTTTACCAACAACGCAGATGTAAACAAACGACAACAACCTTGCCGTTTGTTCTACCGGTTGCAGCACCTGAGTCGCTCAGTAGTAAACAATCGCTTTACATAATAATTACCATGCGAGGTTAATTATTATTGTAATCGTCGATTGTTCCACTAAGCGCTCATCGCAGCCAGCTGTTGAGCTAATCAGCAAAATAACCGACAGTTGCAGAACAGTACCATGCGAGGTTACTGTTTAGCAATTGCTAATTATTTCACTAAAATGCACCGTTGGCTGCTGGAAGAATCTTCCTTATATTGGGCCATAACATCCCTCCCCCTTGGAAAAACTAGTTTCCGTAGGGAACTAGATCTGGAGAGTACAATCTATTTTAAACTAAAAACGTGAGATCATTTTAAACCGCGTTCGGTTCAGTTTCTTTTACATTACATCATTACATACTTATTAAATTTTCTTATTCTTCTATAGTTCACTTCCTACGTTGTCTTTTTTTTCTTACTTTCTGTAATACTATATCTTTTCTTTTATATTTACTTTCTTTCTTATTTGCTTCTCACATTATATTTCTTTTTTATTACCTTCTTACAACATATTTATATTGTCTTCCAAATTATTTTAACATTTGTTTTTCTTTAATTAAAATTTCATGTTTAACAAAAAAAAAAATCTTAATTAATTCACATGCATTAATAATATATAACCTTACTTATTATTTATCTAATCACAAAAAAGCAACAACAACAAAAAAGTACATTTTGCAATCATTCGAATATTTTTTGTCTTACTATAAATTTTAATTAATAGTCTTCATGCACTTTAAAAGTGTTTTCCCCCTTTTTTTTCTTTACAATATATATTCTTTTATTATTTCCTGGTAACGGTTTTTTCTTTATTGTATATCTTACTTTACATATACATTTTTTTTTAAACATTTTATTTTATCGTTAGTTCTCAAACAGTTATCTTCCAATTTTAATTTATATTTAGCTTTAGGACAAGAGTATTTCTATAATATTCTTATCCATTTCATTTCTTTAGGTTATAAACTGTGAGATTGCATATATGAGTTATATAAGTTGTAAGCTAAAAAGTCTAGGGATTTTAGCCTACACTGATTGGAAATAATTCCTTGACATTCGAGCTGAAAATAATTTAAAATTTGAATAAGAACAAGTTAATTCTTTTAATTTTCTGAGATATGAAATTTTTTATTCAAAGGATTGGGAACCTTTACATAAGCGCCTACGGGTCCCTAGTACGGCCGTCCTGCTACCAAAATTTATACATAGAGGTTAGTAGCTACGTTTTTTTTAAAAGATTATTTTATTGTTATTTATTGGTTAGTTTTTTTTTTATATTTAAGTTTATAAATTCTTGCTTTACTTATTTCAATTTAGTTATTCAAATTATAGGTGATGAGTACCTTACGCTTGTGTTCCTCCACGTTGCTGCGTTACCTTTTCGGTATTCTCCTGGATTGGATTTTCCTGGACAGATAATGCTGCTTCGCTAGCGTTGATCTAGCCTTGTAGATTTTATTTGGTTCACTCGATCGCTTTTAATTATTCAGGTGTTTTAGGTGAATTCGGATTTTCCTCGTCGTGTGTGTGAATTTTAACTGGACTAATTCTCGAATTGGGGTTTTCCTTTACGTTCGTCTACCTTCGCTGGTAGGGTTTTGCTTGAATTGAACTCAACTGTTTTGTCCTTGAAATTTCCACTGGGTTACTTTTACCACTGTTCTTAAATTGAAATTTGAATTAAAAATATGCTCGGTTATGCGGGAACAAAAGAAATCTTTTTGCTGCGCCTTCCTGGCCAGCCACACTCGCTTTTCTTAGCGCCAAAAAACGGATGTCTTCTTCTTCTCTCACATATTTTTTTCTTTAGTCCAATTTCGGGGTGATATTCCGAATAGCCATAAGAAAAATAGTGGGAAATTCAATTGTTAAGGCTAGGAACTAAGGTCATCTCCTTCGTTATGACTTATAATTTATTAATATTTATTAGCTTATTATTCTGCTTGTTATTTAAAATCTGCGTTGACATTTTATTTATTTATTTATATTTATTATTTTATTTATTATTATAATTAGATTTATTGATTTCTTTAACCTACTTGAGATTCCCAATCTGATATTTATTATAAAATGTAAAAAGGGAGAATGAATATTTTTTGCAATATTGGATGCGTCCAGCTTGACGTTTTTATTTACTTTACGATGTTAATTCATTAATTCAGTATCTCCTAACACTACTCGTAAGGCCTTCAACGGATATGCCTTACATTTTCCCCCTTCCCGGGGAAAAAAAAAGAAATATGTGAAGCATATTTTTTTTTTTGCATTGCCTCCATGACACTTATGTACGTATTCTTAATCTTTATCGTAGAGGAGGCCGCTATTAGCAATTACGTATTCGTGATATTACAAGAATATGAGCACCGAATCAGTTGGCAATAATTTCTAATAGTAGGCAAAATAAAAAAAAACTTATAACAAAAGTTCAATAACCTTGAGCTAGTATGTGCTAATATTTAACTATCGATCTCAGTATGGGACTAAATAAACGCTAGGTCATAGTGAGCGGTATGCTAAGCCTATGCTACAACTACACTTTGAAGGTGAACCTCCTGGTTCCTCACTACTAAATACTCGTGTCCACTGGCAGTATGTTCCAGTCATACTGTAAAAAGACCATGTCTTCTTGGTTCTTCATTAATGAAAGGTACAGGTATAAGCTATCAAGAACAAAATCTTAATAGGCAGATTCCCTAAATACTTTCCTACCATCGACTACCAAGCCTTTTGTTTTTAACGCTTATAATTCAACCTAACTACAATTTAATCTACCTTATAATTCTCAAATTAATAACCTATATCACACCTAACCTAAGTATATCATGAATTCAATATGTGGTTATGCTTACTTATGAGTGTTTAGAGGAATACCGATCAAACATGTTTAATATCTTTTACGTGCCACCAACCTATATCTTTGCCTTCTTCGTTAGCTAGTTTATAAACTAAATCAGATTTTTTATCGATTACAGAGCATCTCACGTATTTAGGAGCTAGCTTTGCGGAAAACTTTTGCGTTGCATCCGATAATACGTAATTTCTTTTATATACATTGTCTCCTATTGAGAATGAAACTTTAATTTTTCCTTTGTCAAAATAATGTTTATTGACCTCGTAGGCTTTGAGTATTCTTTTGGAAATATCGTCATAAGTGCTTACGAGGCGGGTTAAAAATTTAGTCCTATATGATATTGTCGAACCTTCGATTGGATCATACAATTTATAGTCTAGGCCTGAAAACATATATTCACGACCGAAATTTAAGTAAAACGGGGAATATCCTGTTACTGCATTTACTGCAGTTCGTAACGCAACTTGAATTGCGCCTATCTCGCGGTCCCATAATCTATGATTATCGGTCACATATGATCTGAGCGCACTACCAATGACCTTGTTCCATCTTTCTGAAAAATTATTGCGAGGATGGTATTTACAATTTAACCAGAATTTTCGGATACCGTAGTCTTGAAGGAGTTTCCTAAATTCTTTCGAGTCAAATTGTCGCCCATTGTCAGTAATGACTATCTCTGGAACTCCGTATTCTAGAAAAATTCGACTTTCCGTTATTTCCGCGACCTTCTTTGAAGTAGCTTCCCGAATGGGGAAGATACATGGCATTTTAGTGAACCAATCTGAAATCACCAATAGCCAACAGTTTCCTTTCGTGGACCGTGGCAGCGGACCAATGAGATCTAGAGCAATCATTTGCCAGGGGCGATTCGCTGCTTTAAAATTTCCTAGTGGCCCAAATGGAGGTTTGGTCGTCGGCTTCGATTTTAGGCAGATTTCACATTTTTTGACATAGTTGATGATGTCCTTCATCATTCCTGGCCAATAATATCGATCTGCGATCCTCTTCTGTGTTTTATAGCTCCCTAAGTGGGCTGCAAATGGGGAATCGTGACATTCCTTCAATACATCATAGCGTTTAGACGTTGGTACGACGAGTTTCCATTTATTATCATACGGTCTAATGGACTCTTGAAGCGGCTTGATATACAGAATATTATCCTCCAGTTTCCAGTTCTTCATACGTAATGGGCAATCTATCACCTTTTGAATCATTGACTGATACCACTCGTCAGACTCCCTCGGATGGCAATCTATTAAATTAATTTCAGGAGCCCTGGAAAGGGTATCGGGAACTACATTATTTTTACCCTTGACATACTTCATCTCGAAGTCAAACTGTTGTAGTCGTAATATCCAACGAGCAATTCGACCTACAACATTTTGTTGGCGGAAAAGCCAAGTTAGAGGGGAATGGTCTGTAAGAATGAAAAACTTTTGTCCTTCGAGAACCCACGTAACTTTTCCATTGTAAAAATGATGCTTAGACATTCTTTTTCAGTCACGCTATAATTTAATTCTGCACCTCTTAGTTTTCGGCTAACATAAGCGATAGGATGTTCATTCCCACCATTGTCCCTCTGGAAAAGGACTCCAGCAATGGCATGGTTTGAAGCATCACATTGGATGAAAAAGGGTTTCTCAAAGTCAGGATTGGCAAGTACCGGGGTCTTGACCAGCGCACCTTTCAATTCAATAAACGCTTTGTCAGCCTCGGGCGTCCACTTCAATGGCTGTCGCTTTTTACCTCCTTTCGTAAGTTCATACAGGGGAGCCGCTAATTGAGCAAAATTTGGCACGAAGCGTCGGTACCACGATGCTAGCCCTATAAATCGCTTCATTTCTGTAAAATTCTTAGGCCGGGGGAAGTCTATCATGGCTTGAACCTTTTCAGGATCGGTGCGCAGTCCCTCAGAGTCGACAATAAAGCCTAAGTATTTAAGGCTGGACTGACACTTTTCTTTGTTTATGGTTAGGTTAGCTTCAAATAAGCGGTCTGCTACCCGCTCAAGTGTACGTAAATGCTCAGCGAATGTCGGCGTAGCAATTATGAGATCGTCCAGATAGGTAAAGATATTTTTCTCTGTGGGGCCGAAGAGTCTGTCCATGAGGCGCTGTTGTGTTGCAGGACTGTTAGTAAGTCCGAACGGCATTACCACAAACTGCCACAACCCATGACCGGGCACTGAAAACGCGGTTTTTCTTTGGAGGCTTCGGTTGGAGGTATTTGCCAAAATGCATCATTCAGGTCAATAGAGGATAAATATTTGGCATTATTGAGGCGATTTAAGATTTCTGTAATCCGCGGTAATGGGTATGCAAATTTTTTTGGAACAGCACTCAATTTGCGGCTGTCTATGCACAAACGATCTTTGCCATTTGCTTTTTCACCAGGACAGCCGGCGACCACCAAGGACTTTTGGAAGGTTCAATTACCTGCAACTTTTTCATCCTGTCTAATTCCTTACCAAAGCGGGCTTGAACAGCAGGGGAAACTTCATAGCCACGCTGAACTATTGGGTCAGCATTACCAGTGTCAATGTCATGAGCGATTAAATTAGTCCTGCTAAGAGTAGGACGCTCTAATCGGTCAAATTTTTTCAAACAAGCACGGATCGCTTCCTTTTCTTTAAATGTTGGTGTACATATCCCTGCCCTTAGATCTTGTTCTGTCGAATAATTGTAGCATGACCAGTAAGTATTAGAAATCCTTTCTAGTCTTATCTGAAACGCGTCCCAGAAATCAACTCCCCAAATTAAATGTTGTCTTAAAGTAGGAACCGCAAGTACACGAACAACTTTTAGTTCATTTTTGAATTCAACAGGGACGTTAAAGAATCCCGAAATATGGTGACACGAACTATCTACTGTCTTAATAAAAGAAATATTGCCAGACTGCTGTTTAAGTCCCAACTTCACAAGAGTCTCAATTCCAAACTTCCCTGCAACAGAGCCGTTTGCTCCTGTATCCAAAAGACCTCTAACGGTGTGACCATAAATATTAACAGAGAGATAGGGTCTAGTATCGCTATCGTCCTTTATAACTAGTGGATCGGGGATTATTGTGGTGGACCTTGACCTTCCAGGACTGCACTTGTCCACTCTTGAGCAGCCCTGATGTCGTTTTCCGGATCCGTGGAATATTTTATTGAATTTCGGTATCTTTCGCGGACTCCATTAGCATCGTAATTTTCAGAGGCATCAGGAGGAATAAACGGGAAATCTTTTCCATGATTTTGAATCTCGCTTTTAGATGGTACTATGGTATGAGCTTCTATTGCAGAATGGGAGGAATCCAAGCAGTTGACTTGCATCTGTCTCGGATTTGGTGGCCGCGGCACGTATCCTGGTTTAGTTTCAATGAATTTGCTACACTGATGATAATAGGGATTTTGAGAATTACTAGAAGTGTAGCGATTGTGATTGTAATTAGTAGATCGTTGGGAATCTCTATTAAATCGAATATGCGGAGAAAGGCCTGAATTGTTTGAATTATCATTGAAAGATTTCCTCCAATTATCATAGTTCATCCCTGCCTTCTTTGGTATTGATTCGGAGTTAACATTTTGTCGGTCTGCACTAGCTCGAGCAGAGTGTAATGAAGGGTCAATTGAATTATAGGGACGGTAAGTAGATGGCAATGCGAGACTTTTCCGTTCGTGAGTACTTCCGTTTACTTGAGCCTGGATTTCACTCTGCTCGAGCTAGTGCAGACCGACAAAATGTTAACTCCGAATCAATACCAAAGAAGGCAGGGATGAACTATGATAATTGGAGGAAATCTTTCAATGATAATTCAAACAATTCAGACCTTTCTCCGCATATTCGATTTAATAGAGATTCCCAACGATCTACTAATTACAATCACAATCGCTACACTTCTAGTAATTCTCAAAATCCCTATTATCATCAGCGTAGCAAATTCATTGAAACTAAACCTTAATTTTTAATGTTCAGTGTAGTAACTAGTTCACAAATAGTATTCTCTATAACGATACATAATATGTCTAATTATCTTCCTTTTTATTTATTACTTACAAATTTATTACTTGGCTTAATATAGTTCTACCTTGCTGCTTTTTAACACAATTAATAACCTTAAAATTACTGTAGTCGGTCCAATTGCTTGTTAATGATGGCAGAAAGTATGGTTTTGTCTCGCTGTAAAAGCCGTATTCTATCAGTAACGTCGTGTATGACTTTCGTTTTTACGTGTAGCTGCCCTGCCTTGGGAGTTTGGAAAATTTGCCTAAGTGGGTAGAATTCTTAGTCTGTTGGTGTTAACCTGAGTTTGTTGCTAAGTCTGCTTCTACAGAAATCTTTATTGCATGCGATTTTGTACTACGCTTATTCAACTTCTAGCTATTGTTGTAGCATTTCCTGCATAATGTTTACATCTTGTACTGATCGATTATTGAATTCTGACGGTCAAGATCTTTTTCCACTTATCAATCGGAATTAGCAATACTGCTGTCATTTGAAATTTATATCTGATTGAATGTTGATTTATTGGAATGCTGCTTTATTTGGATAGAATATTTTCTTCTAGACTGCTTTTCTGGAAACATTTATACCAGTTTACCGATTTTAAGATGTGATCATAATAGATCGTATGGTCATTCCTTTTTACAGGCGCTTCTTTAATTTCAATGCCCCAAACAAAGGTTATCTTATTGCCATGAGATTTTTTGATTTTCTTATAGGTACGATGGAGCTCTCAATTATATCGAGAGTCTATCCGTACCTAAAGAATATTATGTACCGTGAGCATAAAAGTCTCAACTAGAGATTCTGAAGGTTTTTTTTTCTAGCTTTCCAATTATATATTCTTCTGATTTTACTGGCTTAACTTAAAAATTTACATCCACATATAGCAAGTTAAATCAATAGTCCAGTCCTCCGCATAGCCATTGTTTCTCCTCTCATTTCCCTATTTGTACTGGATACTTGATGATGTTGCTCTCTTCTGCATACCGGAACTTTCCACATCTCAGTTGCCATATTTATCTGCAATTTATGTCTACCTCCATCTAGTTGTTAAGGCAAACACTACACATTTTTTATAATTTTCTACTTATATTTCATCCTTCTTAACCTCTAAAATATACTATTACAGTGGCTATTATTCTTCGTTGCTCATAAATATCGAATTTTAACATTATATAATATTTTTCCTATATTTATTTCCAGTACTATTTTTTGTTTATCTTTCTTTCGTACTATTCCGATAACTTTAAACATTTAACTGTCATGGTACATTTAATATCTTTGTAACTTTTTCTTGTATTTCTTCTCAAGTAATATATCTCATTTTTTTCTTTCAATCTCTCTCTTACTGAATTTCTACTAAACATATTGGGTTTAAAAAAAAAAACAACAACTTTGAACTAAAAAAAATTTATTGTTCATACCTCGACCGAATATATAAGACTGTCTAACTAAAATGTACTTATTGTATTCTATCGTTATAATTATGCCTTAAAAATGCTTATTATACAAAACGTGCCGTCTGCGGCACGGGAAGCTAGGTGTCTTCTTACTGGAATGCCTGGGAACAATTTTAATGTGTATGCACTGAATTGCAAGATGAGGAATTTGCAATGAAGATTATGTAGATTCGGGTATGCTCGTAACTCCTCCCCCCATAGAATGGAGCGACGGCCAGAGAAACTGAATCCTTGAAGTTTCAGGAGTGAATGATGCCGCCTTCGGGCTTCCATCTTGATGGTAAGTAGTGTTTGGCTCATATGTTTTATTGGATTTTACGCAATTTTCCAGTTGTATGATTACGCATAGTGTTGTAGTAATGCAGAGAAAAGCTATAAGTCCATATGATATATTGTCCTTGTATGTTGATTTTGTTTCCAGGAGTTCTATGGCTTGTCTGTTTTCGAAATGGTAAGCTTCCAGTTTTTCCAGATTTAGACCGTTAATAGTTGTGGATGCGTTGATCTCGTTAAACATAGGTGAGTATATGAGGATATCGTCCCAATAGGTGTTGGCTGGTTTACTGTCATACGTAATTTCATTAATTGTAATACTGCAATTTTTGAAATGAATAAGGGCTGTTCCATTGATTTGTTTCTGAGGAATGTCACATGTCGATTTGAGAGTTGTAGTAGGAATATTAATGAGGAGTATGAAATCCGGTTCCGGTTGATATATTGAAGTAATCTTGGGTCCTTGTTGTAGGTTACAATTGGCTGGTTCATTTTTAATGATGTTGGGTATGCATGTAACTTCATTAACCTTTGGTGTGCTGGTAGTTTCCTTACAAAAGTATCTTCCTTCTATAAACGGGCATGCTTCGTCGAAGTATTGAATATCAAGCTCATTTAGGGCAATATAGGATTTTGTTATGATTGTAAATGTCGTATTAATAGGAAGTGGTATTAAATGGAAAAAGGAATAAGTCTCATTAGAGATTATGGGAATTTGAATATTAAAAATTACATTTGAATTATTATAGTATGCCTGTAGGCCAAGGAATTCGTAAATCTGTTCATCTGTCTTAATTTCAACTGATTGACTTTGGAAGAAATTATAGATTTCTTTTATTTCAGCCGGATTTAGAATTAATTTTGATATATGTTAATATTAAGTCTTGCAAGTGTGATTGCTTCAGCTATATTAGTCAAATGGTTGTTTAACAAATCTATATTAAAATTTATTCTATTTATATATTGGATGAATTTAAGAAATTCTTCTTCTGTTCCTATTTCATTATTAAAATGATTTAAAAATGTTTCTATAGTTTCTTGCTGCTTATTGATGTGGAGGGTTAAATTGTTAAATCTTTCCATCATTCGAATATTTATTTGGGTTTGTTTATTAATTTCATTCCCTATAATGTGTTGATTAATTTTAACAACTTCTATTTCCTTGTTTATTTGTTGGGCATCTTCAGCGTCCATATTTCCCGTAATTGATTTTATGAAAGTTCCTAATCCATTAATTATCCCTCTTTTAGATCTATACCTAGGTAGAAGTGTATGTAATTTCTGTTCTAGTTCGTTAAATTTCAGTTTAGTTATATGTATTGTGTCTTCAAACTCGTTTCTATAGTCTATGATATCTAAAGAATTTCTAATCTTCTCTATATTTTCCTCATAATTTTCTAGTTGAACTATATGTATTAGATTCTTGTGTCCTTTAATAATTCTAGCCTGTCCCAGTTTCATCGGTAGAAGTCCGTTGCTGTTGCTGAGGTCGTGTGTCTCTAGTTTCTGTCCGTGTGTGTTCATCGTTGTTAACCTGTAAAAAGCGTTTTCTTTTGATTCTAGATTTATGTAGTTTTTTGTTGCCTTTCGTAAAGATTACAACTTTCTTGTTATTTCTAATTTTAAGTTTCCTAAACCTAGGGGTCAACTTATTTCTTCTACTTTCTTTCCTAAAAATATTATCATTTTCCTTATATTCACTTGGGGGTTCTCTATTCTTATTTAATTTATCAATATTCTTATTCATGTTTTCTTGAAGTATATTTTTAATAGAAGGGAATAGATTAGATTGGAATTCATTAAGTTTTTGTAAGTATTCGTGTTCGTTATTGAAGGTCACTTTATTTGTAAATTTATTAGTTCTTCCATAAAATAACTCATAAGGTGTATATTTGGTGGATGAATGTATCGCATTATTGTACGTGGTAAGCGTTTCATTCATGATATCCTTGTGGTTTTTATCTTTACATTTTTCGTGAATGATTCTATAAATTTCAGTTAATGTGGAATGTAAACGTTCGACTGGAGAATTGCTGCTAGTCTGTTGAAAGGATGTAATATGAAGTTGAATGCTATATTGCTGACAGAAATCTTTAAATATGGTTGCGGTGAATTCTGCGCCCTGATCTGATACTAATTTCTTTGGGATACCATGGAGGCTAAAGAAATGTCTGAGGGATTTAATAATATTGAGACTATTGCGAGCAGTTAATGTATATGCAGCTGCGAACTTAGAAAATTTATCAATGATTGTTAAGATCTGTTTACCATTAATTGTATAAATATCTGTATGAAGGATATCTAAGGGTTTCGATGGAATTTCAGGCTTTTCGTACTGTATCTTAGGGGGTCTTCTATCGTATTTTAGGGTTTGACACGTATCGCAATTGTTTATGATTTGCGTTATTTTCCTTTTCATAAATGGGAAAAAATACTCTCTTTTTAGGTGTAGTAATGTTTCATTGATTCCTCGATGATTATTATTGGTATGATATTCATTGATTAATTTGTCTTGTTCGTCATTGTCAATTATGTCTTTTAGTATTTCCGTGCAACGGATTAGCTTGAAGGTCTTGCTTCTTGCAAAAAATTTTGAATATACGGTTTGAACAACTTGAAATATATTATCATCAGTAAGTATGGCTGATGTTTTATTTGGGGGCAAATATTCTTTAAAAATGTTTGTGATAGCTTCTTCAGAAAAATCTGGGATTCGGATAGTTCGTCTTTGCTTATTTTTAAATATGACTTGTGTTGAAACTGGTGGGGTTCTGTCCGATTTTTCCAAAATAAGTTGTATGTTAAATTCGTTTAACGGACGTTCTGAAATTGCTATATGGTCATCTAAGTTTTCACTAGCGGAATGGATAGTTGAATTATCTGAATTTTGCCTTGCATTGTTCATACTATCGTGAGTTGTTTCATTTGTATTGTTTTCTGTCTTATGAGGGTTTTCTTTGTCTATTATTTTGATGCGACTTAAGGCGTCAGCATTGGAGTTCATAGTACCTTTCTTGTATACTATTTCGTAATCGAACTCCTCGAGTTTTAGTCGCCATCTGACTAATTTCGAATTTGGGTCTTTTAGACTCATTAACCACAACAGAGGCTTATGGTCGGTGACAATCTTGAATTTTTGGCCAAAAAGGTATGGGCGGAAGTATTTTGTTGCCCAAACTATCGCCAAAAGTTCCTTCTCGATAGTCGAATAATTTATTTCGGAGTCTGTTAGGGTTCTACTTGCGTAACATATTGGCTTATCACTACCAATGACACCTTGGGATAAGACCGCTCCGATGGCAAAATTACTCGCGTCTGTGGTTAAGATAAATGGCTTTGAAAAATCTGGGTACTGCAATATAGGATCGTTTATAAGTATGTCCTTACATGCGTTGAAAGCTTTTTGATATTTTTCATTTATCTCAATGGTTCTGCCTTTTTTCAAGCATTCGGTTAAGGGTTTTGTCAGTTTTGCAAAGTCCTTAATGAACTTGCGATAATAGCCTAACAATCCCAGAAAGGATTTAATTTCCCTCAGTGTTTTTGGTATTGGAAACTCACGAACTGCTCTTACTTTATCAGGATTTGGTTTGATACCATGATTTGTAACGACATGGCCCAAAAATGCGATTTCTTTGTGGAGAAAATCTGATTTGTCCAGTTGGACTTTGAAGTTAGCTTCACGCAATTTGTTGAAAACTTTTCTAAGGCTTTCAGCGTGTTCTTGTAGAGAAGTCGAAAAGACTATTATATCATCTAAATAAACTAAGCAGATTTTTCCTTGGATATCCTGGAGGACGTTGTCCATAACGCGTTGGAAAGTGGAAGGGGCATTTTTCAACCCGAAGGGCATTCTGACATATTCGTAGTGTCCGCCTTCAACTGTGAAAGCTGTCTTTTCCGTATCTTCAGGGTGCATTTCAATTTGATGGAAACCGCTTGCTAAATCAAGCGTTGAAAAATACATACATTTACCGAGTTTGTCTAGGATTTCGTTAATATTGGGTAAAGGGTATCTGTCAGAGATTATCTTCTCATTTAGATTGCGGTAGTCAATTACAAGGCGCCATTTCTGTTTTCCGTTGGCGTCCCTTTTTTTGGGCACTATCCATATAGGAGAGCTCCACGGAGAATAGCTTGGCCTTATGATGCCTTGTTGTAGCATGTCTTTAATTTGAGACTGAACTTCATTTTTGTGCACGAATGGATACCTGTACGATTTTGTATAAATCGGTACGTCATCGGTGGTTCTTATCCGATGCTTTATTTTGTTAGAAAACGAAAGGTCTTGGCCTTCTTTGAAAAATATGTCATCATATTCTTTACATATTTTGAAAATTAATTTCCTTTCTTCTTCGTTGAGGTGAGAAACACGAAGGAGGCTTGTAATGTCTGTTCGTCTAATAGAATCAAACTGATTAGTATCGGAATATTGGACATTGAAATTATTTACTTCACAATATTCTTTATTATATTGTATTGGTGGACTTTGAGGGGTTGTTCTAAGAAAAGACTTTCCTCAGATTCGGAATTGTTTATTACCTCTACTGTACTGTACCAATTCCTTGCGTTGTAAATACCTTCTGGTAATAATAGGTTTGGCTTCAGCTTTGTTGCTGGTATAAGAATGTCTCCATGTTGTACATCTACCGGGAGTTTAACAATCTGCTTTGAGTTCGGAGGAATTGAATATTGGCTTGACATGAAATTGGGCTTAAATTGAAGAGGCATCACTGAGTTTTTCGTAATAAGGGTTTTGTTCTGTAAATCGACTTTGGCACCTAATGATGTTAGCGCATCAAGACCTATTAGTCCGTCGAAATAGCCATGGAATTTAAACACTAGAAATCTGGTTTCTCCAGGATGATTAAATTCAATAAAATTGGGCAATATTATTTCTTTATTGATTTCGTGTGTATTCAGAATAGTTGTAATAAAGGTAGGTGGAATAATAGTTAGGTCATCGCGGTGAACAAATTCGGGGTTGATAAAGGATGAAGATGCTCCGGTATCGATTATAAATTTTAATGGTCTGCCAAAAGGTGAAGAAATATTTACGTAAGGAAGAACGAAACCGTGCTTGTTTACATCTAAGTAGCCGATTTGTTCTGTGAGGCTTCTACAGGAAAATTTGCATCATCTATTTCAAATGACTGATCAGATTCATAATTATCGTAATATTGATCTAATTGGGGTTCGTAATTTGAGGGATCTACTTGAAAATCACGAGATCTATTAACATTTTCGTAATTATAATTATTATTTGTACTACGAGGGTTCTGTTCAGAGAAATTGTGCAGTTCTTTACTGATGAAATTAGCTTGTCCTGCTGGCCTAAAGAAATTATTTAAGTGTGGTCTGAATTCTTGAGGCGTCCTGTGTGTTTGTCTGGTTGGAGCTCGTCTCGTATTTCCTGAACTAGTATCCATAGGTTCTACTGGAGGTAAATTTGGTTGTCGGGGTGGAAAAGATTGTTGATGACGTAAAAAGGGTGTAGGTTGTTGATTAACTGGTGAAAACAATCTTGGTGTTTGGGGTTGAAAGGGTTGCTGATGTGAGTAGAAGGGTTTGGTTTGTTGGTTAAATTGTGTATTTATTGGTCTGTTGAATGTAGAGTACTGTGTGTTATAATAGGGTCTTGCTGATTGTTGAGGAATAAAGGTTGGTCTTGCTGTTCGGTGATTTGTCGTTGGTCTGTTTATAATTTGGTTATTTGACTTCATGTAGAATATATTCTGCTCTTTGAGGCAATATGAAAATGCTTCTGTTAAATTACTAGGCTTCATGGCCCTTATTGTACAGCCCCAAAGGTTCTTTCAATCCTGTAAGGAAAACGTTCAGACACATTTCGGAGTAAAGATCTCTTTTAGCTCTGATAACGTTTGCATCACTTTCATGAATTTGAAGATGGTTATTAACAGTGGATAAAATTTCAATAATTTCACTATAGTATTGATCGACTGCTTTATTACCTTGTCGTAAGTTATGCAGGTCTTTAATGAGAGATGTTTCATTACGCTTATCAGAGTAATGAAGAATTAAATTATTCTTGATATCAGCCCAAACGAGAGGTGTACCGTACATGTTCAGCACTTCATTAGCTGGTCCTTCTATTTTGTTTCTGATAGCACGTAATAGAATTGCAGCATATGTAGTACCATCGATACATGCAACTAAGGACAAAATTTCCTCTGCGTTTTTGAGAAAATCGTACAAAAGTCTAGGATTGCCATTAAATTTCGGAAGATCTTTAATTGCATCCGGAACTTTCAAACTATTAAACACATTAGTTATCATTTGGGCTGTTTGAGCAGCTTGAGCTGTCTGAGCAGCTTGAACTATTTGGGCAGATTGGGCTGTCTGAGCATCTTGAGCTAATTGTACATTATTCTCCGTCATTTCTATTTCGTTAAGATTTTCACTAGTTAAAAACTCTTTAGAATTCGAGGTTTTAATTGAATCAAATAATATAGAAAGATTTAACAAATTTTCTTGGAATAAATCACTTTCACTTTCAGAAGAATTTCTTTCACAAGTTATAGGTAATTTGTCACAAAGTTTTTCCTTTTTTAGTTTACACTTTTCACCTTTATTCTTTAAATTAAAAATGCTCTTCATTGATTTTTTTTTGTTGTTTAAGTACGAAACTGTATTATATGCATTTATTTAATGATGAATTGGTTAATTTATTAATTATCTTATATACTATAAATATATATATATATGGAGTAAATTAAAATCAAAAATTTTTATTTTATTTATTATTTTTTATAGCTAGAGAAAAAAAATGTTTAACTATATATACTTTTAAGGAAAGGAAAAAAGGAATTGAGCTTGACTTACAGCACAAATATCAAAAATTGTTTCATTATTCCTATTCGATGATCCGTCGTAATATTCCAAATGATCAAGTTCCTGATATGGTTGCAAGTGATTTTTGTTCGATGGAAGTCTTTAAGGTTCCCAATTAAAGGGTAAAAACACACCAGGAGATTTCTGAATCAACGATAATCCGCCGTTGGAGGTTTTTCAGAAGTTTCCTGTATTGCTAATTAATTGCACTCTTTTTTCACAACTACCGATATGCTGTCGATATTGCAAACTATTTACCGATAAACCGTCGATATTTAATTTACACGAAAAAAGGTGAATTAATTGATAGCTTATCGAATAGCTATCCTACCGACTGCGCCAGTTAAGTATTTGAACTTTGTATTTAAAAAAAAAACAACAACTTTGAACTAAAAAAAATTTATTGTTCATACCTCGACCGAATATATAAGACTGTCTAACTAAAATGTACTTATTGTATTCTATCGTTATAATTATGCCTTAAAAATGCTTATTATACAAAACGTGCCGTCTGCGGCACGGGAAGCTAGGTGTCTTCTTACTGGAATGCCTGGCAACAATTTTAATGTGTATGCACTGAATTGCAAGATGAGGAATTTGCAATGAAGATTATGTAGATTCGGGTATGCTCGTAACTCGCGCGGCAATTTTAATCGTCGTGACGGTGGCTGATGTTTATAAAAGCATCAAATGTCAAGTCACCGTCCAACGAAAAATATTCTGGACTTGTTTAATCAAGTCCAGAATAAATGAAAATTCTCTCAGGGTGAAAATGCAACTATGCATTTTCTACCCTGAACGAAGGCTCTTGATCGCGACAAAAGTGATCAAGAGCCGAGTTGAGTTTAAAATTTGATAAACGGCGGTTCGTAGAGTGGGATTCAGTTTCCGAAAACGATAGTCGAGTTTTTTTTTTTACAGAAATAGAGTTGTGAAAAAAAAACGACATATACGGCGGTTGCGATTAAAAAGAGTTGCTTTTGAATCTAGGTCTCTGTGTAGTTTTATAAGAATAAAGTTAAACTAGAAAAAAAAGGTTTTAGGATCATAAATTGGTTAAAGGTGAAAATAGAAAAACATTGGAATATATAACAAAAAATTGTACAACAAGAATTGTGGTGTTAAAAAAAAAAGAAATATATAAAATTAAAAGAATAGTTTTTGATACAAGTTTGGAGATAGATTTGGAAATAAAAGTGAAAATAAGAAAAATGTGTTTTGGATAAAGTACCCGCCATTCCTCACCATATACGTAACAAAATTGGCGCAGCCGGTAGGATAGAGGAAGCCTACTTTAAACCAACGAAGTATAAGCGCTCGAAAACCCTCTATCCTACGAATCTAAAAGGGGTTTAGGACGAGATCGAATACTGGGCAAGACACCCTACCCTCCGCCTGAAGTTGAGTCTGGCTTCAGGAGTATTTCGATCTTGTCGGCTCCCAACGATCGATGTCGGACAGTTTTAACTGCCTCTGTTCGAAAAACACGCAGCCACCCCCTCATCAAAGCACAAAGTGCCAACGTGGGACAATAGCGGGCTTCATCCCAGCCCAGGAACATAAGACGTCCATAGCCGAAAATTCCAACGCGAAACTTGAAGGAAGAATCCTCAACCGACAATCTGCGATCCGGAGCTGAAAGGGACTTCGAAGTAGGCAACGCGCCCCCCTTTCAGCTTTTATCCAGGGGAATTTAAGAAGGCCACGGGACCCCCCGGCAGCAAAAGAACTTCAACCACAAAAACCAGCGATCCTGAATTGAGAGGGACCTCGAAGAAGGCAATAAGCCCCCCTCTCAATTTGAACCAAGGGAATTAAGACGGCAGAAGCCCTCTAGCTGCAAATTTTACACACGGTGGTCCATGAGCGAGGAAAGCTCCCACCAAGAAACACCGCCGGATATCCAGCTTCCATCAACTCCTCAACAATCCTCCTCACCGGGCGACGCACAGGAAGTTCCGTCCCGGAACGAAGGAGGCAACGAGGGAGCAACATCCGCACCAGAGGGTGAAGCGCAAACACCCCCAACAATATCAACAGTAAAAGGAGTCACGTTAAGGAGCGGGACAACCCTGACAGGTCCCAACCAAGTAAGAAACACTTTAAATTTAGAAATATATTTAAAAAATTTGGAAGAGAAAGTGCGAAACTCCTCCGAACTCTCTGTGAATCAGTACGACTCAGTAGAAAAGCAGATCGAAAAGTCGAGAAAAGAAAGATTGGAAACAATCGAAAGATTTAAAATTAACACAGAGAAGTTCAACAAGAGCTTAAAGGAGTTTGGAGAATTTTCGCACTCTCTCGGGGTAGATATCATTCAAAATAATAGTGCTGGATTAAGAGAAAGTGCCATCGAAGACAGTGTGGGTGATTCCACCGCGAGTGAATTCCTTTTAAATTGGCTGGGCGACTCCTTTCTGGAGAAAATAGTTCCCCAACAGTAGCAAGATTAAAGTCAAAAATCCCCAGTATAAACATGGCAGATTACGCGAAAATCGCCAAACTGACTGCTCAGCTGGTTCCCTTATTCTCAGGAGAACAGCACCCAAAATTGAGCCTTGAGCTCCAAACATTTCTAGGCTGCTGCAGGCAGGTAATACAGTGCATTTCGGTGGATGAACTAACAGCATTTTTACAAATCTTTCCCACCAGACTTCGGGGCGAAGCTTACCAGCTTTTTGCCGCCCGCTACTTTCAAAGAACTAGAAGAACGGCTAAATCGCACATACCTGCCTAGAGAAACTTACCAGGAACTGGTAAATAAATTAATCACCACAAGGCAGTATCCCTTAGAAAACCTCACAGCCTTCACGGCACGAGTAAAACAAATGCTGGCACTCTGCAATGAAGCAGCAGAATCCAAATACGGAGCCACAGCAGCACCAGCTGTTAAAACGCAGCTAGAAGATTTCGCGAAAAACGCACTAAAAACAGGAGTCAATAACCCATATATATGCCAATACCTTCTGACCATGACTGACGGCACGGTGGATGACCTCGTACAAAGAGCACTTGACAAGGAGAGTCTCCAGCAAAGTGCTCTATTCCTGCAACCTCCAGGACAATTCCAAACAAATATGATGCAGAATACATTGCCAAATTCTGCCTGTACCAGTGTACCAAATAACGCACAATTAACTCAAAGTAGTACTCTAGTAAATCAAATCGTATATAATCCTGGCATCATATCCTATTCTCAAGATCCCCGGCAACACAATATAACCACTAACCCAAGTAGTCACATTCAGCAGCCGCAGTTCACACAGGCAAACACATCACCATACATCAAACAGGAGCCAAGATCTCCTAATAAAAATTATAATGTACAAAATAAAAATAATTATTTAAATAAAATCAGTTGTAGTTTTTGTAATTCAAGAGGCCATACATACGCCGATTGTTTGAAACGTAAAAATACGCCGTACTGTGTGAACTGCAAAATGTATAATCATGACGTGCGTGACTGCAGAAGGAACAACAATAGTTTTCAAAGACCTCAAAACAGAGAAGCACCAAACCAACGTCCTAGAGAGCCGCAAAACCCCAATAACAACTCCAGAGTATATAATGTGCGTAAAAAGTGCGAATTTTGTGGTCGTTCTGGACATGCAGTAAATACCTGCCAACAAAACGTAAATGGGAAGCCCGGAGTCAGGGAAACGACGTACAGTCGACCCAAAACTCCCCCGCTCGACTTTAAAACTCCCGTCTAATAAATTAGGGTCTCCTCAGCAGCCCGATTCCAGTGTCGCTACAGTAAAACTTCCTTTAGACATAGGCCGGAACGGCCAAACTAAACTAGTAGTAGACACAGGCGCTGAGGTTAGTATAATAAAGAAAAGGTCATTAAAAGATCCCAAAGAAATTAACCACAATGAGGCATGTACTCTTCAGACCCCATTTGGTACCGGAAAGACGCTGGGAAATTGCCAGGGAAACTTCGTTTTCAAAAACAAAATTCCCTGCAAGTTTCAAGTCGTAAAGAACTTGCCTGGCCTTTCCGATGATGGACTTCTAGGAAATGATTTCCTAGCAAAAAACTGTAACGTAGAGGGCCCTAATAAGGCACTAAGGTTTCCTCGCACGGAAACTAATCCAGACGAATTTGCTTTGCCATTAGAGTTTGAAACGGACAAGCTACATTCTGAAAAAGCAGTCGAAGTAAGAACACTTGCAGAAGAGGTAGAGTCTAAACAGGCAGAACTATCCACCTGCAGTGTCTTCAAGGCTTCTCAAATGAGAAAAGCTGGCTGCCAAGCTCCAAAAGAGCCCAAGGAATGTGAAAAAGGCTGTCTGGGCGAACAAGAGACCGATGAAATCAGGCAGCAATTGGTTACCTTTAAGGAACCAATCTGCATACCTGCGCGCTCTCAAATTGTTGCCCCAGTCCCGTTACAAACGCAAGAAGAAATGCTCTGTTTATCACAAGAACTAAGCGATGGAGTCTTCTTGGCAAACAGTTTGCTGTCATCTGGAGAAGAATTAGTGCTGGTTAGTATTCTCAACGCTAACAGTCATCAAGTAGTCATACATAGCTTAAAGTTACAGCTATTTCCAATAAACGACTACACCATAGTCCCATTAACACACACAAAAGTCCACAAAAGAACATACATTCCACTACCAAATTTAGAGGCAATATCAAACAACCCAAGAGACGGAACTGAGTGCCTAAAGCCTGCCAAAAAGGTGCATATAGCTCTTCCGTCCAAAATCCCGAGGCATAAATCACAACAACGGCCATATAAGAACGGTAGCGAGTCGCTAAAGCCTATATTAAAGGTGCATATTACTCCACCGTCACACAACACAAAACATTCTACATGGTCAAAAAGCAGTAGCATTGACGCGCATGAGTATCCCACACAACCTAAGGCAAAGACCACACAGGTGTACCAAACTCAACCGTCAACAAAGCAGGAAGCCAATACCCTGCAACATGCTAAGAACAACGAAATACAGCCTCAAAAGGAATAGCAAAAGCCTCATCTATTTACAGGTCAAAGACTTAAAAGGAAGAGTAAGTCAAACCAAGGTTCAGCAGAAAAATCAGCTATTTTACAACATGTACGATATCTATACCCGGATAATGAGACTCCGGACCACCCAAAACAATACCCGCGTATTGCTAGGCTAGAGCAAGAACTCAGCCTAGACCCCAATTTGACCGCGGAAGAAAAAATTTCGATATCGGAACTCTGCGAAGAGTATAACGATATCTTCTTCCTCAAAGGTGACAAACTCACCTATACAAATGCGATAACGCATAATATTCCATTGGTGCAAGATCAAGCACCAATCAATCAAAAAGTGTACCGCTTACCTGAAACACAGCGGAAAGTCATTAACGAGCAGCTAAAAGAAATGCTAGACAGCGGGATAGTCCAGTCTAGTAAAAGCCCTTGGAATTCACCTCTACTAGTTGTCCCCAAGAAAGCGGGACCTGACGGTGAAAAAAGGTGGCGCGTCGTTGTCGATTTTCGTAAATTAAACGAAAAGACAATTGGAGACGCATTCCCGCTACCCCGAATCGAGGATATTCTCGACCAACTAGGTCACGCAAGGTATTTCACCACACTCGATTTGGCCAACGGCTATCACCAAGTTCTAGTCGACAAAAAAGATCGACATAAAACTGCTTTCAGCACAAGCTATAGGCACTACGAGTTCAAGCGTATGCCATTCGGACTCAAAGGAGCCCCCGCCACATTTCAACGCCTAATGAATTTCGTCTTAACAGGCCTACAAGGCCTCGAATGTTTTGTCTACCTAGATGACATTGTCATCTATGGAAAATATTGAAATGACCACAACGAAAAGTTGAGGAAATTCTTCAATAAGTTGAGAGAGAACAACTTGAAACTGCAGCCAGAGAAGTGCCAGTTTCTACGAAGAGAAGTTGTTTACCTAGGACATAAATGTTCTAGCGAAGGAGCCCTACCAGACCCAAGTAAGACGGCCTGCGTCCAAACACTTCCTGTTCCAAAAACAGTAAGGCAAGTTCAGTCATTTTTAGGACTTGCCAATTACTACAGGAAATTCATTCCAGACTTCTCCAAAATTGTACGTCCAATCACGAATTTACTCCGAAAGGATGTAAAGTTCACTTGGACAGAGAAATGCCAAGAAGCATTTCAAAGCATAAAAAATGCTTTAATTTCTCCACCACTGTTAATTTACCCCGATTTTTCAAAATCTTTTAATCTTACTACGGACGCAAATAACGAGGCTCTAGGAGCTGTTCTTTCTCAAGGAGAAGTCGGAAAGGACCAGCCCATTGCCTACGCAAGCCGCACATTAAACAAAGCCGAAAGAAATTACTCTACTATAGAGAAAGAGTTATTGGCTATTGTCTGGGCTACGAAGAATTTCAGGTGCTATCTTCAAGGCCGGAAATTCACGGTCTATACTGACCATAAACCTCTCAAAGGTGTCTTCAATGTGAAAGACCCTACTTCCCGTTTGGTGAGATTTCACCACAAATTATCTGAATTCGATTACAACATCGAATATAAACCAGGGAAGTACAACACTAATGCCGATGCACTAAGTCGCATCCCTCAAGCATTAAAGGAAGACAGTTTAGGCAATACCTTAACGGTAAAAGCCCTAGTCCACCACACGATGGACTCAGATGTGGAGGAAGACAATTCCACAAATAATAAGAGAAAGAAGAAATCCGCTCATTGTTTCGTCGTGACTCGAGCTCAGAAGCAAAAGGCTCAAGAGACAATAAATAGCTCCAGTGTGGAGACAGAAGAGCACACGAAAGCGGACCAAAACGAAATTCAACTTACAGAGGCGGTAACACTAAACCCAGCATCGCTTGAGCAAAAAGTAAGTACTGATAAGACACCCGAAGTTATTACGAGCCCCACGGAGATCCAAACAATCTTAAAAGATTATCACGATTCTCCATTTGGTGGCCATCAAGGTGTCATAAAAACTTACAAACGCATAAGACGCAAGTATTGGTGGAGACACATGCTTAGCGACATCAAGAAATACATAAAAAAATGCCCAAAGTGCCAGACGATGAAAGCTTCTCCACAATATAAAATGCCCATGGTTATCACGGACATCGCAGAACAACAGTTCGACAAGGTTTACCTCGATATTGTAGGTCCATAAGAAGAGACGACCTCAGGTAACAAATATATCTTGACCTTCCAAGATAATCTAACAAAATTTGTCGACTGGTATGCCATACCTAATGCCGAAGCAGTCACAGTAGCGCAAGTTTTCTTTGATGAAATCGTTACGCGCTATCGCATACCCAAAAGAATACTCACCGATCAGGGAACAAATTTCCTGAGTGAATTATTCAAAAGAGTATGTAACCTTCTAAAGGTAAAGAAGTTACAGACTTCAGCATACCACCCATAGTCTAATGGAGCACTAGAGCGTGCTCATAGACCTCTAATAGAATACCTGCGAACAATCGTAGATGAAAATCCCAAAACATGGGACCAATACCTACGAACCGCTGCATTCGTTAATAACAACAGTGTACACGAGGGTACTAAACTTACCCCAATGGACTGCCTATACGGCTTCACAGCGGATGTCCCATCAAATTTAAAACGGGACCCTGAACCCGTTTACAATCATGAGAGCTATTATCATATACTGAAGTATAAGCTCCAAAAATCATATGCCACGGCAAGAAGGAACTTATTGGCAAGTAAACAGCGCTCAAAGGGGTACTACGATAAGACAGTACGACCCCTAACGTTCCATATAGGAGACAAGGTCCTCATCAAAAATGAAAGCAGAAAACATAAACTTTCTCAAATCTGGGTAGGACCTTATCAGGTAATAGCAATACCAAGTGATGTGAATACCACAATCAAAATTGGTAAGCGAATGGTGACGGTACATAATAATCGTTTAAAACCATATTTCGAATAAAAGCATGTTGTACAAAAATGAACCAGGTCGACTTGAAATTCCTACTTCAGTGTCCATTAAACGTCATTTCAATACCTCCCCAAAAACATTTGCGGTGGAGTCACTCCACTGCCCAGTTTAAAACGGCACAATGCGAGTACAAATATAATTAAAGGATTATTTTCTTCCTCCGAATTGTCCACAGAAATGGCGCTAAAATTCATCGTATTTGCCCTCCTCATCCAATACACGATAGGAGAAATCGCCGACAAACCCTATGCTATAACCAAGCTAAATAGCTCGGGCATATTTTTCGAGGACCTAGGAAATCTCATGGTATATCATGACACCTGGAATGTCCTCACCGAAATAGACTTGGATGAACTAGATGCACAGATAAAGCTAGCAGAATATGCAGAGCACTTGGTGCATAAACTCTGCATAAATATAACAAACCCAGAAGACCTGTGTAACGTGCAGCAACTACACATACACGCTATAATAGATAGCGTACGAAAGCGCACGGAAACTATAAAGGAACTAGTACCAGGAAAACGCAAGGCCAGATCGCTATTTGATGGAATAGGCAATGCCATGCACTATTTGTTTGGAACTATGGACAGCAATAACGAGAAAGAAATTTACAGCAGGTTAGAAGAACTTGAATCAAATACACAAGCCCTAGCCGAGCTAGAGAAACAACAAATCAGTGTTGTAAAAACAACCTTGGAAAAGATTCAAAAACCGCTGGCTATGTTAATAGACAAACAACAAAAAATAGCCCACCAGATAAACGATCTCCACCATATGGCCGATGATTTAACTAGGAGACAACTGAGACAAGAGATTATATCAAGCCTATTGCTCCAAATCATCGAAGTTGAATATCGACAACAAGCCCTCCTGGATATAATAATGGCTAGTAAAACCAATCATATTCATCCACTCCTAATGTCTCCCAAAAATCTGTTGGAAATATACCGGAAGACGGCCTCGAATTGCCCGAATGACCAAAATTGTCTATCTGTTCTATACCTAACAGCGGGAGCTCAGTCACTCCTTATGCAGAGTAAATTGGTGGTGAGAATTACTCTCCCAATTTTTAATCTGCCAAAAATGAGGCTACAGCAGATTCAATGCTATCCTGTACCCAAGTCAGCAACTTACTCATTAATTCCAGACCCTGGTTATTCATAAATAGCCAATAGCGCAAAAACTCAGGAATTTCTCTTATTAAAAGGCGAGGACATGAAAATTTTCAAGAAAATAACAAGTAATTTGGAAGAAAACACGTATGTAGGCCGGCTGAACACGCCTATAATCAAAACGGCAACGTCCAACGAATGTGCCATTAAATTGCTATATAATCCTTTAAATGAAGTGCCCAAATGCAGCACCAGAGTACAAGCCCCCCAAAAGGACATGTTAATTAAACTAAACAAGCCAAATGCGTGGCTATTTTCATTTCTCACCTCCACGGTGCTACACTTCACATGTCCCGATCACTTTGTGATCTCGAAACTGGAAGGGCAAGGGATATTAGAGATAACGCAACCATGTCAAGTCCAAATAAGTGACAAAGTGGTCAAATATGAAGGTCAAAGAAACGCCCGCTGAAATTAACTCAACCCAAACAATTCCCACAATTTAATCATTCCTTATTTAATTTGAGTCTGGCTGACATTTTACCAGAATCTCAAAACCAAACGCAAGTCTCAATGGAAATTTTAACTGGAGACGATACTCACAAATCAGTCTACCAGGACACGCATTCACTAGAGGAAATTAGAGACAAAATTATTAAATACCAGGAAAAGATATCACGTAAAAACTCCCATATCCTGTCCACAACTTCTCTATCATTTACGAGCCTACTAGTTCTGGCCATAATGATCGCTGTGGCAGTAAAATATCTTAACCCTGTTGTCATCAAGATGAGACAACAGAGAAATCAACCACAAGGTAACCCCGAAAATTCATCAGAGGGAATTCCTTTAGGGGAGCGAACTAATGCTCCCCAACCCAGTTTAAGGCGAGCCAGAAGCCTCCCCAAAACAAAATCAGTCCAAATAGTGTAAAGGTGCGAACACGGACACTGTCAATATGGACTACTAATCAACCTAATTTAAACATAAAAGGTAGACCTGGTACGTAGAAACAAAAATGTACCAAAACGCAAGTAAAGGTACAACACAACATGTATTACAGGCAGCAAGGCCCAAATAACTACAGTGTAAATATAGAATTAGAATTTAATATAAACGGAAAATAGAATATATATAAGAAAAAATAAAGTACATAGAAGAAGTACGTAGTAACTAACAGTATAAGAAACTGAATATACAGTTGGAAGAAAAAAAAATGTAGAAGGATAAGTTAGAATTAATAAATATACTGGCGAGAATAGAATATATAGTAAACAATATAAAATACATACGGAAAATATAAAGTTAAAGAAAAATTACCTTAAAAGTAGACATAAATAAATATAAAACTATATGTATATAAATAAATAAAAAGAAAACAAAAAAAAAAGGGGTAGTATATAAAAATAGAATTAGTAAAACTTAATTCAAAATAATACATAGTTAAGACGGAATAAATTTCACCAGGCTCCTACCTAAACAAATAATTAGAAAATAAAAAGCAATTAACACATAATAAAAAAAAGTATAATGCAAGAAAAATTAATGTAAGAAATACAAGAAAAGTTTACCAGGCTACTACAAAAATTTTGGTTTATTATCGCATGAGCTATAATATTGTAAGCTATTTTTATAGTAGTTAGATTTAATTAAAATTTAAATAAGAAAAAAAAATAGATAATTAACTCACAAAAATGTAACGCCTAACCGAACCAACCAAGATCCAAAACCTCTAATGAGAACAAAAAGAAAAACAAAAAAAAACCACCAACGTAACCAGCCTAAGGTAGCAAATTCCAGAAACAAAACATTCAATTTTATTGTATTTGTTTTATTTATATTTTTTATGGAGACAAGCAAAAGGAAAAACAAGAAAGGCAGGAAAGGTATAAGCTAATTTAAAATTGAAAAAAAAAAAAAAATTTTAAAAAGAGAGCTTCCCGCAGGGACTTCATGCCCACTCCTCCTCGGAGTCATCCTCGACTTCTAAAGGGGGTGGGGTGGCCATCAAACTGCGTAGAATGCCCGTAACGGTTGATTCAAATACGGGATGGCAGCATGCGCAGAGTCCGTGCCGGCCGGTTATGTTGAGGGTACCGCCTGAATAAAAGAAAAAGGGTAAATATGGGTGGCCAACGTGCTAAATCAATTACCATCAGGACTTACCTCGCACAACCCACGCCTGCCCTTGGTGGGGATACAGAGGTATATCAGCCCAGTAGTGGCGGCCGGCCACGGCATCCGCGCCCCACATAGTGAAAGGCCGCTGTCCTCGCCGTAAAAGCACCAGACGAATCGGGCCCCGCCACGCAGGTATCACGTGGACCACGAAAATTAAGTTGGCCACAGAACTGAGGCCCGCCGGGCTGTGCCAGGGTTGATTACTGACTTTGATGGCAAACAACATCCTAACTGCAATCCGGATTTAATTAGACCACTGCAACGGCTTAAGATCAAATCTCGAATAAAACCGAGCAGAGAATTTAATCATGAGATCCATTGCCAAGACAAAGTAACAAACCTAGCAGAACGATAATCGGACACCCCGATAAGAGACGCAGAGACAAACAAATCAAAAACAGCTCTGCATATGCTAATCGCACAAATGACCTTCACCAAGAGTTATTAAGTAGTTAAGCTATGCCGGTTCTGGAACACTTTTTCCATACAAAAAGTGTCCGGAAATTTCAAACTATTTTGGTGGCTCTGGACTGGGTTCTGGGCCACTGAGGGGGATTCCGTCTAGTGGTATACGTCACAGGGTATGCCTGGAGAATTCCTTTCCTACCGTCTGGCTGACCAGGAGATGGCATTAACTTTTTAGTAATAATTCAAGTTTTTTTTTTTTACCCATGGTGTGCTGCGCCTAAATGTAGGCTTTTTTATTGTGATTTTGCTGTTTTCAAGTGTTGCGCCTAAATGCGGGCTTTCGGTTTTGAACTAATATTAGTAATAATTAAAATTAACGCTATGCTATTCTTCTTCATACCAATAGATTCTAGGACGTGCCAGTGGATAGGGTGTTGGTACTATTGGGGGACAAAATTTTCATCAGAAATCCTCTACGGGCTATGGTTCTCGAGATATTAGCGATTTTATCTTTTTAGATATTGTTAATATTAGTAATAATTCAAGTTAACCCTATGCTATTCTTTTTCATACCAATAGATTCTAGGAGGTGCCAGTGGATAGGGTATTGGTACTGTTGGGGGACAAAATTTTCACCATAAATC
Source organism: Dioctria rufipes (assembly GCA_963924295.1). NCBI lineage: Eukaryota > Metazoa > Arthropoda > Insecta > Diptera > Asilidae > Dioctria > Dioctria rufipes. The sequence continues at coordinate 134,001,881 of OZ002741.1, read as the reverse complement.
CTCTACGGGCTATGGTTCTCGAGATATTAGCGATTTTACCTTTTTAGATATAGTTAATATTAGTAATAATTCAAGTTAACCCTATGCTATTCTTTTTCATACCAATAGATTCTAGGAGGTGCCAGTGGATAGGGTATTGGTACTGTTGGGGGACAAAATTTTCATCAGAAATCCTCTACGGGCTATGGTTCTCGAGATATTAGCGATTTTATCTTTTTAGATATTGTTAATATTAGTAATAATTCAAGTTAACCCTATGCTATTCTTTTTCATACCAATAGATTCTAGGAGGTGCCAGTGGATAGGGTATTGGTACTGTTGGGGGACAAAATTTTCACCATAAATCCTCTACGGGCTATGGTTCTCGAGATATTAGCGATTTTACCTTTTTAGATATAGTTAATATTAGTAATAATTCAAGTTAACCCTATGCTATTCTTTTTCATACCAATAGATTCTAGGAGGTGCCAGTGGATAGGGTATTGGTACTGTTGGGGGACAAAATTTTCGTCAGAAATCCTCTCCAGGCTATGGTTCTCGAGATATTAGCGATTTTAGCTTTTAGATATAGTTAATATTAGTAATAATTCAAGTTAACCCTATGCTATTCTCTTTCATATCAATAGATTCTAGGAGGTGCCAGTGGATAGGGTATTGGTACTGTTGGGGGACAAAATTTTCATCAGACTGTGGTTTTCGAGATATTAGCGATCTTGCCTGTCAATATTACTAAAAATTCAAGTTACCCTGGGGAGCTGTAGATATCAGCATAATGTCGCCTTGGATTTGCTGTTTTCTTACTTGAATATGTCTTAGTGAGGAATTTGTAGATATCAAAAGTTCCGGATGACTTTCTATAGGCGTTCTGGGCATCAAATATGAAATGTTTACTAAACATTAGGCATGCTTCCCCTATTTATGATGTAATTTGATATCACCGCTGTAAACAAATTCGCATTTAAGCTGAATGAGTCATGCACACCTGTATAAACTTCCTGTTTAAAAAATTCGCATTTTAGCTGAATGAGTCATGCACATCTGTGTAAATAAATTTAAGCAATATCAGCACATTTATTCTTTTCACGTAATTTGATATCACACTTCCTGTAGGCAGCCAAAAATTTTATTTTATTGTTCCAAGAATTTTACCGATCGAAACGTTTCATTGGAATTCGCATAAAGTAAACAAATTTTCACATTTTCTTTTTATCTTGAAATTCATTCATGTAAACAAAGTAATCAAATTAATTTGAATGATTTATGTTTTTTTTTGTTTATCGTGTAATTCGATATCATCTCAGCCTGTAAGCAAATTCGTTGGAATTCATCTTGTGCAATGATTATTTTAGCAGCAGTATCATTCATGTTCACAAACCGTTCCTATAAAAGCACAAGCAAATCGCTAGGAGCCATCATTCAGTTTCAGTAAGTTAGTTTAAAATATAAAAAAATTAAAAATGTCTTCGGTGTTAGTAAATAAAAGTTTTTCAATAATTGAAAATTTGCGAAAAGATGTGATGGAGTGTTTAAAAAATTCAGTGAATAAAGACTATATTGTTAAAAAGTGCAATAGAAACATGCATAAATTTCAAGTTGCATTTCGGAAGTGCAATAAGAGTGCTAGGAAACGACATTTCGAGAGCTGTCTCGAGCAAATGAAAGCATTAAGAGCACTATTGAGAACTCCCCGTCGAGGTGGAGGAATTACTCGCGTAAGAAGAAGTGATTTTGTAAAGTGGGAGGAAATAAAGACAGCGTTCGCAGACAGAATTCGACAAGGTGTTATTGCAAATTTAAAGCATATCGATCCGAAGCTATTTATGCAAGACGCTGCCAAATTATTTATGCGCCGCATTAAGAATACATTAAAACATTATTTTAATATTAAAATTTCTACAACGTTTTGCGGTGAATTTGTTAAGGAAACTGGTGACAATGAAATTATAAAAGACATTAAATATTTCCAAGCGAGAACTGCTGCAATTAGTGCAGATGATAATTTAGAGGAGTGGTTTAAATCAAACATTTTGGATCCAATAAACACTCAGCTGGAAGAATTCCAGGAAAAAGACAGTGGCTGGGCACTGCACTCTATAATACATCTAGCAGTACACATCAACAAGTTTGAACAACTTCGAGGATCTTCGTATATGCCCTTACCAAAGGAAATTGCATCAAAGAAAGCATGCATTAATGTGAAAAATAATGATGAAGCATGCTTCGCGTGGGCAGTAACATCAGCGCTATATCCTGCAGCAGCAAATGTTTGCTCTGATAGGACCTCATCGTATCCACATTACTCTACAGTACTAAATTTAACTGGGATAACATTTCCCATAACACTTAAGCAAATTACCCAATTTGAAGACCAGAACAATTTATCAGTAAACGTGTTCATCCTGGAGAAAGAGCATTTCCTCACCACAGTTCCAGTTAGACTTACGAAACACAGAATGGAGCGACATGTAAATCTCTTAATGCTACAAGATGACTATGACCAGGCTGATGATCATATGGATGATGATGATGATGCCGACAGATATCATTTCTGCTGGATTAAAGATCTTTCGCGCCTCATATCGAAGCAAACTTCGAAACATATTCATAGAGTGCATATATGTGAGAGATGTTTGCTCTACTTTTACTCTGAAGAAAAATTAGCATCACACACTCCCGAATGCGAGAATCAAAACGACTGCAGAATTATGTTTCCCTCAGAGGAAAAGAAATGGTTGGAATATAAGAATTATAACCATAAGAATCCAGTCCCGTTTTGTGTGTATGCCGATCTTGAATCAATATTGAAGCCGATTCAGGGAAACAATCAAAATACACAGCGAATCCAGGAACATGAAGTTCACAGCATAGGGTTCTACTTCCACTGCAAACATGATGCTAAGCTCTCATATTACCGAGCATATCGAGGAAAGAATTGTCAACAATGGTTTGCATTAGAATTGCAAAAAATTGCCTCCATAGCTGTACAGGAAAAGCTGAACATCAGGCCAATGCAACCCTTGACTAAAGAGGAACGGCGTTCACATATGGAAAATACTTGCTGTCATATATGTGAAAAAACGTTTGCAGCCGATGAGGAACGAGTCCGGGACCATTGCCATTTAACAGGTAAATACTGAGAAGCATAATTCAATTCATTACTTTTCATAAATTCTTTTAACAGGAAAATACCGAGGGCCAGCGCACAATGCATGCAATCTGATGTATCAAGATTGCTCCATAGTTCCAGTAATTTTTCATAATTTATCCGGATATGATGCCCACTTCATAATTAAGGATATAGCTACATCTTTCCCAGGAAAAGTTGATCTCTTGCCAATAAACAAGGAAAGATATATCTCGTTCACCAAGCACATGGACGGCGGCCACATAAAATTCAGATTCATCGATTCCTTCCATTTTATGGCCGAATCTTTAGATAAGCTTTCATCATTGCTGCCAATGGATAAATTGAACACTACAAGATCAGTATGGCAAGGATTGAATGATGACACTATCAAACTTCTTACACGCAAAGGTGTCTTCCCATATGATTTTATTGATGACTGGGATAAATTGGATTTCCGGAACTTGCCAACACAAGAAGCGTTCTACAATAAACTGACTGACAGTGCTATATCTCCTGAGGACTACAATCATGCTGAAAAGGTCTGGCAAAAATTTGAAATAAAAACACTTGGTGAATATTCAGATCTATACCTTAAGACTGATGTTCTACTATTGGCCGATGTGTTTGAGAACTTTCGAGAAGTGTGCATGAAGACATACAATTTAGATCCAGCACATTATTACACCATGCCAGGCTTAACATGGGATGCTATGCTGAAATACACTAATGTCAAATTAGAGCTGATAACCGACGTAGATATACTGCTATTCATAGAGAGAGGCATTCGAGGTGGTATAAGTCAATGTTCGAACAGATATAGTAAAGCAAATAACAAATATATGGATGATTTTAAGCCTGAGGAGAAAGAGAAATACCTGATGTATTATGATGTGAATAACCTTTATGGATGGGCCATGTCACAGCATTTACCAACCGGAGGATTCAAATGGGTTGATGTTCCCAATATTGTCGTTTCCGAAATTCCTGATGATTCTCCAACTGGATACATATTCGAAGTCGACTTGGATTATCCTCAACATCTACATGATAAACATAAGGACTTACCGTTTTGCTCTGAGCATGCAGCACCACCTGGAGCAAAATTAGAAAAGCTTCTGACAACATTACATTCAAAAATTAAATATGTTATACACTACCGAAACTTGAAGCAATGCTTATCACATGGACTCATCCTGAAAAAAGTGCACCGGGTACTTCAATTCAACCAATCAGCTTGGCTTAATCCATATATTGACTTAAATACCACCAAACGGAAGGAGGCTACCAGTGATCATGAGAAGGACAGCTATAAGAAGATGAATAATGCAGCTTTTGGTAAGACCATGGAAAATGTTCGCAAGTATAGCGATATAAAGCTTTGCGTAAAGTGGGAAGGTCGCTATGGTGCAAAAGCTCGGATTGCGGCACCCAACTTCCACAGTGCAACGATATTTGATGAGAATTTAGTTGCTGTGGAATTAAGGCGACTGAAAATCTTATTCAATAAGCCCCTCTATATTGGAATGGCAGTTTTGGAAATTTCAAAGATATGCCTCTATGATTTCCACTACAGTTTTATGCAGCGCGAATTTGGAGATAAATGTAAAGTCATGTATACAGATACAGATTCTCTAATATATGAACTTGAAGAGAAAAATGCATATGAGTTTATGGCTGAAAATATAAACAAATTTGATACAAGTGATTACCCAGAAGATAATCAATTCAATTTACCGCTCATGAATAAAAAGATTCCTGGTCTAATGAAGGATGAACTGAATGGGAAAATCATGAGCGAATTTGCAGGCTTGCGCTCGAAAATGTACAGTCTACGTATAAACGATGGTAAAACTGTAAAGAAAGCAAAAGGAGTAAAGACTAATGTAGTCCAGAGGCATATCAATTTCGAAGACTACGTCGAATGTTTGAATAACAAGCGAGTATTAACTGCTAATCAGAGCTCCATACGATCGCATAACCATAATGTCTACACGATCAGCCAAAAGAAAATTGCATTGAATCCATATGATAACAAGCGGTATATTATGAGTGGGACAACGGATACTCTACCATGGGGACATTACTCTATTCAATCAGAACAGCAAGGAGCAGACGCAGAAAAACATATAATCTAAGGCTAGTCTAAGATATGTATTGTAAATAAAAATTGTATTATAGCTAAAACACCATTTAATGAAATAGTTTGTTTTAATTGTATTATAGTCTAAGATAGTGTACACTATTGTAAAATAAAGGAAAATATTATAATTATAGGGTAACCGATTTAAGGAAGCCTAATATAGAATGATACCTTAAGAATTAAATGTTAATCTAGAATGATACCTTAAGAATTAAATGTTAATATTTTTCAATTTATAATAAATCAATAATAATATTTTATATATGGTATTCTTTTATTCAATTTCCCTACTATGTCCAGAGCTCATAATATTTGCCCACTACCGTGAGCTCCTATTCGGGCGGTTGAGCGTTTTACCCAGAATGTTAGGATGACTTAAGAAAAAAACATTTACACGTGGACTCGACCTTGACTTCGGCATCACCTTTGAAACCGGAAGGGAGTCTGATCTTTGACCTTCATCCGGAAGTGTATTATATATATATATATATAAGTGTATAATCAAGCATTTCATGGGGACTCCATATTGCTTTTCAAAACAGGTTAGATAACAGCTTAACAGCTTTTTAAACAGGTCTGATAACAGCTTAACAGCTTTTTAAACAGGTCCGATAACAGCTTTTCAAACAGGTCTGATAACAGCTTAACAGCTTTTAAACAGGTCTGATAACAGCTGAACAGCTTTTTAAACAGGTCTGATAACAGCTTAACAGCTTCTTAAACAGGTCTGATAACAGCTTAACAGCTTTTTAAACAGGTCTGATAACAGCTTAACACCTTTTTAAACAGGTCCGATAATTTAACAGCTTTTCAAACAGGTCTGATAACAGCTTAACAGCTTTTCAAACAGGTCTGATAACAGCTTAACAGCTTTTTAAACAGGTCTGATAACAGCTTAACAGCTTTTAAACAGGTCTGATAACAGCTTAACAGCTTTTTAAACAGGTCAGACCTGTTTAAAAAGCTGTTAAGCTGTTATCAGACCTGTTTTATAAGCTGTTAAGCTGTTATCAGACCTGTTTAAAAGCTGTTAAGCTGTTAGCAGACCTGTTTAAAAAGCTGTTAAGCTGTTATCAGACCTATTTAAAAGCTGTTATCAGACCTGTTTAAAAGCTGTCAAGCTGTTCTCATACCTGTTTAAAAAGCTGTTAAGCTGTTATCAGACCTGTTTAAAAGCTGTTAAGCTGTTATCAGACCTGTTTGAAAAGCTGTTAAGCTGTTATCAGACCTGTTTGAAAAGCTGTTAAGCTATTATCGGACCTGTTTAAAAAGGTGTTAAGCTGTTATCAGACCTGTTTAAAAAGCTGTTAAGCTGTTATCAGACCTGTTTAAGAAGCTGTTAAGCTGTTATCAGACCTGTTTAAGAAGCTGTTAAGCTGTTATCAGACCTGTTTAAAAAGCTGTTCAGCTGTTATCAGACCTGTTTAAAAGCTGTTAAGCTGTTATCAGACCTGTTTGAAAAGCTGTTATCGGACCTGTTTAAAAAGCTGTTAAGCTGTTATCAGACCTGTTTAAAAAGCTGTTAAGCTTTTATCTAACCTGTTTTGAAAAGCAATATGGAGCCCCATGAAATGCTTGATTATACACTTATATATATATATATATAATACACTTCCGGATGAAGGTCAAAGATCAGACTCCCTTCCGGTTTCAAAGGTGATGCCGAAGTCAAGGTCGAGTCCACGTGTAAATGTTTTTTTCTTAAGTCATCCTAACATTCTGGGTAAAACGCTCAACCGCCCGATTAGGAGCTCACGGTAGTGGGCAAATATTATGAGCTCTGGACATAGTAGGGAAATTGAATAAAAGAATACCATATATAAAATATTATTATTGATTTATTATAAATTGAAAAATATTAACATTTAATTCTTAAGGTATCATTCTAGATTAACATTTAATTCTTAAGGTATCATTCTATATTAGGCTTCCTTAAATCGGTTACCCTATAATTATAATATTTTCCTTTATTTTACAATAGTGTACATCATCTTAGACTATAATACAATTAAAACAAACTATTTCATTAAATGGTGTTTTAGCTATAATACAATTTTTATTTACAATACATATCTTAGACTAGCCTTAGATTATATGTTTTTCTGCGTCTGCTCCTTGCTGTTCTGATTGAATAGAGTAATGTCCCCATGGTAGAGTATCCGTTGTCCCACTCATAATATACCGCTTGTTATCATATGGATTCAATGCAATTTTCTTTTGGCTGATCGTGTAGACATTATGGTTATGCGATCGTATGGAGCTCTGATTAGCAGTTAATACTCGCTTGTTATTCAAACATTCGACGTAGTCTTCGAAATTGATATGCCTCTGGACTACATTAGTCTTTACTCCTTTTGCTTTCTTTACAGTTTTACCATCGTTTATACGTAGACTGTACATTTTCGAGCGCAAGCCTGCAAATTCGCTCATGATTTTCCCATTCAGTTCATCCTTCATTAGACCAGGAATCTTTTTATTCATGAGCGGTAAATTGAATTGATTATCTTCTGGGTAATCACTTGTATCAAATTTGTTTATATTTTCAGCCATAAACTCATATGCATTTTTCTCTTCAAGTTCATATATTAGAGAATCTGTATCTGTATACATGACTTTACATTTATCTCCAAATTCGCGCTGCATAAAACTGTAGTGGAAATCATAGAGGCATATCTTTGAAATTTCCAAAACTGCCATTCCAATATAGAGGGGCTTATTGAATAAGATTTTGAGTCGCCTTAATTCCACAGCAACTAAATTCTCATCAAATATCGTTGCACTGTGGAAGTTGGGTGCCGCAATCCGAGCTTTTGCACCATAGCGACCTTCCCACTTTACGCAAAGCTTTATATCGCTATACTTGCGAACATTTTCCATGGTCTTACCAAAAGCTGCATTATTCATCTTCTTATAGCTGTCCTTCTCATGATCACTGGTAGCCTCCTTCCGTTTGGTGGTATTTAAGTCAATATATGGATTAAGCCAAGCTGATTGGTTGAATTGAAGTACCCGGTGCACTTTTTTCAGGATGAGTCCATGTGATAAGCATTGCTTCAAGTTTCGGTAGTGTATAACATATTTAATTTTTGAATGTAATGTTGTCAGAAGCTTTTCTAATTTTGCTCCAGGTGGTGCTGCATGCTCAGAGCAAAACGGTAAGTCCTTATGTTTATCATGTAGATGTTGAGGATAATCCAAGTCGACTTCGAATATGTATCCAGTTGGAGAATCATCAGGAATTTCGGAAACGACAATATTGGGAACATCAACCCATTTGAATCCTCCGGTTGGTAAATGCTGTGACATGGCCCATCCATAAAGGTTATTCACATCATAATACATCAGGTATTTCTCTTTCTCCTCAGGCTTAAAATCATCCATATATTTGTTATTTGCTTTACTATATCTGTTCGAACATTGACTTATACCACCTCGAATGCCTCTCTCTATGAATAGCAGTATATCTACGTCGGTTATCAGCTCTAATTTGACATTAGTGTATTTCAGCATAGCATCCCATGTTAAGCCTGGCATGGTGTAATAATGTGCTGGATCTAAATTGTATGTCTTCATGCACACTTCTCGAAAGTTCTCAAACACATCGGCCAATAGTAGAACATCAGTCTTAAGGTATAGATCTGAATATTCACCAAGTGTTTGTATTTCAAATTTTTGCCAGACCTTTTCAGCATGATTGTAGTCCTCAGGAGATATAGCACTGTCAGTCAGTTTATTGTAGAACGCTTCTTGTGTTGGCAAGTTCCGGAAATCCAATTTATCCCAGTCATCAATAAAATCATATGGGAAGACACCTTTGCGTGTAAGAAGTTTGATAGTGTCATCATTCAATCCTTGCCATACTGATCTTGTAGTGTTCAATTTATCCATTGGCAGCAATGATGAAAGCTTATCTAAAGATTCGGCCATAAAACGGAAGGAATCGATGAATCTGAATTTTATGTGGCCGCCGTCCATGTGCTTGGTGAACGAGATATATCTTTCCTTGTTTATTGGCAAGAGATCAACTTTTCCTGGGAAAGATGTAGCTATATCCTTAATTATGAAGTGGGCATCATATCCGGATAAATTATGAAAAATTACTGGAACTATGGAGCAATCTTGATACATCAGATTGCATGCATTGTGCGCTGGCCCTCGGTATTTTCCTGTTAAAAGAATTTATGAAAAGTAATGAATTGAATTATGCTTCTCAGTATTTACCTGTTAAATGGCAATGGTCCCGGACTCGTTCCTCATCGGCTGCAAACGTTTTTTCACATATATGACAGCAAGTATTTTCCATATGTGAACGCCGTTCCTCTTTAGTCAAGGGTTGCATTGGCCTGATGTTCAGCTTTTCCTGTACAGCTATGGAGGCAATTTTTTGCAATTCTAATGCAAACCATTGTTGACAATTCTTTCCTCGATATGCTCGGTAATATGAGAGCTTAGCATCATGTTTGCAGTGGAAGTAGAACCCTATGCTGTGAACTTCATGTTCCTGGATTCGCTGTGTATTTTGATTGTTTCCCTGAATCGGCTTCAATATTGATTCAAGATCGGCATACACACAAAACGGGACTGGATTCTTATGGTTATAATTCTTATATTCCAACCATTTCTTTTCCTCTGAGGGAAACATAATTCTGCAGTCGTTTTGATTCTCGCATTCGGGAGTGTGTGATGCTAATTTTTCTTCAGAGTAAAAGTAGAGCAAACATCTCTCACATATATGCACTCTATGAATATGTTTCGAAGTTTGCTTCGATATGAGGCGCGAAAGATCTTTAATCCAGCAGAAATGATATCTGTCGGCATCATCATCATCATCCATATGATCATCAGCCTGGTCATAGTCATCTTGTAGCATTAAGAGATTTACATGTCGCTCCATTCTGTGTTTCGTAAGTCTAACTGGAACTGTGGTGAGGAAATGCTCTTTCTCCAGGATGAACACGTTTACTGATAAATTGTTCTGGTCTTCAAATTGGGTAATTTGCTTAAGTGTTATGGGAAATGTTATCCCAGTTAAATTTAGTACTGTAGAGTAATGTGGATACGATGAGGTCCTATCAGAGCAAACATTTGCTGCTGCAGGATATAGCGCTGATGTTACTGCCCACGCGAAGCATGCTTCATCATTATTTTTCACATTAATGCATGCTTTCTTTGATGCAATTTCCTTTGGTAAGGGCATATACGAAGATCCTCGAAGTTGTTCAAACTTGTTGATGTGTACTGCTAGATGTATTATAGAGTGCAGTGCCCAGCCACTGTCTTTTTCCTGGAATTCTTCCAGCTGAGTGTTTATTGGATCCAAAATGTTTGATTTAAACCACTCCTCTAAATTATCATCTGCACTAATTGCAGCAGTTCTCGCTTGGAAATATTTAATGTCTTTTATAATTTCATTGTCACCAGTTTCCTTAACAAATTCACCGCAAAACGTTGTAGAAATTTTAATATTAAAATAATGTTTTAATGTATTCTTAATGCGGCGCATAAATAATTTGGCAGCGTCTTGCATAAATAGCTTCGGATCGATATGCTTTAAATTTGCAATAACACCTTGTCGAATTCTGTCTGCGAACGCTGTCTTTATTTCCTCCCACTTTACAAAATCACTTCTTCTTACGCGAGTAATTCCTCCACCTCGACGGGGAGTTCTCAATAGTGCTCTTAATGCTTTCATTTGCTCGAGACAGCTCTCGAAATGTCGTTTCCTAGCACTCTTATTGCACTTCCGAAATGCAACTTGAAATTTATGCATGTTTCTATTGCACTTTTTAACAATATAGTCTTTATTCACTGAATTTTTTAAACACTCCATCACATCTTTTCGCAAATTTTCAATTATTGAAAAACTTTTATTTACTAACACCGAAGACATTTTTAATTTTTTTATATTTTAAACTAACACTGAGACTTACTGAAACTGAATGATGGCTCCTAGCGATTTGCTTGTGCTTTTATAGGAACGGTTTGTGAACATGAATGATACTGCTGCTAAAATAATCATTGCACAAGATGAATTCCAACGAATTTGCTTACAGGCTGAGATGATATCGAATTACACGATAAACAAAAAAAAACATAAATCATTCAAATTAATTTGATTACTTTGTTTACATGAATGAATTTCAAGATAAAAAGAAAATGTGAAAATTTGTTTACTTTATGCGAATTCCAATGAAACGTTTCGATCGGTAAAATTCTTGGAACAATAAAATAAAATTTTTGGCTGCCTACAGGAAGTGTGATATCAAATTACGTGAAAAGAATAAATGTGCTGATATTGCTTAAATTTATTTACACAGATGTGCATGACTCATTCAGCTAAAATGCGAATTTTTTAAACAGGAAGTTTATACAGGTGTGCATGACTCATTCAGCTTAAATGCGAATTTGTTTACAGCGGTGATATCAAATTACATCATAAATAGGGGAAGCATGCCTAATGTTTAGTAAACATTTCATATTTGATGCCCAGAACGCCTATAGAAAGTCATCCGGAACTTTTGATATCTACAAATTCCTCACTAAGACATATTCAAGTAAGAAAACAGCAAATCCAAGGCGACATTATGCTGATATCTACAGCTCCCCAGGGTAACTTGAATTTTTAGTAATATTGACAGGCAAGATCGCTAATATCTCGAAAACCACAGTCTGATGAAAATTTTGTCCCCCAACAGTACCAATACCCTATCCACTGGCACCTCCTAGAATCTATTGATATGAAAGAGAATAGCATAGGGTTAACTTGAATTATTACTAATATTAACTATATCTAAAAGGTAAAATCGCTAATATCTCGAGAACCATAGCCTGGAGAGGATTTCTGACGAAAATTTTGTCCCCCAACAGTACCAATACCCTATCCACTGGCACCTCCTAGAATCTATTGGTATGAAAAAGAATAGCATAGGGTTAACTTGAATTATTACTAATATTAACTATATCTAAAAAGGTAAAATCGCTAATATCTCGAGAACCATAGCCCGTAGAGGATTTATGGTGAAAATTTTGTCCCCCAACAGTACCAATACCCTATCCACTGGCACCTCCTAGAATCTATTGGTATGAAAAAGAATAGCATAGGGTTAACTTGAATTATTACTAATATTAACAATATCTAAAAAGATAAAATCGCTAATATCTCGAGAACCATAGCCCGTAGAGGATTTCTGATGAAAATTTTGTCCCCCAACAGTACCAATACCCTATCCACTGGCACCTCCTAGAATCTATTGGTATGAAAAAGAATAGCATAGGGTTAACTTGAATTATTACTAATATTAACAATATCTAAAAAGATAAAATCGCTAATATCTCGAGAACCATAGCCCGTAGAGGATTTCTGATGAAAATTTTGTCCCCCAATAGTACCAACACCCTATCCACTGGCACGTCCTAGAATCTATTGGTATGAAGAAGAATAGCATAGCGTTAATTTTAATTATTACTAATATTAGTTCAAAACCGAAAGCCCGCATTTAGGCGCAACACTTGAAAACAGCAAAATCACAATAAAAAAGCCTACATTTAGGCGCAGCACACCATGGGTAAAAAAAAAAAACTTGAATTATTACTAAAAAGTTAATGCCATCTCCTGGTCAGCCAGACGGTAGGAAAGGAATTCTCCAGGCATACCCTGTGACGTATACCACTAGACGGAATCCCCCTCAGTGGCCCAGAACCCAGTCCAGAGCCACCAAAATAGTTTGAAATTTCCGGACACTTTTTGTATGGAAAAAGTGTTCCAGAACCGGCATAGCTTAACTACTTTATTACTCTTCTAATAATAACTCTCATTTTGAAAAAGGGGAAGGATTGTTATGTACCAAATCCTGCATACCAAAAAATATGCAAAATAAAGGGATATCTAAAAATTTCTACAATATTAAAAGAATTCATCCATAAATTTTCACATAAGCTAACATGCCTAAAACATGGCTAGCTTATCAGTACAATCAGTGAAGAAAATTGCGTCAGCAATTTTCTTCACATTCCATAGAGTTGAAACAAAATTATTCCCATGGCAAATTTTGCCTTCAGCAAAATTTGCCAGTAGAAATATTTAAGTTTAAGTCGCGAAAAGAAGAGCGCGTCGCGAAAATACATTGTATGTATACGCGCGCGTCACCGTCCAACGAAAAATATTCTGGACTTGTTTAATCAAGTCCAGAATAAATGAAAATTCTCTCAGGGTGAAAATGCAACTATGCATTTTCTACCCTGAACGAAGGCTCTTGATCGCGACAAAAGTGATCAAGAGCCGAGTTGAGTTTAAAATTTGATAAACGGCGGTTCGTAGAGTGGGATTCAGTTTTCGAAAACGATAGTCGAGTTTTTTTTTACAGAAATAGAGTTGTGAAAAAAAACGACATATACGGCGGTTGCGATTAAAAAGAGTTGCTTTTGAATCTAGGTCTCTGTGTAGTTTTATAAGAATAAAGTTAAACTAGAAAAAAAAGGTTTTAGGATCATAAATTGGTTAAAGGTGAAAATAGAAAAACATTGGAATATATAACAAAAAATTGTACAACAAGAATTGTGGTGTTAAAAAAAAAAAATATATAAAATTAAAATAAAGAATAGTTTTTGATACAAGTTTGGAGATAGATTTGGAAATAAAAGTGAAAATAAGAAAAAGGTGTTTTGGATAAAGTACCCGCCATTCCTCACAAGGTACGTAACAGCCTGTAAGTCTGCAAAGCTCTGTAATTTAAATTTATATTTTAAACAATCGGCCCCTCCAAACTCTTCCAGAATTTGAAGGCCCCTGCTGAAAACCTCGACCTAGCATTACGTTTCCTGGACACTTACCAATACTTACCTCATTTCGTGTCATGAGACTTGCAGTGGAATTCCAATATTCCGTAAGACTGCAGTTTCGATCCCAGAATCGTTTCTTAAACTCTGATCTAACCGATTTATTCCTATATCGTTGAGATTTAAGCTTACCTCTTCGATAAAGCCCCTGAATTTGCTTTTGTTGTGAAGTTAAATTTTTCCTACCTTCATAACTCCATACAGGTCGCTCGGAATACTTACGTGGTTTTGGTTCATTCGCAGAATTTGGTGCTTTTACCGGGACAGGCTCTTGAATTAGCTATTCTTACAAATGCAAGTCTATCCTTCAAACTAATTTCGCTGTGTCCATGATATTTATGATGCATTCTCCTCTTGTCTTTACATCTTTCATTTCTAACAAGCCCCACATTTTCGTGATCAGTAGTCAAGGTTTTCTCCCATGTTGGCTTCAGAAATAGGTCACCCAATGTAGGTATACTTTTCACTCCATATCGTAAAGTATTGTCAACAGTATGTGCCAGTTTCTTCCATTTGGAGTATTGGTCATTAACGCCTAATGTGTTGTTTTCTGTTGTGTTGATTTTAATATCCCCTATTCAGGTATGAAACGGAGTTACTTGACTGCTATCTTGCCAAGCTGTGTGTACTATTTGTGCGCAATATGCGAAATTTCCAGAAGAATCATTGGTTGCGCTGCATTGGCTGGCATCTTGTATCAACAGCTTCATATTTATACAGTCGATTATAGTTCTATCCCTCAGGAAATCCATTCCAAGTATCCTGTCGGCTGGAATTGAATCAGTATAACCAATGGCATTAAATTGACAAGCCCGCTGATTGTTTTCTATCTGCAAGTTCGCCTGACAAGTGCCTATGGACCTCCTAGCGAACCCAAGGAGTCCTGCAATGCTTATTTTCAGTTGTGTCTGCACGGGCGTATTTCCTTTAATTCTATTGATCTTAATTAAGCTAAAGGTGGACCCAGTGTCAATTAAAAGTCTAAACTTACCTTCTAACGCTATGTCCGATGGCACTGTGATGACAAACTTACTCTTGGAATTCACTTCTTCACTCTCCCTCTGAGCTAAATACTTTTTCAGACAGTTTGCCGTATAGTGGTCCTGTGTTCGACAGAATTGGCAATAAAGTCCCTCCCGTCCTGAACGGAATTCATCTTGGATGCCAGTTGCATAGTTTGCCACTCTGACGTGATGAATTCGACAATTGGATTCCTCGTGTCCATATTCCTGACATTCAGTACAGAAGAATACTTGCTGGCACTCTCTCGCAAAGTGTCCACGCTGTCCGCATTGAAAACACTCAATAGATCTGGGAGGTGTTCTCCTTGTCGAAGATGCTTGGTATCTTCCTGATGACACTGGCCCTGTTCTGGGTAAGAAACGTGTCGAACACTGTCTGGGCTCGCGTCTGATAAAATCCCCCGTTGGCCATCTGTTTGGTGCACTTACTGTGTTTGGCTTTCGGTCTTCTTGCCATACTCCCGATTCTCTCACTTTTTGCATCTTTTTCGAAATAACTGGCTTCCTCTCTCACTTCTTCCAGTGACTCAAACTTTCGCCCTGTAAGGTGCACCTGCGTGGGTCTGCTCAACACACCAGCTTTAAAGGAAGTTACAGCATCGGCCTCCAACTCGGCTAGTAATCCCTTCTCCCCTCCCGGGTATTTGGCCAAGACAGCCTCTTTTATCTGATCGCGCATTTCTTTCATTCGATCCGCGAACTCCGTGATGTCCTCTCCAGGTCTCTGTCTACATTCCAGCATTTCTGTGCGTAATTCACTGAATGATTTTCGCGGCATGTATGCGGATTTTATTGCTTGCTGTAAGGTTTCGAAATTCTTCAGCTCCTGGGAGCTAATCATGTAATACGCATCATCCGTCAGCCGATATTTTACACATTTCATGAAAATAACATTTTCTGCTGCTTCCAGTCGGTCGTAAAGATCTTTGCAGCAACACAGAAATCGATATGCTTCCTTCGCTAGCTGTGGAGATCTTTCACCAGAGAACATTGGCACGTATTTTGACACCATGTCCATAATCTTATCATATGTATCTGCCATCTTGTACACTGTTACTGATTTCTTGTATATTTCCTTGTTTTTAACTCGTTCTGGTACTTTCACTTTTTCACTAATACCGTTTATACTTCACAGCAGCAAACCGAAAAATTAGTAGAACGCGCTCTAGAACAAATCTTTCGCAAAACTCATATCTTTATTATAGGTACTAATCGACCACCAATACTCAATATAATGTAAACATTCAAAACTATCATACCATTAACTCACTCAATTCAGCTATTATGCTTACATACAAACGAACATGCTCAACACTTTTTATTTTTTCTTATTCAGATGCACCCAATGAGAATACAACAAACCATACTTTACTTAAAACTTTCTACCTAATTAACCGCGTAAAGCCCGAATACATTTGTCCAAAAAACAAAGATCATTTCGTAAATATAACACGACGTTATTACGACTATCAAAATCCCGATAAATTAAATAAACGCGCGTACGACCAACGCCTAAATCGAAACGTGACGTCGAAACTGGTGAAATCCTTATTATCAACTATCATGTAGCTAAAACACAAATTATCACAAATTATTTACAAATATTTCACCTCATAAATTACTCCGAAGTTTATCATATCTTAAAATTAACATTTTCTGAAAAAAAAAAGAAATTGGGTCTGGTGTTTATTCTGGATGCGGGAGTAGCTTGTAAAAGCATTACTCCTCGATCGCCGCTAATGTATATGTGTGTATTATGATGAAGATGCGGGAGTAGCTTGTAAAAGCACAAGTCCTCGATCTCATCAATATATGTTGAAGTAGCTTAATTTAAAAAAAAAAAAATCACAAAACACAAAAATTTAAATCTAACACTTCTTAAATACCTGAAACGCAAATGGAGTAGCTAAAAAAGCATAACTCCCAAAATATAAAAAAAATGGAGTAGCTTAAAAAGCATAACTCCCAAAAAAATAAAAAAAAATGAAGCAGCTAAAAAGCATAACTCCCAAAAATAATAAAAATGGAGTAGCTAAAAACCATAACTCCCAAAAATTAAAAATTCACCAAACCTTTTTTACCGGCTGCGCCAAAATGTCGTGCCCCAAAAGCAATCAATAAACAAATCCAATAATTAAAAACGACACTCGAATTTCTTTTAACACAGTTTCTTTATTACTATAACCCAAACTGACCTATCTTAATACTTTTAAAACAATCTAACCCGAACCGAACTGTAACTTGATATCTAAAAACCAAAGTTGAATCGCGACTGAACACTGAACGGCACTCGCTAGACAAGTCATTGGACTTTTATGCACCAATATTCGGAAGTAAACTTTACTAACAACGCGGATGTAAACAAACGACAACAACCTTGCCGTTTGTTCTACCGGTTGCAGCACCTGAGTCGCTCAGTAGTAAACAATCGCTTTACATAATAATTACCATGCGAGGTTAATTATTATTGTAATCGTCGATTGTTCCACTAAGCGCTCATCGCAGCCAGCTGTTGAGCTAATCAGCAAAATAACCGACAGTTGCAGAACAGTACCATGCGAGGTTACTGTTTAGCAATTGCTAATTATTTCACTAAAATGCGCCCTTGGCAGGTGTATTTGCGAAGCGCACAAGCCATAAAAAAACACCTCTCCTAGCGCACAAGCAGGAATTTGCGAAGCGCACACCTATTGTTAAGGGATTACGCATTGTTTTGGAAACGCGCGGCTATGGTTAAGGTCAACGCATTGTTATAGCACGTATCTTTACCTGATCTATGCATTTTGCCTGATCTATGTAAGTTAAGTTAGTTTTTAAACTACTAATATCAATAGGAGGAGTACGCTCTGCGCCAAGCGCAAGGACACACAGTCAGGCAGGCAGGCACACACACACACACACACACACACGGAGGCAGGCTGTCAGGGGCACACACACGCGCGCGGAGCGATGCGGAGCGCGCGTGTGTGTGCCCCTGCCAGCCTGCCTCTGTGTGTGTGTGTGTGTGGATATGCCTGGATATGTGCCTGCCTGGGTGTGTGTTTCTTTGAGCTTGGCAAATATATCCTACGGGGGTATATTACTTAGGGCAGGTAAAGATATGTGCTAGAACAATGCGTAATCCCTTAACAATAGGTGTGCGCTGCGCAAAGTATTTTTGACTAGATTAATTTTGGGTTGTGCGCTTCGCAAATATACCCCCCTTGGCTGCTGGAAGAATCTTCCTTATATTGGGCCATAACATTATTAAGAAGAAAACACGACCGTATAAATATACGGGAGAATATTATCGGAAGGTTAAACTAGAAGTACGCCGATGGAAAGATTTACGTAGTGCAAGCTTAAAAATAAAAGAAAGAACATCTCCTTTCGATCAGACATCACGAAGCACAAAGAATATTATAGTTGAAACAGGTAATTTATTTGTGTTTACATATATTTCTATGTGTTATGAATGTTAACACAAAGTTAATATACTCTGGTTTCTTCTGGGGTATAAGAATATGCAAAATGGTAATCATAATAGATGTAATCGGCATGTTGATCATGAACGTAACGTTCTTCAGAAGTAACATCTTCGTCTTGTAGCGTATTAGATGCAGATGGTTCCTCATCATCGGATTGTGGTGTAGGTAACTGACGTATATTACGCACAATTTTGTCTCGTCCTGCAACACTCACAGCGTGTACAGAACTATCAGCGTTCATTGCTATACCTACTTCCATTTCTGAATTATAATCAGTTAGCATTGTATCCATCTTACTTATTAAACCAGGATGCAACCGAGCTTGTTTCTTTTTAGTAAAGTACCTGTAATAGTTTGTACATAGATAGTAAAAGGGGAATTTGTAGTAATAAATGCTTTCAATTTATCGCTGCTCTCCATCTGTATACGAAAATGAAGCAAACAACGCTTCACGCTCTAGTCCTTCTTTGAAATTATTTATGGGATCCCAGTTTTTAGGCACACATTTAATTTAATGCCAGTTTCTACTGGGTGAACTGACAGCTGTCAAAGATTTAATTTATGTTATATTAAGACCAGTGTTACATTAAAATAACTTTAAAGCCAAACTTACATTAACGCAATTGAAACCTGATTTCAATCAAGTTGCTTGTGATTTTATATGTAAGACATTCAACGTTAATTGCAACATTGTTACAACAAAGGTAACTATACCTAACATTTAATCTCTAACAAACTTCGACGTATATGTTATGTAAAGTTGAGTTTATTGAAACCGCAAGGAAATGAAAAAATCATGGCGTCAATAAATTATCCCAAATATGGCGGACATTCTAAAAGTTATTGAAATTGAAGTTTTTTTATTTTTAATTCACGCTAAAACCAAAAAATTAATAATTTTTTATACTTCTAACCCTTCCGAAGATAAAGAAATAAAGAAAACTGGAAAAAGCGACGAATTGTCAAAAATAAATTTTTAGAAATTTATAAATAATTTTAATAAATCTACAATTTTACGGAAGCGCGTAATTTTTGAGGAGGTATTTAATATGTTTTTATCAGAAAAGTGGAATTCGTTTGAAATTTCATATCATACAATGCCTTCTGAACTAAATATTTCCAGTATGTATAAATTAATGTCATATTGTTTCCATTATCTATATAATGAAAATATCACATACGATACAGTTAGTTACCAAAAGATTATGTTCTTTCAAACCTACGCATACAATTTTTCCTGCATCTGTATACATATGTAAATCCTTTTCCATATACTTTCGCCATTTGTATGCGCGTTTTTCACATTAACGTAAAGTTTACGTTAAAATGATCGTAACAGTTACATTACCACGCCAATCTTGAGGTAAGTTTAGTTACATAGACGTAATTTAAGAAATCAAAGTTACATTATTGTAATGTAACGCCCCATATCACCACTTTGTCACTGTTACAAAATTCGTATGACATTTTTGCGAAGTTACATACATTGTGAGGTAACTGCAATTTTAATGTAAGTTTAACTTATGGTAATTATTACAAACCGGGTAATAATTACGTAATTTTTACAAAAATTGCTGCTTGGGACGATCTCCGAGATGAGAAATAAGCGAGCTCCAGAAACAAAATCAAACACCTATGCTATTTTCCTATGCTGGAGAGTGCTAAGAGTGATCTCGTATCCCCAAATTGATCTCGTATCCCCAAAACTCGAGATGAAAAACTTAATGTCAACTTCGAGGCTACGAGTCCGAGATGAAAAATAAGCGAACTCCAGAAAAAAATTGAAAACCTATGCTATTTCCCTATGCTGAAGAGTGCTGAAAGTGATCTCGTATCCCCAAAGTGATCTCGTATCCCCAACATCCAAGACACCAACCAATACAGTCAAGACAAAACCCCATATTTAGTATGGAGTCAAGCCACCTAGCTACGGTGGCGCCATCTGTGGTGAAATCCTGGAAGCTAAAAAAGTGGCCCAGAACATACATAGAACAACTACTGCCGTTTTGTACCACTCTTTTTACTAGAATAACTTTCATATATTAGCGCGGTTGACATTTTTTATTTGACCTATTGCTGAGGCTCGCCAAAACTGACTAATGCCTCTTATCATCTTACATTAATATCTACTACCGCCTTCTTTCACCAAAGCCTTAAATTGAACCCACTCTCAACCTAATGCTTTCATGTTTTTTTTTACCACCCCAATAACCTTCATGTGGTCTATTTTTAGATATTGAATTTCATAACATGCTGCAATGATCACGATTTCTTCTGCTCATACTCAAAACAAGTATTAACATGTTATTGATCGATTCAAATTTTTTATGAATATATTTAAGGCTTGGTAAGCAAGCCGTGAAACTATTTTGCTTCAATCAAATCAGCACATATACCGGTGCATACTAGTGCATAGCATACATCGATTCAATCCCCATATCACCCATGAAAGTTTTTTTTTACACTACACAACATTACATTAATTCATCTCAGTGTTGCATACATACATATCCACAGCTGGCAAGTATATGACGAAGTCCCGAGTGAGATGGTTTCAAACTATGGTGTTCACTAAACCTTCCTAATGTTTTAGAGCAAGACAGATGATAAGAAATAACATGGGATTTTGCTGCCGAACTTTCATAGCCCAACACAGAAAATGATCATGGGAGACATTTGCTCTGGATCGCTTTTTTGTGTTTCACAGAGAAAAAAGTTTCAAACTTAAAATATAAAAATAGATAATGAATTTGATGTGAATAAATATTGTGTGAAAAAATTGATTTGCTATATATTATTTACAGTTGTTGTTCTTTTTCAGTAAAGGAATTGGGAATCTTACATTTTCAACTTTCACTACTCATCTACAACATATTCCACATATTACTCACAGCTCTCAAGTACTCATCTAAGACAACATAGTATACTATATTAATATAAAAACTCCACATTCTTTCACCAAAACTTTTAATTTAATCCACTCCCAACCTAATACTTTCATGGTAAGATTTAAAGATGAATAAATAATTCTTCCATATCCTATATATATATATCATTCCAAATACCCACACTCAACATCGCGGTCTTCACTACTGAACTTGAAGCATTATCAATTTTAATATTATTTTTTTGACCTTCCTGATACTCATACAACACCATTTCGAGGAGATAAATACCAAATACCATCCATCAAAACTTTTAACTTAATACATATCTTGCAGTACCTATTCGCAACCCCTCACCACGATCTTCACTATGGACTTGTGGAGAATTATCAACTATTTCTTCCTTCATACTCCACCATTCAGGTGACACTTTAGAGGAGATAAATATCGAGCGAGATTGCTGATTAGGTTTTTACTGCTTACTCACAGCTCCCATACAATGTCCACTACTCACCTCAGACAACATATCATACTATATTAGTATCGTAACACAGCCTTCTTTCATCACAGCTTTTAAATTAACCCACCATCAACTTAATGGTAAGTAAACAATGTACCTGCCGCAATAGGATGAAGATGAAATCATCTTATTCTTATCAGCTTCATGTGAACTATTTTTTAGTCAATCAAATCTCATAACAGCGTAACTGCTTGATTTATAAGAAAAACCCGCTCCCTTCATATGCTCACCACAAGATGAAATTATGAACATGAAATTAACACGTTCTTATCTAGCCACCGAGTCAACTTAAAGAAAACATTCCTGCTGGAGACTAAAAGTTTAAACCTTATGATCCATTAAAACTTTCAATTTAATCCACAACTTACAGCACCCACTCTCAACCGCCATCACGATCTTCACTATTATCAATTTTTTCTTCCTTCATAAAACACCATTTGGATAATAAATTAGGGAGATAAATATGAAGCGACCTTGCTGATAAGGTTTTTATTCCTTACTCACAGCTCCCAAACAACGTCCATTACTCATCTATGTAAGACAAGATATCATACTACACAGTAAAAAATGTCTTGAATTTTACTTCAATTATAATAGTAAAATTTTACAAAGCAGAGTAGGAATTTTATAAATTGATATTAAAGTTTACGAATTTGTGTGTAAAATACATAAAATGCTTAATTTTACTAATTCTAATTAGTAAAATTCAACTTAAATGTGTGAAAGTACGTACGTGTTTGTAAATTTTACATTAGTTCTTTAAAATTGCTTTCACGGGTAGTAAAATCCAATTCTTATGCTTAAAATTACTATGGTTTCCTAGAAATTCCAAGTACGGCATAGTATTTTTCAGACAAGTTGAGATAAGCTTATACCGTCACCACAGATTTGTTAAAACCGTGATAGGATACAGAAGAATTTTTCATTGTGTGGTTAAATTTATTTGTGTTTTCAATGGAATTTATGTAATAAAAGTGGGTGAAACTTTAAAAAATATGTTCAAGTGTAGTTTGTGTAACTTTTTGTCTAAGGAAAAAAAAATATATAACACACATTTATATGTGCATCGTAATGAAAAAAATGCAAGTTTTCAGTGTCTGTTTGGAAATTGCTTCCAGTGCTTTAAAAATTATGATTAATTTAGATCACAGACAGATGAATTAGACTGTTTTATTGAATATCCTTCAACATCAGAAACGTCTCGTACGAAACTACTAACCGTAGTTCCATCTACTTCCACTTCTAATGAACTGCGAGTATTATCAAGTATAAGTGACTATACTGAAAACTCATATAACAGCACAGCTACAAGTAGCTCGACACATTCTCTTCCTAATACATTATCAATGTCTAGTGGAACTTTTTCAGATAATGATGAAACTATTGGTAAAATGCAAATGAGCAAATTATTTGAAAATTTTGAAATACCATGGAATAAATTTCCCCGTTCTGTTACGGATACCTGTAAAAAGAATGAAAATCTCTCTCCTACTTTATTGAATAGAGTAATTCAAACAATAGTAGACGAAATGAGACATATTTCTAAATATATAACAATTGATGTGTTTAGAAACATAGCTCACAAACTTATTACTTCTTATCCAAAATTTTTGGCTATAAAGAGATGGAGGGCAGTTTAATGTCACCTCGAAATTCTCCATTAATAACTAGTATGATGCAAAGGAATCACTATTTGAATCGGCCAGAAAAATCGCAAAATAAAAGCAATATTCCCCTAAAAATGAGAATATTTTCCAAAAATTTCGAAAATACTTGTAAAAACTGGGATCCCGATGAAAAGATAAATACAAATACAGAAGAAATTACACAAATAAAAGAAACTTTAATAAGATTTAGTAAACAAGCAACTTTTACCAAAGATGAGTATAATAGAATACAGTCATTAATGGATGAATGTTATACTCAACAAAGAAAATTTTTCAACAACTTAAAAATAGTACCCAGTTTTGGGGATATAAAGGATAATTGGCCCTTACTTTTGAGACAAGAATTTGTCTTTAGGCATTTCGAGAGTCTAACAGAAAAAAAATATCTGATATCACCTTAACATTTCATGAAAAAGTTCAACAAATCATTAAATTTGGGGAAACTAAGAAGCCAAGAATATTAAACAAAATAAACAAAATGCGATCGAGGGATATTCTTATTGCTCTGGATTTTTTGTGTCACTATTTTCAAGAAAATTTAGACTTCTTGTGCAAAACTTATGATGTAAGTATAAAATATTTGTATGCGATAGAAATGCAAACAATTGCAGTTATTTATTTATTTTTAGATTGGTGCTCAATTTTCAGATATTGATGTCCCAAATAATTCTCCTTGGTGTGCAGTCTTCGGTAAATTTCTTTATCGTAATCAATTTTTATAAACAATTTTTTTTTAAATACAAATATAGAAACAAGTGATGAGCGAAGCACTTTTTATGTTTTCATTGAAAAAGAAGTTGCTAATTCAACTTCAAAGAATATTCAAGAGGGGCTTCTGCAGGAATTCTGTTTTTATTTCATTCTAAATAAGACTTACCCCCAGGAAGCATCACAAACTTGGGACTTCATACAGAGGTACTTTTTCGAAATCCACACAGATATAACACGAGGGAAAAAGAAAAATATAAATGTTGTGGCAAAAGTTTTACGTCTGATAACGGCAATCAAGTAAAATAATCTTAAAAGTGTGCACTTTGCACTTTTTTCTTGCATTAATCTGGATTAATGAATATTTTTCTGTTTATTTTTTCAATATATTTTATGTAAATTTTTCCATCATAGATTTTTAGCTATAAAAATATTGAACTGACCTTGAAATGTAAATGGCTTTAAAATCAAATTTATGTTTATTTTGTTTTTGTTTATAGAGGTTTTCAAGTATATTAATAAAAAAAAAATCTACAAAAAATTCTAAAAGAATTTCGTTTGTTAATTTAGTTCTTCAACACTTTATTGAGCTTTGTTTTCTTTTTTGTATTGTGTGGAATGCAAATCAAACCTATGTTTATCATGGATAAACTTATGTATTGTATATTTGCAATAGTTCATAAAATAAACAAGAGGATACTATTCTAATGATGTTATGAAAAAAGACAAATTTTTACTTTTTCAGAGTTTTCATCACTGGTTTTCGCGACAAAAATTGACTTCCGAAATAAGCAGAGCGGTTACTTTAGGAAAGTAACCACATATAAATTTTCATTTGAATTTTACGCATCTTATTGCATTTTTTACAATCGTGTGCGTAATTTTACAAACTATGTTTTACAAAGTATATATGTAATTTTACAAAGTATATATGTAATTTTACAAAGTATGTTTGAATTCGATTACTATGAAAATGTGTAATTTTACGAATTCGTGTGTAATTCATTTACTACATTGAGTATTAAGATTAAGAAGGATGTGTAATTTTTTTCAACTGGTTGAAAATCACTACTTTAAGAGTAGGCACTAAATTGCCTACTTTGAAAGTAGTAAGAATGTTTTACTGTGTACATTGATATCATAACACCACCTTCTTTCATCAAACCCAATCTCAACCTAATGGTAAGAAAATAATGTGATCACCCCAATAGTATGAAGATAAAATTATCAAATTCTTATAAGCTTCATGTGAACTATGATATCGGGGATCAATCAAATCTCATAACAGTGTGACTGATTGAGAAATTTTATTGAAAATAAAAAACAATTCTTCATAAAATGTAAGACTTTTCAATACAAACTCCTAGAAAAAAACATTAATCGCTCAATTTGTCTTCCTGGCCACCTGGCCACCTTTTCTAATGCTTTAATTTCCATTACTTCTAATGATTTTTTGTGTCTTACCATCCCAAGCAGCCGTGATCAATTTTTACACATCGAATATCATAACATGATCACTCTTGTTTATAAAAGACACCTACAGACCACAACTTACGTTATAGTTGTTGATCTTTCAGCAAAAGAAATTTTCAATTATAGCTTCCACTACTCATCTAAGACATCATCTCCTACAGATTAATATCAGCTGTTGTTGTTTTCAGCTAAAGAAATTGGGAATCTTACATTAACAAACATAAATCGCTCAATTTGTTTACTTTACTCTACTGCTGTGCGAATTTGTTTACATTATTCAACTGCGAATTTGTTTACTTGACTGGACTGTGCTAGTTTGTATATGCAAGCAATCTATTTGGAAGCATTCCACCTGAAGAGCAAAATTACACATTTACTAATTTCCATTACTTATCTAAGTGAACATATCTTCCTACATTCGCCCCAATCAGTTTCGCCTGATCTATTTTAGATATATGATTATATGGTGCAATCTTGTTTATAAAAGACACCTACAGATTAATATCATCAAATCTTTAATCCACAACTTAGGTTATAGTTGTTGTTGTCGGTTTTTTGTTTTTGAGCTACTAATATTAAGTACACTTAAGAAGGTAAGATCGCTAATATCTCGAACCATAGCCCGTAGAGGATTTCTGATGAAAATTTTACCCCCTAATACTATTGACTTGAACAGAAAATATCCTAGGGTTAACTTTAATTATTACGTATACTAATTACACTAATTCACTTAGGGAATTTCTTATCCACATAAATACACAGCTGCACACATCCATCCACGCCTAAGGTAACGGTTCCTCAGCCACCAAGTAGCCCAGCCCAACATACCACAGGCACTCATACTAAAGTAAACAACTAACAACAAATTCAAGCTTACAAGTATACAGCCCCGATATAGATTCGCTTAGAGCATTTCACATCATTACTTAAGCCGCACATATTCTACCCTAGCCTTGGTAACGTAACCCAATCCAACAAGCCCCAGCTAGTCTCAAGTACCCGGACAGTAGGCTCAAATTGTAGGTTCCAAGACCAGATCAAACTTAACCAGCAACCTCCACCAATAAAGCTTCCCACCTCTTCACTAGACGTAAAATTTTCAGTACAAAAGCGGCCTCAGAACCACCCCCTCCCTCCCCAGAGCCCTTAGTGATCCAGAACTCTCAAAAAAGTTTGGGATAAAAGTGGTCAGACGTTAGGAATGGAATTCCCAAGGCAGGCTCTGTGACGTATACCACTAGACGGAACCCCCTCAGTGGCCCAGAATCCGGTCCAGAACCACTAAAATAGCTGGAATTTTCCGGACACTTTTTGTATGGAAAAAGTGATCTGGTACATTTAGATTAGATTTTTGAAGGGGTGTATAGGCGTTAGCCTCGCAATCACTGCGACCTGAAAGATCTATTGTGAGTCCCCGTTGAATTTGCTCCATTTATAGGTTTAGACTATTAATAAAGTCTAGAACCATTCTGGCTTTGAGGTTCCATACGTAACTTGGTGGAGGAAAAGCATGTTCAAGGTGGAGTAATCTCCGCCTGGCCAATGCTTTGCAGTTGCAGAGCAAGTGCTCCGAGGTTTTCTGAGCATCTTGACAGAAGCGGCAGGATGAAGTCTCAGCCAAACCCAGCTTGTTTAGGTAATACCTCAAGGGGCAATGGCCTGAGAAGAGCTCAGTGATCATTTTGAGCTCTGTTCTACTAAGGAGTAGGAGGTCTTTTGTTTTTACGCCATAGGTGTCGATAAACTTTTTTGCCTGACGAAGTCCTTGTAGCCTTTCCCAATACAGGGATTTTTGTTTATTCTCCCAGTTATTTAGGGTAGCTCTGAGATAACACTTTGAAGTGCCTCAAAATGGCTCTGGTCCGACAAACTGAGCTTCCGCTCTCTTTTGGCTAGGCCATCTGCAATTTCATCGCCTTTGTGGCCTGGACATAAAGGTACCCACATGAGGATAACTTTGTTTCTCATTGATAGATTTTTGAGGGTTTGTAGACGTTCCCAGACTATACCTGACTTGACAGTGTAGGACTTTAAGGCCTTGAGGGCAGCTTGACTGTCCGAGAGGATATTAATGGTTGAGCCATTTATGGCTCTTTTAATGCAGGTATTAGCACATTCTTCTATGGCCAATACCTCGGCTTGGAATACGGTAGGGGTAGAGGAGTCGTTAGTGAGAGCTTCGATCTTCTTGTGAACGGAACGATAACCGTTTTGTTGGGATTTATGCTAAGACCTTTGTTTAAACACCACGTGCGGACTTTGGAGAGGGCTATTTGCATGAGGTCGGATATTACTTGATCATGCTTGCCCCGTACTGTAACTACAAGGTCATCCGCGTAGCCTTGAACATTAAAACCCGAACTGGTCAACTTCTCTAGCAGATCATCAATCACGATCGATCATAAGAGTGGAGAGAGAACTCCTCCTTGTGGACAGCCTTTTGCTGCGGTGATCGGGACTGAGCAGTTCCCTAGAGATGTGGTTGGTTATCCTCCTGCTTCTAAGCATGGAGTCTATACAGTTTACCGTGGAAGGCTCAAAGCCTTTATCCTCGGCAGCTGATTTAATTGCATCGAAGGAGGTATTATCGAAGGCTCCTTCTATGTCCGCAAATGCACATAAAGCCACCTCTTTTGCTTCGAGAGCTTTTTCGAGGTCCTTGACTAATGTGTGAATGGCAGTCTCAGTAGACTTGCCAGCTTGATAAGCGAACTGCTTAGAATGAAGTGGTGATTTAATCAGAATTTCACTTCGAATGTGTAGGTCTAGGATTTTTTCCATGGACTTAAGCAAGAATGAAGAGAGGCTGATGGGTCGGAACGATTTAGCTACATAACTAGCTCTTTTTCCTGCTTTAGGTATAAATACCACCCTGACGTCTCTCCAACATTGGGGAAGGTACCCTAGAGCGTAACTGGCTCGAAACATTTTTTGTAGTAAGGTGGGAAAATACCCTCTTCTCCAGTTAAAGGACTTAAATGTGCCAATGGCCCAACTAACCTTGTTAGGAGTGAAGATTCTTCCCGCAAGGCTTCTGCTCATGTTAGAAACTCCGTGCTTGTCCACCTCAATCGGGTCTGGAGCTACTATTCCTTGATCGGGAGTGAGAGAGTCGGGAAAGTGAGTTTCTAGTAAGAGCCTGACTGTTTCCTCGCAACTCTCGGTGTAGTTCCCATCTTCCTTTTGAAGTGTGCCTATACCATTCGTGTGATCCTTCGAAAGTACCTTATGGAGCCTGACAGCTGCGGGCAATTGATCTATGCCATCGCAGAAGGTCCGCCAGGTTCTTCTTTTGGATCTCCTTAATTCCGTGTTATATTCCGTTAGAGCCTTTTTATATTCCCCCCAATTGCCAGAGAGTTTAGCTCTGTTGAATAATTTCCTGACTTCATTTCTTTTCGAACTCAGTTCCCTATTCCATCATGGTACCTGCCGATTGCAAGTCTTTTGTTTCAGAGGGCAACTGTGTTCGAATGAAGTCACTACAGCCGTTTGAAGCAGCGTAGTGGCTGAGTCTAGCTCCTCAGTCGTGCTAATGCTACCGCCGGGGGAGTCAACTACAGCCTTAAGGTGTTGTCGATAGATTTCCCAGTTCGTTAATGTATGGATGCGGTACTCCTGACATATCTTGAGTGTGGCATCTATATCGAACCTGATGTGTCTGTGATCTGACATGGAAATTTCGTTCGATACATGCCACCTGCTTATTTTTGTACTTATGAACATACTGGCAAGTGTTAGGTCCAAGACCTCTTGTCTAATGATGTTCATAAAGGTTGGGTTATTACCTCGATTTAGTATCTCTAAGTTGTTAGACAATATAAAATCGTAAAGGTACTCACCTCTGGCATTGGTATCCGTGATGCCCCATAGCGTATGATGTGCACTTGCATCGCATCCAATGATGAAATGCTTTCCTCTGCGTTTACAATAATTGATGAGCCGTTATAGCTCTGGGGGAAGTAATGAAACCACTTGTCCGGGAAAGTAGGCTGGGCTAACTACTACCTCGTGGCTACCTCCCGAAGTTGGTACCTCGACAACTGCTGTAACCACGTCCCTCGAGATGAACTGTGAAATAGGAATAAAGTTTAGTTTAGTGTTGAGCAGTAGTGCTGCCCTAGGGTATTGTGGCCTTGATTTACCCAGGGCTCCTGAATGAGCGCCAGTCTAAGTTTCTCCGAGATAAATCTCCTGCTAAACACGTCTGATGCCGTTTTAGCATGACTAAGATGGCTTTTTATGGCCACTGTCAGCCTTGGGGGTGGATCCCTTAGGACCTTTGCTTTTGCCCGGCTTAGCACGGACAGGATGGGGCTTCTTCTTAGTCTTTGTAGACTTCTTTTCGGAAGTCCCCGAATTGGGTTCTGCAGTTCCAACTGCTTTACCAGGGCACGCCTTTGCCTTGACAAAAAGTTTAGGCCTGCTGATTCCTGATGTCGATCTGGTACATAAATAGCGTAACTACTAGGTATCACGAGAATGTAAAGGTTGGAGACACCACGAGCATTTAATGGGAGCATTTAATGGGAGCATTTGATACAGAGGTATCAGAGTAAGTTCAGACGAGAGAGTAAATTAGAGAAATTGCGAGTAGTAGCGATACATTAGCTCCTTGAACGTGTATTGGAATCGCAAAGATACGAAATTGATAAATCTGACTGACATTAAAGGTACTGAGGTACAAGGACTGACTTGACACTTTGACGATACGATTAAAATACGACAGAACTATGCTTGTCTATTTTCAGTTCCACTTATTTGAACCATTCAGAGCTTATTTGCTGGCACGATGTTCGAGGGCGAACATTCTTCAGGACGGCCGAACTGTGGGATCCCAAAATTGTAAACCTCACATCACCCATTTGCTGACCATACCCGCCGATATGGCATTGCTGAACTGAGGGAACAGAGAAAACGGGGAACACGACACACTCTCGCACCGGCAACAGAAGAGGTAGAGGCAGACGTCATCACCGCCACCGCCATCCATTCCCATCATTATAATCATAATATTAAATCAACATTTATACCATTGAATTCAGTAAATTAAAGTTTGTGTACCAATCGGAGTTTGCAACATTTATCAAAAGATTCCCACATATACGTATATATATATTATAATTTTGTTGGCAAATGGCAGCAGCTGACTAACGTGCGAATCTTTTACGACTGGAAGTAATATCTCTAAGGCTTTTATATCATTCAAAACATTCAGTTTGAGGTATTGATAAGCGATTGAGGTCCAAATTTGTCGACAAGAGACCATTATTAACGGAAGTGCCGAAAGTTATATCTTTACCGCTATGAGACTTTTAGTGCACCCATTGAGATTTTATCTAAATTAGTGTATTATATTCGTGCTCAGATGCTGATGTATTTAAGTATATACGTTGGGCGTATAAGAACATTATTAAGAGAATACACATCGAGTATATCCGAGTGAAGAGCCAGCATCTATTTTGATTTTTCTTATATACATATTGATAAGTTTTCTATATAATTTTATTATATTCACATCCAGACATTCGTATCTGTAAGACCAGATAAGCTAGTCATATATGAATTTTTCTTATTTATAATTTTTCTCTATTACTTTATTATATTCACATACAGGCATTCATACATTTAAGTATAGATACGCTTATCATATATGAATTTTGCTTATTGATAATTTCGCTATATTACTTTATTATATTCACATCTAGACATTCATACATTTAGATATAGATACGCTAATCATATATGAATTTTGTGAAGAGAACAATTTAGAAGGTATAATTGAATTGAAGTACACTGAAGATTGAACTCTTTTTTCGATAGTAGTACATAGAGGCAGACTCATCTACACAAATACAGGAAGATTTTAGTTTTGATATCGGGTTGAGTTAAGAGTTAAGAGAACCCACCAAGGGGAATTAATGGAGTTTTCGTGATCTAATTTAATTCCGACGTGACAGCCGTAGCGCTCTAGAAAGCCTTCTCGAGACGACGTTTGTGAATCGTAAGCCACCTAATATATTCTAACAATTTAACGTCTCTTTTGTATGAAAGTCGGAATTGTTCACGCGCTTATAGATAAAATTGTTTAAGTATGACTATAGATATACCAAATAAGTCCAACGGAAGTGAAATTAAAGCCAAAAGAAAATAAAACAAAATTGTAGTATACTTATAACGTAATAGTGACTTAAAAGTTTTTATTTCCCTCCCACTCTCCTGGAGCCCTCTCAATGTAGGGGTTGATTAGGTCCGCTCTATTCCATTTACAGGTCAATAAGTGTCGTTGGGTGGATATGGTGTAATGCGGCTGAAAGCATATTCTCTGCGTCTTCACTAAGTTAAGGATAAGTGGTGTAATGGTCCGTTCAGGACCGGGTGTGTGCTTCCTTTTTTTGGCTTGATGGCACGATGTTTTTTTGTATATGACTGGTGGCACAGCGGCAGGTTTTCGTGGAACCTCCCCACACTCTCCACCTAGCTAGCTAGCGTGCCGCCCTGCACTCAACGCTGTCCACCGAGTGATCTGTCAGATCATGCTGGCAGTCCTAACTTTACGTCTTAGTAAATCACTATTTATACTCCCATAACAAAATGGAACAAAACGTTGGGCCACCTCAGTTAGACATCGGCGTCTAAATGTGACTGATGTTGGGGACTGAGATTGCTTGGAGATATGGACATTTGGTTATTAGCTAACTGTCTGACTCGGTAGTCTCATACCTACTAGAAGTTACAGGCGGACCTGTGTCTAACTGTTGTTGTTATATAAAGTTTTTTTGTAGAGTAAAATTTGTGCCTTTGACACGTTGTGCGCTTGCATAGTGTTACACTTCCATAACAAAATGGCGCTCAACGTGGGGCCACCTCAGTTGGACTTCGGTGGTCTAATTGTGACTTTTTCTGGGGACTGAGACTTGTTGTGAGATGGTCATTTGGCACTGTGCTAATTGAGTGACCTCAAGCCTCATATCCAGTGGAGGTTACTTGTGGACCTGAGTCTGACTGGATTTGTTATCTGAATTAATTTTTGTAAAGTAAAGTTGCGATCTTGTGGTATAGTCTTCGCGAGTTTTTGAATTTTAATTAAAGTAAAGTTTCGATTATCATTTGGATTTTTTTTGGATTGTGATTTCAGTAAGGTAGAGTTTTTGATATGGTTTTTTTTGCAATGCGACTTTAGGTTTGACTTTGGTCAAGCCTCAAGTCGGAACAGTTGTCGAATTTTTCTTAATTTTTTTTAATTGATCTTTCCTGCTAGCCTTCTGCTATGGAAATAGTAGGTGGCCCCACAATTTTTTTGTTATATTCTCACGGAAGCATGTCTTTGTTGGTCAACTGGCTGGATAAAGTCGTGAGTCTGTGAGATGACTTTTTGGCTTTTAGCTAACTAGTTAACCAGATTCATGACTCTGGCCAGCTGGAAGGTTAGCTAGGTATTGTAATCAGGCGTAGAGGAAGTAAAGATTTGTTAGAGGATGAAAGGGATGCTGGAGACCTCCAGTAATCAGGAGTTGGCATACTGCTAACTACCTGGTTGAAGAATCTCTGGTATCATTTTCAGTCTCTAGCATGTCCAACCCGACTTTTCCCAGATTTCTGTGAGGACTCAAGATTTTTCATGCACACACTCACACTACTTATCCTTACCGCATAATTTCTGAACTGATTAGAGAGAGAGTGGATCTGGAAGTCTTTTGTGTAGAGAGTAAGTTCTTGGGAGATTGTGGGAGAAATTGCACGATTTGTTTTTCTTTTGTTCGGTTTGAAATTTTGAGTTTAGCTTGTTGTTTGATTTTTTTTTTCATTGGAGCTTGGCTCCTCGTATGTTTTTCATAATACTTAGTATTGTAGTATTGTATCTTAAAACAGTCTCTTGGGTACCGCTGATGCTAGTTATAATAAAGCTGCTCGTTTTGTCGATACTCAGTCATCTTCCTATATCCGCTTCAGCTCGTCTGAATTTTTTGTCTGGTTGAAACACAGCCACACTTTTGCTGTTCCTGGTGAAACGTTCGAAATTTCATCATGTGAACCCTGCGCACACTACCTCCTGTCGATGTTCGTAAACAGAGGCCAGACCACTGTACCATCTGTCAAGAGGGAGACTTTTCTGCCAAGAAGAAGCCTGTAGCCACCATTTGTGGGCACATATTCCATAGGGTATGTCTGCGAGAATGGTTAAAAGCACAAGCAAACTGCCCAAACTACAGAAGTCCTCTCACTCAGCGGGACTTCGTGGCATATACTTGTGCGATCCTACTCGGCACAGGAGTTCAGATCCTCCACAGCAACCATTACAGTTCAATGTGCCTCCACCAACACTTCCACAGCCTAGTCGTAGATCTTTATCTCTTGGGTTACATTCAGCAACCATATCACAGACCAGCTCTAGAAGAAATTGTCTGTCACCTGTACCTTCGGCACAAGGCCTTATAGATACATACATGATCATATCCAGTCTCAGAACCCAGCTTCAGCATGTAGTACGTATAGAGATCTCTCAAAGTGTGCACGCGCTGCGAGCTGAGATTACAGATATCCAACAACGAATCGCTGCTGTCATCCAGCAAGCGGAAACATCTCGTACAAACCACTTCTCTTTGGAAAGCGAGCTCAACCACCCAGACACTCTGCAGAGACTCCTAGAGATCCGCATCAGCGACATGATACCATTCGGCTTATGCAACGCTCCATAAACCATGTGCCGCCTCATGGATTAGGTCATTCCTTTCGATCTTCGTAAGAACGTTTTCGTCTACTTAGACGATTTATTGACTCTGTCATCAGACTTTGACTTTCATTTCACACTGCTAGCCCGCGTAGCGGATTGTTTGAGGGAAGCTGGCCTCACTATCAACGTTGAGAAGAGTAAGTTTTGCATTAAGGAGACTAAATACTTAGGTTTCATTGTCGGATAAGGAGGAATACGAACTAACCCCGATAAGATTTCAGCCATAGTTGACTATCCGTCACCTAAAACTGTTCGGCAAGGCCGACGCCTACTAGGTATGGCGGGATGGTATCGACGATTTATTCCGAAATATGCTGATGTAACTGCCTCTCTCACAGACACTCTGAGGAATTCTGGTCAGTTCCAATGGGCACGCGAGTTCCAGACGTCTCTGGAATCATCGAAGCAAAAACTTACCTCTGCTCCATTGTTAGTGAGCCCGGATTTAACCAAACCGTTCGTAATACAGTGTGATGCGAGCCAAGCAAATAGATTGAGGGTGGGCACGAGAAGCCAATAGCTTATGTCTTGAAAAAATTCAACTCAGCACAACGCCATTACACCGTCACAGAGCAGGGATGCTTAGCAGCTTTATTAAGTGTGCAGAAGTTCCGGCCCTTCGTAGAACTTATGCCGTTTAAGATAGTGACTGATCATGCGAGCTTGAAATGGCTGATGTCTCAAAAAGACCTCAGCAGTTGACTTGCTCGGTGAAGTTTGAAGTTTCAAGGTTTCGACTTCACCAATGAGCACCGAAAAGAAGCCTGAACGTCGCGGATTGCACTGTCACGGATTCACTGTGACAGCTTAACAACACCTGAAGATTCTGGCCCGGAAGTTGACCTTAGTTTCCATATTTCAACTCGTTGGAATATGAGGAGCTGAGGCATAAGGTTAAATCAGCTTCTGGTAAACTACCAGAAATTTGCGTCAGGGATGGCTTCGTTTATATTTTTATTCCGAGAACAGGCGATCCGATTCAGGAGGAAGAAGCTTAGAAGCTTTGGATTCCACAAGGGCTTGTTTCCGACGTTATTTCAAGAGCGCATGATACGCCACTAGCTTCTCACGTAGGTATAGGGAAAAAACTGCAACGAGTAAGGAGACAATTGTAGTGGCCACGAATGTCAGGTGATGTCAGAAACTATGTAGGCGCCTGTGACGTGTGTAAAGAAACCAAAGACTCCAATACTATTCTTAGACCACCCGTGGGAGTCCAGTGTGTGACAGAAAGACCATAGCAAAAGCTGTATATTGCCTTTCTAGGTCCATATCCCATGTCTGCATATTGATAATTCTTGACCACTTTTCTAAGTTCCCGATTCCCAAACCTATGAGAAAGGCATCTGCTTTCAATGTGTGTCAGTTCATCGAGACTGAAACACTTCACGTGTTCCGAGTTCCGGAAACGATAGTCTCTGACAATAGAGTGTAGTATAGCTCAGCTAAATTCGCCAGATAACTGGATAAGTATGGGGTCAAACACTTGCGAAAGGCAGTTTACTCGCTGCAAGCAAATGTCTCAGAGCGAGTGAACAGTTCTCTATTGTCAGGGCATACATTAGGAAGAGCATACCAAGTGTGATGAGAAGTTAATCCATATAGCTAGCTCCCTTAGGAGCTCTTTCCACCACGCAACTGGCTTCTCTCCCTACCGAACACTCTTCGGTCAACAAATTATTGATCATGCGAGGTCCTATTTCATCCTTAGGATCCTCGCAGCTCTTAATGAGCCTCTGAGAGTAGTTACGGAAGACAAATTGAGATTGATCTGTGCGAGAGTGCAGGAGAACTTAAGCTACCCATTCTAACAGGGTTCAAAGGCTTATAATCTAAGAGAGAAGCCTGTTAATTTCCAAGTAGGTCAAGAAGTATTCAGACGGAATTTTGCCCAAAGCAATTTTCAGCAGCAGACCAGTGCTAAACTAAGTCGTAAATTTGTGAAGTGTCGAATGAAGTCCACGAAAGGAAACACATTGTATAAGCTTGAAGATCTGCAGGGGAGAGCGCTAGGAGTCTATCACGCTAAGGATATCAGGCTGTGATACCCGTATTCTCGGACATGTCATCTATCTATTGTATAGTTTATTCCTGGTAGCTGTAATAAGACATCCAGCCAGCTTAACTGGTAAACTACAGGGTGCCAATGTGATGCTTAGGACCCTCCTAGCCTAGCGGACGTCAGTAGACACGTTATCCGAATGCGTCGCCTGACAATGCGTCAGAACCCCTCCTACAGGGTACCCTACGGCAGATAGGTTGCCGTAGGAATCCCACTTGTATAACCTCTTTATGAATTTCAGGAAGAAAATCAGACTTGTCAATACCTCGACGACGCCTTGAGGACACACCCCTGAACAAGCGTCGGTCGCAGATCAGAGTGAGATGTCAGGGCTGGGAAAGCTTTGCTATCAGTGGGTTAGATTACTGACCGCGGAGTTCTCTCGGCATCTCGGTGAAGGAAGGGAAAGGGGAACTGATCGGCTGGATTTTGTGGGTAACCAACTTGTCAGTGCACCTCTGGTTCCCGGCATGGAGAATGATGTCGAGGTCTGATCAAAGACTAGCGGGACTTCAGGGATGTGCCGTCGATTCGTCACCTCTCGAGCATACCAGACTGTCTTTGACAACCCGTCGCATCCGCCTAGCTTGAGTGATAGAAATGCTTTCATGGGTTGTGGGTCGAGTTGTGGCGGCTTGACGTATAGGACTTACGTCGTTTTCTCGGTATGGTTAATTTTTATCGCCGGTTTCTACCACATGCGTCCAGTCAGCAGGGCCTTCTTAACAATTATCTAATGGGTCCTAAGAAGGGAGTACAGATCATCAATTGGTTTATCGATGCATCAGGGCCTTCGAGGAGGTAAAATCTTAGGTATCCCAGGCAACACGTTTGTTTTTTCCCATTCTTTCGGCAGAGCTCGCATTATATGTAGATGAATCAGACTCAGCTATAGGAGCCGCTCTCCACCAAAAAGTCGAGAACCACTGGCAAGTGTTAGGTTTTTATAGCGTCAAGTTAAACAATGCGCAGCGCAATTATAGTGCCTACGATAGAGAGCTACTCGCTGCCTATCTGGGCATCAAGTATTTCCGCTACCACCTAGAAGGATGAACCTTCACCCTGTACTCAGACCACAAACCGTTGACATTTGCAGGCAAAATCCCGATAAGGCTTCTCCTAGGCAATTACGTCATTTGGACTTTGTTGGCCAGTTCACTACTGACATAAGTGACGTCGCAGGAAAATGCAACTTCGTCGCCGACACATTGTCACGATTAGACGAAATTCACCTTCCCAGTATAATAGATTTTGGAGCCATTGCGGATATCCATAATAAGGATGTTGAGTTAAACAAACTGGTACAAAATTCGCATTCGATAAATTGCCAATTTTCGGCACAAGCAAGCGGCTGTACTGTGAAGTTTTTCCTATCAGCCGTAGACCTTTCATTGCATACCAGTTCAGAAAACAAGTGTTCGATTCGGTGCATTATTTTGCCCATCCTGTCATTCGCACGTCAAATAAAATGGTTACTTCCCGTTATTTTTGGCCATCCATGCATAAGGATGTTAACTTTTGGGCTGGTGCTTGCTTAGCCTGCCAACAAAGCAAAGTGTCAAGACATGTCAAGATCGCCCCAGTCTCTTTTCCTTCACCTTCGAATCGATTTCAAGATGTACACGTCGACATTATTTGTCCTCTGTCTCCATCTAAAGGTTACAAATACTGTCTGACGATCATTGACAGATTCACCAGTTGGCCCGAAGCCATTCCCTTGGAATGCATCACTGCGGAAACAGTAGCGCAAGCTCTCTTCGAAAACTGGGTATCTCGTTTCGGGGTTCCCTGAACAATCGTCACAGACCAGGGCCCTCAATTCGAGTCAACCCTTTTCACTGAACTTTCCAAGCTTTTGGGATTCAAACGCAATCGAACCACAGCTTACCACCCACAATCCAACGGCTTTATCGAACGCTGGCACCGTACTCTGGAAGCAACAATTATGGCATACAAGGACAATACATGGTCACTACCCTTAGCGATATTAGGGCTGAGCGCTGCATTTAGAGAGGAGTTTTAGTCTACCCCAACAGATCTAGTCAATGGTGAAGGCTTAAGGCTTCCAGGAGACTTCCTTCAGAGCTCCACAAGACTCCCGCAAAACGAGGTCAATATCTCCCTGCGAAACATTTTCTCGGACATTAGACCCGTTCAGGCCACAAACCACTCTCGGCAATCCTTCTTTAAATCCAAGGACTTGGATAATTGCTCACATGCATTCATACGAACTGACACAGTTCGAGCTTCACTGCAGGCGCCTTATGAAGGAGCTTTCGAAATTTTAACAAGAAAAGAGAAATACTTTCCCTCGACCGATTGAAGCCGTCTTTTAGTGAAACGAGTTACGACATTCATCAAGACCATTGACAACTAGGTAGCGACTCACAGTTAACTCACTCACCGATAAGTGTTGTAGAGCCGATTCAGCCAGAGCCTCAATGTTCATTTCAGCCAGTGTCTGAAGGTTCATTTCAGCCAGTGTCTGAAGGTTCATTTCAGCCAGTGTCTTAAAATTCAATCCCCACTAGAAACACAATCGATTTTACAATCCAAGAAACAAAAGATCCACCTCAAACACACCCAGATATACCACTAGCAACATCACCACCTCGGACCTTTAGAGGAGTCAGGTTCTTTCCTAATGGAAACACCATACTGCGACAGCAAACTACACGAACTGGACGAACCACTTAGCGTCCGAGCAAATATGGGTATCGCTAAACCAACATTTGTAGAGTTTACGCTATGTACAGCGAAAAACCACTTTGGGTGTGAAATAGTAGGCCGGTATTGAGATTGTAAAATAAAAATAAAGAAAATTAGTTTCATGTCAGCGAGCGAACAGCAAGTTCACATAAAAACTAATAAAATAATAGAAAATATAAAATAAAATAAAATAAATAGTTTTTGTTATTCAAGCAGTCAAAGTTCAAAGCAAATTTCTTCTAATTGAAGTTTTCCATATGATACCCGAAGTTCCTTTTCAGTGAATCCCGCTTAGATACATGCCACCAGCGTGACGAGCTCAAAATTAGGTAACAAGGGGAAAATTCTCCACGGTGACAGCTAGCTAAGGACTAAAGGCAATCCTAGCTGCGCTACAGCGCCATCGTCATCGCCCAGCGTACAAGACTGAAAGACACCAACTGGAATCATTTATGCTTCTGAGCCCAATGGTCTCGCTATCGTAGACTTTAGTCTATTAGAAGACGACTCCTGTCGTTTTACGTAATCTCTCCTCCAACCGAATCCAGTGCTAACATTGGGAATCGCGGAGTATACTCTACACTGCTCCACACATTAAGGTCAACAAGCGGACTGTTATTGGGACAGCTCCTCATAATGTTATTAAAATTTTTCAGAGTGCATTCCTGAACTTTGTGCCACCTGGGTGAACGAGCATCCTACTTCTACTGAAACGTATGCCCTTATTAACATCCTAATATCAGTTGGTCTCCGGGTGGCAATAAACTATACATCGGTTTACCTGACCCTCGACCATCAACAGCAATAGACCTCGTGTCAAACCTCAAGTTATGAGTAAGAAGTCTGTGGGTATCAAAACCCCCTTATTATCAGACCTACAAGGTCCTGCTAGGAAGACTACAGCTGGTCAGCTAATCACATTATCCTCGCTTATTCTTTTTCTGCTTCAAGCGTACAAATTACCCGATTCACATCAAGTGCTGAATTCGGATAACCTCAGCTGAATTACTCTGTCCTCTGATTAGACAGATCGTCTACACAATCCGTTCTAGCTTATAATTGGCTACGACAGATCTACCAGCCGGCGTAACGGCACGGCTACGGACGGCTTCTTTGTCAAAATTTAGCCAAGACATTACTACAGGCTACCAAGCCAAATAGTCACCCATTGGGCGCCCGCAGCGATGAGGCCTATGTTTTAAGACCGGCTAGCTCAATTGACTATTTTTCAGAGTCGTCTGGAACACAGGTGGTCTAGACTACCCTATCCTCTTATGGTCGTAGCGTATTGCAAGCAGTAGTATACTACCCGAAGGCTAGTAGCAGCACACAGCGTGGGCCACACGGAGAATGTGCTGTTGACGAGACTCGACCAGACGTCTCAAGTCTGACTGAGACGAGTGCCCGACAGGATAACGTCTGGGGAGACAAGAGGATGTATCCGAGAAGGAGGAACCCTTTTTTTTTGCTTCAGGTCGAGTGTTGATTCTGAGACTGCTGGCTGTGAACGAACAAGAAGAAATAAAAGTTTAATCCAGAAGAAAGATATAGAAAAGTGTGGTATAGTGAACAAAGGAGGTAAACCAGACTAAAAGCGAAAAGTCTGAAAATTTTGTGCACACGGATAGAAAGGCTGAGATTATTAAGTGAAAAATATTTTTTCGAGATAGAAGAGAACAATTAGGTCTGCACATCAGACATGAACTTTGCCCTCAGACATACACCAATTACATTCATGTGAAGAAGGGACCATAATTTTGTCAGAAAACGGCATCCACTGGCTCAAAGCTATAAAATTTGGTTCATTTAAGATTATATCTGCATTTATTTGATTTAATTATTACATTCGATATTCGAGGTATAACGGAACAATCACGCACCGTATGTTGAGCACATAAACTTTTCCCTCTATACATACACAATTGCAACCATGAGGTAAAGAGCAACCGCTGGCCAACAAATCGCGTCTACAAAAATTGTGAAAGTTTCCTGGACTTGACATGTCTGTCGGAGAGATCTTTGAATTTGTATATTTTTGATCCAAAAAAAAAAAAATATATATATATATTATAATTTTTTGGCAAATGGTAGCAGCTGACTAACGTGCGAATCTTTAACGATTGGAAGTAATATCTCTAAGGTTTTGCGATCATTCAAAACATTCAAGTTCGAGGTATTGATAAGTGATTGAAGTCCGAATTTGTCGACAAGAGACCATTACTAACGGAAGGACCGAAAGTTATATCTTTACCGCTATGAGACTTTTATTGCACCCATTGAGATTTTATGTAAATTAGTTTATTTTATTCGTGCTCAGATGCCGTTGTGCTTATACGAACATTATTGAGAGAATACACGTTGTCAAGTATTCAACCGTAAATTGAATCTAAATCGTAGGTAAAAGAAAACGCTTTACTTGAGTAATTAATACTGAACAAATTTATTAATAGGCACACACAAAAAATATATTTACAAATTGTACTGCTAAGCTTTTTGTGGTGCCCGTCGGTCAAGCTAATTGACCCATGCTGTGTGTATAAAAATGCTGTATTGCATAAAATTGCATTGTGCCGATCAGTACAATACCCGATAAGTGCAATGTATGAAAGAATGCTTACATGGGTAAATGAGCTTGAAATTTTTTTTTGTGGAAAATAATTTAACCTAATTACAAACAACGTTTATAATAAAATAAAATGTTACATTATTGTTCAGGCGTGAACATGCTGCGGGCCGCCAGGTGTAGGTGGTAGTACTGTATCAAAGTGTCGCTTGATTGTACCTTTAGGAGATGAATGTGCTTCTTGACTAGATACTTGTGGCGGTGAGGCTCTTTCTTGAATACGTTCTGTCTGTTGCTTGTGGCAGAAATGAAGCATTGCCCTAATGCTGGTCCATTATCTCCAGATCAACATTGCCAATACGCATATGATAAGCGTTGTTGTTGCGGCGGTGGAATGTATTATCAGAGTTTTCTTAAGGATGGCAGGTTGTAATTCAGGTATCACACTGTAGTCCAGTATTTGTTCATTTCGACCTATTAGTCGACCTGGTTGCAGCATTGATGGTGGCGTGTTGTAGTTGATGATGACTGGATTTGGAGGAACTTCCTCCATGTGCGTGGTTAGAACGTCTGTATTTTGGTCAAGATTTGTTTTCAAGGTAATCTCCTTGGTCTTAATGTAGCAGTCGTCGTCAAGGTGAATAATTCCCGTTTTGTTTAGGAGTAACTCTCTCCTTGAGCGCTTGCAGATTACAGCAGTGACCTTGGTTTGATTAGTGATGTAGAGCCAGGTATTCTTCATCATAAGAGCCTGCCATATTGTTCCGGTGAACTTGAGTTGACGCATTTCACAAATCGTTTTGGGATGACGTTCATAAATTTCATCAATAACGCAGGAGGGGGGATCCTGAATGCTGTGTACGATTGTTGGAGTACATAAGTGAGTATGACTATTTTCAACTAAGCAAGCTCTTAATTCTTGCTCCTGCAAGTTGAAATATATTTGTTTATCGAAGTTAATAGCAAAAGTAGATAACTTGATGTCTGGAATTGTAAATTTGTTGCTTTCGATCATATTAGGCTTTCGGGTTACATGTATTAGCTCGTATATGGTCCTTTCCACAATGTTTAGGTACCCGTGTAACTTCACAGTGTTGTTCTCTGCTCTCATATTCAACCGATCTTGCGGTGTTGGTAATATTATTAGATTAGACCCGAGCCTTTGAGATATGTTCTGTACAACTGAGTTGACGTCATGCAGAGTGATGAAATTCAGTAAATGCCCATGATTATGAACTGAATTTAGCCAGTATATTTTTCCTGAAGTTCATCATAGTAGTCCTCGGCGCTGAGATATGTAGCTATCACCTCAATGCTGATCCTGTTGTGATCAGCACTCGAGTACCATTCATTCATCTGGTTGATTGAGTTAATGACCTGGGACAATCTGGCGTCGAAATGTTTCACCTTTTCGAGCACACAGAAATTGGATTGGTTGAGTTTTGTTTTAGGGAGAATTGCCTGTTGGTTACTCAAATGCAGAAGAGCCTCTTGGTTGTTGTGCAATTCTTCAATGTCTTTGTAAACCTCGTAGTTTACTGTGAATAAACTCGTGAGAAGTTTTCCTAAAAGGCCTCTTCTTTTCCTAGTTTTGGGTACTAGATGAAGGATCTCTTCAATTGCCTTCAGTAGATTTTGTCTTCTACTGGATGGATGCTGGAAAAGTACTAGGCAGTGCGTTATGTCGGTGAGCTACCCAGTGCGATCACACAGTTGTTTTATTTGGTTCCATGT
This sequence comes from Dioctria rufipes, assembly GCA_963924295.1. Taxonomy (NCBI): domain Eukaryota; kingdom Metazoa; phylum Arthropoda; class Insecta; order Diptera; family Asilidae; genus Dioctria; species Dioctria rufipes. Next base: position 133,958,235 of record OZ002741.1, on the reverse strand, counting down.
GACATCTATATTTTTCTGTTCAGTGAAGATTTCAGCCCTTGGAAGTGTGACTTGAAGTCTTAAGTTTCCTCGTTTAATTTGAGCATTACCGAGATTTTCCACGTAGAATCCTGACTCGGGCTGAAATATGGTATAATCTTGTGCGAAAGCTAGAGTCAACCAGTAAAACAGTAGCAAGGTTGAGTGGAGTAATCTTGATGCCCAAGTACAAGGTGCAATCCCGTGTCTCTGTATTGCACTGATACGACACGTACTATGCCATCATTTCCTGGGTGGAGTTGTACGATTCGTCCTAGAGACCATTTTTGAGGCGGTAACTTCTAACTTCTTTAACTAGAACTAATTCTCCGGCCGATGGGTCTTTTCTCTCTGCTTTCCACTTACTTCTTTGCTGTAATAACGATAAGTATTCTTGCGACCATCTATGTCAAATATCCTGGTGCAATTTTGTGACCAATTTCCATCTTTGATGGATTTGCTTGGCATCAATGTTAGGTTCAGGGGGCGAAATCAGAGGGCGTCCGTTTAAAAAATGGCCTAGAGTCAATGGTTCAAGGCTGTTGGGTCACTCGATTGTTGCCCTATCGGGCTCGAGTTTAAGCATGCCTCTACTTGGTATAATGCTGTGGTAAACTCCTCAAAGGTCAACAAGGTCTCTCCCAGCACACGTTTAAGGGCTGGATACACTCTGTTCCATCATTGGCTATGACCTCTGCTGCTTGTTGTGTGGGTCGGGTAATTGCGAGCAGCAAGTCCAACAAAATTTGTCCCATTATCGCTGAATATTTGCTTGAAGTGTCCCCGCCGAGCAAACAATTTTCTATAAGCCGCTAGAAAGGCGTCTGTGTTAAGATCGCTGACTAGCTCTAGATGGACAGCTTTTGTTACCATACAGACAAATAGCGCTATGTAGCGTTTTGACATTTTGGTAAGAAATGGGCCGGCATAATCAATTCCGCAGTTTGAGGAGGGCGGGGAAGGATTTATGCGTATTGGAGGCAAGTCACCCATCAATGGTTGAGTTTTCTTTTGGCGATATCTTACGTATGTTATACATTTATGGTTTCTGCCTTGTACTACACTTTTACTGTCAATTATCCAGAATTGCGACCTTATGTGACTTAATGTTAGTTGTGTGCCACCATGTAGGGGTTGTTGGTGAGCATGGTCTATTGGCGTCTATTGGCAGTGCCGAATTCTTCCATCTTCCCCTTACTCTTAGAATTCCATCTTTATCTTAAAATGGATGCAAAGAAAGCAGTTTGCTGCTTTTCTTTAGAGGCTCCTTTTTGCTCATCGGAGAATTCTTCTCGCTGCACAAACTTGATAATGTGATTTTTTGTTCTTTGCAGTTCGTGAGAAAGTAGATATTCAAAATTCCGTTGCGCTTTTGGCACCTTGCAGTTCTTGATGAATCGGAAACAGTATACAATGATGCTCAATTGCCTTGTATAATTTGAGCTTGTGAATATTTCGTCCGGTTGAGTAGCCATCGTAAAAACTGCAACTGTTTGTTTTTCTTCCTGTGTGGTGACGAAACTGGGCTGGTTTGAAGGCCAATCATCTGAAAGTTGAGTTAGCCAAAGTGGACCCTTCCACCAAAGGTTGTGGGAAGCAATCATGGTTGGACTACCTCCTCTGGAGGCGATATCAGCAGGATTCTCATGAGATGATATGTGTCTCCATATGTTTTTGTCAAGGAGGCTTTGTATTTTACTTATTCTGTTAGCTACAAAGGCCTTCCAGTTGTTCGGATTTTTAGCTATCCATGCAATTGCAATTTCTGAATCACACCAAGCGAATATTTTAGGAGAATTTATTCCCAAAGTATCGATGGTGAACTTTAGGAGCTGAGCAAGCAGCACAGCGCCACAGTGTTCTAATCGTGGTAGAGTGATTTTTTGTCTCAGAGGTGCAACTTTGGCTCTCGCGTTTAATAGCGTAGTATGTATTGTTCCGAAGCAATCAATTGTAGGGGTGCATATTACGGCTGCAAGTGCCTTTTCAGAGGCATCGCAAAATCCATGCAGTTGAATTTCTTGACCTGTATGGTGTCTGAACCACCTAGGAATTCTTATTGATTGCAATTGTTGCATTTCTGCTTCTAACTTTTTCCAGGAGTTTATAGCCTCGTCTGCAGGCAGTTCATCCCAGCCTGTTTTTGTTTTCCAAAGAGACTGCATAATGAGTTTTGCGGTTATGGTTACAGGAACTAACCAACCTATGGGGTCGAAAATTGTCGCAATTCTCGACAATAGTACCCGTTTCGTTAGCTTGGTATCGGTGGTATAAATTTTTAATTTAAACTGGAATTCGTCTCGTTTGGGGTTCCAATGTATCCCCAGCATTTTTATTGTGTCCTTGTCTCCGATTTCTAGAATCCCTTTTTCTATTAGGTCCTCTGGAATTATTTTCAACAGTTCTTGGCTATTCGATGTCCATTTCTGGAGATTGAAACGGCCTTTCTTTAGCAAAGAATCTAACTGTTTTTGTAGTTGGTATGCTTCGGTTTTGGTGTCAGTACCTGTTAGCATAACATCTATGTAGAAATTATTAAGCAGCACGCTTTTGTCTGCTGGTAATTAATTGCCTTCATCTTTCGCGAGTTGATTTAAAGCCTTGACTGCGAGGTATGTCGCAGGTGCTGTGCCAAAAGTTACAATGTTCAACACATATTCTTGGACAGGCTCTGTTGGTGCTGGCGCCAGAGTATACGTTGATAGTTTCTATCTTTTGGCGCTATTTCTATATGTCTAAACATTGTTTCAATGTCTGCTGTAAATACATATCAGTACTGTCACCACCTTAGCAGAATTTGGTTGAGATCTTGTTGTATTTTTGACCCGCTATGCAATAAATCGTTAAGGCTTAGTCCAGATGATGTTTTACAAGATGCGTCGAACACCACACGCAATTTTGTAGTTGTGCTGTCCTCCTTAAATACGACGTGGTGAGGCAAATAGTATAGATTGGCTTTATATCCAGTATATGGTTCTGCTGGAGTCATGTGACCAAGGATCAAATATTCCATTAAGAATTTGTTGTATTCGGTCATCAAGTTGGGAGATTTTGTCAACTTTTTCTCTATTTGTAATAAGCGAGCTGTAGCTCTGTCCCTACGGTTTCGAAGCTCTCCTGAAATTTCTTTAAATGGTAGACAGACAATATATCTCCCATCCTTTGCTCTTTGATGTGTCTCTTGGAACTGTCTTGCACAATCATCGAGTTCCTGGCTCGATGCGGCATTGCCCTCAATATTCCAAAATAATTGTTCAAGCTTTTGATCTATTTCTGGAATTAAAAGGGAACTTGATACCTTGTTAGTCTTTTGGAATGTATTAGGAATATTCCCGAAGAGGATCCATCCTAGCTTGGAGTTTTGTGCAGTCGGCTTCCCTGTCTTGAGCCCGTCTAAGGTTATGTTAGAGTAAACGTGTGCTCCTAGGATTAGATAAATTGGACCTGGTGTGTTTAAAGTTGGGTCAGCTAAAGCAATATTTTCATATTGTAGCAGGTCAATTCCTGATACCGCAGCTTCCGGTAATAATGAGCTTATGTAGTTTCGGCAGAACAAGTGCTTCAACTCGAAGGTAGGAGTTCCTTTTATGTTGAAGTTGTATTTGAATTTTGACCTTTCCATGAGCTTGTGCTGATTTGGCCTCACAAACACCCAATATGGTTGCCTTTATGCACTACCTCCTCAGTAATGAAGCTTACTTGGGAACCTGGATCAATCAGTGCTCTAAATATCTCTATTTGCACGAATATGTTTCTTATTTTGACCATGACAGTAGGTAATAAGACATTGGGTATTTTTGTCTTATTATGAAGTGCTACCATGTCTTCGGTTGTTGGTTGGTTTGGTCTTACAGAAATGGCGTTCTTGTGGTTTATTGACACAAATGTAGTTTTGCTACTAGGTTGATTTTCTTCTACCTCATTATTGCGGTGAAGTAAGGTTTGGTGCTTCTTTTTGCAATAGAAACAGGTCTTCTTTGTTTTACATTTTTCTGTCTTTTTGTGTACCAAGCAATTAGTGCAGAGTTTCTGCAGGGAAATAAATTGACCTCTGTCTTGTATACTCAATTTTTTGAATTCGAGGTACTGGTAGATATTGTGGCCTTTATTGCAATAGACGCAAGACCGCTTCAATGTGGTACGGAAAGTTCTTTTTTTTTTGTTGCAAGAGATTGCATCGGGCTTGACTTGCCTTGAACTTTTAATAGCATCGAGCACCTGATAACGCCTCTCTAGGAAATTCAGCAATTCTGCTGTGGATGGCATTTCCCTTGGATTTAGGAGCGCTTCTTCGAATAGTCTAAGACTTTCTGCATCAATTTTTCTTACTGCGATGCAAACAACCATCGGACCCCATTCATTCGTGTGGCAATTCAGGTTATTTAAGGCCTCTAGACACTCTTTTATCATATCATAGAGCCTTATTATTATGCCTTCTTGACATCTATACTCTACTCGTTTTGCATCCATTATGGTGTTGATATAGGTTGTTATTATTTTGCTATTGTTGTTGAATCTAGTCTGAACTAGTTGTAAAGCTGTATTATAGTTGACACTGCTTAACTGTAAATGATTCACAACTTTCCTTGCATCGCTTTCTAGGTGATACAGGATATACTGCATCTTCTCAACGTTGCTCAGATAAGTACTGTTGTGTATTACGTTGAGAAATATGTCGATGAAAGACTTTCATTCTTTGTAATTCCCACTGAATTTTGGTATCTGTATGGGTGGAAGCTTTGGAAAGTTATTTCTCATGTTTGTATCTACATAAGATACATTAGCCACTGCTTGAAGTCCACGGCTTGTAGCATTTGAAATAGAATCGGCAGTTAAACCACTTAATGGAAGAGTAGAGGTTGAAATCATCGAGGGCGTGAATTAGCCGCTGTTAACTGCTATTGTGCAAGTCGTGGATGTCGTTGTGTCAGTAGTAGCTGTAGATGTTGCCGATTTTTGCGTGTTGATTTTTCCTGAACTTGGGTTTGCTCTATAGCTATCAGACAATTTAAAAGTTTGATCGCATAATTGTTTAGTTAGGCTATGTATATCTTGCGTAAAATAAAGATGGTTCTCAGGAAGTAATTTTTTCAATTGATCGTGAGCCTTGTTAAACTCTTCTCATAGTGTCATTAGTGCGGCTTGTTTTTTGGTTTTTTATTCACTAGTTTTCCGAATGTGTTCGCCTTTTTAATATTTACTAAAAGGTCGTCAATTGACTTAGCCAAATGCTAGCTCAGTTATCTAGATGGCTTTGTTTATAATGCTATTCAAGCTTCTGTAATTCAAACTTCTTGAAATTTCAGTAATTTTTTCAAAACTGGAATTCTATCTAATATGATAGTTAAGATAATTTCCAGGCTTGCAGTTTTGAAAAAATTAATTCAATGTTTTTCGAAAAAAAAAACGTTTTTACGTAGTCTAATTGTTAACTGGATTCTAGTCAAGATGATCTGCAGGCTTGTAGATTGAAAGATAATCCAATGTCTCTTGAATTATCGTTTCTGTTTGTTAACTTGATTCTAGTTGAGATGATCTGCAGGCTTGTAGATTGAAAGATAATCCAATATTTTTTGAATTATCGTCTCTACGGAGCTTGTAATAAAAAATAATCCAATGGTTCTTGGATTACTGTTTTTGAGTTCGTAGAAAAACAATTAATCCAATGGTTCTTGGATTACTGCTTTTGTGTTGGTGGCTATATTGTCCAAATAAAAAATCCAATGGTTCTTGGATTCTTCCTTAAGTTCAATGAATAGCTCGAAGGTCCTTGTCAAGTCTTCAACCTTAAGTAGAATCTTGAAAAATCGTAGGTAAAAGAAAACGGTTTACTTGAGTAATTAACACTGAACAAATTTATTATTAGGCACATGCCTTAAATAACAAAAAATATATTTAAAAATTGTACCAGTAAGCCTTTTGTGGTGCCCGCCGATCAAGCTCATTGACCCATGCTGTGTGTATGAAAATGTTGTATTGCATAAAATTTCATTGTGCCGATCAGTACAATGCCCGATAAGTGCAATGTATGAAAGAATGCTTACATGGGTAAATGAGCTTGAAAATAGTTTATGTCGAAAATAACTTAACCTAATTACAAACAACGCATATAATAAAAAAATGTTAAATTATTGTTCAGGCGTGAATACACGTCGTCTTTATCCGAATGAAGAGTCAGAATCTATTTTGATTCTTCTTATTTATATATTGATAATTTCTATATTATTTTATTATATTAACATCCAGACATTCTTACCTGTAAGTACAGATACGCTAGTCATATATGAATTTTGCTTATTTATAATTTTTCTATATTATTTTATTATATTCACATCCAGACATTCATACATTTAAGTACAGATACGCTAATCATATACGAATTTTGTTAAGAGAACCATCTAGAAAGTAAAATTGAATTGAAGTACACTGGAGATTGAACTCCTTTTCCGATAGTAGTACATAGAGGCAGACTCATGTCCACGATGATAGAAAGATTTTAGTTTTGATATCGGCTTGAGTTAAGATTGTTAACAGACCCACCCAAGGGGAGTAAATCGAGTTTTCGTGATCTAATTTAATTCCAGCGTGACTGCCATAGTAATCCAGAAGGCCTTCTCGAGACGACGTCCCATTGGGTCGGCTCCCTTCTAGAATTATTTAAGTGTCTACCCATGGAATGGTTTACGAGCTTATAACTAGAATTTTTTAAGTGACTACGCATAGAATTGTTTACGGGTTTATAGGCAGAATTGTTTAAGTATGACTATAGATATACCTAATAAGTGCGACGGAGGTGAAATTAAGGCCAAAAGAAAATAAAACAAAATTGTAGTATACTGCCCTCAGTGTCGTTGGGTAGATATGGGGCAATTCGGCTGAAGGCATATCATCTGTGTCTTCACTAAGGTAAGGGAAAGTGGTGTAATGGTCCCTTCAGGACCGGGTGTGTGCTTCTTTTTTTGGCTTGTAGGCATGTTGTTTTTTGTATATGGCTGGTGGCACAGCGACAGGTTTCCGTGGAACTTCCACACATTCTCCACCAATAGCCTAGGCGAGCTAGCAAGCCGCCCTTCATTTAATAATTTTTTTTTTTGCAAAATTTAATAATTTGTTTTTTTTTTTTGCAAAATTTAATATTTTTTTTTTCTTGCAAAATTTAATAATACAACCGGAACAGCTCTGTTTTATTCCTGGTCGTAGTATCTGCCACAATATCGCGGTAGCTAAACATTTGTTTGTCTAACATGAACAGACAGGTACGCAAATGGCCATGATTTCATGCTTCATGATATTTCGTTGGAGCCGCTACTAGTGAATCTTCGTCGAATGCTCGGACAATATTCAGTTCATCTACCATATACCAATGTGAGGCCTCTTATGTTGGCATATGCGGATGACCTTTTTATTTTCGTGACAAGAGATGAAGCTTTTCCGGTTGCTCATGCTGGTTTCGAACAGTAAGAACGTATGGCGGGCGCTAAAATCAATGTGGAAAGTGGAGAGATCATACAGATACTCCACTGAACATCCAATGGACTAATACTTGCCCTGAAGTATTCAGGTGTGTATATCGGACGCGAGAGTAAATCAAATAATAGCTGCATTGCTCTGGAGAAAGTCTCTGGAGTTGTAAACTTATGGCGTAGTCGACTATTTCCATTAATTTTAATGAAAAGGTCAGTCTTGATAAACTATTTGATTACCTCGTCCAGCGTTCATCTGAGGTGCTTGTTTCCTCCCCATACGTTGCTAGTATATAACTTGAGCTCACTAAATATTATTGAGGAGTTTTCAGAATAGGTTCCAAAATAGGAACTGGCTCAATGGCGTTGATAGTAGTACGAAATACCAGGTCTAATGTTGATAGTTGACTGAAATATCAATTTCCTGTTCTGACTGTTGAGGAATCCGACTAGTTGACGGAAATACCAATTTCCTGTTCCGACTGTTGAGGAATCCGGATCTCCCATGGACTCCAATGAGCGGTGTTATAAACCGAACTCGAAATGAGGAGTCTTGTCCTGACTACCGTCTGGCGCCTTCAATACTAGGGCAGAAAGTAATACGATTAACTTATCTTATATGGAATGAATCGTAAAGATTGTGTGAAGACTGGAAACATGGCGTTGTTATTCTATTTTTTTTATTTAATTCTTAGTTATCAATATACAAATTGCGTTGTTGTGTACAAAACCATACCCACAATTCGCAAAGTGTTCGGTTCATTTGATATCACAAAACTTACAAATGTTTCAGCCTTTGCTGACGAGATGCCAAAGGTGAGCGCGCTCGACGCGCGTTGGCGTTTCGCTAAATGTAAATGACGGGTGGAGACGATGCCGCCACATACTTCCCCACCAGTAAAACCAGATATTCAGTCTTGGAAAAAACGTTTATATGGTTTTTGTGATTCGACCAGCGCGAGTGATTTGCTGGGGAAACTGCGTATTACCGTCAGAAGGAAATCTAACACGGCGTTTACATTGCTCCTGGTGATCTGAAGGTGGCATACGATGATCAGTGTGATCTGGTGTGTTTGTATGTGTCCCTGAACTTTCCCATGTTGGTTGAGGGTATTCATTTTGCCATGATGTGTCTGTCGTATTAGGAGATTGTTCAAGCGCAGGTTGAACGAGCTCCTCATTGCTATTGTTAACGTGCTGTAGTGTCCTGTCTTGAATGGTGGTCTCCTCTGTTTCGATGTTATCTTGAAAACAGGGTTTTAACCGATTGATAGAGACGTTAACCTCTTTGCCTGTAACTTCTAAAGTGAAAATAAAATTCATCACGTTTTATAATTTTGTATGGACCTTCATACGGAGGTTGGAGCGAAGCTCTGACGGCATCCGTTCTGATGAAAACACGAGAGCAGTGATTGAGTTCCTTAAATTTAAAAGGCGCATAACGTGATTGATCTGAAGCGGGGACTGGCCTAATATCCGAGAAAAAATTCCAAAGCATAATTACGAATTCGTTTGCAGGAAGCGACTGCGAATTTGGTAAAAAATCACACGGTAGCCGTAAATTCTCATCGAACACCAATACAGCCGGCGTAGCGAAGAATTCTTCTTTATAAACCGTCCTCAGACCTAATAGCACCATAAGTAGAATTTCGACCAAGACCTTTAGCTCATAATAGTAGTTTTGACTGTTCTGTGCCGCCGTTCGAGAAAGCCATTTGCTTGGTGGTGGTATGCGGTGGTACGGATTCGAAAGCGTACACAATCATTGAAGGCAACTTCAAGTTTTCGTTTGCAAACTGAGTCTAGCTTAGGAAAGATTAGGCTTCCATGGGTAAAGTGGGGCATAAGCAGCACCCTAACCAGTCTCAGTCTGTGGTTCACAGGCAGTATATTGGCAGATAGCCACAGTCTTCTTAAACCACCATATATTTTACCAACTGTGGTCTTAATGTGATCACAGCATTTCAACCGGGTGTTGAATTTCACTCCCAGATTTGACACATTATCAACAAAAGGTAGCCTCACATTATTAAGGGTAATAGGAGGAAGATTATCACTATCCAGGTCCGAGCTATAAAAAGCAATGCAATGTGATTTACTAGCATTGAGGAGCAGCTAATTGTCTCTAGACCATCTGCAAAATTCAGATAGGTCATCGTTTATTCTGCTAATACAGTCCTCAATAAGGCCAGGAGGCCTGCTTAGGTACAGCCGTACGTCGTCCGCATAGAGATGTAGATTAACGTCATGGACTATATCATTAAGGTCATTTATAAAGAGGCTAAACAGGAGAGGTCCTAATATTGATCCTTGCGGAACTCCACAGGAAATTGACAAGAGCGAGGATGCAGTCTCATCAACAATCACCTGTTGAGACCTGTTCGAGACTGTTCTAAGACTTTTCCAAGGAAGCTTAGAATGCTAAGTAGTAGTGAGAACTTTTGGTTTTTTATACTCTAGTTGAGTATGTACCTCCAAAGATTGTTGAGGCCAATATTCCTCATCTTGATGCAGCCAGTCTGGGCCATTCCACCACATTGACATTGAGACTAAAGTGTTTGGCAGAATGCCTCTTGACGCTACATCTGCAGGATTGGATTTGGAGGGGACGTGACTCCAAGTAGCTTGTGGTATGTTCTCATGTATTTCCGAAATGCGATTGGCCACGAACGTTTTCCAGGTGGATGGATGCTTTCGCAGCCAAGCTAGAACTATGTTAGAGTCTGTCCATGCTCTAACCTTAACTTTTTCTAGTTCTAAATCTTTGACAACTTGTTTAATAAGTCGGGAAAGTAGGACAGCACCACATAGCTCTAGTCGAGGTAGTGAGACTGGTTTGATGGGAGCTACTTTAGTTTTTGCTGTCACAATTTGTACTCTGGAGTTCTCATTAGGATGTATTTTTAAATACAGAACTGCTGAATAGGCGTTATTTGAGGCATCGCAAAACCCATGTAGTTCCATCTCGCTTTTATTAGGCTGGTAGCCTAGCCAACGTGGAATCTGAATGTCCTGAATAGTATGTAGCTGGTCTTTGAAATGATTCCACTCTTTTAAAATTTCTGTAGGTACAGGATCGTCCCAGTCACATTTGAAGAGCCAGAGTTTCTGAATTATGATTTTGGCTGTAATTATGCATGGAGCTAATCAGCCTAGTGGATCGAACAGAGATGATACTTCAGATAATATTATTCGTTTGGTGTATGTGGTTTTTGGTTCGGGGACACTGACTTTAAAAGAGAAAAATTCTGTTGTTGGATACCAACGTATTCCGAGAGTTTTTATGGATTCGTTATCAGAGAATTCCAAGTTAGTTTTTAATTCTCGATGATCCAATCGTATATTTTTGAGAAGATCATTGTGGTTGGCAGTCCATTTACGTAGGTTGAATGTTCCCTTTGCTAAGGCCTCGATAAGTTCACGTTGCAGTTGTATTGCTTCACTGAGAGTATGGGCTCCTAAGACTAAGTCATCGACATAGAACTCTTTCATGATGCTCTTAGCTGCAAGGGGATAATTAGTCGCTTCATCTCGTGCTAACTGCTGTAGCGTTTTCATGGCAAGATATGGCGCTGGTGTTGTTCCAAATGTGACCGTAGTCTAGGCATAATCTTTCAACTCTTCATTTGGAGTATTTCTCCAAACTATTCTCTGGAAATTTTGGTGTTGAGGTGCCATCTGGATCATTCTGCACATTTTCTCTATATCTGCTGTAAAAGAGAACTTGTACAGACGCCATCTTAGTAAGGTAGTCCAAAGTGTTGGTTGGATTGTAGGTCCAACTAGCAGTTGCTCATTTAATGGTTTGCCATTTGACGTACGAGCTGAGGCATTGAAAACTATTCGAAGTTTTGTGGTAGAACTCTCCTTGAGCACAGCGTGGTGTGGTAAATAGTAGAAAGGAATGTTTTCGTATATTTTGTTTTCTACTAGTGTTGGTGGAATAGGCTTCATGTGGCCAAGCTGAGTGTATTCATCTATGCAATCTTTGTATAATTTGCTAATTGCTGGGTTGTTGGACAATTTTTTCTCTAATTGTAGGAATTGTTTAACAGCCATATTCCTAGACTGTCCAAGCTGTGGTGCATTGCGGTTCTTGAATGGTAAATGAACCTCGTATTTTCCAGAGGGTAGGCGTTTTGTTGTGTTTTTGTACAACGTTTCACAAAGTTGATCATCGTGTGACAATGTTGGTCGGATGGTGCATTCTTCGAGCTCCCAAAATTTTCTCAACTGATCATCCCACTCGGTATTTATTGTAGTGTGGGTGGATAACACAGTTGTAATGGTGCTCGTTGTTTCTGGTACTGCTCCAACCAGAATCCAACCTAATTCTGTGTTTTGGGCTGTTGGAGAATTGCCAGGTCCTCTTTTTATTCCGTTTTTAATAATGGCTCCAAGCAGAACATCGATTTCTCCTGGGATTGAGAAGGTGGGGTCTGCTAAAGTCAGATTGGTGATGTGTTTCCAGTGTGACACTGACATTGTCTGGGCTGGCAATAATTGGGTAATTTTTTTGATAATGAGCATGTTGCTCTCTATTTGGAATTTGGTATATAAGGAGTTAATTGTAACAGTTGCTTGTTTTACAGCGATCTTAGTGAGTGTTGTACCAAGTCCAATTAGTTGATGGGTGGTCGGAGATCCTTTAAGCTGTAATCGCTTAATGGACACTTGTGACCCAGAATCTACTAATGCTCGAAATGTCATTGTGATTCCGGATGGTGCTATAATATTAATCAGAGCTGTAGAAAGAAGTGCCCTTTTCAAGTTTGATGTTAGAAAATTTTGGACTTATAGTTCATTATTTCTATCGGTGGGTGAGCATTGCTTTGCTTCTATATTGGAATTTTGGGAGATCTGAATAGGTGACTTTGTAACCGAATGATTTTGCTCGTAATCAAGTAATGAGTTATGATTTTTCTTGCAATGGTAACACTTCTTACTGCTGGTGCAAATTAAGGTTGAATGGTTGGGTGATAGCAGTTTTTGCATAAATGCTTATTCGAGACAACTTCCTGCCGTTGTCGCGTGGTCAGAGTTCTAAAGGTGGGACCAATATGATATGGTTACCTTTGCAATGACTGCAAGAGGTTTTTGTTGTAGGGGGGTGTGTTCGTGTTGAACTCTTAGTATTGTTCAAGAGTCCATATATTGGTTTAGGTGAGGACGGTTTTCTTTGTATCGTGTTCGACAATGTATTTTTATTTTCTATCATTTCCAGAGTTCGAAAGCGAGACTCTAGGAATTTTTTTAGTGTGTTTAATTCTGGTAACTCAGTGCTACTATGTAAGCTCTGTTCCCATAATTGGTGCGTATCTGGGTGTAATTTCTGTACAGTCAAGTATATAATAATTGGATCCCAATTGTTTGTTTCTACATCTAAATTCTGTAATGCTAATAATGCTTCTGTTATGTTGTCTAGTAGTCTTTTAATACGTTCGGCGGTATCATGATTAGTACTTGGGAGAGACAATAATTTTTTTAGTTGTACGTTGACTAGAATTCGCTTATTTGAGTAGCGCTCCTTTAGGAGTTGCAGCTTTTCAGCTTCTCCTAGTAGATTAGTTTTCAGAAAATATAGTTTGTCAACGTCTCTTAAATTATTGTTGTTATGTATAACCGAATTAAATAAATCGTGGAATGAAATCCACGTAGAGTATTGAAGGTGGGAAGTTTAATTCGGGGGAGTCTTTCATTATTACATGAATTTATGCTAGCATGTGATGTCTGAGTCTGAGGAGGATTGTTGACAGGTTTTGGTGTTAGTCTATCTATATCCTCTTCCATGCTTGCTGCTTTTTCAATATAATACTCCTGTACATCACTAAATGTCTCTTTCGTGAAGTATTCTAATTTGCGATCTTCCTTTGTCGCTCTCTTTTGAATTACCCTATGCCGCGTTTGGAATTCTTTCCAATATTCGGTGAACATTTGTAAACGTTTCTCTGTCAATTTGACAGTCTTTTTCTTGCCTTCTCTTTGATGTCTTTTAAAGAGGTCTTCTAAATCTTTGACCTCTTTTTGAGACTCAACCAACTCTAATACTGAGCTAATGGTTTCGTCCCTGGCGTCAGATATACTGCATTCGTCATCTGTAGGCATTTTGAATGGCGGAGCTTAAATTATGTGATATTAGGCAATATATTCCAATTTTATATTTGACTGACTGAGTTATCCGGCTCAAAGGACCAATGTGAGAGCTGGTCTCAAAACAATAAGGGAAAGGTGCCGGTTATTAAATAGATAACTCAGCGTTTTTCAAATTCAAATATAAAATTTTATTAAATAATTAATTTCCTTAACCTAATATCACAAATTCATGAAATTCAAAAAAAAAAAAAACTTACGACTAGAAATTCAATTTGACAATTCAGTGTATATAAAAAATTCGATAAAAAAAAAGAAACAAATGGTCCAACAAAACGTAGTCCGTCTCTTTAATTCTGAAAAGAAGAAGAAGACCGGAATTAGTTTCTGTTACCTTATTAACTACTAGAATAAAAATAATAATGCTGCTAATACGTGTGGGCGCTAGGGCAGTAAAATGACGCACATAAGAATTTTCTATGAATCAATTTGATGGTAGCGGCCCTCTTAGACAGGAAACAGAATAAGCAGCAGTGTGCTGCATCGTGTGGTGCAAAACAGAATGAGACCAAATTTTCAGATTAAACTCTGAACAGAATTATACTTCTGTAATAAATATGGGAATTTCAGGTTAAACTCTGAACAGAATTATACTTCTGTATTAAATATGGTAATTTCAGATTAAACTCTGAACAGAATTATACTTCTGTAATATATATGGGAATTTCAGATTAAACTCTGAACAGATTCATACTTCTGTATTAAGGATAGGAATATTTCAGATTAAACTCTGAACAGAATTATACTTCTGTATTAAGGATAGGAATATTTCAGATTAAACTCTGAACAGAATTATACTTCTGTAATAAATATGGGAATTTCAGATTAAACTCTGACCAGAATTATACTTCTGTAATAAATATGGGAATTTCAGATTAAACTCTGACCAGAATTATACTTCTATATGGAGGATAGGAAAACGATTCTTATTCAGATTAGTCTCTGAATCAGATGAACTCTGATAAAAGAATGATTTTCTGCAAGTTCAAGTTCAAGTTTTTTATTTGCGCTGAATAAATTTTTACACTTAACCTAACAATATTTTTCTTATCTAAACCTATTCCCTGATTATAATTCCTACGGGCTTTTCTTTGGCCCTGAGTTCAATTTATCTAGCTGACTTTTCTTATTTTCTAAATACATGAATTACTAACTAACATATGACTTACTTCTAAACTACGGCTAGTGCTACCTAGTTATAATTAACTAACAATATTTCGTAATTCTAATACTTAACTAACTTAAGTACTAGCCACATAACTTAGATATTACATCAGGGTGCTACTGTCTTCACTTCCTGGTGCTGTTTTTAGTCTCCCTATTTCGGGTCTTGTCTGAAGCAGGTCGCATATATCCTGTCCTGCAGGCTGCAATCCTCCTTCCGTCATCCTCACCTAACCTCTGTAGCTGTCTCCTTTTTCCCTGAAAAAAGTAAAAATTCCTTCGCGGTAGTATTTTCTATGACAGTTTAATATACAAAAAGGCGATAAATATTTGTTAGTGGGTAAGTGGGGAAAATTTGTTAGTTCCTGTACAATTGGGTTTGGATGATTGGGGATTTTGGCTACCTGCTTCTTCATTACCTCAACCAGATAGTCCTGTATCGGAGAAATACCAGCTTTCTCGTACAGGACCTGATTGCGATAATGCTTTCCACATGGCCTTCGGTAGAGTCCAGTGCAGATTTGGAGCGTTTTCCTCTCGAATCTCGCAAGGATATCCATATAGGTTGACGAAATAGTGTGCCATATGGGAAACGAGTACGTTAAGGTGGGCCTAATGAGCTGCTTGTACATCAGTAGTTTCGTGCTCAGAGTGAGTCCATTCCTATATCTCATTATAGGACTGACCATGCTGAGTGCAAAGTTTGCTTTCCTAGCAACTGCTTTTGCGTGAGGGTTGAACTTGAAACGTTCATCGAAATTTATACCTAGGTATTTGACGCTCTTAGTGGGTTTTATCACTTCATTATTGATAGTGATCTCGATGTTTCTTGCGTTTTGACATACGCCTCTGCGTGAACGTGCAGTTCTAATGCAGAGTAAACTCGATTTAGCAACGTTGATCTTTATGCCCCATTTACGATAGTACTCGTAAAGCTTGGCTATATGATCACCCACTTTCCTTGTCGCCAATTTGGGGGACTTAGAGTGCGCATACGTTAATGAGTCATCCGCATAGAGAAGGGTCGTGACTACTCCATTAGTCTGTGGTTGGTCAAACGTGAACAGATTGAAGAGGAATGGCCCGAGTACTGAGCCTTGCGGGACACCCGCTTTTATGTTCTTATGCGCAGATATGCAATTCTTTATTTCCACAAAGAATTTTCTCTGAGATATGAAGCTAGTTATCATCCGAATGAGGTAGGGTGGGAACTGAAATCCAATCAGTTTGGAGATAAGACCTTCTCTCCAGATGGAGTCGAAGGCCTTCTCCACATCAAGAAAACAGGCCACAGTATGAGTCTTTTTATGAAGAGCTTGGGTCACATCAGTGTGAAATTTTAATAGTGGGTGCAGAGTGGAGTGCAAAGCCTTGAATCCAAATTGCTGATGCTGCTCCATCTGCTTCTCCACGCAAGTGTCATCGATGTGTTGTTTCACTAATTTCTACAGAAGTTTTCCCAAGTTAGAGACTAGTGAAATCGGTCTGAATTCCGAGATGCTTTTAGAAGATGCCTTCTTCGGAATTGGTATTATCTTTGACATTTTCCAGCTGATGGGGAAATAACAATTGTTTATACAATTGTTGAAGATTATTGTTAGCATTTCGATAGCCAACGGTGTTAACTTCCGGATAATGAAGTTCGGTATAGCATCTGGGCCACTCGACTTTTTATTGTTGAGTGACCGAATAAGGTTGATTCAAAATAGTTGGCGAAGGCTCTGCTTTTCTCTTCAGGAGAATTTAAGCAGTTGTTGCCATCAAGTAGTTTTTCAGGGACTTCGGCTTTCCTGCTACATATTTTGTTGATTTCGCTAAAAGCTCGCGGACCCGGCTTAATAGCTTTCAACCTCTCGTGAAATTGTTCATCGACGAAGTTACGGGTTTGCTCGTCAATGACTGTCGACAGACACCTAATTTGGGAGAGTAAGGATGAATATTCCGGGTTCTGTGTATTCAGATTTCGCCGGTAAATTCTGTTCAAAGTTTTCTTTAACTTTTGCCTATACTTGTACAGCTCTTGGATTCTGGGCGTAAGGTTTTTATACCGGTAGTTATTAGGTTGGTGCGTAGTGGAGAAAAACGATATGTTATTTTGAAGGGTAGTTGTCAGCAATTCAACATAGAAGTCTATTTCTGTATTACACAGATTTCTATGCTGATCTGGCAAGAAATTGGGGAGTAGGCTATTCAGTCTATCCTGAAACTGTGGCCAGTCGACATTGGTCAGGGACGAAATTGCTGGAGCAATTAGTGTGCTCGCAGAGAATTCTCTCTGTAGAGCTATTTTCAATTCTACTGCCAAATGGTCAGAATCAGAGATATGGGCCTGGCAGGAAAAATTTCTAATTTGGGGGAGAATGTTTATGAGATTGTCAGAAACGAGGAAAAAGTCTAGAAAAGTTCCACTTCTGGAGAAGGTTGGTGTGTCCTGGGAGACAGTAATAAAATTGTGGTTGTGGAGATTATCTTCCAACCATTTAGCTATGATTGTTCCAGCTAAGTTGGTCGTGGGATCGTTCCATAAGCTGTATTTAGCATTGAAATCGCCTCCAACAATCGTATATGTGAATTGTTGGGAAAAGGCGTTCAGCGCGATCAGATCACTACGTACTCGGGAGGCTTGAGTATGGCACGGAATATAGAGTGAAACAAGTAGAAGAGTTTGACCGGCATCAAGGTTCATCTTAAGAGACGTACTCTCAAAGTTGGAAAGGTTAATCTGGGTGGGTTCGAAGTGGAGATTTTTCTTAATGAGAATAGCGGTACCACGCTTACCCTCACCTGCGTCATTTCTGAGCAGAGAATATTTTTCTAAAGACACTCTGTGTCTTGCTTTTAGATTTGTCTCTGAAAGAAACATGAAATGAGGACGGTGTTCCTCCAGAAAAAGATTTAGGGAGACTCGTTTCCCGTGAGATACAAGCGAGTTGACATTGAGGGCAATCGCCTTCAGTTCGCTTAATTTCTGCTTCCGCATAACGAAAACGCGAAGTGCAGATAAGCGCTTTGTCTTTCCGGAATGGAAGTCAGCTTCCTATAGCTAGGAAGGAAAGCGTTGATTTTGGACATAAGGCCGAATAGATCACAGCCAAAGAGTGATTTTGCCTCCTGATTGCAGAACGTGTCTGCTCCCAAGACAATGGGTGAGGAGGGTTTTGGCTTACTTGTAGTCTGGGGCCTGGGGACGGCTTCCTGGGTCTTTCGTCCTATGTGCGTGCCTGAAATATTAGAAGAAAGGATTTGAGCAAAGGACTTACCGGGTTTCACATAGTTCCGTGCAGACTCCCTGACGAATTCCTCCCTCTGCTTCTTTGTCTGGACCGCTGCGTTCTTCCTCTCAATAAGCTCCTTATACTTCGGGCAGCCTCTGTAGTTTGCCGGGTGTCCCTCCTGTTTGCAGTTGGTGCAATAGGGTTTACCTTTCGATGTGTCTCTGGTACAGGCTCCTGGTCCATGGCTGATGCTGCATTTTACACACCTGTATGCAGTTCCACAGTTACTGGCTACGTGGCCGTATTTCTGGCAGTTCTTGCACTGCGATATACCACTGCTCTGGAATCGCTCCCAGTGGACGGCTTGGTGAAGGATTCTGTCAACCTTGATAACCCGGTTGACATCAGTTTCGGCCTCGAAGTTTACCACATAGGAGTCCACTAGGCGCCCGCTTTTCTTTATAGCGGGAGTCACCAAGTGCGACACCTTAGCCACCTTTATTCCTGGCAGCTCCTTCTCCAAAGCTGCTGCTACTTCTCTTTGGTCGAAGCTGCACTGGATCCCCTTAAGCACTAAGGTTAGCTTTCTGTTGTCCTTGGGCGTGAAAGTGAAGCAATCCACCTTGATTTCCTTCACTAAATTGAAAATCGTTTTATGGTCGTCTTCAGTGGCTGGTTTCAACGTTGACTTCATCCTGTTGTTATTTTTCAAGAAGAACTTGGGGCGCTTCTACAACTTCTCAAACTTTTCGAAAAATTTTGCTACGTTTAAATTGTAGCAGATTATTGGTGGTGGCTTTGCGGTCTTTCGTTCATTTGGTACTGCATCTGTCTTACTGTTGGCTGCCTTAGTCTTCGGTTTCTCCGCTGGCTGTATCAGTCTGTAGTAATTCCCAGATGCCTCCTGATCCACTTTGCGGCTCTGTTGTGGCTGCTTGCCCTTTTTCTCTGCGTTGTACGACAGCTGAGTCTTTGGTCTCCTCTTGTTATGAACGATTTTGTAGCTTTCGTCACTATCAGGGTCGTCACTGCCATCTTCCACATCCTTATGCCCTTCATTCATAGCTTTAATCTCATCCATTTCGTTGTCATCAGCATCCATAAATTCATCCTGCTGGTTTTCAGGATCAAATCCTTTGCTTGGTGGTTCATTTGATTTTTGGCTCGGTGCCGGGTCCCTGAACACCTTCAGTTCGTTGAGAATTGTTTTCTCGATTGTCCCTGTTAATTCGTCTTCCGAAAGTTCCTTCGCATTACACGTCTGTTTAAATCGACGGACGAACGCCCTTGATAGGATTTTTAGTTCCATTTCGAGACTAATATTATCATTTGGGCACAAGTGATCCTGTATAGGTAACATTTTCCGGAAATCTTCAAACTTTTCTTCTTTGTCCTTACAAAGTTTTCGATTTTTTCGCACTAACACTCTTCTTTTCTCTTTGTCTTTATCAAACTTTATCTTTTTATTTTTCCACAATATCACTGATTGTGTTTCCTTTTTTGAGTCCTTTCTCATTATTTTGAACACTCACTAAATTTATGTGTTTCCACTTATGTACATAAAAAATTTACTCATAATTTTCAAGGCACAAGTACGAAACATACACATTTATAAATATTGTCCACATAAAATAAAACAAAACCCGCCGGCAAATTCCAATTTACCGATACACCTCCGGCCCTCGTTAAAACGAAAAACCCGTCGGCACTTTGCGAGTTTATAATCAACACCTGTACTACCTGTATGTTTTGTTTATAGAAATCACTGTCTGCTACCTCACTCAATGAATGACTATCAATGACTCCACTGTGATAATAATCACTGTCTCACTGTGAATGATTTTCTGCTGCGGCTCGTCGGCTGACATGAAAAAAGGTGTCAATATACGGAGGTACAATGATTTGGTAAGTTTGTGATTTATTGATTAATTATTGATTAATCATTAGTTATTGTTTTAGTAAAAACCTCTGCAAAGTTTCTGTAGCATTTATAAATAAGAACTACAATTTATTATATTATAATGTTACAATATTTATTATTAAATTTAAAAGATGTCGTAGTCACAAAATCGCAAAAGTCTTCTCTCATATATTTTGTTTTTTCCATCAAAAAATCAAATCCCTACGTGATCATAATAATTTGGATGTAATAAAAAACTAAGTAAAAATTAGAGATATTTGAACAAGTAAAAATTAGGGATTTCGAGCTGCCACATTACTCCCCCCCCCCTCCCTAGTGTTAACGATAATCAACAAATTTAACTCTTCTTCCATATCTTGAAGTCTTGACGGAACAAGGATTTGGAATAGGAACTGAAAGTAAGTGTGGTTTCTTAAAAACATTGGTATCAGCGTCTATATCGGTATTTAACATATATGCAGGTTTCAAACGATCTACCGAAATATTTTTCTCTGCGTTTTTGATTCGAATTTTGAAAACTTTTTCAGATCTTGAAATCACCTCAAATGGTCCCTGGTATGGGTGTTGAAGTAGTCTTTTTACAGCATCGACACGAATAAAAACATGACTGGAAGTAAAGAGATCCTTATAAACAAAAACTTTATTTGAACTATGGTTTGTCGAAGGAACAGGTCGAATCTTGCTCATACTGTTGCGAAGATTTAATAAAAATTCTGATGCGCTCGAGCTTAGTTTAGAGATAGGTTCAATCATAAATTCAGCTGGTGTACGTGTTCTTATACCCAACAAAATTGTAGGCAAAACTTCCGTCCATCTCTCAGTAGAATGACATTTGATTGCTGCCTTCATTACACGATGGAAACGCGCAATCATACCATTCGCGCATGGATGATATGGCGTTGTTCTGATATGTTGGACTCCCATGAGTTTTAAAAGTTCAGTAAATAATGAGCTTTCGAACTGTCTACCTTGATCTGAAGATAGTTTCTCTGGAACACCAAAACGAGCAAACCAGTTAGAGTACAATGCAACGGCAACTTCCTCTGCAGAAATCCCCTTCAAAGGTACAACCTCAGTCCAGCGCATAAAACGATCGATAATTGTTAAGCAATAAACAAATCCATTCGATGGTTATGTATATGGTTAAATCTTTCATCAGGGACAGAAATCTGACTTATGGCACTGTGACAGTGTCTATTTACCTTTGATTGCTGGCAAGAAATGCATACTTTGACCCATCTTTTAGAGTTGCGTTTCCTCCAGGATGAGCTAAGTTGTGAAGTCTCTTGAAAATTTCAAAACGAAAAGTTTTGGGTACATATGGCCGAATGAATTCAGTCGAAATGTCACAATAAATTTTTGAATTCGAGCCAGGTACATTATAAAGTTTTAACTGCAAGGAATTTTTGTTAGTTAGCAAGTCTTGGAGCTCCTGATTGGATTTCTGTTCAGCTGGTAATGTTTCAACGTCGATGTTTCCAGAAATATCTATTGTTTCTATTCTTGAAAGGGTATCAGCAACTACGTTATCAAAACCAAAAATATGATGGATATCGGTGGAAAATTGTGCTATAAAATCCAATTGTCTTAATTGTCGAGGCGATGCCTTCTCAGGATTTTGTTGAATCGCAAAAACAAGTGGTTTATGATCGCTAAAAATTTTGAAAATTCGACCTTCCAACATATATTTGAAATGTTTTATTGATTGATAAATCGCTAATAGCTCTCGGTCATATGTGCTATATTTCTGTTGCGCAGAAGTCAGCTTCTGTGAATAAAAATTTAATGGCTCCCAATTACCTTCTGTTTTCTGTTGTAACACAGCTCCAACGGCAAAATCAGATGGATCAACCATAATACAAAGTTCTTTTGATGATGAAGTATGCGCTAACATAGCAGCGTTTGCTAAAGCCTTCTTCGTGTTAACAAAGGCTTCAATTGTATCGGTTGTCCATTCCAATTTTAAATTCTTCTTTGGATTTCCCCTCATGAAATCGTTAAGTGCACTTTGAATTTTTGCTGCATTTGGAACGAAACGACGGTAAAAGTTAAACATTCCAAGATATCGACGCAGTTGTTTCAAATCCGCAGGCTGTTTGAAATTGAGGATAGCTTCAACTTTTTGCTTCATTGGCTTGAGACCAGCTTTAGAGATTAAAAATCCGAGAAACTCAATAGATGCCTTACCAAATTCACATTTACTTGGATTAATTACCACGCCAAATTTTTTTAGACGGAAGAAAATAGCTCGCAGATTGTTCTTGTGTTCCTCTTCAGTTGAAGATGCAATAAGGAAATCATCGATATATGGAAAGCAGAATTCTAATCCGCGAACAACTTCGTGCACAAATCGTTGACAGGTTTGTGCTGCATTACGTAAACCAAAAGTCATTCTTGGAAATTCAAACAATCCAAACGGAGTGATGATAGCTGTTTTCTGAACGTCTTTAGACTCCATAGGAATCTGGTGAAAAGCTCGAACTAAATCGATTCTAGAGAATATAGTTTTTCCCTCCAGATTGAAAGTGAAATCTTGAATGTTCGGAACAGGATAACGATCTGGAACAGTAATTGAATTCAACATCCGGTAATCCCCACAAGGTCGCCAATCACCATTCGGTTTTCAGACCATATGCAGCGGACTAGCCCAACAGCTCTTCGACGGTCTGCAAATGTTTTGTTCTATCATAAACTCGAATTCCTTCTTCGCTGCTTCATATTTCTCCTTATCCAGTCTTCTCGCTTTTGCAAAAACAGGTTGACCATTGGTAATGATCTGATGAGAAATATTCACTTTCTCTTCGCTGTCAAAAGTCCTAGGTTTAATAATTTCTGGGAACTCGGCGAGCAATTCTGCGTATGACGAATTTTTAGAAATCGTTTTCATATTCAAAAATTTTGTTGAGTTAAACACAGTACCATTAGAACTACATTTCGTAATGTAATCAATTATTTTTCGATTTTTTAAATCTACCAAAAGTCCAAAGTGATGTAAGAAATCAGAGCCAATGATTGCTTTATCGACATCAGCAATTATAAATTTCCATTGAAAATTTCGACGTAATCCTAGACTGATATTTAAAAGCTTGTCGCCAAAAGTTTTTATTTTGGTTCCATTTACTGCAAAAAGAAAAGATGTGTCATCAGGTTTCATATCTTTCATTCCTTTTGGAAAAATCGATATGTCAGCTCCAGTATCCACAAGAAAATTTTGCCG
Source organism: Dioctria rufipes (assembly GCA_963924295.1). Classification (NCBI taxonomy): domain Eukaryota; kingdom Metazoa; phylum Arthropoda; class Insecta; order Diptera; family Asilidae; genus Dioctria; species Dioctria rufipes. The sequence continues at coordinate 133,935,087 of OZ002741.1, read as the reverse complement.
GGTCGTTGAATCAAAAACAAAAACGCGACTTGTTGCACGTATTTGATCATTCGTCGCATCTAATGATCGGCTTGGAAATTTAAAGAACTTCCTTTGAAATTGCAAGCAAGGACTTCTGCATTTACTAGCCTTAGTGTTGAATTTTCTGTGATACCAACAGATTTCCGGAATTGCTTGTAGAGTGTGGACTTGGACGCCGGCCCGATGCTGATCTATGTCGGTTAGATGATGAACTTTTGGATGATGATCTTCCTCGATATTCTAGTTTAGCCAAACGATCTGAAATTTCAGCTAATATTCTAGTAAGGTTATTCGTATCATTAGTCGTCATAACATAACATTTATTCTCTGATTATCAAAATAATTCACATCCATTATCTTGTCTGCTACCCTTCCCAGTTTCGTTAGGTCTTCCTCAGAAAGTGTTGACATAATTGCTTGACATTGGGTGGGAAGTCTTTGTTTCCAAAGTGTCCTCATAATATCGTCAGAAATTCGTCCTTCTGCCAATTCTCTCATCTCGCGGAGAAATTGCGATGGTTTTTTGTCACCTAGTTCGACTTCACTAAGAATCTTCCGTAATTTCCGTTCTTCCGAATCTGCAAATCGTTCTACTAATCTCTTCTTTAATGCCTCATATCTTTGGTGGCGGGTGGATCAGAAATAATGTTGTATACCTGACTTAGTATTCCAGTCTCAACTGCTCCCATAACATGATGATATTTTGTCTCATCAGTTGTTATTTTTGCGTTAAAAAATTGGCTCTCCAGTTGGATGAACCAAAGTTTTGGATTCTCCTTCCAAAACGGTGGAATTTTTACAGCAACTCGTGCGATTGATTGTGGCTGTTCCCCCTTTTCGTTGGGCTGTTCCGCCTCTTCGTCGGGCATCACGCCGAGGTCACCAATTTGTAGCATTTATAAATAAGAACTACAATTTATTATATTATAATGTTACAATATTTATTATTAAATTTAGAAGATGTCGTAGTCACAAAATCGCAAAAGTCTTCTCTCATATATTTTGTTTTTTCCATCATAAAATCAAATCCCTACGTGATCATAATAATTTTGATGTAATAAAAAACTAAGTAAAAATTAGAGACATTTGAACAAGTAAAAATTAGGGATTTCAAGCTGCCATAGTTCCATTAGGAGTGAGATTTGGAGCATTTTATGCTTGGGTGCACTAATTGAGGACATCCAGTGAAAATGCTACATACAGGACGCAGCAGATGTCAGATAAGTATTCTGTTGTTTACTATTCTTTTTTTAAGTTTGATACTTTCTGGTGTCTTTTTGTTTATTTCAGGAAAAATGGTAGAACCAGGTTGGACTTTAGGTGGACTAAACAATTTGTTTAACACATATATTGGGATTTACAAATTTATATGGAGGAATACATTTCTTCGCCATGGACTTGAATTTACGATGATACCAACATTGATCTCTGCCGCTGTCCTGATCGGAACCACGCGAAGCGGATCTATATCTGCTTCTTCATCGTTGTCGACTTCTTCGGTTACCGGAACTACTACGGTTCGAACCTTGTTCGACCATCTTCTCAAGTTTGCCGACTTTGGCAGTTAGTTGGTTGAGCGATTGGGCCAGATTCTCCAGGGAAAAGTGAGCTGTGACTGAGATAACTTCGGGCCTGGGGTTGACTTCTGCGATTGTATCCGCACAGGTAGCCAGCACTTGTAATGTCCCGGGATTGCATGCTAAAATCGCTTGCATATTGGCCGGTAATCGATGCAGCCAAAGTGATTTTAAAACCTCTTCACTTATTTTTCTTCTGCTGAGATTACGCATCTCTCTGAGCAGCTGCGATGGCTGGAAGTCACATAAGGTCATCTCGGTCAGTACTTGCTTCAACCTCTGATTTTCGGTACCGGACAACCTGCCATCAGTGGGGGTACCATACTCGAGCCCGTGGACTCATTCGAGATATTATTAAAATTTGTCTCACGAAGGGCCATCATAAACGCAGGCCTTACAATAAAAGTAGAACGACAACTATATCCACCGATCACTTATATTCACCGATCACTTTAAGAATTGTGGTAGATTCACAAGTTGCAAATTATACTATTTAGACTCCTATACCAATTGTGACAGTGGGTAAATATATTCGTAAAAAAAAGGTATGTTTATAAAAAAAAGTATATATATAAAAAAAACTATGTAACTATGTATATACATAATCATCTATTTTAAAATTAGCTTCATTTACAGTTTTCTGTTTATCTATTCTTTCCTGGTTTTCTTTTAGCAAACATTCTTTTACATTTTTGTATGCAAATTGCAATTTTATTTTTAACTCATTGATATAATCGTCAATTTTATATATTTTCATATTATTATTTAAAATCTCACATAGTAATGAATTTAACTTTCCAAAAACTAGCTCAAAAGGTGTATAGTTTGTAGTAGTATGTGGCGTGGTATTATAGCTGTAGGTATAATAGGGTAATATGTCACTCCAATTTTCTTTCACGGAAATCGTCATTATATAGTCATTTAAAACTCTATGTTTTCTCTCGATTGAACCTAGGGTCTCATGATGAAATGGGGCTGATGTTGCTTTTCGTATTTTTAAATATCACATAGGTTGTTCATTAGCTGATTACAAAATTCTGTATTCATATCGGTTTTGAGTTTTTTAAAACATCCATATTTCAATATGAATTTTTCTACTATTGTTTTCGCCACTGTCCTTGCATGTTTGGTTTCTGTTGGGAATGCTTCTACAAACTTAGTTAGCTCACATTGCAGAGTTAGAATATATCTGAAATTTCCAGATGGTCGAAGTGGTCCAACCGTGAGAAATTGAATGTGCAAAAAAAAAAAAAACAATAGGAATTATATGTAAAATGAATAACAAGTCTAAGAAATATAACAAATGAGGGAATTTTTGTTTGTTATAACAATGGAAAAAGAAGAAATAATGGTAAAGAATATTAGAAAGAAATGAATTGTAAATAGAAAAATTAAATGTGAAATAAATAGAAAAAATAAATGAGAGAAAAAGAAAAATTAAAAGAGAAATAAAACTTGAAATAATGTACAAAAATAAGATTTAGATAGTAAATAAGTAAGACAAAATTGTAAGCGTAATCTGAACCGAACGAAGATTAAAAATGTTTTTAATTAAGACTGTTGCACTCTTCAGATCTAGTTTCCTGCGGAAACTAGTTTTTCCAAGGGGGGAGGGATGTTATGGCCCAATATAAGGAAGACTCTTCTTCCAGCAGCCAAGAGCGCATTCTAGCGAAATAATCAGCAATTGCTAAACAATAACTTCGCATGGTATTGTTCTGCAACTGTCGGTTATTTTGCTGATTAGCTCAACAGCTGACTGCGATGAGCGCTTAGTGGAGCAATCGACGATTACAATAATAATTGCTGCAACCGGTAGAACAAACGACAAGGTTGTTGTCGTTGGTTTACATCCGCGTTATGAGCAAAGAAAGCTTACTTCCGAGTATAGGTTCATAAAATACCAATGACTGGTCTGTCGAGTGCCGTAGTATTCTCGCCGTTAAGTGATCAGTCGCGTTGTAACTTTAAGGCGTCAAGTTACCGTTCGGTTCGGGTTAGCTTTGTGTTAATTTTGTATTAAGTTAGATCAGTGTTGATTAAAATAAAGATTTATATGTGAGTAACTCGAGTGTTGTCATTTCCAAGTAGTTTTATTAGAATAAACCGTTGGATTATCGTTCGATTGCTTTAGGGACACGACATTGTCTCCGTTTTTGGCTGAGTTTTTTATGTGTCATTTGGAAGATATTTTATTTAACACAGTAAAAAATGATATATTAAAACATGTCTTTGTCTGGTTCCGTTACGTGGATGACGTTTTTTGTATTTGGACTGGTACGCAGCGTCAGCTTACCAACTTTGCTAACAACATTTTAAACAACTTCGACGACTGTATAAAGTTTGCAGTAGACATTGGTAATAATAGCTTAAATTTCTTAGATATTAACATTTTAATTACGGACAATTCCTTAAGTTTTGACATATATAGAAAGGATACATAATCTGATGCTGTGATACCTTTTAACTCCAATCATCCTTGGTCCACAAAAATGGCAGCCTTCCATAGTATGTTTAACAGACTTATCCAAGTTCCCTTAAGTCCAATCAATTTTAAAAAAGAGTTAAACATGATAATCGACATTGCTACAAATAACGGTTACACGAAGATAATAGTCTACAAACTTTTATACCAAAAAAATAGAAATACTGCATTAAATTTAATTTTTCCGGTTGTCGATGGCAACAATAATTTTCAATGGCGAAAAGTCCCATATATCAAGGGTACAACTAATAGTCTTAAAAATGTTTTACTTAAATACAACATTAAGCCAGCCTTTGTTAACAATAATAATTTAAAAAGAATTTTGGTTAACAACAAAATTAAAAATAAAGTTTCAAATTTAGAAAAAACAGGTACATATGTATATACAAAATTAAGTGTGACGACTGCTCCGCGGAATATATTGGCAAAACAAAACGAAAAATAAAAACTAGATTTTCTGAACATGTCGCAGGAGCTAAACACATGAAGCCTAAATTGGGTCTCTCAAAACATCTTGCTATAGAAAATCATTGTACAAACATCAATAACATTACTCTATTACATAATTTAAGCAATGGTCCCATACTCAATACATATGAAATTTTCGAAATTAGACGAGCTCTAGCTAATGGCAATGTATTAGTGAATTACCAAATAGATTTCTCAGACAGAAGTCCGCTACTTAAACCAGACCTATTTTTATACATTTACCTAAATCTGTTTGCAGTCAGTAGCCAGCCCTTGATAATGCCCCAATAAGGCGAAACGCGTCGGGATTGTGTCATTAGTTTTTTTTTTATAACGTAGTTTTAAAATCTGTTAAAACTTAAAGAAATATATATGTAGAATATTTGCATACAAGTGTTTTGCTTTCTTTTTTGCCCTAATTTAATAATGAGGGTTTTACATAATTCGATCATGTTCCACCAAGTGCCCAAATTCTCCTCGATTGAATATATTAAAAGCTGTGATAATGATAGACTCATTGTGTTATATCGAAGACTACTGATTAGCTTTAAACACACTAACAATCATATATGGTTTAATACTCAATGCAAGAAGCGTAATGTTTTCCCCAATTACATAAATAGAAACCTGAAGTGCAGCTTTCTTTCTAAATCTAGTAGAAAGGCTTTATTTGTTGCTAAAAAAGTGTGGCTACAGTCAGAAATCCAACAACAATTTGCTGAAAGAGATAACATCAGTGCTCATCTAAAAGTATTTTATAGTAAATTATCGAAGAGATTCCACCATGTTGTTTTCCATGAAATAATTAGTGAAGCTCATGATAAATCAAAATCCCTTGCATATCTGCAATATGAGCGGCAGAAAACGAAGTTACTTCATCTGGCCTTACAACACAGAAATTTGCCTATGACTCAGAGCCAGGTTTACTCGGCTTCGAAATTTCATCCTAGGGTCGTTAACCTCTCGTCTACTACTTTAGTACCAGACGAGGTCAATCTCCTCAGTCACGGATTGAATTTTGCCCCAGATTTGGGTTATAGAATACAACATCTCATCCACCTAGCGGTTCATTTAGATGCAGCGCTACCAACGGATGAATACGATGGAAAAATGGAGTGCGCTAAAGCCATCAAACCACTCAAAAATAATATAGTAATAAATATAGATCAAGTTAGATCCGTTAATCCTTAAGGAAAAGAATTGACAATGATAATTTAATTGTTTCGAAAGCGGACAAAGGTAATCCATTGTACATTCTGACATGTCAATTTGTCTCGTTCCTGTGGCGTTGCCATGTTGTAAAATGTTAAGGGTCTGTATGCACTACACGCTCTAGGAATAACGTCGGACACAAGCCCTCGTGGAATCTAAAGCTTCCAAGCTTCTTCCTCCTGATTCGCATCGCCTGTTCTCGGAACAGTCCGAATATAAACGAAGCCATCCCTGACGCAAATTATGGTAGTTCACCAGAAGCTGAGTTAACCATATGCCGCAGCACCTCAGATTCCAACGAGTTGAAATATGGAAACTAAGATCAACTTCCGGGCCAGGATCTTCAGGTGTTGTTAAGCTGTCACAGTGAATCCGTGACAGTGCATCAGGAACGAAGTTCAGGCTTCCTTTTCGGTGTTCAATGGTGAAGTGGAAACATTTCCAGCGAGCAAGTCTACCGCTGAGGTCCTTTTGAGACATGAGCCATTTCAAGCTCATTCTACGAAGGGCCGGAACTTCTACACACTTAATAAAGCTGCTAAGCAATCCTGCGCGGTGACGGTGTATTTGCGTTGTGCTGAGTTCAACTTTTTCGAGACATAGGATATTGGCTTCTCGTGGCGATCGTCATCTAGTTGGATTAGAACTCCACCAATATCCTGTTGGCTCGCATCACACTGTAAAACGAACGTTTTGGTGAAATCCGGGCTCACTATCAACGGAGCAGAGATAAGTTTTTGCTGCAACGATTCCAGAGACGTCTGAAATTCGCGTGTCCATTGGAACTGGGCAGAATTCCTCAGAGTGTCTGTGGGGGAGGCAGTTACATCAGCATAGTTCGGAATAAATCGTCGATACCATCCCGCCATACCTAGTAGGCGTCGGACTTGCCGAACGGTTTCAGTTGACGGATAGTCAACTATGGCTGAAATCTTATCGGGGTCAGTTCGTATTCCTACATTTCCGACAATGAAACCTAAGTATTTAGTCTCCTTAATGCAAAACTTACTCTTCCCAAGGTTGATAGTGAGGCCAGCTTTCCTCAAACTGTCCGCTACACGGGCCAGCAATGTGAGATGAGAGTCAAAGTCTGATGACAGAATCAATCAATTGCCTAAGTAGACGAGAACGTTCTCTCGAATAGGCCTCCTTCTTAGTAACAGAGTTGACTTTCCTGGCGTCAAAACAAAGCCGCACCTTTCTAGGCCTCCTAATACAACTGGAGATCTCTAAGGAACCTGGCTCTGCTCTATCACACCCAGCGATAGCATTCGTCTGAGTTCAGCACCCATCAAATTCTGTACTGCCGGTGGTATCGGATGACAAAATTGCTTTATCGGAGTTGCGTCATTCGTCTCGATCCTGTGAGTGATCAAAGATGTTTTTCTCAAGCCTAAAGAGGCTAAAGGAGGAAAAAGCTGTTTAGTAGCTTCTAGACGTTGTTGATCTATAGCAGGAAGAACATGACAGTCGGTGTCAGGGATAGCTATTAGATTTATTCCGGACTGGAATCGAACCTACACTTTTAGAATCGGTCAATGATGAGAATTGAAGAATTTTAAGAATTTTTATTTTTAACGATTCCAAATCAAATTATAAATACAAGAAGAAAAAACAACCGTCTCATCCGGGGTTTGAAACCGGGACCTTGATTTGGAATCGTTAAAAATAAAAATTCTTAAAATTCTTCAATTCTCATCATTGACCGATTCTAAAAGTGTAGGTTCGATTCCAGTCCGGAATAAATAAAAATTGAATTTACAATTTATTTGTGCGCTTTCATCGTTACTGGTTAATGCCAGCTGAAAGCAACGTGGCTTAGTAGGCTAATTACAAATTGATAAATGCAAGAGGGAAAATCATCTGTCTCGTTAGCTCAGTGGTAAGAGCAGTCGCCCGGCAAGCGGAAGGTCCCGGTTTCAAACCCCGGATGAGACGGTTGTTTTTTCTTCTTGTATTTATAATTTGATTTGGAATCGTTAAAAATAAAAATTCTTAAAATTCTTCAATTCTCATCATTGACCGATTCTAAAAGTGTAGGTTCGATTCCAGTCCGGAATAAATAAAAATTGAATTTACAATTTATTTGTGCGCTTTCATCGTTACTGGTTAATGCCAGCTGAAAGCAACGTGGCTTAGTAGGCTAATTACAAATTGATAAATGCAAGAGGGAAAATCATCTGTCTCGTTAGCTCAGTGGTAAGAGCAGTCGCCCGGCAAGCGGAAGGTCCCGGTTTCAAACCCCGGATGAGACGGTTGTTTTTTCTTCTTGTATTTATAATTTGATTTGGAATCGTTAAAAATAAAAATTCTTAAAATTCTTCAATTCTCATCATTGACCGATTCTAAAAGTGTAGGTTCGATTCCAGTCCGGAATAAATAAAAATTGAATTTACAATTTATTTGTGCGCTTTCATCGTTACTGGTTAATGCCAGCTGAAAGCAACGTGGCTTAGTAGGCTAATTACAAATTGATAAATGCAAGAGGGAAAATCATCTGTCTCGTTAGCTCAGTAGTAAGAGCAGTCGCCCGGCAAGCGGAAGGTCCCGGTTTCAAACCCCGGATGAGACGGTTGTTTTTTCTTCTTGTATTTATAATTTGATTTGGAATCGTTAAAAATAAAAATTCTTAAAATTCTTCAATTCTCATCATTGACCGATTCTAAAAGTGTAGGTTCGATTCCAGTCCGGAATAAATAAAAATTGAATTTACAATTTATTTGTGCGCTTTCATCGTTACTGGTTAATGCCAGCTGAAAGCAACGTGGCTTAGTAGGCTAATTACAAATTGATAAATGCAAGAGGGAAAATCATCTGTCTCGTTAGCTCAGTGGTAAGAGCAGTCGCCCGGCAAGCGGAAGGTCCCGGTTTCAAACCCCGGATGAGACGGTTGTTTTTTCTTCTTGTATTTATAATTTGATTTGGAATCGTTAAAAATAAAAATTCTTAAAATTCTTCAATTCTCATCATTGACCGATTCTAAAAGTGTAGGTTTGATTACAGTCCGGAATAAATAAAAATTGAATTTACAATTTATTTGTGCGCTTTCATCGTTACTGGTTAATGCCAGCTGAAAGCAACGTGGCTTAGTAGGCTAATTACAAATTGATAAATGCAAGAGGGAAAATCATCTGTCTCGTTAGCTCAGTGGTAAGAGCAGTCGCCCGGCATGCGGAAGGTCCCGGTTTCAAACCCCGGATGAGACGGTTGTTTTTTCTTCTTGTATTTATAATTTGATTTGGAATCGTTAAAAATAAAAATTCTTAAAATTCTTCAATTCTCATCATTGACCGATTCTAAAAGTGTAGGTTCGATTCCAGTCCGGAATAAATAAAAATTGAATTTACAATTTATTTGTGCGCTTTCATCGTTACTGGTTAATGCCAGCTGAAAGCAACGTGGCTTAGTAGGCTAATTACAAATTGATAAATGCAAGAGGGAAAATCATCTGTCTCGTTAGCTCAGTGGTAAGAGCAGTCGCCCGGCAAGCGGAAGGTCCTGGCTCTGAGTCATAGGCAAATTTCTGTGTTGTAAGGCCAGATGAAGTAACTTCGTTTTCTGCCGCTCATATTGCAGATATGCAAGGGATTTTGATTTATCATGAGCTTCACTAATTATTTCATGGAAAACAACATGGTGGAATCTCTTCGATAATTTACTGTAAAATACTTTTAGATGAGCACTGATGTTATCTCTTTCAGCAAATTGTTGTTGGATTTCTGACTGTAGCCACACTTTTTTAGCAACAAATAAAGCCTTTCTACTAGATTTAGAAAGAAAGCTGCACTTCAGGTTTCTATTTATGTAATTGGGGAAAACATTACGCTTCTTGCACTGAGTATTAAACCATATATGATTGTTAGTGTGTTTAAAGCTAATCAGTAGTCTTCGATATAACACAATGAGTCTATCATTATCACAGCTTTTAATATATTCAATCGAGGAGAATTTGGGCACTTGGTGGAACATGATCGAATTATGTAAAACCCTCATTATTAAATTAGGGCAAAAAAGAAAGCAAAACACTTGTATGCAAATATTCTACATATATATTTCTTTAAGTTTTAACAGATTTTAAAACTACGTTATAAAAAAAAAACTAATGACACAATCCCGACGCGTTTCGCCTTATTGGGGCATTATCAAGGGCTGGCTACTGACTGCAAACAGATTTAGGTAAATGTATAAAAATAGGTCTGGTTTAAGTAGCGGACTTCTGTCTGAGAAATCTATTTGGTAATTCACTAATACATTGCCATTAGCTAGAGCTCGTCTAATTTCGAAAATTTCATATGTATTGAGTATGGGACCATTGCTTAAATTATGTAATAGAGTAATGTTATTGATGTTTGTACAATGATTTTCTATAGCAAGATGTTTTGAGAGACCCAATTTAGGCTTCATGTGTTTAGCTCCTGCGACATGTTCAGAAAATCTAGTTTTTATTTTTCGTTTTGTTTTGCCAATATATTCCGCGGAGCAGTCGTCATACTTAATTTTGTATATACATATGTACCTGTTTTTTCTAAATTTGAAACTTTATTTTTAATTTTGTTGTTAACCAAAATTCTTTTTAAATTATTATTGTTAACAAAGGCTGGCTTAATGTTGTATTTAAGTAAAACATTTTTAAGACTATTAGTTGTACCCTTGATATATGGGACTTTTCGCCATTGAAAATTATTGTTGCCATCGACAACCGGAAAAATTAAATTTAATGCAGTATTTCTATTTTTTTGGTATAAAAGTTTGTAGACTATTATCTTCGTGTAACCGTTATTTGTAGCAATGTCGATTATCATGTTTAACTCTTTTTTAAAATTGATTGGACTTAAGGGAACTTGGATAAGTCTGTTAAACATACTATGGAAGGCTGCCATTTTTGTGGACCAAGGATGATTGGAGTTAAAAGGTATCACAGCATCAGATTATGTATCCTTTCTATATATGTCAAAACTTAAGGAATTGTCCGTAATTAAAATGTTAATATCTAAGAAATTTAAGCTATTATTACCAATGTCTACTGCAAACTTTATACAGTCGTCGAAGTTGTTTAAAATGTTGTTAGCAAAGTTGGTAAGCTGACGCTGCGTACCAGTCCAAATACAAAAAACGTCATCCACGTAACGGAACCAGACAAAGACATGTTTTAATATATCATTTTTTACTGTGTTAAATAAAATATCTTCCAAATGACACATAAAAAACTCAGCCAAAAACGGAGACAATGTCGTGTCCCTAAAGCAATCGAACGATAATCCAACGGTTTATTCTAATAAAACTACTTGGAAATGACAACACTCGAGTTACTCACATATAAATCTTTATTTTAATCAACACTGATCTAACTTAATACAAAATTAACACAAAGCTAACCCGAACCGAACGGTAACTTGACGCCTTAAAGTTACAACGCGACTGATCACTTAACGGCGAGAATACTACGGCACTCGACAGACCAGTCATTGGTATTTTATGAACCTATACTCGGAAGTAAGCTTTCTTTGCTCATAACGCGGATGTAAACCAACGACAACAACCTTGTCGTTTGTTCTACCGGTTGCAGCAATTATTATTGTAATCGTCGATTGCTCCACTAAGCGCTCATCGCAGTCAGCTGTTGAGCTAATCAGCAAAATAACCGACAGTTGCAGAACAATACCATGCGAAGTTATTGTTTAGCAATTGCTGATTATTTCGCTAGAATGCGCTCTTGGCTGCTGGAAGAAGAGTCTTCCTTATATTGGGCCATAACATCCCTCCCCCCTTGGAAAAACTAGTTTCCGCAGGAAACTAGATCTGAAGAGTGCAACAGTCTTAATTAAAAACATTTTTAATCTTCGTTCGGTTCAGATTACGCTTACAATTTTGTCTTACTTATTTACTATCTAAATCTTATTTTTGTACATTATTTCAAGTTTTATTTCTCTTTTAATTTTTCTTTTTCTCTCATTTATTTTTTCTATTTATTTCACATTTAATTTTTCTATTTACAATTCATTTCTTTCTAATATTCTTTACCATTATTTCTTCTTTTTCCATTGTTATAACAAAAAAAAATTCCCTCATTTGTTATATTTCTTAGACTTGTTATTCATTTTACATATAATTCCTATTGTTTTTTTTTTTTTTGCACATTCAATTTCTCACGGTTGGACCACTTCGACCATCTGGAAATTTCAGATATATTCTAACTCTGCAATGTGAGCTAACTAAGTTTGTAGAAGCATTCCCAACAGAAACCAAACATGCAAGGACAGTGGCGAAAACAATAGTAGAAAAATTCATATTGAAATATGGATGTTTTAAAAAACTCAAAACCGATATGGATACAGAATTTTGTAATCAGCTAATGAACAACCTATGTGATATTTAAAAATACGAAAAGCAACATCAGCCCCATTTCATCATGAGACCCTAGGTTCAATCGAGAGAAAACATAGAGTTTTAAATGACTATATAATGACGATTTCCGTGAAAGAAAATTGGAGTGACATATTACCCTATTATACCTACAGCTATAATACCACGCCACATACTACTACAAACTATACACCTTTTGAGCTAGTTTTTGGAAAGTTAAATTCATTACTATGTGAGATTTTAAATAATAATATGAAAATATATAAAATTGACGATTATATCAATGAGTTAAAAATAAAATTGCAATTTGCATACAAAAATGTAAAAGAATGTTTGCTAAAAGAAAACCAGGAAAGAATAGATAAACAGAAAACTGTAAATGAAGCTAATTTTAAAATAGATGATTATGTATATACATAGTTACATAGTTTTTTTTATATATATATACTTTTTTTTATAAACATACCTTTTTTTTACGAATATATTTACCCACTGTCACAATTGGTATAGGAGTCTAAATAGTATAATTTGCAACTTGTGAATCTACCACAATTCTTAAAGTGATCGGTGAATATAAGTGATCGGTGGATATAGTTGTCGTTCTACTTTTATTGTAAGGCCTGCGTTTATGATGGCCCTTCGTGAGACAAATTTTAATAATATCTCGAATGAGTCCACGGGCTCGAGTATGGTACCCCCACTGATGGCAGGTTGTCCGGTACCGAAAATCAGAGGTTGAAGCAAGTACTGACCGAGATGACCTTATGTGACTTCCAGCCATCGCAGCTGCTCAGAGAGATGCGTAATCTCAGCAGAAGAAAAATAAGTGAAGAGGTTTTAAAATCACTTTGGCTGCATCGATTACCGGCCAATATGCAAGCGATTTTAGCATGCAATCCCGGGACATTACAAGTGCTGGCTACCTGTGCGGATACAATCGCAGAAGTCAACCCCAGGCCCGAAGTTATCTCAGTCGCAGCTCACTTTTCCCTGGAGAATCTGGCCCAATCGCTCAACCAACTAACTGCCAAAGTCGGCAAACTTGAGAAGATGGTCGAACAAGGTTCGAACCGTAGTAGTTCCGGTAACCGAAGAAGTCGACAACGATGAAGAAGCAGATATAGATCCGCTTCGCGTGGTTCCGATCAGGACAGCGGCAGAGATCAATGTTGGTATCATCGTAAATTCAAGTCCATGGCGAAGAAATGTATTCCTCCATATAAATTTGTAAATCCCAATATATGTGTTAAACAAATTGTTTAGTCCACCTAAAGTCCAGCCTGGTTCTACCATTTTTCCTGAAATAAACAAAAAGACACCAGAAAGTATCAAACTTAAAAAAAGAATAGTAAACAACAGAATACTTATCTGACATCTGCTGCGTCCTGTATGTAGCATTTTCACTGGATGTCCTCAATTAGTGCACCCAAGCATAAAATGCTCCAAATCTCACTCCTAATGGAACTATGGCAGCTTGAAATCCCTAATTTTTACTTGTTCAAATGTCTCTAATTTTTACTTAGTTTTTTATTACATCAAAATTATTATGATCACGTAGGGATTTGATTTTATGATGGAAAAAACAAAATATATGAGAGAAGACTTTTGCGATTTTGTGACTACGACATCTTCTAAATTTAATAATAAATATTGTAACATTGTAATATAATAAATTGTAGTTCTTATTTATAAATGCTACAGAACCTTTGCAGAGGTTTTTACTAAAACAATAACTAATGATTAATCAATAATTAATCAATAAATCACAAACTTACCAAATCATTGTACCTCCGTATATTGACACCTTTTTTCATGTCAGCCGACGAGCCGCAGCAGAAAATCATTCACAGTGAGACAGTGATTATTATCACAGTGGAGTTATTGATCGTCATTCATTGAGTGAGGTAGCAGACAGTGATTTCTATAAACAAAACATACAGGTAGTACAGGTGTTGATTATAAACTCGCAAAGTGCCGACGGGTTTTTCGTTTTAACGAGGGCCGGAGGTGTATCGGTAAATTGGAATTTGCCGGCGGGTTTTGTTTTATTTTATGTGGACAATATTTATAAATGTGTATGTTTCGTACTTGTGCCTTGAAAATTATGAGTAAATTTTTTATGTACATAAGTGGAAACACATAAATTTAGTGAGTGTTCAAAATACTGAGAAAGGACTCAAAAAAGGAAACACAATCAGTGATATTGTGGAAAAATAAAAAGATCAAGTTTGATAAAGACAAAGAGAAAAGAAGAGTGTTAGTGCGAAAAAATCGAAAACTTTGTAAGGACAAAGAAGAAAAGTTTGAAGATTTCCGGAAAATGTTACCTATACAGGATCACTTGTGCCCAAATGATAATATTAGTCTCGAAATGGAACTAAAAATCCTATCAAGGGCGTTCGTCCGTCGATTTAAACAGACGTGTAATGCGAAGGAACTTTCGGAAGACGAATTAACAGGGACAATCGAGAAAACAATTCTCAACGAACTGAAGGTGTTCAGGGACCCGGCACCGAGCCAAAAATCAAATGAACCACCAAGCAAAGGATTTGATCCTGAAAATCAGCAGGATGAATTTATGGATGCTGATGACAACGAAATGGATGAGATTAAAGCTATGAATGAAGGGCATAAGGATGTGGATGATGGCAGTGACGACCCTGATAGTGACGAAAGCTACAAAATCGTTCATAACAAGAGGAGACCAAAGACTCAGCTGTCGTACAACGCAGAGAAAAAGGGCAAGCAGCCACAACAGAGCCGCAAAGTGGATCAGGAGGCATCTGGGAATTACTACAGACTGATACAGCCAGCGGAGAAACCGAAGACTAAGGCAGCCAACAGTAAGACAGATGCAGTACCAAATGAACGAAAGACCGCAAAGCCACCACCAATAATCTGCTACAATTTAAACGTAGCAAAATTTTTCGAAAAGTTTGAGAAGTTGTAGAAGCGCCCCAAGTTCTTCTTGAAAAATAACAACAGGATGAAGTCAACGTTGAAACCAGCCACTGAAGACGACCATAAAACGATTTTCAATTTAGTGAAGGAAATCAAGGTGGATTGCTTCACTTTCACGCCCAAGGACAACAGAAAGCTAACCTTAGTGCTTAAGGGGATCCAGTGCAGTTTCGACCAAAGAGAAGTAGCAGCAGCTTTGGAGAAGGAGCTGCCAGGAATAAAGGTGGCTAAGGTGTCGCACTTGGTGACTCCCGCTATAAAGAAAAGCGGGCGCCTAGTGGACTCCTATGTGGTAAACTTCGAGGCCGAAACTGATGTCAACCGGGTTATCAAGGTTGACAGAATCCTTCACCAAGCCGTCCACTGGGAGCGATTCCAGAGCAGTGGTATATCGCAGTGCAAGAACTGCCAGAAATACGGCCACGTAGCCAGTAACTGTGGAACTGCATACAGGTGTGTAAAATGCAGCATCAGCCATGGACCAGGAGCCTGTACCAGAGACACATCGAAAGGTAAACCCTATTGCACCAACTGCAAACAGGAGGGACACCCGGCAAACTACAGAGGCTGCCCGAAGTATAAGGAGCTTATTGAGAGGAAGAACGCAGCGGTCCAGACAAAGAAGCAGAGGGAGGAATTCGTCAGGGAGTCTGCACGGAACTATGTGAAACCCGGTAAGTCCTTTGCTCAAATCCTTTCTTCTAATATTTCAGGCACGCACATAGGACGAAAGACCCAGGAAGCCGTCCCCAGGCCCCAGACTACAAGTAAGCCAAAACCCTCCTCACCCATTGTCTTGGGAGCAGACACGTTCTGCAATCAGGAGGCAAAATCACTCTTTGGCTGTGATCTATTCGGCCTTATGTCCAAAATCAACGCTTTCCTTCCTAGCTATAGGAAGCTGACTTCCATTCCGGAAAGACAAAGCGCTTATCTGCAATTCGCGTTTTCGTTATGCGGAAGCAGAAATTAAGCGAACTGAAGGCGATTGCCCTCAATGTCAACTCGCTTGTATCTCACGGGAAACGAGTCTCCCTAAATCTTTTTCTGGAGGAACACCGTCCCCATTTCATGTTTCTTTCAGAGACAAATCTAAAAGCAAGACACAGAGTGTCTTTAGAAAAATATTCTCTGCTCAGAAATGACGCAGGTGAGGGTAAGCGTGGTACCGCTATTCTCATTAAGAAAAATCTCCACTTCGAACCCACCCAGATTAACCTTTCCAACTTTGAGAGTACGTCTCTTAAGATGAACCTTGATGCCGGTCAAACTCTTCTACTTGTTTCACTCTATATTCCGTGCCATACTCAAGCCTCCCGAGTACGTAGTGATCTGATCGCGCTGAACGCCTTTTCCCAACAATTCACATATACGATTGTTGGAGGCAATTTCAATGCTAAACACAGCTTATGGAACGATCCCACGACCAACTTAGCTGGAACAATCATAGCTAAATGGTTGGAAGATAATCTCCACAACCACAATTTTATTACTGTCTCCCAGGACACACCAACCTTCTCCAGAAGTGGATCTTTTCTAGACTTTTTCCTCGTTTCTGACAATCTCATAAACATTCTCCCCCAAATTAGAAATTTTTCCTGCCAGGCCCATATCTCTGATTCTGACCATTTGGCAGTAGAATTGAAAATAGCTCTACAGAGAGAACTCTCTGCGAGCACACTAATTGCTCCAGCAATTTCGTCCCTGACCAATGTCGACTGGCCACAGTTTCAGGATAGACTGAATAGCCTACTCCCCAATTTCTTGCCAGATCAGCATAGAAATCTGTGTAATACAGAAATAGACTTCTATGTTGAATTGCTGACAACTACCCTTCAAAATAACATATCGTTTTTCTCCACTACGCACCAACCTAATAACTACCGGTATAAAAACCTTACGCCCAGAATCCAAGAGCTGTACAAGTATAGGCAAAAGTTAAAGAAAACTTTGAACAGAATTTACCGGCGAAATCTGAATACACAGAACCCGGAATATTCATCCTTACTCTCCCAAATTAGGTGTCTGTCGACAGTCATTGACGAGCAAACCCGTAACTTCGTCGATGAACAATTTCACGAGAGCTTGAAAGCTATTAAGCCGGGTCCGCGAGCTTTTAGCGAAATCAACAAAATATGTAGCAGGAAAGCCCAAGTCCCTGAAAAACTACTTGATGGCAACAACTGCTTAAATTCTCCTGAAGAGAAAAGCAGAGCCTTCGCCAACTATTTTGAATCAACCTTATTCGGTCACTCAACAATAAAAAGTCGAGTGGCCCAGATGCTATACCGAACTTCATTATCCGGAAGTTAACACCGTTGGCTATCGAAATGCTAACAATAATCTTCAACAATTGTATAAACAATTGTTATTTCCCCATCAGCTGGAAAATGTCAAAGATAATACCAATTCCGAAGAAGGCATCTTCTAAAAGCATCTCGGAATTCAGACCGATTTCACTAGTCTCTAACTTGGGAAAACTTCTGGAGAAATTAGTGAAACAACACATCGATGACACTTGCGTGGAGAAGCAGATGGAGCAGCATCAGCAATTTGGATTCAAGGCTTTGCACTCCACTCTGCACCCACTATTAAAATTTCACACTGATGTGACCCAAGCTCTTAATAAAAAGACTCATACTGTGGCCTGTTTTCTTGATGTGGAGAAGGCCTTCGACTCCATCTGGAGAGAAGGTCTTATCTCCAAACTGATTGGATTTCAGTTCCCACCCTACCTCATTCGGATGATAAATAGCTTCATATCTCAGAGAAAATTCTTTGTGGAAATAAAGAATTGCATATCTGCGCATAAGAACATAAAAGCGGGTGTCCCGCAAGGCTCAGTACTCGGGCCATTCCTCTTCAATCTGTTCACGTTTGACCAACCACAGACTAATGGAGTAGTCACGACCCTTCTCTATGCGGATGACTCATTAACGTATGCGCACTCTAAGTCCCCCAAATTGGCGACAAGGAAAGTGGGTGATCATATAGCCAAGCTTTACGAGTACTATCGTAAATGGGGCATAAAGATCAACGTTGCTAAATCGAGTTTACTCTGCATTAGAACTGCACGTTCACGCAGAGGCGTATGTCAAAACGCAAGAAACATCGAGATCACTATCAATAATGAAGTGATAAAACCCACTAAGAGCGTCAAATACCTAGGTATAAATTTCGATGAACGTTTCAAGTTCAACCCTCACGCAAAAGCAGTTGCTAGGAAAGCAAACTTTGCACTCAGCATGGTCAGTCCTATAATGAGATATAGGAATGGACTCACTCTGAGCACGAAACTACTGATGTACAAGCAGCTCATTAGGCCCACCTTAACGTACTCGTTTCCCATATGGCACACTATTTCGTCAACCTATATGGATATCCTTGCGAGATTCGAGAGGAAAACGCTCCAAATCTGCACTGGACTCTACCGAAGGCCATGTGGAAAGCATTATCGCAATCAGGTCCTGTACGAGAAAGCTGGTATTTCTCCGATACAGGACTATCTGGTTGAGGTAATGAAGAAGCAGGTAGCCAAAATCCCCAATCATCCAAACCCAATTGTACAGGAACTAACAAATTTTCCCCACTTACCCACTAACAAATATTTATCGCCTTTTTGTATATTAAACTGTCATAGAAAATACTACCGCGAAGGAATTTTTACTTTTTTCAGGGAAAAAGGAGACAGCTACAGAGGTTAGGTGAGGATGACGGAAGGAGGATTGCAGCCTGCAGGACAGGATATATGCGACCTGCTTCAGACAAGACCCGAAATAGGGAGACTAAAAACAGCACCAGGAAGTGAAGACAGTAGCACCCTGATGTAATATCTAAGTTATGTGGCTAGTACTTAAGTTAGTTAAGTATTAGAATTACGAAATATTGTTAGTTAATTATAACTAGGTAGCACTAGCCGTAGTTTAGAAGTAAGTCATATGTTAGTTAGTAATTCATGTATTTAGAAAATAAGAAAAGTCAGCTAGATAAATTGAACTCAGGGCCAAAGAAAAGCCCGTAGGAATTATAATCAGGGAATAGGTTTAGATAAGAAAAATATTGTTAGGTTAAGTGTAAAAATTTATTCAGCGCAAATAAAAAACTTGAACTTGAACTTGCAGAAAATCATTCTTTTATCAGAGTTCATCTGATTCAGAGACTAATCTGAATAAGAATCGTTTTCCTATCCTCCATATAGAAGTATAATTCTGGTCAGAGTTTAATCTGAAATTCCCATATTTATTACAGAAGTATAATTCTGGTCAGAGTTTAATCTGAAATTCCCATATTTATTACAGAAGTATAATTCTGTTCAGAGTTTAATCTGAAATATTCCTATCCTTAATACAGAAGTATAATTCTGTTCAGAGTTTAATCTGAAATATTCCTATCCTTAATACAGAAGTATGAATCTGTTCAGAGTTTAATCTGAAATTCCCATATATATTACAGAAGTATAATTCTGTTCAGAGTTTAATCTGAAATTACCATATTTAATACAGAAGTATAATTCTGTTCAGAGTTTAACCTGAAATTCCCATATTTATTACAGAAGTATAATTCTGTTCAGAGTTTAATCTGAAAATTTGGTCTCATTCTGTTTTGCACCACACGATGCAGCACACTGCTGCTTATTCTGTTTCCTGTCTAAGAGGGCCGCTACCATCAAATTGATTCATAGAAAATTCTTATGTGCGTCATTTTACTGCCCTAGCGCCCACACGTATTAGCAGCATTATTATTTTTATTCTAGTAGTTAATAAGGTAACAGAAACTAATTCCGGTCTTCTTCTTCTTTTCAGAATTAAAGAGACGGACTACGTTTTGTTGGACCATTTGTTTCTTTTTTTTTATCGAATTTTTTATATACACTGAATTGTCAAATTGAATTTCTAGTCGTAAGTTTTTTTTTTTTTTGAATTTCATGAATTTGTGATATTAGGTTAAGGAAATTAATTATTTAATAAAATTTTATATTTGAATTTGAAAAACGCTGAGTTATCTATTTAATAACCGGCACCTTTCCCTTATTGTTTTGAGACCAGCTCTCACATTGGTCCTTTGAGCCGGATAACTCAGTCAGTCAAATATAAAATTGGAATATATTGCCTAATATCACATAATTTAAGCTCCGCCATTCAAAATGCCTACAGATGACGAATGCAGTATATCTGACGCCAGGGACGAAACCATTAGCTCAGTATTAGAGTTGGTTGAGTCTCAAAAAGAGGTCAAAGATTTAGAAGACCTCTTTAAAAGACATCAAAGAGAAGGCAAGAAAAAGACTGTCAAATTGACAGAGAAACGTTTACAAATGTTCACCGAATATTGGAAAGAATTCCAAACGCGGCATAGGGTAATTCAAAAGAGAGCGACAAAGGAAGATCGCAAATTAGAATACTTCACGAAAGAGACATTTAGTGATGTACAGGAGTATTATATTGAAAAAGCAGCAAGCATGGAAGAGGATATAGATAGACTAACACCAAAACCTGTCAACAATCCTCCTCAGACTCAGACATCACATGCTAGCATAAATTCATGTAATAATGAAAGACTCCCCCGAATTAAACTTCCCACCTTCAATACTCTACGTGGATTTCATTCCACGATTTATTTAATTCGGTTATACATAACAACAATAATTTAAGAGACGTTGACAAACTATATTTTCTGAAAACTAATCTACTAGGAGAAGCTGAAAAGCTGCAACTCCTAAAGGAGCGCTACTCAAATAAGCGAATTCTAGTCAACGTACAACTAAAAAAATTATTGTCTCTCCCAAGTACTAATCATGATACCGCCGAACGTATTAAAAGACTACTAGACAACATAACAGAAGCATTATTAGCATTACAGAATTTAGATGTAGAAACAAACAATTGGGATCCAATTATTATATACTTGACTGTACAGAAATTACACCCAGATACGCACCAATTATGGGAACAGAGCTTACATAGTAGCACTGAGTTACCAGAATTAAACACACTAAAAAAATTCCTAGAGTCTCGCTTTCGAACTCTGGAAATGATAGAAAATAAAAATACATTGTCGAACACGATACAAAGAAAACCGTCCTCACCTAAACCAATATATGGACTCTTGAACAATACTAAGAGTTCAACACGAACACACCCCCCTACAACAAAAACCTCTTGCAGTCATTGCAAAGGTAACCATATCATATTGGTCCCACCTTTAGAACTCTGACCACGCGACAACGGCAGGAAGTTGTCTCGAATAAGCATTTATGCAAAAACTGCTATCACCCAACCATTCAACCTTAATTTGCACCAGCAGTAAGAAGTGTTACCATTGCAAGAAAAATCATAACTCATTACTTGATTACGAGCAAAATCATTCGGTTACAAAGTCACCTATTCAGATCTCCCAAAATTCCAATATAGAAGCAAAGCAATGCTCACCCACCGATAGAAATAATGAACTATAAGTCCAAAATTTTCTAACATCAAACTTGAAAAGGGCACTTCTTTCTACAGCTCTGATTAATATTATAGCACCATCCGGAATCACAATGACATTTCGAGCATTAGTAGATTCTGGGTCACAAGTGTCCATTAAGCGATTACAGCTTAAAGGATCTCCGACCACCCATCAACTAATTGGACTTGGCACAACACTCACTAAGATCGCTGTAAAACAAGCAACTGTTACAATTAACTCCTTATATACCAAATTCCAAATAGAGAGCAACATGCTCATTATCAAAAAAATTACCCAATTATTGCCAGCCCAGACAATGTCAGTGTCACACTGGAAACACATCACCAATCTGACTTTAGCAGACCCCACCTTCTCAATCCCAGGAGAAATCGATGTTCTGCTTGGAGCCATTATTAAAAACGGAATAAAAAGAGGACCTGGCAATTCTCCAACAGCCCAAAACACAGAATTAGGTTGGATTCTGGTTGGAGCAGTACCAGAAACAACGACCACCATTACAACTGTGTTATCCACCCACACTACAATAAATACCGAGTGGGATGATCAGTTGAGAAAATTTTGGGAGCTCGAAGAATGCACCATCCGACCAACATTGTCACACGAAGATCAACTTTGTGAAACGTTGTACAAAAACACAACAAAACGCCTACCCTCTGGAAAATACGAGGTTCATTTACCATTCAAGAACCGCAATGCACCACAGCTTGGACAATCTAGGAATATGGCTGTTAAACAATTCCTACAATTAGAGAAAAAATTGTCCAACAACCCAGCAATTAGCAAATTATACAAAGATTGCATAGATGAATACACTCAGCTTGGCCACATGAAGCCTATTCCACCAACACTAGTAGAAAACAAAATATACGAAAACATTCCTTTCTACTATTTACCACACCACGCTGTGCTCAAGGAGAGTTCTACCACAAAACTTCGAATAGTTTTCAATGCCTCAGCTCGTACGTCAAATGGCAAACCATTAAATGAGCAACTGCTAGTTGGACCTACAATCCAACCAACACTTTGGACTACCTTACTAAGATGGCGTCTGTACAAGTTCTCTTTTACAGCAGATATAGAGAAAATGTGCAGAATGATCCAGATGGCACCTCAACACCAAAATTTCCAGAGAATAGTTTGGAGAAATACTCCAAATGAAGAGTTGAAAGATTATGCCTAGACTACGGTCACATTTGGAACAACACCAGCGCCATATCTTGCCATGAAAACGCTACAGCAGTTAGCACGAGATGAAGCGACTAATTATCCCCTTGCAGCTAAGAGCATCATGAAAGAGTTCTATGTCGATGACTTAGTCTTAGGAGCCCATACTCTCAGTGAAGCAATATAACTGCAACGTGAACTTATCGAGGCCTTAGCAAAGGGAACATTCAACCTACGTAAATGGACTGCCAAGCACAATGATCTTCTCAAAAATATACGATTGGATCATCGAGAATTAAAAACTAACTTGGAATTCTCTGATAACGAATCCATAAAAACTCTCGGAATACGTTGGTATCCAACAACAGAATTTTTCTCTTTTAAAGTCAGTGTCTCCGAACCAAAAACCACATACACCAAACGAATAATATTATCTGAAGTATCATCTCTGTTCGATCCACTAGGCTGATTAGCTCTATGCATAATTACAGCCAAAATCATAATTCAGAAACTCTGGCTCTTCAAATGTGACTGGGACGATCCTGTACCTACAGAAATTTTAAAAGAGTGGAATCATTTCAAAGACCAGCTACATACTATTCAGGACATTCAGATTCCACGTTGGCTAGGCTACCAGCCTAATAAAAGCGAGATGGAACTACATGGGTTTTGCGATGCCTCAAATAACGCCTATTCAGCAGTTCTGTATTTAAAAATACATCCTAATGAGAACTCCAGAGTACAAATTGTGACAGCAAAAACTAAAGTAGCTCCCATCAAACCAGTCTCACTACCTCGACTAGAGCTATGTGGTGCTGTCCTACTTTCCCGACTTATTAAACAAGTTGTCAAACAAGTTGTCAAGTTAAGGTTAGAGCATGGACAGACTCTAACATAGTTCTAGCTTGGCTGCGAAAGCATCCATCCACCTGGAAAACGTTCGTGGCCAATCGCATTTCGGAAATACATGAGAACATACCACAAGCTACTTGGAGTCACGTCCCCTCCAAATCCAATCCTGCAGATGTAGCGTCAAGAGGCATTCTGCCAAACACTCTAGTCTCAATGTCAATGTGGTGAAATGGCCCAGACTGGCTGCATCAAGATGAGGAATATTGGCCTCAACAATCTTTGGAGGTACATACATACGCTTCCATCGTTACTGGTTAATGCCAGCTGAAAGCAACGTGGCTTAGTAGGCTAATTACAAATTGATAAATGCAAGAGGGAAAATCATCTGTCTCGTTAGCTCAGTGGTAAGAGCAGTCGCCCGGCAAGCGGAAGGTCCCGGTTTCAAACCCCGGATGAGACGGTTGCTTTTCTTCTTGTATTTATAATTTGATTTGGAATCGTTAAAAATAAAAATTCTTAAAATTCTTCAATTCTCATCATTGACCGATTCTAAAAGTGTAGGTTCGATTCCAGTCCGGAATAAAGAAAAATTGAATTTACAATTTATTTGTGCGCTTTCATCGTTACTGGTTAATGCCAGCTGAAAGCAACGTGGCTTAGTAGGCTAATTACAAATTGATAAATGCAAGAGGGAAAATCATCTGTCTCGTTAGCTCAGTAGTAAGAGCAGTCGCCCGGCAAGCGGAAGGTCCCGGTTTCAAACCCCGGATGAGACGGTTGTTTTTTCTTCTTGTATTTATAATTTGATTTGGAATCGTTAAAAATAAAAATTCTTAAAATTCTTCAATTCTCATCATTGACCGATTCTAAAATTGTAGGTTCGATTCCAGTCCGGAATAAATAAAAATTGAATTTACAATTTATTTGTGCGCTTTCATCGTTACTGGTTAATGCCAGCTGAAAGCAACGTGGCTTAGTAGGCTAATTACAAATTGATAAATGCAAGAGGGAAAATCATCTGTCTCGTTAGCTCAGTGGTAAGAGCAGTCGCCCGGCAAGCGGAAGGTCCCGGTTTCAAACCCCGGATGAGACGGTTGTTTTTTCTTCTTGTATTTATAATTTGATTTGGAATCGTTAAAAATAAAAATTCTTAAAATTCTTCAATCCTCATCATTGACCGATTCTAAAAGTGTAGGTTTGATTCCAGTCCGGAATAAATAAAAATTGAATTTACAATTTATTTGTGCGCTTTCATCGTTACTGGTTAATGCCAGCTGAAAGCAACGTGGCTTAGTAGGCTAATTACAAATTGATAAATGCAAGAGGGAAAATCATCTGTCTCGTTAGCTCAGTGGTAAGAGCAGTCGCCCGGCATGCGGAAGGTCCCGGTTTCAAACCTCGGATGAGACGGTTGTTTTTTCTTCTTGTATTTATAATTTGATTTGGAATCGTTAAAAATAAAAATTCTTAAAATTCTTCAATTCTCATCATTGACCGATTCTAAAAGTGTAGGTTCGATTCCAGTCCGGAATAAATAAAAATTGAATTTACAATTTATTTGTGCGCTTTCATCGTTACTGGTTAATGCCAGCTGAAAGCAACGTGGCTTAGTAGGCTAATTACAAATTGATAAATGCAAGAGGGAAAATCATCTGTCTCGTTAGCTCAGTGGTAAGAGCAGTCGCCCGGCAAGCGGAAGGTCCCGGTTTCAAACCCCGGATGAGACGGTTGTTTTTTCTTCTTGTATTTATAATTTGATTTGGAATCGTTAAAAATAAAAATTCTTAAATTTCTTCAATTCTCATCATTGACCGATTCTAAAAGTGTAGGTTCGATTCCAGTCCGGAATAAATAAAAAAAAATAAAAATTGAATTTACAATTTATTTGTGCGCTTTCATCGTTACTGGTTAATGCCAGCTGAAAGCAACGTGGCTTAGTAGGCTAATTACAAATTGATAAATGTAAAAGGGAAAAAATCATCTGTCTCGTTAGCTCAGTGGTAAGAGCAGTCGCCCGGCAAGCGGAAGGTCCCGGTTTCAAACCCCGGATGAGACGGTTGTTTTTTCTTCTTGTATTTATAATTTGATTTGGAATCGTTAAAAATAAAAATTCTTAAAATTCTTCAATTCTCATCATTGACCGATTCTAAAAGTGTAGGTTCGATTCCAGTCCGGAATAAATAAAAATTGAATTTACAATTTATTTGTGCGCTTTCATCGTTACTGGTTAATGCCAGCTGAAAGCAACGTGGCTTAGTAGGCTAATTACAAATTGATAAATGCAAGAGGGAAAATCATCTGTCTCGTTAGCTCAGTGGTAAGAGCAGTCGCCCGGCAAGTGGAAGGTCCCGGTTTCAAACCCCGGATGAGACGGTTGTTTTTTCTTCTTGTATTTATAATTTGATTTGGAATCGTTAAAAATAAAAATTCTTAAAATTCTTCAATTCTCATCATTGACCGATTCTAAAAGTGTAGGTTCGATTCCAGTCCGGAATAAATAAAAATTGAATTTACAATTTATTTGTGCGCTTTCATCATTACTGGTTAATGCCAGCTGAAAGCACCGTGGCTTAGTAGGCTAATTACAAATTGATAAATGCAAGAGGGAAAATCATCTGTCTCGTTAGCTCAGTGGTAAGAGCAGTCGCCCGGCAAGCGGAAGGTCCCGGTTTCAAACCCCGGATGAGACGGTTGTTTTTTCTTCTTGTATTTATAATTTGATTTGGAATCGTTAAAAATAAAAATTCTTAAAATTCTTCAAATCTCATCATTGACCGATTCTAAAAGTGTAGGTTCGATTCCAGTCCGGAATAAATAAAAATTGAATTTACAATTTATTTGTGCGCTTTCATCGTTACTGGTTAATGCCAGCTGAAAGCAACGTGGCTTAGTAGGCTAATTACAAATTGATAAATGCAAGAGGGAAAATCATCTGTCTCGTTAGCTCAGTGGTAAGAGCAGTCGCCCGGCAAGCGGAAGGTCCCGGTTTCAAACCCCGGATGAGACGGTTGTTTTTTCTTCTTGTATTTATAATTTGATTTGGAATCGTTAAAAATAAAAATTCTTAAAATTCTTCAATTCTCATAGCTATTAGTCTTGGTGTCACTTCTGAAACTATACGCAGGACATCTGGAGCCAACCCAAATTGACGCAAGAAGTCTATTCCTAGATAATGTGCCTGTGTGTACCCAGCAACCACGTAAAGACGCACGTTTTGGGTCTTACCACGGAAAGTGATGTCTAAGTCTACATGACTATGCACAGTCGGCATGGCAACGTTAGCTCCTTGTACTTGTGTCCGATACCACTTAAATTCAACCTCTACTTCTGTAAGCTTCTCTAGGTTCCTTGGCCTAGGATACTGATAGCAGCACCACTATCAACTAACCCAGTCTCGGTTCGCACCGAGCAGCCTTACTTCGGCATATGGTCGAACGTCTTCTGGCATCGACACGGAAATATGTGCCAACATCTTTCTTTGCAGTTTCATTCGTCGATCGTTTTTTTCTCTTTCCAAGGTCAAGATACATAATTTCTGCAAGCCCCGCTACTGAGGAGACAATACGGTCTCGTAGTGCATTGTAGCTCTGCAGACGCTTATGATAAAGCGTCTGCGGATATAAAACAGGCTCACGCCCACTCGTCATAACAGATCTTGGTGGCTGTTTTAATACAGAAACGACAGGAGGCCGAATTTCCTGCTCAGTAACATTATTACAAAAAAGTGCCGTCGGTTTTATGGGAACGTCAAAGAATAAAGACTCTTACAAAGAAGTGTTTAGTAGTATCGTGGGCTCCCTAAAGTTGGAAACGCGTACTTGAAAATCTGCCGAGAAGTCAATTAAATTCTCCGTCTCTATCAGTGAATTATCATTGACATTGAGACAGTCTAAAGGATTGTTACTATCACCAGAATCACTGAGTGATATTAACTGACAGTCTAATTTCTGTTCGATAAGGTTTGTTAATCGAGCGGATTGGTTTCCCTGCTCCGCGATTGATCTGGAGTTGTTGGAGTTGTTGCCAGCATGGATATCATGCTTGGTCGAGAAGAGGTGTTGTTATTCCCGACCCGCTTCTGTAGACATTGTCAACAGTTTGGCTTGAATACATTTTTACGTCCACATCCGTACCAGGATACCTGTTGTCGTTCTTGTAGGGAATCTTGATAATAGTCTCCTGGCTGGTCACAATTCCAACAAGTCACAGCTTGTCGGTCTGGGATAGCTGCTACCTCTGCAATATTGGTGTCAGTTACAAGCATTTGAGTTAATACGAGGAATACGGTAGGTGTTTAGAACCCTAGCAGTTGCAATCCGCAGCCGCGTAGCTTGAATCTGTCTCACAACCATTCGCAGTTGACCCATGGTGTGAGAAGGGTGCAAGCAGAATTTATTTTGTATGTCAGGAAGTAAGTTTGCTTTCACAAGCTCAAGAAATTCTGGCTCTGGCATGGGATTTTGTACTTGGTCCCGCAGCTGTACCAGATTTTGATGGTACATCGCGAATGATTCGCCGGACTTTGGTTTGCCCGACATCAGCTGGACTCTGGCTTTCAGGTCATCTTCATTTACATAGTACTCCGTTCCTGACATATACCAATCTTTAGCCGCTCCTGTCAACAAGGCGAGCTTGTGCTCTATCAGTAAGCCAAAGTCTCCCTCTAACGTGGAAAAGGTCAGTTCTTCCACTCTGAAGATGAGCACATCTACGGACGGTTCGGACTGATTTCCGCTATACGACAGGTTCCATCTCCTGATAGGACTACCTGAGCGTCTATGCAAGTAATGGTTTTGAGCTTGTTGGCCTGAAGGTGGAGGTGCCAGAGGACCGAAAGCTATTGGAGGTGGAAGAAAATGTCTGGGATGTGCAGCTAGGAGCGAATGTCTCTGATGCGGATCTCTGGGGCTCTCTGCAGAGCGTCTGGGTGTTTGAGCTTGCTTTCCGTAGGGAGGTGGTTTTGGACGAGACGCGTCCGCTTGCCGGATAACTGCAGCGACTCGTTGTCGGACATCTGTAATCTCAGCTCGCAGCGCGTGCATACTTTGAGACATCTCTGTATGTACTACATTCTGAAGCTGGGTTCTGAGAATGGATATGATCATGTCTGTATCTATAAAGCCTTGCCCGAATGTGCAGGAGACAGTCTATTTCCTTTAGAGCTGGTCTGTGATATAGGTGCCGAATGTAACCCAGGAGATAGAGATCTACGACTATGCTGTAGAAGTGTTGGTGGAGGTACATTGATCTGTAATGTTTGCTGTGGAGGATCCGAACTCCCGTACCGAGTGGTATCGCTCCAGTAAAAGCCACGAAGTCGTGCTGAGTGAGAGGAGCAGTTTGGACAGTTTTCTTGTGCTCTTATCCATTCTCGCAGACATACCCTATGGAATATGTGCCCATAAATGGTGGCCACAGGCTTCTTATTGGCAGACCAGTCTCCCTCTTGACAGATGGTGCACTGGTCTGGCCTCTGTATAGGAACATTGACAGGAGGTGTTGTGCGCAGGGTTGCCACGATCAAATTTCGAAAGTTTTACCAGGAACAGCAAAAGTGTGACTCTGTTTCAACCAGAAAAAAAATGAGACGAGATGAAGCGGATATAGGAAAATCACGGAATCTCGACAAAATGCGCAGCTTTATTATAACTAGCATCAGCGCTACTCAAGAGACTGTTTTAAGGTGCAATACTACAATACTAAGTATTATGAAAAACATACGAGGAGCCAAACTCCAATGAATGAAAATAAAACAACGTCCTAAACTCATAATTTCAAACCAAACAAAAGAAAAACAAATCGTACAATTTCTCCCTCACTCCCCCAAGGACTTACTCTCAAACCAAAAGCCTTCGAGGTCCATTCTCTCTCTTACCAGGTCAGAAATAATGCGGTAAAATTAAGTAAGTGTGTGTGTGCATGAAAAATCTAGGGTCCTCACAGAAATCTGGGAAAAGTCGGGTGGGAGATGCTAGAGACTGAAAATGCTACTAGAGATTCTTCAGCCAGGTAGTTAGCAATATGCCAATTCCTGATTACTAGAGGTCTCCAGCATCACTTGCATCCTCTAGCAAATCTTTCCTTCCTCTTCACCTGATTGCAATATTTAGCTAACCTTCAAGCTGGGCAGAGTCATGAATCTGGCCAAAAAGTCATCTCACAGACTTACGACTCTGTCCAGCCAGTTGGCCAACAAGGATATGCTTCCATGAGAACACGACAAAAAAATTGTGAGGCCACCTAATATTTCAAAAACAGAAGGCTAGCCAGAAAAATCAATTAAAAAAAATTAAAAAAGATTCGACAACTGTTCTGACTTGAGGCTTGACCAAAGTCAAACCTAAAGTCGCACCACAGAACAAAACAATATCACAAACTCTACCTTACTAAAAGCACAATCCAAAAAAAATATAAATGACAATCCAAACTTTACTTTAATCAAAATTCAAAAACTCGAGAAAACTTTACCAAAAGATCGTAACTTTACTTTACAAAAATTAATTCAGATAACAAAACCAGACAGACTGAGCTCTGCAAGTAACCTCCACTGGATACGAGGCTTGAGGTCAATCAATTAGCACAGTGCCAAATGACCATCTCACAACAAGCCTCAGTCCCCAGAAAAGGTCACAATTAGACCACCGAAGTCCAACTGAGGTGGCCCCACGTTGGGCGGCATTTTGATATGGAAGTATAAAACTATGCAAGCGTACAATGTGTGCAAGCCACAAACATTACTCTACAAAATAATAATTTATATAACAACAACAGTTAGACTCAGGTCCGCGAGTAACTTCTAATAGATAAGAGACTACCAAATCAGACAATTAGCTAATAGCCAAATGTCCATATCTCCAACTGAGGTGGCCTCACGTTGGGTGCCATTCTGTTATGGGAGTATAAAGGGTGATTTGCTTGGACGTAAAGTCCAGACTGCCAGCATGAGCTGACAGATCACTCGGTGGACAGCGTTGAGTGCAGGGCGGCACGCTAGATCGCCTCGCCTATTGGTGGAAAGTGTGGGGAGGTTCCACGAAAACCTGCCGCTGTGCCACCAGCCATATACAAAAAAAATCGTGCCTTCAATTAAAAAAAAAGAGAAAGCACACACCCGGTCCTGAAGGGACCATTACACCACTTCCCTTACCTTAGTGAAGGCGCAGATGATATGCCTTTAGCCGCATTTCCCCATATCTACCAAACGACACCGAGGGCAGCAGTCATTTTTGTTCAGTGTCCCTTGTTGACCTATAAATAGAATAGAGCGGACCTAATCAACCCCTACATTGAGAGGGCTCCAGGAGAGTGAGAGGGAAATAAAAAGTATAGTACAATTATATAATACAATTTTGTTTTATTTTCCTTTGGCCTTAATTTCAGCTCCGTTGTACTTACTAGGTATATCCATAGTCATACATAAACAACTCCATCTATAAGCGCGTAAACAATTCCATGTGTAGTCACTTAAATAATTCTAGTTATAAGCACGTTAAAAATTCCATGCGTAGTCACTTAAATAATTCTACCTATAAACGCGTAAACAATTCCATGTGTACACTCTTAAATAATTCTAGAAGGGAGCCCAACCAATGTGACTTCCTTTTATACAAAAGTGACGTTAAATTGTTAACACATATATTAGGTGGCTTACGATTCGCAAACATCATCTCGAGAAGGCTTTCTGAAGCGCTACTGATGTCATGTCGGAATTAAATTAGATCACGAAAACTCGATTTACTCCCCTGGGGTGGGTCACTTAACAATCTTAAGTCAAGCCGATATCAAAACTATTCCTATCTTCGTGGACATGAGTCTGCCTCTATTTACTACTATCGGAAAAGGAGCTCAATCTCCAATGTACTTCAATTCAATTATACCTTCTAGATGGTTCTCTTAACAAAATTCATATATGATTAACGCATCTATACTTAAAGGTACGAATTTCTGAATGTGAATATAATAACATAATATAGAAAAATTATCAATATGTAAATAAGAAAAATCAAAATTGATTCTGACTCATCACTCGGATATACGCGACGTGTATTCTCTCAACAATTTTTCTATACGCACAACGTATATACTTAAATACAACAGCATCGAATGTAATAAACTAATTTAGATAAAATCTCAATGGGTGCACTAAAAGTCTCATAGCGGTAAAGACATAACTTTCGGCACTTCCGTTAATAATGGTCTCTTGTCGACAAATTTGGACTTCAATCGCTTATCAATACCTCGAACTAGAACGTTTTGAATGATATAAAAGCCTTAGAGATATTACTTTCAATCGTAAAAGATTCGCACGTTAGTCAGCTGCTTCCATTTGCCAACAAAATTATAATATATATATATATAGATATATATATATATTTTTTTTATCTAAAATATATAAATTTAAAGATCTCTCCGACAGAGATGTCAACTCCAGGAAACTTTCACAATTTATAATTTAAAATTAAATCAAATAATCTTACCGCAATACAGATATAATTTTAAATGAACCAAATTTTATAGGTTTGAGCCAGTGGATGCCGTTTTCCGACAAAACTATGGTCCCTTATTCACATGAATGTAATTGGTGTATGTCTGCGGGCAAAGCGCATGTCTGATGTACAGACCCAATTATTCTCTTTTTATCTTTTCACTTAATAATATCAGCCTTTCTATACATGTGCACAAAATTCTCGGACTTTTCGCTTTTCGTCTGGTTTACCTCCTCCGTTCACTACACCACATTTTCTGTATCTTTCTTCTGGATTAAACTTTTATTTCTTCTTGTTCGTTCACAGCCAGCAGTCTCAGAATCAACGTTCGACCAGAGGCAAAAAAAAATCTCTTCCTCCTTCTCGGATACTTCTTCTAATCTCCCCAAATGTTTTCCTGTCGGGCACTCGTCTCAGTCATACTTCAGACGTCTGGTCGCCTTTCTATCCGTGTGCACAAAATTCTCATACTTTTCGCTTTTCGTCTGGTTTACCACCTTCGTTCACTATAACACACTTTTCTATATCTTTCGCCTGGATTAAACTTTTATTCCTTCTTGTTAGCTTACAACCAGCAGTCTCAGAATCAACACTCGACCAAAGCAAAAAAAAATGTCTTCTTCCTTCTCGGATACTTCTTCTTATCTCCCAAAACGTTTTCCTGTCGGGCACTCGTCTCAGTCAGACTTGAAACATCTGGACGAGTCTCGTCTCGTCGACTGAGCTAGCCGGTCTTAAAACATAGGCCTCATCGCTGCGGGTGCCCAACGTGTGAGTCGACCCACGACCTATGAAAGCATTTCTATCACTCAAGCCAGGCGGATGCGACGGGTTGTCAAACAGAGTCTAGTATGTTCGAGAGGTGACGAATCGAAGCCACATCCCTGAAGTCCCGCTAGTCTTTCATCAGACCTCGAAATCATTCCCCGTACCGGGAACCAGAGGTGCACTGACAAGTTGGTAACCCAAAAAATCCAGCCGATCAGTCCCCCTTTGCCTTCCTTCACCGAGATGCCGGGAGAACTCCGCGATCAGTAACCTAACCAACTGATCGGAAAGTTTTCCCAGCCCTGATATCTCACTCTGATCTGCGACCGACGCTTGTCCAGGGGTGTGTCCTCAAGGCATCGTCGAGGTAGTGACAAGGCTGATTTTCTTCCTGTAATTCATAAAGAGGTTACACAAGTGGGATTCCTACGGCAACTTATCTGCCATAGGGTAACATGTAGGAGTGGTTCTGACGCATTGTCAGGCGAGGCATTGGGATAACGTGTCTATTTTCGTCCGCAAGGCTGGGAGGGTCCTAAGCGACACATTGGCACCCTGTAGTTTACCAGTTAAGCTGGCTGGATGCCTTATTAGGGCTACCAAGAATAAACGTTACACTCCACTGCACTGGTCTGTTGCTGGAAAGTGCTTTTAGCAAAATTCCGTCTGAATACTTCTTGATCCACTTTGAAATTAACAGGCTTCACTCTGAGATTATAAGCCTTAGAACCCTGTTCGAATGCGTAGTTTAAGGTCTCCTGCACTCTCGCACGCATCAATCTCAATTTGTCTTCCGTATCTACTCTCAGAAGCTCATTAAGAGTTCCGAGACTCCTAAGGATGGAATAGGAGCTCGCATGATCAATCATTTGTTGACCGAAAAGTGTTCGGTAGGGAGAGAAGCCAATTGCTTGGTGGAAAGTGCTCCTAAGTGAGCTAGCTATATAGCTTAAATTCTCATCACACTTGGTATATTCCTTCCGGAAGTATGTCCTAATCCCTGACAGTAGAGACCTGTTCACCCGCTCTGAGGTATTTCCTTGGAGCGAGAAAACTACCATTCGCATACTTATCCAGTAACCTGGCGAACTGAGCTGAGCCAAACTGTACTCCATTGTCAGAGAATATCGTTTCTGGAACTCCGAACACGTGAAATATTTCAATCTCGGTGAACTGACACACATTGATAGCAGATGCCTTTCTCATAAGTTTGAGAATCGGGAACTTAGAAAAGTGGTCAAGAATTCTCAATATGCAGACATTGCATTTCACTGACCTAGAAAGGCGATATACAGCTTTTCCCATCGTCTTTCTGTCACAGACTCCCATAGGTGGTCTAAGAGTATTATTGGGGGCTTTGGTTTCTTTACACACGTCACAGGCGCCTACGTAATTTCTGACATCAACTGACATTCGTGGCCAATACATGTGTCTCCTTAATCGTTCCAGTGTTTTCCCTATACCTCCGTGAGAAGCTACAACCCCTCATGGAATCTAAAGCTTCCAAGCTTCTTCCTCCGGAATCGGATCGGCCGTTCTCGGAACAGTCCGAATATAAACGAAGCCATCCATGACGCAAATTCTGGTAGTTTACCAGAAGCTGGTTTAACCTTATGTCTCAGCTTCTCATATTCCAAAGAGTTGAAATATGGAAACTAAGATCAACTACCGGGCCAGGATCTTCAGGTGTTATTCAACTGTCACAATGAATCCGTGACGGTGCATCAGGAACGACGTTCAGGCTACCTTTTCGGTGCTCAATTGTGAAGTTGAAACCTTGAAGCTTCAAACTCTACCGAGCAAGTCTACAGCTGAGGTCCTTTTGAGACGTCAGCCATTTCAAGCTTGCATGGTCAGTCACTATCTTAAACGGCATACGTTGTACGAAGGGCCGGAACTTCTGCACAATTAATAAAGCTGGAAAGCATTCCTGCTCTGTGACGGTGTAATTGCGTTGGGCTGAGTTGAACTTTTTCGAGATATTGGCTTCTAGTTGGATCAGCACTCCCCGATAACGTGTTGGCACGCATCACACTGTATAACGAACGGTTTGTTGAAATCCGGGATCACTAACAACGGAGCCGAGTTAAGTTTTTGCTTCAACGATTCCAGAGACGTCTGAAATTCGCGTGTCCATTGGAACTGACCAGAATTCCTCTGCGTGTCTGTGAGGGAGGCAGTTACATCAGCATAGTTCGGAATAAATCGTCGATACCATCCTGCCATACCTAGTAGGCGTCGGGCTTGCCAAACAGTTTTAGATAACGGATAGTCAGTCAGTTCGTCTTTTTCCTTTTCCGACAATGAAAGTATTTAGTCTCCTTAATGCAAAACTTACTCTTCTCAAGGTTGATAGTGAGGCCAGCTTTCCTCAAACCATCCGCTACGCGGGCTAGCAGTGTGAGATGAGAGGCAAAGTCTGATGACGGAATCAATCAATCGCCTAAGTAGACGAAAACTTTCTCACGAAGATCGAAAGGAATGATCTAATCCATGAGGCGGCACATGGTTGCATAAGCCGAATGGCATCACTGTGTACTGATAGAAAGGGCAACCAGGTACTGTAAATGCGGTTCACTCTGGACTCCGTGTCTAGTGGGATCTGCCAGAAAGCGTCTTTGAAGTCCAGGCTTGTGTTATAATTTGCAGGTGAAAGCCGATTCAGGAGGGCGTCTATCTGCGGTATCGGATATGCGTCCTTCTTAGTTGCCGAGTTGACTTTCCTGGCGTCAAAACACATCCGGACCTTTCTAGGCTTCCTCAATAATACAACTGGTGATCTCCAAGGACTCTGTCTCTCCTCTATGACACACAGCGATAGCATTCGTCTTAGTTCAGCACCCGTCAAATTCTGTACTGTCGGTGATTTCAGATAAAAATATCGCTTTATCGGAGTTGAGTCATTCGTCTCGATCCTGTGAGTGACCAAAGATGTTTTTCCCAAGCCTAAAGGGGCGAAAGGAGGAAAAAGCTGTTTAGTAGCTTCTAGACGTTGTTGATCTATAGCAGGAAGAACATGACAGTCGGTGTCAGGGATAGCTATTAGACTTGGTGTCACTTCTGCAACTATACGCACGACAGCTGTATCAGATTTTGATGGTATATCGCGAATGATTCGCCGGACTTTTGTTTGCACGACCTTAACTTGACTCTGATTTTCAGGTCACCATTTGGAACTCCCCATTCACATAGTAGTCCGTACCTGACATATTCCCACGTCGGCGTCGGATTATGTCTTAATAGAGACCAGTACCAATCTTTAGCCGGTCCTGTCAACAAGGCGGGCATGTGCTTGATCAGTAAGCCAAGTCTCCTTCTAACGAGGAAAAGGTCAGTGCTTCCACTATGAAGAAGAACTCATCTACGGATAGTTCAGAATTATTTCCGTTATGCGACAGGTTCCATCTCCTGATAGGACTACCTGAGCGTCTATGCCAGGTAAGGTTTTGAGCTTGTTGGCCTGAAGGTGGAGGTGCCGGCGGAGCGAAGTCTAGTGGAGGTGGAAGAAAATGTCTGGGTTGTCTAGCTGGGAGCGAATGTCTCTGACGAGGATCTCTAGGGGTCTCTGCAGAGTATCTGGGTATTTGAGCTCGCTTTCCGAAGGGAGGTGGTTTTGGACGAGACGCGTCCGCTTGCCGGATAACCGCAGCGACTCGTTGTCGGACATCTGTAATCTCAGCTCGCAGCGCGTGCATACTTTGAGACATCTCTGTATGTACTACATTCTGAAGCTGGGTTCTGAGAATGGATATGATCATGTCTGTATCTATAAAGCCTTGCCCCGAATGTGCAGGTGACAGTCTATTTCCTCTAGAGCTGGTCTGTGATATAGGTGCCGAATGTAACCCAGGAGATAAAGATCTACGACCAGGCTGTAGAAGTGTTGGTGGAGGTACATTGATCTGTAATGTTTGCTGTGGAGGATCCGAACTCCCGTACCGAGTGGTATCGCTCCAGTAAAAGCCACGAAGTCGTGCTGAGTGAGAGGAGCAGTTTGGACAGTTTGCTTGTGCTCTTATCCATTCTCGCAGACATACCCTATGGAATATGTGCCCATAAATGGTGGCCACAGGCTTCTTCTTGGCAGACCAGTCTCCCTCTTGACAGACGGTACACTGGTCTGGCCTCTGTATAGGAACATTGAACGGAGGTGGTGTGCGCAGGGTTGCCATGATCAAATTTCGAACGTTTCACCAGGAACAGCAAAAGTGTAACTCTGTTTCAACCAGACAAAAAAATCAGGCGATATGAAG
Source organism: Dioctria rufipes (assembly GCA_963924295.1). Classification (NCBI taxonomy): domain Eukaryota; kingdom Metazoa; phylum Arthropoda; class Insecta; order Diptera; family Asilidae; genus Dioctria; species Dioctria rufipes. The sequence goes on along the minus strand of OZ002741.1, from coordinate 133,898,009 downwards.
CGGATGTAGGAAGGTGACGGTGTCTTGACAAAACGCGCAGATTTATTATAACTAGCATCAGCGCTACTCCAGAGACTGTTTTAAGGTGCAATACTACAATACTAAGTATTATGAAAAACATACGAGGAGCCAAACTCCAATGAATGAAAATCTAACAACAAGCTGAACTCAAAAATTCAAACCAGACAAAAGAAAAACCAATCGTGCAATTTCTCCCTCACTCCCCCAAGAATTTACTCTCAACACAAAAGCCTTCGAGGTCCACTCTCTCTCTAACCAGATCAGAAGTTATGCCGTAAAGATAAGTAGTGTAAGTGTGCGCATGAAAAATCTTAAGTCCTCACAGAAATCTGGGAAAAGTCGGGTGGGAGATGCTAGAGACTGAAAATGCTACTAGAGATTCTTCAGCCAGGTAGTTAGCAGTATGCCAACTCCTGATTACTGGAGGTCTCCAGCATCCCTTTCACCCTCTAACAAATCTTTCCTTCCTCTTCACCTGATTGCAATACTTAGCTAACCTTCAAGCTGGACAGAGTCATGAGTCTGGCCAAAAAGTCATCTCACAGATCCACGACTCTTTCCAGCAAGTTGGCCAACAAGGATATGCCTCCGTGAGAACACAACAACAAAATTGTGAGGCCAGGTAATATTTAAATAGCAGAAGGCTAGCGGGGAAAATCAATTAAAAAAAAATTAAAAAAGATTCGACAATTGTTCCCACTTGAGGCTTGACCAAAGTCAAACCTAAAGTCGCAATACAGAAAAAAAAATATCAAAAAGTTGACCAAAAGATTGCAACTTTACTTTACAAAAATTAGTCTTGAGGTCTGTCAATTTGCAAAGCGCCAAATGACCACCTCACAAAAAGTATCAGTCCCCAGCAAAAGTCACAATTAGCCCACCGAATTCCAACTGAGGTGACCCACGTTGGGCGTCATTTTGTTATGGAAGTATAACACTATGCAAGCGCACAACTTGGTAAAGCCACAAACTTTACTCTACAAAAAAATAATTTATATAACAACAACAGTTAACCTCAGTTCCGCCTGTAACTTCTACTAGGTATGAGACTACCGAGTCAGACAATTAGCTAACAGCCAAATGTCCATATCTCCAAGCAATCTCAGTCCCCAGCATCAGCACATTTAGACGCCCAAGTCTAACTGAGGTGGCCTCACGTTGGCTGCCATTTTTTTCTGGGAGTATATAGAGTGATTGTCTTGGACGTAAAGTCCAGACTGCCAGCATGAGCTGGCGGTGGATAGCGTTGAGTGCAGGGCGGCACGCAAGCTGGACTGGGCTATTGGTGGAGAGTGTGGGGAGGTTCCACGAAAACCCGCCGCTGTGTTACCAGCCATTTACAAAAAAAAAATCGTGCCTTCAAGCCAAAAAAGGAAGCACACACCCGGTCCTGAAGGGACCATTACACCACTTCCCCTTATTTTATTGAAGGCGCAGATGACATGCCTTCAGCCGCATTTCCCCATATTCACCCAACGACACCGAGGGCAGCAGATATTTTTGTACGGTGGCCCTTGTTGACCTGTAAATAAAATAGAGCGGAACTAATCAACCCCTACGTTGAGAGTGCTCCAGGCGAGTGAGAGGGAAATAAAAACTTTTGAATCACCATTACATTATAAGTATACTACAATTTTGTTTTACTTTCTTTTGGACTTAATTTCAGCTACGTTGTTCTTACTAGGTATATCTATAGTCATACTTAAACAATTCTATCAAAAGCGCATAAACATTTCCATGTATAGTTACTTAAATAATTCTAGCTATAAGCACGTAAAAGATTCCATGTGTAGACACTTAAATAATTCTAGAAGGGAGCCGAACCAATGTGACTTCCTTTTATAAAAAAGTGTCGTTAAATTGTTAACATATATATTAGGTGGCTTACGATTCGCAAACGTCGTCTCGAGAAGGCTTTCGGGAGCGCTACGGCTGTCACGGGAATTAAATTAGATCACGAAAACTCGATTTACTCCCCTTGGGTGGGCCTCTTAACAATCTTAACTCAAGCCTATATCAAAACTAAAATATTCCTATCTTCGTGTACATGAGTCTGCCTCTATGTACAACTATCGGAAAATGAGTTCAATCTCCAGTGTACTTAAATTCATTTATACCTTCTAGATGGTTCTTTTAACAAAACTCATATATGATTAACGCATCTATACTTTGTATGAATGTCTGGATGTGAATATAATAAAATAATATAGAACAATTATCGATATGTAAAAAAGAAAAATCAAAATAAATTCTGACTATTCATTCGGATATACACGACGTGTATTCTCTCAACAATATACGTATACGCACGACGTACATACTTAAATACAACAGCATCTGAGCACGAATATAACGAACTAATTTAGATAAAATCTCAATTTGTTCACTAAAAATCTCATAGCGGTAAAGATATAACTTTCGGCACTTCCGTTATTAATGGTCTCTTGTCGACAAATTTGGACTTCAATCGCTTATAATTACCTCGAACTTGAATGTTTTGAATGATATAAAAGCCTAAGAGGTATTACTTCCAGTCGTAAAAGATTCGCACGTTAGTCAGCTGTTGCCATTCGCCAACAAAATTATAATACATATATATATATTTTTTTTTCTTTTTTGATCTAAAATATATAAATTCAAAGATCTCTCCGACAGAGATGTCAAGTCCAGGAAACTTTCACAGTTTATAATTTATAAATACATCAAATAATCTGACCGCAATGCAGATATAATTTTAAATGAACCAAATTTTATAGCTTTGATCAAGTGGATGCCGTTTTCCGACCAATTATGGTCCCGTATTCACATGAATGTTATTGGTGAATATCTGACGGCAAAGTTGATGTCTGATATACAGACCCTATTGTTTTCTTCTATCTCGAAAAAATATTTTTCACTTAATAATCTCAACCTTTCTATCCGTATGCACAAAATTCTCAGACTTTTCGCTTTTCGTCTGGTTTACCTCCTTCGTTTACCATACCACACTTTTCTATATCTTTGTTCTGGATTAAACTTTTATTTCTTCTTTTTCATTCACAGCCAGCAGTGTCAGAATGAACACTCTACCAGAAGCAAAACAAATCTCTTCCTCCTTCTCGGATACTTCTTCCTATTTCCCCAAACCTTTTCTGTCGGGCACTCATCTCAGTCAGACTTGAGACGTCTGGTCGAGTCTCGTCAACAGCACATTCGCCGTGTGGACCACGCTGTGTGCTGCTGCTGGGGATCGTGGTACTGCTGCTGTTGGCCTCGCTGCTGGTCTTGCTGTTTCTGATGGGTTTTGCTTTGAGGCATTTGCCTTCTTTGAACAGAGCAGTGGCCTCATCACAACACCGCTTCGCTTTGGTGCTGAAGCCGAAGCCTGTTTGACAATTTCCTTCAGCGTAGGATGCTGTGCTAAATTTTCAGCTACAGATGTCCTAGTAATAGCTGAACTTTTTGAGTTAATGTTCCAGGGCCTTCTCTGACAGCCACGTCTTTGCTCTAATGGAGATGACTCTACATTTGTAGTTTTGGCCTATTCACTTGGGCCCACTGGCCTTTTCTTTGGGCACATTTGCTGGTTTTTGTGAAGAAGAGGCCCTATGCTCTACATCCTTCTGGCATTTAATTTCAAGGGGTCGTCTATCCCCCCAGAATCACTGTCACAGTTGTTTTATTTCCAACAATTTTTATGCGTTTTTAATTAAACTTTTTCAATAATGTTTGCACAAAATTACGTCCTGTACAATACAATCACTCACAATTCCTTACTTCTAAGCTTTCTTTATTATTATTATAGGGTCTTTCTTAGGCTATTACGGTGCTTAAATACACACGTCCGGTCTGTTCAGAATAATAATAAAATTTTTTTTTTATATATATAGGCTCGTTATTTGGTGTCTCTTTGGCTCTTTTCAAAACACTTAAGAATGGGTGGCAAAAGGCTCTACAATGTGTAAAAAAAACAGACACTAGCTAATCTAAAAATAACAAAATTTGTCCAAAGGGAGAACGGAAACTAACTTGACATTATAACGAATACTCCCCTATGCCGATCCCTCCCAGTAATAATAATAATGTTTATTCAAAATAATACATAAGTTTACAGTGTAATTCTATCCTATTTTCTTAGAGTTATCTATATATTGATAGAAAATACAAAAATAAAATAATTATTCAGATTTTGTTCAATATGATAAATCTTAACTAATCGACTATTCTAAGCTGAGCAAAAAAGAATGAGATAAAATAAAATAGTTAAATTCGTATGGATTAAGGTAATGATAATTCAATATATAAAGAGACGAAAATATAAAAACAAAACAAGAAAAAGTAAGTAAATAAATAAACAACGACTATGGCCCCGAGGCTGTCTGCCGAGGTTAGTGGCACATGTAAAGCAATATATATATAAATAAAAGAAAAAGCAAAAGAAGGCAAGTTTCCTCTTCCTTCTTGCTTTGCCGTATGGCAATAGAGAAGTGAAATGTAATTATATGTACAAAATAATAAATGAAATTATATATACATACATTAATAATTAAACTATTTTTCCAAAAAATTCCGATATTTCCAGGCCCTTCTAGCGTAAATGATTAGGTCATTAAAATTATCTTTACCATTCAACATTTCTATTACTTCCTCCTCGGTCAGAGTTTTCTTCCCAAACGCCACTAATCTCAACTCCATTAGAATGGGACATATTCCTACAAAGTGAAATATATTTTCATCTTCGTCCAAGTTACACATCGAACATAACGACCTGCCTTCATGCCTAAGCGGGTTGGCATTTATTCTTAAAAGACCTCCTCTATACTTTACAGATAATGCTAATTTTCTTTATGGAGTTATCATCTCGCACGTAAGTATTTTCTTCCCTAAGATACTTAAGTCTTGGATATAAGTCATGTCTCAGCGATCCTCCAGCTCTCTCGATAGCTATTTGCCTAAGCTTGACATTTTCTTTTTCAACTAGATCTAACAAAATTTCTTTCACATCAGCACACGTATTTTCAAACAAGTTCATGGTTGTGTGACTCAGCCATTTCTTGCCAGACCCCATACCAGTACACATTCTTCCGTATAGCCTCCCAGGCTAGCTGATGGGAAAGGCTGTGTGCAGGATACTTATACAGTAACTTTAACATGTAATTAAAATGGCATTTCAAGGTAAAAATGTAAATATGCGTTAGATTGAACTCTAAGTCCAACATATAATTTTGTGTATTTTGAGGTAGGCGATATATCTATATATAACCTTTTAACAAAAAATCGCAGTAACTTTTCAACCATCTCATGCTGTTTGAAACCCCATACTTGCGCCCCGTAACAGACAATTGACCTTGACACGGCGTTAAATAGCATGAACTTACTCGAGTGTTTGATTTCATCCTTCTGAATAAAATTTTACCAAGTTAAATTAATAGCGATTTTTACTGTTTGTACCCGCTTTGCAAAGTGAGAGGAAAATGAAAGCTTCGGGCTTAAGGATATTCCCAAGTAGGTATACTCTTTAACGATCTCAATTTTTTCTCCATTATATAGCCAATTCTCATTAGCTCTTCTTGGACCACCGCCTCGCTGGAAAACCATTATCTTAGACTTTTCAAGATTGACAACCAGGCCCCATAAGCGGCAATAGTTCTGAAGACTATATATCATTCTCTGTAGCTTCTTAGGATCATCAGAGAGAATAGCAATATCGTCAGCGTATTTCAATGCATTCAGACTTATGTTCTCAATTGTAATCCCTTCTTCCATGGTGTCCTCCAAGTCATTAATATATAACGCAAATAACAACGGGCTTAAAATACAACCCTGTCTGACTCCAGACTCCGTACTAAAACTGCTAGATAAGTGCTCACCGTTCCATACCTGAACAGATGTCATTTCATAAAGCTTTTGCAAAGGTCGTACAAATTTACTCGATATTCCCAAATTGTACAGCTTGTAGAAAAGTGCGGCTCTTTGTATAGTATCGAAAGCAGCTTTAAAATCAACAAAAAAGGCATAAACCTTTTTAGTTTTCTTTGAATGGCAAAGTTTAAGCATTTAATAAGTTGAAAATACTATCAAGCGTTGAGTAACCACTGCGAAATCCTGCTTAACTTTCCTTTAAGATATGACAACTCCTCTCCCAGAATACTAATCTATTATACAGTATACCAACAAAGAGTTTGGCTAAAGTATCAATAAAAGGAAGACCGCGATAATTTTCTGCTTTGTGTATGTCTCCTTTTTTGTGAAGAGGAAAAATTATGGACCTTGTGAACGAATCAGGAACTACCGAATTATCATAAATATAATTAAAATACTGTACTATCTTTACTAGAAAACACTCAGGAGCATTCTTATAAAATTCATAAGGAATCCGATCAATTCCTGGTGCTTTATTGTCCTTAGCCTTACCTAGTATAACATAAAGCTCACTTAAATTAAACTGCATATCAAGAAGAGTATCGTAGACAATGGGAGCAGCATAAAGAATCGGATTAAATTCATATTCTGGGTTTAGTAAAAGTTCAAAGTGCTCCCTCAACTTACTGATATCTATTCATGAACTAATGGTATAAGTTTTTCCAGACAGTTCTTTTGTAATTTTCCACCATGACTTAGAATCCGTGACTGATTGAAATTTTGTAGACAGATCTTTGTAGCACTCCTTTTTCTTTTCCCCACACAATGTTTTATAGTTCCTGTTAGCATTTAAGTAATACTGCCTTGCACCTATTGTATTTTGTCGACGGTATATGTTGAGCCATTTGAAGTACATCTTCCTAGCTTGAAGACATTCTTTATCATACCACTTCGACTTAAACTGTGGCCTATTTGTAGTACTTACAAAAGAAGAAGTAACGATAGCTTCCGTCAGCTCATTTACCGAGTGAGATTCCTATTCATGTTTTCACAGGAGCTTCTCATTTTATTCTTGTATTGCTCTACATTCTGAATTCTCCAATTTAATTTAGGAAGCAAAGATAGTGGCCTAGAGCCTGACTGATACAAATTAGATAAGACCATTTCCAGGACAACGGGGAGATGATCTGAGAAAACCTGTGGCAAAATTTTAAGCTCACGAACAAAAACATAAAGGTCAAAAGTAAGACCGACAATATCATTTACAGAAGAGCCACATCCTCCAATAAATGTGAAATCTCCACCGTAATCCCCCTCAGTGCGTCCATTCAGCACTGTCAGACCAAAGTCGTCACAGAAATCTACAAACTTTCTACCTCTCGTATTTACTGTCAAATCCTCCGTCCAAGAAGTATTTCTTCAGGTATCGCCTGAAGTTGATATAATCAGGCACTAAACTAAATATCTTAAATTGCTCTTTTATTTTCAGAATAGGCCAGTCATTCACCCATGAAACTTCGACATCCTTACCAAATATTCCGCTATTAGTTCCTACTAGCAAACCACCACTAGCTCTGCCGTAACTCGATGTCTTCGTTGCACCTACCCAAATGACCTCATAACCGCCAAAAAATTTACTAAAAGTGTTGAAATTACTTTCTGTAACATGTGTTTCAAGTAAAATAAACACATCATAATTCTTAATAAACTCAAAGAAGCCCGGAAAGAAGTTCTTACTTTTCCAACCCGATATATTATAAGATAGTATTTTAAATACAAATGCTCCATTTTCAATTACAATTTCTGAGTTGTCGCTCTCCTTGGATTTAAAATCTCTTATACTAGGACAATAACCTACTTCATTAATATTTATTTTTCCCGCGGACGGGAATCGAACCTACTAATTTACAATTTATTTGTGCGCTTTCATCGTTACTGGTTAATACCAGCTGAAAGCAAAACGTGGCTTAGTAGGCTAGTGACAAACATAACAAATTGATGAATGCAAGAGGGAAAATCATCTGTCTCGTTAGCTCAGTGGTAAGAGCAGTCGCCTGGCAAGCGGAAGGTCCCGGATTCAAACCCCGGCCGAGGCGGTTGTTTTTTCTTCTTGCATTTATAAATTTGATTTAGAATCATTAAAACTAAAAGTTCTTAAAGTTCTTCTTTCTCTATTACTTCATTTATGTTTGAATTCAGTACATTTATACTATCTAGGCAGACGGCCGCATCCTATTCAGTAGTTTCGAGAACCTGACCGACAAGGCCAGTCTTCTCCGCCCGCAACAGAATACCCTTAACCGAGGTTTTATCAGTAAAATGTTGACATATCCTGTCCAAAGCTAATCTACCACCCTTCTTCAATATAACTTCATCATACTCAAAACTATCATTATCTATAACTAATCTGTCATCGCGTACATAAATAGTTTTCTTTTCGCCTAATTTGATTAACTCATATCTTATCCTAAACAATTCTCTACGTTTTTTTTCTGATTTCCAGTGGGTAATCTCTTTAACCAAATATTTGAGTGCCCTTTAATTTCTTAGCATTTTTCAGTATACTCTGTACAGTTGCCGCCGACGAAAACTCGACCATATAAGATGAACTTCTGACACTATCTCTCGATGCTGTTTGTGTGTTTATTATTCGTGCGCTTACAACTTCCAGCTCTTTATCGATCCCTAGAACATCATTACACAATCTGGAGACTGCTACCGTCGGTTGGACATTGTCGGAATTATCCATTCCCTTAAAAATAAGGTTATTTCTCTTCATCTTGAATTCCAAATATCCCAGCGACCGCCTCATCTCTTCTTCTCTTGCAGAAAGACTTGCAACCTCTTGCTTCAGTTCATAACTCTCTTTTTCAGCTCGTTGATTTGATCCCTCATCTGCCTCTTTTGTAACCAGCTGAGCAATTTGGCTGTGGACAACTCGAGAAAACTCATCTATGAGATCGCCCATTGTGTGGTCACTAATTCTGCCGGCACGATTCATACTGCAAGTTTTTTAGTAGTATTTTCGTTGTTGCAAGTATTGTCTGGTGATAATTAGTGTAATCTTCTCTTGTATATTTGCCCAGGTGTTGTATTTTTATTCTGAGTGTCACTCATCAGAAGTAAGTTAGCTTCAATCAGTGGAGATTAATAAGTGCACAAATTGAATGTTAAATGTTTATAAATGTTGTAAAAAAGAAAAAGAAAAAATTACAGAAAAGTGAACACCAATCAGCTCCGCCACGGGCCACTTTCAGTGCAGACTCAGCCTATTCAGCGAAGTTTATAGGTTATCGTGAGCCTCCGCAAATCTTCGCTCCGCTATCAGACTTCTTTCAAAGGTTTGATATATTGATTTATATCCCAAATTTCCGAGGAATATTTAATTCGCTCCAGTAACAGAAGTAATAAGTATACATTAACACTTAATTTGAAACTTTTTTGATATCTATATTACAAATTATTTATAAAAAACTGCTCAGCGATTAAAAGTCACACTCTTGTCACATAATTAGTGCTACCACCAACCAGTACATTCACCCACAGTTGAGAAATCAAGTTGTATCTCTGGCAAAACACTCGTTGGAATGAACGAACTTGGAGACACGTTGATTTCACAACCAAGCTAGTGAGACCCAATCCTCCAATTTTGACTGGCAGACAGAGCGTGCTTTCAGCAACCCATCATCTTCCGCACAAAAACGCGTCTATCGCTTTTGCTTGAAGAAGACCTACGAAGACTTCATCAAACGTCTTAGATTAATGGAAATAGTCGACTACGCCATAAGTTTACAGCTCAAGAGAGTTTCTTCGGAGCAATGCGGCTATTATTTGATTTACTCTTGCGTCCGATATATACACCTAAATAGTTCAGGCAAGTATTAGCCCACTGGATGTTCAGTGGAGTATCCGTATGATCTCTCCACCAAAATAGTACTGTTCCGGTTGTATTACCGAAGCAATCACTGAGCACAGTATAGCCACTAACACCTTGCAGACGATTTTGTAGTCCACATTGCATAGGGTTACTGGCCTCCAGTTCCCTATCCTCTGCAGTTCTCCTTTCTTTGGAATCATGCGCATAATGGACATCCTGCAATAAGAAGGAAAGTCTGGATATGTCTCAACCGCCGAATTGAAGACTTCCAAAAGGTCAGCAATCAATAAATTCACGTTGAGACCAGCTGACTACCTAGAGTGTTATGGGATTAAAAAGGGTGATTTACTTGGACGTAAAGCCCAGACTGCCAGCATAACCTGACAGATCAGTCGGTGGACAGCGTTGAATGCAGTGCGGCACGCTAGCTCGCCTCGGGTATTGGCGGGGAGTGTGGGGAGGTTTCACGAAAACCTACCGCTGTGCCACCTGCCATATACAAAAAAAAGAAGCACACACCCGGTCCTGAGGGGACCATTGCACCATGTTGTATACCTAAAAAGGGTTAACAATGATAATTGTAATTAACAATTATCATTGGGAAAAAACATGAAAAATATTTAATTCTCATTAATGGAAATAAGCTAATCATGCTTAAAACATGGTTAGCTTATCTCCTAACAAGGCGAAGAAATTGCCATCAGCAATTTCTTCAAATTCCTTCGCATACAACCAAAATATTTTATCACAAAACGACTTGGGAAAAATAAAAGTTTTAAATTTCATCCCAAGTCGTTTCAATAAAAAAAGCCCCACGACAAATTTTACCTTCAGTAAGATTTGTCGTAAATACGATATGTATGTACATACATACAAACATACATATCGGGCGCATAAAATTTTACGTCGGTGAAGACTGAAATGATCAAGTCTTCACCGAAAAAAGCTCTTATCAGCGAATTGTCGCGAGCTGCATACATTGTGATCGCAACAATGTATGCACGATAGCACGACGATGGTTGGATATTTATGAAAATATCAAATTTCAATTTCAACCATCGTCCGTCGCGATAATTCTGGGCATGTTTAAACATGCCCAGCAGTAAATAATTTTCTCAGGATAGGAATGCTAATTAAGCATTTTCCTATCCTGAACAATTAGACTTGAGATTTAAAAAATCAAGTCTCGACATCAGTCGGTTTTTGAGCGTTTTTGGTAACAGTTGGCGAGCGGTACGAAGATAGAATTATATACGTCATAACGAGTGACTCTGGTGTTAATGTGGCAGTAATAAAAAGTGCAAAGAATTTACACCAGTGTTAACAAAATAGAATGTTCTGGGTTAATTTAGTAAAATTTAGAAAATAAGGTGTTACGTAAAAATTAGAATAAAGAAAATAAGTTACACAAGTGTTAACCGAATAGAATAAAAGTGAATAAGGATTAAAAACAAAAAGGAAGAATTGGTGTTTGGATATTATTGCCCCGTCACTGGTAAGTGATATTGGTTACCCCTGAATATATAACAAAATTGGCGCAGCCGGTAGGATAGTGGAAGCCTGCTTTTCGAAAAATCTAAAGTAGAAAAGTATAAGAGCTTTAAAATCCGCTATCCTGCGAACCTAAGGGGTTCCCTTGACGAAGCCACTCAGGCCAAGTCACCCCCAACACTCGGGTAGATACCATCTCTAGGCGCCTCTGCTCCAGGCGGGCAAGCGTTCACCCCAAATAGTGCACAGGCACCACCGAGGGATACTATCAAACACTCCAAAGAAGGAAGTGGAAAACCATCCAAAACCTCCCAGAAGGACGAGTACAGATCAGCCAGGACACAGCTCTAAAAACAGCCTGAAGCTCCAGCCAACCAGACGAACAAACGCTAGCAGTCAACGATCCGGAGTTGAAGAGGAAATCGAAGACGGCTTATAAGCCCCCTTTTCAACTAGATCCAGGGGAAGTTAAGACGGCCCAGGGCCCCCCCAGCTGCAAAAGAAAGCCGAAATCAACCGACAAAGGATTGAGAGGGAACTCGAAGGCGGTTAAAGAAACCCCCCTCTCAATTACAGCAAAGGGACCTAAGCAGGCAAGGAGCCCCCCCTTTCACTGAACAGCGCATCATATGCCAGCCGACAATCCTGCTCTACCTCAGCAGGAACCAGAAACAGCAGCGAGGGAAAACTCTCCATCTTTAGCCGACGCGGGATTAACCCCAGGTGCCAATACACAGCACCCCGGTGAAGGTACATCATCCGCTGCAGGAGAAAAACCTCCACAGTTACCCCCAACAGGACCTAGACTTCGAAGCGGAACCGTTCTGCCAGGTCTGAATAGTCAAGTAAGTTTAGCTAAGTTTTTAAATAAATTATACGAGAGAGCGCGGGAATCGGATAAACTGACGATTACCCGTTGTGACGCCTTAGATCACAAATTAAAAACAGAGCGTGAGACCAGACTCGTCAAGTTAAAGACCTTAAAAGAAAAAACCATACAGTTCCGAAAGGAACTAGAACAGTTTTCCGAATCTCGGCGCTCACTCAGTTTAGATCTAGGAAAGAATAAGAGTGTTAGGTTAAGTGACAGTGATAGTGATAGCGACAGTGACGGTGAAGTAGCTGAACCAACTCCCGAAGACCTGCTAATCGATTGGCTCGAAGAATCCTTAACGGAAATCAGCCCAGAAACAAGCCCAGCTAGTCCACCCAAATTTCAATTTCCAGTCAATAGACTACACACAATGGTGGATTACGCTAAAGTAGCTAAGCTCACAGCTCAACTCGTTCCCTTATTTTCGGGTGAAAGTACCCCACAATTGGGACGAGAGTTACAAACCTTCATTGGCTGTTGCAAACAAACTATGCAGTGCCTTAATAATGAAGAAAAAGTGGCTTTCATTCAGGTCCTTCCTACAAGACTCAGAGGTGACGCATACCAATTATTCGCTTCAGACGTCCCTGCTTCATTTACTGAAGTAGAGGAACGTTTAAACAGAACGTATCTTCCCCGTGAGACATATCAGGAGCTGGTGAACAAACTAATTACCACCAGACAAAACCCGTTAGAATCTCTCACTGTGTTCATTACAAGATTGAAACAGTTGTTGACGATTTGCAACGAGGCAGCGACACAGAAGTATGGAGCTGAGGCAGTCCCTACTGTGAAAACACAGCTGATGGATTTCGCCAAAAACGCTCTGAAAAGTGGAGTAACTAACCCACACCTGTGTCAATATTTGCTCACGCAGGGAGAAGGCGATTTAGAGTCACTAATTCAAAAAGCCTTGGACATGGAGAAATTACAACAAAGTGCTACATTCGTCCAGACTCCTCTGGTACAAGCTCCTCCAATGGCTCCAGTAGACCCAGATTTACGAGTGAGAGCTTACTATAGAGCTCCTTACTATCAAATGCCATCAACACCTATGTTCGCATCACCTCGAGCTCCAAATCCAACCCAGTTTTCACGCAATGTGAATAACCCAGGTTCATCACAGTCACGACAAAGACCGTTTACAAACACTGATGCCAGAAACTCGGATACAGATGCACTGGTCCGTAACATCACGTGTAATTTCTGCCAGCGAAAGGGTCATACATATACAGATTGCCTTAAGCGCAAAAACACCCCTTTCTGCTCAAACTGCAAAATCTATGGACATGACGTCCGTGATTGCAGAAAAACACAACAGATTGTTCCTCCACGCCTCTCCAACAGACCTACACAAGAGCAACACAACACAAAAAGTCCTCAAGTCTTCAATATAAGACTCAAATGCACCTTTTGTGGTCGCCGAGGACACGCAGACGAAGACTGCCGCCAAAAGAAAAAATGGGAAGCCCGGAGTCAGGGAAACGACATGCAGTCGACCCAAAACTCCCCGGCTCGACTATAAACCCAACAAAAAAATCAAAAGGGTCACCTCAAGCGCCCGAATCCGGTGTCCCTACAGTGAAACTTCCACTGGACATAAGCCTCCAAGGCCATACAAAACTAGTAGTGGACACTGGCGCTGAGGTTAGTATTATTAAGAAAAGAGCAATTAAAGACCTCAAGATAATTAATTCCAATGAGGCATGCACTTTACAGACCCCTTTCGGAACCGGAAAGACATTGGGAAATTGCAAGGGCAACTTCAATTTTAAAAATAAAATTCCCTGCAAGTTTCAGGTGGTACAAAACCTGCCAGGTCTTTCCGATGACGGCCTATTAGGAAACGATTTCCTATCAAACAATTGTAATGTTGAAGGCCCAAATAAAGCACTCAAGTTTCCTTGTACGGAAACAAATCCTGAAGAGTTTACTGTGCCCTTGTCATGCAAAACGGACAAGCTGTATTCCAGAAAAGCAGTCGTAGTGAGGTCACTTGCAGAAAAGATGGAACCTAAACAGGTTAAGCTATCTACATGCAGTGTCTCCAAGGCATCTCAAAAGAGTAATGCTGGCTGCCAGGTTCAACAAGAGCCGACGGAATGCGAAAAGAGCTGTCTGGGTGATCAAGAAACCAGCGAAATGAGGCAGCATCTGGTTACTTTAGAGGAACCGATATGCATACCTGCTAGGTCACAAATTATCACCACAGTCCCGTTACGAGTGAAGGAAGAAATGCTCTGTTTATCTAAAGAGATAGGCGACGGAGTCTTCCTGGCCAACAGTTTACTCCCTACTGGGAAAGAAACAGTGCTAGTTGCCATACTCAACATTAACAATTTTAAAGTAGTCATCAACAGTTTATTATTACAACTGCTCCCTATACATGACTACGCCGTCATCCCAATAGGAGAAGCCGCTGATACACAACACGTTCTCAAGCCGAATAAATCGCAAGCGAGTAACACAAACATCAGTGAGCCTCCCAAGGCAGAACAGAAGTCAAGCAAAACTTCTTTCTCCAGAATACCTAGATATAAGTTACTAACGCGGCCCAAGAGCCCCATACAAGACGTGTGCGAGCTCAGTAAGACCCGAACAGAGGCAGCAATGACTCCACCGTCCAATAGAGTAAATTATAAAAAAATTTCGAGGCCCAAGAGCCCTATAAAAGATGCGAGCGAGATCCAGAAGCCGGTAAACAAGATGCCGAGGACTCCTCCGTCTAGTTTACCTAGATTTAAGATATATACGAGGCCAAAGAGCCCTATAACAGGTGCGTGTGAGCTCAGTAAGACCTATTCTCAGGCAAAGACGACTCCACCACCCAACCAAGTTAGTGTTAAGAAACAACAGTGGCCCAAGAGCCCTACCAGCAGTGCGTGCGAGCTCAGTAAGACCTATTTAAAGGCAAAGTCGACTCCACCACTTAATAAAATTAGTATTAAGAATACAAGGTGCCCCCTGAGCCCGATAAAAGACGCGTGCGAGATCCGTAAGACCTCATTGAAGGCAAAGTTGGCTCCACCGTCAAATAGTATTAAGAGAACCAATTTTTCACGGCCTATTAGCCAAAATACGAAAGCGTGCGAGTACTCGGACCAATCAAAAGTACCCATAAAACATGGTACTTCACCGTTAAAGCTGCAGGAAGCCCATTCCCTGCCATCTAGTAATGTAAGTAAAACAGATAGTAAGTACACAACTACACCAAATGAGGAAAGAGACGCAAGCTTTTCGGAAAACACAGCTATCTTACAACACGTAAAATACTTATTTCCGGATCATGAAGATCCCACACATACTCCGCGAGTCAACAGGTTAGACCAAGAGCTCAGCCTAGACCCAAATCTAAATGCGGAAGAAAAGGCTTCGATATCCGAACTCTGCTACGAGTACAACGATATTTTCTTTCTAAAAGGTGATAAGCTCACATACACAAATGCTATCACCCACAATATCCCTTTAATACAAGATCAAGCGCCCATAAATCAAAAGGCCTACAGACTACCAGAGACCCAGAGACAAGTGATCAACGAGCAATTAAGAGAAATGCTAGAAAACGGGATAGTCCAAACTAGCAAAAGCCCTTGGAATTCACCCTTATTAGTTGTCCCCAAAAAGGCGGGACCCGATGGTGAAAAAAGGTGGCGCGTCGTTGTCGATTTTCGCAAATTGAATGAAAAGACAATTGGCGACGCATTTCCGCTACCCCGAATCGAGGATATTCTTGACCAACTAGGTCATGCCAGGTACTTTACCACTCTCGATTTGGCCAACGGCTATCATCAAGTCTTAGTCGACAAAAAAGATCGACATAAGACCGCTTTTAGCACTAATTACGGGCACTACGAATTTAAGCGTATGCCATTCGGACTCAAAGGAGCTCCCGCTACATTCCAACGCCTCATGAACTTCGTTCTGACAGGCCTACAAGGCCTCGAATGTTTCGTTTATCTTGACGACATCGTCATTTACGGGAAAAACCTAAATGACCACAATGATAAACTTCGCAAAGTCTTCGACAAATTGAGAGAGAACAACCTCAAACTGCAGCCAGAGAAGTGCCAGTTCTTGAGAAGAGAAGTTGTTTACCTAGGTCACAAATGCTCTAGCGAAGGTGCATTACCAGACCCCAGCAAAACGGCCTGCGTCCAAACATTTCCTGTTCCCAGAACAGTAAGGCAAGTTCAGTCCTTTTTAGGACTCGCCAATTACTACAGGAAGTTCATTCCGGACTTCTCTAAAATCGTTCGTCCAATCACGAATTTACTCCGCAAGGACGTAAAATTCAATTGGACCGAGAAATGCCAAGAAGCATTTCAAAGCATTAAAAATGCTCTAATTTCCCCACCACTTTTAATCTATCCAGATTTCTCTAAACCCTTCAACCTCACAACGGACGCCAGTAACGAAGCATTAGGCG
Organism: Dioctria rufipes; assembly: GCA_963924295.1. Lineage (NCBI taxonomy): Eukaryota > Metazoa > Arthropoda > Insecta > Diptera > Asilidae > Dioctria > Dioctria rufipes. Next base: position 133,881,479 of record OZ002741.1, on the reverse strand, counting down.
CTGTGCTTTCCCAAGGAGAAGTGGGAAAAGACCAGCCTATCGCCTATGCAAGCCGAACGCTGAACAAAGCCGAGAGAAATTACTCCACTATTGAAAAGGAGTTATTGGCTATAGTCTGGGCCACTAGGAATTTCCGATGCTACCTCCAAGGCAGGAAATTCACGGTCTATACTGACCACAAGCCTCTCAAAGGTGTCTTTAACGTTAAAGACCCGACTTCCCGTTTGGTGAGATTTCACCACAAATTATCGGAATTCGATTATACCATCGAATATAAACCAGGGAAGTATAATACCAATGCGGATGCATTAAGCCGCATTCCACAAGTATTAATCGAAGACAATACAGGCAACACTTTAACGGTACAAGCCCAAGTCCACCACACTATGGACTCAGATGTGGAGGAAAGCTTTTCCCCAAGTAAAAAGAAAACAAAGAAACCCGCTCATTGCTTCGCCGTGACCAGAGCTCAAAAACAAAAAGCCCAAGAGGCCAATACTAGCTCCAGCGCTGAAACACCGCCCACGGCAGCGGAGGATAAAGAAACTAAACTCCCAGAGGCGGAAATACAACCCCCTGCTACGCTTGAACAAGAAATAAGTCCAGTCAAGGCACCTGAGATAATCACGAGCCCCAAGGAAGTTCAAACAATCCTAAAGGATTACCACGACTCTCCTTTCGGCGGCCATCAGGGTGTCATTAAGACTTATAAAAGAATCAGACGCAAGTATTGGTGGAGACACATGCTTAGCGATATAAAAAAGTACATAAAAAAATGCCCTAAGTGCCAAACAATGAAGGCATCGCCACAATTCAAGATGCCAATGGTAATAACGGACATCGCAGAACAACCTTTCGACAAGGTTTACCTCGATATAGTAGGTCCACTAGAAGAGACCATATCAGGTAATAAATATATCTTAACTTTCCAAGATAATCTCACCAAGTTTGTCGATTAGTATGCCATACCAAATGGAGAAGCAGTAACGGTGGCGCAAATCTTTTTCAATGAGATTGTCACGCGTTATCGCATTCCAAAGAGAATAGTCACCGATCAGGGAACTAATTTCCTGAGTGAGCTATTCAAGAAGGTCTGCAAACTGCTAAAGGTAAAGAAGTTACAAACTTCCGCATACCATCCACAGTCTAATGGAGCACTAGAACGTGCCCATAGACCATTAATCGAATATCTGCGTACAATCGTAGACGAGAATCCCAAAACATGGGATCAATTCCTACGAACCGCTGCATTCGTGTACAATAACAGTGTACACGAGGGTACTAAACTAACCCCGATGGATTGCCTTTACGGCTTCACAGCGGATGTCCCAACTAATTTAAAACGGGACCCTGAGCCCGTATATAACCACGAAAGTTATTACCATATGCTCAAATACAGATTACAAAAATCATATGCCACGGCTCGTAAAAATCTCTTAGCCAGCAAACAACGCTCAAAGGCATATTACGACAAAACAGTCAGGCCTCTCACTTTCCACCTAGGAGACAAAGTCCTCCTCAAAAGTGAAAGCCGCAAACACAAATTGTCTCAAATCTGGGTTGGCCCATATCTGGTAATAAATGTACCCAGTCCAACAAACACTACCATAAAAATAGGCAAACGGCAGGTTGTCGTACACAACAACCGTTTAAAGCCCTATTATGAGTAGCATACTGGTACATATATCTTTAGTAAATAAGTTCCCATCATACAAAATTCTACAATTAAATTAAGTTCTTCTAGTTACACACACAAGATCATCTAGTACGACTAATTGACTAACGAAGCCTATCCTTCATTTTCTACAGAGCATGAAGCACATATTGGTGTTAATATGCTGCTTCCATCTGGCAATGGGACAAACTCAAACGGAAGCCTACACAATAAGTCCCCTGAACAATACAGGAATACTATATGAGGACTTAGGAAAATTACAAGTATACCACAGTACATGGAATATACTAACGGAGATCAACCTAAGGGAACTGGACAACCAAACGCTTATGGCAGAACAGGCGGAGCACTTAGTTCACCGACTATGTTCGAATCGCTCTCAAACCGATGAGCTATGCCTGGTCCAACAAAAACACGTTCATTCACTCTTGGAAAATATCAAGAGAAGAACAAGTGTCATTCGAGAAGTGGTCCCCAAATCAAGATCAACAAGATCTATCTTCGATGGAATAGGTAATGCAATGCACTACCTATTCGGGACCATGGACAGCACTAATGAACAAGAGGTATACAGTCGACTCGAGGAGCTCGAAACAAATACAAAAGCACTAGCCGACCTGGAAAGACAGCAGATCAGTGTAGTCAAAACTACACTACAACAAATCCAAAAGCCACTGACATCTCTGCAGGAAAGACAACGTCAAATAAATCTCCAGGTAAATAGAATGCAAAATATCACTGATGATTTACTAATGAGACAATTAAGGCAGGAGATAATTTCAAGCCTGACCTTACAAATTGTCGAGATTGAGTACAGGCAACAAGCCTTACTCGACATAATAATCTCCAGTAAGAATCACCAGTTGCATCCGCTAGTGGTGTCTCCCAAAAGTTTATTAGAGATATACCACAAGTCCCACGCTACTTGCCCAGATGCACAAAATTGTCTCTCCCTGTTATATCAGACAGCGGAAACAAAGGCTCGTATAGTCCAAGACAAATTAGTTATTAGAATACAACTTCCGATTTTCAATTTACCACGAATGAAGTTGTATAGGATACATAGTTTCCCTATCCATGTTAATAAAAAACAATCATTGGTACCCGAAATACAGTACTCGCACGTAGCGCACCAGGTACAGACACAGGATATTCTATTGTTAAAAACACAAGATCACTCAATCTTCCAAAGAGGACACTTACATCGCTAAGCTAGGCATTCCCATAACAAAGGCTACAATGTCCAAAGAATGCGTAGTGAAGCTGCTCTTTAATCCACTAAAGGAAGAGCCACAGTGTCAATTCAGAGCGCAAATACCTCCCAAAGACCTACTTATTAAACTAAGTAAACCAAATTCTTGGATATTCTCGTTGATAGAACCAACAATTGTACACCTTCAGTGTACCCAACAATTCCTAACTTCAAAAATAGAAGGCCAAGGAATAATTTCTATCAACCATCCCTGTCAATTACAAGTAGGATCACAAATCCTACATTATGAGGCAGAGAATATCCAGCAATTAAGTCTCAAACAACCCACTTATTTCCCAGATATAACTCCATTAGAACAAATAGTGGATAAATATCTTAATGAAACTAAACACAGGGTACAGTCTGAAAACATACAGACAGAACTATACTCAGGAGATGACACTAATAGCATCATCCTAGAAGGTACCCAGTCATTAAAAGAACTGGACGAAAAACTAGAAAAAATAGTTGCTCATATCAATCACCACCCTACACATGTCCTAGCTGCAACATCAGTATCCTTAACTGGTGTTGTCATCACATGTATGGTACTGTACCTGGTCGCCAAATGGCTAGTCCCATTCATAAAAAATTATCGTTCACGCAAGCCTAAGAAAACCCCAGAGGCGGAGGAACAAAGCAAACAATTCGAAATAATCGAACCTACCCCTCTAAAAAGGACCCGCACCTTGCCACCTACTAGGTCAGTGCAAGTGGTATAGTATCACCACTTCAAATGGTCATCAGCATTATCACTGGTACTAGAACACAGAAAAAATAAATGTAAGTGGTTTCTATTAACCCCAAATAAATCAGTTAGTAATAATAAATAATAATGAAAACGAAAGGGGAGAGAACATAAATAAATAATTATTAAAGCCTAGACTTAAGGTAAAATAGGGTAATAAGAACATATATATAAATATATGCAAACCAAAAACAAAAGAAAAAACGAAACCCTCCCCCGCTAGTGTTAAATAATAATTAAAAAAAAATAATGAATAATATAAAAATATAAATATTATTATTATTAACCTAGAATAAAAATTAATAACCACTAACTTTAGAACGTAACAAATATGCAAGTGTAACAAAAAAAATATATATATCATAACATAACAAAAAAAAAAACAAACAGTAGAAATTAATTAAATAAGTAAGAAATAAGAATAGAATAGAATAGGTATTTAAAGCAATTCTAGAAAATAAGATAACAAACTGTTTTAAAAAAAAAAAAAAAAAAAAAAATAATAATTAGAAAATATGTAAAAGCCGAAAACCTATGCCAAACCGACCAATAGCCGAACCAACGAAAAGCCCCAACAACAACTTCCCCTGAGAATTATTCCTCTTCAAAGAATAATCCTCTTTTTCGCAGGGGGAAGGATTGTTGTATACCTAAAAAGGGTTAACAATGATAATTGTAATTAACAATTATCATTGGGAAAAAACATGAAAAATATTTAATTCTCATTAATGGAAATAAGCTAATCATGCTTAAAACATGGTTAGCTTATCTCCTAACAAGGCGAAGAAATTGCCATCAGCAATTTCTTCAAATTCCTTCGCATACAACCAAAATATTTTATCACAAAACGACTTGGGAAAAATAAAAGTTTTAAATTTCATCCCAAGTCGTTTCAATAAAAAAAGCCCCACGACAAATTTTACCTTCAGTAAGATTTGTCGTAAATACGATATGTATGTACATACATACAAACATACATATCGGGCGCATAAAATTTTACGTCGGTGAAGACTGAAATGATCAAGTCTTCACCGAAAAAAGCTCTTATCAGCGAATTGTCGCGAGCTGCATACATTGTGATCGCAACAATGTATGCACGATAGCACGACGATGGTTGGATATTTATGAAAATATCAAATTTCAATTTCAACCATCGTCCGTCGCGATAATTCTGGGCATGTTTAAACATGCCCAGCAGTAAATAATTTTCTCAGGATAGGAATGCTAATTAAGCATTTTCCTATCCTGAACAATTAGACTTGAGATTTAAAAAATCAAGTCTCGACATCAGTCGGTTTTTGAGCGTTTTTGGTAACAGTTGGCGAGCGGTACGAAGATAGAATTATATACGTCATAACGAGTGACTCTGGTGTTAATGTGGCAGTAATAAAAAGTGCAAAGAATTTACACCAGTGTTAACAAAATAGAATGTTCTGGGTTAATTTAGTAAAATTTAGAAAATAAGGTGTTACGTAAAAATTAGAATAAAGAAAATAAGTTACACAAGTGTTAACCGAATAGAATAAAAGTGAATAAGGATTAAAAACAAAAAGGAAGAATTGGTGTTTGGATATTATTGCCCCGTCACTGGTAAGTGATATTGGTTACCCCTGAATATATAACAACCACTTACCCTTACCTTAGTGAAGGCGCAGATGATATGCCCCATATCCACCCAACGACACTGAGGGCAGCAGTCATTTTGTTCAATGTCCCTTGTTAACATCTAAATAGAATATAGCGGACCTAATCAAACCCTACATTAGGAGGGCTCCAGGAGAGTGAGAGGGAAATAAAAACTTTTAACTCGCCATTACGTTATAAGAATACTACAATTTTGTTTCATTTTCTTTTGGCTTCAATTTCACCTCCGTTACACTTTTTAGCTATATCTATAGTCATACTTAAACAATTCTATCTATGAGCGCGTAAACAATTCCATGTGTAGTCACTTAAATAATTCTAGCTATAAGCACGTAAACAATTCCATGCGTAGTCACTTAAATAATTCTAGCTATAAGCGCGTAAACAATTCCATGTGTAGACACTTGAATAATTCTAGAAGGGAGCCGACCAAATGGGACTTGCTTTTATACAAAAACGGACCTTAAATTGTTAACACATATATTAGGTGGCTTACGATTCGCAAGCGTCGTGTCGAGAAGGCCTTCTGGAGCGCTACGTCTGCCACTTCGGAATTAACTTAGATCACGAAAACTCGACTTATTTCCCTTAGTTGGGTCTGCTAACAGTCTTCACTCAAGAAGATACCAAAACTAAAATCTTCCTATCTTCGTGGACATGAGTATGCCTTTATGTACTACTATCGGAAAAGGAGTTCAATCTCCAGTGTACATCAGCTCATTTATAACTTATATATGGTTCTCTTAACAAAATTCATATATAATTAGCGTATCTATACGTAAATGTGTGAATGTCTAGATGTGAATATAATAAAGTAATACAGCGGAATTAACAATCAGCAAAATTCATATATGATTATCGTATCTAAACTTAAATGTATGAATATCTGGATGTGAATATAATAAAATAATATTGAAAAATTATAAATAAGCAAAATTCATATATGACTAGCGTGTCTGTACTTAAGGGTACGAATGTCTGGATGTTAATATAATAAAATAATATAAAAAAATTATCAATAAAAGAAAATAATAATATATAAGAATAATCAAAATAGATTCTGAGTCTTCACTCGGATATACACGACGTGTAATCTCTCAATAATGTTCGTATACGCACAACGTATATACTTAAATACAAGAGCATCTGAGTACGAATATAATAAATTAATTTAGACAAAAACACAATGGGTGCACTAAAAATCTCATAGCGGTAAAGATATAACTTGGGGCACTTCCGTTAGTAATGGTCTCTTGTCGACAAATTTTGACTTCAATCGCTTATCAATACCTCGAACTTGAATGGTTTGAATGACCTCAAAACTTTAGAGATATTACTTCCAGTCGTTAAAGATTCGCACGTTAGTCATCTGCTGCCATTTGCCAACAAAATTATAATATATATATATATATATTTGTGGGATCAAAAATATATAAATTCAGAGATCTCTCCGACAGAGATGTCAAGTCCAGGAAACTTTCAGAATTTTTGTAGACGCGATTTGTTGGCCAGCGGTTGATCTTTACCTCATGGTTGCAATTGTGTATGTATAGATGGGAAAGTTTATGTGCTCAACATACGGTACGTGATCATTCCGTTATACATCGAAAATTGAATGTTATAATTAAATGAAATAATCTTACCGCAATGCAGATATAATTTTAAACGAACCAAATTTTATAGCTTTGATCAAGTGGATGCCGTTTTCCGACAAATTATGGTCCCTGTAATTGGTGTATGTCTGAGGGCAAGTTGGTGTCTGGTGTACAGACCCAATTGTTCTCTTCTGTCTCGAAAAAATATTTTTCACTTAATAATCTCAGCCTTTCTATCCGTGTGCACAAAATTCTCATACTTTTCGCTTTTCGTCTGGTTTACCTCCTTCGTTCACTATACCGCACTTTTCTATATCTTTCTTCTGGATTAAACTTTTATTTCTTCTTGTTAGCTCACAGCCAGCAGTCTCCGAATCAGCACTCGACCAAAGCAAAAAAAATGTCTTCTTCCTTCTCGGATACTTCTTCTTATATCCCCAAACGTTTTCCTGTCGGGCACTTGTCTCAGTCAGACTTGAAACGTCTGGACGAGTCTCGTCTCGTCAACTGAGCTAGCCGGTCTTAAAACATAGGCCTCATCGCTGCGGGCGCATTGACACCCTGTACTTTACTAGTTAAGCTGGATGGATGCCTAATTAGGCCTACTAGGAATAAACGTTACAATTGATAGATGACATGCCCGAGAATATGGCTATCACGTCCTGATATCCTTGGCGTGATAGACTCCTAACGTTCTCCCCAGCAGATCTTCAAGCTCATACAAGGAGTTTCCTTTCGTTGCCTTAATTCGGCACTTCACACATTTACGACTTAGTTTAGCACTGGTCTGCTGCTGGAAATTGCTTTGGGAGAAATTCCGTCTGAATACTTCTTGACCCACTTTCAAATTAACAGGCTTCGCTCTGAGATTCTAAGACTTTGAACCCTGTTCGAATGCGTAGTTTAATTTCGCCTGCATTCTCGCACGGATCACTCTCAATTTGTCTTCCGCATCTACTGTCAGAGACTCATTAAGATTTCCGAGGCTCCTAAGGATGGAATAAGTGCTCGCATGATCAATCATTTGTTGACCGAAGAGTGTTCGGTAGGGAGAGTACCCAGTTGCTTGGCGGAAAGTGCTCCTGAGGGAGCTAGCTATATGGCTTAACTTCTCATCACACTTGGTATGCTCTTCCGCATGTTTGCCCTAATCCCTGACAATAGAGACCTGTTCACTCGCTCTGAGGCATTTGCTTGCAGCGAGTAAACTGCCGTTCGCAAGTGTGTGACCCCATACTTATCCACTAATCTGGCGAACTGAGCTGAGCAAAACTGGACTCCATTGTCAGAGACTATCATGTCCGGAACTACGAACAGGTAACATATTTCAGTCTCGATGAACTGACACACATTGAGAGTAGGTGCCTTTCTCATAGGTTTGAGAATCGGCAACTTAGAAAAGTGGTCAAGAGAAATCAATATGTAGACATTTCCTTTCACTGACCTAGGATATGGACTTAGAAAGGCGATATACAGCTTTTGCCACCATCTTTCTGTCATATACTGGACTCCCATAGGTGGTCTAAGAATAGTATTGGGGCCTTTGGTTTCTTTGCACACGTCACAGGCGCCTACGCAGTTTCTCACATCAACTGACATTCGTGGCCAGTACAGGTGTCCCTTTAATCGTTCCAGTGTTTTCTCTATACCTCCGTGAGAAGCTAGCGGCAGATCATGCGCTCATAAAATAACGTCGGAGACAATCCCTCGTGGAATCCAAAGCTTCCAAGCTTCTTCCTCCTGAAGCAGATCGCCTGTTCTCAGAACAGTCCGAATATAAACGGAGCCATCCCTGACGCAAAGTCCTGATAGTTTCCCAGCAGCTGATTTAACGTTATGCCTCAGCTCCTCATATTCCAACGAATTAAAATATGGAAACTAAGGTCAACTTCTGGGCCAGGATGTTGTGGTGTTGTTAAGCTATCACGATGAATTCGTGACAGTGCGTCAGGAAAGGAACGACGTTCGGGCTTCCTTTTCGGTGCTTAATGGTGAAGTCGAAACCTTGAAGCTTCAAACTCCACCAAGCAAGTCTACCGCTGAGTTCCTTTTAAACATCAGCCATTTCAAGCTCGCATGATCAGTCACTATCTTAAACGGCATAAGTTCTACGAAGGGCCGGAACTTCTGCACACTTAATAAAGCTGCTAAACATTCCTGCTCTGTGACGGTGTAATTGCGTTGTGCTGAGTTCAATTTTCTCGAGACATAGGCTATTGACTTCTCGTGGCCACCGTCATATAGTTGGATCAGCACTCTACCAATAACTTGTTGGCTCACATCAAACTGTATAACGAAGGATTTGGTGAAATCCGGGCTCACTAACAACGGAGCAGAGGTAAGTTTTTGCTTCAACGATTCCAGAGACGTCTGGGCTTCACGTGTCCCTTGGAACAGACCAGAGTTCCTCAGCTTCTCTGTGATGGAGGCAGTTACATCAACATAGTTCGGAATAAATCGTCGATACCATATCGCCATACCTAGTAGGCGTCGGGCTTGTGGAAGAGTTTGAGGTGACGGATAGTCAACTATAGTTGAAATCTTATCGGGGTCAGTTGGTATTCCTCCTTCTCAGACAAGGAAACCCAAGTATTTAGTCTCCTTAATGCAAAACTTATTCTTCTTAATGTTGATAGTTAGGCTAGCTTTCCTCAAACAATCCGCTACACGTGCTAGCAGTGTGAGATGAGAGTAAAAGTCTGATGACAGAACCAATCAATCATCTAAGTAGACGAGAACATTCTCACGAAGCGGCACATGATTTGCGGAGCGTTGCGTAAGCCGAATGGCATCACTGTGTACTGATAGAAAGGGTAACCAGGTACTGTTAACGCGGTTCTCTCTGGACTCCGTGTCTAGTGGGATCTGCCACAAAGGGTCTTTGAGTTCCATGTTTGTGATATAATTTGCCGGAGCAAGCCGATTCAGAAGTGCGTCTATCTGCGGTAGCTGATAGGCGTCCTTCTTAGTAACAGAGTTGACTTTCCGGGCGTCAAAACAAAGCTGGATCTTTCCAAGCTTCCTCACTAGTACAACTGTAGATTTCCAAGGACTCTGGCTCTGCTCTATTGCACCCATCAAATTTTGTACTGTCGGTGATATCGGAAAAAACGTTGCTTTATCGGAATTGCGTCATTCGTCTCGATCCTGTGAGTGACCAAAGATGTTTTTCCCAAGCCTCAAGAGTCGAAAGGAGGAAAAAGCTGTTTGATAGCTTCTAGACATTGTTCATCTATAGCAGGAAGAACATGACAGTTGGTGTCAGGGGTAGCTATTAGAATTGGTGTCACTTCAGCAACTATACCCCGGACATCTGGAGCCAATCCAAATAGACGCAAGAAGTCTATTCATAGATATAGTGCCTATGTGAGCCCAGGAAAGTGATGTCCAAGTCTACATGACCATGAACAGTCGTCATGGCAACTTTAGCTCCTTGTATTTGTGTCCGATACCTCTTTCATTCAACCTCTGCATCTACAAGCTTCTCTAGAGCTCCTTGGCCTAGGATACTGACAGTAGCATCACTATCAACCAACCCAGTCTCGGTTCGCCCGAGCAGTCTTACTTCGGCATACGGTCGAATGTAGTCTGGCGTCGACACGGAAATATGGGACAGTTTCTTTCTTTCCTGTTTCATTCGTCGACAAAATTACCGCCAACGAACGGTCGATCGTTTCTTTCTCTTTCCAAGGTCCAGGTCAGGATACATAATTGCTGCTGGCTCCGCTACTGACGAGAAAATGCGGTCGCATACTGCATTGTAGTTCTGCAGACGCGTATGATAAGGTGTCAGCGGGTATAAAACAGGCTCACGTCCACTCGTCATAACAGAGCTTGGTGGCCGTTTTAATACAGAAACGACAGGAGGTCGAATGTTCTGCTCAGTAACATTGTCAGCAAAAAGTGCCGTCGGTTTTATCGGAACGTTGAAGATTAAACACTCTTCCAAAGAAGTGTTTAGTAGTGTCGTGGGCTCCGTACAGGTGGAACCGGGAGCTTGAAATTCTGCCGAGAAGTCAACTATATTCTCCGTCTCATTCAGTGAATTATCATTGACACTGAGACTGTCTAAAGGATTGTTACTATCACCAGAATCACTGAGTGATATTAACGGACAGTCTAATGTATGATCGATAAGGTCTGTTAATCGAGCGGATTGGTTTCCCTGCTCCGCGATTGATCTGGAGTTGTTGGAGTTGTTGCCAGCCTCTATGTCATGCTTGGTCGAGAAGAGGTGTTGTGATTCCCGACCCGCTTCAAGTTTTTCTGTAGACATTGTTTACAGTTAGACTTGAATACATTTTTATGTCCACAACCGTAACAGAATACCTGTTGTCGTTCTTGTAGGCAATCCTTATAATACTGTCCTGGCTGGTCACAATTCCAACAAGTCACGGTTTGTCGGTATGGGATAGCTGCTACGTCTGCAATATTGGTGTCTGTTACAAGCATTTGAGACAGTTCTCAAACTCGCTAAAACGAGGAGTACGGTAGGTGTTCAGAACACTAGCAGTTGCAATCCGCAGCTGCGTAGCTTGAATCTGTGTCACAAACACTCGCAGTTGACCCATGGTGTGAGATGGTTGCAAGCAGATTTTATTTTGTATGTCAGGAAGTAAGTTTGCTTTCATAAGCTCAAGAAATTCTGGCTCTGGCATGGAATTTTGTACTTGGTTCCACGGCTGTATCAGACTTTTGTTTGCGCGACATCAGTTGGACTCTGAATTCCTGGTCATCATTTGGAACTCCCCATTCATATAATAGTTCGTTCCTCACCTATTCCCACGTCGGCGTCGGATTATGTCTTAATAGAGACCAGTACCAATCTTTAGCTGGTCCTGTCAACAAGGCGAACATGCGCTTGATCAGGAAGCCAAATTCTCTTTCTAATCAGGAAGAGGTCATTGCTTCTACTCTGAAGAAGAAGTGCTATACGGATAGTTCAGAATTATTTCCGTTATACGACAGGTTACATCTCCTGATAGGACTACCTGAGCGTCTATGCCAGGAATCGTTTTTAGCTTTTTTGCCTTAAGATGGTGGTGCCGGAGGAGCAAAAGCTATTTGAGGTGGAAGAAAATGTGGGTGTTATCCAGCTGGGAGCGAATGTCTCTGACGCGGAGTCTCTCAGAGTGTCTGGGTGGTTGAGCTCGCCTTCCAAAGGGAGGTGGTTTGGACGAGATGCATCCGCTTGCCGGATGACAGCAGCGACTCGTTGTCGGACATCTGTAATCTCAGCTCGCAGCGCGTGCATACTTTGAGAGATCTCTGTATGTACTACATTCTGAAGCTGGGTTCTGAGACTGGATATGATCATGTATGTATGTATAAGGCCTTACCCCGATGGCGCAGGTAACAGACAATTTCTTCTAGAGCTGGTCTGTAATATGGGTGCTAAATGTACCCCAGGAGATAAAGATCTGTGGAAGTGTTGGTGGAGGCACATTGAACTGTAATGGTTGCTGTGGAGGATCTGAACTCCTGTGCCGAGTAGGATCGCATCAGTATATGCCACGAAGTCCTGCTGAGTGAGAGGACTTCTGCAGTTTGGACAGTTTACTTGTGCTTTTAACCATTCTCACAGACATACCCTATGGAATATATGCCCACAAATGGTGGGTACAGGCTTCTTCTTGGCAGACCAGTCGCCCTCTTGACAGATGGTGCACTGGTCTGGCCTCTGTTTAGGAACATCGACAGGAGGTGTTGTGCGCACGGTTGAAATGATGAAATTTCGAACGTTTCACCAGGAACAGCAAAAGTGTGACTCTGTTTCAACCAGACAAAAAAGTCAGACGATATGAAGCGGATATAGGAAGATGACGGAGTCTCGACAAAACGAGCAGCTTTATTATAACTAGCATCAGCGCTACCCAAGAGACTGTTTTAAGGTGCAATACTACAATACTAATTATTATGAAAAACTTACGAGGAGCCAAATTCTAATGAATGAAAATCAAACAACAAGCTAAACTCAAAATTTTAAACCGAACAAAAGAAAAACAAATTGTGCAATTTCTCCCCCACTCCCCCAAGATCTTTCTTTCAACACAAAAGATTTCCAGGTCCACTCTCTCTCTAATCAGGTCAGAAACTATGCGGTAAGGATAAGTAGTATGAGTGTGTGCATGAAACACCTTTAATCCTCACAGAAATCTGGGAGAAGTCGGGTAGGACATGCCAGAGACTGAAAATGCTACTAGAGACTCTACAGCCAGGTAGTTAGCAGTATGCCAACTCCTGATTACTGGAGGTCTCCAGCATCCCTTTCATCCTCTAACAAATCTTTCCTTCCTCTTCGCCTGATTACAATACTTAGCTAACCTTCCAGCTGGGCAGAATAATGAATCTGGTCAACTAGTTAGCTAAAAACCAAAAAGTCATTTCGCAGACTCAGGACTCTGTCCAGCCAGTTGGCCAAGAAAGATATGCTTCCGTGTGAACACAACAACAAAGTTGTGAGGCCACCTACTATTTCCATAGCAGAAGGCTAGCGGGAAAGATCTATTAAAAGAAAAGTTAAAAAAAATTCGACAACTGTTCCGACTTGAGGCTTGACCAAAGTCAAACCTAAAGTCGCTCTGCAGAAAAAACCATATCAAAAACTCTACCTTACTAAAATCACAATCCAAAAAAAATATAAATGACAATCGAAACTTTACTCTAATCAAAATCCAAAAACTCGCGAAAACTTTACCAAAAGTTCGCAACTTTACTTTTCAAAATTTAATTCAAATAACAAAACCAGTCAGACTCAGGTCCACAGGTAACCTCCACTGGATATGAGGCTTGAGGTCAATCAGTGCCAAATGACCATCTCACAACAAGTCTCAGTCCCCAGCAAAGTCACAGTTAGACCACCGAATTCCAACTGAGGTGGCCCCACGTTGAGCGCCATTTTGTTATGGAAGTATAACACTATGCAAGCGCAGAGCGTGTCAAAGCCACAAACAACAACAGTTAGACGCAGGTCCGCCTGTAACTACTAGATATGATACTACCGAGTCAGACAATTAGCTAATTCAAATTCAAATTCCAATTTATTGAAATTAAAGAGCACAAGTGAGAACAATGCTCATTGATTTGCGCATAATCCTTATTAAAGATACAGGATAATTGACATAGATTTTGAAGAAGTAAAGTAAAAAATGAAAATAAAAATAAAATAAAATTTCAAATTAACAATAAAATAGAGTAGTAATCAGTAATAAAAAGAGCATAGAAATTGCTAAAATAAAAAATAAGAGAAAGCAAATAAGATAAATAAAATAATACTAGTAGTAGCTAGCGATAAGAGACAAAGTCGATACATAGAATTAGAATTATTAAATGATAGACAATTTTATAGCAATGAAAATATTTGAATTGAAGAAAATTAAAAATTAATATTAAACTAAATTGAATAACATAAGGCAAAAAATAAAATAAAAATAAAATAATAATTACATGCTAGAGAAATGTTGAAATGATAATCTCTTGAAGCTGTCAGGGCACTGAGTAGATCTTATTTTAATGGGCAGATTATTCCAGAGTTGAACACCATAGATGAAAAATGAGCGACTACTGAAATCGGATCTGTGTTTCGGTATGAGCAGCAGTTTTGTGCGAGCGGATGCAAGGAGTTTTACATTACTATATAGGTAATAGGGGCACATGCGCTTAACTATGCGAAATATCATGAGACATATTTTAAATTTAATATAATTGTTCAGCGTACAACGTAAGATAGCTCTGGAAAACTTAGACACATGATCCCGTCGGCGGATGCCGTAAATAAACCTAGCACAGGAGTTGTATGCTACATTTATTTTATCACGACATCTACCACTTAAATTGCCGAGAACTTCACAGCCATATGTTATGATTGGTAACAAGAGAGCTTTTACCAACCGGGTCTTTGTTTCTCTGGGGGTATAGGATGCATGACGCCACAGACCCTTTAAGCCACCATATATTTTATCTACTTGTGTATCAGTGTGTTTATTCCAGTTTAATGTAGTATCAAAAATTATACCAAGGTTGCGAGCTAATTCAGCGAAAGGAATGGATATACCATTAAGTTTAACACAGGGTTGTTGGGACATATCATCGTGATTTTTAAAAATAACAATAACTTGCGACTTTGAAGGATTCAGCTTAAGACAGTTCGGACTAGCCCAGGATTCAATAGTTTCCAAATCCATATTAACATTGTTTATGTTACTATGGAGATTTATTAAGTTTGAGGATAAGCACATTTGAATATCATCAACATATAATTTGAGAGAGGATTGACAAGTAACCTCAGTTAGATCGTTTATATATAAACAAAACAACAAAGGACCCAAGAGAGAATAGAATTTTGCTATTCGAACATCCCTTATCCGTCTCTACAATCTGCTTCCTATCAGAAAGATAGGAACATATAAGTTTGGTCGCCGAGCTTGAGAAGTTATATTGGGATCTAAGTTTATTGCATAAGATATTAAAGTTTACGGAATCAAATGCCTTTGTAAAATCGAGCAAGCACAAGACTGTAGCCTGATTATCTTCAATATTATTCCTGATATCCTCAACTAAGCTTAGCAATGCAGTAACTGTACTATGTCTAGCTTAAAAGGCCGTGACCTTCGATGTAACTCGTGAGTTGGTTTAAAATAAGCCTTTCTAAAGCTTTGGATAAGACAGGCAGGATACTAATTGGTCTATAGTCAGATGGTCTGTCAGCTTTGGGATTTTTCTTCACGGGTATAACCTTTGCCAACTTCCATATGTTTGGAAAGCAACCTGTTGTGATTGCTGTATTGAATATATGAGTAATCGGCTTAATAAAAAATGGAAGAATTAACTTAAAAAATTTAAGATTAAGATTATCTAAACCAACAGCATTTGATTTTATAGAATTTATGGAGAGTATAACCTCAGATTCAGTCACATTTTTAAAAGCGAAATCACCCTCATAGTAATCCGTTTGGGAAAATACAGGAAAAGGAATATTATTTAAATTACCCGCCGCATTACAAAAATAATCATTCAGTTCATCCGGATCAATATGACTTTCACTTTGGGGGCGTTTTATTAAATTCATACTTTTAATATTTTTCCACAGTACACGAGATGGTAAGGAAGGATTGAGCTTTTCCTTACAGTAATTAGTTTTCGCCCTTCTAATTTCAGCGGTGACTTTATTTCGCAGAAAATCACCTCCAACCTTTTTCCAGCAAGTATATGCATGGTTTCGTTCAGCCATCAAAGCTTGAATATCCCTTGTGAACCACGGCGAGCTAGACTTTGTCCTACGTGACTTTGTGGGTACAAAATAATCAAAGAGATAATTTAGTCTATTATTGAAGCACGCAATTTGGTGATTGACATCTGTAGTGGAATATATATTGTTCCACAAAATGTCACCAGCCGCAAGATGCAATTTTCGAAGATCAATCGATTTGAAGTCCCTGTAAACAATGCTCTCACAACCGGTTGAGGATGATAATGCAGAGATTGCAAAAGAAGCCATAATAGCTATATGATCACTGATTCCAGGAATATTAAATTGGCTATGGTCTACTACCAGATCTGAGGTATTAGTCACAAAAACATCTAGCAGGGAGCTACCACCACTATGGTATCTTGTCGGAGCAGTATTAACGACATGCATCCCCAAAGTATTTAAGTACGCCAAGAAGTCCCTAGATTTACTATTATTGATTAAAAGATTGATATTGAAATCTCCGCAAATCAGACTCATCGAGTAGGCACCACTAATCTGTGCAAAATCATTGTAAAATGAACTTAAGTTAGATATCCGGGGAGGTTTGTATGCACAACCTAGCAATATTTTATTTGACCTAATACGAACCTCCAGGAAGTGATACTCAATTCCACTAGAGGATGAGTCCGACTTGCAAACCTCCCTGCATCCATAAGCACACTTAATGTAGGCAGCCACACCACCACCGATCGACAGGCTCCTATCATTTCTAAAGAGCCTATAGCCCGGTAGCTCAACCAGAGCCTCATCTATGCAATCATTCAACCATGTTTCGGAAACAACCAAAATATCAACACTATTAACAAAGGTATACTTAATTCTTCAAAGTTTGAGAGAAAACTGCGAGCATTAATATGAGAAATATTTAAGTTTAACTTGTAATTATTCACAAAGCTCACCAGTGCATATCTTCCATCCATAGTGCCCGCAACATCAGGAAAAGCCGTAGTATAGGTCGCCTCTGACAGCTAACAAGAGAGATACCATATCAATTACAACTAAAAAAGAGAAAAGAGAAGCAGAACAATTCAAATACATAATTTATTGATTCATTTATACTGCGCTTAATTTTAGCAATATCCAAGTGGTGATGATAAATTGGTAAAAGCAAATTGTCAGTAAACAAGAGCAAGCTATTCTCCAACTTCAGCTAAATTGTTGTATTTGTCCAGGTGGTCCATAGAATTTATTTTTATAGCGGGAATCTCTTTGTTATCATCCGGCCTTATGTAGATAATCCCATTCAAGGTGTAAACTGATTTGATCCTTCTGTCTTTTTTTAATTTAACAGCAGCTTGGAAAAGTAGGTTGTTCCGTGAAGTAAGACTTTCCCGGACAAATATACTTCCTTCACCATTGAAGCCAATATTGCACAATTTAGGTTTTTTCTTCCTCATAGCTCTGATAAAGTTTAATTTTTCAGCCACACTGATAAATTTTAAGATTACATGACAAGGCCTGTAATTACTCTTGTCCATTGCTCGATTCCCGTTTTGGGGCAAACGGAATATTGCTGTTTCTGTTGAAACTGAAGACTCAATAAAATTTGCCAGTTTATTGATAATATGTTTTAAATTTTCTCCTGGAATTTGCGGCAGGCCCAAAAGAAACGCATCAGTGGCCTTAGAAGATTTTTCAAAACTTTCCACTTTATCCTCAAGGTGTTTTATACGTCGCGATACAGCATTTACAGTATCATGATTTACGGCACAATTTTCAAGATTATCCACTCGTTTAGTAAGAGACGACACAGAACCTTTCATGTCTTTGATAGAATCATTGACCATGGCTACAAGATCATTTATTTTTGTAGAGAATGTAGATTCAAGTGTCCTAATGCTCAAATAAATATGCTGTTTAAGCGATTCTATTACACTCTTTAGGTCTAATGCAGTGATTCCTTAGTCACTACCACGTGTTGAAGGAATGGCTGTCTATTAATGTATATTATGCAACAAATCACTGTGCAAGAATTTCAAAATAAAAACCACCACTGCAATCGAAGGCACTTTATGCTTTACACAGGAATAGATAGTTCAAGAACCGGTAATTAAATTTTCCAATTTTAATAAAATACTGCGGAGCCAAGTTGATACGTCTACTCAGTATGAGCACTCATCATAACCAAATGTCCATATCTCCAAGCAATCTCAGTCCCCAACATCAGTCACATTTAGACGCCGATGTCTAACTGAGGTGGCCCAACGTTTTGTTCCATTTTGTTATGGGAGTATGAAGAGTGATTTACTTAGACGTAAAGTTCGGACTGCCAGCATGAGCTGACAGATCACTCATTGGACAGCGTTGAGTGCAGGGCGGCATGCTAGCTCGCCTCGGCTATAGGTGGAGAGTGTGTAGCATCATAGGGTATCCCCTGAGCTTGGCTTAATAATATAAAAACAAAAAAAAAAAAAAAAACATACCCTCTAGATTGTTTTCTTAGCAAAATTCATATATGATTAGCGTATATATACCTAAATGTATGAATGTCTAGCTGTGAATACAATAAAGTAATATAGCGAAATTATCAACAAGCAAAATTCATATATGATTAGCTTATCTATACTTAAATATATGAATGCCTGGATGTGAATATAATATAGTAATATAGAAAAATTATAAATAAGCAAAATTCATATATGACTAGCGTATCTGTACTTAAAGGTACGAATGTCTGGATGTTAATATAATAAAATAATATAGAAAAATTATAAATATGTAAATAAGAAAAATCAAAATAGATTCTGACTCTTCACTCGGATATACACGATGTGTATTCTCTTAATAATGTTCTTATACGCACAACGTAAATACTTAAATACAGCAGCATCTGAGCACGAATATAATACACTAATTTAGACAAAAACACAATGGGTGCACTAAAAGTCTCATAGCGGTAAAGATATAACTTGGGGCACTTCCCTTAGTAATGGTCTCTTGTCGACAAATTTACACTTCAATCGCTTATCAATATTCCGAACTTGAATGTTTTGAATGATATAAAAGCCTTAGAGATATTTCTTTCAGTCGTAAAAGATTCGCACGTTAGTAAGCGGCTGCCATTTGCCAACAAAATTATAATATATATATACATATATATATATTTTTTTCTTTTTTTATCTAAAATATATAAATTCAAATATCTCTCCGACAGAGATGTCAACTCCAGGAAACTTTCACAATGTATAATATATGAAGGAACCTCAAAATGATTAAAAAAAAAAAAAAAAATAACAAAGAAGAAAAAAGATAAACAAAACAGGTAAAAATAACATGCCCACTACGGGGTTAACGGAGCCTATGTTCAGCCAAGCAACGAGTGGCTTAACACACAGGCGAAAAGCAACGTCTAGCTGATAAGCAATGAGTCGAGTCAACACCGTGAGCCCGTCCAAATCGAAACGTTAGTTTTAAGTCCAAAGCAAATTTCACTTGTTCGAAGACTTTCAAATAATTACACCTTTTTTTTTACTCAGTTCTTAAACCGTTGGATTAACTTTTATTATTTTTTCATAATACATTTCAACTAACTTTCATAAAAGGAAAGCTCTTTTTATTTCATTGAACCCGAAGTTCTTAATCCTACATATATAATTAAATGAAATAATCTTACCGCAAATTATGGTCCCTTCTTCACATGAATGTAATTGGTGTATGTCTGAAGGCAAAGTTCATGTCTGATGTATAGACCCAATTGTTCTCTTCTATCTCGAAAACATATTTTTCGCTTAATTATCTCAGCCTTTCTATCCACGTGCACAAAATTCTCAGACTTTTCACTTTTCGTCTGGTTTCCCTCCTTTGTTCACTCAGGCGCGGATCCAGGTTTTCGTTCAGGGGGGGGCAATTTTTTGAGAGTTACCTATCTTCGAAGAAATCCGTTCTGGTCTTGTGATTTGTGTATATGAAACCAAAAATGTGGTAAAAATTTAGTTGGATACATTATATTCCATATGCATTTGAATAGCGTTGTTTGTCTACCTTATGAAATAAATAAAAGAAAATGCAGGATATTATCTTCATTTTTTTATTTCAACAATATAAAACGTACATATACGAAGTTATACAAGGCTTTGGTACGATATGCAAGTATATAAGTCTAGTGATATTTCTTTTGAATCATTGAAATTAAATATTGAATTCCAATCTCCTCCGGTCGGTTTTCGCAAATCTGGTTATTACTTTTTCAATATCTATCGGAATACGTCTATGGATGTGCATAAGGGCAAGACCGAGGAGGCGGCTCTCATGCATGGTTGATCTCAAATATGTTTTCAGTCGCCGCAATGAAGAGAATGATCTTTCAGCAGATGCATTTGTCACCGGAAGTGTTGCAAGGATCAGTAGCAATTCATTTATTATAGGAAATGCACACTTATCGCACATAGCCAATACTGCCAGAGCAGTTGTTGGAAAATCTTCTCCCCGCTCCTTTTCCCGCATCCATTTCTCCCGCCACAGCGCAATTTCATTTCTAAGAAGAACCGGAGCAGCACCCTGATCGACGTCAAGAAGCAGCCCGAAGCGGTCGAGGAGGGGCTTGATAACTTGGTTGTCTACACCAGGCGACGTCTTAATAATATTTTGTGGAATTAAAGCTGGTAGCTGAAAGACGTCCAAGGTTTCAACTGAAAATCTTTCTCGCAGATCTGTGAGGACAAAGTCTAGTAAGGGTGCATAGATTGATACTCTGTAGTATTCCTCGGTTGAGTTTATTCCATGGTTGGCACGGTAAACCTGACGTCCACAATGGCGAGGGTTCCGGGGAATCATCAGCTCGATACCCACCTGGTCGGCTAGATCTTCTGCACGCTGCCAGGCGCTCTTAAAGCTAGCATCCAAATTTTCCCGACGACTGGCAAGAATAGAAATTGTATTTCTTACTTGCATAGCACCGCCATTAAGATCGAGCGCCGCCTTTTGGAGTATTTTACTCAGAGACTGTGTCAGGGATAGTACGTCACTCAAACACAATATTGAGACCATGAAATGAGAGTTACATAAGGCTGTCGCCAACGAAGCAGCCTTACCAGCTGTGCTCGGGTCACGAAACTCTGAAATCTTGCCTAGAGTTTCCACAATTTTTACCAGGTCAACAGAAAATTGGAGTACTCCTTCATGCCGCTCTACCCATCTGGTCTCACAAAGCGATGTAAGTGCACATCCCAAGGTGCTCATGAGCACAGTTCTTCGTTTCGGATGCGATTTAAAGAAGGCAATGACTTCCTTCATAACTGCAACAGCATCCCTGATAGCAGGCACCTTGGAGCTACGTGAAATAGAGTTATTCAACTTGTGACTGTAGCACGGTGACTTGACAGCGTTTTTGGCTTCCTTTTGAATCTCTGTGACAGCGCCTCGAACCTCAGAGAGCATGACGGCGCATCCATCAGTCCCTACTCCAATGCAACGGTCCAGCGGCAATTTTAGCCTCTTCTTGAGTTGGGATAGAACAATCTGCCCAATCGCTTTGCCTGTCAAAGACAACTCACTCGGTGCAGAGGTTCCGTCCATCTTCTCTTCGGCAGCAAGCAGCTTTCTTGCTTCTTTCCAATCTTCTTCATCGGATTCGTAGTCATTTTTATTTTTAGCGGTATCTAATTCCTCAAACGCATCCACAAACCTGACGAAATCCTCACAAATATTACCACTATGTATGTAGCGTAAGGTAAGGCTCAGCTGAGACAGATGGGATACATCAGTCGTCTCGTCAAAAAGTATTGAATAATATCGTGATGCCCGCACGTAAGTCAGAATTTGCTCAGAAATCGCTTTCCCGCAGCATGAAATGAGTGCATTCTGTGTTGTCTTGCTAATATATGTCGCATTAGAAGAAGCGGACTGTATGTGTCTCTCCAGTTTTTTATCGCCAGCACATACTCGAAACCTCAAAAGCTCTCTAAAATTTCCATCATTTATAGCCACATCAGAAACATTAGTGTCATGAAGTACCTGCCCATCATCTCTGTGCCCACGGAACGCTATATTTTGCCGCCCGAGGAAGATAATGGTCTCAACAATAGGACGGAGTCGCTCCCTATTTTTTTCCACCTCTTCGAGGCGCTTTTGGTGTACACGGTTGATCACTTCCAATTCAGGCTTATTAAAGGTTTTAATAAATGTACTTCCCTGTTCTGCAGCTCGTTTGTGATAGATGTGATTAGCATGTGTCTCCAAGTCCCCATTCTGCCCTGCAATATCCTTGAAGTTTGTCAGTGGTTTTGTCACAAACTTTTGCAGGTCCACAGTTCTTTGACCTCCACCAACACCACCAATCGCGAAAAAAGGACAGTATTTGCAAAATAAACCTTGTTTGATGTGAGAAAAGACAAGCCATGAATATTTTTTCAGATACTTGTGCCCGAAATATCGCCTGACTTCCTTATTTTTAACCATGTGTGAGGAATACGGAAACCTGTAGCCTTCAGTTGGTTCCCATGGGTTCGATAGGAGCTGATATTTTGTGTAGTCATCTACATGTTTACATAAAAAATTTCCAATATCGTAAGGGACATCTGAGCTATCGCACGGTCCCGCAAGTGAGGGAGAAGATTCTTGCAATTGCGATGAACAGGATGGACCTGACGTGGAGCAGGCTATCACAGTAGACTCACCAGGAACCACTATCCCATTACTATCATCAGCAATATCTAGCCCAGGAGTTGCAGTACAAGCTAAAACTGGTCGCTTACTGACAGGCTGAAAAAATGTTTCAATGCCTCGGCTTTCTGATGCTCGAGCTCGCTTCTTTGACGTCCACTGACTTGCCTGTGAGACAAACAACCTAATATTAAATTTTAATATAATAGGCCCTATTATAAAAATTCTACAGTTTTTATGAAAACAATTCCTGTAGTACAGTTGAGGAGTAAAAGAATATAACCAGATAATTCCACTTTTCAAATTTTTGTTTAACAAAATGAAAGCAATTTTTTTCTGCTAGGGATTAATCACTTATGAGACCTCTCTTCGATATTTTTTGAACCTTAAAACTCTCTACGTTATTGATGTGTTGAATATGGAATTATCTGGTTTTGATCAAACAAGTATTAGAATTTTTTTACCCCAAATAAAATATGTAGGTACTAATAATTAGTTTTTTTTTAACGAAACTTTTCATTTTTATCCCTACACTGTAATTATAGTTTTTACAAATTATAGTTATTTTAACGACGAAATATTTAAATATGTTTATCTTGATCTCAATTAGTCATCAAATTTAATTAATGAAAAACATAGAATTTAAATTTTTTAAATTTAACATAAAAAACCGGTTAAATTTGTAATTAATATTTTCTCAGCTTTAGAAAAGAAAAATTTTTAACAAATAATTAAATTTTAATTTTTTTTTTTACTTTTAAAAAACGTTCATAACACATTTCACTTTTAAATTTTGTATTTGCCTTGAGCAATGTACTAGGAATTGTTATTATTTGCAATACAGACGATATCTTCAATGTGTTCGATTAGAAAGTATTCAACTTCAACTTACCATAATTGTTGCGATGATGAAACGAATTCTGCCTGCAACCCAACGATATGTTGCCACAAATGTCACAAAATCACTTAGTTGAGTTATTAACTATGAAATGTAGTAGGAGATAGTTAATAAAAATAACACTTTAAAATGAGTTTTATACTCGATTTTTTATTGGACGCACACGCACGCACAAAGGGTGCTTTTCACTTAGCATACAGAAATACTGAAATAATACCTACGTTTTATGATATTGAACTGGTTCATTGGTTGTTCTCACCAAAATGAAATGTATAACTAAAAGCCTAAACACAATTGCGACGACGAAGCGGCCGACGGCAACTGCAGATTCCTATGCAATAATACGCTTCATAAAACGTTCCTAGAGAAAATTGTGCCTCTATGACTGCAATAGCCGTCGGCCATCTGCAGTTGCCCTCGGCCGTTTCGTCGTCGCAATTGTGTTTAGGCCTTAAAGCGTTTTTACAAAACCGCTTTGGCTATACTTTTCATTTTGGTGGGAACGATTGAAATTGAAACGAACGAATTGTTCACCATAGCCTAGGCATACACGTTGCAATATGCTTCACTTTGTGTAACTTTTCGTGGTTGAGAGACACTCGGTGGGTGAGGAAATTGCTTTAGGGAAGCTCTCCGGATAACTTCTAGCATGCAGCGTGCTCCGATGCAAACTTAGCTCATCGGTTCTGTTATGTTACGATTGTTTCGTATGTCCTGCTCTGTGTTTGCTGTTTTGGACTGGGTTCAAAAGAATGATCGATGGGTGTCTAGTAAAAACTCGTATAAATATTTCATACAATGCAATGAAAAAAGCAAATTTTCTAAAAACCAACGAAAATACGATAGAGAATTTGTCTGGCAAATTACTGTGGTTTGGCTGGTTTTCTTTCTGTCTGGTTTGTTTGTTTATTGCGAGAAATATTTGATGTGAGATCGTAGAAACATATACTGAACAGTTTGGGATAGTGATGAGCAGATAACGATTTTTGTAATCGGTTTGATTAGTGATATTTTCATAACGATTCCTGTAAACAGCAAGAAGTTCGGTCGAGGCTCAGGGGGGGGCAATTGCACCCATTGCCCCCCCCTTGTATCCGCGCCTGTGTTCACTATACAACACTTTTCTATATCTTTCTTCTGGATTAAACTTATGTTATGTTTCTTATTGTTCGTTCACAGCCAGTAGTCTCAGAATCAACACTCGACCAGAGGCAAAAAGAAATATGTCTTCCTCCTTCTCGGATACTTATTCTTATCTCCCCAAACATTTTCCTGTCGGGCAGTCGCCTCAGTAAGACTTGAGACGTATGTTCGAGTCTCGTCAACAGCATATTCGCCATGTGGCCCACACTGTGTGCTGCTGCTGGGGATGGGGATACTGCTGCTGTTGGTCTCGCGCTTGCTGGTCCTGCTGGTTCTGATGGGTGTTGTTTTGAGGCATTTGCCTTCTTTGAAAAGAGCGGTGGCCTCATCACAACACGGCTTGGCTTTGGCGCTGAAGCCGAAGACTTTTTAACAACTTCCTTCAGCGTAGGATAGCAATAGCTGAACTTTTTGGAGTTGATGTTCCAGGGTCTTCTCTGACAGCCAGGGCTGAGCTGGAAATATTCTCCTCTAATGGAAATGACTCTACATTTGCACTTTTGGCCTCTTCACTTGGGCCCATACTGGCCTTTTCTTCGGGCCCTTTTACTGGTTTTTGGGAAGACGACGCCTTCATGCTCTACTTCCTTCTTCCATTTAATTTCAAGTGGTCGTCAATCCCCCCAGAATCAGTGTCACATTTTCTTTATTTCCCACAATTTTTATGCGTTTTTAATTAAAATTTTCAATAATCTTTAAAAATTACGTCCTGTACAATACAATCACTCACAATTCCTTACTTCTAAGCTTTCTTTATTATTACTATAGGGGCTTTCTTAAGCTATTACGGTGCTTAAATGGACACTTCCAGTCTATTCAGAATAATAATAATAGTTTTTTTTTATATATATAAGCTCGTTATTTAGTAGTTCTTTGGCTCTTTTCAAAATACTTAAGAATAGGTGGCAAAAGGCTCTACAATGTGTAAAAAAACAGACACTAGCTAATCTAAAAATAACAAATTGGGTCAAAAGGGGCAACGAAAACTAACTTGGCATTATAACAATTAACAAACAAACCGAAACATAAATTTCTCAAAAGAGACTGTATACGATAGTTACAGGAATTTTGAAAATGCCTAAAGGTTGAAAAACAAAAAATTTATTACTTGTCCCTATTTTGATAATAGCGTAAGTGGCAATTCCAAAAAGATGCAAATTTCCCAAAAATTACCTAATAAAAATTTTATCCTAAACGATCGAAGTTTCAACATATAAATTTTACAATTTTGTACCGAGACCGAAACCGAATTAAAATAAGAAGTCGGACGAACGAAAAAATTTATCCGTTATAGAGTCCCGCGAGAGCATCCTGAAGTATCATAGCCCTCTACAAACTGCCCTCCAGCTGAGCATCTCTGTGCACCATGTGCACCAGCACAAACTGTGCAGATCCGCTGAACTCGCCGGTCAATATATGACAACTGACTAGGATGCACAAGACTGTGATGCAGCAATTTGACTGCTATATCAGCATCTTTGTAATTAGAAGGATAACTCTAGACTTTCATCTGTTGTATCCTGTATATTCAGGAGGTCTTATTGACATAAGCACGACACGGAGCACACGTGTTGTAAGTGTGCTGAAAGGTGTGTGAGGTGGTCTGTTCAAAACCAAAGCTTCTTCCAACTTAGTGCCAGGGTCACTGGTCCCAAGTTGGTAAAATCTCTCCCGCGCAGAAGCAGCCAGATCGTGTATCTGTGGAGTGTTAGTGTTTATTCGACAGTTCCCAGAGATATCAATAATATCCCCGAATACTGTCAGAGTATACGTGTCAGCTACCAAACCTCGAGCAATACTGAACACTGAATCGATTAATTCAGGACTAAATCTGATTGGAATCGATGTGAATTGCGTGTACCGTGGAGCATTCCACTTAAGAAAAATGGTGGCCTGATTCTGCCCCAGGTCTGAATCGTTGAGATTAGATCCTGTGGCCAATCACGAGGATGGGGTGGTCGAAGAGAGAGCAGGTAGAAATACTCCCCTATGCCGATCCCTACCAGTACATTCACCCACACTTGAGAAATCAAGGCTATCTCTGGCAAAACACTCGTTGGAATGAACGCACTTAGAGTCACCTTGATTTCACAACCAAGCTAGTGAAACCCAATCCACCAATTTTGTATGTCAGACAGAGCATGCTTTCAGCAACCCATCATCTTCCGCACAAAAATGCGCCTATTGCTTTTGCTTGAAGAAGCCTGTAGCAGCGGCTACCACATCGAATGCAGCCAAGTACATGATGTCAATCCATCGCATAAACACAGCTCTAATACGGCGACACGAGCGCAAAACGGCCAAGGAAAGAAACATCGGATTGTCACTTCCTTCCCCAAGATTTTCAGTCTACTGGCGACCGGCACATTTGACGCACTCAAAACAACGAACCATTCAATAATTATCTAGTATTAAGTATATAAGTGAATAAATATTTTAACGTTTTAAGTGGCGTGCTTTTTCAATCATTCACGTATCGCAATAACTAGATTACGGGCGCATGATAATTGTGCCGCCAACAATCTGCCGGCCTGCTAGGAGACCTAAATTGGTGACCCCGACGTGATCGTTCACAAGCATGCCGCCTGGAGATTAAAACAAAGCATCTGCTAATTCTGTTAAAAGTCGCCAAGAAGTTTTTGTAATTTTTACACCGAAAATCGATGCAGGGTAAAGAATTTATTTTACGCACAAAAGCCGTAAAAACATCACAAATTGTGCCAACGCATGCACATCATTAAATCATCAGAAGAAAAAAAATTTTTTTTTTCTTCTTCAACCAAACCAGATGAATCAATAACAATATTTCATGGACAACGGTATTCGCCAACAATTAAATCATCAGAACGTATTTTTTTGTCTGGATTGCATTTTTTTTTCCTAAAATTATATTGGATGCGAAACATTACGTTGAGACAGGCATTTTTCTGTCTGGATGGCAAATTATTCCGAAAATTATCTTGGATTCGACGCATCACGACAAATACATCAAGTCACAGACTGGGATCACATCGCAACAATTGAAAAGATAATTATCACAGATTTAGCTGTAGAATAGAATAAAATCATTGTTTTTTTAGATAAAATTAGTTCTCAGGAAATATCATATGGTCACGCTGAAAACAGGAGAATTACAAAAACACACAAATGTGGTCGGTAATAATGTACAGTGAATACGTTTGGAATAGAAATGTCTGCATAAAACTCAGTAAGTGAAACCAACCTAAAATTTAGAATCTTTATCTTATAATAACAACACCACAAATAAGTAAAAAAATAGCGACTATTTACAAAATATATGTATTTATATATATATATTTTTTTTTATCACATGTTAACATATTCTCTTCTTTCACAATTCGTACGATGTGAGATTTTCTCGTCTTGCTACCAAATACTCATTAACACATTAACATTTAGAAAATATTTATATTCTTACATAACGGGCTAAGACTTCCTAACAATTCAAATAATAGAAAAATAATATTTCAAAATTCCCACGGATACACTCGAAAACAAGGGGCTAGATGAAACAGAATCACATAATGAAGCACAAACATCTTACATAACCACATTGAAAATCCCTCCTTTTTGGCACAATCGTCCTGAATTGTGGTTCTTACAAGTTGAGACACAGTTCCGCGTAAAAAACATTACCACGTTCAATACAAAGTACGACTATTTAGTCGCCTCATTACCTCCCGAAACTATGGAAATAGTTTCAGACGCTTTATTAAATCTACCACCATCTGAGAAATATGAGAACTTAAAAAACTCTTGCTGGCTAGAAGTAGAGATTCTGAGGAGAAAAGATTAGATGCCTTGCTACATAAGGTGGATTTAGGTGATTATAAACCCTCAGAATTATATCGACACATGGAATCCCTGGCCGGGAGTAACAGCCTGGTAAATAAACCCTTATTAAAAAAACTATGGTTCAATAAGTTACCAGCATCCATTCAAGCTTGCATTATTGTCATTGAGAGTTCGCACACTCAAGACCAAATATTCGAAATCGCAGACCGAATTCACGACACGACTCCATCATTTAAAATGTCAGCAATTCAAGCCCGCAATACAGATACTTCAACATCCAATGTTAGTCAAATTATTGAAAATTTAACTAATCGCATAAAGCAATTGGAAATGAGACAATCTAGGCCTAATTTCAGGCACAAAAATGATTCCTCTAGACCCCCATCCCAAAACAGAAAAGATAACTCTAAATTGTGCTGGTTTCATAGTCGTTATGGTAACAAAGCAAGAAATGTGTACCACCTTGCAAAAACGCCTCACAAAACAATCACTTAAACCATAGCAACACAAAAAACTAACATGTGCCGTTTCGACTGCGGCATCGAAACAAAGCAAAATCTCTCGCCGCTTGTTTCTTTTTGACAAATTAACAAAAGCACACTTCTTAATAGATACGGGAGCCGAAGTGTCAACCTTACCCAAAAAGTCAACATCAAAATTAATAGACCAAACCAATATTAACTTAATCTCAGCCAATGGAACGGCAATTCGCACATACGGTCTCAAGAACTTGACCCTCAACCTCAATCTTCAGCGCTGTTTTAACCATACTCTTGTAGTTGCAGCTATTGATCATCCGATCATAGGAGCAGATTTTTTGTATAAATTTGGACTCCTTGTTGATATTCGTCAAAGAAAACTCTCAGATACAGTTATGTCTACATCAGTCGACTGCATATCGCGCAAAATTTCATTTTGTCCACTAAGAATTAGCCTCGTTAAAGACGAATATGGCTCCATCTTGGACAAATTTCCTTCTTTAAAAGAACCGCCAGACTTTAAAAAAGAAGCACTGCACAACGTCGCGCATCACATCCCAACCACAAGTGCACTACCTTCTGCCCGCCCACGTAGGCTGCACCCAGAAAAGCTCCAGATTGCCAAAGCAGAATTTGACACTATGATCAAGTTAGGTATCTGCCGTCCCTCTGCATCCTCAGCGGCCTCTCCACTTCATATGGTGCCCAAAAAAGGTGTATCAAGTTGGAGGCCTTGCGGAGATTACCGCCAACTCAATGTTGCTACAACTTTCGATAAGTACCCGTTGCCTAATATCCAAGATTTTACAATATATCTTCACGGCTGCACAATTTTCTCAAAGATCGACCTTGTTCGGGCTTACCATCAAATCCCGGTAGCTCCCGAAGATGTTTACACGACTGCAGTCACGACACCCTTCGGCCTATTCGAATTTCTTCGAATGCCTTTCGGGGTTAAAAATGGAGCCCAAACGTTTCAAATGTTTATTAACGAGGTATTACAGGGACTAGAATTTTGCTTCACATATGTCGACGACATCCTTATAAGCAGCAAATCTCCTCAAGAGCACTAGAGCCACTTACGCCTACTCTTCACCAGGCTAGAAAAATACGGGCTAAATGTCAATCCACTCAAGTGCATCTTCGGAGCCAAAGAGCTTGAATTTCTGGGACACAAGATCACCGAAGAAGGCATCATGCCATCCCAAAGCAGAGTCGAAACGATAAACAACTTTCCAATTCCCAATACCTTTAAAAAATTGCAGCGATTCCTAGGAATGGTTAATTTTTATAATCGCTTTCTCCCTAACATTGCCATGCAAGCTGCACCCTTATACGACTTACTAAAAACTTCCAGCGTAAAGAATAAAACAAAGTCACCCTTCGAATGGTCTAGCATTCACGAAAAAGCCTTTGGATCTATCAAAACAAATCTTGCTAACCAAACATTGTTAGTTCATCCTAATCTACATGCAAACACTAGCATATGGGTTGATGCTTCCAATGACGCAGTAGGCGCAGTTTTGCAACAGTACCAACAAGGGCACTGGCAACCACTTAGTTTCTTCTCAAAACGCCTACAACTATCTCAGATAAAATACTCAACATTTGATAGAGAGCTATTAGCAGTATTTTTGGCCATCAAGAGGTTCAGATATTTTGTCGAAGGCAAAGACTTCTCGATTTACATAGACCATAAGCCTTTGACCCATGTCATGTCATCAAAAGCTGAAAAATCTCCCCGCCAGGTCAATCAACTGGAATACATTTCTCAGTTTACTAATGACATTAGACATGTTAAAGGCTCCCAAAATTTGGTATCAGATACTCTATCAAGAGCAAACATTGACGCCATCAATTTCCCATCAAAACTTGATATACCGACTTTAAGTGCAGAGCAAAAGAACGACGAAGAGCTCAAGGATATGATCGCTAATCTAGAAAAGTACCACCGGTCTCGTCGTACATTCTTAAAAAAAATTCCCATTTTACTAGAAAACGAAGAAATATGGTGTGAAACCTCAACAAATGTTAAAAGACCATATATACCAGAAACTCTGCGACGGGCGGAATTCGACAGCGTACACAATCTTTCCCATCCGGGCATAAAAACAACAAGAAAACTGTTGACATCGAAATACTTCTGGCCCAAAATAAATAAAGACGCTAACCGATGGGCCAAAGCTTGTCTTGCGTGTCAAAAGGCAAAAATAAGTAGGTACACTTATTCTCCACATGGGACCTTCGAGGTACCATCAGGACGTTTCGAACACATCCACATGGATATTGTTGGCCCTTTGCCACCTTCAAACAGATACACATATTTGTTAACAATTAAAGCCAGATTTTCCCATTGGCCGGAAGCCATTCCACTTAAAAACATACATGCCAACACGATAGCTAATTCATTCATTCATCAGTGGATATCACGATACGGAGTACCGAAGACAATTACCACTGATCAGGGTACTCAATTTGAGTCTCTACTTTTTAAAGAGTTAGCAAACTTAATCGGAAGTCAAAAAATACATACTACAACATACCATCCGCAATCGAACGGATGTGTAGAACGATTTCACAGGCAATTGAAAACAGCAATACGTGCGACTGAAAATCATACAAATTGGTCGTATTATTTGCCCTGGATCTTACTAGGCATTAGGTCAGCATTCATAGAAGACCTAAATGTTTCACCAGCACAGCTCTTATATGGGCAGCTTTTACGATTGCCTGGGGAATTAGTCGCGAATAATATACCTGTAGGATTGACGGTTACAACTTCCCAAGCCAAAGAAATTCAAGATAGAATTAGCAAAATACGGCCTGAAAACAAAAGAAGCAGAACCCAAAATAAAATTTTCTTACCGCAAGATTTAGCAACTTGCACTCACGTTTTCGTTCGAGACCCCATTTTAAAAGGAAGTCTTAACCCTCCATACGTTGGACCATTACAAGTGCTAGCTAGACGAGAAAAAGTTTTCACAGTCCTCAATAACATGAAAGAAGAGAAAATAAATGTGGATAGATTGAAACCAGCATACATTCCTAACCCAAACGTTTTCACTTCCAATAAATTTACTCGTTCAGAATCCAAACGGAAAGTCTTATTCAAATTGTAAGTATATACACTCAGTAGAGAATTAGTTCAGAAGCAGATACAATAATTGAAAAGACATAAATTTATATAAATTTACTCCGACAGTTATATAATACATGAACTAAAATACATAACCACTTATGAATTCCAATTTGTAAATATATACATTTTTTTTTTTTTTAAAGTAGACAGTCAGGGTAAATTATATAAATTATATTAATAACATTTTGCTCTTACAATGAAATACTACTGTTCAATTTAGTTAAGATCTAATTGTCTAAGATTAAAAGTTTGACATCGAATTAAGAAATGCGCCAGCCAGGCCAACTTCGCGAAGGGGAGTGGTGTAGCAGCGGCTACTACATCGAATGCAGCCAAGTACATGATGTTAATCCATCGCATAAACATAGCTCTAATACGGCGACACGAGCGCAAAACAGCCAAGGAAAGAAACATCGGATTGTCACTTCCTTCCCCACGATTTTCAGTCTACTGGCGACCGGCACATTTGACGCACTCAAAACAACGAACCATTCAATAATTATCTAGTATTAAGTATATAAGTGAATAAATATTTTAACGTTTTAAGTGGCGTGCCTTTTCAATCATTCACGTATCGCAATAACTAGATTACGGGCGCATGATAATTGTGCCGCCAACAATCTGCCGGCCTGCTAGGAGACCTAAAAAGCCTTACGAAGCCTTCATCTAACGTCTCAAACTTTAGCAGATGTGTGGCAGCATCGTCTCCACCCGTCATTTACATTTAGGGAAACGCGAACGCGCGTCGAGCGCGCTCACCCTTGGCATCTCGTTAGCAAGGGCTGAAACATTTGTGAGCTTTGTGAAATCAAATGAACCGAACACTTTGCGAATGGGAATGGTAGTTGCTAAATCTAGTATCCTTGTAATTAAACAACGCAATTTGTATATTGATAACTAACAATTAAATATAAAAACTAGATTAACAACGCCATGTTTCCAGTCTTCACACAATCCTTACGATTAATTTCATATAAGATAAATTAACCGTATTACTTTCTTCCCTAGTATTGAATGCGCCAAACGGCAGTTTTTTTCACGTTATCCGTGCTGTTTTCAGAGTATTAATAATAGCCAGAGAGAAATTCTTGGGCACCCGTTCCGTAGATAGATAAACATATAAAGGGATAATCCCATCACTATTGCTGGACTTCGCATATCATACTAACAAAGCAGTCCGATGCTCCTAAGTGTCTGTGATATATACACCACTATGGTTTTTCATATTTATCGCCAGAAGAGCTGGAATCGAGTTTTCCGTTCGTGGAATCTCGCTTACCGCACCAGACGCTCGACAGCAACTGGTCGAGCTGTATCATGTTAAGCGTGCCGAACCTAGCAAGGTGCCAGAAAGGTTCCACGCGCACAAAAATCTGAGGGGTGAGTTAACCCACATTCTGGGCCGTGTTGAATCACTGTAATATCGCTTTACGTCGGATCGTTTACATTATGAAGAAGATCGCCTGAGTTACCATACCTAGGTTTTTCTCGCGAAAGTTAGAGCATACGCCGCCGACGGTCAGAGCACAAGTGCAGTCTTACGTTAAATCATTAGAGGACTTGCAACTAAAAGTCGACACCGTTCCGGAAGTCGAGGCACTCGTTAGGTTGTGCACCGAGGATGCTGCTTATAGCTTGCGAGCTCCACTTCGTGCTGTAATTACAGAAGGCGGTCAGGCCATTCCTGCGTTGACTGGGGCTATTCGCAAACAACCGGTTTCTACAACCTCAAACATTAATCGTATACTAAGTAGTCCAGAAGCGACAACCAGAAGTCCACAGTTCAATCCAGACTAATCATACATCGACAGTCGGGTTCCAGATAAGACGAGTGGTGTAATTCTAGTCGTCGACGATCATAACACCCCGTGGCCGTTGACTGCTCATATCCAAGGAAGACGGTGAATTCAGTCAATCAATGAAAGATTAGGGCGTATTAGCCCCGGATTGACCCTAGGTAACACCTCGTATAGGCAGGACTTTCCAGATCCTCAGCCAGAGTCAGGGTCACACTCACGAGCACTCAAAGCTTTTCCACCACCTGTGGATGATGCTCCTACATGGCAGCCATCTTCAGAAGACCGTTGCAGCTTATCGCGCAATCCCGTCTTCAGATGAAGGATGTCGTTTGATGGTACATCAGGTCTTGACGCAACTGAATTTCCCTTTCGTATCGAATCTTTTGCACAATTAGAACGAATCTCAACTGTGGATCGCTATGAAGGCTTCCACTCACTTGACAGCTGAAAAGCTGCCAGCTGGTATTGGATTTTCTTGAGGAACAACCGTACATATACTTGGCAAGTTACGAGCAGAATTCCTGAGAGTTCCGTAGCCAGGACACTGACTACGACATTCGGAAGCTAATCGAAGAGCGAAAGTTTTGTATGCGGGAAATCAAATACCTAGACTTTGTAGTGGGTGCTGGTTGCATGAGAGCGGATCCGGATAAAGTAGTCGCCATCCAGAACTTCACGAGACCAAATAACTTAAAAATGGTACGGAGGTTACTGGGAGTCTTTTTCACTTCGACTCCATTGCATGTCCTTTGACGGATTTGCTTAAGAAAAACACGAACTTCGAGTGGAGTGAATCGCCAATCAGTCCTTTAATCAACTTAAAGAGTGTCTAGTCACTGCCAGTACTGACAAACCCCGATTTTTCAAGGCCATTGTACATTTAGTGAGATGCTAGCAGCACAGGATGGTGGCGAAAACACCTAATAGCGTATATGTCGCAGAAACTAAGCTCGACACGACGTAATTATAGCATCACTGAGCTAGAGTGTCTGGCAGCAGTGATGAATGTGAAGTGGTTCAGACCTTACGCTGAAGACCTGCAATTCACTATCCTTACCGATCATGCCAGTCTTAAATTACTCATGGATTAGAGAGACCTGTGTGACAGATTGGCACGGTGGAGTTTTTAAACTCCAGGGGTTCAAATTTAGCATCGAATACCGAAGGAGTAAGGCAAATTTATGCGCAGATGCTCTCTCCCGAGCATTCGTAAACGAGTTAGCAGATCACCCTCGCGACGAAACACCTGTCGTTCAGACCATGCTTTACAATGAGAGACGATGCTTTCCAGGAAACTCATACCTCGAACTAATTCGCCAGATAAACACCAATCCAGGTAGTTTTCCGAACCTGCGCATATCAGTTGTCAAATTCTACATTTCATTCGCACTTCCAAGAAACTGCGTCTCCAACAGCCAAGTCATCTGTAAGTTGTGGGTTCCCGATGGTCTTGCCACCAGTCAGCTTGAGTAAGAACGTTGTCCACCTACTGCTGCTCACTTCGGCTTCGCGAAAACCGTCGAAAAACTACGACGGCAGTATTACTGGCCTAGCATGACAATATACATTCGCTCGTTCATTGCTTCCATACCCACGTAATCGTAGGCAATAACTACGTATTCATAGTCTTAGACCACCTTACCAAATTTGTATTGCTCCAGGCAAAGTCCTAGGCGACGGCCGCGAAAATAGTCACATTTTAAGAGAAGGAAGTTTTCTATGTATTCGGGGTCTCGGAATACCTACACTCTGACAACGGATGCCAGTTACTGGATAAATATGGGGTCAGGCAAATTTTCTCCCCGCCCTACTCTCTACAATCGAATGCTTCAGAGAGGTGTGTTGCGTATTAGGGGCAACTTACAACGCGACGCCTCCTTGCTGCTTAACACCGCCCAGTTATACTCCGCAACGCTGGCAAAGGATTCATTAAGTCAAACGCACTTGAATTAAAATGTACCTCTATATTTCCCAAAACTTTATTTAATTAAATCAAAGCACAACTGAAACTTAATTTTCGTAAAACAAATTGAACCAAGTTTTCACCGAGGTTAACACCTAATATTACCGGACACCGTTAAGTGAAACTATCCGCTAAGAAAACCACTTCGTTATCAACGAGAGATACCCTTACTTTCCGTTCGACAAGTTGTATAATACTAAAATCCGGAAAACTGTAGTTTATCAAAATCCTACAGCCTATATCGTATTAAAATCTTTTTATTAAAATTCGACAAAATACTTTTCGCGAGGCAATCATGTCAAAGTTTTAAAACCAACTCTACTTTCGACTTTTAATTTTTCATAAATTAAGTCACGACAGTCAGGATAGGAAAATGCTTAATTAGCATTCCCATTCTGAGAAACTTATTTATCGTTGGGCATGTTTAATCATGCCCACAAGAATTTCTCGCCGGACGGAGGTGATATCCGATCTTTTCATAAATATCGAGCACCACTCCGTCGCTTTATTGCCGTGCTACTTTGTTGCGCACTTGAATTTCATTTTTTGCTGACAAATCTCACTGAGGGTAAAATTTGTCATTGAATTCGACTTTATTTGTGGTCTTTTCAAGTGGGCTATACGAAGAAATTGCTGATGAAACTTCTTTCGCTTGTGAAAAGATAAGCTGGTAACGTTGTTAAAAATGTGATCAGCTTATTGAGCCCTTTTATGATTTGATTTTAATTTTCTTGAATTTCTTTTAAAGGTTTTAGGGTTTTTATGTAAGTTTTGGTTGTTTTAGGGTCTGATGTTGTGTATACAACATACCTTCCCCCTGTGAGGAAGAGAGCTATGCTTTGGAGAGGAATAGTTCTCATAAAAATAACAATAGAAAACGTTCCCATGTGTTAGATGTTTGACTTATTCCGTTCTGATTTTTGCGAGGTGTTAGACCCGATCTTTGTTTTACCGTACCGTTGTACCGTATTTTATGTGATAAAGACATTTTTTGGGCTTGGTATGGTTCTAACCCTTTGTGAAAACTTGGTCGTTTCAATTACTTATTATTATGCCGTATTTCACATAAACATTTTTTTTTTATATTATTATGTAATAAAAAAAAACTAATTTAATAATATTCGCATATAATGTCTAACATAGTGTTAGTTTTTGTTACGTTTTTGTTTTACACTAGATTAGTGTTGTTACCTTAATATTATTTGATTAATACATTTTGTTATTAATTCTATGATTTATTACTAACTCTCTAGTGAGAGCAATATCTATATATATATATATTTTTTTTTAACAAAGAAAATTTCTGTTGCTATGTATATACGTATGTGCTTTTAACACCATATCTATAATATGCTAGGAGCTATACACTGTCCTTAAATAAAAAAAATTCTTTTGCTTAATTAGGGTTATAGCTTATAGTATACCCTATTCTACAGCTGGTTATAATTTATCTTACCTTTACTTACTAATAATAATAATATAATAATTGTTTTTTTTTTTTTACAATTTATTATAATTTATTTGTTTGTATTTGCTCTGTCTATATTTATTTATTTATTTTGTTTTTCGTTGTTCTTGTTTTTTTTTCTGTTTTATTCTCTCTCCTATTGGGATTTACATTATATTTTATGTTTTTCCTATTACTAGTGCCTAGTTTCTATCTAGTGGTTGTTAGGTAGTGACCTTTTAGAACGAGTGACCTTACGAAGTGGAAATTTTATACCACTTGCACCAACCTTGTGTCATTTTGAGACGGATAGGTTCGATTATTCGATTTGTTCGATTATTCGATTTGTTCGATTTGTTCGATTTGTTCGATTTGTCCCTCCGCCTCTGCGTTTCTTTCAGATTTGCGTAAGCGGTAATGCGGTGATGGCAACACCAGTTAGGGAAATTGAAGTTGTTGCTAGTACATGTGTAGGGTGGTGACTTAAGTAAGGCGTTATGTTTACTAATTTTTTGTCAAGTTCTTTTAATGACTGGGTACCTTTCAGGATAAGATTATTTGTATCATCTCCTGAATATAAAGGGTTTTCCAATAAGAGGTGTTATTTTAATTAGCCCGCTATTTCAGTAGATGTCACTTTTGGAGCTGTCATTTTTTGACATTTGAAAAGTAGAAACTACGCCATTAATAAAAATGGAACGATACATGATTCAACAACGCATTGAAATTATTAAAATTCACTATAAAAATGGTGAAAATGTGGCAGAGACGGTTCGTAAAACTCGAACATTTTTGGGTCGTCGTGACGCACCTTGTCGGACCGCAATACAGAAATTGGTAGAAAAATTCGAGCTGTCGGGACAAGTTAGTGATGTGAAGAATAAAACCCATGCACGTCGCTCAAGAACAGCCGAGAATTTTGCTGCTGTAGCCGAAAGTGTTGAAGAAAACCCAGGTTTGTCCATTCCTCGTTGTTCTTTGGAATTAGGCATTCCACAAACGTCATTACACCGTATTTTGCATAAAGATTTGGGTTTTAAGGCTTATAAAATTCAGTTAACACAAGAACTCAAGCCGGCCGATCATCAACAACGTCGAGTCTTTGCTGATTGGGTCCTTGCAATGCATGAAAATGATCCGGAATTCCATCGAAAACTCATCGTGAGTGATGAGGCCCATTTCTACCTCGATGGCTTCGTCAACAAGCAAAATTGTCGCATTTGGGGCTCAGAAAACCAAAGAGTTACTGTTGAAAAGCCTCTCTATCCTCAACGTGTGACTGTTTGGTGCGGTTTATGGTCCCGCGGGGTCATTGGACCTTACTTTTTCGAAAATGAGGCTGGAGCAACAGTTACGGTGAATGCATTGCGATATCGACAGATGATTAATGATTTTTTATGGCCGGAATTGGATGGTATTGATCTGGACAATGTTTACTTTTAACAAGATAGCGCTACGTGCTATACAAGCAACGAAACCATTGATCTTTTACGGGAAAAGTTTCCGGACCGTGTTATCTCTCGAAGAGGTTATCACAATTGGCCACCGAGATCTTGTGACTTAATACCTTGCGACTTCTTCCTTTGGGGCCACGTGAAAGAGAATGTCTACGCCAACAGCTCAGCGTCGATTCAAGACCTCAAAGATGGAATTCGTGAGGCTATCGAGGACATAGGGCAGCCACTTTGCGATTTGGTTATGGAAAATTTCATGAAAAGGATATGGTCCTGTAGGCGTGGTCGTGGTGGTCATTTGGCTGGTGATATTTTCCATTATTAACGGCATGCTTTCCTCTTTTTAATGAAATAAAGATCCGATCATTTGTCTCAAAAAATGGCATTTTTCTTTGAATATCAAAATAACACCTCTTATTGGAAAACCCTTTAGTTCTGTTTTAATATTTTGTATTTTTGATTCATTAGTTATGCTCAGAAATTGGTTCACTATTCTTTCTAGTGAGGTTGTGCTTGGGAAGTAACTTAATTTTTGGATATTCTCAGCCTCATAGTGTAGGATTGGCGATCCCACTTGTAATTGACAGGGATGGTTGATAGTTATTATCCCTTGGCCTTCAATTTACGAAGTTAGGAATTGTTGGGTACACTGAAGGTGTACTATGGTTGGCTCTATCAGCGAGAATATCCAAGAATTTGGCTTACTTAGTTTAATAAGTAGGTCTCTGGGAGGTATTTTTGCTCTGAATTGACACTGAGGCTCTTCCTTTAATGGATTAAAGAGCAGTTTCACTACGCATTCCTTAGACATCGTAGCCTTTGTTATGGGAATGTCAAGCTTTGCGATGAAAGTATCCTCCTTTGAGTTTTGGGTGATCTTTTTAAAGGTCCTAAGAGTTCGTGGTTTTAACAATAGAATATGCTATGTCTGTACTTGGTGTGCTACGTGCGAGTACCCTATTTCAGGTATCAAAGATTGTTTTTTGTTAACGTGTATGGGGAAACTGTGTACTCGATACAACTTCATTTGTGGTAGATTGAAAATCGGAAGTTATATTCGAATGATTAATTTGTCTTCGACTAGATGAGCTTTTGTCTCGGCTGTCTGATACAATAGAGATAGACAGTTTTGTGCATCTGGACAAGTAGTATGGGATTTGTGGTATATTTCTAGTAACCTTTTGGTAGACACCACTAGCGGGTGCAGTTGATGATTTTTGCTGGCAACTATTATATCGAGTAAGGCTTGCTGCCTATACTCAATCTCTACAATTTGCAAAGTGAGGCTAGAGACTATTTCCTGCCTCAGTTGTCTCATCAGCAATTCATCGGTGATATTTTGCATTGTATTTACCTGGTGAGTTATTTGGCGCTGTCTTTCCTGTAGGTATGTCAACGGCTTTTGGATCTGCTGTAGTGTAGTTTTGACTGCACTGATCTGCTGTCTATCCAGGTCGGCTAGTGCTTTTGTGTTTGTTTCGAGTTCCTCGAGTCGGCTATATACCTCCTGTTCATTAGTGTTGTCCATGGTTCCGAATAGGTAGTGCATTGCATTCCCTATTCCATCGAAAATAGATCTTGTGGATCTCGACAGTGGAACCAATTCTCGAATGACACTTGTTCTTCTCTTGATATTTTCCAAGAGTGAATGAACGTGTTTTTGTTGAAGCAGGCATAGCTCATCTGTTTGAGAACGATTTGAGCATAGTCGGTATACTAAAAGTTCCGCCTGTTCTGCCATAAGCGTTTGGTTGTCCAGTTCCATCAGATTAATTTCAGTTAAAACATTCCATGCGCTGTGGTATACTCGTAGTTTTCCCAGATCTTCATACAGTACTCCCGTGTTGTTTAGGGGGCTTATGGTAGGGGATCCTCTGGTATTTGTCCCATTGTCAGATGGAGGCAGCACATTAACACAATTATGTGCTTCATGGTCTGCAGAAAGATGAAGGATAGGCTTCATTAGTCAGGTGGTCATACTAAATAGCATGTAATATTTAGATATAGCATTGCTTAATTGGACGGTTGATAGTTTGTATAATGGGAGCTTACTTGCTATAAGGAAGTTGAGATAGAACAGAATCATTGAAACATAAAAAATGATGTTGAATCTCTTAAATATATCGTAGGGTTTTAGTGTTAAGAGCATTGTACTTTTTTCACAAAATTGTACTGGAAAAAATATTTAATTTACTCGTAACTACCAAAACAAGGTATGGGAAGTGTAAGTTAGAGTATGCTAAACTTCAACAATTTCTCTATGAGCTTCTAAGTCGATGAGCATTGCACTTTTCCAAAAAAAATTTTTTTTTTGGTAAAATGTTTAATTTACTCATAGCTACTAAAAATTAAAAATTTATTTGTTATATGTCCCGATTTATTTTTATTTTGTTATAAGTAACAACGTATATATGGGTACGTTTATTTAGCGTATTTTTTATTAATTTAAATAAAATTTAGGTAAGGGTTGACTTCGTGAGCCATAGGGAATAATTCCGAGTGCGGAACCTTTAAGTAGGTATTTCTTAGTTTAACGGGCGAAATTTTGTTTCAGTGGAACTTACTTTCAAAAGGTGTATGTACCGGTATACTACTCGTAATAGGGTTTCAAACGGTTGTTGTGTACTACAACCTGCCGCTTACCTATTTTTAAGGTAGTGTTTGTTTGACTGGGTACATTGATTACCAGATATGGTCCAACCCAGGTTTGAGACAGTTTATGTTTCCTACTCTCACTTTTGAGGAGGACTTTGTCTCCTAAGTGGAAAGTGAGAGGCCTGACTGTTTTGTCGTAATATGCCTTCGAGCGTTGTTTGCTGGCTTGGAGATTTTTACGAGCCGTGGCATACGATTTTTGTAATCTGTACTTTAGCATATGGTAATAACTTTCGTGGTTGTAAACGGGTTCAGGATCCCGTTTTAAGTTAGATGGAACATCCGCTGTGAAGCCGTAAAGGCAATCCATTGGGGTTAATTTAGTACCCTCGTGTACACTGTTATTGTACACGAATGCAGCGGTTCGCAGGAATTGATCCCATGTTTTGGGATTTTCGTCTACGATTGTACGCAGATATTCGATTAATGGTCTATGGACACGCTCTAGTGCTCCATTAGACTGTGGATGGTATGCGGAAGTTTGTAACATCTTTACCTTTAGCAGTTTGCAGACCTTCTTGAATAGCTCACTCAGGAAATTAGTTCCCTGATCGGTGACTATTCTCTTTGGAATGCGATAGCGCGTGGCAATCTCATTGAAAAGGATTTGCGCCACCGTTATTGCTTCTCCATTTGGTATGGCATACCAATCGACAAATTTGGTAAGGTTATCTTGAAAAGTTAAGATATATTTATTACCTGATATGGTCTCTTCTAGTGGACCTACTATATGGTAAACCTTGTCGAAAGGTTGTTCTGCGATGTCCGTCATTACCATGGGCATCTTGAATGTGGAGATGCTTTCATTGTTTGGTACTTGTGGCATTTTTTTACGTATTTCTTTATATCGCTAAGCATGTGTCTCCACCAATACTTGCGTCTAATTCTTTTATAAGTCTTAATGACACCCTGATGGCCGCCGAAAGGAGAGTCGTGGTAATCCTTTAGGATTGTTTGAACTTCCTTGGGGCTCGTGATTATCTCAGGTGCCATGACTGGACTTGTATCTTGCTCGAGTTTAGCAGAGGGTTGTATTTCTGTCTCCGTGAGTTTGTTTTCGGTGTTTTCCGCTGCCGTGGGCTGTGTTTCAGCGCTGGTCAAGGCGAAGCAATGAGCGGGTTTCTTAGTTTTCTTTGTATTTGGGGGTTTATTTTCCTCCAGATCAGAGTCCATAGTATGGTGGACTTGGGCTTGTACCGTTAAAGTGTTGCCTGTATAGTCTTCGTTTAATACTTGT
Organism: Dioctria rufipes; assembly: GCA_963924295.1. NCBI lineage: Eukaryota > Metazoa > Arthropoda > Insecta > Diptera > Asilidae > Dioctria > Dioctria rufipes. The sequence goes on along the minus strand of OZ002741.1, from coordinate 133,838,685 downwards.
GGAATGCGGCTTAATGCATCCGCATTGGTATTATACTTCCCTGGTTTATATTCGATGGTATAATGGAATTCTGATAATTTGTTGTGAAATCTCACCAAACGGGAAGTCGGGTCTTTAACATTAAAGACACTTTTGAGAGGCTTGTGGTCAGTATAGACCGTGAATTTAATATCGGAAATTCCTAGTGGCCCAGACTATAGCCAATAACTCCTTTTCAATAGTGGAGTAATTTCTCTCGGCTTTGTTCAGCGTTCGGCTTGCATAGGCGATAGGCTGGTCTTTTCCCACTTCTAATTGGGAAAGCACAGCGCCTAGTGCTCCGTTGCCGGCGTCCTTTGTGAGGGTGAATGTTTTAGAAAAATCTGGATAGATTAAAAGTGGTGGGGAAATTAGAGCATTTTTAATGCTTTGAAGTGCTTCTTGGCATTTCTCGGTCCAAGTGAATTTTACGTCCTTGCGGAGTAAATTCGTAATTGGACGAACTATTTTAGAGAAGTCCGGAACGAACTTCCTGTAGTAATTGGCAAGTCCTAAAAAGGACTGAACTTGCCTGACTGTTCTAGGAACAGGGAATGTTTGGACGCAGGCCGTTTTGATGGGGTCTGGTAATGCACCTTCGATAGAGCATTTGTGCCCTAGGTAAACAACTTCTCGTCTCAAAACCTGGCACTTCTCTGGCTGCAGTTTGAGGATGTTCTCTCTCAATTTGTCGAAGACTTTGCGAAGTTTATCATTCTGGTCATTTAGGTTTTTACCATAAATGACGATGTCGTCAAGATAAACGAAACATTCGAGGCCTTGTAAGCCTGTCAGAACGAAGTTCATGAGGCGTTGGAATGCAGCGGGAGCTCCTTCGAGTCCGAATGGCATACGCTTCCTGCAGTTTTAATGGTGGGGTACCATGTTGTGGTCCTTGTGGTTATCTTACATCTAGGTATATTGGATGGAGGAGTCAGCTGCATTTTGCTTGTCGGCCTCTGTAGCTCGCTCGCAACTCTGATTTGGCTATGGGGCCATGTAAAATTTTTATCACTTAATTTCTTGGACAGTGGAGTCCTTGTTGCCTCTACTCGGGTCTTGCTGAGCTCGCACGCGTCTTGTGTAGGGCTCTTGGGCCGTGTTAGTAACTTAGGTCTAGGTGTTTTTGAGAAAGAAGTCTTGCTTGACTTCTGTTCCGCCTTGGGAAGCTCACCGATGTTTGTGTTACTCGCTTGCGATTTATTCGGCTTGAGAACGTGTGTGCATCAGTGGCTTCTCCTATTGGGATGACGGCGTAGTCATGTATAGGTAGAAGTTGTAATAATAAACTGTTGATGACTTGCTTGACTTCTGTTCCGCCTTGGGAAGCTCACCGATGTTTGTGTTACTCGCTTGCGATTTATTCGGCTTGAGAACGTGTGTGCATCAGTGGCTTCTCCTATTGGGATGACGGCGTAGTCATGTATAGGTAGAAGTTGTAATAATAAACTGTTGATGACTACTTGGAAATTGTTAATGTTGAGTATGGCAACTAGCACTGTTTCTTTCCCAGTAGGGAGTAAACTGTTGGTCACGAAGACTCCATCGTCTTTCTCTTTTGATAGACAGAGCATTTCTTCCTTCACTAGCAACGGTACCGTGGTGATCGTTTGTGACCTAGCAGGTATGCATATTGGTTCCTCTAAGGTTACCAAATGCTGCCTCATTTCGCTGGTCTTTTGATCACTCAGACAGCTATTTTCGCATTCCGTCGGCTCTTGTTGAACCTGGCAGCCAGCATTTCTCTCTGGAGATGCCTTGGAGACACTGCTTAACCTGTTTAGGTTCCATCTTTTCTGCAAGTGACCTCGCTTCGACTGCTTTTCTGAAGTAGAGCTTGTCCGTTTTGAATGACAAGGGTACAGTAAATTCTTCGGAATAGGTTTCCGTGCAAGGAAACTTAAGGTGCTTTATTTGGGCCTTCAACATTACAATGATTTGATAAGAAATCATTTCCTATTAGGCCGTCATCGGAAAGACCTGGCAGGTTTTGTACTACCTGAAGTTTGCAGGGGATTTTATTTTTAAAATTGAAGTTGCCCTTGCAATTTCCCAGTGTCTTTCCGGTTCCAAAAGGGGTCTGTAGAGTGCATGCCTCACTTGAATTAATTATTTTGAGGTCTTTAATCGTTTTCTCCTTAATGATACTGACCTCAGCGCCAGTGTCCACTACTAGTTTTGTTTGGCCGTTAAGGCTTATGTCCAGTAGAAGTTTCAGTGTAGGGACACCGGATTCGGGCGCTTGAGGCGACCCTTTTGAACTTTTAGTTGGGTTTATAGTCGAACCGGGGAGTTTCCGGTCGACTGCAGGTCGTTTCCCTGACTCCGGGCTTCCCATTATTTCTTTTGCCTGCAGTTTTCATCTGCGTGTCCACGGCGACCACAAAAATTACACTTGAGTCTTATGTTAAAGACTTGGAGACCTTTTGTGTTATGCTGTTCTGTTGGTGGTCTGCTGGGGAGGCGTTGAGGAACATTTTGTTGAGACTGAGTGAGGTCTTGGTGTGTCTGTCTATTTGTTCTGCAATCACGAACGTCGTGTCCATATTTTTTGCAGTTCGAGCAGAAAGGGGTGTTTTTGCGCTTTAGGCAATCTGTATATATGTGGCCCTTTCGCTGACAGTAGTTACACGTGATGTTACGGACCAGTGCATCTGCGTCCGATCTTTTAGTTTCAGAGTATACAGGTACTCGGTGGTGTGGCTGTGATATTGTATTGTTTGTGTGGCGTGAGAAATGGTTTGGGTTCGGTGCTCGAGGTGCTATGAACATAGGTGTTGATGGCCTTTGATAATATGGGGATCTGTAGAATGCTCTCACCCGTAAATCTGGGTCCACTGGAGCCACTGGAGGAGCTTGTGCCAGAGGACTCTGGACGAATATAGCACCTTGCTGTAGTTTCTCCATGTCCAGGGCTTTTTGTATGAGAGCTTCTATATCGCCTTCTCCCTGCGTGAGTAAATATTGACACAAATGTGGATTAGTTATTCCACTTTTCAAAGCGTTTTTGGCAAAATCCATCAGCTGTGTTTTCACAGCAGGGACTGCTTCAGCTCCGTACTTCTGTGTCGCTGCCTCATTGCAAATCGTCAACAACTGTTTCAATCTTGTAATGAAAACAGTGAGAGATTCCAACGGGTTTTGTCTGGTGGTAATTAATTTGTTCACTAGCTCCTGATTTATCTCACGGGGGAGATATGTTCTGTTTAAACGTTCCTCTACTTCAGTAAATGAAGTAGGGACGTCTGAAGCGAATAGCTGATATGCATCACTTCTTAGTCTTGTGGGGAGAACCTGAAGGGAAGCCACATTTTCTTCATCGTTAAGGCACTGCATAATTTGCTTGCAGCAGCCGATGAAGGTCTGTAGCTAACGTCCCATTTGTGGGGTATTTTCACCCGAAAATAAGGGGACGAGCTGAGCTGTCAGTTTTGCGACCTTGGCGTAGTCCACCATATTTTGTAGCCTCTTGGCTGAATATTTGAAATTAGGTGGACTAATGGGACTACCTTCTGGACTGGTTTCCGTTAAGGATTCTTCCAGCCAATCTATTAAAAGGTCCTCTGTTGTTGGGTCTGTCACTTCACTATTGCTGTCACTATCACTACCACTATCACTTAATCTATCACTGGTATCTTTATTTAAATTTAAATCAAGTGAGCGCGAAGGTTCGGACAGCTGTTCGAGTTGCTTTCTGAACTGAAATGTATTCTCTTTTACTTCTTTTATTCTAGCGAGTCTGATCTCGCGTTCTTTACTTAATTTTTTGTTTAAAGCCTCACAGTGAGTAATTGTGAGCTTGTCCGAATCCCGTGCTCTTCTGTACAATTTTCGTAAAAAATTATTAAGACTTACTTGGCTATTTGGACCTGACAATACCGTTCCACTACGGAGTCGAGGTCCTGTTGGAGTTGGTTGTTGATCTGCAGCTGATGATGTACCTTTCCGGAGGTGCGTAGTATTGGCACCTGGGCTGATCCCGCGTCGGCTAAAGGTGGAGGATTTGTCCTCTTTGTTGCTTCTGGTTCCTGTTGGATTGGATTAGAGCTGCTGTGTTCTGACATGAATTGTCGATTGAAAGGGGCGCTCCGGCCTGCTTATTTCCCTTTGATGTAGTTTGGAGGGGGTTTCCTTAACCGTCTTCGTATTCCCTCTGAGCACTTTTGTGCGCTGTCGTCTGATTTATTTGCTGCCGGGGGGCCTTGAGCTGTCTAAACTTCCCCTGGTGTTAGTTGAAAGGGGGGCTATGAAAGCCGCCTTCGAATTCCCCTTCAACTCTGGATCGAAGTCGTATAATGACCGAGTTGACTGCTGTTTTGTCGGCACTTCGGGATCTCGTATTCGTCCTTCTGGTTGCCTTTTTGTAGTCTTGATTTCCCTCGGTGGTGCCTGTGCACTGACTGGGGTGAACGCGTGCTCGCCTGGAGCAGAGGCGCCTACAGATGAAATCTACCCGAGTGTTGGTGGTGACTTGGCTTGAATAGCGTCGTCAAAGATTCCCCTTTTTGTTCGCAGGATCAAAGAAATTAAGCTTTTGATTATTTGGCGAAACCAAGCTACCTTAATCCTACCGGCTGCGCCAATTTTGTTGCGTATTAGGGGCAACTTACAACACGACGCCTCCTTGCTGCTTAACACCGCCCAGTTACACTCCGAAACGCTGGCGAAGGATTCATTAAGTCAAACGCACTTGAATTAAAATGTACCTCTATGTTTCTCAAAACTTTATTTAATTAAATCGAAGCACAACTGAAACTTAATTTTCGTAAAACAACTTGAACCAAGTTTTCACCGAGGTCAACACTTAATATTACCGGACACCGTCAAGTGAAACTATCCGCTAAGATAACCACTTCGTTATCAACGAGAGATACCCTTACTTACCGTTCGACAAGTTGTATTCTACTAAAATCCGGAAAACTGTAGTTTATCAAAATCCTACAGCCTATATCGTATTAAAACCTTTTTATTAAATTTCGACAAAACACTTTTCGCGAGGCAATCATGTCAAAGTTTTAAAACCAACTCTACTTTCGACTTTTAATTTTTCATAAATTAAGTCACGACAGTCAAGATAGGAAAATGCTTAATTAGCATTCCCATCCTGAGAAAATTATTTATCGTTGGGCATGTTTAATGACGCCCACAAGAATTTCTCGCCGGACGGAGGTGATATCCGATCTTTTCATAAATATCGAGTACAACTCCGTCGCTTTATTGCCGTGCTACTTTGCTGCGCACTTGAAATTTCATTTTTTGCTGACAAATCTCACTGAGGGTAAAATTTGTCATTGAATTCGACTTTGTTTGTGGTCTTTTCAAGTGGGCTATACGAAGAAATTGCTGATGCAACTTCTTTCGCTTGTGAAAAGATAAGTTGGTCACGTTGTTAAAATTCTGATCAGCTTATTGAGCCCTTTTATGATTTGATTTTAATTTTCTTGAATTTCTTTTAATGGTTTTAGGGTTTTTATGTAATTTTTGGTTGTTTTAGGGTCTGATGCTGTGTATACAACAGGTGGGACGACCACTTGAGCGAAATCGCCTTCGCCGTCTGGAAAGTCGTCCACATTTCGACCAAGTGCTCGCCGTACTTCTTGATGTTTTGTAGATACACTGTAATGCACGGAGATTCATACCAGCTGCTCAAAGAGTTGACACCAGCCTCGAATTGTGCCGCAGAATCCGTTCTCGTCAACCGAACACTCCAGCTCGCACGTGAGGAGTTAAAGATTCATCTTGGGGTAGCCTACAACCAATACTCCAAAGGTTACAATTTGCCAGCACTGCCCATATCTTTTCACCCCGGACAGGTTGTGTTCGAGCGAAGCTTCGTACAGAGAAATGCGGCCGAGGGTCATCCTGTTGGGATATTTCACGCCCAGGACAAAAAGTCCTAACCAGAGGTTCTTCCGACTCGGTTCCTGAGTGCGTCTGAGTGAGGGTAACGAATTCTCCTTTGTAAGTAGTTACACTATGCTGATTCTGGATCACTTTATCCATACAAAAAGTGTCCGGAAATTTCAAACTCATTTGCGTCTTCTTCTTCGTCTGGAGGTACGGTGAATAACTTTGAGGTGGTTCTGAGGCCGCTTTTGTACTGAAAATTAACATTATACTGTGACAGTACCAGCCCACTTTTTCCATACAAAAAGTGTCCGGAAAATTCCAACTATTTTGGTGGCTCTGGACTGGGGTTCTGGGCCACTGAGGCGGATTCCGTCTAGTGGTATACGTCACAGGGCCTGCCTGGAGGAATTCCTTTCCTACCGTCTGGCTGACCAGGAGATCACGCCAACTTTTTGTTTGATCTGGTCTTGGAGGCTACAATTTGACCTTTGACCTTTCCTGTGTCTGGGTGCTGGAGGTTGGCTGAGAGCTTTAGTGACAATATCTGATACTATGACTAGGATTGTCTGGGGTATGTTGGACTGGGCTACGTTACCTGTACCAAGGCTTGGGTAAAATGTGTGCGGCTTATTTGTATTGATTAATGATATGAAATACCCTATGTGAATTTATATCGGGGCTATATACTTGCCTTGAGTATGGTGTTAGTTGTTTACTGTAGTATGAGTGCCTGTGTTATGTTGGGCTGGGCTGAGGAAACATTACCCAAGGCGAGGGTGGATGTGTGTAGCTGTGTATTTATGTGGATAAGAAATGTTCTGAAATTCCCTAAGTGAATTAGTGTAATTAGTATTATTAATAATTCAAGTTAACTCTAGAATATTTCATGCCAATAGATGCTAGAAGGTGTCAGTGGAGGTATTAGTCCTGATGGTTGACAAAATTTTCATCAGAAATCCTCCACGGGCTATGGGTTTCGAGATATTAACGATCTTATCTTTGCAGGTATAATTAATAATAGTAATAATTCAAGTTAACCTTAGGATATTTTTTGTTTATGCCAATAGTATTAGTACTAGGGGGGTAAAATTTTCATCAGAAATCTTCTACGGGCTATGGTTCAAGATATCACCGATCTTACCTTCTCAGGTGTAATTAATATTAGTAGCTGAAAAAAAACAACAACAACTATAACCTAAGTTGTGGATTAAAGATTTGATGATATTAATCTGTAGGTGCCTTTTATAAACATGATTGCACCATGTAACCATATATCTACAAATAGATCAGGCGAAGCTGGTTGGAGTGAATGTAGGTAGATATGTTGACTTAGATATGTAATGGAAATTAGTAAATGCTTAAGTTTGCTCTTCGTAATGCTTCTAATTCGATTCCTTGCATAAACAAATTCATACAGTACAGTAAAGTAAGCAAATTCGCAGTCGAATAATGTAAGCAAATTCGGACAGTGGCCGAGTAAAGTAAACAAATTGAGCGATTTATGACAGATTCCTAATTTATTTAGTTGAAAACAACAACAACAACTGATATTAATCTGTAGGATATGATGTCTTAGATGAGTAGTGGAAGTTATAATTGAATATTTCTTTTGCTAAAAAAAAACAACAACTATAACGTAAGTTGTGGATTAAAAAATCTTTTATAAACAAGAGGGAACATGCTATGATATTCGATATCTAAAAATAGATCACGGCTGCTTCGGATGTTAAGAAACATGAAGTAGTAGAAATTAAAGCCTTATCAGAAAATTGTCGATGTAGGTGTGTGTATGTTATGTATTGAAAATTGTTAGGTTATATGAAAAATTGTTTTTTTAATTTCAATAAAATTTCTTTTTTTGGGCAGGTTAAATTTAAAGTTTTGATCACCTATAATATCAATGTGAGGTGATACTAATATAGTATGATATGTTGACTTAGATGAGTAGTGAAAGTTGTAAGGGTATAGTAAAAGACTTTTCATTAAATTTTTGGTGATAAGGTGTAATGGCATGACCAGTGTTGCAACCCGAAATCTTTCTAGAGTACCTTGTTAGCCTAGCCTGAAAGTGATTGAGCAGCCACATCTGAAAAAATTGCATATTATCATTAGCTTGAGAGTGGGTTAATTAAAAGCAATAACGAGCTATCAAATTAATGTAGTATGATATGCCGACTTAGATGAGTAATATAAATTAGTAAAATTTTCGGTGACCAGGTGTAATGAGCTTGAAATATAATATGACTTCTTGCGTAGTTAAACAAATACATTCGAATAAAATAAACAAATTGATTTATGTTTTTGTTTGTGTCTAGGTTTGATGAGCGTATTAAGCTGGCAGAGTTATTAACCATGATATCATAGTTCACATGAAGCTGATAAGAATATGATAATTTTATCTTCATACTATCAGATTGAACACATATTTTCTAACCATTACGTTGAGCGTGGGTTTAATTAAAAGTTTTGATGAAAGAAGGCAGTATTATGATATTAATGTAGTATGATATGTTGTCCTAGATGAGTAGTGGAAGTTATCAGCAATATCGCTTCATATTTATCTCTCTAAAGCATCATCCGAATGGTGTTGTATGAACGAAGAAAAAACTGATAATTCTTCAAGCCTATAGTGAAGACCGTGGTGGAGGTTGAGCAGTACCCACGTAAGTTGTGTATATATTAATTGTATTGTATATTAATCTAGTAGGATATGAAAGCTTTAGTGAAGAGCGTGGAAGAGGATAGTATTATGTGTTTACCTTTAAATCTTAAGTTAGGTTGAGAGTGGGTTAAATTAAAAGCATTGATGATAGAAGATATTGCTATGATATTAAGTAATGGAAATTGTATGGGAGCAGTAAAAGAATAATTTTTTGGCTGTCAGGTGTAATGGCATGACTTAGCAGGTAATTTGATATTACCTTTTGCCAAGATCGTGGCGGTTGAGATTGGGTTAAGCTTAGTGGTGCTCGATGTTTTATTTTATGGGTGGTGGGTGTGCATAATATAGTAGAAAGCTTTAGTGAATACCATACTTTTCAACCAGCTCACTCTGTCAAAACATCTGTGTCGCTCTAACATAAATCTGTGTTCATATAATAGGTGGGCATGATAGCTTGAAATTATCTTATGAATATTGATCAATGAGGAAGCCTATAGGTTTTGTTTACAATTCGCTATATTTTTCGGTCTGGGATTAACAAATATTTTGAGAGAAGTTAAGTTTGGTGGTGCATGAAATTTCTTTTATGTGCGGAGGGTGCTCATAATCTAGTAGGAAACTTTAGTGAATACCATACTTTTCAACCATCTCGCTCTAACACACAACATCTGCCTTGGAGCTTTGTGTTATCAGTTGCTTGATTGATATGCTATGGCTGGCTAGAATTATCATGCTTGTGTTGGGCTGGTATGTATACTTGGTGGATGAGAGCTTTAGCAACAATATGCTATCGTTTACTTGCTAGCTTGGAACTTGGTGTTATCAGTTGTTTGCTTAACAGCTTAACAGCTTTTCAAACAGCTCTGATAACAGGTAAACAGGTTTCCAAACAGCTCTGATAACAACGTAACAGCTTTTCAAACCAGCTCTGATAACAGCTTAACAGCTTTTCAAACATGGTGTGTGGTGTTATATGGTGTTTCCAGGGTGTTATTTGGTGTCCCCACGCTCAACCTCCACCATGGTCTTCACTATAGGCTTGAAGAATTATCAGTTTTTTCTTCGTTCATACAACACCATTCGGATGATGCTTTAGAGAGATAAATATGAAGCGATATTGCTGATAACTTCCACTACTCATCTAGGACAACATATCGTACTACATTAATATCATAATACTGCCTTCTTTCATCAAAACTTTTAATTAAACCCACGCTCAACGTAATGGTTAGAAAATATGTGTTCAATCTGATAGTATGAAGATAAAATTATCATATTATTATCAGCTTCATGTGAACTATGATATCATGGTTAATAACTCTGCCAGCTTCTTACGCTCATCAACCCTAGACACAAAAAAAAAACATAAATCAATTTGTTTATTTTATTCGAATGTATTTGTTTAACTACGCAAGAAGTCATATTATATTTCAAGCTCATTACACCTGGTCACCGAAAATTTTACTAATTTATATTACTCATCTAAGTCGGCATATCATACTACATTAATTTGATAGCTCGTTATTGCTTTTAATTAACCCACTCTCAAGCTAATGATAATATGCAATTTTTTCAGATGTGGCTGCTCAATCACTTTCAGGCTAGGCTAACAAGGTACTCTAGAAAGATTTCGGGTTGCAACACTGGTCATGCCATTACACCTTATCACCAAAAAATTAATGAAAAGTCTTTTACTATACCCATACAACTTTCACTACTCATCTAAGTCAACATATCATACTATATTAGTATCACTGTTCAAACACATAACAAAGATGACAATGCAATTTATGCAACAATCAATAAATTGCATTCATCGGTCAATAAACCGATCACCATGTAAGCACATTTATGCTCAATAGGTCACAAAACATAATTTGCTGAACCTTGTAGTGTACGTCTTAAGAAATTATTATTATTATTGTTAAGCTAAGCATTTTTCTAATTGTATATAAACGGTGTTAATATATTAATAAATCAGTTGCTAATTATCAGTCAACGTTTAAATCAATCACCTTGTTCACCCCCCACCAGAGGTAAGGGCACAAGAAAAAACATTTGGTTCTTCGAGCAAAAACTGAACCGCGACTATTTCATCATTCAAAGAAAGGATAAACAGTACTTACTAAACGTCTAGGTGCCATACTACCACCGATATACTACCATCATCTGCATTTACGAGTCACCAGCCATAACATAATCTGAAGAGCAAATTCTGCGGCAGTCATCAGCCCAAAAAATATCAGTAAGCGCTGAAATTAATTTAAAAGTATAAACTTCTTGCAGAGAGAGAACCATCGTCATGGAAGAGTTAACCAGCAAACAAATTGAAGTCGGTGATCAGTTGACCAAACTCTTGGAAAACCTCAGAAGAGAACGCATAGAGAGGAGAACAAAAGAGCTTATCATAAAAAAACAGCAGCAATACGAGGAACTTTGGGAAGAATTTAAAGCCCGCCATGAAGAGATTTCTGCACTTAATAAACCTGAGCACCAATACCATACTGAAGCTTACTACGATCAGGTAAAAGAAGCAACAACACTCATAAAAAGGAAGCTTGAAAGCTACGAAGCAGCTTTGGCAGATGAAGCAGACACCAACCCGAATGATGAATCACGCCACTCAAACAAGCAATTTAAGCTTTCAATAATCAGCAGTGAAAATGAAAATGAGGTCCGTCGTAAACGAGAAAGACTGCGCATTGCAGCTTTCACGGAGCAAGTACATCAAGTAAACAATGACAATGAACTCAATTCAACACGAATTGAGTTCTACATCCGCATACTCAGCGAGAATTGGAAAAGCATTCAACAACTGCATGAAGAAGTTCTGCTATACTGCGAAACAGACGATTATGAAGAAGAAGAGATGGAGAGCCTAATAGAGCTTTTTCAGCAAGCAAAACATAATTACAACAAGGCCATGATATCTCTTCAAGAGAAACAAACGTCTCTTCAAGGCACACCATCAGAAAATGATATCAGATTGCCAAGACTTACAATTCCAACGTTTGATGATGAGGCATGGCGAAGCTTTCACGATATTTTTGTGAAACTCATACATGATAACAAAAGGCTATCAAACATAGAGAAAATACAATACTTGAAAACGAATTTAAAAGGTGAAGCTTCAAAGCTATTGTGCCACCTGGAAATATCTGATTCCAACTACACAAGTGCCCGGGACATATTAAAAGAACGGTTCGAAAACAAAAGAAAGATTGTGGCTACTCAAATTCAGCACATATTATCACTACCAAAATTTGATATTGCGTCTGCAAGTGGAATAAGGAAAATGCACGATACTATAAAAGAGTGTCTACATGCGCTAACCAATCTAAACATCGATACTAGATCATGGGCACCAATTATAGTACACATATGCATACAAAAATTTGACCAAGAAACCCACAGGCTCTATGAACAGACCTCAGAAAATCCAAAGGAGATTCCGACATTTGATGCACTCTACAGATTCCTGGAGTCTAGATTCCAATCGAGACAATAAACGGCGTGAATTGCCTCAAAGGTGGAAATATGATAAAATACAACTAAGAAGCATAACATATAAGAACTATCATTCGAAGAGAACTCAGCAGTGTAACTACTGCCAAAATGATCACGCAATATATAATTGCCATGATTTCCAGCAACTCGAAGTACTCATTACTACACGAAGTCTATCAAGATAACAATTCCAAAGGCATTATCAACAAAAACATACAAGTGAAACCGCTAATTGAAGCCGCTAAAGTATAAAACCATTTAGCACAACAAAATAATACTGTTCTTCTGGCAACAGCATTAATTAGAGTACGATCGGCGACTGGAAATCTAGAAACAGTGCGTGCACTCATTGATCCCGGCTCACAGGCATCATACGTGCGAGAGAATATCGCACAACTTTTATCACTACCCAGAATGAAAATATTGGCCGAAATAGCAAGAATAGGTGCAGCTAACGCAGGAATAGCTCATAGCAAAATTCATAGGGAAATACAACCAAGAATTCCATCTACATTTAAACACCAAGTCGAAGCTCTTGTATTACCAAGGCTCACTAGCATTCTACCAGACAAATACCTAAGTCTGGACATACCATGGAAGAATATTATCATGGCAGACCCAAATTTTGACAAACCTGGGCCAATTGATGTCATTATAGGGGCAGACGTATACAGCTCAATAATATTAGAAGGAGGTCGAAAAAATCATCGCGGACTTCTGACACAGAATACTGAATTGGGATGGATTATATCAGGACAGACCCATGCCAATAAAATGCGACCGAAAATTATCAGTATGATCTCCAACGTTGAAATAGATGACCAGCTAAAACGATTTTGGGAATTAGAACAGGTATCTACAGAATATCAGATGTCTAAGGAAGATCACGATTGTGAGAAACACTACCAAGAAACTTATAACCGAAACCAAGATGGAACGTACACAGTTAATATTCCTTTTAAGGAACCATTAGTAAACTTGGTATTTTCAAGAAAAATAGCGCTAGCTAGATTACTTCAGATTGAAAGAAAATTCAAAATTGACAAGACATTGGAAAGAGAATACAAAAATTTTATGATGGAATACATCAAGTTAAAACATATGGTACCTGCAAAAACTCCCATGGAGTCCATATCCAACTTATGCTACCTTCCACATCATGCGGTGAACAAATTAGATAGCACAACCACTAAACTGCGAGTGGTCTTTGACGCCTCAGCAAAAACTGCAGGAGAAAAAAGTTTAAACGAAAGAATGCTAACATGGCCTCAGCTTCAACAAGACTTACCTACCAGCTATCCTATTGCGATGGCGCAAACACAAATACGCCTTTACAGCTGATATAGAAAAGATGTACAGGCAAATAAAAATGGACGAAGAAGATCAAGATTTGCAGCGAGTACTATGGCGATTCTCACCAGACGATCCAATACAAGAATACCAGCTAACAACAGTTACATATGGCACATCGTCTGCACCATACTTAGCAATTAGAACTATGCAGCAATTAGCAAGAGACGAAGAACAAAGATATCCGTTGGCCTCCAAAATCGTCCTCACAGATTTTTATGTAGACGACATGATGTCCGGAGCAGATACAGTTTAGGAAGCGGAGCGATTACGAAATAAATTAATTAACTTTTTATCCGCAGGTGGATTCAAGCTGCGAAAATGGGTTAGTAACAAACAAAGTATGTTAAAAGGAATACCCGAGGATTTAATAGAACAGAATATCCTCGAAATAAAGGATGGAGATACCATCAAGACGCTGGGTGTCCATTGGGCTCCGAAATCTGACACTTCCCACTTCAAGGTAAACTTACCAAATAAGGCGATGCTAACAAAAAGAATCTTGCTATCAGATATAGCAAAGATTTTCGATCCGTTGGGATGGCTTACACCTGTAACAGTAAAGGCTAAACTTGTGCTTCAACAACTCTGGCTACAAGGTGTCACCTGGGACGAAGAACTCCCCTCTCAAGTTAAAACAGACTGGAATAACTTCAGAAACGATCTACCAAAAATAGAAGAATTAAGCATTCCCAGATGGATTTGTCCAACCCATCACACAAAAACAGTCGAGCTACATGGTTTCAGCGATGCATCTGAAAGGGCATACGCGGCAGTGATTTACATCAAGGTGACTTTTCAAAGCAAGAGTCCAACAGTCACATTGCTTACAGCCAAATCAAAGGTAGCTCCCGTGAAATCAAAGACAACAATACCAAGATTAGAGCTGTGTGGTGCATTACTACTTGCAAAATTAATGAAGAGCACATTGAAAACCATGAAAATCGATAACGCAATGGTCTTTCTATGGTCAGATTCAATGGTCGCACTATCTTGGATAAAGGGAGATGCAGACAAATGGAAAAACTTTGTCGCACATAGAGTTGAAGAAATACAATCAATTTCTAACCCAAACCAATGGAACTACATCAAGTCGGACGAGAATCCAGCAGACTGTGCCTCAAGAGGATTAAGTCCAACCCAAATGAACTCTCATAACTTATGGTGGACAGGTCCAAGGTGGCTAAATTACCCCAAGGAACGGTGGCCACAAACTAACATAAAAGGTAGTGCAACTGAACTGGAAATTAAACCAACGTATACAACACTTACAACAGTAACATCTACCGACAATATAATCGAACGATTCTCAACCATGCACAGACTAATTCGAGTACTAGCCATTTGCAACAAATTCATTCGAAATTGTCGAAATACAAAGCAAAAAAGTCAAGCCTCAATAATCAGCACTTCCGAACTTGAAGAAGCAAGAATGCAAGTAGTAAAATTAACACAAGCAGCGCATTTTCACAAGGAAATTGAAGAATTAAGAGCAGGTAAAGCACTCAGTCCCAAGAATAAGCTTTTACCACTCACCCCAGTGCTAGATAAGGCAGGGATTCTAAGAGTGGGAGGACGACTTGAAAACTCAACACTCACTGAAAATGAAAAACATCCAATAATTTTACCGCACAAATGCCATTTGACTAACCTTATAATTCAGCAGGCTCACCTAAAAACACTCCATGGGGGTAACCAAAGTACACTGGCATACGTCCGACAACAATATTGGATCGCAAAGGCACGAACTATCATACGAGACCTCATTTATAAATGTATAAGATGCTTTTGATTTAAATCAGACGTAACTGAACAACTAGTGGGCAACCTACCAGCCGCAAGAATAAAACCATCTAAACCATTTACTCACACAGGCGTCAACTACGCTGGTCCAATTCATTTAAGAGCATCAAAGGGGCGTGTACATAAATCCTATAAGGGATATATAGCCGTTTTTGTATGCTTAGCAACAAAGGGAATACACATTGAGGTTGTCAGTGATTTAACCACTGAAGCATTTTTAGCGGCATTCAAGAGATTTACTGCTAGACGTGGCCTCTGCAAACATCTTTATAGCGATTGTGGAACTAATTTTGTTGGAGCACAAAAAATACTTAAAGAAGAATTCAGAAAAGCGATAACCGATAACACGCCTGAGGTAGTGAATCTACTAGCCTCTGACGGGACACAATGGCATTTCAACCCACCAGGAGCACCTCACATGGGCGAACTTTGGGAAGCTGGTGTAAAATCAATCAAACACCACCTTAAAAGAATTATTGGAGAAACGACTTTAACCTTTTAGGAATTAACGACATTACTATAAAAAATAGAAGCATGTCTCAACTCTCGACCCATTTGTCCGCTCAGTGATGACCCAAATGATCTCGCTGCGTTAACACCAGGTCATTTTTTGATGGGCAGAGCACTGCTGAGCACACCCATTTGTGCTGAAAAGGAAACAAATATTAACAGTTTAACTAGATGGAAACTTGTAAGCAAACTTCAAAGAGACTTCTGGAAAATATGGTCAACAGAATATTTGTCATGCCTACAACAGAGACCCAAGTGGCGCACAAAACAAGATAACATAGAGCCTGGACAACTTGTTTTAAGCAAGGACGAAAACCTACCACCAACAAGGTGGCTCCTTGCACGTGTAACTGAGACACATCCCGGCAAGGATGGACTCACGCGAGTAGCGAGTCTTCGATGCAAGGGAAATATCATTTTGAAAAGACCAATAACAAAGTTATGCAAATTACCTATAGAAAATGAGCAAGAATGTATTGAACCTCCAGCAGCAATCAAACCATACACGAATATTACAACAGTTTTAGTACAGAGGCTTCCAACACAGGAAACCACCCCAAAAAATAACAGGAAGCATAAGTTAACAGACAACGAAGCCAACAATGTAAAAGCCAAAATTGAGAAACGATCTGAGAAACCGGTAAGGGAAACTTTCCCAAACGCGCCGTCAAAATTCAAGACACAATTAAATCAATTCCGACACGAACACATGCAACGGAAACGTAAAGCTATTCGCATATTCCCTGTAACAGGATACAAAACACTAGTACCTATAGAAAAACAGTTACAGGCAGTCAAGGCTTACGAAGAACGTTACAAATTGCCTAAGTTAGCTAAGATGTACTACTCCGAGAAGTATAGAAGTTCCATCAATCACGCAGGACATGGAGGAGGGTGGACAACAACACACCCAACCATTCTTTGTCTCCTACTTATTTTGTTTGCAAAGATAGGGAGTTGCTCCTATAACATAACACAACCAAAGGCAGGGTTGTACATCGAGCATATCGGTGAAGCAAATCTGAAAAGAGGAACGCTTAGAGTCGAGCTGAGCTATCCACTGAATATAAAATCAGACGAACATAAAATTGACAAGACATTATCACAAATGGAAGATATATGTAACAGATCCCGGCACCTGTCCAGTGACATCCATTGTGATCTACTACTTCAGCATTTAAAGTAAAAAGGACGAACGTTATCCCATGAAATGACATTGCTAAAAGATCTAGATACCAAACGCAAAAGGCGAAATATATTTGGCAATATACTAGAATACGTTTTTGGAGTCAATGAAGATGTGTATACAGACATTAACACTCTTCGTCAAAACCAACAAATCTTACAACAAGCTGCCCAACATCAATCAAGTCTAATGCTCTCTACTATAGCCGTAGTCAACGACACAGAAGCCCGCGTAACTAAAAAAATAAACATGTTTACAAACAAACTAAACAAGGCTCTAGAGGAAATCAACAAAGTTCAAGGATGGTTCTCCCAAACTGACACCAACAGGATTAATATCAATATCATCGCGGCATATCAACTTGCGATAAACTTCCTCAGTGACCTAGAAGAACATTATATAAGACTCGCGAGGATTACCATGAAAAGGGGAAATCTATTTGAATTCATGTCACCGGCAAAATTAGCAAATATCACCATTAAAGCCTCCGATCAAATTCCTTCCAACTTAAAAGTCTCTGGCACACCAGAAGAAAGACTAGAAATAGTCAGAGACAACGGAAATATTATTATTTATGGATATCTTCCCATCATGGAGAGGGATCAATACACTTTAATGAAGGCTACCGCTATACCCTACCACATTAAAAAAATACATACATAGCACCAGACATTAGCAGATCCATAATAGGTACAAACTATTACACTCAAACCTACTTCGAGCTTACTGAAGCAGAACTAGCCAATTGTATCACCCAAGCAAAACACTTGATGTTGTGTACTCCAACAGTTGTCAGCAGTATCGAAACAAACCCAAGTTGTATCATTGATGAGATCTACCAGCGCCAAGAAAAACAACACTGCTCCTTGAAGCAGTTATCTTTATCAACCACATTATGGAAGCATCTTTACATGGCCAACACTTGGCTATTCATCAGCAGCTCACCCACCACCGCAGCGGTCAAATGTAATGGAGTAAGAGAAGACATCATTCTCGATAAAATATGAATAATTCAGATCAGCAACAACTGCCTCATCCAAACTAAGAAGAATACACTAACATCAACAATAACTGCTAAAATACCAGTTAAATCGACATTTAACAAGGCAATGAATTTCAACATAAGCGCCACTATAATGACAAGAAAAATACACAGAGAAATCATTGAACGTGAACCAATTTTAAAATCATCCGACCATTTATTCGATGCAATTAAGGATCAAGAATTACTACAGCAGGACCTAGTGTCAGCCTCAACTATATTCAAATCAATTGGCCACCACACGGCCTCGGCAGTCAGTGCAATCGTAATTACCATCCTACTAATCACACTTGCATATAAGTTAAGGCGTCAAGTACAGACCTGCTGCCCGCTGACGCGCAGGAAGGTTGAAGGCATCCCCAACATTAAACTTAGCCAAAGGACTCCGCAACCCGCTAAGCGAACCAGCCTAGTTCAACATGCAGATTCAGAATCATCAACAAACCCGAGATTCACCTTAAAATTACCTCCACACGACCATATTGCGACTGCAGTCACCAAGGGGGAAAATGTTCAAACACATAACAAAGATGACAATGCAATTTATGCAACAATCAATAAATTGCATTCATCGGTCAATAAACCGATCACCATGTAAGCACATTTATGCTCAATAGGTCACAAAACATAATTTGCTGAACCTTGTAGTGTACGTCTTAAGAAATTATTATTATTATTGTTAAGCTAAGCATTTTTCTAATTGTATATAAACGGTGTTAATATATTAATAAATCAGTTGCTAATTATCAGTCAACGTTTAAATCAATCACCGTGTTCCCTCCCACCAGAGGTAAGTAAAAAAACAATTTTTCATATAACCTAACAATTTTCAATACATAATATACACACACCTACATCGAAAATTTTCTGATAAGGCTTTAATTTCTACTATAAACTGATGTTTTTTAGTTTCTCGGGTGTAGCAGTCAACGATTAATAAAAAACTAATTAATCATGTGTAGTCCTTTTATTGGCCTAACGTTTCGGCAAATATCGTTGCCGTCCTCAGAAGCACCGTCATAAATCTATACAAGTACCTATGTATATTAACTTTGCTATTATAATGTAAATGCTGCGTCTATTGTTTACTTACGGGCTGTTTTAGCTTACATCTGTTGAAACATTAATGTTTTTAACACAAAGATAAATATAAATCACAAAACATAACACTAATAATAAATTAACAAGAAAAATGGGGCTTAGTGAATTGCCCTGGTCAAGTTTTAAAATTCAACTAGTGGGTAAACATCTGATCGAAAGAGATTCATACCGGCCAGTTTCCTTTTAATTTTTCTATGTATTTAAGAGTTTATGGGATTCTCTAAGAGACTGCAGTAAATGGTGTGTATGCTGTCTGTGTCTGTTCGTCTGTTCATTGTATTTTTTGTGCTTTGAATGTGCAAGGCCTCAAGAGTAAGGCGTTTTCTGTAGTTATGCTCAGTGCATAAAATTTTAACATTAGTATAATCTGGCTGATGATCATTGGATAAACAGTGGTTTGACAAAGCCGTTTTCCCTTTGTTTTTTGACTTTATATCCGATTTGTGGTTCATTATTCTGTTTTTAAGATACTGCCCTGTTGTTCCAACATAGGACATGCTGCATGTACTGTCCCCACAGGGAATTTTATATACCACATTGGAAACCAATTCCTTTGGAATTTTATCTTTTATTTTGCTAAAGCAGTTTCTTACTGATTTTAAGGATCTTAGCGCTATTCTTGTATGTGGATTACTGGATTGAACTATTTTATTAAGTTTTTCTGAAAGGACCAGGATATAGGTTGCTGATCTGTAAATTTTGGGAGGGATATTATTTGAGGAATTGGTTTGGCAATTAGAGTTTGATTGCCGTAGTTTAATAGATCTGAAATTGCCTGGAATCAATGCAAGATATCAGTATGTGACGAAGTAGACGTCGTTTAACAGATTTGATTATCCTGAAACCAATGAAAATTTTAGATATTTTCTCGAAATATTTGAATACGCGCATTTTGCAATTACCTGTAGGATTTGTGATGAAGTATACGTCGATGAATAGATCAGAAATTGACTGGAATTAACGCAAAATTTCTATCTTTCATCGAAATATTTGAACACTTATGTATATTTTATAATTACCTGCAGTGTTTGTGATGAAGTACACGTCGTTTAATAGATTAGAATTTGCCTGGAATTAACGCAAAATTTTAGTTTCGTCGAGATATTCGAACAATTACACTATATTATTACAGGCAGTGTCTGTGAAGAAGCATATGTCGTTTAACAGGTTGGAATCTTCCACAACCGATAAAAATTTACTGTCGAAATATTTGAATACTCACAATTTTTTTTTTAATTACCTGCCTTTTCTGCGGAATAATTCTGCATCGTTGAATGGGTTAAACCCTCCTGGACAGTATTACAAAGTCACATACTCTTCGGGACATTAGAGCATACATACTTGCGTCCGTGTTTACAGTGTCCTTCTTGTGATAGCAAGGATATTTCCTCTAAAAATTTTTTTGTTCTCCCTTCTCTCTTCTTCCCCTTTCTTTTTTTCCATCCTCTTTTGCTAATAAATTCTGCTTTCAAGTCAAAGTGCTCACCTTCTTGGTGACAAGCGAGCTTTGGCCGCGAGATGCATCACTTAGAGGCGCAGCTTCGGCTCGCAGTAACTAGGTAGCTGACCACTTAATTCCGGGGTTCTTTGAGCAGCTAACCAACTGGCATCAACCTAAACGCAAGTTTGGTGAGCAATCATAGCCACTCTTTTGATGGTATCCTTGTTGTAGAGATGTGGTCCGTGTCTGGGTCCGATTCAAGATAAGCTGCGTTTAGTGGCAGTGAACTTTGTGAACGAGGCGCATCACTTCGAGGACAAGCTTCGATTCACAGCCAAGTTCTCAAAAGAGACAGTATATACGGTTACAAAAATTTTAAAAAATGCCTAAAAGATGAAAAACAAAAAATTTATTACTTGTCCCAATTTTGACGATTGGGTAAGTGGCAGTTTCAAGAATTTCCAAATTTTCAAAATAAACTAATAAAAATAATTACCTAAACGAACGAATTTTCAACATAAAATTTTGAAATTTAGCACCGAAACCGAAACAGAATTAAGAACTAAATAGCCGAACGAACGAAAAAATTTACCCGATACCATTATAGAGTCCCGCAAGGGCAGCCTGTAGTATCATAGACCTCTACAAACTGCCCTCATCATCCCTCCAGCTTAGCATCTCTAACAGAGTACTTGTCCTTCCCACAGCACGTGCAACGGTTCTTTTGTTCGTACATATAGAAATTAGCGGAATCTAGTAATTATAGTTATATATAAATGAGGTGATTAAGCAAATATTAATAAATTTAACTATTAGAGAAAGTACATAGAAAAATTCAATAATTCAATACAGATAGATATACTACTATAATAGCAATAGACTGCACAGATTGAAACTTAGAAAAGCGCTCAAAAGTGTTCGTAAGATTACAGAACATGAGTTTTAATAATAGCTTTGAATGCATTAACGGTACGAGCCCCGTGCAAGCTAGAAGGGAGCAGATTCCAAAAGCGGGCAGCCTGAACAGGAAAAGAACTCTCCATGACCGTTCTGCTGAAACGGGGAATAATAATTTTACGGTTACGTGGGGATACCAGAAATTGGAAAAATTCTCGGAGATACTCTGGCTCATTGCTATTTAATATACCAAGGAGCAGAATTAAAATTCTACGCTTTAAGTAGTTATCTAGAGAGCAGCCAAGCAGGGCACTACTGTAAGGTGAAACATGTTCAAATCTCTTTAAGCCGAAAATGAAACGAATGCAATCATTGAAAGCTACTTGAACTCTCCGCGCGCATTCACTATCTAATTTGGGGAAGATAGTATTTCCAAAAGAGAAGTAAGATATAATTAATGTCTTCACCAGTCTCTGCCTAACGGCTGTATCTAAAATACTCGCCGAAAGCCATAGCCTTCTTAAACCTGCTATTATACTAATAAAGTAGTCCGATACTCCTAAGCTTCTGTGATATATACACCACTATGGTTTTTTATATTTATCGCCAGAAGAGCTGGAAGTCGAATTTTCCGTTCGTGGAATCCCGATTGCCGCACTAGACGCTCGACAGCAGCTGGTCGAGCGTGCCGAATCTAGCAAGGTGCCAGAAATGTCCCACGCGCACAAAAATCCGAGAGGCGAGTTAACCCTCATTCCGGGCCGTGTTGAATCACTGTAATATCGCTTTACGTCGGCTCGTTTACAATATGAATAAGATCGCCTGAGGTACCGTACCCAGGTTTTTCTCGCACTCGATAAGGCCCGAAAGTTAGATCATACGCCGCCGACGGTCAGAGCTCAAGCGCAGTCTTACGTTAAATCATTAGAGGACTTGCTACTAAAAGTCGACACCGTTCCGCAAGTCGAGGCACTCGTTAAGTTGTGCATCGACGACGGTGCTTATAGCTTGCAAGCTCCACCTCATGCTGTTATTACAGAAGGCGGTCAGGGGACTCCTGCGTTGACTGGGGCTTTTCCCAAACAACCGGTTTCTACAACCTCAAACATTAATCGTATACTAAGTACTCCAGAACCGACAAGCAGAAGTCCACAGTTCAATACAGACTAGTCATACATCGACAGTTGGGTTCCAGATAAGACGAGTGGTGTAATTCTAGTCGTCGACAGTCATACCACCGCATGGCCGTTGACAGCTCATCTCCAAGGAAGACGGTGAATTCAGTCAATCAATGAAAGATTAGGGCGCATAAGCCCCGGATTGACCCTAGGTAATACCTCGTATAGGCAGGACCACCAAGATCCTCAGCCAAAGTAACGATCACACTCACGAGCACTCACATCTTTTCCACCACCCTCGGTTGATGCTCAACCCATTAAGCAGCGTTACTATGCTCTGTTACCTGCCGTGCAGAAGTCTATGTACGATGAATTCGATCGAATGCTGAGTTTAGTAGTCATCGAGGAAATCCAGATTGACTGGTCCTCCTCAGTGACACTTGTAAGAAAATCAAATGGAAAAAACGCATTGTACAAATGCATGTAGGCAACCACTTCACACTGCGAATGTCACCTGACTGAGCGCCGGCCAATAGCGGCGTGCCCACCCAGATAAGCAATTGAAATTTCGGTCGCCTGCGGGGGCACTGTGCCTGAATGCGGGTTGATGCGAATGAGTGAGGTATTCCTAGGCAAGTTTTGTTTGAGTACGCATCTCCGGGGATTATCCCTAGATGAGTAGGTAGTTCTACCTATAAGAAAAAATAAAATTTCATTGTCGATCAAGAAACAAACGAAATTATTCGTAGAAAATACCAAGCTCCTTTTTTTTTTGTTGGGAAAAGATATTCGGTCACCGAGATTCTAGAATTCGTACTTGCAGTGTTTGTGGCACAATTAGGTTTTTTTTGTAGCGTACATATTCATGATATCAGTGCTTGCGGTAGAATTGTGCGGAATTTAACAACGTACTAGTACTTGCGAACAGGGCAGAATTGGATAAATCATCGAAATGTTGGAGTATGCCCAACGCATTAGTACATGCAAAGGTAGTACGGAGTTTTAATCGCGTTCAAGCACTTATAGACAGCGAAATTTTGATTTCTCTGTATTGTATACCCAATAGTGCACATAAATTACCTATAAGGGGTAATATAAACCAATTTGAATTATTAAATGTTTGCTTACATATAAGTTAATCATGCTTAAAACCTGGTTAGCTTATTTACTTCCAAGACGAAGAAATTGCCATCAGAAATTTCTTCAAATTCTTTCGAAAATAAACAAAATATTTTCCCACAAAACGACTTGGGAAAAATAAAAGTTTTAAGTTTCATCCCAAGTCGTAACGATAGAAAAAAGCCCCACGACAAATCTTACCTTCAGTACTTCGGTGAAGACTGAAACGGACAATTCTTCACCGAGAAAAAGCTCTTATTATAAAATTGTCGCGAGCTTCATACATTGTGGGCGCAACAAGGTATGCACGATTGCAAGACGATGGCTAGATATTTACAAAAAATATTAAATTACAATTCTAGCCGTCGTCCGTCGCGATAATTCTGGGCAAGATAGAAATGCTAATTATGCATTTTGCTGTCCTGAACTAAGAGATGTGAGAATTGAAAATTCCAAGTCTCACAGGGTTGATTTTGAAAATTGGTCGGAGTCGCTTCACGGTGATTAATTCAAGGCATATAGAATAAGTTCGGTCGGCAGTTGATTGAATTGGTAATAGTAGAAGAAAATTATAAAGTGTCGTATAGGCATATAGAATAAGTTCGGTCGGCGGTTGGTTGAATTTTTAATAACAGAAGAAAATTATAAGGTGTCGGATTGGCTTAATCGGATAAGTAAAAAACAAACGTGTTCATAGTAAATAAGGAAAGTTTAGTGTCAATAAAAAGGTAAAAATGAAAATAAAGTGTTGTGATTCCTTCGTGAAAAGTTAAAGCCAAGAACAGAGGAGTGATAGAGTATATCACAGTGAGTACGCTCG
Organism: Dioctria rufipes; assembly: GCA_963924295.1. Taxonomy (NCBI): domain Eukaryota; kingdom Metazoa; phylum Arthropoda; class Insecta; order Diptera; family Asilidae; genus Dioctria; species Dioctria rufipes. Next base: position 133,814,261 of record OZ002741.1, on the reverse strand, counting down.
AAAAATAGAACAAAATTGGCGCATCCGGAAGGATTGAGGAAGCTAAATCTAGTCAAAAAGGATCATTAAAGCGTGAAAAGCCTTAATCCTACGAATCGAAGAGGTCCCAATGTCAAAGCCACTCAGGCCCAGTCACCTCCAACACTCATGTAGATACTATCTCTAGGCGTCTCTGCTCCAGGCTGGCAAGCGTTCACCTTAATTATTGCAAAGGCACCACCATCATATGTTGATTTGAGGAATATCTTAGATGAGTAGTGGTATTTGTATGGGTTCATCAAAAGTCTTATCAACAATTTTTAACTTTTTAGCGTAGTGGAAAAGTGGTCTACGTAGCCACACCTTATAAAAAATGTACCAATTTAAGGCTTTCCAGGAAGACATTGCTATTATATTAATATAGTATGCGATGTGGACTTAAATGAGTAGTGGAAGTTTTTAAACACGTCAGATAACAGCTTAACAGCTTTTTAAACAGGTCAGATAACAGCTACACAGCTTTTCGAACAGGTCTGATAACAGCTTATCAGCTTTCGAACAGGCCAGATATCAGATAAACAGCTTTTCAAATAGTTCTGATAACAGTTGAAACAGGTCTCATAGCACATAAACAAATCGGAGTCCGCTGTAACGTCCTTGATTATACACTTCCGGATCAAGGTCAAGGTTTAAACGCCCTTCCGGTTTCAAGTGACGCCAGAGGCCAAGGTCAAACCCATGTGTCAAAGTTTTTCTCACGCTCATGCTCAGCCATCCTAGCTTTCTAGGTAAAATTCTCAACCGTCCGATTAGGACCCCCCTGTAGTGGGCAAATATTGTTAAAGAATACCTTCTGGAGTTCAGGACTTTGTAGGAAAATTGAAAAAGAATACCAAATATAAGATATCATAATTTATTTATTATAAATTGAAAAGTATTAACACTTAATTGTTAGTGTATAAGTCTACGGTTGGACTTCTTTAAATTGATTTGCCTATAACTGTAATAATACTTTTTTTATTATATCTTAGGCTATAATACAATTAAAACAAACTACTTCATTAAATGGTATTTTAACTAAACTACAAGTTTTATTTTTAATCCTACCTTAATCAGCCTTAGACTATGTTTTCTGCGTCTGCTCCTTGCTGTTATGATGAAATAGAGTAATGCCTCTATGGTAGGGTATCAGTTGTTCCACTCATAATATTCCGCTTGTTATCATAAGGACTCAATTCTATCTTATTTTGATGGACAGTGTAGACGTTAAGGTTATTTGATCGTATGCAGCTCTCATTTGAAGTTAATACCAGTTTGTTATTCAGGCTTTCAACGTAGTCTTGGAAACTGATATGCCTCTGGACTACATTTATCTTTATTCCTTCGCTTTCTTTACAGTTTTACCATCGTTCATATGCAGACTGTACATTCTCGAGCGCAAGCCTGCAAATTCGTTTTCCCATTCAGCTGATCCTTCATTAGAGTGGGCAGTTTTTTTCATAACGGTAAATTGAATTAATTATCTTCTAGGTAATCACTTGTATCAAATTTATCAATATTTTCAGCCAGAGACCCATACTGATCCATCCGTTGAATCATCTCCTGCCCAAGCGCAGCTTACGTTGTGCGCATAATATTTTGAATCGTCTTTCTCAATATTTTTATATAATTTTAATAAGTTATAGCATTCTTGAATTTATTTCTTATGCTCATCGAAAAAAAAAATGTTATTGTATTCTCTTATAAACTCCACAATATCCATTTCTCACATCCAAGAAGACACTATCCACTATCCAAATTCTCATGCAATTCTCTTTTTGCCACTTAGACTTTATATATAATATACCAATTTCTTATAAAAACTTTCCCTGCTTATTAGATTTTGGACAGAACATACTGTTACCAAATTCATATGAAATTTTCTTTTACCACTATGCATTTTTAAACATTAGAGGATATGTTTTCACCTAAAACTGATTTCAGAAAATGGTCTCCGGCATCGTTTTGGGTAAAGCTATAGCCCATAAGTGATATCCGTATAGCATAAGGTCGCCCTGTTCTAGGTTCCTGGACACATGGATATCTAGAGTAATGAAGCAGCTGATGAGCTAGGTGAAAAAGGCTCTGAAATGGATAACTCTGCAGTACTATCATTTATTTGAGGATCCCATCCGAAACTTTAAAAAGAGTGCTTACCAGGGAAACCTGTGAAAAATCAAGTCTCCTGTGGTTCAATAGAGCCACCCAGATTCTTATAAAATATCTTGTGCCTGTTAGATTTTGTATGGAACATACTTTTACCAGATTCTTATACAATATCTTCTGCTGATTAGATTTGTTATAGAACATACTGTTACCAAATTTTTATAAGCTTTCATTTTGTTGCCATCTAAAACATCGCATTAATTCATCCGAACTTTAAATTTAACCCCCTCTCAACCTGATAAGAAAATACACCTATATCGCCGCAGTTTCACGTGATCTATTTTTTAGATATGTATTCACCCAGCACAGCTCAACACGTGATAACCCCTGACAGCCCGAGCACATAAAGCAACCAATTGATAATACCAAGTTCCAAGCTGGCAAGTAAACGATAGCATATTGTCGCTAAAGCTGTCATCCACAAAGTATACAGAACAGCCCCAACACAAGTTTGATAATTCCAGACAGCCATAGCATATCAATCAAGCAACTGATAACACAAAGCTCCAAGCTGGCATGTAAACGATCATGTCTACTTCAGGCATGTGTGTTAGAGCGAGGAATATGCTGTGTGCTAGAGCGAAATGGTTGAAAAGTATGGTATTAACTAAAGTTTCCTACTAGATCATGAGCACCCGCCGCACACGAAAGAAACTTCATGCAGCATAAACATAAACATAAACATTCCTTTATTAGAGCACCCATGCCAAAGACACGCAGAGCGTTGGGCACATCATAGACAATTACAAAGTAGATACACATTTTAGAAAAATAAATCATAAGAGAACATAGAGAAAACATAACAATAGCATGAATCAGTAATTAAAATACAAAAGTTGCATTATAGCAAAACACAAAAAACAAGAAACAAGAATACATAGTGTAGTATAGTATTGTAGAGTGTGAAAATTACATTAAGCAAACTAGTAATAGATATAATAGATGAGCTTAAAAGTTACGAGGCATAAAGTAGCCAAGTAAGATAGACATTAATAACAAAATAATGAGAATGAGAACTTAAATACCAGAACCTAAGAGAAATATATACATAGAATATATTCTAGAGAGCTATAATAAAAAACACTAACATTAAGCAAACAATAAAAATAGTAGAGGAGAAAACTTAGTATATATACAGGATATGAAATATTTAATGATAAAAGCAGCATAGATAGCAAACAATGAATTAATGAAATAATAAATTCAGACAATAAAATAGTACCAATGAAACAATGAGGTATATAAGGGGGATTAACAAAACAGTGATGTGAAATAAAATAAACACAGTATAATATAATTCCTCTTGAATGAACAGTTCCTAACATTAAAACGGAGCACATATGTAGTATGGTGTAATGTGATCATGTGTGACTTGTACTACCATAACCAAGCTGACGAAAAGTGAAAGTTGATAAATTTATTATGTACATGCATATAAGTATAGATATAAGTAGGATAAAGAGGTATTCTACAGGAACAACCACACGACAACCCACTGAATATAATACCATCAGGAGGAAATGATGTTGAATTAATTTGATTTTTGCATTATTAATATAATTATGATAGTCAATATATAGACCTGAAGCAGGATTTATGAAAAATTTATGTAGCGGAAGGCGATCAGGAAACCGCCCTCAAGAACTCAATAGCCGCTGTCTTAAATGAATTCAGCGATGCAGTATGCCTGACATCGAACGCAAACCATAATACACTCTAGCGCAGATCTTGTTAACTTGAGGCTCCCACGTGAGGCCCGGATCCATGAGAACACCTAGATTAGAGACCACTCTAGCCCAGAGCGTAATGTTGTGGCCTAAAATGCACAAATCAGGCAGTTCAGAAAAACAAGCGACATTTGAAAGCACGCACTGAATATACCATGGCTTGCGTTTTGGAGGGATTAAGGGACAAGCCATTATCAAAAGACCATCCAGCGATCCTTCAAAGTGTCCTGTTAATGACATCCACAGAATCTTTGAGACGATTCCTTGAGGCACCATGATAGATTTGCAGATTATCCGCAAAAATATGGAACTTTACTTCACCCAGAACCGTGTTAATATCATCAGTAAAGAGTGTGAACAGGAGAGGAGCCAACACAGCCCCCTGCGGAACTCCATTCACAACTGGTCTCATCGAGGAGTATGAGTCATTACAATTAACCATAAATCGTCAGTTACTCAAATAGCCACCAATTAAACCACACGCTGAAGTAGAGAACCCGAAACGAGCCCTAAGCTTATCAATCAGCAACGAATGCGGGACAGAGTCGAAGGCCTTACTGAAGTCCAGAAACACATGAATTACATTGTTACCATAGTCACAAAGATCCCGAATACCCGCAGCAACATCAAGAAGAGCAGTGCTCGTCGAATGGCACCTCCTAAAACCAGATTGAAATTTTGATAATAAATTATGTGTACTAATATGCGAGGTAATTTGTTCCACAATGAGGAACTCAAGTACCTTGGAAATGGTAGACAAAACTGTGATAGGTCTCCAATCAGAAATATCGGAAGGAGAGTTAACTTTAGGGATAGGAGTGATCATTCCAACCTTCCAGTGGTCAGGAAAGTTTGAAGAGGACAACAATCTGTTAAACAAGTGAGTGATAATTGGCAAGATAAAGGGCAAAATCCTTTTATAGAATTTAAGAGGGACATCATTATAACCAGTTGCATTAGACTTCGTACTACTGAAAGCATTCACTATCTCGATCTCTGACACACCAGTGAAGCTAAATACATCAGTGGCAATAGACGTACCGGAATCATCAGTAGGCGAGCTGAGACGATGCGGATTAGCAAAGGACCCAGAGTCAGAGAGCACTATCCGAGCATTGACTGAACTGTCACTTACTTCACCGAGGCCAAGATCATTGACCTTTTTCCAATTAATAACATTACCCTCCCTAATGCTTTTCCTTGTATCCTCCCTCAGTTTCGCCCTTATTAAATAGTCGGCCTGTCTACGTAACCCGTAACCGACGGAATTCGTTAAGATTTACAACGGACTTATTCCTCTTCCATTCCCTATACGCCAGATCCCGATACTGACATTTTAGCAAAATCTCAGGATACTTGAAAATAGTATCTCTGACAGTGCAAATTTTGACAGTTTTGAGCGGAACCTGCCTATCAAAAATAGAATGTAAAGCACTAGAGAAATAAAGTGCCGCCGCGCACGGGTCCGGACCACTGAACACAGGGGACCAATCGGTCCTAGCACGCTCAGCCTGAAGGGCATCATCCTGAATGGCAGAGATATTTCTAAAGGTTCTCCACAGATTAGGACATTGGGAACTGAAGTCGAAAGAAGCAAATAGGAGTTCATGGTCCGAAATACCAGGACACTGACCGGAGAAAACCGGCTGGAAACCAAACTTAACCTCTTTACGAAATATTTGTTAATCCCAGACCAAAAAAATATAACGAATTGTAAACAAAATCTGTAGACTTCCTCATTGACCGATATCCATAAGATAATTTCAAGCTGATAACAGCTTAACAGCTTTTCGATTAGGTCTGATAACAGCTTATCAGCTTTATAACAAGTCAGATAATAGCTAAGCAGCGTTTCAAATAGCTCTGATAACAGCTTAACAGCTTTTAAACAGGTCCGATAACAGCTAAACAACTTTTCAAATTGGCTGATTGACAGACGGAAGCCTTATCATCAGCCAAATCGTAGTTCGATGTAACGTGCTCGATTATACACTTCCGGATCAACATCAAGGGGTAGACGCTGTTACGTACCTTAGTGGGTATTTTATCCAAAACACTTTGTTATTATTTTCACTTTTTTTTTTTTTTTTTTAACACCGCAATTCTTGTTGTACAATTTTTTTCGTTATATAAATTTCTGATCTTTTAAATTTTTCTATTTCAACTTTTTTTTTTTTAAAACTCAACCGAGACCGAGATTCAACACCAACTCTTATTAATCACAATCGCCGTGCATGTTCCTTTTTTGTAAAAATACTCGACTACCTTTATTCAAAAACTCGACTCTTAAATTCCCTTTTTTTTTAACCGCCCTTACTCAACTTAGCAATCCAACTCGTACGTAGAAACTTTTAAATTCAACTTGTTTCGCTTTTTCATTCGACTCAGTTTTCAACGAGATTCTCAAACCAACTCGGCTCTTGATCACTTTCGTCGCGATCAAGAGCCCTCGTTCAGGGTAGAAAATGCATAGTTGCATTTTTACACTGAGAAAATTTTCATTTATTCTGGACTTGATTAAACAAGTCCAGAATATTTTTCGTTGGACGGAGGCTTGAAATTTGATGCTTTTATAAACATCAGCCACCGTTATGACGATTGAAATTGCGGCGCGCGTATACATATAATGTATTTTCGTGGCGCGCATTTCTGAGCGTGAAAGCTTTTATTCGCAGTATGTATGTACGATGTACATACATATTGTAATTTTTACGACAAATCGTACTGAAGGTACGATTTGTCTTTAACTTTTATTTTTTTTAACATAAATATTTCTACTGGCAAATTTTGCTGAAGGCAAACTTTGCCATGGGAATTGTTTTTTGAAAACGAAAATGGTATGTGAAGATTAAACTGATAAGCTATTCATGTTTTTAAGCATGATTAGCTTATATGAAAATTTATGATTTTACATAATTATTTTATTACCCTTTTTTTTCAGGTATGTTTATAGCCATGTAACATTCCTTCCCCCCGCAAATAAGAGAGATATTCTTTGGAATAACTCTCGGGGGAGGGAGTATGGTCTTGACCAGAATCAGATTTTATTATTGTTGTGTACCAAATAGGAATTCTTATCTACTGGTGTCCGATTTTCATTCTGCTTACCGTGCATCGAATACTTTATTGCAGGAAAGTGTTATGGGGGACTACTCATGAATTTTTGGGCTATTGATTATTTGTGAATTAGTCTTAATCGAGCTCAAGTCGTGTATTTGTTTTCTTGGCTAACCCGATTTTAAGTAACTGACCTGATGTTATGTACCAAGAAATTGTCTAACTTGCCTATGCACAGCCCGCCTGGCCATACCTTCGTGGCCTGCTTGATCTTTGTGCTGCACGTGATTCGCGGGTGGCGTGGTCCGATCCGGCTAGTATTGTTACGACGAGGTGAGCGTCCCTTTACCATGTGGGGCGAGGAGGCCGTGGCCGGCCGCACCTACTCGGTGGACTTACCTATCTACCCACACCAAGGGCAGTCCTGGGATGTCAAAGGTGAGTGTTGATAGTTATGATTTTCACATGATACCCCGCTTACCTATATTTTTTTTTGTTTCAGGTGGTACCCTTAATATTACCGGGCGATATGGGTTATGTGCGTTTTGCCACCCGGTGTTCGATCCGCCATCCGCCATCATCCGGCCCTTGATGGGCACCCCTCCCCTCCCCCCCCCACCCCCGGAGTTTAGGAAGAGTCCGACGAGGATTGGGAGTGAGAATGGCTTCTCTCGCTTCTATTTCATGTGTTTTTTTCTAATGTTTTTGATTCGCTTTTACCTTTCCTGTCTTTCTTCTGTTTCCTTTTTGCTTGTATAGTAAAAAAAAATGATAAAATAATAAAAAAAAAATTAAAAAAAAATAAAACGTTAAGCTGTTCTGATTTATATCCCCCGTCCCTTTGTTATTTTTCAGGTTTTTTCCCCTTTTTTTTATACTGGCGTAATTAAAAGGAAGACAAGGACGCATCGCTTCGGCTTCTTTCTCTTTTTGTTTTGTTTTTAGGTCTATTAGGTCTGGAACTAATTTGGTGGATCGGGTCTCGGTGGAGGTTTACAACATTTTTGATTTAGTTTTCTATTTTTTGAAAGGTGCTTACCTTTCTTTTCTTATTGTTGCCACGGTGTGGCCTTACAAAATTATTTTGGGCTAACAACTATTTTGTTTTTGTTTGTTTTCCTTACATATTTATTATTATTATTTACTAGTTTAATTTTAATCCTATAGCAATTTCTTGGTCGTTACCTAGTAGCCTGGTATAAATGTTTATTTGTTATTTTCATTTCCATATATATTTATTATTATTTTGTTATATAATTTTAATACATTTCTCTCTTATTATTTTGTTTATTTTATTTATCTAAAGCCATAATATTCGGGCATTTTAGTTTCAATTTATATATTTTGTGCCTTTTTCTACTGTTATTATTTTATTTTATTTTCAATGCTTTTCTATTTTTACCGTTTTACCTATTTTTTTTTATTTATATTAAATTCTAATGTCACTTTAATTTTTTACTATTCTATCTATTTGTATTTATTTATTGCAATTTAATATTTTATTTCTAACTTCAGATAATATCTTTGTATTTTAATTCATGTTTTTTTTATTTAGTTTTAATGTGTTTTAGGACTTCCCGCCTGTTCCACATGTGATATATTTTACTTTTTAGGTTAACATTTTTCTATGTATACCTTTTGTACATATTTTACCAGGTCTACTTTTGTAATAAAACTGTTTTAACTTGACCAAGTGGTCCATTTTGACAGTATCAGCGGTTCACCCTTAAACTATTTGGACTGATCTGGATCTGGGGAGCGATCGTGCTCGTTTTAAAGTGGTTTGGGCAGCGTGAGTTCGCTCCATCATAGGAATTTCCTCTGATGAAATTTCGGGGTTACCTTGTGATTGATTTCTCTGTTGTCTCATTTTGATGACAACAGGGGGAAGATACTTTACTGCCACAACAAACATTATGGCCAAAACTAGTAGGTTCGTAAATGATAGAGAGGTTGTGGAGAGGATATGGGAGTTTCTACTTGATACCTTCTTACTGTACTGGTCTAATTTGTGTTGGATATCTTCCAACGAATGAGTGCCAATATAAATTCATTATGGATATCGTCTCCCGTTAAAATTTCCATTGGAACTTGGTTTTGGTTTTGAGGTTCTGGTAAAATGTCGGCCAGACTCAAATTCAATAAGGACTGATTAATTTTTGGAAATTGTTTGGGTTGAATTATTTTTAGCGGGCGTTTACTTTGACCTTCATATTTGAGTACTTTGTCCCTTATTTGCACTTGACACGGTTGCGTTATCTCAAGTATCGCTTGTCCTTCCATTTTCGAGATCCCAAAGTGATCTGGACATGTGATATGTAACACCGGGGGGGTAATAAATGAAAATAGCCTCGTATTGGGCTTGCTTAGTTTGATCAGCATGTCTTTTTGGGGGATTTGCATTCTGGACCTGCTTTGGGGCACTTCATTTAAAGGGTTGTATAGTAATTTAATGGCGCATTCGTTGGATGTTGTCGCTTTGATTATAGGCGTGATCAGCCGGCCTACATACGTGTTTTCTTTCAAATTACTTGTTATTTTCTTGAACCTTTTTATGTCCTCGCCTTTTAATAAGAGAAATTCCTGAGTTTTTTCGCTATTGGCTATGTATGAATAACCAGGGTCTGGAATTAATGAATAATTTGCTGACTTTGGTACAGGATAGCATTGAATCTGTTGTAACCTCATGTTTGGAAGAATAAAAATTGGGAGAGTAATTCTCACCACCAATTTGTTCTGCAAGAGGCGTGACTGAGTCCCTGCTGTCTGATATAGAACAGATAGACAATTCTGGTCATTTGGGAAATTCGAGGCCGTCTTGCGGTATATCTCCAGCAGATGTTTGGGAGACATTAGGAGTGGATGAATATGGTTGGTTCTACTAGCCATTATTATATCCAGGAGGGCTTGTTGTCGATATTCAACTTCAATGATTTGGAGTAATAAGCTCGATATAATCTCTTGTCTTAGTTGCCTCCTAGTTAAATCATCGGCCATATGGTGGAGATCGTTTATCTGGTGGGCTTTATTTTGTTGTCTGTCTATTAACATAGCCAGCGGTTTTTGAATCTTTTCCAAGGTAGTTTTTACAACACTGATTTGCTGTTTCTCTAGCTCGGCTAGGGCTTGTGTATTCGATTCAAGTTCTTCTAACCTGCTGTAAATTTCTTTTTCGATGTTATTGTCCATGGTCCTAAATAAATAGTGCATGGCACTGCCTATTCCGTCGAATAGCGATCTGGCGCTGCGTTTTCCTGGTACTAGTTCCTTTATAGTTTCCGTGGGTTTGTTATATTTATGCAGAGTTTATGCACCAAGTGCCCTGCATATTCTGCTAGCTTCATCTGGGTATCTAACTCATCCAAGTCTATCTCTGTGAGGACATTCCAGGTGTCATGATGTACCATGAGATTTCCCAGGTCCTTGAAAAATATGCCCGAGCCATTTAGCGGGGTCATTAGATAAGGTTTGTCAGCGATTGCTCCAGTTGTGTACTGGATGAAGAGGACAACTATGATGAATTTTAGCGCCATTTCTGTGGACAAATTAGGAGAAGAAAACAATCCTTTAAGCATATTTGTCCTTGCATTGGGCCGTTTTAAACTGGGCAGTGGAGTGACTCCACCGCAATTGTTTATAGGGAGTTATTGAAATAAGGTTTAACGGACACTGTAGTAGGAATTTCAAGTCAATCTGGTTCATTTTTGCTCGACATGCTCTTACTCGAAATATGGTTTTAAACGATTATTATGTACCGTTACGATACGTTTACCAATTTTGATGGTGGTATTCACATCACTTGGTATTGCGATTACCTGATAAGGTCCTACCCAGATTTGAGAAAGCTTATGTTTTCTGCTTTCATTCTTGATGAGGATCTTGTCTCCTACATGGAAAGTTAGGGGCCGTGCTGTCTTATCGTAGTACTTCAGTATACTTCAGTATATGATAATAGCTCTCGGGATCCCGTTTTAAATTTGATGGGACATCCGCTGTGAAGCCGTATAGGCAGTCCATTGGGGTAAGTTTAGTACCCTCGTGTACACTGTTGTTGTACACGAATGCAGCGGTTCGTAGGTATTGGTCCCATGTTTTGGGATTTTCATCTACGATTGTTCGCAGGTATTCTATCAGGGGTCTATGTGCACGCCCTAGTGCTCCTTTAGATTGTGGGTGATATGCTGAATTCTATAAATTCCTTACGTTTAGAAACTTACATACTCTTTTGAATAATTCACTCAGGAAATTTGTTCCCTGATCGGTGAGTGTTCTTTTGGGTATACGATAGCGCGTAACGATTTCATCAAAGAAAACCTGTGCTACTGTGACTGCTTCTGCATTAGGTATTGCATACCAGTCGATAAATTTTTGGTAAATTATCTTGGAAGGTCAAGATATATTTGTTACCTGATGTGGTCTCTTCTAATGGACCTACAATATCGAGGTAAACTTTGTCGAACGGTTATTCTGCGATGTCCGTGATAACCATTGGCATTTTATAATGTGGAGATGCTTTTATCGTCAGTAACTTTTGTTGAGATCTCCAGTACAGATTCCAATGCTATTGGGCTGAGTTAAGCTGGTCACAAAAACACATAACATTATCTTTTTAATTTTATTCACATATATATATTATGTATTTATATCTTTAAAACAAGTCACAAGCACACATCACTTAATCTTTTTACTTCTACTCATATATATATATATCATTTATAACTTTATAGATCGTGTATTTTATTTGTTGCGTATCACAAACCGTAACTTGATACTTCTCTTCGGATCCCAAAAAAGACTGCCATTCTTGAGCATTTTCAGCGACCATGTCACCGCGCATTCTTTGTTTTTCTTTATTTTTTATTTGATAAACCAGGTCACCGCTGTGATTAGGCGGTAGTCACCTGCATATTTCGTAGTGACGCGTTTTCGCAACAAACCCAATAATTCTGAGTTTGTTATGAATTGCGATACACTGCAAGTTTTAACAGTGCCACCGTTTAAGCAAGACCTGATTGCATTTATTGTGTAAGGTCTTGCTTTTCGCCACGCAACAATGACCTAGTCAAGAAGCGATGTCAACCAATTCTTGTTTCACATAGATTAATTGATTATTTATATTCAAAACAAGAATTGATTGATCTCTATTCACAACATTCCTCCCCCTTTCTGAAGTCGGAATCGAGGAATTAGCGAGATGACGTGGAAGTATGAAGCCGCTATTACTGAAGGCAGTTGTTTGTTTACTCATTACAAATTTGAATTTTGGGGTTTTTTTTTTTGTTTACAATTTTTCAGAAATGAACGAAAGACTTAAAGCTAAGTACATAAGTTTGATAAAAAGGGGGTTACTTTAGTTGGAACCCTATATGTATGTATATACTTCAAATTAAGAAATAAGTAACATTATAGTTATTACGTAACACAATTAAAATCCTAATAATATTTTCATAATAAAATAAATGGCTTTGTTTTTGGTTTTTTTTTTTTTTTTTCATTTTCCCTTTAAGTACAAAACATGCATATTTCCTGTTGCTAAGAAAAACAGTATAGCTCTAAGATAATATGTATATATATATATGTTATTATTATTATTTTTTTTATTACAGATAAAACAGACATGTATAGGTACACATTTTTTCATTATTTGTATTTTTTATTCTTTTTCTTTTTAACAACTATATAAATAAAATAAACATAAACATACTATGTAGTTATATATTAACTAAAATATATAATTAATTATTTTTCCCTTTTTTCTTTTTTTTTTTATTCAGAGCACAGAAAACGTTTTGTTTTGTTTTGTTTTTCACTTTTGCCGTAATATCGTGGTGACTAACACAGTATATATACATATATAAAAAAATATAAGAAAATATACCTTTCTACCTTTCTTTGTTGTTTCAGTTTTTTGTAATATATGTACATACTTCAATCTATTTTTAGTTTTTGTAGGAAGCGTGATAAGTAATGTATCTAGAGAAACGTGTTATTGCTAAAGTTTATAAACATATATATATATATATATACTCATCACATGTAGTTATCCCCTTTGTTTTTATAATTTCTTTGGATGCAGTTATTAAACCTCATATACGATTGGCTTTATTTGGTTTGTATTCACAGAACATTTGGACGATTTTTCGGTAGGAAGATATATGGGTGTTGGGATTGGTTCTATCTTTGTGGGTACATCTGCCGTTTTTATTTCAGGCAATTTAGTTGATCTTTCGTTCGGGGCTTTACCTTTACCTTGAGAAGTAGGGTGCAAGATTACGAGATTGGATCGCGCTAAGGTGGGTTCTTCCCTCTTCAATCGTCGTAAGCATTTTAGGATTATGCATCCGAGAATGATTGTGACAAGAATTGCGATTATTCCAGTATTGGTGTGCGTTTGGATTTGCACTCTCTGTCTTTCCCTTCTTGTCTTCACAAGATCTATTTCCTTTTCCAAATCTTGTAAATCTTGACTTTCGTTAAAAAGGGCTAAATTATGATTTCCGTGGGTGTTTACTTTTAAACTCACGTTACTTTTAGCATCTTGTTTTTGATAGAGATCGGGGTCTATCAATATTTTAGGTACGTTAAAAGGATCGGGTTGGTGTATCGCCGAGTAGTGGCTGAAACTAGTTTCGAATGGTATTTCGTGTTCCGCTAGAGTGTAAGTACAGGGTTGTTTGAGAGAAAGAATTCCAGTTCCGTTCAGCGTTATGTGGCCAAAGTGATTGCTGCAATTCGTAAGCAATATACTTGTTTGAGGGAATACAAACAACCAAGTGTTCTGCCTTACCATTTTTGTAAGTACATTAGGGGTGTTCTCTATGATTCTGTGTCCACAAAGGGCCGGTTCAGATAAGGGATTATTGAACAGGTTCGCAATACAGTTTGATCTGTTGACTGTTAATCTTTTGGGTTGCGACTGGAAACAGATGTGTAGGGCACCCTTGGTGGAGGTGGATTTTTTACAGTGCTCTTTGAAGTCTCTATGTGACATTTCTATATATTGATGAGCTTGGGTGTTATTTAGGAAGTAATCCGATTCAATTTCAAGAATTGCCGACGTTTCGGTTGTAATGGAAGTGGGAAGTATGTAGATCTTATTAAGGGTATACATAATGTTTTCGGGGAGTGGTAGAAGTATCCTAATAAATTGCTTATTTTTCACCTGTATGGAGTCAGTCTGGACTATTTGATTCATAATTTTAAAGTCTACGAGGATATTGGTCAGCCCTTTTTGACTTATCTCTGTGTATGTTTCCGCTATATCTCTTGCCGATAATATGAGGGGATGCAGTGTGTGTTGGTGTAAAGCATTTATTATTGTAAATTCATTTGTTATTCTTTGGTATATTTGTTGAAGTTGGTGTAATATGTAGATTAGCATTGCATTGATGTCTGTCTTAATGTACACATTTCTTATTTCAGTTTTCGTTATTTTGGTGTAATTTATAAAACTATCCACCAGTTTATTAAATCGCTCCCCTAAATTTTCTTGTTCTAAGGTTAGATTCGCGAAAGCATGGTGGACTTCATTGAAATTAGATTTTACAATACTTATTTGCTTTTCCATTAAATGAACATTTTCGGAGCTTTGTTTGTCTAAATTATCTAACTTGGTATGTATCTCCTGAGCGCCCCTATCGTCCATAGTTCCAAACAGAAATTTACTGGCCCTACCTACTATGTCAGCTAAAGCTCGCTTTTCCCTAGTTTGCATATACAAGTTTATGTCCCATAATCTATTTTTAATCTTTCTTACTTGCTTGGTTAAGTCTTCGTCCCAGACACGACACGATTCTACTTCTACAACGGTTTCTAGCTGTTTGCAAAGATCTTTCATTGTTGTCTCGCACTTTTCGATGAATCCCAAGGCTTCGGTTTCCTGAATCATCCGAATTTGCGTGTAAATGGTCCAAGTTTGGGAATATAGGTATGTTGGTGTCAGAGGTTCGAATACCACGCCAGTGGGCTGGAGTGAGGTCACGTCCACTTGTGCGGTTATTCCAGATATCAGTATGATTATGCACAACCACAGCAGCATCATCTGCAGATAATAATAATTTTAGTTAACGGTCCTCAGTATCAATATTTTTGTTTGTTTGTTTGTTTAGGCTAAAATAATTTTAGTCTATTATTGTGGACTCTTCTTAATTTTCGCCCAATTTGCAGGGTACAGTTTACTTCGCTATCTATTCTTTTGATTTCATACGGTCCTATTCAGTTTGGCGATGGTTTGTGTTTTTTACTGGGATTTCTTAGCAGAACTTGGTCACCTACATGAAATTTAACTATTTTTGCATTCCTGTCGTAATATTGTTTGGACTTTACTTTGCTCTTAAGTAGTTCTTCCCTAACCTTTTGGTGGAGCACTTGCATTCTCCTTTTCCTCTGGCACACGTAATCATCGTAATTGTATAGAGGTTCGGGGTTCCTTTTGAGATTATTAGGGGGTGGGTCATAGAAACCCCATAGCGCTTCCATTGGAGTATGCTTACCCCCAACATGTGGTGCATGGTTACGTACATGGACTGCTTCTTCAAGCCATTGGTCCCACTCTGTAATGTTTTCATCCACTATGTTTTTTAAGTATTCAATCAAAGGCCCGTGTACTCTTTCCAGTGCTCCGTTTGCCTGAGGATGATATGCAGTTGTCTGAAGTTTCCTAACCCTAAATAGCCTGCATAGCCGCTTGAATAGATCGCTAGTAAAGTTTGCACCCTGATCGGTAACTACTGCTTTTGGGATCTTATATTTCAACATCAGCTTGTAGAATCCGTTGGCTACAGTAGATGCTTCTCCGTTTAGCAGTGGCACGCAGTCAAATATTCGGGTTGTGTCATCCAAAAGTGTGAGAATGTATTTATAGCCATTCTGAGTTTCTGGCAAAGGACCTACAATATCGATATATACTTTGTCAAAGGGTTTCTCGGCGACAGAACTAATTACCATAGGCATTTTTGTATTTTTACTATGTTTATTCCTACTACATTTAACACATTGCTTAATAAACTTATGAATATCCCTTAACATACCTTTCCATTTGTAGCTTTTTCTTATACGTTTATATGTTTTATAAATTCCCAGATGTCCTCCTAGTGGTGCATTATGGTAATCACGAAGAATGGTATCAATATCATTCCGGTTACCTAAAATTTGCACATTTTCTTCTTCTATCGACTCTGTTGAACTAATGGAATTAGTTTCGGAGTCTCGTTCATTCACAGTTTCCTTTTTAGGGGTTGTGGGAAGTATATCTTCAATTTGGGTTACATTATTATTAGCTTTAGACCTAGATCTAGTTACTGCGAGACATAATTTCTTGTCTTTTTCACTAGCCTCCGAGCCTATTCCACGATGGACTTGCGCTCTTGTAATTATTTTAGTGTTATTAAGTTCTTCGGTTTCGTTATACGCGCTATCTCTATCATTTGTTCCTTTAATAACGTTGTTGTTCACAGGTTGCTCACTATTATCGCTGGGTATTCTGCTTAATGCATCTGCGTTCTTATTGTATCTCCCCGGTTTATATTCGATATTATACTCATACTCTGAGAGCTTATGATGGAATCGGATTAGTCGGGAGGTCGGATCTTTAGTATTAAAGATTCCTTTAAGCGGCTTGTGATCTGTATAGATTGTAAATTTTCGTCCATATAAATAGCATCGAAAGTTTGTTGTTGCCCACACTATTGCTAATAGCTCTTTTTCAGTGGTGGAATAATTCCGTTCCGCTTTATTCAATGTCCTACTTGCGTATGCAATAGGTTGGTCCTGGCCAATCTCACCCTGAGATAAAACAGCACCAAGTGCCTCTCCACTAGCATCTGTGCTTAACATAAATGTTTTGTCAAACTCTGGGTATATTAATAAAGGTGGAGTAATTAATGCCTTTTTTAGTTCTGTAAAGGCCTTTTCGCACTTCTCCGACCATTTGAAGGAACTATTTTTACGCAAGAGTTTATTAAGTGGCTCTGCAATTTTAGAGAAATTGGGTATAAACTTTCGGTAATAATTTGCTAATCCCAGGAACGACTGAACTTGTCTCACTGTTTTCGGCTTTGGAAAGTCTTTTACGCAACTTACTTTAGAGGGATCTGGTAGAGCCCCTTTACTCGAGCATTTATGTCCTAAGTAGATCACTTCTTTTCTTAGGAAATTACATTTTTCTATTTTCAGTTTTAGATTGTTCAATTTCAATCTTTCTAATACCTGTCGGAGCTTGTTGTTGTGGTCTAAAAGATTTCTTCCGTATATGACAATGTCGTCTAGGTACACGAAACACTTGAAACCTTGGAGCCCAGTTAAGACATGGTTCATCAAGCGTTGAAATGTTGCTGGCGCCCTTTTAAGTCCAAACGGCATTCGTTTGAATTCAAAATGTCCATGTGGAGTACTAAAGGCTGTTTTAGATTGATCCTTTTCCTCTACTAAGACTTGATGATATCCACTAGCCAGATCTAAGGTAGTAAAATATCGGGAGTGCCCCAGTTGGTCGAATATATCTTCGATCCTAGGAAGTGGGAATGCATCTCCTATTGTAATAGAATTCAACTTCCGGAAATCGACAACAACACGCCATTGCTTTTCCCCATTTACTCCTTCTTTCTTGGGAACAACAAGGACGGGTGAATTCCATGGACTAGTGCTCGGAGTTACAATGTCATTTCTTAACATTTCCTCCACCTGGTCTCGTATTATGTTTTTTTGTACCTCTGGTAGTCTGTACATCTTCTGATTAATAGGGGAATGATCTGGTAGAATAGGGATTTCATGTTTAATAGAATTAGTACAGGTTAATTTATCTCCTGGTAATAAGAATATATCGTGGTACTCATGGCATATATCAAGCACCGCTTTTCTTTCTTCCTTGTTCAGGGTATCATCCCATAAAATTTTCTCCTCCAAAATTTTAATTCGCTCCTTCGCCGTGTGTTCATTCGTATTGCTTATGAAGAACGCACCAGCTTTAATTCTCGCATTAACTTTACTTTGTTCACTTGCTTTTATGCGCTTATTACCTTCTTGTTGTGGCGGCGTTGCAAGCTTACGCGTTATAGTTTTCGCGCTAAAATCTTTTAAAGCAATAATGTCGTAATCTAAGATTGGTTTCATTTCCATATCTATAACATCTAAACTTTGTTCACTTTCATTAACATTAAGTAGAGCAACTGTTATTTCCTTATCTACAGACTTTGTCAGACAGTTTCCTATAAAGATACCTGGTTGCAATTCTTTTGAGAAGCACACAATTTCACCATCAATTTTAGTGGGGATTTTTACCAGTTTTTCTGAACGTGCAGGTATGTGGATTGCTTTCTTAGTCTCAAACCTTACGAGTCGCTTTCGACTGACTTGTATGTTTTCGCTCGGTTTGGAAAAACATCCCCTAGTTACCTGATTCAGTAACTTCATCTCTTTTAGTGGCGCTGTATTTTGTGTAAGCGATTTTTTGCCAGGTTCTTCTTCCTGACTTATGATCGGTCTAACGCAGTCAGAACCCCTATGGAAACTACTATTTCGCTTCAATTTCTCTAAGCGAGCGTGAGAACTGAGTGGTATTGAGAATGGTATCCTGTTCGTGTCTGTTATTGGAAATTCTAGTGTTCCTTTGGGGCACTTAACATTGCAAGTCTTTGACAGGAAGTTATAGCCCAGTATCCCATCATATGGAACGTTATCCTCATCGCTGTCTTTGACGACATGGAATTCGCATGTCTGTGGATTCTTTAGTAAGAATTTTCCCTCACATGTTCCTGTCGTCTCGCCTTCCCCGAAGGCACAATTGAGGCTTGTTTTATTCCTTTCGTTGATAGAGTGTTCGATCGCAACGTAGATTTTTTTAAAAGGCTTACATCAGCGCCTGTGTCGACTAAGAGTTCGACCGTGGATCTAGCTGCTATATCCAACGGCAATTTTACTGAACACTTAGGATTTTGGGCGGGCTGACACCATTTTTCTTCAACGTCTTTTAGGCTTCCGCGGTGTCGACGCAAGCCTATTTTTAGTTTTCCGACTGGTTATTTGTTTGTTTCCGTATTTTACTCTCCCACTCTTGTTTCGCTCGGCAATTATTTAACGTGTGCCCTTTTCTCTGACAAAACTCACATCTATCTGGAGTGTTTGCCGTAGTTACTACCTGTGAATTCGCTCTTTCACTGAATTGCATCGAATTTACTTGAGGTCTTTGGTTAAAGGGTTTTCTCCTGCAATTCTGCACGACGTGTCCATAGTTTTGGCAATTTGTGCAAAACCCTGACTTTTTTCTTTCAAAGCATTCCGCGAATGTGTGATTGGTTCTATTACAGAAGCTGCACCTTACATTCGGATATCGTCTGTTATTCTCAAACCGGCTGGGAGCTGGGTTTCCCTGCCTCCCTCGATATTGATTTCTTGGTTGTGGTTCAATGAAAGAACTCGGCATTTTGTGGGATGGGTTAGGGAACATTGAATAGCCGCTTGCAGCTATTGGATTCATTAAACCCATGCCTAAGGGATTATGAACTATTGACATTGCCTGTCTTTCAGCTTCCTCTAATTTTTGAGCCTTTTCAAGTACAGAGGTCAACTCATTACTTGTGTCTTGTGACAGAAACATTTTATGGGTGGGATTTATTATCCCTGTTTTGAATACATAAATCGCAGTCTCTTTTAACTCAGTTTGTACTGCTGTAGCAGCTTCACCATTATATCGTTGAGAAATTTGGGATAGACAGCTTTTGTATAACGCATGGACTTTATTTGCGAAATCTGTCAATGTTTCGCCGGGCATCTGATAAAGTACTCGAAGTTCATTTACCAAGGCTACATAGCTTTTTGTGTTTACCAGTTTGCTATGAATCTTGGTTTCTAACTCACTGAAATTCTCGAACTGTGTTCCCTCTAAGGAAGTAGCTGCTCTACTCCTAAAACGTGTGGGCAGTAGAGTTAAAAAGATAGGAATTTCTTCGGCAGTTAAGCAATTCATTACATATTTGCAACAATTGGTGAACACCGTTACCTCTGGTGCGAGGCTTGGGCCTATTTCCCCAGTTAAAATAGGTATACTATTGAAGATTAACTGGTTCACTTTTGAAATATCAACATTTGCCATGTTTGCGTCTTGTGGTATTGCCTCCGGTTGTTCCCGTAATTCTTCAGAACTGTAATGGTCACCCTGTTTTTCACCGTCTTTTCCTAATTCTGATAGGGACGATAGGGATTTAGTTCGTCTCTGATACACTCGACCTGATCTCAATGGCAGAGGAATTTCAGTATGACTTTGAGAGATTCCACTGGCACCTTTTTCGGTCGGTATTGTGTCTGTATCCTCTGAACTATCTGAACTATGGTTTGGACTGGTGTTGTAAAAAAAAAAGGAGTTTATCTTTTTCCAATATCGCTTTTGAGCTGAGCTTAAGATGAAAAACGGGAATTCTCAAGGGGAATCGAACTAGCTTCCGGTTCATTTGATGTATTGTTTAACATTCCACATTAAGAGTTAAGTTTACTATTGTATATTAGCGTATTTAAGTATATTTTTTTGTTTTTTTTTTTTTTTTTTTTTATTATTCTTCACTGGTGATTATCAAACCGTCCTACAGTTCTACGTGCTTTAATTTACACGTTTATCGTGATAACAGTACTTTACTACTTTTAATCTTGGAGAGAAAACTGGAGTTAATATAAATTTTATATTGGAAGTTGGGATAGTTAATATTTAAATGTGTAGTAGTTTGGCCTTTTCGTCTGGGCTGTATGTATCACTGTCCCATGTATGTGGTACTTAATTCAGGGGGTTAAAGGTAACGGGGAAAAATATATTCAACCACAAAGCTGAACAACACTCGTAATTCTGCAAAAATTTAGGAATATTAAGAATAAAGGCCAAAAGTTAATAGTTTTCACTTTATTTTCTAATTAGATAGAATATACACATATTTAAGAGTGAGATGAAATCACCAAAAATTTCCTATTGGCTGGATAAAAGTTTTTTTTCGGCTCATTATGCGGTATATCGTATAACCAGGTAAAGTAAATCGTGTGTACGTCAGATTGCTAGGGTGTATAATTAGGTACTTTATCGTTTGTGACAGAGAGAATAAGAACTAGACCCAAAGTATATAGCATAACAAAGACGTAGTGGTTAGAATAACAGAAGTACTCTGTACGAGATGGATTCCACATAACGTTCACTTCGTGTAATAATTGAATGGCACGTATGTGTATATATGTATATATATATATATATATATATATATATTTTTATATTTTAAATGGTTTTATGGAGACCTTTCTTCACGGTTTCAGTTTTAGCAGAACACTTTTTTTTTTCTTTAAGTTACGCAATATTTTCTTATGTAATTTATACAACTATCTATTTTTACTACTGTGCGTGATTCATAAGGCAACAAAAAAAATACATACATATTAGGTATATGCGAAATAACACGAAGAAAAAAAGAAACACTATAATTTAACGCTCATCAAAACAAAACCAAATAAAAGCACATAAAAAATTTTAAACATAATTTTTTGTAATGCGACTACAAAAGTAAATTTCTCTAAATTTTCTCCCCAGTTCTTTTTATAATTAAAATTTAATGTTTTTCCACTTTTTTGTTTTCTGGAAACTTATTAAAATATATAATTCACTAGGCTAAATTTTAACAAATTAAATATTATTCCCATTTCTGTGTTATTAGTCGTTTGCAATAAAATTTGTTTGTAATAAAATCTTTCTTCCAAACCTCCTGCTTGAATCCAATTTTACATAGAATCTAGTATCCACTTACTTTTTTTTTCTTGATGTTTTTTCAGTTAAAAACTCTTTCTGCTTTCACTTTACCCTATCTAGTCGATGTACGGGAAGAATAATATCTGGAACGTGAATTTGTTGTTGTTTTTTCTTTGTTTCTCTCTAGTCTCCACTGGATTCCTCGTTGAAGATCAGTCTCTAGGCAGATTGAATAGCACCCCAAAGTCAGACTCAACTCCGGGTTTAAGGATTAGGGTTTCTTGTCCACACTATTCAATCCTACCGGCTGCGCCAAATAATGTTGAGATCTCCAGTACAGATTCCAATGCTATTGGGCTGAGTTAAGCAGGTCACAAAAACACATAACTTTATCTTTTTAATTTTATTCACATATATATATTATGTATTTATATCTTTAAAACAAGTCACAAGCACACATCACTTAATCTTTTTACTTCTACTCATATATATATATCATTTATAACTTTATAGATCGCGTATTTTATTTGTTGCGTAACTTGATACTTCTCTTCGAATCCCAAAAAAGACTGCCATTCTTGAGCATTTTCAGCGACCATGTCACCGCGCATTCTTTGTTTTTCTTTATTTTTTATTTGATAAACCAGGTCACCGCTGTGATTAGCCGGTAGTCCCCTGGATATTTCGTAGTGACGCGTTTTCGCAACAAACCCAATAATTCTGAGTTTGTTATGAAATGCGATACACTGCAAGTTTTAACAGTGCCACCGTTTAAGCAAGACCTGATTGCATTTATTGTGTAAGGTCTTGCTTTTCGCCACACAACAATGACCTAGTCAAGAAGCGATGTCAACCAATTCTTGTTTCACATAGATTAATTGATTATTTATATTCAAAACAAGAATTGATTGATCTCTATTCGCAACACTTTGGGCATTTTTTAATATATTCCTTGATATCGCTAAGCATGTGTCTCCACCAATACTTGCGTCTTATTCGTTTGTAAGTTTTTATGACACCTTGGTGGCTACCAAATGGAGAATCGTGATAATCTTTTAAGATTGTTTGGATCTCCGTGGGGCTCGTAATAACTTCGGGTGTTACATGCGGGTCAAGCGTTGTTGGGTTTAGTTTTTCCGCCACCGTGAGTTGAATTTCGTTTTCGTGTGCTCTTCTGTCTCCAAACTGGAGTTATTTATTGTCTCTTGAGCCTTTTGCTTCTGTGCTCGAGTCACGATGAAACAATGAGCGGATTTCTTCCTTTTCTTATTACTTGTGGAATTGTCTTCCTCCACATCTGAGTCCATCGTGTGGTGGACTAGGGCTTTTACCGTTAAGGTATTGTCTTCTTTTAATGCTTGAGGAATGCGACTTAGAGCATCTGCATTAATGTTGTACTTCCCGGGTTTGTATTCGATGTTGTAATCGAATTCAGATAATTTGTGGTGAAATCTCACCAAACGGGAAGTAGGGTCTTTCACATTGAAGACACCTTTGAGAGGTTTATGGTCAGTATAGACCGTGAACTTCTGGCCTTGAAGATATCACCTGAAATTCTTGGTAGCCCAGACAATAGCCAGTAACTCTTTCTCTATAGTAGAGTAATTTCTTTCGGCTTTGTTTAATGTGCGGCTTGCGTAGGCAATGGGCTGGTCCTTTCCGACTTCTCCTTCAGAAAAAACAGCTCTTAGAGCCTCGTTACTTGCGTCCGTATTAAGATTAAAAGATTTTGTAAAATCGGGGTAAATCAAAAGTGGTGGAGAAATTAAAGCATTTTTTATGCTTTGACATGCTTCCTGGCATTTCTCTGTCCAAGTGAATTTTACATCCTTTCGGAGTAAATTCGTGATTGGACGTACAATTTTGGAGAAGTCTGGAATGAATTTCCTGTAGTAATTGGCAAGTCCTAAAAATGACTGAACTTGCTTTACCGTTTTTGGAACAGGAAATGTTTGGACGCAGGCCGTCTTACTTGGGTCTGGTAAGGCTCCTACGCTAGAACATCTGTGTCCTAGGTAAACAACTTCTCTTCGTAGAAACTGGCACTTCTCTGGCTGCAGTTTCAAGTTGTTCTCTCTCAACTTGTCGAAGACTTTCCTCAACTTTTCGTTGTGGTCATTTAAATTTTTTCCATAGATGACAATGTCATCTAGGTAAACGAAACATCCGAGGCCTTGTAAGCCTGTTAAGACGAAATTCATTAGGCGTTGAAATGTGGCGGGGGCTCCTTTGAGTCCGAATGGCATACGCTTGAACTCGTAGTGCCCATAGCTTGCAGTTTTATGTCGATCTTTTTTGTCGACAAGAACTTGGTGATAGCCGTTAGCCAAATCGAGTGTGGTGAAATAACTTGAGTGACCTAGTTGGTCGAGAATATCCTCGTTTCGGGGTAGCGGGAATGGGTCTCCAATAGTCTTTTCGTTTAATTTACGAAAATCGACAACGACGCGCCACCTTTTTTCACCGTCAGGTCCCACTTTCTTGGGGACAGGTGAATTCCAAGGGCTTTTACTAGACTGGACTATCCCGCTGTCTAGCATTTCTTTTAGCTGCTCATTAATTACTTTCCGCTTGGTTTCAGGTAAGCGGTACATTTTTTGGTTGATTGGTGCTTGATCTTGCACCAGTAGAATATAATGCGTTATCGCATTTGTATAGGTGAGTTTGTCACCTTTGAGGAAGAAGATATCGTTATATTCTTCGCAGAGTTCTTATATCGAAATTTTTTCTTCCGCGGTGAAATTAGGGTCTAGGCTGAGTACTTGCTCTAGCCTAGAAGTACGCGCGTATTGCTTTGGGTCGTCCGGAGTCTCATAATCCGGGTATAAAAATCGTACATGTTGTAGGGTTGCTGTTTTTTCAGCAGAACCTTCGGTTAACTTATTCTTCCTTTTAAATTTTGTACCTGTAAGTAGATGAGGCTTTTGTGATTCCTTTTGAGGCTTTATTTCGTTTTTTTTCACATTCATTGAGCTCTTTTGAAGCTTGGCAGCCAGACATTTTCGTTTGGGAAGCCTTGAAGACACTGCAGGTGGATATTTCAGCCTGTTTAGACTCTACCTCTTCTGCAGGTGTTCTTCTTCGACTGCTTTTTCAGAATGTAGCTTGTCCGTTTCAAACATCAATGGCAAAGCAAATTCATTGGGATTAGTCTCCGTGCGAGGAAACCTTAGTGCTTTATTAGGACCCTCAACGTTACAATTTTTTGCTAGGAAATCATTTCCTAGAAGTCCATCATCGGAAAGGCCAGGCCAGTTCTTTACGACTTGAAACTTGCAGGGAATTTTGGTTTTGAAAACGAAGTTTCCCTGGGAATTTCCCAGCGTCTTTCCGGTACCAAATGGGGTCTGGTGTGTACATGCCTCATTGTGGTTAATTTCTTGGAGATCTTTTAATGACCTTTTCTTTCTTATACTTACCTCAGCGCCTGTGTCGACTACTAGTTTAGTTTGGCCGTTCAGGCCTATGTCTAAAGGACGTTTTACTGTAGCGACACTGGAATCGGGCTGCTGAGGAGACCCTATTTTGTTAGGTGGGAGTTTTATAGTCGAGCCGGGGAGTTTTGGGTCGACTGTACGTCGTTTTCCTGACTCCGGGCTTCCCATTTACTTTTGTTGGCAGTTATTTACTGCGTGTCCAGAACGACCACAAAATTCGCACTTTTTACGCACGTTATAGAGTCTTGAGTTGTTGGGATCTTGTGGGTCTCTTGGTCGTTGATTTGTTGGTCCACTATTGTTGTGAGGTCTCTGGAAACTATTGTTGTTTCTTCTGCAGTCACGCACGTCATGGTTATACATTTTACAGTTCACACAATACGGCGTATTTTTACGTTTCAGACAATCGGCGTATGTATGGCTTCTTAAATTAAAAAACCACAATTTATTTTATTTAAATAATTATTTTGTATTTTGTACATTAAAATTTCTATTTGGAGATCCGGGTTCCTGTTTTATATTCGGCGATGGTGCGTGTGCTTGTGTGAACTGTGGCGGCGGTATGTTACTGTTTGTATTTGTACATAAAATTCAGATTCATCGATTCCTTCCGTTTTATGGCTGAATGTTTAGATAAGCTATCATCATTGCTGCCAATGGATAAATTAAACACTACAAGATCAGTTTGGCAGGGATTGGGTGATGACACTATCAAACTTCTTACGCGCAAAGGTGTCTTCCCATATGATTTTATTGATAAATGGGATAAATTGGATTTTCGGAACTTGCCAACATAGGAAGCGTTCTACAATAAACTGACTGACAGTGCTATATCTCCTGAGCATTACAATCATGCTGAATAGGTCTGGCAAAATTTTGAAATACAAACACTTGGTGAATATTCACATCTATACCTTAAGACTGATGTTCTCCTATTGGCCGATATGTTTGAGAGTTTTCAAAAAGTGTGCATGAAGACATACAATTTAGATCCAGCACATTATTACACCATGCCGGGCCTAATATGGGATGCTAGGCTAAAATAAACTAATGTGAAATTGGAGCTGATAACCGACGTAGATATATTGGTATTCATAGAAAGAGGCATTCGAGGTGGTATAAGTCAATGTTCGAACAGATATAGTAAAGCAAATAACAAATATATGGATGATTTTAAGCCTGAGGAGAAAGAGAAATACTTGATGTATTATGATGTGAATAACCTTTATGGATGAGCCATGTCATATCATTTACCAACCGGAGGATTCAAATAGGTTGATGTTCCCAATATTTACGTTTCCGAAATTCCTGATGATTCTCCAACTGGATACATATTCGAAGTCGACTTGGATTATCCTCAACATCTGCATCATAAGCATAAGAACTTACCGTTTTGCTCTGAGTATGCACCACCACCTGAAGCAAAATTAGAAAAGCTTTTGATAACATTCCATCCAAAAACTAAATATATTATACACTACCGAAATTTGAAGCAATGCTTATAACATGGACTCATCCTGAAAAAAGTGCACCGGGTTCTTCAATTCGACCAATCAGCTTGGCTTAAAACATTTATTGACTTAAATACTACCAAACAGATGCAGGCTACAAGCGATCATGAGAAGGACAGCTATAAGAAGATGAATAATGCAGCTTTTGGTAAGACCATGGAAAATGTGCGCAAGTATAGCGATATCAACCTTTGCGTAAAGTGGGAAGGTCCCTATGGTTCCACAGTGCAACGATGTTTGATGAGAATTTAGTTGCTGTGGAATTAAGGCGACTCAAAATCTTATTCAATAAGCCTCTCTGTATTGGAATGGCAGTTATGGAAATTTCAAAGATATGCCTCTACTATTTCCACTACAGTTTTATGCAGCGTGAATTTGGAGATAAATGTAAAGTCTTGTATACAGATACAGATTCTATAATATATGAACTTGAATAGAAAAATGCATATGAGTTCATGGCTGAAAATTTAAACAAATTTGATACAAGTGATTACCCAGAAGATAACCAGTTCGATTTACCGCTCACGAATAAAAAGATTCCTGGCCTAATGAAGGATGAGCAAATTTGTTGGCTTGCGCTCGAAAATGTACATTCTGCGTATAAACGACAGTAAAAGTGTAAAGAAAGCAAAAGGAGTAAAGTCTAATGTAGTCCAGAAGCATATCAATTTCAAAGACTACGTCGAATGCTTGAATAACAAGCGAACATTAACTGCCAATCAGAGCTCCATACGATCCCATAACCATTGCGTGTACACCGTCAGTCAAATGAAGATCGCATTGATAATAAGCGACATATTATGAGCGGAACGACGGATACTCTACCATGGGGGCATTACTTCATTTCGTCAGATCAACAAGTGGCAACCGCAGAAATAATCTAAGTATAGTGTGAATAATAAATCTATTATAGTTTTAGTTTCATTTATTAAAGTAATTTGCATTATAGCTACATGTATAAAGTATTATAATTATTTTAAATTGTTAAATGTTTTTTCAAGAACTTATAAAACATCTTTGTTATTAATCCAAGAATTGTGTTTTGATGAAAGTCCGAGCGATTTAACGTAAGCTTTACCTCCACCGTTCTTTGAGATTTTCTCTACGAGATATAGGTTTGGGTGTTTAAATCCTCCTGTGATTGGATTTCCTTGATAATCTTCTAGCTGATATGTGATGGGGTTTGTGTTTGGAATTTTAATAATTTTAAAAATCTCAGCTCTCCAGTTTGGTGTATAGCCTTTCTCAAATATATGCTTGTATTTGCTGATGCGTACAAAATCCCCAACTTTATACTTTGCAGGAACAACAATTTTTATATGATTGTATACAGTTGAAAGCAGTTGTTTCTCATTGGAGATGTTGATATCACGTGGTCTCGTTTTTCTAGTTCGATGTTTTTTTGAGTTGTATTCAGTGAGCAGTTTCTTTACCATACCAATCCACTGATAAGTTCCATTAAAGCTGAACTCCTTCCACATCATATCCTTCAGAGTTCGGTTAAATCGTTCCAGTGATAAGTTCCATTAAAACTCAATTCCTTCCACATCATATCCTGTATAGTTCGGTTAAATCGTTCCACCATTGATGCTTTGAGGAAACTGTACGTAGAGTAATGATTAACTGCATGCTTCATCATTAGATTTTTAAAGAGGCTGTTGTATAATTCCTTTCCATCATCAGTCTGCAGGTTTTTAGGTATTCGTCCTTCGCTTAATATAGATTGCATGGCATCTCTTACTTCTTCACTAGTTTTTTTTTAATTGGAATTTCCCATGCACATTTGGAGAAGGTATCAATTACTGTCAGTATATAGCGGTAACCCTTGTTCACATATTTGTAGGGAGCCATTTCAACCAAGTCTGCCTGCCACAAGTTATCTAGTCCTTTGATGATCACACGACGTCGTTTAAAATTTTTTCTCGCTGGTTTATGCAGCTCATTTACCACTTCTCTTTTACTCATCGTAATCATAAATGAAACAGATTTCTCAAGAGTTTTTACTCATATACACTATCTTTTGGTGTCAAGTCTGTCTTATTTATTACTGAAGTAAACAGATAGTTTTCAATCTTCGCGATTTCATCATTGATATATAGCGTTAAATTTGCCACCTCTATATTAAGAGTTTTTTTTTATCTCTTCAGCACTAATTTTAATTTTCTTGTCATCGTAGTCTTTGGTAGTAGTATCATTATATTCAAGGGGTTCACCAAATCGTTTTATACACTTTGAGAGTGATCGTAGTCTCCGTTTATCATTAAATTAAATCCAATACCCCCCTCTCCTTGTTCATCAGCTGTACCGTGAGCTCCTTTTTTACCAACTGGTCCCTGAGCTCCTGTTGGTCCACGTTCACCTGCTTTCCCAAGATATCCCCGCTTAGGGAAACGTCCAAACTTGTCAACGTTCATCTGTAGATTGTGTAGAAGTATGGTAATGGAGTAGTATTTAAACTATAATATCTGCTTCTCGCAACTCCTCCAGGATAGATACAATTTCCTTGTTATGACTGGTGTTTCCAGCCTGATTTAATGCCATTAGATGGCGCAGTCTATCAACTAATTCGTTTGGATCATCCCTGTAAATGTGATCAATGTTTTCCTTAGGCAGACGCATTAGTCCCATGCCTTTATGCTGTATAAGTTTACTAATTATAGCTTTATACTTAGCCGCTCTAGTACCTTTTATTTGCCCATCTTCAGCATAGTCACGTTAATATGCATTGGTATCTCTCAAAATATATCCATAATTAGTTAAATCCTCTTTAGTATATAGACTTTTTACAGGATCTTTCATAAATAACACAGCTCACATAACCCCAAAGTTGTTTTATAGCTCGTCTCCTTGATAACAATATTTCCTACATCATCAACATCAAACGTTGAATTACCGATTCTCCACGCGTTGTCATCATAATAGACTCCATATGTTGGATCAATTTTAGGGCTATTGTCAGTGAATGTTTGGGTGTTGCGAATTCTTCTTAAGATGTTAAGGAATAATCTCCATAATTTATAGGTGTGCTACTAGCGTCTATTTTAACATATTTTCGTTTTGGAGGAGTAAAAGGTTCCATAATTTTGTTGTCTTCTTCTTCTTTTCTTTTTCTTCTTTTGGCTCCAGCTTTACTGTTGGCTCGTTTTTGACTCTTGTTACAAACTCTTTTAAGGGTTTGGTGATTGGATTGAAAGTTTCTTCAAATTGAGCTTCTGCTTCAATCCTTCCCGTCTTTAGAGCTTTAAATTTCCTTCGCAATGCATGCCTTGTCTTGATGATTTTGTTTAATAGATTCTCATTCACCTTCGATATTAACTGAATAACGGCTTTTCAAACAGCTCTGATAACAGGTAAACAGCTTTGCAAACAGCTCTGATAACAGCTTAACAGCTTTTCAAACAGTTCTTATAACAGGTATACAGCTTTTCAAACAGCTCTGATAACAGCTTAATAGCTTTGCGAACAGCTCTGATAAGAGTCTAACATCTTTTCGAACAGCTCTGATAACAACTTAACAGCTTTTCAAACAGCTCTGATAACAGTTTAACAGCTTTTAAAAAGCTCTGCTAACAGCATAACAGCTTTCCAAACAGCTCTGATAGCAGCTTAACAGCTTTACAAACAGCTCTGATAACAGCTTAAGAGCTTTTCAAACAGCTCCGATAACAGCTTAACATCTTTTGAACAGGTCTGATAACAGGTGAACAGCTTTCTAACAGCTCTGATAATAGCTTAACAGCTTTTCAAACTGGTCTGATAACAGGTGAACAGCTTTAATCTACTCAGCAGGTCCACAGGATTCGGTGTGCTTTCGGCTGAGTTACAACTTCAACTTATGAATATTTCGCATGTTTCATCCTTTTATAGTACAATGAAGGTATCAAATCCTTTACGGTAGCGCCCCTTGTTTAATGAGCTATCCTTATCCATCATCAAGAAACCATATTCATCTTTCCAACACGCAGCACAGGCTCTTCGAAATTTATCATACTTCATGTCTGTATTCACATGATCATGATAGATGTGTTTCAAATTCAAGTCATCTTGCTTGAATAAGATGATTAAATTAGCATTGTCACGTATTAAGTGCTTTGGTATATGCGTATATGTTTGACAGAGATAGAAGCTGTCTATATATTCGTGGCGACCCATGCAAAAATAGGATCGCACATTATCTTGCTTTTCACATGCTACATCATCGAAAATTAACACTTAATGCGATTTGGCTTCCTCTGGAGGTAGAACGTCGCAGTTGTTTGTATAATACTCCAATCCTGATATGGGAGTCATCACTCGCTTCAAGTATTCATACTTTGGGTGATGTAAAGATTTGGAATATATGTAAATATTTTCATAACTCAAACCATTGAGATGTTCCAGCAAACTTATCATAACATTAGTTTTTCCACAATTGGATGGTCCAACAATGATGCTCCTTATACTATTAGGCAATAGGGGGCCATGCTTCTTTTTCACCTTCATAACAGCTACATAAGCATTTCGAACAGGAAAAAATGAACCGCATTTTGAAGACTAACGGGATTAATATAAATACACCTGGTTATATTACATTTCAACAGTATCATCGGAACCTTATAAGATGCCGGATCACAAATCGAAACGCTCCAGAAAATCTTTGAAAGGGGGCAGAGGACTATTAAATTCAATTATCAACAAATTACCTGTAGAATTACATCTACCGGGATACCAGTACTGTGGACCAGGAACAAAGTTACAGCAAAGATTGGCGAGAGGAGATCCAGGCATTAATCCACTGGACGCAGCCTGCAAGGAACACGAATAGCATACTCGCGACATAAAGATACAAGTGATCGACATATAGCTGATAAAATATTAGCTGAAAAAGCTGAAAATTTGAGTGAACGTGCCAACGCTTGGCTTATAACAAACACAATGAAGGCTAAAATTAAGCTAGGTATGGGTCTTAAGGCTAAAAATAAACGCCAACCCACATTCCGAGAAGCAGTACGAAATGCAAGTAAAATTTTAAAAGTCAAAAAACCAAAAGACTTGATGGATGCTAAAAAATAGCTCTTAGTGCAGCTAAAAATATTGTGAAAAGAAAGAAGAAATCAATTAAAACTCCACGAGTGATACCTATACCAAAGGTTGGTGGGGCACTTCCGTTCCTCATCCCGTTGTTTGCTGGGCTTTCAGCATTGGGAGCACTATCGGGAGGTACAGCAGGCATAGCTAAAGCAGTAAATGATACCAGTGCGGCAAAGGCAAAATTGGAAGAAAGCAAACGTCATAACCAATGAATGGAAACTATAGCGGTTGGTAAAGATGGAAACGGACTTGTACTCTATCTACAAACTCAATCAAAAAACTAATAAAGACGCTACCCAAAAGACCTCTAAACGAGTTGGATCTTCACAAGTATACCACACACTTGCCGCACTTCAGAGGAGTATTTATGCGTGATAATCTACCTAAAAAGCGAGAAAGCGGTATTGTTAACTTGGACATCTCAACTGGAGCAGGTACACACTGGGTAGCATACTACAAGAAAGGTGATAAGATCGAATACTTTGATAGCTTTGGAAATATCCAACCATAAACTACTTGGGTAGTAATATTACGTACAACTACATTTCTTATCAGAACTATGATGCAGTAATTTGCGGTCACTTATGTTTAGAGTTTTTATATAATTGTTAAAGCTAATAATTATTATCTATAAATAAATGTATATAACGGGTTTTCCAATAAAAGGTGTTATATTGATATTCAAAGACAAATGCCATTTTTTGAGATAAATGATCGGATCTTTATTTCATTATAAAGAGGAAGGTATTCCGTTAATAATGGAAAATAACATCAGCCAAATAACCACCACGACCGCACCTACAGGACCATATCCTTTTCATGAAATTTTCCATAACCAAATCGCAAAGTGGCTGCCCTATGTCCTCGATAGCCTCACGAATTCCATCTTTGAGGTCTTGAATCGACGCTGGGCTGTTGGCGTAGACATTCTCTTTCACGTGGCCCGAAAGGAAGAAGTCACAAGGTATTAAGTCACAAGATCTCGGTGGCCAATTGTGATCACCTCTTCGAGAGATAACACGGTCCCGAAACTTTTCCCGTAAAAGATCAATGTTTTCGTTGCTTGTATGGAACGTAGCGCCGTCTTGTTGAAAGTAAACGTTGTCCAGATCAATACCATCTAATTCCGGCCACAAAAAAGCATTAATCATTGTCGATATCGCAATCCATTCACCGTAACTGTTGCTCCAGCCTCATTTTCGAAAAAGTAAGGTCCAATGTCCCCGCGGGACCATAAACCGCACCAAATAGTCACACGTTGAGGATAGAGAGGCTTTTCAACAATAACTCTTGGGTTTTCCGAGAACCAGATGGGACAATTTAGCTTGTTGACGAAGCCATCGAGGTGGAAATGGGCCTCATCACTCAAGATGAGTTTTCGATGGAATTCCGGATAATTTTCATGCATTTCAAGGACCCAATCAGCAAAGACTCGACGTTGTTGATGATCGGCCGGCTTGAGTTCTTGTGTTAACTGAACTTTGTAAGCCTTAATACCCAAGTCTTTATGAAAAATACGGTGTAATGTCGTTTGTGGAATGCCTAATTCCAAAGAACGACGAGGAATGGACAAACCTGGGTTTTCTTAAACACTTTCGGCTACAGCAGCAATATTCTCGGCTGTTCTTGAGCGACGTGCACGGGTTTTATTCTTCACATCACTAACTTGTCCCGACAGCTAGAATTTTTCTACCAATTTCTGTATTGCGGTCCGACAAGGTGCTTCACGACGACCCAAAAATGTTCGAGTTTTACGAACCGTCTCTGCCACATTTTCACCATTTTTCTAGTGAATTTTAATAATTTCAATGCGTTGTTGAATCGTGTATCGTTTCATTTTTATTAATGGCGTAGTTTCTACTTGTCAAATGTTGTAAAATCACAGCTCCAAAAGTGACATCTACCGAAATTCATCTCTACTCACTGCTAAGTACTTTCCTCCGCTGGAGCTAGCAACGGATTTTGTTTGTGGATTAACTGATTTTCAAACATACAACTCTATACCAAATATTGATGTGAGCAATAATCTGGTTCATGTACGGAATGAGGTTGTTGAGATACCTGTTGGATCCTATGAGATTGATATAGCTAAATATGTACAAGGATACTTGCATAAAGAAGGGAGAAGGATAAAAGTTGCGATAAAGGCTAACAATAATACATTGAAGAGTGAAGTTAAGGCAACTGAAAAAAATAATTTTGATAAACAGAGATCCATAGCTCCTCTGCTAGGATTCAGTAAAAGAAACTTATCTGCTAATATAGTGCATACTATACATCAGAGTTGCCAGTCAACAGCATTAAAGTAAATACTATACGCATCGAATATAATATTATATCAGGATCATTCTTCAACAACACACAAGTACACACTCTCCACGAGTTTTCACGAGAACGTTGGGCCTGGGTATAAAATGGTGGAAGTACCCAAAAATGTAATCTATTTGCCTGTGAACACCAAACGTATAAGTTGTCTAACATTGAAACTCCTCGACCAAGACGGTGACTTAATCAACTTCAGAGGAGAGACTATAACCATCAGGTTACATTTGAAGCTACAGCATGTTGATATACAATAATTATATATCCGAGTTCGGAGCAAACAATATCATTAGTCAGAGCGCAACCTTGATGCAGTCAAGACCTACATTAACACCTGCAAATAGAGCATATTTACAATTGATACGCTTAACGCTGAAACAATGAATAAAGGAATACTAGATATTGCACCAGACGCTCACTTTGATAACTAAAGTTGAACATCACTCCTATTCACCATTTCTAACATCATTTAAAAACAGCGACGAAATCCGTATCTCTGTACAACATCAGGACTTGAATCTTCTACCCAGCAGGAGTTTTGTTTACATTGAAGGATCACTAACAAAGCTGGGTGGAACCGTTTCAGCAACCGCAAAACGTTCTACCATTTCTTTTTGAGGAAATACGCAAAGCACAGCGTGGCAGGAAGGAGATAGGGAAAGGATTAAGGGATATGAGGAGAGCGGCGGAGGTGCCGATATTTGTCGCCCTTAAACTTTTGCAGGTTGTATGCCGGAGGAAAGACAGAAGATGGTAGACTGTTCCACATTCGCACAGTTCGGGATAAGAAAGCATCACGGAATTTTAGTGTACGGCCGAAGGTAATTTGAAGGGTAAAAGGATGAGCGCTGGATGCAGCGCGAGTATTGCGTGCAGGAACTATTCTACAAGGGATCAGACTAGATATTTCATCAGAACATTGGCCATGCATATAGCGATAAAGGAGCGAAAGGCATCCAACATTGCGACGGTGCTCGAGCGAGTCGATATGACGAGTAATTGCCACATCGCCAATGAGCTTGCAGGCTCTCTTTTAGACAATACCCAATGAAGCTAAGGCTGTGCGACCAGCCCCAGATATGGGAATTGTATTCCATTCTTGGTCTGATATAGGACTTGTAGAGGAGCGCTATATTTGATGGGCTGAAATATTTCTTACACCTTTTCAAAAAACTAAGACATTTTGATGCTTCTTTGGCAACCGAGAAGATGTGATCTGTCCAGCTTAACTTACTGGAAATATTAATGCCAAGAATTCTTAGTGACGGTGATTAAGAAATTAAAGCACCATCAAACGAAACGGGAGTGGTTAAGTGATGGTCTTGTTTTAATGAGATGAGACAGCTTTGGGTCTTAGATGCATTGAATTCGACGCGATTCACTTTGCCCCAAGCGAGAATATTGTCAAGATCGTTATTCAATGATCTAATCATGCAGTCTCGTTTAACACATGCGGCGTTCCCTCTGGAATCCGCAAGGGTGTCAAAGGAGTATGCGAAATCAAGGGTACTGTCATCAGCAAAGCTATGGATAGGATTGAAAGTAAGGGAAAGCAGATCATTAATGAAGATTAGAAATAGAGTCGGAGAAATAACAGAGCCCTGGGGGACATCAGTATTAATAGGATGAGGATCAGATATAACGCCATCTAATACAACACGTATTTGGCGGCTAGATAAAAAACTTTCAATCCATAATAGAAGAGGAGGGGAAAGACCAAGTGCTTTGAGTTTGGCTAAAAGGGCTGAATACCAGACTCTATCAAAGGCCCTTGAAATATCTAGAGCAACGATTTTGGACTCACCAAAAATTGTGAAGACTACGATTCCAACGTTCCGTAAGAAAAGTCAGCAAGTCTCCAGATGAGCGTCCGTGCCGAAAGCCGTATTGGCGATCATTGATGAGCTGATTGTTTTCCAGATACTTCATTAATTTGGAGTTAATGATAGATTCAAAAACCTTTGAAAGAATCGAAGTGATTGCAGTTGGTCGATAATTTGAGGGATCGCTACCCTCTCCTTTCTTGGGAATAGGCTGAACGTGAGCTAGTTTCCAAGCAGTTGGAAATTTTCCTGTCGAATGGGACAGGTAGAATAGTTTCCGCAGAGGTTTAGCCAAGGATGAGGCACAGCTTTTAATTAATAGGGGCGAGAAACCATCAGGGCCTGCGGCTTTAGGGACGTTGATTCCTTTAAGGACCTTGAAACACATCCCTCGTACGGATGTGTATTGGCTTTTGTACACATCCGCACGGGGGATGCACGACAGGTGCCTGTGAAGTGGGTGGAAGAAAAGAATTTGATGCGAATCTAGCAGCCAAAATATTAGCTTTATCCAGGGAGTCAACAACCACTTCACCATTATTAAGTAGTGAAGGTATAGAGGAACTGCTGAAGTTGTTCCTGATGGTTTTGACCAGGGACCAGAAACCTTTACTACCTTTGCGGCTTGCCAAGATTCTTTGTCTAACATTCTGGTCAAAAAGAAATTTTTCTCTGTGGATAATGGACTTGCAGGTGTTCCGTGCAGTCTTGTAGATACCTTTCAGTTCTGGACAAGGATGCACTTGATAGGCGCGAAAAGCAGACTCTTTCGCTTTTATAGCTTGGTTGCACTTATCGTTAAACCAGGAGCGATTTTGCTGTTGTTGAGACCTGCTATAAGAATACGGAATATATTCACGCATGCCTAGACTTAGTATGTTACTAAGTTCTAATGTGCATTCATCAGCATCCCTCGAAGCAAAACAGACCGACCAATCTATATCTCTAAGATACTGATTGAGACTTTCCCAATCAGCGTTCTTATAGTGCCAGAGAAGCCTACTTGTAGGTGGAGAAGTAGGGCGGCGCAGACGTGAGGTGATAAATTGAGCCGTGATTAGACAGTGGTCTGAATTACCAAGAGGGGAGCCGACTGAGATGGAATATTTGTCAGGGTGAGATGACAGAAACAAATCTAGTAAATTGGCCCTATCTCCAGCTGCATCAGGAATTCTCGTCGGTGCATCCACTAGCTGATGCAAATTGAAAGATTCACAAAATAGTTCAACGAATCGGCCCGAAGGACTTGTGGTAGAAGAATGTCTGAGCCATGGCATGTTATGGACATTAAAATCGCCTGCCAGGATGATTTCGGAAGAGGAGGAGACAAAAAGCAGATGACCAATATTGTTGGAGATATTGTCAAATGCGGATACCGTGTCGACATCAGATATATTTGGGCTGCGATAAAGGAAGCACAAGTAGATGATGTGCCTGGGAAGCTTGAACCTAATCCAGATGTAATTAAACTCAGGATTGGCAGAAGGTGGAAAATCTTTTAGAATGGTAAAGGCCACATCATTCCGAATATATATTGCGATCCCCCTATGTGGAGAAAAAAGAGGCACTAAGCTATAACCAGGGACGTGATATTGATTAGAATCATCATCAGAAACGACCTTGGTTTCACCTAGCGCAAGAATTGCCGGATTTTTTGATTGAAGGTGGCAGTACACCGAAAAACGATTTGCCCCCAATCCGCGAATGTTGCGAAATTCTAAAATAAAATTCTGCATGTTCAAAAGCAAAACAAACAAAACAGAAGAAAGAGCGACACACAACAACACAAATATTTATTTAGGGGAATTGAATGCAGTGGAAATCGATCGTACAAGAAATCTTGGGATTGCGACAACATTAAAAAACTACGTGTCGCTAAATGCAAATGTAAGCAGGATACTACTCAACGGCAGTTGGTCACCAGATTCATCCGTCATACCAGCCAATGGACTGTTTAACTACTGTGTACCTCTGAAGTATTTATTGGGATTTACTGAAGATTACAAGAAAATTCTTATAAATTCCAAACATGAACTCATATTGATCCGGAGCAGGACAGATGATAATGCCATTATATCACCCACAGATGTGGTGAAAATTGAAATTACCAAACTTCAATGGAGCATTCCGCATGTTACAGTATCCGATGATGAAAAGCTGCAACTATTTAAAATTATCGTTAGAGGTAGCCCGATACAAATACCGTTCCGCAGCTGGGATATATATGAGTATCCAGTACTACCGAAATCCACGCATCAAACCTGGTCAGTTAAGACTTCCACTCAACTGTAGAAACCGCGATTTATCATCTTAGCATTACAAAGTGATCGAAGGAACGACAAAACCAAAGATGCAAGCCAGTTTGATCACTGCCAACTTACCGATGTTACAGTTCGTTTGAACTCAGAATCATATCCCTATGATGATTTGAATTTAAAATTTGATTTCAATAGATACGCATTGCTGTATGACATGCATATAAAGTTTACACAATCATACTATGGTCATCAGTATCAGCCATTCCTCACATGGGAGAAGTTCAAAACCGATGCTCCGATTGCTGTCATTGATTGCTCAGATCAAACTGAAACAACAAAAACTGGACCTGTTGACATCTGAAAATATACCGGCTAATACAACAGCATATTGCCTGCTTCTACATGATCGAATAGTGGAATACAGTCCGCTGACAAGTGAAGTTAGAAAGTTAAATTAAGAAGATGGCTGTCATCGTACACGTGCAAGGATTCAAAACAAATCTCAATAAATTCATCACTAAAGAACTGGCAATTTTAAACAATGAAAACCAGATGCAGAACTTTATATTTCAACCACCGTTCAGATACAAAGATTTGACTTCAGCAAAAAGAGGCAATTAAAATGGCTTCAACACAATTTTCATAGATTCCGCTGGGATGATGGCTACATACCATATCACAACCTGTACACTATTGTTGAACCACTGCTTCGAAACAAAACCATATATGTAAAGGGAGCTGAAAAAGTTCATTGGATG
The DNA here is from genome assembly GCA_963924295.1 of Dioctria rufipes. Taxonomy (NCBI): domain Eukaryota; kingdom Metazoa; phylum Arthropoda; class Insecta; order Diptera; family Asilidae; genus Dioctria; species Dioctria rufipes. Next base: position 133,775,404 of record OZ002741.1, on the reverse strand, counting down.
CAGAAGATAGTTGGAGAGGGTGAAATCATTATCAACGTTGAAGATGAATACAACTGTGGAAAACTAATAGAGATTAACACAAAAGCACCATCTGGCCAAGTTCATATTGGACAATGTGCTATAAGAAACACTTTGTAATAAGAAAGTTTAGTGGAAATAAAACAAATCTTTATAAAGCATAAGACTTTTCAATACACACACCCCAGAACCCTCACTGACATCTTCTAGAATCTGTTCATGGTAATGTCATGTCTTGAAATACGAATAATGCTGATATCTACAACTTCCCTGCTAAGAAAACTTATTGAAGTGCAGTATTTGAAAACAGCAAAGCCATGATGACGTCATACGTGATATTTACAACTTCTCCGCTAATAGATGAAAAAAACAGACTAGGAGCAACATTTAATGTTTGACACCCAGAGCCCTCAGTGACATCTTCTTGAATCTGTTCATGTTTCATGACAGAAACAAATCTAGTAAATTGGCCCTATCTCCAGCTGCATCAGGAATTCTCGTCGGTGCATCCACTAGCTGATGCAAATTGAAAGATTCACAAAATAGTTCAACGAATCGGCCCGAAGGACTTGTGGTAGAAGAATGTCTGAGCCATGGCATGTTATGGACATTAAAATCGCCTGCCAGGATGATTTCGGAAGAGGAGGAGACAAAAAGCAGATGACCAATATTGTTGGAGATATTGTCAAATGCGGATACCGTGTCGACATCAGACATATTTGGGCTGCGATAAAGGAAGCACAAGTAGATGATGTGCCTAGGAAGCTTGAACCTAATCCAGATGTAATTAAACTCAGGATTGGCAGAAGGTGGAAAATCTTTTAGAATGGTAAAGGCCACATCATTCCGAATATATATTGCGATCCCCCTATGTGGAGAAAAAAGAGGCACTAAGCTATAACCAGGGACGTGATATTGATTAGAATCATCATCAGAAACGACCTTGGTTTCACCTAGCGCAAGAATTGCCGGATTTTTTTATTGAAGGTGGCAGTACACCGAAAAACGATTTGCCCCCAATCCGCGAATGTTGCGAAATTCTAAAATAAAATTCTGCATGTTCAAAAGCAAAACAAACAAAACAGAAGAAAGAGCGACACACAACAACACAAATATTCATTTAGGGGAATTGAATGCAGTGGAAATCGATCGTACAAGAAATCTTGGGATTGCGACAACATTAAAAAACTACGTGTCGCTAAATGCAAATGTAAGCAGGATACTACTCAACGGCAGTTGGTCACCAGATTCATCCGTCATACCAGCCAATGGACTGTTTAACTACTGTGTACCTCTGAAGTATTTATTGGGATTTACTGAAGATTACAAGAAAATTCTTATAAATTCCAAACATGAACTCATATTGATCCGGAGCAGGACAGATGATAATGCCATTATATCACCCACAGATGTGGTGAAAATTGAAATTACCAAACTTCAATGGAGCATTCCGCATGTTACAGTATCCGATGATGAAAAGCTGCAACTATTTAAAATTATCGTTAGAGGTAGCCCGATACAAATACCGTTCCGCAGCTGGGATATATATGAGTATCCAGTACTACCGAAATCCACGCATCAAACCTGGTCAGTTAAGACTTCCACTCAACTGTAGAAACCGCGATTTATCATCTTAGCATTACAAAGTGATCGAAGGAACGACAAAACCAAAGATGCAAGCCAGTTTGATCACTGCCAACTTACCGATGTTACAGTTCGTTTGAACTCAGAATCATATCCCTATGATGATTTGAATTTAAAATTTGATTTCAATAGATACGCATTGCTGTATGACATGCATATAAAGTTTACACAATCATACTATGGTCATCAGTATCAGCCATTCCTCACATGGGAGAAGTTCAAAACCGATGCTCCGATTGCTGTCATTGATTGCTCAGATCAAACTGAAACAACAAAAACTGGACCTGTTGACATCTGAAAATATACCGGCTAATACAACAGCATATTGCCTGCTTCTACATGATCGAATAGTGGAATACAGTCCGCTGACAAGTGAAGTTAGAAAGTTAAATTAAGAAGATGGCTGTCATCGTACACGTGCAAGGATTCAAAACAAATCTCAATAAATTCATCACTAAAGAACTGGCAATTTTAAACAATGAAAACCAGATGCAGAACTTTATATTTCAACCACCGTTCAGATACAAAGATTTGACTTCAGCAAAAAGGGGCAATTAAAATGGCTTCAACACAATTTTCATAGATTCCGCTGGGATGATGGCTACATACCATATCACAACCTGTACACTATTGTTGAACCACTGCTTCGAAACAAAACCATATATGTAAAGGGAGCTGAAAAAGTTCATTGGATGCAGAAGATAGTTGGAGAGGGTGAAATCATTATCAACGTTGAAGATGAATACAACTGTGGAAAACTAATAGAGATTAACACAAAAGCACCATCTGGCCAAGTTCATATTGGACAATGTGCTATAAGAAGCACTTTGTAATAAGAAAGTTTAGTGGAAATAAAACAAATCTTTATAAAACATAAGACTTTTCAATACACACACCCCCGAACCCTCACTGACATCTTCTAGAATCTGTTCATGGTAATGTCATGTCTTGAAATACGAATAATGCTGATATCTACAACTTCCCTGCTAAGAAAACTTATTGAAGTGCAGTATTTGAAAACAGCAAAGCCATGATGACGTCATACGTGATATTTACAACTTCCCCGCTAATAGATGAAAAAAACAGACTAGGAGCAACATTTAATGTTTGACACCCAGAGCCCTCAGTGACATCTTCTTGAATCTGTTCATGTTTCATGACAGAAACAAATCTAGTAAATTGGCCCTATCTCCAGCTGCATCAGGAATTCTCGTCGGTGCATCCACTAGCTGATGCAAATTGAAAGATTCACAAAATAGTTCAACGAATCGGCCCGAAGGACTTGTGGTAGAAGAATGTCTGAGCCATGGCATGTTATGGACATTAAAATCGCCTGCCAGGATGATTTCGGAAGAGGAGGAGACAAAAAGCAGATGACCAATATTGTTGGAGATATTGTCAAATGCGGATACCGTGTCGACATCAGACATATTTGGGCTGCGATAAAGGAAGCACAAGTAGATGATGTGCCTAGGAAGCTTGAACCTAATCCAGATGTAATTAAACTCAGGATTGGCAGAAGGTGGAAAATCTTTTAGAATGGTAAAGGCCACATCATTCCGAATATATATTGCGATCCCCCTATGTGGAGAAAAAAGAGGCACTAAGCTATAACCAGGGACGTGATATTGATTAGAATCATCATCAGAAACGACCTTGGTTTCACCTAGCGCAAGAATTGCCGGATTTTTTTTATTGAAGGTGGCAGTACACCGAAAAACGATTTGCCCCCAATCCGCGAATGTTGCGAAATTCTAAAATAAAATTCTGCATGTTCAAAAGCAAAACAAACAAAACAGAAGAAAGAGCGACACACAACAACACAAATATTCATTTAGGGGAATTGAATGCAGTGGAAATCGATCGTACAAGAAATCTTGGGATTGCGACAACATTAAAAAACTACGTGTCGCTAAATGCAAATGTAAGCAGGATACTACTCAACGGCAGTTGGTCACCAGATTCATCCGTCATACCAGCCAATGGACTGTTTAACTACTGTGTACCTCTGAAGTATTTATTGGGATTTACTGAAGATTACAAGAAAATTCTTATAAATTCCAAACATGAACTCATATTGATCCGGAGCAGGACAGATGATAATGCCATTATATCACCCACAGATGTGGTGAAAATTGAAATTACCAAACTTCAATGGAGCATTCCGCATGTTACAGTATCCGATGATGAAAAGCTGCAACTATTTAAAATTATCGTTAGAGGTAGCCCGATACAAATACCGTTCCGCAGCTGGGATATATATGAGTATCCAGTACTACCGAAATCCACGCATCAAACCTGGTCAGTTAAGACTTCCACTCAACTGTAGAAACCGCGATTTATCATCTTAGCATTACAAAGTGATCGAAGGAACGACAAAACCAAAGATGCAAGCCAGTTTGATCACTGCCAACTTACCGATGTTACAGTTCGTTTGAACTCAGAATCATATCCCTATGATGATTTGAATTTAAAATTTGATTTCAATAGATACGCATTGCTGTATGACATGCATATAAAGTTTACACAATCATACTATGGTCATCAGTATCAGCCATTCCTCACATGGGAGAAGTTCAAAACCGATGCTCCGATTGCTGTCATTGATTGCTCAGATCAAACTGAAACAACAAAAACTGGACCTGTTGACATCTGAAAATATACCGGCTAATACAACAGCATATTGCCTGCTTCTACATGATCGAATAGTGGAATACAGTCCGCTGACAAGTGAAGTTAGAAAGTTAAATTAAGAAGATGGCTGTCATCGTACACGTGCAAGGATTCAAAACAAATCTCAATAAATTCATCACTAAAGAACTGGCAATTTTAAACAATGAAAACCAGATGCAGAACTTTATATTTCAACCACCGTTCAGATACAAAGATTTGACTTCAGCAAAAAGAGGCAATTAAAATGGCTTCAACACAATTTTCATAGATTCCGCTGGGATGATGGCTACATACCATATCACAACCTGTACACTATTGTTGAACCACTGCTTCGAAACAAAACCATATATGTAAAGGGAGCTGAAAAAGTTCATTGGATGCAGAAGATAGTTGGAGAGGGTGAAATCATTATCAACGTTGAAGATGAATACAACTGTGGAAAACTAATAGAGATTAACACAAAAGCACCATCTGGCCAAGTTCATATTGGACAATGTGCTATAAGAAACACTTTGTAATAAGAAAGTTTAGTGGAAATAAAACAAATCTTTATAAAACATAAGACTTTTCAATACACACACCCCCGAACCCTCACTGACATCTTCTAGAATCTGTTCATGGTGATGTCATGTCTTGAAATACGAATAATGCTGATATCTACAACTTCCCTGCTAAGAAAACTTATTGAAGTGCAGTATTTGAAAACAGCAAAGCCATGATGACATCATACGTGATATTTACAACTTCCCCGCTAATAGATGAAAAAAACAGACTAGGAGCAACATTTAATGTTTGACACCCAGAGCCCTCAGTGACATCTTCTTGAATCTGTTCATGTTTCATGACAGAAACAAATCTAGTAAATTGGCCCTATCTCCAGCTGCATCAGGAATTCTCGTCGGTGCATCCACTAGCTGATGCAAATTGAAAGATTCACAAAATAGTTCAACGAATCGGCCCGAAGGACTTGTGGTAGAAGAATGTCTGAGCCATGGCATGTTATGGACATTAAAATCGCCTGCCAGGATGATTTCGGAAGAGGAGGAGACAAAAAGCAGATGACCAATATTGTTGGAGATATTGTCAAATGCGGATACCGTGTCGACATCAGATATATTTGGGCTGCGATAAAGGAAGCACAAGTAGATGATGTGCCTGGGAAGCTTGAACCTAATCCAGATGTAATTAAACTCAGGATTGGCAGAAGGTGGAAAATCTTTTAGAATGGTAAAGGCCACATCATTCCGAATATATATTGCGATCCCCCTATGTGGAGAAAAAAGAGGCACTAAGCTATAACCAGGGACGTGATATTGATTAGAATCATCATCAGAAACGACCTTGGTTTCACCTAGCGCAAGAATTGCCGGATTTTTTGATTGAAGGTGGCAGTACACCGAAAAACGATTTGCCCCCAATTCGCGAATGTTGCGAAATTCTAAAATAAAATTCTGCATGTTCAAAAGCAAAACAAACAAAACAGAAGAAAGAGCGACACACAACAACACAAATATTCATTTAGGGGAATTGAATGCAGTGGAAATCGATCGTACAAGAAATCTTGGGATTGCGACAACATTAAAAAACTACGTGTCGCTAAATGCAAATGTAAGCAGGATACTACTCAACGGCAGTTGGTCACCAGATTCATCCGTCATACCAGCCAATGGACTGTTTAACTACTGTGTACCTCTGAAGTATTTATTGGGATTTACTGAAGATTACAAGAAAATTCTTATAAATTCCAAACATGAACTCATATTGATCCGGAGCAGGACAGATGATAATGCCATTATATTACCCACAGATGTGGTGAAAATTGAAATTACCAAACTTCAATGGAGCATTCCGCATGTTACAGTATCCGATGATGAAAAGCTGCAACTATTTAAAATTATCGTTAGAGGTAGCCCGATACAAATACCGTTCCGCAGCTGGGATATATATGAGTATCCAGTACTACCGAAATCCACGCATCAAACCTGGTCAGTTAAGACTTCCACTCAACTGTAGAAACCGCGATTTATCATCTTAGCATTACAAAGTGATCGAAGGAACGACAAAACCAAAGATGCAAGCCAGTTTGATCACTGCCAACTTACCGATGTTACAGTTCGTTTGAACTCAGAATCATATCCCTATGATGATTTGAATTTAAAATTTGATTTCAATAGATACGCATTGCTGTATGACATGCATATAAAGTTTACACAATCATACTATGGTCATCAGTATCAGCCATTCCTCACATGGGAGAAGTTCAAAACCGATGCTCCGATTGCTGTCATTGATTGCTCAGATCAAACTGAAACAACAAAAACTGGACCTGTTGACATCTGAAAATATACCGGCTAATACAACAGCATATTGCCTGCTTCTACATGATCGAATAGTGGAATACAGTCCGCTGACAAGTGAAGTTAGAAAGTTAAATTAAGAAGATGGCTGTCATCGTACACGTGCAAGGATTCAAAACAAATCTCAATAAATTCATCACTAAAGAACTGGCAATTTTAAACAATGAAAACCAGATGCAGAACTTTATATTTCAACCACCGTTCAGATACAAAGATTTGACTTCAGCAAAAAGAGGCAATTAAAATGGCATCAACACAATTTTCATAGATTCCGCTGGGATGATGGCTACATACCATATCACAACCTGTACACTATTGTTGAACCACTGCTTCGAAACAAAACCATATATGTAAAGGGAGCTGAAAAAGTTCATTGGATGCAGAAGATAGTTGGAGAGGGTGAAATCATTATCAACGTTGAAGATGAATACAACTGTGGAAAACTAATAGAGATTAACACAAAAGCACCATCTGGCCAAGTTCATATTGGACAATGTGCTATAAGAAACACTTTGTAATAAGAAAGTTTAGTGGAAATAAAACAAATCTTTATAAAGCATAAGACTTTTCAATACACACACCCCAGAACCCTCACTGACATCTTCTAGAATCTGTTCATGGTGATGTCATGTCTTGAAATACGAATAATGCTGATATCTACAACTTCCCTGCTAAGAAAACTTATTGAAGTGCAGTATTTGAAAACAGCAAAGCCATGATGACGTCATACGTGATATTTACAACTTCTCCGCTAATAGATGAAAAAAACAGACTAGGAGCAACATTTAATGTTTGACACCCAGAGCCCTCAGTGACATCTTCTTGAATCTGTTCATGGTGATGTCATATTGTGAAATTCGAATGGTGCTGATGTCTACAACTTCCCTGCTAATGAGAGTTACGCAGCACACCACATTACTAATTACCAATTAGCTAATTACCAACCAAGCTGCTAATTTCCAATTAGTAATTATGTAATTGCCAATTAGCTAATTGTTGGAACAAATGTCGATAATATCTCGAAAACCAAAGTCCGTAGAGGATTTCTGATGAAAATTTGGGCACCCTCCCACCTCACACCGCCAAGAATCCATTTCCAAGAACAAAAATAACTTGAATTATTAAGACGCTAATATCTCGAAAACCAGAGCCCGTAGAGGTTTTCTGATGAAAATTTCATTACCCCCCCCCCCCTCCCTATCTTTATTATCCCACCCACATACAACTGTTCTAGAATCCATTGGCATGAACAAAAATTTCCTACTATTAACTTTAATTGTTAGTAATATTAGTTCAAAACCAAAAGCTTACATTTAGGCGCTCAAGAAAAATCATAATAAAAATGCCTACATTTAGGTGCACCTCATATCTATCCAAGAAAACCATAGTACCGGGCATGCTGGTAGTGCCGGCTAATGCCGCTAGAGCGCAGTCAAGACCAAATGCCACATCCCGGAGGATGCTGGTAGTTCCGGTTAATCCCGCTAAGGCTCAGTCGAGACTCAATGGTGCATCCAAGCAACAATGGTGTATCCAAGACGCAAACCTACATTAGCTTGTGCTCAAACCACCTAGCGATGGTGGTGCCATCTGTGGCGGAACCCTGGAAGCTAAAACAGTGCTCCAAAACCGGCATAGCGTAACTACTAGTGATCATGCTCTATGATATTCGATATCTAAAATAGATCACGGCTGCTTGAGATGTTAAGAAATATAAAGTAATGGAAATTAAAGCCTTATCAGAAAATTTTCGATGTAGGTGTGTATATGTGTATTGAAAAGTCTTAGGTTTTACGAAAAATGGTTTTTTTTTTCAATAAAATTTCTTTTTGGGTGGGTTAAATGTGAAGATTTGATGAACTATGATATCAATGTGGGGTGATGCTAATATAGTATGATATGACGACTTAGATGAGTACTGAAAGTTGTATGGGTACAGTAGGAGTCTTTTCATCAAATTTTTGGTGATAAGGTGTAATGGCATGACCTTGTTAGCCTAGCCTGAAAGTGGTTTGAGCAGCCACATCTGAAAAAAATCACATATTATGATTAAAAAAGCTTCATGATATATATCAAAAGTGATACCAACGGATTACATAAGGAAAACAGGTTTACTTAATCTGCAAACAAGAAATTTGACTGAAAGCGACACCAGATGTGAGCAATAATCATTCTTACTTCAATTATCACTCTTAAGCGACGTGTGCCGCAGAAAATATATAAAGGCTAGTCCAAAATATGCATTGTAAATAAAAATTGTATTATGGTTATAATGCCATTTATTGAAATAATTTATTTTAACTGTATTATAGATTAAGTCTAAAGTCTTTTTTCTTTAGTTCAGGAAAGCCAAGATTTCATAGATATAGACTGATCATTATAAAGAATATTCCTTATGCCTTTAGACCAACGTGGCTTTAGATAGTTCCTTGTGCATCATTTTCACAAATAAAATCTCTCCGTGTTTACTTTTTGCTATTTTTGTTGCAATATTCTGATTTTTCGAACTATTGGTAGGGGACAGTCGACACGTTTTTGGATGGAAAACTTTCTTCTTTATTTCTAGAAAGCATCGATTTCATAGATGTAGACTGAGCCTTATATGAATATTCTTTACGACTTTCGTCCGTAGGCTTTAGAAGGTTTATAATATACTTAGAACTCATGTTGAAATTATTGCGTAATTATCTTTCCAAGAAACAGTGGTCTGTTTGGGTAAGGAGCAAAAGATCAACTTAAAAACAAGTTATAAAACTATTATATATATGTATTTGACAGATGGTTTTGGAGGCAGCAATTTGTCCTTGAGCTGTGACGTTACCTTTACCTTTGAAAGCGAAATTGTCTGCTCTTGAGTTCACTTGGATGATGAGTAGTGCAACTTGTATGGGAGATTATAATTAGCTGTGAGTAAACAGTAAAAGTAATTACGCTATACAGGTTCTGGCTCACTTTTTCCATACAAAAAGTGGCAACTTTTTTCCCAAACTGTTTTTGACGGTTCTGGGGAGGGGGAGGGGGGCTGAAGCCGCTTTTGTACTGAAAATTTGATATCATCTAGAAGTTTTCTTTTAGGAGGATACTGTACCCAACAACAACAACCTATGTAGGTAGGTATGTTGACTTGGATATGTCCGTCTTCAGGCCGATAATCAAATTCACATAGCCGAAGAGTGTAAACAAAATCGCAGCTGAGTGATGTAAATAAAATCGAATAATGCAAGCAAAATTCGCACTAATTAATATTAGTAATAATTCCTAGGATATTTTTTGTTCATGCCAGTACTAATGGCTAGGGGTATTAGTGATCTTACCTTCTCGATGTAATTAATATCAGTAGCTGAAAAAAAGCAACAACAAAAATAACCTAAATTGTAGATTAAAGATTTAATGATATTAATCTGTAGGCATCTTTTATGAACAAGATGGCACCATGTGATGATATATCTAAAAATAGATCAGGCGAAGGTGGTTGGGATGAATGTAGGTAGGTATGTTGACTTTGCCTAATTTTGCTCTTCAAGTGTAATGATTAAAATTTCGTTTCTTGCATAGATATATTCGAACAGCCGAGTAATGTAAACAAATTCCTCTAAAGCATTATCATCCGAAATGGTGTTCTATCAGGAAGGAAGAAACAGTTGATAATAGTGAAGACAGTGGTACTATAAGCTGAAAGCTTTGGTGGATGGTATTTAGCATGACATAATTCTAGTAGGATATGGAAGCTTTGCTGAAGGCCGTGGCGATGGTCGAGAGTGGTTAGTGTTATTTACTTATTTTTAAATCTCACCATGAAAGCATTAGGTTGGTTGGGAGCAGGGTACGTAAAAGCTCGCTCGCGAGCGGCTCTCGAAAGAGCGTTCCAGAAAACCTCTTTGTAAAATAGCTCCCGCTCCCGAGCCGGAGCCCAAAAATTTTTACTTAAGAGCTCTCGCTCGCGAGCTGGAGCCAAAAAAAATTTCCTACAGGCTCTCGCTCGTGAGCCCGAGCCGTTAAATCCATTATACCGCTCCAGCTATTCATCATTATATATACATATATTATATATATATATATATATTTACTGTGTTACTCAATCGGTGTAATTTTAGAGTTAGGGATATATGAAAAAAAAAGCTTTTACGAAAGCTGATTAAATCAAATTTATGACATGTGTTAATCAGGTACGCGTAAGTAACAAAAACCTTTTCTTTAATTCTTGGTAAATTATATATATTAGTATCTTCTTTTTTCATTTAATCAATACACACAACTATAGTTTAAAAAATAGAAAGTTAAAAAATACGAAATATAACATAGTGAATTCTTATTCCATAAATGAGGAGTCGGAACTGTATAATTAATGGCTCGCGCTCGCGAGCCGGTGTTATTTAACGGCTTCGGCCGCGAGAGTTACATATCCAACACCGGAAACAATTCAGACACTGTCCTTCAGCAACATTTCCCACGAAACCATATAAATTCATTCCCATAGCTCCATATCCACTTTTCTGGAAATAAGAAACTTTTATTTTTCAAGTCAACTCGAAACTTTTGTTTGTCTGAAAATATGATTAGTTGCATTTTTGTAAAAGGTAGCAAGTAGAATAATTAGATCATAAAAGTGAGTTCTCGGTAGAATATTGTGACGAAAAGTACGGAATAAAAATCTATTAAACAAAATTGAATCTTTTATTTTTTTTAATTTATTAAATTGTAATAATCTTAACTGGCGCAGTCGGTAGGATACTAAAAAGTATCCACGGTCAATTGCTAAATTAATTACTTGTGTCGCGAAAATTATAACGACGGATTATCGTGAATAAATTTCGTATACCAACGGTTTATTGGTAGCAGTGCACAAGTGGTCCAATTGATCACAAGTAAATAAAATATAAAAGGTGAACACAAGTGCAAGGTTCCAATCGCAAAATCTATCGAAGGATTATCGACAGAATCAGCAGAATAATCAACCCTTAACTTGGTGGGTTTCAACCCTTTAGTTCCCAAAGGACCTACATTAAAGTACACACCATATCCAGCATACTTTATTGAGGATACCATTGTCATTTTCACGAAGGATTATCGTAAAATTAGAATGATAAAATCATTTATTATAATGTTACTGTAAGTCAAATATATTCATTTATTAGTTTCTTTTATTGCAAGTCAACTATATTCATATATTGCTTTAATTTTATTAAATGCCAAATATTTTTAAGAAAAAGTTACCTTATTTAAGGAAAAAACCTTATGACAATATTAATATCTCAAGCGATTCCGGTGAAAGTGTTGATAATCTAGATTTAATTAATTGTGAAAATAAATTTAACCTTAACAGTGTAATTAGTGAAAATAGTACTGACGAAATTGAATACAAAACAGACCCCTTGACCCCAACTAGTGATTGCGAACAAGATTTAAATAATATTAATAGTTCAATTAAAGTAGAATCATATTCCGGATCTACACAATCTTATATAGTACTAAACGAAGAAAATCTTGATAAAGTCAAAAGTGATATATTGAAATCTTCGGAACTTGTCTGTAATAATTTCATTGACTCAACTGCAAAAATGTCTAACGAAAATAATGCTTCCGTCTCAGCTGAATTAAATTCAGAAAACGAGCGACAGCCTCCTCCAACACCTAGTGAAATTCTCAGTAATCTAAGAGTTCCAGACGCAATTAAAGATTTACCGGTATTCGACGGTAATCACAGATTGCTCTACGATTTCATCAATAATGTAGAGGAAATACTCACATTGATTGTAGGAATCGATGGGACTGCATATTGTAGAATTTTGCTAAGAGCCATAAGGAACAAAATCCAAGGCTCCGCAAACGAAGTGCTAAATATGTACGGCACACCACTTTTGTGGACTGAAATAAAAAAGAATCTCATACTCCATTACTCTGACAAGCGTAATGAGACCTCCCTCATCAAAGATTTACACAATCTGAAACAAAATAATAAAACGGCCGAACAATTTTACAGTGAAATAATCGAAATTTTATCGACTATCACTAATCACATAAAAATTCATGAAACAAATCCTGTTGTAATTCAAGCCAAACGAGAATTACATTCCGAGATGTGTCTCAATGTATTCCTAACCGGATTGAAAGAACCCCTGGGATCAATTATAAGAGCTATGAAACCAAGTACCATGGCTCAAGCATTCTCATTTTGTATCAAGGAACAAAACATATCCTATATGAGATCTAACTACCAACTAATGAACAGACATATACCAAACCAAAGAACTTCAAAACCAATCTTCAACTCAGTTCAACCATTTAGATCTCAGCAAGTATTTCAACAACCAATCCAATTTCACAGATCAATAAATGATCAAAGAAATTATCAACAACAAAAAGCTCAGTATCAGAGTCAGCCTTCACCATACCGCCATCAACAACGAACTTTCCACCCCCAACAAAACAACCTACCACCTCCGGAACCAATGGATTGGTCAGGAATAACTCGATCTAGACAATCATTCCAAAATCAAAGGAATTTTAATCCAGCACCGAATAATTTCTTTAGAACCAACAAATCACCCATCACAAGTAACAGAGAAATTCATAATTTTTCAGAACAGAATTTTCCAAGACCATCTAATGATAATCGCGAAGATCCCAGTAACTACTCTGAAGTGATATCAGGGAACAGTTATCAAAGACAACTTGACCAATTTTATAATCATGATCAAAGTTATACAAATGTTGAACAATCAAACGAAATAGATGATTCAAATTTTCTTCTCGATGCCTCGATAGACAAATCGGCTACCTAGATATCAACAAACACGGTTTTATTCTTCCTTATATACAGATATCCTCACCTAACGGAAAACCCCTGAAGTTCCTAATTGACACAGGAGCTTCATCCTCCTTTATTAATCCAGAACATGTTCATCCAGCTAATGTTGTGACTATCAAACCCACTTTTATTACAACGATACTAAATACCCATAAAATAGATAAACAAGTAACTCTACCGAATTTTGTAGAATTCAAGCAAGCTGGATATATGCGATTTTTAATATTTCGATTCCATAACTATTTCGATGGCCTGTTAGGTCTAGACATTCTTACATCTCTTGCTGCAAAAGTAGACTTAGAACATAAAATCTTAATTACTAAGAATTCAACAAATTCTCTTCACTTCAAACCAAATTTCGCATCCAGTAAATACATTATATCCGGAAACTCCAAAACTATCGTTAAATTGCCCGTAGACGTTCAATATGGCGATATCTATATACAATCAACGCAACTAAAACCAAATTTGCTACTATCCGAAGGAATCTATCGAGCAGACAATTGGTACAGCTCAGTTGAAGTAATTAATAATTCCATTGTAGATACAACTCTTTTTCTCGAGCAACCATTAAAGGTTAACCTTTTCAACAATAAAGATTTTATTGAGTTAAACAATTTCAATATCTGTTCCGATAGTCAAAACTACAACCCAATTACCGTAAATGATATTACGAACCTAATTCGTGCTTCACATCTAAATCAAGAAGAGAAGAAAATTCTTTTTAAAATATGTCGAGAGTACGAAGATATATTTTTCAAGGACCACCAAAAGCTTACATTTACCAACCAAATAAAACACAACATAAGGACCACAGATGACATCCCAATCCATACAAAATCATACAGATATCCATACATACATAAAAAAGAAGTGCAATCTCAAATCGAACAAATGTTGGATCAAGGTATAATAAGACCCAGTTATTCACCTTGGAGTTCACCGATTTGGATTGTTCCGAAGAAAAAGGATGCCAGTGGCAAGCAAAAATGGCGTCTCGTGATAGATTACCGTAAACTTAATGAAAAGACAATAAGCGATAGATACCCATTACCAAACATAAATGAGATATTGGACAAATTGGGAAAGTGTATGTATTTCACAACAATCGATCTCGCAAGTGGCTTCCACCAGATCGAGATGAACCCCTGCGATATTGAAAAAACGGCCTTTACAGTAGAAGGCGGACATTACGAATACGTTAGAATGCCGTTCGGGTTGAAAAACGCACCTTCTACCTTCCAACGAGTAATGGACCATATTCTCAAAGACATACAGGGTAAAATTTGTCTAGTGTACCTAGACGACATTATTGTTTTTTCCACATCCCTTCAAGAACATGCCGAAAACCTCAGAAAAGTATTTAACAGACTACGCGAAGCAAACTTAAAGGTCCAACTCGATAAGTCAGAGTTCCTACATAGAGAAATAGCATTTTTGGGGCACATTGTTACTAACGAAGGCGTCAAACCCAATCCAGACAAAATAAAATCCATAAAAAACTTTCCTATACCCCGAAATCAAAAGGAAATTAAGTCTTTCTTGGGTTTATTAGGTTACTACCGTAAATTTATTAAAGACTTCGCAAAACTTACCAAACCCCTGACAGAATGTTTAAAAAAGGGTAAAACAATAGAACTGAACGAAAGATATGTAAAAACATTTGAAATTTGTAAAGAAATTCTAATAAACGATCCCATATTACAATATCCGGATTTTTCAAAACAATTCATATTAACTACAGACGCAAGTAATTATGCCATAGGAGCAGTGTTATCTCAAGGATCCATAGGCAGTGACAGACCAATATGTTACGCAAGTAGAACTTTGACCAGTTCCGAAATCAATTATTCAACTATTGAAAAGGAGCTTCTTGCCATAGTTTGGGCAACCAAATACTTTCGCCCATATCTATTTGGTCGCAAATTTAAAATTGTGACAGATCACAAACCTTTATCATGGCTTATGAGTCTTAAGGACCCAAACTCTAAGTTAGTACGCTGGAGATTGAAACTCGAGGAGTTTGACTATGAAATATCCTACAAAAAAGGTAAACAAAATTCTAACGCCGACGCATTAAGTCGAATAAGACTAAGCAATGAAGATACACAAAACAAAATAGAATTCAACCTCAACGAATTAACTCCCAATAACCTTGACCATGATGGTATCTCTACAATACATTCCGCAAATGAAAATCTTGATGATCACATCCCAATATCAGAACGCCCTCTAAATGAATTCAATCTGCAACTCATTCTCGAAATTTCTGATAAAACTCCCGAAAAATCGACTGAAGTGATATTCAAGAACAAACAAAGACGCACAATTCGTAGTCTAAATCATTCAGAAGAAAGTATAACCAACATCTTCAAGGAATACTTACCACCAAACAAGCTTACCGCCGTATATACTGACGATGATACTTTTAGAATGGTACAGTCCGTCTATTCTAAATATTTCTCTAGAAGTAAGTTATTTAAGCTAATTCGTTGCACGGACATATTGACTGACATCACGGATAATGACGAACAAGATAAATTAATTAGCGATTACCATACAAATAATAATCATCGTGGAATTAACGAAACGTTGTTACACTTGAAGCGGAACTACTACTTCCCATTCATGAAAGTCAAAATAACTAAGACTATCAATAATTGCGATAAATGTCAGACTTTAAAGTACGACAGAAATCCTCCTAAACTGCAGTTCGAAAAACCAGAATCCCCGGAAAAACCCTTAGACATCATCCATGTAGACATTTACACAATCAATGCTAAACAAATCCTAACTATCATTGACAAATTTTCAAAATTCGCAGCAGCGTATACGCTACCAGCACGGAACAGTTTAAACATAGTCAAATCAATAAAACATTTCATAAGCCTTCACGGCATTCCAAAAAACCTAATCTCCGATCAAGGATCAGAATTTACGGCTAACCTATTTAAAGATTTTTGCAAACAATATAATATAGAACTCCATTTTACATCTTTCCAACAAACAAGCAGTAATTCCCCCGTAGAACGTTTGCATTCTACCCTAACAGAAATTTATCGAATAATTTGTAATAAACAAAAAGAAAATGACCATGATGATATGTTAAATGAAACCTTAATCACTTATAATAATGCGATTCATTCAGCCACCAAATTAACTCCTTACGAACTCTTCTATGGAAGGCCATATAAATTTTTTGATAATATAAACTTTAACTCCGAGCATGAATACCTTCGAAAATTAAACAATTTTCAAGCCACATTATACCCATCCATTAGGAATAAAATGGAGGAAAAGATAAATAAAAACTTGGAAAAACTAAATAAAGACAGACAAAGTCCGATAGAATTCAAAGAAAATGAGTCAATTTTTAGAAAAGAAAGTAGACGTAATAAGTTAACTCCAAGATTCAAGAAATTTAGAATTAAAAAGAATAATAAAGTAACAGTAATTACTCATGAAAATAAGAAGTTACATAAGTCAAGAATAAAGAAAAGAAAACGATATTTACAGGATACTAGTAACGAACGGACAGAAACTGGAAATTCACGACCTGAACAACAACCACGGACTTCTACCAATGAAACTAGGACAAGCCAGGACGGTACAGACTTATAAAAATCTAATCCATATAATTAAACTAGATAATTATGTTAAAAATTTAGACAAAATTAGAAGCTCATTAGATGTTATAAATAATAACGATGAAATTAAAGACATTATAGAAATAACAAAAATTAAATTTAAAGAGTTAGAGCAAAAATTGCACACACTTCTACCAAATTATAGAACTAGGAGAGGGTTGATTAATGGTATAGGATCATTGATAAAATTTGTTACTGGTAATATGGATGCAGACGATGCATTAAAATTAAATAAAGAAATAGAAGCTATTCAGTTTAACCAAAACGATCTTAAAAACGAATTAAATAAACAGATCAAAATTAATAATCAAATGGTAGAAAGATTTGATAATATATCAAATCACATAAATGTACAGAAAGAAACGATAGAGAAATTTTTGAATGTATATCATAATTCAATAAAAAATAAAATAAGAACAGAAGAAGAATCGCTCAAGTATGTACAATATACAAATCGTATAAATTATAATATAGACTTATTGGATAGCCATTTAACTAATATCGCAGAAGCAATAATGCTTGCCCGATTAAACATTATTTCAAAGCAAATTTTAAGTCCTAATGAACTATATGAAATTCATAATTATTTTCAAAATCAATCAGTTACTGTTAGTTCAGACGAACAAATTTATGAGTTTCTTGGTTTGCAAACGTATTATAATGACACAAATATTATTTTTAATATTCAGATCCCAGTAATTTCTAACAATACGTATTCCTTTTTCCACTTAATCCCGCTTCCAATTAACGAAACACTTACCGTAATTACAAAATCCTATGCTATACTTAATGATTTCAACATTCAGTACTTTGATGAACCATGCCCACTAATAGAAGGAGTCTATTACTGCAAAGAAATCATCAATACACCAGAAGTAAATGAACCTGCATGCATAGCCAACATAATAAGGAATGAACCAGCAAATTGCAACCTACTAAAGGGATCTAAAATCAGTACCGTATACCAACCAGAGCCAAACTACGTTTTATGCATTAATATCCCCAGTACAACGATGACATCAACCTGCGGACTTTCACGGAACCAGATCAACGGAACAGCATTAATTCATTTCCAAAACTGCAATATCAAAATAAATGATATTGTATATGAAAGCAAGACGAGCATTTACTGGAACGAAATCCTTATATACCCTTCTATGTTCAGCCAAATAAATGCGTCCACAACCATCGAGGATCTCAACTTGGAAAAACTAAAAACTTACCACTTCGAAAATAGACAAGAAATTGATCTTCTTAAAATCAAATCAACATACAAGGATTCTACATCATATAGCCTTATAGCAATAATTTGTATTCTCATAGGACTTTTCGCGTTTAAAAAGTTAAGACAGAACTGCAACCAGGGACCAGAAAAACAACATACAGAAACCTCTTCTAAGGATGTAAGATCTGAAAAGATCATCGAAGCTCCTGCAAAAGAAAATTCAAGGATTCAGTTTCTTTGGCCGTCGCTTCACACCAAGGGGGGAGGAGTTACATATCCAACACCGGAAACAATTCAGACACTGTCCTTCAGCAACATTTCCCACGAAACCATATAAATTCATTCCCATAGCTCCATATCCACTTTTCTGGAAATAAGAAACTTTTATTTTTCAAGTCAACTCGAAACTTTTGTTTGTCTGAAAATATGATTAGTTGCATTTTTGTAAAAGGTAGCAAGTAGAATAATTAGATCATAAAAGTGAGTTCTCGGTAGAATATTGTGACGAAAAGTACGGAATAAAAATCTATTAAACAAAATTGAATCTTTTATTTTTTTTAATTTATTAAATTGTAATAATCTTAACTCGAGCGAGAGCGTTTAAAAAAAATTTTTTTGGGCTCCCCCTCGCGAGCAAGTATTTAAAAATTTTTTTTTGGCTCCGGCTCACGAGCAAGGAGCTGGGAGCCGCATCAGGAGACGTATCAGGAGCCGCCTTTTTAAAGTTGCAGGTGGGATCCTCAAATAAATGATAGTACTGCAGAGTTATCCATTTGAGAACCTTTTTCACATAGCCCAACAGCTGCTTCATTACTCTAGATATCCATAGGCCCAGGAACCTAGAATAGGGTGGCCTTATGCTATATAGGTATAGGCTATAGCTTTACCCAAAACAAAGCCGGATACCATTTTCTGAAATCAGTTCTAGGTGAAAACATATCCTATAATGTTTACATAATACATAGTGGTAAAAGAAAATTTTATAAGGATTTGGTAACAGTATGTTCTATCCAGAATCTAATAAACAGGGAAAATTTATATAAAAAAATGGTATGTTATATATTATAAAATCAAAGTGGCAAAAAGAGAATTGCATGATAATTTAGTTAGTGGTTAGTGTCTTCTTGAAAGTGAGACTGTTAAAATGAATAGCGAGGAGTTTATAAGAGCATATAATAACGTTTTTCTCGATGAGCATCAGAAACTAATTCAAGAATGCTATAACTTTTTAAAATTATATAAAAGTATTGAGAAAGTCGAGTCAAAATGTTATGAGCACCATGAAAGCTGGGCCTGGGCAAGAGATGATTCAACGGGTGGATCAATATGAGTTTATTGCTGAAAATATTGATAAACTTAATACAAGGGATTACCTAGAAGATAATCAATTCAATTTACCGGTCATGAATAAAACACTTCCTGCTCTAATGAATGATGAGCTGAACGGGAAAACAATGACCGAATTTGCAGGCTTGCGATCGAAACTGTACAGTCTAGGTGTGAACGATGTTAAAACTGTAAAAAAGGCGAAAGGCATAGAGACAAATGTAGTCCAGAGGCATATTAATTTCTAAGATTACGTCGAAGGCTTGAATAACCAACGGGTATAAACTGCAAAGCAGAACTGCATATGATCACATAACGTCTACACTGTCAGCCAAAAAAAGATAGCATTGGTGGAACAACTGATACTCTACCATGGGAGCATTACACTATTTCATCATAACAGCAAGCAGCAGACGCAGAAAACATAGTCAAAGGTTGGTTAAGATAGTATTGTAAATAAAACTTTATTATAGTTAAAATACCATTTAATAAAATAATTTGCTTTAATTATATTATAGCCTAAGATATACATTACTTTAAAATAAAAAAGTATTATTACAGTTATAGGTAAATCGATTTAAGGAAGTCCACCCATAGAATGATACACTAACAATTAAATGTTAATACTTTTCATTTTATAATAAATCAATAACGAGCGTGAGGAAAACCTTTGAAATGTGGGCTTGACGATGGCCTCCCGCGTCGCCTTGAAACCGGAAAGGCGTCTGAAACTTAACCATGATCCGGAAGTGTGTCTTGTATCCTAAAACTTTGATTCCCTATAATCAAACACATCTCAGGGGATTCCATATAGCTTTTCAAGATACGTCTGATAACAGCTCAACAGCTCTCTAAATAGGTCTGATAACAGCTTAACAGCTTTTCGAATAGATCTGATAACAGCTTCTAAATAGGTCAGGTAATAGCTAAACAGCTTTTCGAACAGGTCTGATAACAGCTTTTAAAATAGCTTTGATGATAGATTGACAGCTTTTTTAACAGGACTGATAACAGCTTTTCAAACAGCTTTTAATAACAATTTAAGAGCTTTTAAACAGTTCATATAAGAGCTTAATACGTTTTCATACAGCTCTGAGAACAGCTTATCAGTTTTTAAACAGGTCAGATAACAGTTAAATAGCTTTTCGAACAGGTCTAATAACAGGTTAACAGCATTTAAAAAGAACAAATAACGGATAAGCAGCTTTCCAAACAGGTCTGACAACAGCTTAACAGCTTTTTAAACAGCTCTGATAACAGCTTAACAGCTTTTCAACAGATCAGATAACAGCTTAATAGCTTTTCAAACAGCTCTGATAACAGCTTAACAGCTTTTCCAACATAGGTCAGATAGTCAGATAAAAGCTTAACAGCTTTTCAAACAGCTCTGATAATAGCTTAACAGATTTTATACAGGTCAGATAACAGCTGAACGGCCTTTCAAAGAGGTCTGATAACAGCTTAACAGCTTTTAAACAGGTCACATAACAGCTTAACAGCTTAGCTGCTTTTAAGCAGGTCAGATAAGAGCTAAACAGCTTTTAGAACAGGTCTGATAACAGCCTAACAGCTTTTAAACAAGTGAGATAACAATAAACAGCTTTTCGAACAGGTCTTATAATAGCTCAACAGTAGTTGTTCTATACCATTTCTGGGCCACTTTTTCCATACAAAAAGTGTGCGGAAATTTCCAACTATTTTTGAGAGTTCTGGATCACTAATGGTTCTGGGTAGGGAGGAAGGTATTTCTGCGGCCGCTTTTGTACTGAAAATTTGACATCTTGTGGAGGAGTGGGAAGCTTTATTGGTGGAGGTTGCTGGTTAAGTTTGATGTGGTCTTGGAGGCTACAATTTGACCCTCCTGTCCGGGTACTGGAGATTGGCTGAGAGCTTTAGTGGCAGTATCTGATACAATAACTAGGATTGTCTGGGGTGTGTTGGAGTGGGCTACGTTACCTGTACCAAGGCTTGAGTAGAATGTATGCGGCTTAGGTAATGATATGAAATACCCTATGTTAATTTATATTGGGGCTATATACTTGTCAGCTTGTACCAAGGCTTGAGTAGAATGTGTGAGGCTTAGGTAATGATATGAAATACCCCGTGGGAATTTATATTGGGGCTATATACTTGTCAGCTTGAGTTTGGTGTTAGTTCTTTACTTTAGTATGAGTGCCTGTGGTTTGTTGTGCTGGGCCACTCGGTGGCTGAGGAAACATTACCCAAGGCAAGGGTGGATGTGTGCAGCTGTGTATTTATGTGGATAAGAAATGTTGTGAGATTCCCTAAGTGAATTAGTGTAATTAGTATTAGTAATAATTCAAGTTAACCTTACAATATGCCAATAGATTCTAGAAGGTGTCAGTGGGTGTGTTAGTTCTAGAAGTGGACAAAATTTTCGTCAGAAATCCGCCACAGGCTATGAGTTTCGATATATTAGCGATCTTATCTTTGCAGTTATAATAAGTAGTAGTAATAATTCAAGTTAACCCTAGGATATTTTTTGTTCATGCTATAGTATTAGTACTAGGGGGCAAAATTTTCAACAGAAAACCTCTATGGTTCGATATGTGTGCGATCTTACTATCTCAGGTGTAATTAATATTAGTAGCTGAAAAAAAAGCAACAACAAATGTACAACCTTTGTTGTGGATTAAAGATTTGATGATATTAATCTGAAGGTACCTTTGATAAACAAGATTGCACCATGTAGCCATATATCTAAAAACAGATCAGGCGAGGCTGTTTGGGGTAAATGTAGGTAGATATGTTGGCCTAGATATGTAATGGAAATAAGTAAATGCTTAATTTTGCTCTTCAGGTGTAATGCTTCAAATTTGATTCCTTGCATAAACAAATTCTCACAGTTCAGTAAAGTAAACAAATTCCCAGACGAATAATGTAAACAAATTCGCACAGCAGCCGAGTAAAGTAATCAAGTTGAGCGATTTATGAAAGATTCCTAATTCCTTTAGCTGAAAACAACAACAACTGATATTAATCTGTAGGATATGATGAGTAGTGGAAGTTATAATTGAAAATTTTTTTGCTGAAAAAAAAAAAGAAAAAAAAACAACAACTATAACGTAAGTTGTGGATTAAAAATAGATCACGGCTGCTTCGGATGTTAAGAAACATGAAGTAATGGAAATTGAAGCCTTATCAGAAAATTTTCGATGTAGGTGTGTGTATGTGTATGTATTGAAAGTTTTTAGGTTTTATGAAAAACTGTTTTTTTTTTATTTTCAATAAAATTTTTTTTTTGAGCAGGTTAAATATAAAGCTTTGATCACCTATGATATGAATGAGGGGTGATACCAATATAGTATGATATGTTGACTTAGATGAGTAGTGAAAGTTGTATGGGTATAGTAAACGAGTTCTCATCAATTTTTGGTGGTAAGGTGTAATGGCATGACCAGTGTTAAAACATGAAATCTTTCTAAAGGAACTTGTTAGCCTAGCCTGAAAGTGGTTTGAGAAGCCACATCTGAAAAAATTACGTATTATCATTAGCTTGAGAGTGGGTTAATTAAAAGCATTAACGAGCTATCATATAAATGTAGGATGATATAGCGTATTAGATGAGAAATATAAATTAGTAAAATTTTCGGTGGCCAAGTGTAATGAGCTTGAAATATAATATAACTTCTTGCGTAAACAAATGCATTCAAATAAAATAAACAAATTGATTTATGTTTTTTTGTGTCTAGGGCAGGAATGTAGCAGAGTTATTTACCCTTACATCATAGTTCACATGAAGCTGATAATAATATGATAATTTTATCCTCATACTATTAGATTGAGCACATATTTTCTAAGCATTACGTTGAGCGTGGGTTTAGTTAAAAGTTTTGATGAAAGAAGGTGGTGTTATGATATTAATGTAGTATGATATGTTGTCTTAGATGAGTAGTGGAAGTTATCAGCAATATCGCTTCATACTTATCTCTCTAAAGCATCATCCGAATGGTGTTGTATGCAGGAAGATATAACTGATAATCCTTCAAGCCTATAGTGAAGACCGTGGTGGAGGTTGAGCGCAGGTACTGTCAGATGTGTATATATTAATTGTGTTGTATATTAATCTAGTAGGATATGAAAGCTTTAGTGAATAGCGTAGAAGAGGATAGTGTTGTGTGTTTACCTTTAAATCTTAAGTTGGGTTGAGAGTGGGTTAAATTAAAAGCATTGATGATAGAAGATAGTGGTATGATATTAAGTAATGGAAACTGTATGGGAGCAGTAAAGGAATAATTTTTTGGTTGTCAGGTGTAATGGCTAGAACCAGCAGGTAATTTGATATTACCTGTTGCCAAGATCGTGGCGGTTGAGATTATGTTAAGCTTAGTGGTGCTCGAAGTTTATTTTATGAGTGGTAGGTGTGCTTAATATAGTAGAAAGCTTTAGTGAATACCATACTTTTCAACCAGCTGACTCTGCCAAAACATCTGTGTCGCTCTAACATACATCTGTGTTCATATTTTAGGTGGGCATAATAGCTTTAAATTATCTTATGGATATTAATCAATCACTAAGTCTATAGGTTTTGTTTATAATTCGTTATATTTTTCGGTCTGGGATTAACAAATATTTTGAGAAGAGGTTAAGTTTGGTGGTGCATGAAGTTTCTTTTATGTGCGGAGGGTTCTCGTAATCTAGTAGGAAACTTCAGTGAATACCATACTTTTCAACCATCTCACTCTAATACACAACATCTACCTTGGAGCTTTGTGTTATCAGTTGCTTGATTGATATTCTATGGCTGTCTGGAATTATCATCCTTGTGTTGGGCTGGTCTGTATACTTGGTGGATGAGAGCTTTAGCGACAATATGCTATCGTTTACTTGCCAGCTTCCAACTTGGTGTTATTAGTTGTTTGCTTTATATGCTATGGCTGTCAGGAGTTATCATGTGTTGAGCTGGGCTGGGTGAGTACAATTTCGTAACAATATGTTCTATAAAAAAATCTAATAAACGGAAGAAATTGTATAAGAATATTGTAAGAGTATGTTCCATACAAAATCTAACAGGCAGAAGAAATTGTATAAAAATGTGGGTAACTCTATTGAACCACAGGAGACTTATTTTTCACAGGTTTCCCTGGTAATCACTCTTTTCAAAGTTTCGAATGAGATCTTCAAATAAATGATAGTACTGTAGAACTATCCATTTCAGAAACTTTTTTACCTAGTTCATCAGCTGATTCATTACTCTAGATATCCATATGTGCAGGACCCTAGAAAATGGTGACTTTATGCTGTATGGATATTTCTCATAGGCTATAGCTTTACCAAGAACGAAGCCGGAGACCATTTTGTAAAATCAGATCTAAGTGAAAACATATCCTATAATGTTTGCAAATACATAGTAGTGTTATATCTCATGCACCAAGGAAATGTCTTATTTCACTATCTTAGCTTGTTGGCGAAAGTCGAGTCGATTCTACTCCCAACACTTGGTCGTGTTTGATGGTGAGGGCTGTTATTAAAGTAGAACACCAATTGGTCGTGACTTCAATATTCTTTTTATTGACTTTACATTCTTAATAGGTAGCCAAAGTAATAACTTATTCACTAATGCTATGTATTTACAAAATTTTACTTTATTCTAATTCACTTTTCTTTTCGTGTTGTTTATACAAAACCAATCGAAACTCTTAAAATGATATACCTTTTCTTTCACAAAAACGACCGAGTCTCTCTACTTTATATCTTTTATCACAAAAATAATAGAATCTCTCCATTTGGGAGATCTGTGCTCAAGCAAAAGTGGGGTGCCGGTTGTAAAAGATAAATCAACTTTATAAATTCAAATATACAATTTTTATTTCAATGTGTAATGCTTATAACTATATCACTGAATTCAATTCAATAACCTACTTACTATTATATGTACTTCAAAACAAATTCAATACTTATACTATCCTAAGCTAAATAATTTTCAATAATTAAATTCAATAAAAAATTCACAAAGAGAAAAAAAAATGCTGCCACAGAGGTTGGCTCCCTTTACTTCTGAAAGAAACAGAAGAAAATCCACTGTTAATTTAATGAAGTAACTCGAAAATAAAAGTAGAAGTTTTTGCTGCACGTCTAAGCATGGGAGCAATGCTAAATAGTAAATTTCTGCAGCAAGAGTAACTTCCTGCTTGGATAGAAATAAGGCAGAAGTAGATTTCTGCAGTAGGAGTAAATTCCTACTGAGATGTCTGATAGACTTCATGATAGGTTGCCTTAGCAACGCTCGTTCTCAAAGTTGTTAAACTTTGATGGCGTCGTCCCGCAGTGACGCCATAAGAGACCATTGAGTTGCACTGAACTCTGGCTGCGGCGAAGGCGAGGACATCTGATGTAGTGTAATGTCATTTGAATGAAATTAGTCAACATAAATAATTGGAGGGACGTGTTATTAACGAAATGGTAAGTTTGTTAGTTATACTTTATCTACTGATTAATAATGATTTTTTAATTGTTTTTTATATTAAATGTGTTATGGAAAAGCATGGCTTGCAGTCTTCAAGTCTTCAAGTTTGCTTCAGGCGTGAAATAGTCTGCAGATGGGAGTTTGTTATCCCTTTAGATAAGTACTTTTGTAATAAACTTTTAAATGTAATACTTTGTGTTCTTTCTTCTTGTCATTTTGATTATGACGTCGCCAGAGAGTTGAAAGCGATAGAACTTTCTTGCCTTCTTAATGCTGTCCCAAGGCACGTTGGCATTTTCCAGAAATTTAATGATGATGGGAGTAGCCGTAATTTTTCCAACGAAGTCGACTGGGATCCCCGTAGTTGGTGATTTAATATCGCTTGATGGATGTTCTCTGAATTGGACTGGTGGACTGATCGGAAGATCCATTAATTGTGGTAGTTTCAGTGTAGTAACTTGAGATGGCGGATCGTTTTTTCCTGTTGACAATATATTGTCTGTTGCTGCCTTAGGTTCAGTTGTATTCTTTTTACAGGCTGCCTGTGGGCTTTTGGTAGGAATTTTGGGCGTTGTCGGGATACGAACTGCTGAGTTATTTTCCCTGTGCGTGGTTTTGAGTTTAAAGTCGTTCTTCAGTTTGACTTCTTTTTTCAGACGTTTGAGTTCTTCTGCAGCTGGCCTTGCTTCGAATAGCCGGAAAAGTTTCTTAACAGGCATGACCTCATGAGGTGGCGGTCGTATAATGGCCGACTTGAATTGTCCTGCCTTCTTTGGCGTTGGTGGCAATGGGATCAATGGCCTAATTGGCTTAAAGGAAGTCAAAAGCTCTGGTGGTGTAGGTGACAAGCCTGCATCCATGGAATCTAGAGATTCTGGATTTAAAATTCCATGCACTCCCTTCTTTGTTAAAATGTAACTCAAAAATAATATACAAGGAAAAATAAAAACACACAAAAAAGACTGAATCAAAAACCTGACCGCAATAATATACACTTGACAACTTTCGAAACTGATGTGAATTTTGACGGATTTAAATATAACGGCAAGTTTTGTTATTTAGTAATTGTGTCGGCTGTGAAGTAGCTGAACCTGATCGAGATGGCGATAGTTTTGATGTACCTTTTGTACTAAAGGTGGAGAATGTGTTTAAGGTGTAGTGTTTTACTGCTTTACTTAAAGCATTTCTCCAGTTTTTTCTCTGATACTCTTGGTCTTTGGGAGCATCATGATTTTTGGTGAATTCATATTTTTTGGAGGGAAAGCGTTGCCTTGTTACAGCGTGGAGTCTATCTTTTGGTGGTATTGTTGACGTATTGGTGCGCGTCGGACTTCTTTTTAATTTGTTGTTTAACTTAACGTTCGTTGTGGTGTAGGTGGATAGCACAGTCGTAGTCGTGCGTTCTGGTACTCCTCCGACCAGAATCTAACCCAATTCTTTGTTTTGGTCTGTTGGAGAGCTGCCAGATCCTCTCTTTATAACATTTTTGATAATGGCGGCGTAGATTTCTGCTCCAAGGAGAATATCAATTTCCCCTGGAGTAGCGAATTTGTGATCTGCTAGAGGGAGATCGTTTATATGTCTCCATTTTGAAGCTTCTATGGATTGAGCTGGCAGTAAATCGGTGATTTTTTTGATCACGAGCATGTTGCTTTCGATTTTGAACTTGGTGTGTAGGGATTTTATTATGACAGTTGCTTGTTTTAAGGCTATATTTGTAAGAGTTGTAGCAAGTCCAATAAGTTGATGGGTGGTTGAAGATCCTTTGAGCTGTAGTCTTTTAAAGGTTTTTTCGGTCATAATCGAGACTTATGGCCATGAGTCTATTACCGCTCGGAATGTCATCGTGATTCCGGATGGTGTAGTGACGTTAATTAAAGCGGTGGAGAGGAGAGCCCTTTTCATGTTTGCAGTGAGAAAGTTTTGAACTTGTTGTTCATTGTTACAGTTGGGTGTATTTTGCCTTGTCAGCGTATTGTTTTTTTGGGTGGACTGCTCGTAGTGGAGTAATGTGTTATGATTTTTTTGACAACGCTAAAACTTTTTATTGCTAGTGCAATTTGAGGTTAGGTGGTTGGGGGATAATCAATTTTTGCATAAATGCTTATTGTGACAATTTCATGTCCTTGTCGGGTGCTCATATTTCTAAAGGTAGGACAGTGAAATATGATATTGTCACCCTTGCCATGGCTGCAAGAGGACCTTTTTGTTGGTGGGTGATTTGGTGCTGAACTTTTATTTCTGTTTAAGAGACCATATGTTGGGTGAGAATGGTTTTCTCTGTGTCATATTTGATGACGTAATTTTGCTTCCTATCATTTCTAGAGTTCGAAAGCGAGACTCTAGAACTAGATTTAAAGTTTTTAGTTCAGATAGGTCTGCGCTACTCTGTAAACTTTGCTCCCATAATTGGTGTGTGTCTGAGTGTAGTTTTTGCACTTTCAAATATATGACTATTGGATCCCAATTGTTTGTTTCTACTTCTAAGTTTTGTAATGCTAATAACGCTTCGGTTATGTTGTCTAGCAGCTTTTTAATATTATCGGCGGTGTCATGGTGTATGGGTGGGAGAGACAATAATTTCTTTAATTGTACGTTGACTAATATTCGCTTATTTGAATAGCGATCTTTTAGGAGCTGCCAAGCTCGTCGGTAGTTTGCATCGCATATTTCGTAATGCATGAAAAAATTTTCAGCCTCTCCTATTAGATCTGTCTTTAGAAAGTATAATTTGTCAACGTCTCTTAAATTATTGTTGTTATGTATAACCGAATTAAATAAATCGTGGAATGAAATCCACGTAGAGTATTCTCCATTGAAGGTGGGAAGTTTAATTCTGGGGAGTCTTTCATTATTACATAAATTTGTGCTAGCATGTAATGTCTTAGTCTGAGGAGGATTGTTGACAGGCGTTGGTGTTAGTCTGTCTATATCCTCTTCCATGCTGTCTCCTTTTTCAATATAATACTCCTGTACATCATTAAATGTCTCTTTCGGGAAATATTCTAATTTGCGATCTTCCTTTGTCGCTTTCTTTTGAATTACCCTATGCCGTGTTTGGAATTCTTTCCAATATTCGGTAAACGTTTGTAAACGTTTCTCCATCGATTTGACAGTGTTTTTTCTTCCTTCCCTTTGATGCCTTTTAAATAGGTCTTCCATTAACTCTTTGACCTCTTTTTGGGACTCAACCAACTCTAATACTGAGCTAATGGTTTCGTCCATGGCGTCAGATATACTGCATTCGTCATCTGTAGGCAGTTTGAATGGAGAGGCTTAGTTTTTCTCTCTGTGATGTGATAAGCAATATCTTTCTCAATCCTATATTTAAATAGCTGCGTTATCCGGCTCTGAAGGACCAATGTGAGATCTGTGCTCAAGCTAAAGGGGGGTGCCGGTTGTAAAAGATAACTCAACTTTATAAATTCAAATACACAATTTTTATTTCAATGCGTAATGCTTATAACTATATCACTGAATTCAATTCAATAACCTACTTACTATTATACGTACTTTAAAAAAATTCCATACTTATACTATCTTAAGCTAAATTAATTTGAATAATAAAATTCAATAAAAAATTCACAAAGAGAAAAAAATGCTTCCACAGCGTTTGGCTCCCTTTACTTCTGAAAGAAAGAGAAGAAAGTCCACTGTTAACTTAATGAAGTAACTCGACAATAAAAATATATGTTTTTTGCTGCACGTCTAAGCACGGGAGCAATGCTAAAGTAATTATAATTTGGCAGATGTAAATTTCTGCAGCAAGAGTTACTTCCTGCTTGGATAGAAGTAAGGTAGAAGTAGATTTCTGCAGTAGGAGTAAATTCCTACTGAGATGTCTGTTAGAGATTAATGCAGAAGTAAATTTCTGTAGTAGGTGTAACTTCCTACTCAGGTGGGAGATGAAAAATAAGCAGAATTAAATTCCTGCAGTAGGATTAAATTCCTACTTAGGTGTGGGATGGAATTAGCAGAATTAAATTCGTGCAGTAGGAGTAAATTCCTACTTAGGTGTGGGATGGAATTAGCAGAATTAAATTTCTGCAGTAGGAGTAAATTCCTACTTAGGTGTGGAATGGAATTAGCAGGATTAAATTTCTGCCGTAGGAGTAAATTCCTACTTAGGTGGAGGATGGACATAATATTTGGTTTGGATAATTAGAAAAATCAGAGTAAATTCCGATGTTTTCAGATCAAATTCTGAATTGGGAATGGGTGACTCTGCTGCAGCTCGTCGCCTTTTTAAAGCCGCCGTGAACCGTTACGTTTCGGCTTCATGATAGGTTGCCTTAGCAACGCTCGTTCTCATAGTTGTTAAACTTTGATGGCGGCGTCCCCCAGTGACGCCATATGAGACCATTGAGTTGCACTCAACTCGGGCTGCGGCGAAGGCGAGAACATCTGATGTAGTGTAATGCCATTTGAATGACAAATGGTAAGTTTGTTAGTTATACTTCATCTATTGATTAATAATGATTTTTTAATTGTTTTTTATATTAAATGTGTTATGGAAAAGCACGGCTTGCAGTCTTTAAGTCTTTAAGTTTGTTTCAGACGTGAAATAGTCTGCAGATGGGAGTTTGTTATCCCTTTAGATAAGCATTTTTGTAATAAACTTTTGAATGTGATACATTGTGTTCTTTCTTTTGTCTTTTTAGGATCATAATATGGGGAGGAAACTGGAACGAGGGATTTTGTATGAGGACTGAGCACTATTTCATATTGTTAAGTTTCACGCATTCCATTAACTTCCAGAAAATAAAACCATGACGTTCACTTTTAATTTCCCACAAACAAATTTATTTTCTGTAATTCCCACGAAAGTGTTCCGCACAGTAAACATATTAATCATAAAATAGCAGACGCAAGTTGACACCGCACCTGTGATATGCATACATACATACTGCAATGCTACTACGTGCGAAAGCTTTCGTGAAAACCAAATTGCAAGTTTTGCGTCTTATGTATTGTGTAATTTTAGATACTTAACTCTAGTGTGTTTTATTGTACTTAAATAGATTAGTTAGATCGAAATAAATTCTAGTCATTTTGCAAGCGTGAAGTCGTTAGTGTCTTTTTAAAGCATATTTAATAATTTCCTAGTTTCCAGATTTGGTGTGGTGGTTCAAGTACCGCTCACTCCCATCACTTAAGTCAGGGTACAAGAACTTTGTTTTAAGATTTCAGCGTGAAGTAAAAGAACTTTACATTTTTGGTGACCCCGACGTGATTTAAGTGAAACACTTAAATCTCGTTCATATCATCATAGCATCGACGTGATTTAGGTGAAACACTTAAATCTCGTTCATAATATCATCATTCAGCAATATCCACAATTTGAAACGATGGATGAACTACGTAAGGAACAAGCCGTGCACGGAAATGCCGTCGAGGACCTTATCCGAAATTATAAGAAGGATCCATATGAGAGGAAAACAGCAAGCTACTACCAACGTAGACTTGGCGAACTAGAGCAGGCATGGAGTGCCTTTGAGGCAACTGACCATAAAATCAGAGAACTAGATCATTCACAATTCGATCATCCATATTCCAGTGAGGACTACTACCGAGAGGTTATCGCATTATATGACCAGTACCACAAACACTTTCAAGAGTTGGCAGGCCCTGAAATACTGGTCGAGGATAACGATCAAAATGGTGCCCCAGCTCAAGTATCACCAGAGGAAATTCATGAAAAGTTTATCAAAGATCAAGGGAAAAAGGGTGATATTCCTAAATAATATTTGACGTTCACTAAAGAAATGACAAGAATATTACGTCGACAGGAGGGCATGATGCAGTCCCTAAGTCGAATGTTTGAAGGCATTGAACTCAACGAAACAAATACTAAACAGTATTTGAAGCTGAAAAGCGATACTATTAGCAGACATTGGTCATAAATCGAAGAACAATCCTATACCTTATGGGAATTAACTGAAGATCAAGGCAAATTGGGATACAACACAGACAAATACACAAGATTAGAGGAAAGAGCACAGTAAACTCTAGAGCAATTGTCGATTAAGTTTGACGGATTGTCAACACCAATTGAAACGCATGCCATCTATCAAGGCATGCACCCAGCCTTAAATCTCCCAAAAATTACTCTACTTCCTTTTGATGCTCACTATCTTAAGTAGCGACAATTTTATGACCTCTCCAATCAAATGGTTCATAACCAACCACTTGCGAATTGCCAAAAGATGTGGTATTTGAAGGCAAACTTGGTAGGCGAAGCAGAAAAACTCATTAGACACCTCTCGCTCACAGAAGAGAACTACCTAACAGCTTGGAAAATGCTACAAGATAGGTACAACAATACCAGAGTATTAGTTACTGCTATACTCAATAAAGTATTGGGCCAACCGAACCATTCTTCTGACAACACACCAAGTTTTTCAATCACGCAAGAATGCTTACTAGCTCTAGAAAATACGGGAGTGTCGACTAAAAATGGGATCCGATGCTTCGTCATATCCTCATGAAGAAACCGGACAAGACTACTCACACTCTTTATGAACAATCGTTGTCAAATCCTAAACATCTTCTTGACATTTTTGGAGAATCGATTCCAGTCTTTCGAAGCTCTGGGCACCAAAAGCAAGTCATTTATAAAAGATCATCAGAGAAGACCAGTCTCAACACCAATGACTTCTGTTGCCATTACAACAACATCATGTGTGTCATGCAAGGAAAGCCATCAACTATTTCAATGCACAACATTTTTGAAAATGATTCCGTCAAGCCGTTTAAATCTGCAAAGAAATCACAAATTGTTAATGGTATGACATCGGGACACGGTGCAGCCCAATACAATCTACGACCTTGCACGAGGTGTAACAAAAAACACAATACACTTGTACACCTCAAGGAACAAGAAGGACTAAATTCCCCATTCAACTCAATTTCCTCCACATTAAGAGAATTTGAAGCTTTGTTACGATCAGCTCACTCGACACATTCATTGGTAACCAGTGGTACACAAAGTGTATCGTCCACTACAGGCACAGTTCTAAATAATATCCTGCAGCGAAGCTATGTACTACTTAGTACAGCAAGGGTTAAATTGGCAGGTCAAAATGGCACTATTTTAGAATGCCGAGCAATTTTAGGCACGGGTTCTCAGATCAACATCATCAGTCAGCGCATTGTCAAGAAGCTGGGTCTTACTACAATAGCTGACATTGTACATAGCATCGGCTATTCTGTGAGAGTATAAGCATTTGTTCTTCCAAACATAATCTCGCTTCAACCAGCTCGAGTATTGGACATCTCTATGTGAGATATACCACTGAACATCCCTCTAGCAGATCCCAACTTTAACCGCCCAGACAACATTGGTCCATTGCTTGGGGCTGAATTTTATCTTCAGCTCCTATCAATAGGCCAAATTAAGTTAGCAGAGGATCTCCCAACAATACAAAACACACTGCTCGGTTGGATTATTGCGGGCAAAATAGGACGGACTTCCTCTGCCATAACGACATGCGGAATATGCACTGAAGACCAAGCGCTACACCAGGCTATTGAGAAGTGTTGGTGGCTAGAGGAGGTTAAAGAAGTTAGTGTTCAGATAACACTAGCAGAAAGTCATTGTGAAGCTTATTACAATCAAACGATGCAGCGGGACCCTAGTGGACGATTTATAGTAAGATTGCCATTTTTTGATGATGCTTCGAGGTTAGCCGACTCCAGAAGCGTAGCTCTACGCAGGTTCATGTCTCTAGAGAGAAAATTAGCCAAACACAACGAATTAAGAGAGCAATATGTAAATTTTTTGGAGGAATATAGCCGATTAGGTCACACAGAGGAAGTTAATTTTGAAGCAATAGCACCACCATACTTTTTCTTACCACACCACAGTATTAACAAACCCGACAGCAGTACCACAAAGCTTAGAGTGGTCTTTGATGCCTCTGCGAAGAGTTCATCCAACTTCTCACTAAATGATGTACTGCATGCAGGCCCTAATTTGCAAGACGATCTCTTCTCAATTTTATTACGGTTTCGGTTGCCACGATTCGTCTCCACCGCGGACATTGAGAAAATGTACCGGCAAGTATTAATTCAAGAAGGGTATCGAAAGTGTCAGCTGATTCTGTGGAGGAGCGATCCAAATGATCCACTAAAATGCTATCAACTGCGTACGATCACTTATGGAACAGCACCAGCCCCATATTTGGCTACCAAATGCCTACAACGTTTAGCTCATAGTGGGGCTCAGAGACATCCTTTGGGATTAGCGTCCATTCTACAAAGTTTTTACGCCGACCACGCAATGACTGGCAGTAATAGTCTATCTCAGGCTATCCAAACACAATCTCAGCTTACATCCCTGTTAAGAGAAGGAGGATTCAAGCTAAGGAAATGGTGCTCAAGTCATCCGCGCTTGCTACAAGGCATACCCTCAGAGGATCGAGCAATACAACTAGACTTCGCACAAAAAAGTGAAGAAAAATAAAAACCTTGGGGCTTAGATGGTTACCCAAGTCCGATCAATTTGCCATCAAACCAAACTACTTTGAATTAAACAAGATCTCAAAGCAAAGTGTTGCGTCTCACATAGCACGACTATTTGATCCTCTGGGTGTGATCTCACCTGTCGTCGCCACAGCTAAGATCTTCCTCCAACATCTATGGCAGTTAAAATGGGATTGTGATGCGGCCCTTCCATTGTAACTGCACACAAATTGGATTAAAGTTCAGGAAGAATCATTGTCAGATTGTTATGCGCCAAATCTAGAGTGGAACCAGTTAAGAAAGTGTCCTTACCAAGGCTCGAGCTCTGTGCTGCAAAATTGGCGGCCGAAATTGTCAACCGTGCAAAGCGCATTTTAGAATGCGAGGATACGGTTACTTACCTCTGGACTGATTCCGAATTGGTATTGGCATGGATTAATTCATCATCTGCATCCTTTCACACCTTTGTCGCCAATTGTATTGCCGAAATTCAAAGACTGACAACTGCTCAGCAATGGCGCCATGTCAGCTCACGGGAAAATCCAGCCGACGTCTTATCACGAGGTACAAGGCCGGACAAACTGAAGACACATAACCTATGATTTTATGGACCTCCCTACTTGCATGGAGAAGTGTTACTATGGCCTCCTGCCTGGCGAAAGGAACTTCATATTTCATGTGACGTGGAAAGGAAACGTGGGGCAGCAGCAGCTAGTGCTACGAAATCAAGCACGGAAACTCCTTTAGACGAGTAGAGAGAAACACTGCCTATGCATTAAGGTTTTTCAATCGCACCAAATTAAAGGCCTAGAAGCTCACCCCACCATCAGAGGGGATAGCTCTTACGTCTAAGGAACTTGATGCTGCACGTACCGTTCTTGAAAAATTAATACAGCAATCCAGCTTTAACTACGAGTTTCGTGGACTTGAACGTCAGAAGAAAGTCAATAAAATGGAGCCCAATTAGCAGCCTCTCACCGTTTTTGGATGAAATTGGGATAATTGGTGTAGGCGGGCGATTGGAGGCATCAAGTCTTTCTTACGACGCCAAACATCCAATGGTTTTTCCTTATTTGTACGAGTGGACAAAACTATTAGTGATGCACTTGCATAAGGAGAACATTCACTGCGCTCCACAAATGCTACTGGCTACTATAAGACAACGCTTTGGCTAATTAAGGGCAAGAGCCTGGCTAGATCTGTATTTCAACTTTGTATACGTTGCACTAAGGCAAAGCCTAAGTTCCTATCACAGATGATGGGAAATTTGCCAGCCAATCGGATCCAGCATACCCGACCGTTTGTTAACTCAGGTGTTGACTTCTGTGGCCCGGTTTACATACACTACCGAATCAGAGGTAAAAAACCGCAAAAGGCCTATATAGCTATTATTTGCTGTTTCTCCATGAACCCAGTGCACTTGGAGGTTGTCGGAGACCTGACCGCAGAGGCCTTCCTAGCTGCTCTTAAACGTTTCACTGGGCGGAGAGGGAATTGCAAAAATCTATATTGCGACAACGCCAACAATTTTGTTGGAGCACGAAATCAACAGGACAAGTTATCAAATACAATATATTCAAGTGAGGCACAAGAAAAAATTGGCTCATCCTGCAGCTCACGCGGCATCGAATTTCATTTCATACCCCCAAGAGCCGCACACTTCGGTGGCTTGTGGGAAGCCGCAGTAAAATCGGCTAAATATTTACTCCAAGGAAGTATGACATCAGCATCGTTGACGCATGAAGTACTAGAAACCGTGATTGCCGAAATTGAGGCTATACTAAATTCAAGACCTTTAACATCGATTTCAACAGATCCCAATGATCTGACAGCATTAACTCCCGGCCATTTTCTAATAGGTGACTGCTCGCGTTGATTCCGTGTCGAAGCCGTGCAAGGCAAGCCTGTTAACTCGATGAAACTTAGTGTCCCATCTCAAATAACAATTCTGGCGTCGCTGGTCCTATGAATATTTAAACAAGCTTCAGCACCGTTTCCAGTGTCGTTATAAAAGAGGACAACACTCCTGTAATGAAATGGCCCTTAGGACGCATACTACAGATTCACAAGGGAACAGATGGCTGTGCTAGAGTGGTTGATGTACGTACAGCTTCAGGTGTTTTACGAAGGCCTATCCGCAGATTATCGCCCTTGCCAACTGAAGCAGAACACTGCCATGAAGGGCCCATAGATCAAGAGAGTCAGGAAACCCATGAGTTTGAAGAGAGTCATAACACTCCACCAAGCAATGTGGCGAATGATGTTATTCAATCAACAGGCAACTCATGCGATCATTCCACAACTGTTCCAAGGAAAAAGGCACGTACATCTCTTAGATCCTTATTAGTATCGGCGTGGTTGATTTGTCTACTCGCACCCGCTATTAGAGGTAGCCTAGTGAAATTATCCAAATTCGATACATACCCTTTGATCATTTGGGAACGGCGAAGTTAGTACCTACTCAATGGAATCTAGTAGCTTATTATGATGTGGAGCCATACTGGATAGAATTCAACGCCTATGAGAATGGCACCAGGACTCTTGAACATCTTTGCAATCAAATAAGACAGAAGGTTTCATGTAGCGCCGTAGTTACTCAATTTCAACATGCACTTGAAAAGTTAAGAAACGACAACGATTTACTACCAATACAAGTTCCAACTAAACAAAAGAGAAGAGGTGTTTTAAATATAGTAGGAAATGTCGCCAATTCACTTTTCGGAGTGCTCGACTCTCAATACGCAGAAGACATGGCCTAGACTATCGAGGCCATCAAGGGCAATGAAAACCATCTGATGCTGCTGACAAGAATCAAACTTCCATTATTGATTCGACAAATATAATCAAACGGGATCAGAAGGCTACGGACCAAAGATTTCATGTATTAGAAGCTCAAATGACCCAATTGATCAGTGGCATCAACGACAATGGGGACGAAGCGTATCAGTATAGAATACTACAGTTGTTTTCGTCATTGGCTATTCACATGACTCTGATTTCTAACAACTTGCAAAGGATTCACTCGACAATTGTGGATGTCTTGACCGACTTCCATTATGGTCAAATTCCTCCACAACTGCTTTCACTGCGCATACAAACTCATCTACTTCAAAATTTGAGGTTGCCAGCGAACCAAGAGAATATTCTGCAACTGTACAAAATGATAACTGTAGAAGGGCAAGCAATTAACAACTTTGTCATATTCAAACTAACTGTTCCTCTCATCAACATCGAACAATTTGATCTCTTCAGAATATTACAGGTGTCATTGTACAGGAATGGCACTTTTATAGCTATTCATCCCTGCGCTTCACATTTGGCGATTACTTCACACCGGGACCAACACTATCCTTTGACCGATCGGGAGTTGGCGTCATGCAAACATACAGAGAAAGATTCATACCTATGCAAACAACTTCATCCAGTGTATCATAGGAAGGCAAATGTATGCTCGTGCGAATCTGACCTCTTAAATCAAATCTCCAATCGAGGAGCATGTCACCTGATCACAATAGAAAATCACCCAATATGGATTCAACTATCTCACACAAATCAATGGATTTACGCCCTCAAGGAGAACACACTCATCAACACTGTTTGTAAAAATGAAACTGTATCAACACTGCTGAACGGTTGCGGACTATTGAAAATTCAGCCTGGATGCATCATTAAACATGAATTCGTTACTCTCCAGGGCCACCACATCTACTCCAGTGATTCAAGATTATCCTACACTAAATTAGGAGATATTTTTAATACGACAACACCAGAGAAATTAGCATCCCTTATTCAAGAACATGGTCGTTATCATCCTCAATTAAGGGAACTACAAGAGCTGCAAACTGGAATTAGAACGCAGAGCTTCAATTTCCCATATGATATTCCTACCCATACGATGCATAGTTTGGCTATATTGGACTAGCTTTTTGGTCATCATCATTATTGCCTGGTTACTGGGATGGCTGTAATTCTCCTTGCAACAATCCTAAAGCCAAGCCCCGTCTAGGCTAGTTCATCAAGACTTTGTCATCAACATCGACCGGGAGAGTTGAAGGAGTTCAATGGGGGGAGGATGTTAATTTTCACGCATTCCATTAACTTCCAGAAAATAAAACCATGATATTCACGTTTAATTTCCCACAAACAAATTTATTTTCTGTA
Organism: Dioctria rufipes; assembly: GCA_963924295.1. NCBI lineage: Eukaryota > Metazoa > Arthropoda > Insecta > Diptera > Asilidae > Dioctria > Dioctria rufipes. The sequence continues at coordinate 133,736,655 of OZ002741.1, read as the reverse complement.
ATTCCCACGAAAGGTTTCCGCACAGTAAGCATATTAATCATTAAATAGCAGACGCAAGTTGAAACCGCACCTGCGATGTGCATACATACATGCTGCAATGCTACTGCGTGCGAAAGCTTTCGTGAGAACCAAAGTGCAAGTTGCGCGTCTTAATTCTAGTGTGTTTTATTGTACTTAAATAGATTGGTTAGATCGAAATAAATTCTAGTCTTTTTGCAAACGTGAAATCGTTAGTGTCTTTTTAAAGCATATTTAATAATTTCCTAGTTTCCAGATTTGGTGTGGTGGCTCAAGTACCGCTCACACCCATCACTTAAGTCAGTGGACTGATTCCGAATTGGTATTGGCATGGATTAATTCATCATCTGCATCCTTTCACACCTTTGTCGCCAATTGTATTGCCGAAATTCAAAGACTGACAACTGCTCAGCAATGGCGCCATGTCAGCTCACGGGAAAATCCAGCCGACGTCTTATCACGAGGTACAAGGCCGGACAAACTGAAGACACATAACCTATGATTTTATGGACCTCCCTACTTGCATGGAGAAGTGTTACTATGGCCTCCTGCCTGGCGAAAGGAACTTCATATTTCATGTGACGTGGAAAGGAAACGTGGGGCAGCAGCAGCTAGTGCTACGAAATCAAGCACGGAAACTCCTTTAGACGAGTAGAGAGAAACACTGCCTATGCATTAAGGTTTTTCAATCGCACCAAATTAAAGGCCTAGAAGCTCACCCCACCATCAGAGGGGATAGCTCTTACGTCTAAGGAACTTGATGCTGCACGTACCGTTCTTGAAAAATTAATACAGCAATCCAGCTTTAACTACGAGTTTCGTGGACTTGAACGTCAGAAGAAAGTCAATAAAATGGAGCCCAATTAGCAGCCTCTCACCGTTTTTGGATGAAATTGGGATAATTGGTGTAGGCGGGCGATTGGAGGCATCAAGTCTTTCTTACGACGCCAAACATCCAATGGTTTTTCCTTATTTGTACGAGTGGACAAAACTATTAGTGATGCACTTGCATAAGGAGAACATTCACTGCGCTCCACAAATGCTACTGGCTACTATAAGACAACGCTTTGGCTAATTAAGGGCAAGAGCCTGGCTAGATCTGTATTTCAACTTTGTATACGTTGCACTAAGGCAAAGCCTAAGTTCCTATCACAGATGATGGGAAATTTGCCAGCCAATCGGATCCAGCATACCCGACCGTTTGTTAACTCAGGTGTTGACTTCTGTGGCCCGGTTTACATACACTACCGAATCAGAGGTAAAAAACCGCAAAAGGCCTATATAGCTATTATTTGCTGTTTCTCCATGAAGCCAGTGCACTTGGAGGTTGTCGGAGACCTGACCGCAGAGGCCTTCCTAGCTGCTCTTAAACGTTTCACTGGGCGGAGAGGGAATTGCAAAAATCTATATTGCGACAACGCCAACAATTTTGTTGGAGCACGAAATCAACAGGACAAGTTATCAAATACAATATATTCAAGTGAGGCACAAGAAAAAATTGGCTCATCCTGCAGCTCACGCGGCATCGAATTTCATTTCATACCCCCAAGAGCCGCACACTTCGGTGGCTTGTGGGAAGCCGCAGTAAAATCGGCTAAATATTTACTCCAAGGAAGTATGACATCAGCATCGTTGACGCATGAAGTACTAGAAACCGTGATTGCCGAAATTGAGGCTATACTAAATTCAAGACCTTTAACATCGATTTCAACAGATCCCAATGATCTGACAGCATTAACTCCCGGCCATTTTCTAATAGGTGACTGCTCGCGTTGATTCCGTGTCGAAGCCGTGCAAGGCAAGCCTGTTAACTCGATGAAACTTAGTGTCCCATCTCAAATAACAATTCTGGCGTCGCTGGTCCTATGAATATTTAAACAAGCTTCAGCACCGTTTCAAGTGGAAGAATCGTTGCGAAAACGTAGAGCCAGGCACAATTGTCGTTATAAAAGAGGACAACACTCCTGTAATGAAATGGCCCTTAGGACGCATACTACAGATTCACAAGGGAACAGATGGCTGTGCTAGAGTGGTTGATGTACGTACAGCTTCAGGTGTTTTACGAAGGCCTATCCGCAGATTATCGCCCTTGCCAACTGAAGCAGAACACTGCCATGAAGGGCCCATAGATCAAGAGAGTCAGGAAACCCATGAGTTTGAAGAGAGTCATAACACTCCACCAAGCAATGTGGCGAATGATGTTATTCAATCAACAGGCAACTCATGCGATCATTCCACAACTGTTCCAAGGAAAAAGGCACGTACATCTCTTAGATCCTTATTAGTATCGGCGTGGTTGATTTGTCTACTCGCACCCGCTATTAGAGGTAGCCTAGTGAAATTATCCAAATTCGATACATACCCTTTGATCATTTGGGAACGGCGAAGTTAGTACCTACTCAATGGAATCTAGTAGCTTATTATGATGTGGAGCCATACTGGATAGAATTCAACGCCTATGAGAATGGCACCAGGACTCTTGAACATCTTTGCAATCAAATAAGACAGAAGGTTTCATGTAGCGCCGTAGTTACTCAATTTCAACATGCACTTGAAAAGTTAAGAAACGACAACGATTTACTACCAATACAAGTTCCAACCAAACAAAAGAGAAGAGGTGTTTTAAATATAGTAGGAAATGTCGCCAATTCACTTTTCGGAGTGCTCGACTCTCAATACGCAGAAGACATGGCCTAGACTATCGAGGCCATCAAGGGCAATGAAAACCATCTGATGCTGCTGACAAGAATCAAACTTCCATTATTGATTCGACAAATATAATCAAACGGGATCAGAAGGCTACGGACCAAAGATTTCATGTATTAGAAGCTCAAATGACCCAATTGATCAGTGGCATCAACGACAATGGGGACGAAGCGTATCAGTATAGAATACTACAGTTGTTTTCGTCATTGGCTATTCACATGACTCTGATTTCTAACAACTTGCAAAGGATTCACTCGACAATTGTGGATGTCTTGACCGACTTCCATTATGGTCAAATTCCTCCACAACTGCTTTCACTGCGCATACAAACTCATCTACTTCAAAATTTGAGGTTGCCAGCGAACCAAGAGAATATTCTGCAACTGTACAGAATGATAACTGTAGAAGGGCAAGCAATTAACAACTTTGTCATATTCAAACTAAATGTTCCTCTCATCAACATCGAACAATTTGATCTCTTCAGAATATTACAGGTGTCATTGTACAGGAATGGCACTTTTATAGCTATTCATCCCTACGCTTCACATTTGGCGATTACTTCACACCGGGACCAACACTATCCTTTGACAGATCGGGAGTTGGCGTCATGCAAACATACAGAGAAAGATTCATACCTATGCAAACAACTTCATCCAGTGTATCATAGGAAGGCAAATGTATGCTCGTGCGAATCTGACCTCTTAAATCAAATCTCCAATCGAGGAGCATGTCACCTGATCACAATAGAAAATCACCCAATATGGATTCAACTATCTCACACAAATCAATGGATTTACGCCCTCAAGGAGAACACACTCATCAACACTGTTTGTAAAAATGAAACTGTATCAACACTGCTGAACGGTTGCGGACTATTGAAAATTCAGCCTGGATGCATCATTAAACATGAATTCGTTACTCTCCAGGGCCACCACATCTACTCCAGTGATTCAAGATTATCCTACACTAAATTAGGAGATATTTTTAATACGACAACACCAGAGAAATTAGCATCCCTTATTCAAGAACATGGTCGTTATCATCCTCAATTAAGGGAACTACAAGAGCTGCAAACTCGAATTAGAACGCAGAGCTTCAATTTCCCATATGATATTCCTACCCATACGATGCATAGTTTGGCTATATTGGACTAGCTTTTTGGTCATCATCATTATTGCCTGGTTACTGGGATGGCTGTAATTCTCCTTGCAACAATCCTAAACCCAAGCCCCGGCCTAGGCTAGTTCATCAAGACTTTGTCATCAACATCGACCGGGAGAGTTGAAGGAGTTCAATGGGGGGAGGATGTTAATTTTCACGCATTCCATTAACTTCCAGAAAATAAAACCATGATATTCACGTTTAATTTCCCACAAACAAATTTATTTTCTGTAATTCCCACGAAAGGTTTCCGCACAGTAAGCATATTAATCATTAAATAGCAGACGCAAGTTGAAACCGCACCTGCGATGTGCATACATACATGCTGCAATGCTACTGCGTGCGAAAGCTTTCGTGAGAACCAAAGTGCAAGTTGCGCGTCTTAATTCTAGTGTGTTTTATTGTACTTAAATAGATTGGTTAGATCGAAATAAATTCTAGTCTTTTTGCAAACGTGAAATCGTTAGTGTCTTTTTAAAGCATATTTAATAATTTCCTAGTTTCCAGATTTGGTGTGGTGGCTCAAGTACCGCTCACACCCATCACTTAAGTCAGGGTACAAGAACTATGTCTTAAGATTTCAGCGTGCAGTAAAAGAACTGTATATATATCTTTTTTCCCAAAAAGGAATTGTTATAACATACTTCCGAAATTATCTTACGAGCCTTCTTCAAGAAAGTTAAAAAACGAACTCCGTGCTTGATCACTGTTCTCGTGATCAAGCCCCGTCGTTCAGGGTGTAAAATGCATAGTCTGCATTTCCACCCTGCGAAAAATTTTACTTTGTTTCTCGACTTGATTAAATTTGTTCAGTAATATATTGATGGACGATGGCTTAACAAAAATGTAATTCTATCCTTTAATAAACATCAGCCACCGTCCCGTCGTTTGAAAATCGCGGCGCTCATATACATGTAATGTATTTGTGCTGCGCGAATTTCTTATCGGGAAATTCTTTAGCGTAATATGTGTGGGAAAAACAGGTGAAGGTTCTGTTGACGTTGTTTTCTTCGCGTAGTTTTCTGATAAGCCAACCCTGTTTTTAAGCATGGTTAGCTTATGAAAATTGTCTAAGTAAATTTACCAAGCTAGATGGTACTGCCTTTGCGTGCATTTGTATATACACAACATTCCTTCCCTCTGTTAATAAGAGAGCTATTTTTGAAGAGAAATATCTCTCGATAAAAAATATAAAATCATAAAATATTTCTATTTTGCGTGAATATAAATATGATAATATATATTTTTTTTTTTTTTTTTTTTTGTTATATGTAGGGTTCAATTTTTGTTGCAGCTCATCGGTCGTATTTGATTTAGGCTAATGCAATTTACTCTACCTCTATTTGACTTGTTTTGTTAATTTTAATTTAATTTGATTAATTCTACTTCATTTGTTTTTTTTTCTACTTGTCTATTAAAAACTTCATTATTTTATTATTAAAAAGTATATGCCTACACTACTTAGTTGTGTCTAGTTAAATTTCTAGTTTATTTACTTGAATTTTTTAGCTATATAATATTTTACAGATACAAAAAAGAGAATATAATATCTTACATTTTCTAGGTCAATTAATGTTAAATATTTTATTTATATACATATAACCAAAAATTACTTTCTACGTACTAAGTATAGTTACTATTATTTCTAAATTTTATTTGTTTAAAGAATTGTTATTCTATTGGCTACCGTTATTTCATTCCCATTTAATTTTATTAATTTTTTTTACTGCAATCAGTTGCGGGTTGCGCTACTTAGTTGTACCTAGTTGAATTTCATTATTTCTAATTTTTATATCTACGTATATATTTTATAGAGGAGAAACGAAAATCCATTTATATCAAAAATCGTACAGTCGTACTTCTCTTAGGTTAACTAATGTTTTTTTTTTTTTTTTAACTAGACGTAATCAAATTTTATTATGTCTAATGTAAAGTCAATTCATGAATATCTCTTACTTCTACTAGATGGTTATTCTTTTTATATATACATATAAAAAACCATATTTTTTACTTCCTACGTACTAGAATTATTATTATATGTAAACTTTATTTGATGGTTTATATGTTTTGGAAATTTTCTCCTAGTAAAAGTGTTTTGTATTTAAAATTGGTTTCGGCTATTTTCTGAATTTATTCCCCCGATTTTGAGTTCCACATTTAAACTAGTTGTATTGATGAAGCCCTGGGAAGGGTTCGGGATCGTTTAAGTGGCTTTGGCCCTGTAGGTTTTGGGCTATCTGGTTCGAGTTCCTCTGTTTCTGGGTTAGTTCCCAATTCTATTTGAACTTTGGGCGCTTTTTATTTTTGTCTTATGGTGAATGGGCACCACCACCTAATAGCTACGTATGGCTATCATTGGTAGAACGGTTAGGGATACTGATGTGTGGGAAAGAACTTTGGTGTGGTATGGCGCTGAGTTATGGGCTATCTTATGTACCTTATTTTTGATCTCGTCCAATGATTGGGTTCCCTTGTGTATGATAGTGGTAACTTCATCCCCCATTATTACATCTGTGTGAGGTGGTTTGTTTTAATGATTTTCGTTTGACAATTTTTCCTCACATATCCTTAAGAGACTTTCAGTCACGTTTGTGCGTGGAAAGTACTGTGGTTGCGCAAAGGTGAGGGGATGAAAGTTTTCTGCTTCAAAAGGTAGAGTTTGTGCGTTTAACTGGATTTGACAAGGCTCATTGACTACTATTGTTCCCTGTTTCGTTAATCGGGACACATGGAATTTATCTGGGCAAGTGACTTGGATCACTGTAGGTTCTGTAACCGAAAATATCCACGAATTGGGTTTGTTCATTTTGATCAGAGCATTTCGTGAAGGTTTTTGTACTCTCAGTTTACGAAATGGCGTTCTCCGACAGAGGGTTGAATACCAATTTAATTACACACTCTGTGGTTAGTGTGGCTTTAATTCGGGGTTTTATGAATTTCGTTACGAAAGTACTGGCTCTTATATTCTTGGAGACTTTATGAAGTCCCTTAGCATCCTCGGCTTTTAACAATAGGAAATCCTGAGTTTGCATCTGGCTGCGATGTAGGAATATTCTAGGTCCGGGACAAGGGAATGTTCCTTATCAACCTGTATTGGAAAACAGTGTATCCTTTGCAACTCCACTTTGGGTACATTGAATATGGGTAACTTTATTCGTATAACTAACTTTCTCGCATTGGGAGAGCTTGTGTCTGCGCTGTTTGCTACAGCATGGACAGGCAATCCTGGGGCTCTGGACACGTAGAGTGCGATTTGTGGTAAATCTTCAATAGTTTGTTTGGCGTTATTAATAACGGATGTATTTGGTTAGCTTTACTGGACTGTATAATGTCTAGCAAAGTTTGTTGTCGAAATTCTGTTTCGACTATTTGGAGTAACAGGCTAGTTATTATCTCCTGTCGGAGTTGGCTTCGTTTGAGCTCGTCTGTTGTATTTAGTAAGTTATTTGTTTGTAAATTTACCTGGCGTTGGCGTTCTAAAAGCGAAGTTAAAGGTTTCTGTATTTGTTGGAGTGTTGCTTTTACTACACTAATTTGTTGCACCTCCATCTAAGTTAATGCTTGGGTGTTGGATTTCAGTTCGTTGAGCCGGCTATAAATTTCCTTTTCAGTCGTACTGTCCATAGTATCGAACATGAAGCGCAAAGCGCTTCCCATTCCGTCAAAAATTGATCCTGTACCTCTGTACTTTGGCAGCCCTTCATGAGTGGTTTCTGTTCGTCGTTTGATGTTTTCCAGCAAACTGTGTACATGAACTTGCTGCACCTTACACCAGTCGAATGACTGAGTCGAGTTTTTACACAGCTGGTGCACCAAGTGTTCGGCTTTTTCTGCTAACATGGTCTGATTATTGAGCTCAGACAGGCCCAACTCCGCCAATATTGTCCAAGTACTGTGGTACGCTAATAGGGTGCCCATGTCCTCAAACTATATTCCCGAGTTAGGGATTGGGGAAATTGAGATCGGTTCTCCAGACTGTCGTAGTTGTAAAAGATGACTCGCCACACGCACATCACGAACACCCAGTTCATCCTTAAGTATTTCATTCTATATGGGGACAGAAAATATTTCCCAGTGAACAGTTGGGCTACTTACCACTTACTCTCTACTTAGTTTAAGCGTAAAACTAATATTGGGATGTTTTCTTTTTTACACTTAGTTTAGAGAATTTTTCCGTTTTTTTTTTTTTGTTCGAGAACCTGTCGTCAGTAATCAAAATATGGTTTTAACCTATTTTTATGCACTGCGACACTCTGTTTACCTATTTGGATGGTTGTGTTTACATGACTTATTACGGAGGTTAGCAGCTATGGCCCTACCCAAATTTGTGAGAGTTTGTGCTTTCGGCTCTCACTCTTGAGGAGGACTTTATCCCCTACGTGAAATGTTAGGGGCCGTATTGTTTTATCGTAATACCGCTTAGAGCGTTTCTTGCAAGCGAGAAGATTTTTTCGAGCTGTAGCATACGATTTTTGTAGCTTATACCTTCATATATTGTAATAGCTTTCATGGTTATAAACGGGTTCAGGGTCCCGGTTTAAATTTGTTGGGACTTCCGCTGTAAAGCCGTAAAGGCAGTCCATTGGGGTCAGTTTCGTACTCTCGTGTACACTGTTATTGTACACGATCGCAGCGATTCGTAGATATTGATACCCTATTTTAGGATTTTCATCTACGATGGTTCGCAGGTACTCTATAAGGGGTCTATGGGCACGCTCCAGTGCTCCATTATACTGGGGACAATAAGCTGAAATTTGTAGCTTTTTTACCCTTAAGAGTTTACATACCCGTTTGAATAGTTCACTTAGGAAACTAGATCCCTGATCAGTGACTATTCTTTTGGGGATACGGTAGGGCGTGACGATTTCGTCGAAGAAAATTTTTCTACTGTAATTGCTTCCCCGTTGGGTATGGCATACCAATCGACGAATTTGGTCAAATTATCTTGAAAGGTCAGGATATATTTATTACGTGTGGCGGTTTCCTCCAAAGGGCCAACAATTTCCAGGTAAACCTTGTCAAATTGTTGCTCTACTATGTCCGTTATCACCATTGGCGTTCGGAATTGAGGGGATGCCTTCATCATTTGGCATTTAGGCATTTTTAACGTACTTTTTGATGTGGCTAAGCATGTGTTTCCACCAATACTTGCGTCTTATACGCTTATAAGTTTTTATCATACCTTGGTGGCCGCCGAATGTAGAATTATGATAGTATCTTAAGATCGTTAATATCTCCTGGGGGCTCGTAATTATTACCGGTTTGTTATTTCTACTTATTTCGGGCGGTATTTCCTTAAGCGTATCTGGGGTTCTTTCTACCACCTCGGAGGATTGAATTTCTTCCGGCATTTTAAGCGCTTTCCGCTGCAGTGGTTTTGAGGTGTTTCTCTGCTTTTGTTCTTCTGTAGGTAGGCTTTGGTCAACCTCTTGGGCCTTTTGGTTTTGGGCCCTTGTCACAACATTGCATTTGATTTTTCTATGCTTCTGCGCTTCTAAAGGATTACCTTCCTCCTCATCTGAGTCCATTTATTGGTGGACTAAAGCTTTTACCGTGGAGGTTTTCTTTGTCTCTTTAGGGACTTCCTGAGGAATGCGAGTCAGAGCTTCTGCATTTGTGTTACACTTCCCCGGATTGTATTCAATGCGATAATTGAATTCGGAAATTTTGTGGTGATACCTCACCAAACGGAAAGTTGGATCTTTGACATTAAAGACTCCTTTTAGTGGTTTATGTACAATATAGACCGAGAACTTGCGTCCCTGGAGGTAGCATCTAAAATTTAAGTAACTCCTTTTCAATGGTGGAGTAATTCTTTTCGGCCTTATTTAGTGCTCGACTGTCATATGCTATTGGTTGACTGATCCTTTCCCTTTTCCCCTTGGAAAAGTACCGCACCTAATGCCGCACTACTTGCGTCCGTCGTCAAGTTGACTGGTTATGAAAAATCAGGGTAGATTAAAAGTGGAGGCGTTACTACAGCTAGTTTAATAGCTTGAAAAACTTTCTGATATTTCTCTGTCCAAATAAATTTATCATCCTTTCGGAGTAAGCTTGTTATTGGACGAACTATTCTTGAGAAGTCGGGTATAAATTTTCTGTATTAATTGGCAAGTCCTAAAAATAATTGGACTTGCCTTACTGTACGGGGAACAGGGAAGGTTTGGACGCAGGCCGCCTTACTGCGGTCTGGTAGAGCCCCTTGACTTGAACATTTGTCCCCAAGATAGAGAATTTCTTTTCTCAAGAACTTGCGCTTTGAGGTTGTTTTCTCGTACTTTATCAAACACTTTACGCAGTTTTAGGTTGTGATCAGTAAGGTTTTTACCATAGACGACTATGTCATCCAGATATACGAAGCACTCTAGCCCTTGTAAGCCTGTTAGAATGAAATTCATGAGGCATTGAAAGTTTGCCGGGGCTCCTTTACGCCCGAACGGCATGCTCTTAAACTCATAGTGCCCATAGCTCGTACTGAAGGCGGTTTTGTGTCGAACTTTTGGGTCGAATAGCACTTGATGATACCCGTTGGCCAAATCGAGGGTGGTGAAATATCGTGCGTGACCTAATTGGTCGAGGATATCCTCGATTCGGGGTAGAGGAAATGCGTCGCCTATAGTCTTTTCGTTCAATTTTCAAAAATCGACTACGACGCGCCATCTTTTATCGCCATCGGATCCAGCCTTTTTGGGGACTAGCAGGAGAGGCAAATTGCACGGGCTTTTACTGGGATCGATTATATACTTTTCCAACATTTCTCGTAGCTGCTAATTTTTAACATTCCTCTGGGTTTCTGGTAACCTATACATTTTCTGATTAATGGGTGCCTGATCTTGAACCAAGGAAATAGAGCATTTTTCTTTGTTGTTTTGGCTTTCTTCCAGGCTGAGTTCCTTTTCTAGCTGGATCATACGGGGATCGCTGACTAACTCCTCCGGCTGTTCATAATCCGGGTAAAGATATCTAATATTTTGGCTGTTGTGGCTATTCTATCGTTTTTATTAAAAATTTCCCTTTATTTTTTCATTTTCTCACTACTTGAGATCCATAGACTCTGCCCTCCTTCTTTATAGTACTTTTTTTCGACGGCAGGCTCCTATGCCCCTTGAGCTCTGTTCACTCAGGTTTCATGAGGTCTTTATGCTCGTCTTGCGTTTGGCTCTTTGACCTTGGATTGAAGTAATGGAACAGATAGGTCAGTATGGATATCAAAAATATAAGAAAATGTTTATTGCTCGTAGGCAATGTAGGTTGTGGTGGCGCACACCCGATGATATCTGGACTTTTATTGCGTCCTGGTTCTTCTATTAATTGACCTGTTGGCTATGTTTTTGTGTTTTCGTTACTGAGCGGTGTATTTTTCCTATGCTCGTCTTTATTTCGGCTCAATGGGCGTGTGGAGGTCATATGTTCAATTTGTGTGTCTTTGTGGTCTTGTGTATCAGTCAAGTGAACTTTTGTGTAGTCTTTTGAATAAGTTAGATGCAGCGATAAGCACCTCATGACTACTTGTTTACTACTGCTATTAAGGTACCAATCAACACTGTTTCTCTCGGCCGAAGCAAGCTGTTAGCTAGGAATACTTCTTCGCCTATCTCTTGAGATAGGTTCTGTTAAGGTAACCTTATGCTGCCCTTGCTCGTCAGTCACAGTCTCAGAAAGCAGATTACTTTTTCCGCATTCCACATTCTCTGTAAAAGAATCACAGCCAGCATTTCTCATGTGAGATGCCTAAAAGGCACTGCAGGTAGATAACTTAACCTCCTTGGGTTTTTTTTACTTTTCTGCCAGTGATCTTATTTCGGTTGCCTTTTGGGATTGCAGCTTATCTGCTGTGAGTGATATTAGAACAGCGAACTCTTCCGGGTTTGTTTCCGTACGAGGAAACCCTAGTATTCTATTTGGACCCTCCACATTGTAGTGTTTATCTAGGGAGTCGTTTCCTTGGAGCCCATCATCGGAAAGACCGGGTAAGTTTTTCACAACATGGAATTGACAAGGTATTTTATTTTTAAAATTGAGGTTTCCTTGACAATTTTCTATGGTCTTTCCGCTATCGAATGGAGTCTGTAATGCAATTATTTCCTCTGTATTTACTGTGTCGAAATTTTTCAGTGCCCTTTTCTTAGTCAAACTTACCTCAGCGCCTGTATCCACTACTAATTTGGTTTGACCGTGTAGGCCTGTCTAACGGAAGTTTGACGGTAGGTTTACAAGTTTCGGGCAGCTGAGGGTGCCCTTCATTTTGTGCGTTGGAGTTTAGAGTCGAGCCGGGGAGTTTTGGGTCGACTGGCTGTTGTTCCCTGACTCTTGGCCTCCCATTTATTTTTATATTGGCATGAATTTAAGTCATGTCCAATACGACCACAAGAATCACATTTCACTTGAACACGATACACTCGCTGATTGCAGGGTTTTAATTCAGATGGAGCTCGATTATTGGAAAAATCTCTATTATTGCATTTGAATTTATTTGGTTTACACTTTCACTTATCTGACTTTCACTTGGTGTTGTATGTGTAAACTGTGTAAACTGTATAGGCCGGGGATGTAGTGCACTAGTTGGTTGACTATGGGGTCATAGCCCCTTTCCGGGTTGGGTCATATTTAAATTATCTGGATTGCTTGGTGGCAGAGAGTTTGTTTATACTTGGGCCGGGTTATTCAGAGAGACATTTGGATTAAATTGTACCGGAAGTTGCAGGTACGGAGCGCTCTGTTGGAGCCATTCCATGTCTAGTGCCTTTTAACTGAGTTCAGCTAGCGTTCCATCACCTATCGTCAACAGATAATGGCACAAGTGATGGTTCACTACACCAGTTTTCAGTGCACTTTTATCTAAATCCTCCAACTGGGATTTTACTGGTGGTGCTGCTGTGGCACCATATTTTGAGTCAGCCGCCTATTTACACAAATTTAAGGGTTGCTTTAATCTTGCTGTGAAGGCTGTTAATGTTTCGAGAGGGAACTGACGTGTAGTTATCAATTTATTTACCATTTCCTGGTACGTCCTCACGGACGAGGTACGTCCTGTTCAGACGTTCCTCTACCCCTCTGAATGTTGTAGGAATATCTGAGGTGAACAGCGGATATGCCTCACCTCGAAGTCTGGTTGGGAGAATTTCTAGAAAAAGATTAGTTCTTCGGCCGACAAGCATTGCGTTACCAAAAATGTCTGTAGCTCTAGGCCTAACTTAGGACTTGGCTCACCCGAAAACAGAGGAACCAATCGCGCTTTGAACTAAACACTGTATTTGTAAATATAAGATTAACTTTTAGTTCATAGATCTTTATTTATAGAATTTAAACAAGCTACAATATGTCTTCATAGCACAAGATGACAATACAAAGTGTGTACATCAATGTCTATCAGCTGATGGCTGTATAATAGATTACATGAATATATAGTACTAAACTAAGTATGAGGTAAGTACAAGACTGGTACTACCTGGCATCCCCCTTTTTCCAGAATGATGAGAGCTATAGATTTAGGCGCTCCGGTGGTCTAATTATTCTTCCAGACCTTGTACTGGTTATTTCAGATAAGTTCTGTTTAGTATCTATAACTGTTTGACGGTGATTGCTAATTGACGGTGTCTGATCAGGTTTAGTCATATTATTTGACATATGTTTTTCTGATGACTCGTCTACCAAAGGTAACGTTGACTCTAGTTGTATATGTGAGTCGTCTTCGTTGTTCTCGGGAACCGTTCTTGTATGATACTCCATTTGCGCTTGAGTTCGCTTAATGCATGAAGAGTTTCTTCTGTATGTTTTTCCTTTTCTGTCCCTAATCATGTATGATCGCGGATGAACTTGACTTTCAATAATAGCCGGTTTCCATTCAGCTTTATTGTTTGTCCTTGTTACTATCACATCTCCTTTGTTTAATTGCTCCCTTTCTCTGGAACTCTTGTCGGCGTACTTTTTTTGTTGCTCACGTATTTCTCGCAAAGCTTCTGGTACGTCTTCTACTATAGGCTGATTTGGTAGAAGTGATAATGTAGTAGTAGGTATAGGTGAACGTAGGTTTCGTGCATAAAGTCTTTGTGCTGGTGTTCCTAAGTTCTCTCTAGGTGTATTCATGAAGTTCAATATTCCTAATTGGACATCTGAATTATCGTAGGCACATTTCTTCAAAATATTTTTTGAAGTTTGTACTGCTTTTTCTGCTAGCCCATTTCCTCTTGGATGGTATGGCGAGCTAGTTTGATGATTAAATTTCCACATTTTCGAAAAATTTTTAAACTCAAGTGATGAGTATTGCGGACCGTTGTCTGATTCTAACACTCTTGGTATACCTTGAATTGAGAATATGTTTTTAAGAAATTTTATAATATTTCCTGTAGTTATTTCATCAAGACTTTCAAACTTAATGAATCCTGAGTAGCTGTCCGTTATAACGATATAATCTTTTCCTTTAAAATGGAATAGATCGGTTGCTACAATTTCGAATGGATATGTCGGTATAACTTTTCGACCAAGAGGTTCTTTAATGTTGCTTTTCTGGTTTGCTTGACATGATGCACATCTTTGAATATAGTCATATATGTCTCTATTCATTTTTGTCCAAAATACACAGTCCTTGGCTCGTCGAACACATTTTTCGTAGTTGAAATGTCCGCTATGAATATATTTCAGCAAGTCTGCTCTCATTTTGGCTGGAATGAATGCTTTATGCGATTTATAGATGATCCCTTCATATATAGACAGTTCATCCCTGAAGTTCCAGTAAGGACGTGCTACATTCGGTATGGATTTGATATTGTCCGGCCATCCTTTTAGGATCAATGATTTAAGGATTTGACATGTTTCATCATTTTTTGTCAAGTTTGTCAGTCTTGTTAATTCCTCATCAGAAATTGAAAGCAGCATTTGTACTTCTAATTCCTCATCCATGTGGGTGTCATCTGGGCTTGGATTGTCACAGTCTCTGCTTAAAGGATCTGCGAGGTACATCTTAATCCCTTGTTTATAGATGACTTGTGGATTGTAGGTCAATACACTTAATCTGATTCTTTGAAGTCTGGCAGGCGAAGAATGTATAGGCTTTCGAAAAATTGTTTCCAAAGGTTTGTGGTCTGATTCGACTATAACCTTTTTACCCCATACATATTCATGGAATTTTTCACATCCAAATTTCACTGCTAAGGCTTCTTTTTCTAACTGTGAATATCTTTGTTGACATTCAGTTAGGGCTTTTGATGCGTATGCGACGGGCTGTTCTCTTTGGAGAAGTACTGCTCCTAGTGCAGTGGAACTTGCATCTACTTGGAGTTTAATGTCTTCATTTATGTTATATAATTTAAGAACAGGTGGCTTGGCTATTGTAGACTTTAATTTATCAAACGCAATTTGTTGATACCTATCCCAGACCCACGGCGTTGACTTTGACAGTAATGTTCTTAAAGGCGTTGTTAATTCTGAAAAGTTTTGTATGTATTTGCTGAGGTAGGTGAACTTACCCAAAATTCTCTTTAATTCTTTTCGATTTGTAGGGGCCTTTAGACGATAGATCGCGGCTGTTTTTTCTGGATCTGCAGTCATTCCATTTCTATTTATGATGTGTCCTAAGAACTTAACTTTAACTTGTTCAAACACACATTTGTTTTTATTTAATTTCAGTCCGTTGATTCGCAAGATTTTAATTACTTCCTCTGTCGTTCGTCTGAGCTCGTCTATGGATCGTGCGTGGATTAATATATCATCTATTGATACTTCTACGTTTTTGATCTTTGAAAATAATGATTGCATTGTTTCCTGGAAGACTTCTGGAGCTGATGAAATCCCAAAGGGTAACCTCTTACAACAAAACCTTCCCCATGGTGTTGAAAATGTTAAGATTTTTTTAGTTTTTTCTGATACACGTACTTGCCAAAATCCTCGTTTACAATCGAGAAGCGTGTAAAACTTTGAACCTTGTAACCTCACTGCGATTTCATCAATAGTTCGCATTGGATAGTGGCGTCGTAGAATATTGACATTAACGTCCGTTGGGTCTATACAGATTCGAATTTTGTTCTGTTTTTTCACTACTACCATTGGTGAAACTGAAGGAGTAGGCTCCTTTATTGGTTCGATCACGTCCATTTCTATCATTTTTTCCAACTCTTTTTTGACTTCATCCCTGATTTTATACGGAATTCGTCTTGGTGGATGGATCCTGAATTGTGGATTTGGAATTAGGTCCATGTCATATACAAATCCTTTTAAACATCCAAGACCTTCAAAAATATCATCGTCCATTACTGTGTGAACTCTTTGAACGAGACCTAATTGTTCACATGCATTGGCACCTAGAACTGGTTTTATGTTTTCAGCTACGACTTTAAACATAACTTTACATATTTGATTTGTAATGAGACATTTTATTTCTGATTGTCCCAGAACTTTCAGACGATGATTGCTGAAAGACATAAGCGTTTTGACATTACACTTATCGATTTTAGCATTCACAACATCAATTACACTTTTCGGTAGTACATTGCATTGGGCACCTGTATCTAATTTTATGTCGAATTTATGATCTGCGATTGTGATATTTTCTGTCCAATTGTCAGATTTCGCTGTACCATTTGACAATAAACCTACTTGTATGATGCTGTCATCTAATATGTTAACATTTTTTGTCAACCGTTTGCCTTTTTGTTTGTTTGTTTGACTGTTTCTACACATTGATTCAAAATGATTTTTATCACTGCACTTTTTGCAGGTGTGTTGAAATGCTGGACATTTACGTACTTCATGTCGCGTACCACACTTACGACAGTCAAATGTGCGATTATTACGCTTTGATTTATAAATCAATTCGATGGAACGTTCATTTTCTCTTGAGATTTCTTCTACTTGTTGTTGAGAAATTTCGGTAGCTTGACACAATTGTATTGCCTTTGTTAATGTTATGTCTTGGGCTAGCAATTTTGTACGAAGTTCTTCGCTTTTTACTCCTAGAATTAACTGATCTCTCATAATGTTTTCGGTTAAATGCTCATATGCGCAATTCTGTGATTGTAAACGTATTCTCGCAATTAACTCGTTTACGGATTCGCCGTCTTTTTGAGAAATTTTGTGAAATTTATAACGCTCAAATGTTACGTTTATTTTTGGTTGAAAGAAATTTTCAAAAGTACTTTTTACCTGTTCTAAAGTTACCTCTTCACCTGTTACTGGAAGTGGCTGTTGCAGCGTGTTGTATAATTGTATAGCTGTGCTGCCAATTGCTGTCATGAATGTAGCTATTTGGATGTTTTGTGGCTTCGTTGTAATCTGTGTTGCAATTTCGAAATAACCATACTGTTCTTTCCATAGTTTCCATTCCTTTGACATGTCCTTATTATGCTCAATTATGAGTGGTTTTGGCGGACGAAGAAGACTGGCTCCAACGTTTTCCGTCATTTTTATGAAAAATATCCTTCTGATATTACTAAACTATTTGTTTCGTTAGATTGGCTAATGTTTATTTATTAGTTTATTCGGGTTTCGGCACCATGTAAATATAAGATTAACTTTTAGTTCATAGATCTTTATTTATAGAATTTAAACAAGCTACGATATGTCTTCATAGCACAAGATGACAATACAAAGTGTGTACATCAATGTCTATCAGCTGATGGCTGTATAATAGATTACATGAATATATAGTACTAAACTAAGTATGAGGTAAGTACAAGACTGGTACTACCTTGCAGTATTCTCTAAGGAGGCTTCACCAAAACTAGTGTCGCTACTGCTGGTTTCCAGAAGAAGTCGCCCAGCCAGTTTAGGATAATTTCAGCTGCTGAGGACTCAAACTCGGGTTCACACTGTCGTTATTATTGTCTACGGCAAGCGAGTGCGACAATCCGTCGAAATCACTGAGTGCCTCTCGGAATTTTTCTGTGTCTTTTTAAAAATGCTCGATTTTTTCAAGTCTCCTCTTTCTGGAAGAAGCTATTTGTTTACCAACCTGGTCGCACTGAATAACAGAAATTCCTGCAGACTCTCAAACTCGCTTTTCTAAATTTTGCAAATATAAATTTAAATCTAAATTTGTACTAGGCCTTTCTTGTTTGAGACCGGTAAGCACCGGCCCACTTCTTAATCTGGCTCCTGATTGGATGTCTTCTGCTTGAGCTGAAGATTGAGTGTGGTTAGAAGAAGTTCTCTCAACTGCTTCCGTCGAGCTTGGGTTGCCTCCTTCGAGCAGGAGCGGGATTTCCTTTTCGTCGCCCGGCAAAGAAGATGGTTGGTTTCTGATCTTGCCTCTTTGTTGTTCGTGGAGGATCAAGGGTTTTCAAGCACTTATGTTCTTTTAACTTTAACCGCGTTCCTTGATCCTACCGGCTGCGACAATTGTTATATCTCATGCACCAAGGAAATGTCTTAATTCACTTTCTTAACTTGTTGGCGAAAGACAAATCGATTCTACTCCCAACACTTGGGCGTGTTTGATGTTGAGGGCGGTTATAAACTTAGAACACAAGTAGTTACGACATGTTCATTCTGGCTCACTGTATTAGCTTACAGGATTCCCCCACAGATGGCGCCACCGTCGCTAGGTATTTTAAGTCCATCCTAAATGTAGGTTTGTATATTGGCTGTACTGGGTTATGTCTTGGATGCACCATTGTGTCTTGGATGCACCACTGAGTCTCGACTGCGCCCTAGCGGGATTAACTGGTACTACCAGCATGCTCCGGGAAGTGCCATTAATTCTTGAATGCGCCCTAGCAGCATTAGTCGGTACTACCTAAATCCAGGCTTTTTTATTATGATTTTTCTTGAGCACCTAAATGCAGGCTTTTGGTTTTGAACTAATATTAGTAATAATTAAAGTTAACGCTAGCAAATTTTTGTTCATGCTAATGGATTCTAGATGGTGGTATGTGGGGGGGGATAATAAGGATAGGAAGGGGGGGTAATGAAATTTTCATCAGAAATATTCTAGGGGCTCTGGTTTCCGAGATATTAGCGTATTAATAATTCAAGTTTTTTTTGTTCACGGCAATAGATTCTAGGTGGTATGGGGTGGGAGGGGTTGCGAAATTCTCATCAGATCTACGGGCTTTGGTTTTCGAGATATTAGCGAAATTTGTTCAAACAATTTGCTAATTGTCAATTATATAATTACTAATTGGCAAATTGCAGCTGAGTTGGTAATTAGATAATTGGCAATTAGTAATGTGGTGTGATGCGTAATTCTCATTAGCAGGGAAGTTGTCGATATCATCATCATGCGAATTTCACAACATGACATCACCTTGGTTTGATGTTTTCGCAGCAAAATAATATTATTAGATTTAGGGGGTGCTAGTATTGACAAGCCACAGTTGCTCTTTCGAATGCAAACACCATTTCTTTAGTAAGATTCCCTAGCGGTATTAGCCGGTACTTCATATGTTGTTCACCGCGAGGGAAAGTAAGGTTCCCTAGCGGCAGTAGCAGGTACTACCACCATGCCTTGGTTTTGCTGTTTTATTGCTTGACGATTTATTAGTGGGGAAGTTCTAGATATCAGAATGATGTCATCTTGGTTTTGCTGTTTTCAAGTGCTGAGCATAAATAAGTGTGTTCTTTCGAGTGCAAACACCATTTCTTGAGCAAGGTCCCCTGGTGGCATTTGCCGGTACTACATATGTTGTTCATCTCGAGCTTGGGGATACGAGATCACTTTGGGGATACGAAATCACTTTCCGCACTCTCCAGCATAGGGAAATAGTTAACCTTTTAAAAGAAAGATAAAGAATACATTCCACCTCAACATACCAAATCAGAGGTAAAATCTTTTTTGTTTTGATTAAAGAAAGACAATAATTAGTTAATTACTTTGCCAAATTTAACAAGAAACCAAGTAAGAATGTTGTAACCCTTCAATAAAAACAAAAAAAAAAAACTATTCCAAATATGGCTGGAACCATAGCAGGTGTTTAAAGTTCACAAGTCAGTGAATACTGAAATCCAATAATAATCCAATAATAGAAAAACCTTCTATGAATAAAAGTCTGGAAACATAGCATATATATATATAGATAACTCCCCAGACATGGCACGACTATTACATAAGCATTACTCCTAAAATGCTACTAATAACCAACACAAACGGTTACACCATCACCTTTCGTCTTTAATCGATTCCCCTGAAGTAAAAAAAAAAAAAAAAAAAATCCAGCAAAGAATAACAAGACGTTTTATGTAATAAATTCTTTTAATATTTATTTTTTTTTACAATTTTCTTCCTCTTCAAGGCATTAATCTCTTTTAGTTTCTCCTTGGCCAGACCATCGTATTTAGAGCGCTCCTCCGATGTTATGGCTAGACTACCTTTCAGTCTGAAGTAATGTAGATCCCGGTCTAACCGAACACGCTTGCCTCCTCTAGTCGCTTTGGGTTTTGGTTCATCATCACGTTGGTTATCGCCTTTCGTTCCCACTCTTAACCGGTATTCCTTGAGAGTCAGTCTTTTCGGACCGGGAATATAATCCGGTGCGGTTTTTGAAATCCCCGGTAAAGCTTTTGGGACGTAGGGCTCAATCGGCCTGTCCACTGGATATAACGTTAAATTTTCTACATCCCTCTCAGGACAGGTAACCGATAGGGCCTTAGCCATTAACTTGTCAAACGCCTCACTGATTTTCTGAGACATGATAAAATAAGCAACACTCGTAGAAATTACACGATAATAATGCACGACACTGAATCATGTTACCCGATATTTATACATAAAAATCCGCTTATCTAGTAAATCACTGTATGTATAATTCCTGTCAACCAAATAATTTCAGAAGACAATCATTTCAACACAAAATATAAGTCATAACAAAATAGTAAGAATAAACGAAATTGCAAGTCATGACGCAATTGCACTTACAAATGAGGAATGAGCTTGCCCGAATTAACGTGACCCCGATTACATACTCAATTAAAAAAAAAAAAAAAAAAACAAAAAAAAAAAAACAAAAAGAAGAGAAACAATTACAAAATCAATACCGTGTATATATCAATTTTCGTGTAACAACGGGGAATAAGAAATATTGCAAGTTTTTTAAACAAAAAAAAAAGACTTTATTTAGTAAACCGCTTATTAACTATTTTTACCAACTCTCCTCTCCCCAGATATGGCATTAATCTTCATGAGTACCTTCTTATCCATGCTAATATTAATACCAAGCACCGCGGCGGACGCCTACGAGATCCAGAACCTGAACAACACGGGAATAATGTTCGAAGAACTGGGAAAGCTGTTGTTATTTCACGATACGTGGAATCTGTTCACACAAATAAACATTACCGATTTAGAAGCAGAAACCACATTGATAGAACATACCGGGTTTCTCATAAATCGACTATGCGAGGTACATAACGCCACCACTAGCGCATGTACAGAACAAAACGCATACATACGTAGTCTGATAGGGAACATAAAAAAGAGAACTACAACCATCAAAGAAATGGTTAACATGCGACATCGAAGGTCCTTGTTCGATGGAATAGGTAGTGGCCTACACTATCTTTTTGGAACAATGGATGCAAAGAATGAGAAACAAATATATAGCAAGATTGCAAGTTTGGAAACAGATACACAACCACTCCTAGAGCTAGAAAAAAAATCAAATAACCCTGTTCAAATCCTCATTCGAGAAAATGAGAAAACCTATTAACCAACTAGAGACCAATCAAAAGGAATTAACGAAAATCGTGAACGATCTTCTTGACATGGTCAATGGAGAAGTAAGCACGCGACAACGTATCCAAGAGGTGATAGCTGCAATTGGTTTACAGGTGTTAGACATAAAATTAAGACAACAGACGTTTATACAAATATTAACCTCCCTAAAAAACAACCAAGTGCATCCCCTATTAATACCCCCATCTACTTTATTAGAAACCTATTACAATGCTAACCCGAAAGAAACCAACAGATTTCAAGATCTGGCTCTCCTAACTCAAACGCTGGAGGTAAAATCTCGAATGATAAATGAGCTTTTAGTAATTAGAATTACATTCCCAATTCTTAATATGCCACCTTTTAAACTTCAACAGATCCACTTACTCCCCTTCCAAACTCCCAATAATCACCATCTAGTTCTGGATATAAGACACACTTACATTGCAAGTCATATACCAACACAAAAATTCGTAACGTTCAAGCAATCCGAGTCTCGAGTGTACAAAAAACTTTCGAATAGCCTTAATGAAAGCACTTACATTGGACCACTATTAAACCCAATTCTTCAAGGGCATTATGTGAGCGAATGTCCAATAAATTTTCTATTCAATCCGTACAACAAAACAGGTAACTGGGAATACCTATCACAAACACAAGCTCCACAATTGTTAATAAAATTAACCAGAAGAAATTCCTGGCTCTTTTCATTTCAAACAACACAAAAAATCACGATTGCCTGCGGGAAAACTCTTCATAGCTCCAATCTCTTTGGCAATGGAATACTAATATTAAATGAGCCTTGCTATTTCCAAATAGGTGATCAAACTATATATTTCGAAGATGAAGATCATCAGGGTATTAAAATCACGCAACCAGAATACCCTCATCCCATAAATTCAAATCTAACTGAAACCATTCAGAACTTCATCCAACATGTTAACAACACCGTTAAGAAACATATAGTTATGATAAGAGCAGAAGATGTCAATCATATTCTGAATGAGAATTCTTACTCTTTTGATCAATTGGAAGAACAAATAAAAACACTGGAAAAGCAGAGAAAAGAGCGAACTGAATCACAAATGGTTCAAATAAGCTCCCTATCTCTGAGTTCATTGGTAATTTTATTACTCAGCATAATTGGTATACTGAAGTTATGTAAAACTATAAAGAACAAGAAAAAGAAAAGCATAGGGGAAATGCCCAATGTGGTAATCGTAAGTAATCCAAAATCCCAGTTAGATGCTGAGACACCTCTACAACGTAAAGTAGAAATTCCGGGTAACTTAAATACCAAATGCAAAGAAAATGTCAAGTCTAATCTTCATATTCCAAACCAGGAAAAGATATCGATGAACAAAGTCAAACTAATTTCCCAAAACTTCCAATCAGAGATCACCAAAGCTCACAAAGCGAGAGTAAAGCCCCTAACCAACGCACCAGAAGCAGCTTCTCAGACCATTCATTCAGAATCAACAGATTCAAGTAAGCCACAAACTAACCCGCCCCCACAGGCAAATAAGAGGCAACATTTATCAATACCTCCACCACCACCACTACCACCATCTATAACCCATCCCAATTCATGTACACGCCCCCGCAATTTGCAAGTAGTTAAGTAACTTCTCAAATCCAAGTTAACCAAAATTAATTGAAAATATCTGTCTTGTTTAAAATATAAATAATAAAATTAACGGGAGAGAAATATGTATGCATGGTGTCAAAAGTATATATATATATATATATAGTATATACATATAGATTAAGGTAAATAAATAAATTGTAACAAAAAGAAATATTAGATATACACCAATAGATCATAAAGACATATAATGAAAAATGTATATACACATATATTGTACAGTGAACGCATAAAAATTTAAAATTATAATGAAAACTTATGTACACACATATATATTGCAATAAATGCATAAAAAAAAAAATATTAAAATTGTAGTGAAATCATATGTACACACACATATATTAAAATAAATGCATTAAAAAATTAAAATTATAAGGAAAACATATGTACACATACATATCTTATTGTAGGTGCATAAAAAATTAAAAGGTAATGAAAACATATGTACATACACATATATTACAGTAAATGCATCAAAAAATTAAAATTATAATGCGAACATAAGTATATACAGATATATGCGGCAACAAATTAAAATTGGAATGAGAACATATGTTACACATATATTAATATAAAAGCATAAAGAATTAAAATTGTAAAAATAAAAAAATAAGAATAAAAAAATATGTGTACGTATATGGTATTGTAAAGCCATAAAAGGTTAAGTTGTAATTTGATATATACAGATATATTAATACAAAAAAAAAAACATATTTATACCTGCATAAGAGAAAAATTTCTTTTTTCTGTATCTAATTAATCTTAAACAAAAAAATTTTATAAATAGGCTAGAAATAATTCTCGATAATGTATACAGATAAGTTAGCTTCTTCAACCTAACTAAGTAATCGTCTCAGCGCTCGGCATTATGTATATACATATATGTAACATGTTGTTATTTTTTTTTATTATTAGCTATCAAATCCATATACAATGTTCGAATGCGTTATTCCTCTTCTAACAATAACACATTTTTTTTAAAAAAAGGGAGGTTTGTTACATACAGCCCTTACAAAAAGAAATTACGTACATACATACGTACATTGCATATCAGGCATACGTTTGTCCAAATTACGTACATACATACTTATATTGCCTATCATATCTACTTTAAAAGAAAATATGTACATACATATGTACATACCTACATTGCATAGCAAGTGAAACAAATCATTGCATGCATGTACATACCTGCGGTACATTATACATATACGAGTATGAGTGACTGTCGCAAAGAGTAGACGTGTTCTTTCAGTGCGCCGTGATCAGTAGTTTTCACCTAGTTAATCGTTTATTTTTTTCTCATTGCTTCTGTACGCAAGTGCCATTGTTCCCTTCTTTTTATTATAAAAGTGTGCTTATCTAAAATTGTCTCAGAAATAAATGGCGGGAAAACAAAATGATAACGCCGCGGGCTTGCTCAAATCCAATAAGGAAAAGGAAAGGTCTACGTCTGTTAGCTCTTGTACGAGAAGTGCTGCAGTACATCAAAACACAGTTACTGATCAAAATACCACATCAGATCTACCTACTTCTCAGAAACAGATGAAAGGCTTACTTAGGGATTTCGAGATGCGGCTAACGAAAACTTTGGAGGAGCGATTAAATGACATGCAGTCCAAAATTTCCGAGACGGTAAATACAGCTGTTCTCCCTCTAAAGGCACAGTTAGAGTCTCTGGAGCGTAAATATGTTGATCTGGATAAAAGGTACAATTTATTATTAAACAAAAACGACGACGTCTTTCGCACTCAGCGTCTGTCGGATGTTATTATTAGAGGAATTCCTCGCACAAAAGATGATAATCCGCAATCAATTGTCCAGCACATTTCTACTAAAACTGGGCATAATTTGTCACCGTATGTACATGCCTTTCGCATGACGTCCTCTCATCACAAAACAACAAACAACAAAAATATGTTTTTGGCTCCTATTCTATTAAAATTTTCAAGCGCAAATGAACAACGGCTATTTGTTTCTGCTTTTAAGAAGAATCGTGGTTTGAAACTCAACGATATAGAAGGCTTTTCTTCAGAGGGGTCTGTATATGTACACGAAAGCCTTACACCTAGAAATCAATCTCTGCTGCGTGAGGCTCTGCATTTACGTAAACACGGTTCTTTATTTGCTGCATACTCCCGTAATGGTTCAATCTATGTCAAGCGCAGTGATGGTGACAAGCCTACTTTAATTACGGACTTTCGTGATCTATGCCCTGGTACTCCTGCTGTGTCGGATGCTGCTGAGATCGGTGCAGGCTGAGCTATTTAATAGGGAATGTCTTTATCGCATTTATTTATTACTTTTTCATATAACTTAATTAATTTGCTTGAAATTCTTGTCATTTATGTAGGAAATATAGGTATTATAGAATTACGCTCTTTCTTATTTTTAACTTTCTGCTTATTTGAACTTTTTCTTTTAATTTTAGTCATAATATTGCTATCTCTAATTTTAAATCTTTGTATAGAAAGCGTCATGAGAAGTACTTTTTCTTTTTTTATATCTTCTGTGGATTATTTGTGTGGACTGAGGGAATTATGTATGAGGTCTTTGAGTTGGTTCCTTTTTTTAGTTTTTGTGTTGCAGCTCTTGAGCATGTCGCTCGTAGCTGGCGTTTGTTCTTTTACTCTTAATGAATAATCTTGGTGCCCTGGACAAACTAAGGACTATGCTTAATATTTTCTGCGGGCGCACAGTGGGTCTTAACGTATGCTTGTTAAATGCAAGGAGCATTAGAAACAAGATTGATGAATTGCATCAGATCTTTGCAGCATCCAATGTAGATGTAGTTTTAGTTAGTGAATCATGGTTGCACGAGCATGTGCCTAGCGCTCTAGTATCACTCCAAGGCTTTAACCTGTTCCGTAACGACCGCAAAAATCGTATCGGGGGAGGTGTAGCTATTTATATAAAAGATATATAAAACCAAAATAATTGGTTCATCCTCCTTGCAGGGTCTGGAGTTCCTAGCAGTGGGAATCAGTACTGGGTTGGATAAATGTGTGTTATCAGCGGTATACTGTCCCCCGGAAAGTTTCAATACTGAGAACTCAGCCGAATTCTGTGACGTTATATCAAAATGCGTTCAAAATTACCGGCACGTAATCGTGGGTGGTGATTTTAACGTAACATTCTTCATCGAAACTCAAACTCTATCAACTTCCAATCATTGTTGCAGTCACTAAGCTTGAATATAATTAATTCTTTGCCCACCTATATGAGCTCCTCTAATCCATCATTGTTGGATCTCTTTCTTACTTCTGACTTAGAGCGTCTTAACTTTCACAATCAGCTTAGTCCGCCGAGTTTCCTCGACCATGATATTTTGTTCATTACTTACGATATAGCCCTTCAACCCTGTGAGCGTTCCTTCATTATATACAGAGACTTTAATAGTATAGATATCTCAGCCCTTTCCGAAGATTTCAGTAACCTTGACTGGGGCGACTTTTACGAATGTGCAGATGCAAACCAGAAAGTGGCTATTTTAAATGATTTTATCAATTATTTATACAACCGGCACGTTACATTAATTCACAAGAGGATTAGATCAAGTGGAAGTCCCTGGTTTACTGCTACCATATCTGCTCTAATTTCAGAACGGGAGTATTTCTATCAGCTTCATCGGCGTTTCAAATCACAAAATACCAAGAAACTCTATAAAACGGCACGAAATCGTGTTACTCTCGAGTTAAGGAAAGCCAAAAGAAGATACTATATGGTAAGGCTAAATCCAAGTCGTACGCCTAAAACAATATGGAATAATTTAAGGAAACTTGGCTGCGGCGGGAAAGGGAAAAATTTTAACTTTTCCGAGTTCGACCCCGATGATTTAAATAGTCACTTTTTACAGCAAGGACAGGATATAGTAACAACGGAGGATATCACCGATAACACAGTCGTATCAAATAGATTATTCTCAACGTCGCCTTTCGCATTCCGGTGCGTAAGCTCAATAGAGCTCATCTGTGCTATTCGTTCGATACGTTCTGAATCAGTGGGTCCCGACGAAATTCACCCTCGCTTTCTTAAAGTTATCCTCCCTTTGATTATTGATCATTTGGTTTTCTGTTTAATTCGTGTTTGACTCGTTCTACTTTTCCTAATAGATGGAAAATTGCAACAATGCTGGCTCTACCGAAAAAATCTTCTCCTACTGACATGAGTGGTTTCCGCCCGATAAGCATTCTGTCCTTTCTCTCCAAAGTTCTGGAAAGGCTACTGTACACCCAGATGTCAAAATTCTTAGAAGAAAATGCGCTTTTAACCAAATGGCAATCAGGTTTCCGCGCAAAGCACAGCTGTACTTCAGCTTTGTTAAAAGTTACTAATGACTTGCGAGCTGCTCTCGATGACGGTTGTATCAGTATCTTGGCCCTTCTGGACTTTTCCAGGGCTTTCGACTGCGTCAATCACATGATGCTTCTCCAGAAATTATCTACTCATTTTAGGTTCTCCTCTATGGATGTTCAGCTAATTCAAAGTTTCTCGTCAGAAAGATATCAACAAGTAAAGGTAAACAATACTTTCTCAGGCCTCCTTCCACTGTCTTGTGGTGTTCCGCAGAGATCAATATTGGGACCCCTGCTTTTCAGTATCTTCATAAATGATCTGCCTGAAATTGTGGAGGACGTTAATATTCATTTGTATGCTGATGACGTGCAGATTTACTTCAGCAGACCTATCGGTCTGATTGAGGATTGCTTTGCTCGAGTAAATAGTAACCTAAATAAGATATATCAATGGGCATAATCCAACCATCTGACTCTCAATCCAAGTAAATCTCACTACATTATTATCAATAACAGGAAGCTGAATATTACTGAATTCCCCGACATTTTACTTAACGATTCTCCTCTGTCTTTGGTAGGGTCTGTTAAAAATCTAGGTATAACTATAAATTCATCTCTGAAATGCTGCGATCATGTTAGCTCAATCCTTGGTAAGATATACGGAGGACTCAGGCAACTGTGGCTAACCGCTTCGTTTTTGTCTTGAGAGATAAGGTCAAAATTGGTGAAAACTCTTTTGATACCTCATTTTACATTTGGAAATGTAATATATCCGAAATTGGATAGTATATGCTCCCGTAAACTTAACGTCGCATTCAATGATTGCGTCAGATTTATCTATGGCCTTCGAAGGTTTGACCACATCTCTCCTTTCAATCATCGTTTGCTCGGCTTCTCCATACTCAAATATCTTGAATTCAATTTACTGATTTTCCTATATAATCTGCTAAAATCAAAAACCCCAAGCTATTTGTTTACACATATACAAAATCTACGTTCTTCTAGAAACGCAAATATTCTCTTGCCTCGATTCCGTACAGCTGCTTATGAATGTTCTTACTTTGTTCAGGCTACTAGATTGTGGAATAATTTACCAACAAATATTCAAAACGCTGGTTCCCTGCACATGTTCAAGAGGTTGTTCAAGGATCGCTTCTCAGTTCTTCCTTCGGTTGGCACAAGTTAGATTAATTTTTGTTTGATTTTTCTTACTCTCTCATGACCCATTTCTTTTATTTTTTCTTACTTTATATAAATAAAAAAAAAAAATAAAAAGAGATTACTCTTTTGGACTTTTTACCGGGTTAAACTTAATTTTCTTCAAGAAAGAATTTTTTGGGATATCTCCGGTATATAGCAAAAGCTAAAAAAATGTTCTAATTTGTTATTTCATCACAATCCATTAATTTTTGGTGACAAGTTTCAAGTCTTGGTTTGACTCATCAACAGGTCCCAAATAACGAAATTGGGTGATTAGAAAAACAAATGAAAAAATGAAAAAAGAAGAAAGAAATGAAAAGTTTAAGAAAAATAGAAAAAAACAATTTTTTTATTTATTAAAAAAATTTTAAAAATTTTAAAGAAACAGATTCATTCGAAGCGAATCGAACCTGTATACGCCACGCAGTGGGCTGAAAAATGAAGAAGAAAAAGGAAGAAGAAGAAGCGTTTCGTGTCAGCAGAAAACCTTCCACTCATCGGTGCAGCTTGGTTTTCTGCCTGCTGCAGACGCTTGAAAATAGATCAAACCGATCTCTTCTCATATAAACTCAGAATAAATTCTGGGTGTGAATTATATGAGGAAAAAACACTCCTATACAAGCCCAGGAGGAAAAATAAATAAAAAGAGATTACTCTTTTGGACTTTTTACCGGGTTAAACTTAATTTTCTTCAAGAAAGAATTTTTTGGGATATCTCCGGTATATAGCAAAAGCTAAAAAAATGTTCTAATTTGTTATTTCATCACACAATCCATTAATTTTTGGTGACAAGTTTCAAGTCTTGGTTTGACTCATCAACAGGTCCCAAATAGCGAAATTGGGTGATTAGAAAAACAAATGAAAAAATGAAAAAAGAAGAAAGAAATGAAAAGTTTAAGAAAAATAGAAAAAAACAATTTTTTTGTTTATTAAAAAAATTTAAAAAATTTTAAAGAAACAGATTCATTCGAAGCGAATCGAACCTGTATACGCCACGCAGTGGGCTGAAAAATGAAGAAGAAAAAGGAAGAAGAAGAAGCGTTTCGTGTCAGCAGAAAACCTTCCACTCATCGGTGCAGCTTGGTTTTCTGCCTGCTGCAGACGCTTGAAAATAGATCAAACCGATCTCTTCTGGTTCTTGGAAAAGTAAGTGCAGATCTCACACATTCATGCAAATTTCTTTGTTTTTTTTTTAAACAAAAGTCACTAAACTACTTATTCCCTTTTGTTCCCTACTTCTCTCTCTCACAATTACTCGTGGAAACTCGAAGTTTTGACTTTCATGCCTAAACCTAACCGAAGCTTTTCATGCTCCAATTTTGAGAAGGCAATAAGTTCGTTGTCGTTTGATAACACTAGCCCTCCAGGAAGCCCTTCAGTTAGCCCTATAGTAGAGCAAAATTCCCCCCAAAGCAGACCATCCATAAACTGGTATCGCGAACATCGTTCAGGCAAACGTTTTATAAGGCACAGTTTGATTATCTTCCTCATAAGAAACAATAGTTTAAACGATCTAATAACAGAAAAATCATTAATCACGCCTAATTCAGATAAAGGCACGCCAGATATAATCCAGACTGAACAAATAAACAAAACAAACAAAATGCCAGTGAATTATGAAAAGGTGGTTAAACTAACGGCACAAATGGTGCCCTTATTCTCTGGGGAACTCAGCTCCCACATCCTCACAGAGTTACAAACTTTTTTAGGCTGTTGTAAACAAGTACAGCAATGTCTAGAAGCTGAAGAAAAAGTAGCTTTTATGCAAATTTTCCCCACTAGGTTGAGAGGAAATGCATACCAGCTGATCGCTTCAAGCTCACTCACAACATTTGAAGAGGTTGAAAAATTGCTTTATCGTAATTATTTACCTCGTGAGACATACCATGAGCTGATAAACTGATTAATTACTTGTCGACAATATCCACACGAGTCTTTTCACTCATTCACCACTAGGCTAAAAGGCCTATTGTTACAATGTAACGAAGCAGCACATAACAAATACGGTGCTGAAAATTTTAACGTGGTGAAACGACAAATAGAGGATTTCGCTATGGCTTCAGTAAAGAGTGGTGCAACTAATCCGCATCTAAGTGCATATCTACTTACCTTGAATGAAGATTCAGTAGACCAGCTCATTCAAAGGGCACTAGATATGGAAATATTGCAACAAGGACTCTTTCATATCCCACAACCCACTCATTACATTCCTAATACCACGAGCAATTTCCCAATGGAGAACGTTTTAAAGCATAATCCTACAAATTATGCTAATACTTATAATCTCCCTATTCACGAGAGTGTTGCTCCATACCCTTACACCAATGAGATGAGCAAACCCAATATAAAAACGGAATTCAATATACCTCCCATAGGGGAGCCTCTAAAGGTGCCATCAGTGTCTTTTAATACTGATGGGAACCCTACAAATAATTGGCATTCCACTCAAACCAGTTTCACACGAAAACCTTTAGGAAGCCCACCTCTTTGCCAAAATTCTTTGTCTCGACATACAGGAGAAAAAATATTCGACAAACAAAAATTGCTATTGAATAAAATCACCTGCAGCTACTGCAACTACAAGAGCCACACATATGACGAATGTCTGAAAACTGCAGAATAAAAGGCCATGATGCCCAACATTGCAAGCAAAATGCCAAGGCACAACCCGAACATGCAAACAGTAACAACCATGCTCGGTGGGGCTCTGCAAATTGGGAGCAAAGAATAAACCACATACAAAATATGTGCGATTTTTGTGGCCGAAGAAGCCATACGGTGTCCACATGCCAGCAGAAACAACGATGGGAGGCCACACATTCGGGAAACGGCACACTGCCGACCGAAAAATCCCCGGCTCGACATTAAACAGAACAGTGCAACTTACTTCAGGGTCTACTCAAACAACAAAGAAACAAACTAGAGAAAATATTCCAGTGGTAAAATTACCATTGGACATAAGTAAAAACACAGCCGTTCGGCTGATAGTAGACACTGGAGCCGAAGTAAGCCTAATAAAACAGGAAGCATTAAATATACAAAAGCGGATGGAAACAGGACAAAAGGTGACTTTGAAAACTCCTTTTGGAGAAGGAAGAACATTGGGTAACTGCCAAGGCACCTTTTTATTAAGCAGCAGTATCCCGTGCAATCTACAGGTTGTAGCAGATGACGCCCAAATCTCGCACGATGGGCTATTAGGTAACGTTTTTCTTGCAAAAAATTGAAATATAGAAGGGCCTAACAGATTACTCCGATTTCCTCGCACGGAAACCAACCCTATTGAATTCACGGTACCTCTCGAAACATCCATAGAAGATGGAGAGGATATACCAAAGGATCAAATAGTGGAGGGATCTGAATCTACTACCGTTTCACGGGCACCCAAAAACAAAAGTTCCTTACTTCCAATGGAAGAAATTTCAAACACTTTGAATAAAGATGAAGGTAGGCAATATGAAGTAGAACTTCAGCGATCTCATAGAATACCCCCTCGATCTCAAATCGTACTGAGCATACCAGTACAATTGGACCAGGAAATGCTCTGTTTGTCTCAGGAGATTCAAGAAGGAGTATTTGTCGCAAATTGCCTAGTTAGCCCTCATAGAAATTTCATACCGTTATCTGTTCTGAACGTAAACACAGAACCTGCATTCCTAAGAAAATTAAAACTTACTCTAGTTCCAGTTAATTATTATAACATTAGCTCTCTACAGTTACCTTTGGACGAAATAAATTCCCAAAGTTCCCAGAAAGAAGTCGATCCTTTTTTCCCACGTGCACAAGACAAAAACATGTACAACATAAAATCTCTCTATTCATCTTTGGACGAAATAAATTCCCAAAGTTCTCAGAGAGAAGGTGATCCACCTTCCCCCCATGCACATTGCAAAAATTCCAATAACTTCGTAAAAGATACGAAAATTTTTAACTACAATCCATATTCAATAAACGTAAACCACATTTCAAAGTACAGTCCAGACAGACTTGTGGCTTTACGTGAAGAATTACTGTTGGATAAAAACTTAAATCAAGAAGAGAAAAAATCAATTCTAGAACTATGTTATGACTATAATGACCTTTTCCACCTAAAGGGGGACAAGTTAACGTACATTAACAGTATACAACACACCATTCCCACATTACATAATCAACCACCAATAAATCAGAAAATGTATAGACTCCCAGAAACACATCGGGCAGTCATAAATGAGCAAATTAAGGAAATGTTGGACAACGACATAATCCAATTAAGTAAAAGCCCGTGGAATTCTCCATTGCTGATAGTTTCCAAGAAAGCTGGGCCTGACGGCAATAAACGCTGGCGAGTAGTAGTACATTTCCGTAAAATTAACGAGAAATCTATAGGAGATGCTTTTCCATTACCCAGTATAGAAGATACACTGGATCAACTTGGACACTCCAGATATTTTACTACACTAGCAAGCGGGTATCACCAAGTACTTGTTGATCCGAAGGATAGACCCAAAACTGCGTTCAGTACCGCATATGGGCACTATGAATTTAAGAGAATGCCATTTGGGCTGAAAGGCGCGCCTGCGACCTTCCAGCGATTAATGAATTACATTATAACGGGTCTCCAAGGCTTAGAATGCTTTGTCTATCTCGATGATATTGTAATATATGGAACAAATTTGCAAGATCACAACGAGAAATTGACTAAGGTATTCGACAGACTTCGAGCTCATAACCTTAAATTATAGCCCGAAAAGTGCCAGCTCATTCGCAGGGAAGTGAGTTACCTCGGACACAAATGTTCAAACGAAGGAGCACTTCCTGATCCCAGCAAAACAAGTTGTGTCCAAAATTTTCCTCAACCCCGAACCGTTAGACAAACCCAATCGTTCCTTGGGTTGGCTAACTACTACCGCAAGTTCATTCCGAACTTTTCAAAAATAGTCAGATCCCTAACAAATCTTTTACGCAAAGACGTTAAATTTACTTGGACGCAAAAGTGCCAAAACTCTTTCGAGGAAATTAAAAGATCACTTGTAAATCCTCCCCTTCTCTCATATCCTGATTTTACTTAACCCTTTAACTTGACAACAGATGCTAGCAACGAGGTATTGGGAGCTGTCTTATCCCAAGGGAAAATAGGCGAAGACAAGCCAATAGGCTATGGAAGTAGAAGTTTAAATAAGGCGGAACAAAAATACTCCACAATAGAAAAAGGGTTACTCGCTATTGTATGGGCCGCCAGGAACTTCAGGTGTTATTTGCATGGCAGAAATTTGACGGTCTACACCGACCACAAGCCCCTTAAAGGCGTATTCAACGTGAAAGATCCAGCATCGAGATTAGTCAGGTTTCATCATAAACTCTAGGAGTTTGACTACAAAATTGAATATAAGCCTGGAAAATATAATACTAATGCAGATGCGCTTAGTCGAATACCTGCCCAGCTAAGCCAGACAAACCCCAATTCGTTCGTTGTGGAAGCTCAGGTACATCACCGAGCCGATTCCGATATAGAAGCAAATGAGTTTAGTTCACCGCCACCCTCAAAACCTACACACGCACATTGTCACGTAGTTACAAGAGCTCAAGCAAGGGAGACAGAAATGGAAGACGTAGTTCAGAAAACTCCCCATAAAGTTCAAAAGAATTCTCAGAACTTCATTAAAGACTCAGTTGAGATTGGCTCAACTGAGAACAGCCTATTTGAAAACGTTGCATCTGAACACAGCAAATCTCCTATAAAAAATAATCTTATAGATTCCCAAGTTAAATTGCCGGAAACTATCACGGACCCGGAGGAAATCCAAACAATTTTAAAGGACTACCACGATTCTGCATTCGGTGGTCACCAAGGTGTAGTCAAAACCTATAAAAGAATAAAAAGGAAGTACAAGTGGAAAAACATGCTCAGCTCGGTTAGAAAATATGTCCCCAAATGTAACGCAAACGCACTCAGGAAACAAATATATTTTGACTTTTCAAGACAATCTTACGAAATTCGTAGACTGCTACGCCATGCCGAATGGCGAAGCAGAAACTGTAGCAGGAATATTTTTCGACGAGATAATTACTCGTTACCGCATTCCTAAAAATGTAGTAACTGATCAAGGCTCCAACTTCTTAAGCGATCTCTTCAAACGAGTTTGTAAGCT
Organism: Dioctria rufipes; assembly: GCA_963924295.1. Lineage (NCBI taxonomy): Eukaryota > Metazoa > Arthropoda > Insecta > Diptera > Asilidae > Dioctria > Dioctria rufipes. The sequence goes on along the minus strand of OZ002741.1, from coordinate 133,701,858 downwards.
CTTAAAGATTAAAAAACTGCAAACATCCGCTTATCACCCACAATCCAACGGTGCACTTGAACGAACCCACAGACCACTAGTAGAGCATTTAAGAGCTATTGTATCCGAAAATCCAAAGGCTTGGGATCGATTCCTGATAACTGCGGCTTTTGTGTATAATAATAGTCCACATGAAGGCACTAAGCTAACTCCAATGGACTGTATGTATTTACAGCGGATGTACCTTCAAATCTAAAAAGAGAGCGAGAGCCAATGTACAATCACGAAAGTTACTATCATATTCTTAGTTACAAATTACAGAAAACCTACGCTATTGCCCGAAAAAATTTACTTAACGCTAAGGAAAAGCCAAAACTACACTACGAAAAACATTCAAGACCAATAACTTTCCAACCAGGTGATAAAGTATTATTGAAGAATCAAGCTAAGAAACACAAGTTGTCCCAGATATGGCTAGGTCCATATCTAGTAACAAAAGCTTTCAATCCTGTAAATACTATTATTCAAATCGGCAGACGAAGAGTAACAGTGCACAACAACAGGTTAAAACCATTCCACGAATAATAGTTAACCTTTTAAAAGAAAAGATAAAGAATACATTCCACCTCAACATACCAAATCAGAGGTAAAATCTTTTTTGTTTTGATTAAAGAAAGACAATAATTAGTTAATTACTTTTATTTTTATTGCCAAATTTAACAAGAAACCAGGTAAGAATTTTTTTGTAACCCTTCATTAAAAAAAAAAAAAACTATTCCAAATATGGCTGGAACCATAGCAGGTGTTTAAAGTTCACAATTCAGTGAATACTGAAATCCAATAATAATCCAATAATAGAAAAACCTTCTATGAATAAAAGTCTGGAAACATAACATATATATATATAGATAACTCCCCAGACATGGCACGACTATTACATCAGCATTACTCCTAAAATGCTACTAATAACCAACACAAACGGTTACACCATCACCTTTCGTCTTTAATCGATTCCCTTGAAATAAAAAAAAAAAACCCAGGAAAGAATAACAAGAAGTTTTATGTAATAAATTCTTTTATTATTATTTTTTTTTACAATTTTCTTCCTCTTCAAGGCATTAATCTCTTTTAGTTTCTCCTTGGCCAGACCATCGTATTTAGAGCGCTCCTCCGATGTTATGGCTAGACAAGCTTTCAGTCTGAAGTAATGTAGATCCCGGTCTAACCGAACACGCTTGCCTCCTCTAGTCGCTTTGGGTTTTGGTTCATCATCACGCTGGTTATCGCCTTTCGTTCCCACTCTTAACCGGTATTCCTTGAGAGTCAGTCTTTTCGGACCGGGAATATAATCCGGTGCGGTTTTTGAAATCCCCGGTAAAGCTTTTGGGACGTAGGGCTCAATCGGCCTGTCCACTGGATATAACGTTAAATTTTCTACATCCCTCTCAGGACAGGTAACCGATAGGGCCTTAGCCATTAAGTTGTCAAACGCCTCACTGATTTTCTGAGACATGATAAAATAAATAACACTCGTAGAAATTACACGATAATAATGCACGACACTGAATCATGTTACCCGATATTTATACATAAAAATCCGCTTATCTAGTAAATCACTGTATGTATAATTCCGGTCAACCAAATAATTTCAGAAGACAATCATTTCAACACAAAATATAAGACATAACAAAATAGTAAGATAAACGAAATTGCAAGTCATGACGCAATTGCACTTACAAATGAGGAATGAGCTTGCCGGAATTAACGTGACCCCGATTACATACTCAATTCAAAAAAAAAAAAAAAAAAAAAAAAAAAAAAAAAAAAAAAGACAAACAATTACAAAACCAATAATATATATATATCACTTTTCGTGTAACAACGGGGAATAAGAAATATTGCAAGTTTTTTAAAAAAAAAAAGACCTTATTTAGTAAACCGCTTATTAACTATTTTTACCAACTCTCCTCTCCCCAGATATGGCATTAATCTTCATGAGTACCTTCTTATCCATGCTAATATTAATACCAAGCACCGCGGCGGACGCCTACGAGATCCAGAACCTGAACAACACGGGAATAATGTTCGAAGAACTGGGAAAGCTGTTGTTATTTCACGATACGTGGAATCTGTTCACACAAATAAACATTACCGATTTAGAAGCAGAAACTACATTGATAGAACATACCGGGTTTCTCATAAATCGACTATGCGAGGTACATAACGCCACCACTAGCGCATGTACAGAACAAAACGCATACATACGTAGTCTGATAGGGAACATAAAAAAGAGAACTACAACCATCAAAGAAATGGTTAACATGCGACATCGAAGGTCCTTGTTCGATGGAATAGGTAGTGGCCTACACTATCTTTTTGGAACAATGGATGCAAAGAATGAGAAACAAATATATAGCAAGATTGCAAGTTTGGAAACAGATACACAACCACTCCTAGAGCTAGAAAAAAAATCAAATAACCCTGTTCAAATCCTCATTCGAGAAAATGAGAAAACCTATTAACCAACTAGAGACCAATCAAAAGGAATTAACGAAAATCGTGAACGATCTTCTTGACATGGTCAATGGAGAAGTAAGCACGCGACAACGTATCCAAGAGGTGATAGCTGCAATTGGTTTACAGGTGTTAGACATAAAATTAAGACAACAGACGTTTATACAAATATTAACCTCCCTAAAAAACAACCAAGTGCTTCCCCTATTAATACCCCCATCTACTTTATTAGAAACCTATTACAATGCTCACCCGAAAGAAACCAACAGATTTCAAGATCTGGCTCTCCTAACTCAAACGCTGGAGGTAAAATCTCGAATGATAAATGAGCTTTTAGTAATTAGAATTACATTCCCAATTCTTAATATGCCACCTTTTAAACTTCAACAGATCCACTTACTTCCCTTCCAAACTCCCAAAAATCACCATCTAGTTCTGGATATAAGACACACTTACATTGCAAGTCATATACCAACACAAAAATTCGTAATGTTCAAGCAATCCGAGTATCGAGTGTGTTACGCCTTCTCTTGCCTGAACCTGAAAATGGAAAATAAGTCAACGTGTACTAGTAAATTATGTGTGGATATTTACGTGTTGTGTGTCCTTTTTGTTTAACGTGCCATCCTCATTCTCCACTGGAATGATGCTGCAAAAAATTTCTTCTTATATCTTGCAGAGATTAAACAGAGGTATACTTATCGGAATTTTGCTGGGAAGTCATAGGCAATACGGTCTTCAGGGTGTTAGGGCCCGGCCCGTCAAGTTCTGGTGGTATAATCACTGGTGGTCGTGTCGTCAACCTGGAAGGATGAATAACTCATGATGGAGCACAACATATAGCTCACGGAGAACATAGAGGCCATAGCCTAATGTGGGGAGGAGAAACGGATTTTGACGTTACAATATAACTATGCAAGGAATGGCCGTTTTGAAATCCTGGATGGCGCGAATTGCTTGCTTCGAATTCGATGAGTACCTAAAATCAGATAAGATTAATTTAAGTTAGATTTAGTACAAGTTAATTGGATTAGTATAGCTAGAGAAGCTGTTTTTTTAAAGAAATAATGTATACTTACTCATAATATTGTCAAGATGATGTCAAGCAAATGAGGCCACGCATGAACACAAACTCTAAAAGAAAAAGAAAATCTTAATGTTAGGTGGTACTTATCTTTCCTACGAAGGATAATTTGTTCAGAAAAATCAATGGTAAACTTACCCGATCCAAGTTCTCTTCCAAAATTGTTCACGGAATCCACTCCTAACCTCGCACAACTATCACTGAGTATTACGGCCGGAACTTTATAGCCCGGACATTAGAAATGTGCAAATCAAACTTTCCTCAGCCCAAGGCAAACGTCGATTTATACTATTTAACTAAATTAACTTTAATTAGGAAATTTGAAACCATGTGAAGTGGTTGTCAAAACAAAACTTTAATCACCGAATACCCTATGAAAACGAATTTTAATAGGATATTCAAATATACCAAATTAAAGCTGGTATTAAGGCGATTATTTTGAAAAGAAAAAAAGAAAAAAATTATTAACAAATTTAAACCGTTTGGAAACGGTCAGTCTTGATTGGAAAAATATTGGAAAATTATGGAAAACTTCCAAAATAGGGGGCGATTTGTGATAAATTTGACGGCCTTGGTAGGTGAAGGGGACAGTTTTTGACAGGAAGTGAAAAGTTATAGAAGGTTGCACATAAAAGTTTAAAAGGTTTAAAGAAAATGAAATTATTAAAAAGCGGAGAAAAGTATAGAAAAGGAGAGAAAAGAATAGTAAGCGTGGTCTAGGAGAAGAAAATATTAAACTGAAGGCAGATAAACGAAAACAGGAAAGGAGAGAATTTCGACCGGCGAGATTTAAGAATTGCAATAAGGAAAATAGCTGGAAGTGAAGATAAGTACCGCCGCAATTAAATGCGAATTTTTCTTAATATACATATCTATCGCTCTTTGATTTAATTAATTTTGTGTTACACCAAAAGAAATTTATTGGGTTAAGTGTGTTGCCTTTTTGTGCCAGTTAGGTGATATTTGTTCTGATACATATTTTCGGATTTGAAGAAATTTAATATTTAGGTTAGTGAAACCCTATTTAATTAAGGAAAATAATGAATTCATGAGTTCATATTATTACGTTTAATTAAAAAAAAAAAGAAAAAAAGGAAAAAAACAGTGATTTTGTTTGATATATATATTTTTTTTTCTTCCTTTTCGCAACAACATAGAGTTCGTGGACTCGAACAAACCACGTGGCGCCCTCTACAGGTGTTATTTTTCTTGATTCTACTATCCAACCCCCAGCTCCACAGCTAGCCGGCGAACCAGTTTTTTGTGCTCTGGAGACGGAGCATAACATTTTGGCGCCCAACGTGGGGCCCGAGAATTAAATCACCTGTTTATTTAAAAAAAAACAAAAGAAAGAAAACAAAACAAAAAAAAACAAAATAATTTGCGGAAAGTGAAAATTTTTCATAGTGAAATGTCAACATTCCAGTTGAAAATTGATTTTACGGAAAGTAGAAATTTTTCAAAGTGAAGTGTCAAATATTCCAGTTGCAATGTTGCGATACATTTGATGTTGGGAGAGACAATTCAGTGCAGCAAAGTGTATATACACATACAATTTATTTTTAGACATTTATGCAAATTTTTTTTTTAGGAGAACTTACCATACTTTCCTTTGGTTATCCCTCACACTATATTATTCACAATAGGCTTTTAGAACTTTAAGTTAATCACATATGAAATTTACTCACTATCTTACAGCACTTAATCACTGGATTATTATTTGTTTTGTGTTTTTTTATATGCGTTGAAAGAATCATAGTAATATTGAATGTACTTTACACATTTATTCATAAATCAAATTTTCACTGTCAATCACTCTATTACATGTTGAACTTAGCATAGCGAACTACATAGTATGCTACTATTGAAATTCGAGGAATGAATAATTATCCGTAGGAGTAGTTTCACACAATTTATTATAAATTGTTTTATTTTCACGCTCTTTGATTTTGGGTTCCTGCACTTTTGCTCGATCACGATAAGACCAAAAATTAAAACCGGTTAGTATGAAGACTAATTGGCTTGGGTAATTTTTGATTTGGTTGTGGAGAAGCAGTCCAGTCAGAGAGGCGATATAGTACTTATTTAGTAGATAAGCTATGCCGGTTCTGGGACACTTTTTCCATACAAAAAGTGTCCGGAAATTTCAAACTATTTTGCTGGCTCTGGACTGGGTTCTGGGCCACTAAGGCGGATTCCGTCTAGTGGTATACGTCACAGGGCCTGCCTGGGGGAATTCCTTTCCTACCGTCTGGCTGACCAGGAGATCACGCCAACTTTTTGTTTGATCTAGTCTTGGAGGCTACAATTTGACCTTTGACCTTTCCTGTGTCTGGGTGCTGGAGGTTGGCTGAGAGCTTTAGTGACAATATCTGATACTATGACTAGGATTGTCTGGGGTATGTTGGACTGGGCTGCGTTACCTGTACCAAGGCTTGGGTAAAATGTGTGCAGCTTATTTGTATTGAGTAATGATATGAAATACCCCATGCGAATTTATATCGGGGCTATATACTTGTCAGCTTGAGTTTGGTGTTAGTTGCTTACTTTAGTATGAGTGCCTGTGGTATATTGGGCTGGGCTAAGGAAACATTACCCAAGGCGAGGGTGGATGTGTGCAGCTATGTATTTATGTGGATAAGAAATGTTGTGAAATTCCCTAAGTGAATTAGTGTGATTAGTATTATTAATAATTCAAGTTAACTCTTGAATATTTTTGTTCATGCCAATAGATGCTAGAAGGTGTCAGTGGAGATCTTTGTCCTGGAGGTTGACAAAATTTAAATCAGAAATCCTCCACGGGTTATGGGTTTCGAGATATTAGTGATCTTACCTTTTGAGGTATAATTAGTAGTAGTAATAATTCAAGTTAACCCTAGGATATTTTTTGTCCATGCCAATAGTATTAGTACTATGGGGTAAAAATTTTCATCAGAAATCCTCTACGGGCTATGGTTCGAGATATTAGCTATCTTACCTTCTCAGGTATAATTAATATTAGTAGCTCAAAAACAAACAGAAAACAACAAAAAACAACAACAACTATAACCTAAGTTGTGGATTAAAAATCTTTTGTAAACAAGAGGGAACATGCTATGATATTCGATATCTAAAAATAGATCACGGCTGCTTCGGATGTTAAGAAACATGAAGTAATAGAAATTAAAGCCTTATCAGAAAATTTTCGATGTAGGTGTTTGTATGTGTATGTATTGAAAATTCTTAGCTTATATGAAAAATTGTTTTTTAATTTCAATAAAATTTCTTTTTTGGGCTGTTATGGCCCAATATAAGGAAGATTCTTCTTCCAGCAGCCAAGGGCGCATTCTAGCGAAATAATCAGCAATTGCTAAACAATAACCTCGCACGGTATTGTTCTGCTACTGTCGGTTATTTTGCTGATTAACCCAACAGCTGGCTGCGATGAGCGCTTAGTGGAGCAATCGACGATTACAATAATAATTAACCTCGCATGGTAATTATTATGTAAGGCGATTGTTTACTACTAAGCGACTCAGGTGCTGCAACCGGTAGAACAAACGACAAGGTTGTTGTCGTTTGTTTACATCCGCGTTGTGAGCAAAGAAAGCTTACTTCCGAGTATCGGTTCATAAAAGACCAATGACTGGTCTGTCGAGTGCTGGTAGTATTCTCGCCGTTCAGCGTTCAGTTTAGAGTCGCGTTTTTTCAGTAAAAATTAAGAGTGCGGGTCGTGACTTTCTTTTAACATTGTTGAGATAGGGCAGTTTTCAGTATTCAGTCAATAAAGAATAAGTTATCGTGAAAAACGTCTTTTAATTGCTCGAGGGGCACGACAATTTGGCGCAGCCGGTTAAAAGAGGTATTGTGATTTTTACAATTGATTTATTTTTATATTTGGGAGTTATGCTTTTTAGCTGCTCCATTTTTTTTAATTTTGGAAGTTATGCTTTTTTAGCTGCTCCATTTTTTTTTGTTATAGGAGTTGTGCTTTTTAGCTGCTCCGTTTATTTTTGTTAATTGTGGGAGTTAACGCTTTTTTAGCTGCTCCATTTTTTATTTTTTTTGGGAGTTATGCTTTTTTAGCTGCTCCATTTTCAGCTACTCCATTTTTATTTATCGACTATTATTATTAGAACATTTCAGAGTGAAATTTGGTTGTGCGGCGACATAGGAAACAAAAAAGTGTTGTTATAGTTGTGATTTGTGTAATTAGGTATTCTAAATGTTAGGTTGTTGGAAGGGATTAAATTTTCGCTGCTTATTGATAGTATGCTCTTAAGAGAAAATTGTGTCTTGTATAGACATACAGTTTTAAAGATAAAGAAACGATAGTTAAAGAGTAAGAAAAGTAGAAATTATTTTATTTAAAGGTAAATTTTTGTGAGAGGCATATGATAGATCAATTTCATGAATATTATAAGGAAGTTATAATTTTAAGACGTTTCATTTGAACAGTGTTTGTGTTCTTCTAAATGTATTGTGTATTGTGTTACTCATATTAAAATCTTCTTTAACTCTTCCACTAAACTCGCGTACTGCTTGGCAGATAAATCCCTTCACATATTTCAAAGGGTAAACTTCAGTTTTGTCACTTACTTTAATTGTCGTATTAATATTACGTTTTCTCGACTGTCTCTAAAAAATTCTCCATGTAGCGTATTTTATTATAATCGTGGGCATTTATGTTTTGTGATATAATGATTTTTCGTTAATCAAATGTGTTAAGGTATCCTCGCGTTTGCAATAGTAGTTAAAGATAGGGTTCAAGATACATCTATGTCATTGGGGAGGTCTAATGTATTGACCAGGGAGCAATTATTGCAATTCCAGTCACAGGAGCAGGAACTGGAAAATAAATCAGAAGAATTGAAGCAGTGCCAAACAAAGCTTCAGTATTATGAGAGAGACTGGCAATATATCACAGATCATTTAACAGGAGAATTGAAAAAACGTGTGGCGAGTGGAGATCTCAACAATATTCTACAGGAACTAGAAACAGCCACTCAAACAAGCACGAAAGGAGAAGTTGTGGATCTTTTGGTGACTATAACCTTCGACATTATTCAAAAAGAAGAAGGGACAATAGAAAAGGCACTAAAGGATAGCCGCGAGGAAATTAAAGCTCTGGTCAAGAAGGTAGATACCTTAAACGTTCAATTGAAGGAAGCAGAGCAGACTGCGGCCGAACTCGAACGGGAATTGCCGATAGAACTGCAGGAACGTCAGTCAACCACTAAGGGCAATAGCAACCAGGGAAACAGCAGAAAGTGGTCACCAAGAAGATTAGTATTTTGGGACCATCAGTCGGAGCCAAAACAAAATTCGATCGCACGCGGCAGTGTAATTAGCGTAAAGGAAAATAAGGAAATAAGACATAAGGAAAGTGGAAAATCAAACGAAGATCACATAAAAATGGTGGATATACACGATAAAGTGATGGATATGGTCGTCAAGTACGTACCCATGTTTTCCGGAGATCGGTCTCCAAAACTGGTGAAAGAGGTGTACAGATTCTTAAGCTGCGGCAAGGATTTGTACGACCGACTGAAGCCTGAGGAGCAGAACATTTTTATGAAATGTGTGAAGTATCGGTTGACGGATGATGCTTACTATCTGGTAAGTTCAGAGGAACCAAAAGATTTTGAAGCTCTGCAACTGATAATTAAAACAGCTTATATGCCGAAGAAGTCATTTAGTGAATTGCGAACGGAGATGGTGGCCTGCAGACAAAGACCAGGTGAAGACATCCGAGAATTTGCGGACCGATTGAAGGAACTGTTGAGCCAGATCAAGACAGCCGTATCAGCAAAGTACCCAGACAAAGACGGAGGACTAATAGCGGAGTTAGAGTCTGATGCAGTGGCAACCTTCAAGGGTGGTGTGCTTAATCATGGCACTCAGGTACATCTGACGGGAAGGAAGTTCGAGTCTCTGGAGGCAGTGCGTGAGGAAGCGACTTACTTCGAGAAGGATGCAAAACGTCTTCAACTTCGGCCGTCAGGAGTAGGGGAGATATTTAAGAGTAACGGCGGAGCCCCTCAGAATACATGGGAGCCCAGGTTGGCCAAGAAAGATCCAGGGAGGCCATCTCAGTCAAATGTAAGAGAATACCGAGAAACCCCGCCCAGAAACAGTCAGCGAGGTTCTAAGCAATGCTTTCGATGTGGAAAGGAGGGACACTTCGCAAAGGAATGTGGTGCGGAACGACAGCCTCCCTTCTGCACCAGATGCCGGGGCTATGGTCATGTAGCGATGGAATGTAGGAAGCAGCAAGTGAGATTCGCGAATGTAGCCACAAGCGGAAGAAATGAATCTCGAGAGGAAAGGGAAGTTTTATACTGCCAGTTTTGCAGAACTTGCGATCACTTCACTGAAAACTGTCTGCGGAAGTACTTAGCAGAGCAAAACAGTCGGCAGTTGGGAAACGGAGAGCGGCAGCTGGGGAATTCATCCACAGCTGCCTTCCATTGACAAAATCAGAATTTTTTAAAAATCAAATAAAGGAAACCAGTACATTAGAATTAAGTTCGTTAAATAATAACATAATTACAGTAGGATCAGACATAGGAGTGGAAGATAAATTAAGATTACTTGTGGATACTGGAGCGACTTGTAGCATAATTAAGATAAGTCGAATAAAAAAAAATACACCCATACAGACGCAACAAAGAATAATGATAGGGGGATTATTTGGAGCTCAAAACAGCTCGATTGGAACTTGCAAGGCCCATTTACGCATCGGTTCGGTCATTCGGTCCTGTGAATTTCACACGATTGAAGACACAGACTCAATACCAACCGATGGGATACTGGGGATGGACTTTCTTAAAGGCAAGGCCATCATCGATTGTATAGATGAAAAGGTGGCAATACAAGGCGAGGCAAGACCTGTGAAACAAAATCCACTCTTCCGAAACATAACAGGAAATGAACGTGTCGAGACAATCGTCTTGAAGAAGGGTACGGAAAAAAGCACAAGTATACTGAGCATTAATAAAGTTTTAGTTACCTCAGCTGAGGAGGTAAAAAATAGGATTCAAGAGTGGATGTCAGCATTGAAAGATATTGTGAGTAAAGCAAATGGAGCTGTGGATAGTATAAACAGGTACCTAGGGAGGGTGAATAGTAGCAGTAAAAAAGAGAATACGAATCCAGCTGAAGACGAGACTGAATTAGATAAGTGGGACACCAAGATAGAAGAAATGATGCAGGTAAATCACACAAGTATAGAGCCACAGTTAGGCGGATGTGAAGGAAGCACTTTGCCAACAGCCCCTCGCATGGGAACTGAACAAAGGGTTAAAAGTGTTAAAACAGAAGCATCCTTAAGGTGGCCTCAGGAAATGTGGGGTGAATCACACATGGCAGAGGGCGATGGTGAAGATAGGGAATCCAAACCTCCTCGCAAGGAGGTGGGACTACTTAACTTTGGACCCAAGATATCGGAGGACCAGCGGAACCACCCACAGATGAGGAAGCCACCATTTTCCAGACATAATTCAGGTTCAACTTTCAGGCTAGAAGCCAGGACAGAACAACTGGTAAAGATAGATGTGGCCAGTCAAGAAGAGTTGGTATGCATGGCGGCGGAAATCAGACCAGGAGTATATTGTGGGAACACTATAATTAAACCTAGGAATGGACAGGCCTTTGTGGGTGTTATTAACGCCCGAACAGAACCGGTTGAAATTATGAATTTTCAGCCCCAATTAAAAAGATTAAACGAGTTTGTAATATACCCATTCTCACACCCTAGAAGTAGGACCCACGCCAGCCAACACCGACTTAAGCTCATGAGGGACTCGTTAGTGCTGGAGGAAAGTCTTAACGCAGAAGAAAGAGAGTCCGTTGCTCAACTCTGCTATGAATATAGCGATATTTTTTATTTACCGGGAGATAAGCTCACGTACACATCAACAAAAACTTTCAAATTGCCACTTATGCCTAACGCAGGCCCAATACATAAAAAACAGTACAGGATGCCAGAAGCTTACAGGGAAGAATGCCAGAAACAGCTAGCAAAGCTTCTAGAAGAAGATATCATAGAACCCAGTAAAAGTCCATTCAATTTTCCAGTTCTACTTATCCCTAAAAAGGGAATGGATGAAGATGGTAATCGGAAGTTTAGACTGTGCGTAGACTTTCGAGAACTGAACAAAGTGTGTATCCCTTACGCATATCCTCTCCCACGAATAGAAGATATATTGGACAGATTGGGTCACTCCAGGTACTTCTCCACGTTAGATCTAGCTAACGGGTACCACCAAGTACTAATTGATCCAGCAGATAGGGAGAAAACAGCATTCAGTACCAATTTCAATCACTTTCAGTATAAGCGATTGCCATTTGGACTAAAAACTGCCCCCCCATTCTTTCAGTCGTTATTGAATGGGATTTTGACAGGGCTACAAGGAATAAAATGCTTTGTTTATCTAGATGATGTGGTCATCTTTGCAAAAAATTTGGATGAACACCACGAGAAACTAAGGGAGGTGTTCCAGCGTTTTAGGGAACACAATTTAAAACTTCAGCCTTCGAAATGCCAATTTTTGAAGAAGGAAGTTGTGTACTTAGGCCATGTGTGCTCAGAAAAGGGAGTAAGGCCGGACGAACGGTTAGTTAAAGTAGTGCGTGATTTTCCAAGACCACGAACTATGCGTCAAGTACAGTCGTTTCTGGGACTAGCTAACTATTACCGAAAATTCGTACCGAACTTTTCTAAAATCATGGCCCCCCTTACGAAATTGCTGAGAAAAGGGGTAAAATTTAATTGGGACTCTAAATGCGACAATTCCTTTGGTATTATAAAAGAGGCTTTAACTACGCCACCTGTCTTGGGTTACCCCGATTTTGGTAAGGAATTCACATTAATTACAGATACAAGTGGAGAATCCTTAGGGGCAGTCTTAGAACAAGAGGGAAAGCCGCTAAGCTATGCCAGCCGTACTTTAAATCCTGCTGAGAGGAATTATTCTACCACCGAACGAGAGATGTTGGCCATTGTTTGGGCTGTGCGGAATTACAAATGTTATCTGTTAGGTAGACATTTTAAAGTTATATCCGACCACCAGCCTTTACGCGGAATTTTTAAAGTGAAGGATACCACATCCCGTATGGTGAGATTTCATCAGAAATTGTCTGAATATGACTTTGAGATTATTTATAAAACTGGCAAGCAGAATAGTAATGCGGATGCATTGAGCCGAATTCCCCAAATCTCTAATGATAAAGACGAAGAAAATACTACAGAGTTTCCATGTTTTGCAGTAACGCGAGCCCAAGCCCGGAGGAAAATGGCATTAAACGAAAGTCAAAATCGGGAATCCGAAGACGACTGGGACGTGATGAGCGAGTGTGAGTTGATTGCCGGAAGAGCGATAAGACAGCCAGAGCCAAAATTAATTTCGGATCCGAAGGAGGTACAGATGATCTTGAAAGATTATCATGACTCTAGGTTCGGAGGACATTTTGGACGAACTAAAACGTTCGACAGAATTAAACGTTTCTACCGCTGGAAGGGGATGAAGGGTGAGATCGCAAGATATGTTCGACAGTGTGTAAAATGTCAGAAAAACAAGCACGCGCGAACCATTAAGATGCCTATGGTAGTGACGGAAATTTCAGAGAAACCGTTTGACAAGGTTTACGTCGATTTGGTGGGACCTCTACCCGTAAGTCACAATGGCAACAAATATATCCTATCATTAATGGATGATCTTACGAGATTTGTTGACTTCGTGGCTATACCAGATCAAGAGGCGAATACCGTTGCCCGAGCTTTGTTTGAACAGATTCTGAGTCGTTACTCACTGCCGAAACAACTGGTAACCGATCAGGGGGCGAATTTCACAGGAGAAATTATGAAAGCCCTCTGCAAGATGTTAAAGGTAAAAAAATTGCAAACCACGGCATATCATCCTCAGTCGAATGCGGTAGAGAGACAACATTCTACTTTGGCAAACTATTTGAGGAGTTTCGTGGATCGTGAACCACAAGCATGGGACGAATATTTAAGAACGGCGGCTCATGCGTATAACAATACAATACATACAGGCACTAAACTCACACCGATGGAAACACTTTTCGGGTTTGCATCGAGAATTCCCAGCAGGTTACAAACCAAACCAGAACCATTATACAATGCCGACAGATATCATGCAGTACTACGTTTTAAGCTGCAAAAGTCATTTGAGCTGGCAAGAGAGAATCTGCAAAAGAGTAAGGTTACGTCAAAGAATTATTATGATAAGAAGACCAGGGCAGAGCGGTTACATGTCGGCGATAAGGTCTTGGTCAGAGATCCAGCCCGCGCAGGAAAATTATCAGCAATTTTTAAAGGACCCTATGAGGTCATACATGTACACAGTCCGGAGAATGTAACGATTCTTCAGGGCAAAAAACTTAAGCGGATTCACACTAACCGTTTAAGAAAATTTGTTGAATGATCAATTTTACTTCACCCTACTTAGTTGATTACTTATTAACCTCTGTTATTTTACAGGTATCATATTGTAAACAGAAGTATTCAGATAAGGGGTCAGGTATTCGGATGCAAAGGTAAAGAAGGGTATCTTAAATGAGGTAAGGTTTGGTAAAAACAAAAAAAAAAAAAAACAAAAATTTTTTAAAAAAGACTCAGTAAGAGTTAAAAAAAAAAAAAGGAAGGAAACAATAAAGAAGAGAATTATAAATAAAGAATAAATAACTAATTAAGACAAATAAATAATAAGAAGAAATAGGAGAAGCTTTTATTTTAGATATTAGGAAGGTTGCCAGTAGATTAAGGAATACAGATAAGTAGTAGGAAAATCAAAATGGAAGGGCTTATGATAATAATATTAGTTAGTGTGACATCACTGTATGCAGAGAATGCCGACTACAGCATCAAACCCATAACACAAACGGGGGTACTATTCGAGAATGTGGGAAAGGTGAACTTCTACAGCAAGCATTGGACGATTCTAACTAAACTGGAAATGCCGGATTTAACAAAAGAGTTGGAGTTTGCAAAAAATTGCAGCAGCCTAAGCAAAGAATTATGTACCAGGATCAGGCACATCGGAGTAGGTACCAGATGCGAAGTGGCAACGAAGGAAATAAGAACCTGGGTGTCCAGAATTGAACGACAGAATGAAGAGCTTAGCCATCATATGCATGGGGAAGCATCCCATCGTACGAAGCGCTCATTTTTTGATGGAGTGGGGTCCCTTTTTAAGACACTTTTTGGAACAATGGATCAGGCCGACTCGGATGACATTAATAGCAGACTTGAAGATCTTGATGGGAGGGAAAATCGTACCTTTCACCTTCTGAAGGAGCAGACGACTTTAATCAAATCAACATTCGACGTATTTAATGCATCACGAGCGCAGGCTGATGCAGAACGTGAGGAGCTCTGGAGTAAAATTTCATTCCTCATCGCTGCTCAGCAAAATAAGAGCGATGAGTTGTCAAATTTGCAGCAAAGAATGGAGATCAATGAAATTATTACGCTAATGACAATTCAGTTGCAAGAAATTAGCGATATACAGGAGACACTGTCCAATATTGTGGTGTCGCTGAATGCAGGAAAATTACACCCCGCTATAATTCACGCTCGAGAAATGTCTGAGATAATGGCAAACGTTACCAGAGAATTTGATTTAGACGAAAAATTCCAAGATTTCCAGTTATTGATCCAGATTGCAAAGGTACAAGCTATTCAGGCAGATCAAAAAATTTTGGTCAGGGTAGAAATCCCCCAACCACAAAGAGTTTTATTCGACTTGTACAAAGTATATACAATTCCTACAGCAATGGACCAGAAGGGCTACCATATATATGATCTGGACGCCGAATTCGTGGCAGCAAACAACCACGAGCGACAGTATACCTTGCTAAACTACCAACAATATCACGAATGCCAGCAGCTTATAACTTTAGCAGATCATAAACAGATTCTGTGCCCTCAGCTAGGTCCCGTCTTCACAGCTATTGGTGACAACTGCGTCCTCAATTTATTTCGCAGCTTCAACGTCAACGCAGGAGCATGCAAGGAGAAAGTCGTGGCCAAATGGGACAGCTTAGTCAAAATGGTGACAAGAAATCATTGGCTTTTTGTGATGTCCGGAAAAGCAAAATTAGAAGTGAACTGCAGGAACTCGCCAACCGCGATAGGAGAACTTACGTCAACGGGGGTACTGACGATCGGAGAACACTGTCATTTGCAAATGGGAGACTTGCTGATAACCTCTGAAGATGAATCTCGCAGTAATCAAGTTCTCTGGCAACCAGTACGGTCGGAGCTACCAGCTTGGGACAGCATAACACCTCAAGCAGGATTGAAGAAAACAGATACGTTGAAGCCAGAAAAGCACGAGATACGTTTATTGGCGGCGCATAATTTTAATCAGGCGTGGAAAGCACAAGAAGTCAACATTAAGAGAGTTCAGAGTGATATCAAGGAAGAGGAGAGCAACAGACATCAAATCCGGCCTCACCATATTCATATAGTGGCCACATCCATCACAGGAGGTTTGGGTATAATTAGTTTGACACTTATCATAGGAGTCTTCATGCACTTGAGACGGTGGAAAAAGAACCAACATCGAATAAACACTAGAAGGCTGTCGACTTTTCCTACGATACTGAAATCAACCAGAAAATCGAAAATGGTACAGCTGGAGCAAGAGAATAAAGAAATTGACAACGGCATTGAACTGGTCATCCCCACAACAGCCAACTTGCCCACAACTCACCTACCAACCGCCGTCGGGAAGCAGTTAGTTCAGTTAGAATAGCTACTGTAGATGTAAAAATAATGTAACTTGTGTAAGTATACGGCAACCTTAGGAATTGGTATATTCGTAACTAGTGTTTGTAACTCTATATATAATATAAGCATAGTATGTTTGTGAGACCCGCACAATAGTAAATAAAATAAAGATAAAGAGAATTTTTTATTATAAAATTATTAATTATTAATTCAATAAAAAAGAAAGAAATTAAAACATTAGATATAAAGATAAGTAAGATTATATATTAAGGTCCATGTGAATTAATTAGTTATGAAATTTTAATAAAATATGTATGAGAAGAAAAATTTTAATAAAGTATGTATGAGAAGAAAATGGAGAAAGTAAAATGAAAAAGAAAAGATGTAAAAATGGAAACTTTAAGAAATGAAAACGTAAAGATGTCAAATAAAAAAAAAATGTGTAAGAAATGAAATATAGAGAAGATACATATGTATAAAATTTGTAATGTGAATGGATTTAAACAAAGATAATGGTAACAGAAAATATGGAATGTTAGAAAGAAAAGAAAAAATGTAAAGCTAGTTAGTAAGTATGGAAATGAATCTGAACTGAACGCGAACCAAAATAGTTTCAATTTTAAGATTGTTGCACTCTTCAGACTAGTTTCCTGCGGAAACTAGTTTTTCCAAGGGGGGAGGGATGTTATGGCCCAATATAAGGAAGATTCTTCTTCCAGCAGCCAAGGGCGCATTCTAGCGAAATAATCAGCAATTGCTAAACAATAACCTCGCACGGTATTGTTCTGCTACTGTCGGTTATTTTGCTGATTAACCCAACAGCTGGCTGCGATGAGCGCTTAGTGGAGCAATCGACGATTACAATAATAATTAACCTCGCATGGTAATTATTATGTAAGGCGATTGTTTACTACTAAGCGACTCAGGTGCTGCAACCGGTAGAACAAACGACAAGGTTGTTGTCGTTTGTTTACATCCGCGTTGTGAGCAAAGAAAGCTTACTTCCGAGTATCGGTTCATAAAAGACCAATGACTGGTCTGTCGAGTGCTGGTAGTATTCTCGCCGTTCAGCGTTCAGTTTAGAGTCGCGTTTTTTCAGTTAGCGTAAAATTAAGAGTGCGGGTCGTGACTTTCTTTTAACATTGTTGAGATAGGGCAGTTTTCAGTATTCAGTCAATAAAGAATAAGTTATCGTGAAAAACGTCTTTTAATTGCTCGAGGGGCACGACAAGAGCTTACTTTAACGATGAAAGGAATACAAAGCGACGTGAAGAGGAATTTTGATAAATAAATGTCTAGTTTTTAAAATAGAGCAAAAAAACTAAATAGGAAAGGCCACCTGAAATCAGGCCGAACACGAAAAGATTTTGTGGCATATTTTTGAAACTAGCAAGATTCGGTTAGAAATATTTTGCAGTTATATTTCTCTTATTATTCCGCGTCTAACGAGTCCTCACTCGTCAAAATCGGTGACAAAAAATTTTAATCGAAATTTCACAAAAGAAGCATGGACTGCCTTTGCACTTTTTTCATTCATAAAATACATTGTCACCGATCTTGCCGATTGAGAGCTTACTTTAACGAGGAAAGGAATACAAAGCGACGTGAAGAGGAATTTTGCTAAACAAATGCCTAGTTTTTAAAATAGAGCAAAAAAACTAAATAGGAAAGGCCACCTGAAATCAGGCCGAACACGAAAAGTTTTTGTGGCATATATTTGAAACTAGCAAGACTCGGTTAGAAATATTTTCCAGTTATATTTCTCTTATTATTCCGCGTCTAACTAGTCCTCACTCGTCAAAATCGGTGACAAAAAATTTTAATCGAAATTTCACAAAAGAAGCATGGACTGCCTTTGCACTTTTTTCATTCATAAAATACATTGTCACCGATCTTGCCGATTGAGGGCTTATTTTAACTAGGCAAGTAATACAAAGCGACGTGACGAGGAATTTTGCTAAATAAATGTCTAGTTTTTAAAATAGAGCAAAAAAACTAAATAGGAAAGGCCACCTGAAATCAGGCCGAACACGAAAAGTTTTTGTGGCATATTTTTGAAACTAGCAAGACTCGGTTAGAAATATTTTCCAGTTATATTTCTCTTATTATTCCGCGTCTAACTAGTCCTCACTCGTCAAAATCGGTGACAAAAAATTTTAATCGAAATTTCACAAAAGAAGCATGGACTGCCTTTGCACTTTTTTCATTCATAAAATACATTGTCACCGATCTTGCCGATTGAGGGCTTATTTTAACTAGGCAAGTAATACAAAGCGACGTGACGAGGAATTTTGCTAAATAAATGTCTAGTTTTTAAAATAGAGCAAAAAAACTAAATAGGAAAGGCCACCTGAAATCAGGCCGAACACGAAAAGTTTTTGTGGCATATATTTGAAACTAGCAAGATTCGGTTAGAAATATTTTGCCGTTATATTTCTCTCATTATTCCGCGTCCAGCGAGTCCTCACTCGTCAAAATCGTTGACAAAAAATTTTAATCGAAATTTCACAAAAGAAGCATGGACTGCCTTTGCAATTTTTTCATTCATAAAATACATTGTCACCGATCTTGCCGATTGAGAGCTTATTTAAACGGGGAAAGGAATACAAAGCGACGTGAAGAGGAATTTTGCTAAATAAATGTCTAGTTTTTAAAATAGAGCAAAAAAACTAAATAGGAAAGGCCACCTGAAATCAAGCCGAACACGAAAAGTTTTTATGGCATATTTTTGAAACTAGCAAGACTCGGTTAGAAATATTTTGCAGTTATATTTCTCTTATTATTCCGCGTCCAACGAGTCCTCACTCCTCAAGATCGGTGACAAAAAAATGTAATCGACATTTCACAAAAATGGCATGGACTGCCTTTGCACTTTTTTCATTCAAAAAATATATTGTCACCGATCTTGCCGATTGAGAGCTTACTTTAACGATGAAAGGAATACAAAGCGACGTGAAGAGGAATTTTGATAAATAAATGTCTAGTTTTTAAAATAGAGCAAAAAAACTAAATAGGAAAGGCCACCTGAAATCAGGCCGAACACGAAAAGATTTTGTGGCATATTTTTGAAACTAGCAAGATTCGGTTAGAAATATTTTCCAGTTATATTTCTCTTATTATTCCGCGTCTAACGAGTCCTCACTCGTCAAAATCGGTGACAAAAAATTTTAATCGAAATTTCACAAAAGAAGCATGGACTGCCTTTGCACTTTTTTCATTCATAAAATACATTGTCACCGATCTTGCCGATTGAGAGCTTACTTTAACGAGGAAAGGAATACAAAGCGACGTGAAGAGGAATTTTGCTAAATAAATGCCTAGTTTTTAAAATAGAGCAAAAAAACTAAATAGGAAAGGCCACTTGAAATCAGGCCGAACACGAAAAGTTTTTGTGGCATATATTTGAAACTAGCAAGACTCGGTTAGAAATATTTTCCAGTTATATTTCTCTTATTATTCCGCGTCTAACTAGTCCTCACTCGTCAAAATCGGTGACAAAAAATTTTAATCGAAATTTCACAAAAGAAGCATGGACTGCCTTTGCACTTTTTTCATTCATAAAATACATTGTCACCGATCTTGCCGATTGAGGGCTTATTTTAACTAGGCAAGTAATACAAAGCGACGTGACGAGGAATTTTGCTAAATAAATGTCTAGTTTTTAAAATAGAGCAAAAAAACTAAATAGGAAAGGCCACCTGAAATCAGGCCGAACACGAAAAGTTTTTGTGGCATATTTTTGAAACTAGCAAGACTTGGTTAGAAATATTTTCCAGTTATATTTCTCTTATTATTCCGCGTCTAACTAGTCCTCACTCGTCAAAATCGGTGACAAAAAATTTTAATCGAAATTTCACAAAAGAAGCATGGACTGCCTTTGCACTTTTTTCATTCATAAAATACATTGTCACCGATCTTGCCGATTGAGGGCTTATTTTAACTAGGCAAGTAATACAAAGCGACGTGACGAGGAATTTTGCTAAATAAATGTCTAGTTTTTAAAATAGAGCAAAAAAACTAAATAGGAAAGGCCACCTGAAATCAGGCCGAACACGAAAAGTTTTTGTGGCATATATTTGAAACTAGCAAGATTCGGTTAGAAATATTTTGCCGTTATATTTCTCTCATTATTCCGCGTCTAACTAGTCCTCACTCGTCAAAATCGGTGACAAAAAATTTTAATCGAAATTTCACAAAAGAAGCATGGACTGCCTTTGCACTTTTTTCATTCATAAAATACATTGTCACCGATCTTGCCGATTGAGGGCTTATTTTAACTAGGCAAGTAATACAAAGCGACGTGACGAGGAATTTTGCTAAATAAATGTCTAGTTTTTAAAATAGAGCAAAAAAACTAAATAGGAAAGGCCACCTGAAATCAGGCCGAACACGAAAAGTTTTTGTGGCATATTTTTGAAACTAGCAAGACTTGGTTAGAAATATTTTCCAGTTATATTTCTCTTATTATTCCGCGTCTAACTAGTCCTCACTCGTCAAAATCGGTGACAAAAAATTTTAATCGAAATTTCACAAAAGAAGCATGGACTGCCTTTGCACTTTTTTCATTCATAAAATACATTGTCACCGATCTTGCCGATTGAGGGCTTATTTTAACTAGGCAAGTAATACAAAGCGACGTGACGAGGAATTTTGCTAAATAAATGTCTAGTTTTTAAAATAGAGCAAAAAAACTAAATAGGAAAGGCCACCTGAAATCAGGCCGAACACGAAAAGTTTTTGTGGCATATTTTTGAAACTAGCAAGACTTGGTTAGAAATATTTTCCAGTTATATTTCTCTTATTATTCCGCGTCTAACTAGTCCTCACTCGTCAAAATCGGTGACAAAAAATTTTAATCGAAATTTCACAAAAGAAGCATGGACTGCCTTTGCACTTTTTTCATTCATAAAATACATTGTCACCGATCTTGCCGATTGAGGGCTTATTTTAACTAGGCAAGTAATACAAAGCGACGTGACGAGGAATTTTGCTAAATAAATGTCTAGTTTTTAAAATAGAGCAAAAAAACTAAATAGGAAAGGCCACCTGAAATCAGGCCGAACACGAAAAGTTTTTGTGGCATATTTTTGAAACTAGCAAGACTTGGTTAGAAATATTTTCCAGTTATATTTCTCTTATTATTCCGCGTCTAACTAGTCCTCACTCGTCAAAATCGGTGACAAAAAATTTTAATCGAAATTTCACAAAAGAAGCATGGACTGCCTTTGCGCTTTTTTCATTCATAAAATACATTGTCACCGATCTTGCCGATTGAGGGCTTATTTTAACTAGGCAAGTAATACAAAGCGACGTGACGAGGAATTTTGCTAAATAAATGTCTAGTTTTTAAAATAGAGCAAAAAAACTAAATAGGAAAGGCCACCTGAAATCAGGCCGAACACGAAAAGTTTTTGTGGCATATTTTTGAAACTAGCAAGACTTGGTTAGAAATATTTTCCAGTTATATTTCTCTTATTATTCCGCGTCTAACTAGTCCTCACTCGTCAAAATCGGTGACAAAAAATTTTAATCGAAATTTCACAAAAGAAGCATGGACTGCCTTTGCAATTTTTTCATTCATAAAATACATTGTCACCGATCTTGCCGATTGAGAGCTTATTTAAACGGGGAAAGGAATACAAAGCGACGTGAAGAGGAATTTTGCTAAATAAATGTCTAGTTTTTAAAATAGAGCAAAAAAAACTAAATAGGAAAGGCCACCTGAAATCAAGCCGAACACGAAAAGTTTTTATGGCATATTTTTGAAACTAGCAAGACTCGGTTAGAAATATTTTGCAGTTATATTTCTCTTATTATTCCGCGTCCAACGAGTCCTCACTCCTCAAGATCGGTGACAAAAAAATGTAATCGACATTTCACAAAAATGGCATGGACTGCCTTTGCACTTTTTTCATTCAAAAAATATATTGTCACCGATCTTGCCGATTGAGAGCTTACTTTAACGATGAAAGGAATACAAAGCGACGTGAAGAGGAATTTTGATAAATAAATGTCTAGTTTTTAAAATAGAGCAAAAAAACTAAATAGGAAAGGCCACCTGAAATCAGGCCGAACACGAAAAGATTTTGTGGCATATTTTTGAAACTAGCAAGATTCGGTTAGAAATATTTTGCAGTTATATTTCTCTTATTATTCCGCGTCTAACGAGTCCTCACTCGTCAAAATCGGTGACAAAAAATTTTAATCGAAATTTCACAAAAGAAGCATGGACTGCCTTTGCACTTTTTTCATTCATAAAATACATTGTCACCGATCTTGCCGATTGAGGGCTTATTTTAACTAGGCAAGTAATACAAAGCGACGTGACGAGGAATTTTGCTAAATAAATGTCTAGTTTTTAAAATAGAGCAAAAAAACTAAATAGGAAAGGCCACCTGAAATCAGGCCGAACACGAAAAGTTTTTGTGGCATATTTTTGAAACTAGCAAGACTTGGTTAGAAATATTTTCCAGTTATATTTCTCTTATTATTCCGCGTCTAACTAGTCCTCACTCGTCAAAATCGGTGACAAAAAATTTTAATCGAAATTTCACAAAAGAAGCATGGACTGCCTTTGCACTTTTTTCATTCATAAAATACATTGTCACCGATCTTGCCGATTGAGGGCTTATTTTAACTAGGCAAGTAATACAAAGCGACGTGACGAGGAATTTTGCTAAATAAATGTCTAGTTTTTAAAATAGAGCAAAAAAACTAAATAGGAAAGGCCACCTGAAATCAGGCCGAACACGAAAAGTTTTTGTGGCATATTTTTGAAACTAGCCAGACTTGGTTAGAAATATTTTCCAGTTATATTTCTCTTATTATTCCGCGTCTAACTAGTCCTCACTCGTCAAAATCGGTGCCAAAAAATTTTAATCGAAATTTCACAAAAGAAGCATGGACTGCCTTTGCACTTTTTTCATTCATAAAATACATTGTCACCGATCTTGCCGATTGAGGGCTTATTTTAACTAGGCAAGTAATACAAAGCGACGTGACGAGGAATTTTGCTAAATAAATGTCTAGTTTTTAAAATAGAGCAAAAAAACTAAATAGGAAAGGCCACCTGAAATCAGGCCGAACACGAAAAGTTTTTGTGGCATATTTTTGAAACTAGCAAGACTTGGTTAGAAATATTTTCCAGTTATATTTCTCTTATTATTCCGCGTCTAACTAGTCCTCACTCGTCAAAATCGGTGACAAAAAATTTTAATCGAAATTTCACAAAAGAAGCATGGACTGCCTTTGCACTTTTTTCATTCATAAAATACATTGTCACCGATCTTGCCGATTGAGGGCTTATTTTAACTAGGCAAGTAATACAAAGCGACGTGACGAGGAATTTTGCTAAATAAATGTCTAGTTTTTAAAATAGAGCAAAAAAACTAAATAGGAAAGGCCACCTGAAATCAGGCCGAACACGAAAAGTTTTTGTGGCATATTTTTGAAACTAGCAAGACTTGGTTAGAAATATTTTCCAGTTATATTTCTCTTATTATTCCGCGTCTAACTAGTCCTCACTCGTCAAAATCGGTGACAAAAAATTTTAATCGAAATTTCACAAAAGAAGCATGGACTGCCTTTGCACTTTTTTCATTCATAAAATACATTGTCACCGATCTTGCCGATTGAGGGCTTATTTTAACTAGGCAAGTAATACAAAGCGACGTGACGAGGAATTTTGCTAAATAAATGTCTAGTTTTTAAAATAGAGCAAAAAAACTAAATAGGAAAGGCCACCTGAAATCAGGCCGAACACGAAAAGTTTTTGTGGCATATTTTTGAAACTAGCAAGACTTGGTTAGAAATATTTTCCAGTTATATTTCTCTTATTATTCCGCGTCTAACTAGTCCTCACTCGTCAAAATCGGTGACAAAAAATTTTAATCGAAATTTCACAAAAGAAGCATGGACTGCCTTTGCACTTTTTTCATTCATAAAATACATTGTCACCGATCTTGCCGATTGAGGGGCTTATTTTAACTAGGCAAGTAATACAAAGCGACGTGACGAGGAATTTTGCTAAATAAATGTCTAGTTTTTAAAATAGAGCAAAAAAACTAAATAGGAAAGGCCACCTGAAATCAGGCCGAACACGAAAAGTTTTTGTGGCATATTTTTGAAACTAGCAAGACTTGGTTAGAAATATTTTCCAGTTATATTTCTCTTATTATTCCGCGTCTAACTAGTCCTCACTCGTCAAAATCGGTGACAAAAAATTTTAATCGAAATTTCACAAAAGAAGCATGGACTGCCTTTGCAATTTTTTCATTCATAAAATACATTGTCACCGATCTTGCCGATTGAGAGCTTATTTAAACGGGGAAAGGAATACAAAGCGACGTGAAGAGGAATTTTGCTAAATAAATGTCTAGTTTTTAAAATAGAGCAAAAAAACTAAATAGGAAAGGCCACCTGAAATCAAGCCGAACACGAAAAGTTTTTATGGCATATTTTTGAAACTAGCAAGACTCGGTTAGAAATATTTTGCAGTTATATTTCTCTTATTATTCCGCGTCCAACGAGTCCTCACTCCTCAAGATCGGTGACAAAAAAATGTAATCGACATTTCACAAAAATGGCATGGACTGCCTTTGCACTTTTTTCATTCAAAAAATATATTGTCACCGATCTTGCCGATTGAGAGCTTACTTTAACGATGAAAGGAATACAAAGCGACGTGAAGAGGAATTTTGATAAATAAATGTCTAGTTTTTAAAATAGAGCAAAAAAACTAAATAGGAAAGGCCACCTGAAATCAGGCCGAACACGAAAAGATTTTGTGGCATATTTTTGAAACTAGCAAGATTCGGTTAGAAATATTTTGCAGTTATATTTCTCTTATTATTCCGCGTCTAACGAGTCCTCACTCGTCAAAATCGGTGACAAAAAATTTTAATCGAAATTTCACAAAAGAAGCATGGACTGCCTTTGCACTTTTTTCATTCATAAAATACATTGTCACCGATCTTGCCGATTGAGGGCTTATTTTAACTAGGCAAGTAATACAAAGCGACGTGACGAGGAATTTTGCTAAATAAATGTCTAGTTTTTAAAATAGAGCAAAAAAACTAAATAGGAAAGGCCACCTGAAATCAGGCCGAACACGAAAAGTTTTTGTGGCATATTTTTGAAACTAGCAAGACTTGGTTAGAAATATTTTCCAGTTATATTTCTCTTATTATTCCGCGTCTAACTAGTCCTCACTCGTCAAAATCGGTGACAAAAAATTTTAATCGAAATTTCACAAAAGAAGCATGGACTGCCTTTGCACTTTTTTCATTCATAAAATACATTGTCACCGATCTTGCCGATTGAGGGCTTATTTTAACTAGGCAAGTAATACAAAGCGACGTGACGAGGAATTTTGCTAAATAAATGTCTAGTTTTTAAAATAGAGCAAAAAAACTAAATAGGAAAGGCCACCTGAAATCAGGCCGAACACGAAAAGTTTTTGTGGCATATTTTTGAAACTAGCAAGACTTGGTTAGAAATATTTTCCAGTTATATTTCTCTTATTATTCCGCGTCTAACTAGTCCTCACTCGTCAAAATCGGTGACAAAAAATTTTAATCGAAATTTCACAAAAGAAGCATGGACTGCCTTTGCACTTTTTTCATTCATAAAATACATTGTCACCGATCTTGCCGATTGAGGGCTTATTTTAACTAGGCAAGTAATACAAAGCGACGTGACGAGGAATTTTGCTAAATAAATGTCTAGTTTTTAAAATAGAGCAAAAAAACTAAATAGGAAAGGCCACCTGAAATCAGGCCGAACACGAAAAGTTTTTGTGGCATATTTTTGAAACTAGCAAGACTTGGTTAGAAATATTTTCCAGTTATATTTCTCTTATTATTCCGCGTCTAACTAGTCCTCACTCGTCAAAATCGGTGACAAAAAATTTTAATCGAAATTTCACAAAAGAAGCATGGACTGCCTTTGCACTTTTTTCATTCATAAAATACATTGTCACCGATCTTGCCGATTGAGGGCTTATTTTAACTAGGCAAGTAATACAAAGCGACGTGACGAGGAATTTTGCTAAATAAATGTCTAGTTTTTAAAATAGAGCAAAAAAAACTAAATAGGAAAGGCCACCTGAAATCAGGCCGAACACGAAAAGTTTTTGTGGCATATATTTGAAACTAGCAAGATTCGGTTAGAAATATTTTGCCGTTATATTTCTCTCATTATTCCGCGTCTAACTAGTCCTCACTCGTCAAAATCGGTGACAAAAAATTTTAATCGAAATTTCACAAAAGAAGCATGGACTGCCTTTGCACTTTTTTCATTCATAAAATACATTGTCACCGATCTTGCCGATTGAGGGCTTATTTTAACTAGGCAAGTAATACAAAGCGACGTGACGAGGAATTTTGCTAAATAAATGTCTAGTTTTTAAAATAGAGCAAAAAAACTAAATAGGAAAGGCCACCTGAAATCAGGCCGAACACGAAAAGTTTTTGTGGCATATTTTTGAAACTAGCAAGACTTGGTTAGAAATATTTTCCAGTTATATTTCTCTTATTATTCCGCGTCTAACTAGTCCTCACTCGTCAAAATCGGTGACAAAAAAATTTTAATCGAAATTTCACAAAAGAAGCATGGACTGCCTTTGCACTTTTTTCATTCATAAAATACATTGTCACCGATCTTGCCGATTGAGGGCTTATTTTAACTAGGCAAGTAATACAAAGCGACGTGACG